>OU342743.1:552348516-553585163 GCA_910589775.1 Avena eriantha
TTCAAATAAGAAAGCAAACTAGTAAAACTATTTTTGTGTGTTTTTGATAAAGAAACAAGAAAACAAAGCAAAAAGAAACTAAGCAAAACAAAAATGACAAAGTAAAGAGATTGGTTATGAGGGACTCCCCTTGTGAAGATTTTCTTGACTCCCCGGCAACGGCGCCAGAAAAATGCTTGATGGCTCAGTGTCGGTGCCAGAAAAATGCTGGTGCCATGTTGATGTAGAGCTCGTTGGGAACCCCAAGAGGAAGGTATGATGAGCACAGCAGCAAGTTTCCCTCAGTTATGAAACCAAGGTTTAATCGAACCAGTAGGAGCAAGGAAACACCCCAAAGGTTTTGCTAGCTGAGCCTTGGCAGGGCGCACTACCGGTGCTAGTAGCAACATGGAGACCTGCACAACACAACCACAGAACTTTGTCCCCAACTTGCGATGAGGTTGTCAATCTCACCGTGTTTTGCTGAAAATAAAGGATTAAACGTATCGAATGGAAGGAAGTAAAAGTTTGCAGAAAGCACAAAGCAGTAAACAGTTTGTAGATTGTATGTAAAGAAAAGGACCGAGATCCATAGTTCACTAGAGGTGGCTCTCCTTAAGATAGATAACATGCTGGGTGAACAAATTACAGCGGGGCAATTGACAAACATCAAGAAAGCATACAAGCATATACTAATCATCTTGACTCCTTTGGAACTTGATTGGGCATTACAACATTTATACATAGACCGCCATCCAACTGCATTTATATTTATGACTAATAATCCACCTTCAGGTTATCATCCGAACCCCCTCCAGTATTAAGTTGCAAGCAACAGATTATTGCTTTACGAATTGCGTGTAATGTAAACAATACGATTGTTCTATGAACAAAGGATTGTTGTTTTCTCCCTAGTAGAAACAAAACATCTAGTACCTTAGAGATTTCTATCACTTCCCCAGATTACCAGAGGCATGAACCCACTATCGAGCATAAATACTAACTCTTGGAGTTTCTAGAATCTACTTGGCCAAGATAGCTACTAACAACGGAAAGCATGCAAGATCACAAATAACAAAGACATGATAGAATCAATAATCAATCTAAAATAGCATCTCAATATCCATCGGATCCCCACAAACACAACATGCAGAATTACAAGTAGATGATCTTGATCATGAATGGAGCTCACAAGATCTAAACATGAAAGCACAAAGGAGGAGAACCAGCCATCTAGCTACTACATGGATCCGTAGTACAAGGATGGACTACTCACGCATCACACTGGAGGCTTGCATGGTGATGAAGAAGGCCTCCAGGGTGAATTCCCCTCTCCGGCAGGGTGCCAGGAAGAGCTTCAGATCCCTCTCGATCTAGGGATGGGGATGACGATGGCTATAGACTCTTTTGTGGATTTTTGATCGGGCCCTTAGGGTTTTCGTCCCGAGGGCATCTTATAGGCGAAAGGAGAGGTCGTGGGGGTGTCTGGCCTGGCCACACCACCCCTGGCACGGGCCAAGCCTGGCCACGCAGCCAGGTTGTGTGGCCGCCCTCTGGCCCTTCTCCATCTCGTATTCTGGCATCTGATGACTTCCAGAAAAATAGGCACTTTGGCTTTTGTCCCGTCCAATTCCGAGAATATTCATTTTTTGACTTTCGTGGAACCAAAAACAGGAGAAAACAGGCAGCTGGCACTGTGGCTCTTGTTAATAGGTTATTCCAAGAAATCATATGAAAATTACTCCAAAGTGTGGACAAAACACAAGAAAGTGGATAAAACCAAGCATGGAACATCAAAAATTATAGGTACATTTGCAATGTATCATAGAGCATGACTTGTATGTGGTGGATTTCTCCGGAAATCCCTCTACACATGCTATATGTCTCTATGTGAAAGCCGATGTGGGCTGGTTGTGGCACCACCGCCTAGCCCATGTAAACATGAAGGGTTTGCAAAGTCTCTACACGGGGGGCCACATCCTTTGACTAAAAGATATTTCCTTTGCCAAAGATAGTGTATGTAGGGCTTGTATTGAAGGAAAGATGCATGAGAAGCCTCATAAGATCCTCAATCAAATAAAGAACGGTGCTTGGAGCTTCTTAACATGGATCTCTTTGGGCCTCCTTCTCATGATAGTCTTGGGGGAAAGAAGTATTGTTTGGTGATTGTTGATGACTTCTCGAGATACACTTGGGTCAACTTCTTCAAGTTCAAAAGCGAGACTCAACAAACCGTCATCGACTTTGCCAATCAAGTTCGACGGAAACACAATGCTACTATTCTCACCATTCGAAGTGACAATGGCACCGAGTTCAAGAACTACACATTGGATGAGTTTCTTAGTGATGAGGGGATCAATCATCAATATTCAACTCCTTACACCCCTCAACAAAATGGCATTGCCGAAAGAAAGAATCGTACCTTGATGGATGTGGCCCGGACCATGTTGGCGGAATTCAAGTCACCATATAACTTTTGGGCCAAAGCCACTTCAACCGCTTGTCATGCAACCAATCGCCTCTACCTACGCAAGAAGAAGGACATGACTCCATATGAACTTCTCACCAGACGCAAGCCAAATGTCAAGTACTTCCGCGTGTTTGGTTGTAGATGTTTCATTCTTAAGAAAGGTGTCTACTTCTCAAAGTTTGAGTCTAGGGCTCAAGAAGGAATCTTCATTGGGTACTCAAATCAATCCCATGCCTATAGAGTCTATAATAAAGCAACGAGAAGAGTTGAACAATCTAGCAATGTCAAGTTTGATGAAGATCATGAGTCTCTTGTGAGGCAATACGGTGTTCGTGATCCAAGTGATAAAATTCCTCCCCAATCCATAAGAAGAATGGGTGTGGGATTCTTCCATCCCATTGAGGATCCCCTTGTGGCCGAAGGAGAAGGATCAAGCTCTACTCATGCGGATACTTCACTCTCACAAGACCATCTTGCACCTCAAGGATAACTTATTTCTTATCAAGGTTCTCCAAGCTCTTCTCAAGATATTCATGACTCTCCAAGCTCAAGTCTACCTCAAGTCGATCAAGCCCTACCTCATCAAGATAGTGAAGCTCCTCAAGTCAATGCTGATTAAGGTCGAGTTGAAGAAGGTCAAGCTAACAATGACCAAGGCCAAGCTAATGCCTCTCCACCATATGATGTTGATGAAGATAGAGATCAAGTTCGTGCATATAGTCAAGCCAGGGGCTCTTCTACTAGGATATAACTAACCTCTTTTAGTTCCCATCATGCTTTTATTTCTCATGCCGAGCCCCAAAAGGTCTTTGAAGCACTTGAAGATGATGATTGGCTTGATGATACGTCCATTTTGCATCACTATTCTATATCATAATTTACTGTTATTCATTGATATATTTCATATTAAGAGATGATACTTATGTTATTTCATCTGTTTTTGCATGGTTGATGACTTTTGGAGCATGGACCGCTGCAGTCAGGATTCTGATGGAAAAGGTGCTGTTTGGAGGCAAAATTCGCGAAGATCATAAAATCCAGGAAAATACATGGAAAATCCTATTTTTCCAGAAGACGAAGAAAGCCAGAAAGGGAAGTGGAGATGGGCTACAGGGGGCGCACACCACCCCCTGGCGCGGGCCACCCCAGTCTGCGCCACCAGGTGGTGTGGCCGCCCTGGTCCACTCTAGCCTCTCCCCTCTGGTGTATATTATCCTCCCGAAACCCTAAGACTCGGGGGGTGACCACAGAAAGATTCCCCTCTGCGGGGCGGAAAACACCGAGAGAGAAAGATCTCTCTGGCAGACATAATTTTATCGGGGGAATTCCTTCCTGGAGAGGGGAGTTCATCGCCATCAACACCACCATCAAGCTAGACTTCATCAGGATCATCATCATCACCAACATCATCTCCACCAACACCATCATCACCACTTCATACCGCTGTAACAATTGGGTTGAATCTTGCATAGTTCTTTGGGGAAACTTTCCCGGTGTTGATTACTCCATGTAGTTGATGTTATTGAGTGAACCATTGAATTATCGTTTATGTTCAGATTGTTACATATCATTATTTCATCTCTGATCATGATCCATATGATGTCTTGTGAGTAGTTTTGTTCTTGAGGACATTGGAGAAGTCATGTTGTTAGTAGATGAATTGTGTTGAGAAAGATTTAATAGTTTGATATTTAAGTTGTGGTGTACTTCTTCTAGTGGTGTCATGTGAATGTCGACTACATGACACTTCACCTATATGGGCCTAGGGGAATGCATTGGGTATTTGGCTACTAATCGTAGGGGTTGCCGGAGTGACAGAAACCTGAATCCCCGTTAGGAAACCTTGGCACAAGGGACGTCAGGGTATTAGAGTTTAAAGTTGTGGTTAGGTTTCTACCTTAATTACTTTCTTGTACTTGCAGATGCTTGCAAGGGGTATAATCACAAGTATGTATTAGTCCTAGGAAGGTCGGTACATTAGCATAGGTTCACCCACACAACACTTAGAAAACTAAAGAAGATTAATCAACTATATGAAGCGAAAGCACTTGACGATATTCCCATGTGTCCTCGAGAATGTTTGGTCATCTTAAGTAATACACCCAGCTTGTCCTTTGCTAAAGAAAGGATTGGGCCACTTGGTGCATTTATTCTTATTGTCTTTTATTTACTCATACTTTATTTACCTGCATTATCAAAAACCCCTAAAAATCCGTTTGCTAAGTATTTATAGAGAATTCCTGCTCCTAGCCATTCGCCAACACCTTTTGCTCCTTATTGGGTTCAACACTCTTACTTATTGAAAATACTGCGATACACCCCCTATACTTGTGGGTCATCACTTGATTCTATGAATGAAGAACTTCACAACTTCATGAGGAACAAGGTGTGGACACTTGTGAAGAGACCAAGAGATTATCAAAATGTGATTGGGACCAAGTGGATCTTCAAGAACAAGAGGGATGCCAATGGTATAGTCGTGCGTAACAAGGCAAGGTTAGTTGCCCAAGGATACTCTAAAGTTCAGGGCATTAACTATGGTGAAACTTATGCTCCCGTTGCTCGTCTAGAATCCATTCACATGCTTCTTGCTTATGCTACCCATCATAATTTTAAATTGCAACAAATCGATGTCAAGAGTGCTTTTCTTAATGGCCCCTTAAAGGAATTGGTCTATGTCAAGCAACCTCCGGGCTTTGAGGATCCTCTCTTCCCGGACCATATCTACAAACTCGATAAGGCACTATATGGTCTCAAACAAGCCCCACGTGCGTGGTATGAGTGACTTAGAGAGCTTTTGTTAGACCGTGATTTTGAACTAGGCCTCATTGATCCCACTCTTTTTACTAAGAAAGTTGGAGGCAACTTGTTCATTTGCCTTATATATTTTGATGATATTATTTTTTGGTCTACTAACAAAGCTTTTAATGAGGATTTTTGTAAGATCATGACCGACTATTTTGAGATGTCTATGATGGGGGAGTTGGAATTATTTCTTGGTTTTGAAGTCAAGCAATTGAGGAAGGGAACCTTCATCAACCAAGCCAAATATGTCCAAGATATGCTCAAGAAGTTCAACCTTGATCAAGTAAATGGAGTCAGAACTCCCAAACCCACAAAGGATAATCTTGATATCGATCCCAAGGGTAAGGATGTGGATCACAAAGTTTATCGCTCGATGATTAGTTCTTTGCTCTATGTTTGTGCATCTCGACCGGATATTATGTTGAGTGTGGGTATGTGTGCAAGATTCCAAGCCGCATCAAACAAAAGCCACATGGTGGCGGTCAAGAGAATCTTTCGATATTTGGTTCAAACCCCTAACTTTGGGTTGTGGTACCCCAAGGGAGCAAGCCTTGACCTCATTGGATACTGATGGCTCTGAAATATAGCCATCTACGTTCACATTTAAATTGGATATTATTCATATTTTTTATGAAATATCTCTCTAAACCCTGCCACTAATGCCTAATGATCAAAGGGGTATGCGATCCTTTCTTTCTATTTTTCCCTGCGCATATAATGACGTTTGATGACGGAGATCACAACATTAAAGTCAAAGGTACGAGAGTTCCAACAACCCGAAGAAACTAGGAGTCGTGAAGTGGAGACAGACGCTTTAACGACGAACTATACGGCAGGAATAAAATTCTGGCCGTATAGTTCCGATCGTATAGTTGCCATCGACACCACTAGGTCAAATAGAACAACTTTCGTGAAGGGACCCCTATATAAAGAGGCCTCTTGTGACGAGAAAAGGGAGCTCTTTCCAATCATCAGCCGCCCCTAGATCTCCATCCAGAACACCGAAGATCCGCTGGAGGAATAGACTTAGATCTAATCTCCAAACCCATGTCACCACCATAGCCATATTCCACCACTTGTAATAGTAGATATCTTCTTCGATTGGCGACATTGTAAGACTATTTGCTATGAATCTCATGATTTCCATTACAATGTTTATGATTGTTGATCTCATCTCTATGTGTGAGTAGCTAAGGGCTTCATCCTAGCCATGTAGCTTTTGTGCATGTTATTTATCATAGATGGGATCATGTATTAATTTGTAGGACATGATGATTATTGTATCCTATCTTGCCTCAATTGAAGGACTTGTCAGGTACCCAGGACCCAGAGAAATGAGACAGGTATAGGGAGTATGAGTAATGACTAATCTGCAGATGGGAACCCTAGTGACAGAAGGGGTAGTATGGTTGTATGTGAGGGATTTACGTGGGATTAACGGTGACGTCACTATGCATATCATTAGTTCTCTTTCTTCTATGGATGTGACTAGTAGGTTATTCCTATAAGCAGTTGCAGAGGCAATAACAATTATGGATGCACTGCCCACATATAATTTATCTTGCTCTAACAATTACATGCATACTTTATTATTATATTTTATTCTCATCAGATGTTTTCCACAGCTACAAGTGAAACCGAACGCCCTAGGCCCTCTCTCTCCATCATCGACAACAACAAAAGGCAGCAAAATCTTGGTCCGGTAAAACACAAAAGGAATTTAAAACTCCCGAAGGTCCGTTAAAGTAACTTCACTATGCTTCTGCTTCCCGAGGATTCGATAAACCTAGGTCTACTAGGGAAAAAGAGTTATACTACATCCATAATCCGGATCAAAGGTATCAACCCTTTTTCTGGCACTGTTGCCGGGGAAGAAATAGCTACCCTGGTGAGGTTAGTAGGAACCTTACTAGTTTTATTTCTTGTTTTTAATTTTGTTAGTGTGCTTTCAGTCTTTATTTGAAAATCCAAAAAATATTTAGTCTTTAAATTCTTGTTTTTATTATCATAAGTCTCTGTTTAAGAAAACCCAAAAACATAGGAAATATGGCTGAAAAGAAGCTTGGGGAGTTTACAACTCCCAAAAATGATTATTTGCGTACTCCTATTACTCAGCCACCAATTGCTGCTGATGACTATGAAATTAAGCCCCATTATTTAAGTTTGGTTCAACAGAATCAATTTGGAGGCTCTGTTGTTGAGGACACAGGTATGCATTTGAAAACTTTCACTTAAATATGTGATATGACGCGTATAAAAGATGTTGACCCCAATGTGGTCAAATTGCGCTTATTTCCTTTCTCTCTTAGAGGAAGAGCAAAATAATGGTTGCTATCTTTGCCTAGAAATACTATTACATCATGGGTGGAATGCACTTCTTTATTTATGACTAAATTCTTCCCACCTACTATGCAACTAAGATCTAATATTACTGGTTATAGACAGGAAGAGCATGAGCCACTAGCGCTTGCATGGGAGAGGATGAACAAATGCATGAGAAACTGTCCTAGTCATGGGATGGAAGATTGGCTAATTCTCCATTTATTTTATAATGCTCTTAATCCTGTGACTAAGTCTATGCTTGATACTACAGCTTGAGGAACATTTATGGGTAAACATATTACCGAAGCAAAGCAGCTGCTAGAAAATATGCAAGACAACCATACCCAGTGGCATGTGGATAGATCAAACATGAAGAAGGTGAATTTCGGCTCACCACAAGAAAATGAAGAACTCAATGCTAAGCTGGATGAGCTCATATTAGCCATAAAAGGTAAGGTAAACCAGGTAAGAGCTATCCCAGAAACAAATATTGAAGAAATAGAGTTCATAGCTCGTAATGATTATAACCCTGCTTGGAAGAAGAATTATAATCCTAATTTTCAGAAACACTATTCTAGTCCTGCAGGTAACTCTAATAATAATATGGGATCAAGTAATGGTAGTCTCCAAGAAACACTTAAGTCCTTTATAGACTCACAAAATGAGCAAAAAATATCCGTGCTAAAATAACGGAGAACCATGATGCTATGCTTGGTAAATTATCTAACCAAGCTGCAAGTTTGAGGAATGATTTGCAGGCCCTCCAAGAAAGAACAAGGATTGTTGAGGCACAGCTAGGTAAGATAACCGAGAGTCAAACTCTCATTCTAGATAAATTTGCAGGCAAAGCTGAGCCCAATCATGTTGAAGACCTCAAGATGATGAGAATCCAAAGGGAGGAGCCTGAAGAACTTGATTATAGTAATGCTCCTTCACCAAGTTACACCGTTGAAGATCTTGTAAAAAGGATCAACATCAAGATTCCGGTAAGTGAAGGAAATGATGAAGCCATGTATCAACACTTCGTTAATCAGGTAGCAATAAAGGTATGTGAGCTTGAAGAAGAATATAATAAAATTGCTGAAAATTACCTGTTAAGCTTGATGATATATTTGAGCCTACTATTAAGATTAAAATTGGGAAAAATGAGATAGCAGCACTTTGTGATCTAGGTGCAAGCGTTTCAACTATTCCAAAGAGTCTTTTCAATAAGTTAAATCTTGGCTCTTTTGAAATCACCGAGTTAAAATTCATCTTGCAGATTATACCTACAAACAAGTTGTATGAATTAAGGAGAATACTTTAATATACATTAAAGGTTGTCCTGCTCTTATTGATTTTGTTATTGTTGACATGCCTGAAGATGCTACTGCTCCTATTTTATTAGGCCGTCCATTTTAAGAACTATTAAGGCTTTGATTTATCTACATGAAGGGAATGTGAAGCTTCAATTGCCTTCGCGGTATCCTTTTGTT
Source organism: Avena eriantha (assembly GCA_910589775.1). Classification (NCBI taxonomy): domain Eukaryota; kingdom Viridiplantae; phylum Streptophyta; class Magnoliopsida; order Poales; family Poaceae; genus Avena; species Avena eriantha. Next base: position 552,357,568 of record OU342743.1, read on the forward strand.
ATACATTTCCCCAGGAAGAAAAAAGCTAAGCATGATGAAAAGGAGGCCATCACTTTGAAGGCCAACTATTTTTGAGTGGGTGTTCGACTCATCTGGCCTAAATGAGCAACATCAAGGTCAAGCTATTGACCATAAAAGAGCGCTGCATGGGAGGCAACCCATGTGAAATAAAGGTTTGAGTAAAGTTTTTAAGTTTTAGTTTAAGTTTTATGTTTAATAAAGAGTGCTAGAAAGCTCCAGTTGAGGAGAAGAAGTTCAGTAGTACTAAAAATCCTGTTTTATACATTCTAATATTGGTCGACAATTTTTACTGTCAACTTTCTGTCAAAAACAAGGTGTTTCGCTAAGTTTCAGAATAAGAAATAATTCTCGAAGAAACGGATTTTTTTATGGCTACAGAGTGTTTAATGACCAACTATACGGCGGGAATTAAAATTCCGGCCATATAGTCCCGGCCATATAGATACTTTTGCCATCGACAATTTTTCTTTCAAAAGTACTGATGGTTTAATGACCAACTATACTGCAGGCGTAAAACTTCCGGCCATATAGTTCCGGTCATATAGATATCGATGCTTTCGTACAATTTCTTTTCTAGGTACAGAGGGTTTGACGACCAACTATACAGCGGGAACACATTGTCTCGGCCGTATAGTTCTGGCCGTATAGCTACGCCGCCAGGTGGAAACCCTAAAATTTTGATAGCAGGCCAACTATACGGTGGGAACACATTGTTCCGGCCGTATAATTTGCCCGTATAATTGTGTCCGACCACAAAAGTGCCACGGGAGGTACTGATGACCCACAAGTATAGGGGGTGTATCGCAGTATTTTCGAGGGAAGTGAAACCCAATTTATTGATTCGACACAAGGGGAGCCAAAGAATATTTATAAGCCTTAACAACTGAGTTGTCAATTCAGCTGCACCTGGAAACAATCTTGCTCACAACAGTTTATCAGTAGCAACAGTTTTGTAGTAGGAATAGTAAAGTAAATACATCAGTAATAATAGCAGCAAATAGTGGGATTCGAGTGCGGCAGGCATAGGGATGGATGGACGGGCGTTGCATGGACAAGAAAATTCACATAGCAATAAGAACATAGGGAAATTGCAGATAAATAAGATAAAGAATCCAAGTACTAGATAATCCTAGGCATGTGTTCCATATATAGTCATACGTGCTCGCAATGAGAACTTGCACAACATCTTTTGTCCTGCCAGCCCGTTTGTAGCAGGGCCTCAAGGGAACTACTGGCAATTAAGGTGCTCCTTTTAATAGAGCACCGGAGGAAAGCATTAACACTCCGTGAACACATGTGATCCTCACATCAAAGCCATTCCCTCCGGTTATCCCGATTTCTGTCACTTCGGGGCCATTGGTTCCGGACAACAACGTGTGTATACAACTTGCAGGTAAGACCATAAACAATACTATCATAATGAATCAATAACATGTTCAGATCTGAAATCATGGCACTCGGGCCCTAGTGACAAGCATTAAGCATAACAAGTCGCAACAAAGTCATAAAGCACTAATAGTAGATAGTAGGCACCATGCCCTAACAATCTGATGCCATTACATGAACGATCTCATCCAATCCCTACCATCCCCATAGCCTACAGGGGGATTACTCACTCATAGATGGGGGAAACATGGATGATCGATGGAGAAGCGATGGTGATGATGATGGTGATGATCTCCAATTCTCTGTCCCGGCAGGGTGCCAGAACGGAGTTTCTAGTGCTGTTTCGTGGAATCTGGTGGCGGCGGCGGAGCGGAACTCCTTCTGGAAAAACGTCGAAAACCCTAAGTTTTTAGGTCAGAAGGCATCTTATAGGTGAAGAGGGAGACCGAGGGGGTGTCTGGGGAGGCCAGACCACCCCCTGGCGCGGCCAGGCCTAGCCCGTGCGGCCAGGTGGTGTGGCTGGGCCCCAGCCCCGCCCCGTCTCATATTCTGGCTCCGAGAGTCTTCTGGTAAAATAGGATTTTTGGCTTTTGTCGCGTCCAATTCCGAGAATATTCATTTTCTGACTATCCTGGAACCAAAAATAGCAGAAAACAGGCAGCTGGCACTGTGGCTCTTGTTAATAGGTTAGTCCAAGATATCATATGAAAAGTACTCCAAAGTGTGGACAAAACACAAGAAAGTAAATAAAACCAAGCATGGAACATCAAAAATTATAGATACATTTGCAATCTATCAGGTACCTCCAACCCCAAACTTCAATCATTTCTCTCTCTTCTACCTCCAAACTCTCTCAAAACCTCAGAGATCTTCATCCCTACTGAATTTCATTCAATTTTCTCGCACACAAGTGATCTACTGTATGTTTCTCCTTCGATCCTCCAATTACTTTTTGCAAATTCATCTTCGATCTATCGTCATTGTCTATCTGGGGTGAGACCTACTATGAACTAATTTCCATGATTATCTTGCCTAGATTATTATTTTGAGGGAATTCTTTAGTGTGCTATGATGAGGAATATGTTATGCTTATTATTGTTGGATAAAAAAGTTTTATTTTTATCTTTCCTTGTTATTTTAGATGATGAACACAAGGAGCAAAACTCGTGCTCGTGCCACCGCTAGCACTTCTCGGGCTGTCGCTCAAGAACGCATGGGGATATGGTTCAGGAATGAGCTCCAATGTGATCGCTTCGATAGGATCAAGAACCAAGAAGTGAAGTAAACCAAGTGGGCTTGCCCCATTATATTGAACCAACTCGGTATTTCTAATGACTTCAATTTACTTTGCAATAGGGTTGGCCTGCAAAACTTTGTATTCAGTGATGTGCCTACTTATCACCAGTTAACTCTTGAATTTCTAAGTTCTTTGCAAAGCAGTTAAACTATGGCATGGAGAGGACACGATTTCTTTCTGACTTATGAACAACAATTACACTTTATCACTAGATGAATGGTGCACATGCTTTAATTTGCAAACAATAATGATAATGACTTGCGCACATCCTTTACTAGGTTAGACCCTTTCCCGGAACAATATTATAATGGAATGAGATTCACTTCTAGAGTGAGCAAGGGGAAGAATATTCAACATCCTGCAATTCGCTATTTGTTCAATGTTATTGCTAACACCTTGTAGGCACGAAATGAGTTCATGAGACTCAACGGGAAGACATCTTAGTCCTCGCAAAAGCTTCTTTCAACAACACCAACTTTTCACTCAACTTGGGCACAATCCTTGTGCGCTACCTGGAGCACCAATCCTCCCAAAGCCAGGGACCAATCATAGGTGGAGGTGTCATCGCCGTGCTTGCCATTGCCCTAGGAATCAACCTAGGTGAGTTGCAACTTGTGCTAGGTGAGTGACGTGTTGGTTTCTCCACTTTAAAGGCTTGTGGAATGCTCACTAGGAGAGGTGGTGTTTATTACCTGCATATTTCTGGAGCTGGGCATCTCTACCCTGCTCATATGCCTAATGGTCTTTTCTCTATTGAGGAAGAATGTTTTCTATATGACTTGCAGGTTGAGCAACACTAACCCGAGGAGGATATTCCGGATGAGGATGAGGACCAAGAAGAGGAGCAAGAAGGTCCTTATCAAGAGGAGCAGCCACCAACCCGGTTTGCTACATACCAAGACTTCCAAGAACTTGGAGGGACTATGGAGAGGATGCATAGACTCTCCTTGAACCTCCGAGGAACAACTAGTAATTTATCAACTCAATTTGCAAACTGGAGTTCCAAATTTTTCCCGCCACCACAATGATTTGCAGGGCTTGCAAAAGCCTAAGCTTGGGGAAGTTTCCTCATTTATATTTATTTGGCGTTTGTTTGATTTTATTTATTTCGAGGTTATGTTTTTAATTCGAGTTTATAAGCACTCGTGTTGGTTTCCCCAACACTTTATCTTTAGTTATTTCTATTTGCTTTCCAGATTTTCTAGCCGAGCTTTGCCACCAATTTTCTATTCTTTAATTCCCTTGCTTAAAACAACAAAAATATTTTTCCATTTATCTTTATTTTCCCTCTTCCTTCTTTTCTATTCTCCTTGTGGCTTTCACACATTTGCAAGAAGAGTGATTGACTTCGAGTTTCCAAGAAACGAATCAAAAAGGAAGATAGAAGTGGAACCAAACATGAGAGGTATGCCTTATGACTCCCCACTTTTGAAGTTTGAGAAACCCATGCTAGTTAGTAGTAAATGTTGAGATATTATATTGGTGGAGTGAGTCTTTGTATTGTAGTAAAATTTTGTTTGCATGGGTATTTAGTTGGGTACGTTTTGTTCCAGCTCTTGTAGTTAACCAAGTCTTGCCTAAAAATTTGCTAAACAATTGTAATAAGAAAAAGTCTCACAATTGATGGCTTGGGTGTTGTAGTGTTAATAGTCTTGGAGGCTTATTTCTAGAGACACTCAACACCACAGAAAATAATAATTGACTCGATAGCTCTCTTTAAAAGGATTTGTTCAATTGAATTAATGTTTAGAGATTTTTGTGAGCATGCCAAATTTTGACTTGTGAATCATAAGAATGATATAGCTTTATGCGTGTTAAACTTCATGGGATGCCAACAACTCTGCTAGCCTATGAACGATCTTCATGGAGGAAACTCCTAGATTTTGGATATGAGTTGATTAAACATATGTAGCAGCAATGCTATAATGGGTAAGATTCTTGGCACTCCCGGGTAGCTGTGTTCATGATGGAATCACTCCTCCGGTTGTTATGAGTAATCATTGTACAAAAGGAACAAAAACCTTACTGATGCCACGAGTGTCCATCACAGCCTAATAAACTAATTAAAAACTTTGGCATGCTCTCAATTACTTAAGAACTGAAAATCTTGAAGGACAATGAATAGAAAAGTCGTGCTTGAAGAGTCTTGATTTATTGATGTGGGAGATTTGAGATACTCTAGTGTATATGTTTTTCATGAAAAACTCTCACACTCTTAAATTTTACATGATTATACTTTACTGTTCAAAGGCAAGCCTATGAGTTGACTACATGACATGGAATAAAGTTTACTCATTTGAATCATCCATGTTAACAATAATTTTGATGCGCTATAAAGATGCATAAAACCCGTATTATATGCTTGCCATTACTCTATCTATGCTGAAGTTTTTCAGATTTATAAAGTGGAGGAAACATGAGACTACCAATCATGAATAAGATCATGATCTTGTTATTTCAGTTTAAATACTGAGTTGCTTTCTGATTTAGGGTTTCTTGCTCGAGGACGATCAAGTTTAAGATTGGGGAGGTTGATGGCTCTAAAATATAGCCATCTACATCCACATTTAAACAGGGTATTATTCATATTCTTGATGAAATATCTCTCTAAACACTGCCACTAATGCCTAATGATCAAAGGGGTATGCAATCCTTTCTTTCTATTTTTCCCTGCGTAGATAATGAAGTTTGATGATGGGAATCACAACATTAAAGTCAAAGATACAAGATTTCTAACAACCCGAAGAAACCAGGAGTCATGAAGTGGAGACAAACGCTTTAACGACCAACTATACGGCGGGAATAAAATGCCAGCCGTATAGTGCTAGTCGTATTGTTACCATCCACACTGCTAGGTCAAACAGAACAACTTTCGTGAAGGAACCCCTACATAAAGAGGCCTCGGGTGATGAGAAAAGGGAGCTCTTTCCGATCATCAACTGCCCCCAGATCTCCATCCACAACACCGAAGAGTCGTCGAAGGAATATACTTAAATCTAATCTCCAAACCCATCTCCACCACCATAGCCATATTCCACCACTTGTAATAGTAGATCTCTTCTTCGATTGGCGACATTGTCAGACAATTTTCTACCAATCTCATGATTTCCATTACAATGTTTATGATTGTTGATCTCATCTGTGTGTGAGTAATTCTCCTTGGGTTAAGGGCTTCGGCCTAGCCATATAGCTTTTGTGCATGTTATTTATCATAGATGGGATCATGTATTAGTTTGTATGACATGATGATTATTGTATCCTCTCTTGCCTCAATCTAAGGACTTTTCAGGTACCCAAGACCCCGAGAAAATGAGCTAGGTATAGTGAGTATGAGTAATGACTAATCTGTAGGATGGGAACCCCAGTGACAGAAGGGGTAGTACGGCTGTATGTGAGGGATTTACTTGGGATCAATAGTGACGTCACTATGCATATCATTAGTTCTCTTTCTTCTATGGATGAGACTAGTAGGTTATTGCTATAAGCGGTTGCGGAGGCAATAGAAATTATGGATGCACTGCCACATATAATTTATCTTGCTATAACAATTACATGCATACTTTATTATTATCTTTTATTCCCATCAGATGTTTTGCACAACTACAGGTGAACCCCGAACACCCTAGGCCCTCTCTCCATCATCGACAACAATAAAAGACAGCAAACTCTTGGTCTAGTAAAAACACAAAAGGAATTTTAAAACTCCCGAAGGTCCATTAAAGTAACTTCACTATGCTTCTGCTTCCCTAGGATTCAATAAACCTAGGTCGACTAGGTACAAAGAGCTATACTACATCCATAATCTAGATCGAAGGTATCAGATACACGGATTTGGATTGGGCGGGAGACAAAGTGGAAAGGAAGTCAATCTCTGGTGCGTGTCAATTTCTTGGAAGATCTTTGGCGTGTTGGTCCTCGAAGAAGCAAAACTGCGTGTCTATGTCCACCACTGAAGCTGAGTACATATCCGCCACAAGTTGTTGTACTCAATTGCTATGGATGAAGCAAATCTTGAAGGATCTTGGACTTTCTTTCAACAAGGTGCCACTTCTTTATGACAATGAGAGTGCCATTGCTATTGCTCACAACCCGGTGCAACATAACAAGACCAAGCACATTGAGATTTGTCATCATTTCATTCAGGATCATGTTGCAAGAGGAGACATTTCATTTGAGTATGTTCCTACCAAGGCCAATCTTGCGGATAATTTCATGAAGCCACTTGATGAAGAAAGGTTCCAGGAGTTGAGGCATGAAGTAAATATCATAGATTCGAGCAATGTGGTTGAGTATCTTGCACACTGATACATTGCAAATGTATCCATAATTTTTGATGTTCCATGCTTGGTTTTATCTACTTTCTTGTCTTTTGTTCCAACTTTGGAGTACTATTCATATGATTTCTTGGACTAACCTATTAACAAGATGCCACAGTGCCAGTTGCCTATTTTCTGCTGTTTTTGGTTTCAGGAAGTCAGAAAATGAATATTCTAGGAATTGGACGGGACAAAAGGCAAAGTTACTATTTTCCCGGAAGACTCACGGAGCCAGAAGGAGAGTCGGAGAGGGGCCACAGGGTGGCCACACCCCCCTTTGCGCGGGCCAGCCCAGGCCTCGCCAGGGCATGGTGTGGGCCCCCTGGCCAGCCACCGACCTTGCCTCCTTCGCCTATAAGAGCCTCCCGATACCAAAACCCTAAATTGTCAATCAGAAATCCATGAAAAGTTCCGCAGCGCCGCCGCCATCAAAGGGGAGATTCGGGGGATAGAAAGTCTCTGTTCCGGCACCCTGCCGGGATGGGGAAGTTCCCCCGGAGCCATCTCCATCGATCTCCACCACCATCTCCATCACCATTGCTGATTCCCATGATGAGGAGGGAGTAGTTCTCTCTCGAGGCTAAGGGTTCTACCGGTAGCTATGTGTTCATCTCTCTCTATATGCATGATCTTATTGAGATCATGAGCTTGTAATCTATAGATCTACCTTGCTACTCAAGTGCTTTAATAGATCTCTGCTCTCCCCATGTGTGTGAAAGTGACAGCGTTCACACAATGGTGGCTCTTAGGCTAGAGATTACAAATACTTGTTATGAGTTATATTTGGAGTTGGATGTCTTTAGGAAATTGTGGTGTTTGTTGGACTCATCTAGTACTCAAAGTGACAGTGTGGGGTTTTCTAGATGGGAAAGGCTTACTTTGAGGTGTGCTGTTATAGCCCTACCACCGATTAGAGTGTTCAACCGGAGAGTAGTTAAGAGTAGTATCATAAAGAGAAGATATTTATATGAGAGTGTTCACTAGTGAAAGTATGATCCCTAGGCCTTGTTCCTAAACATTGATACACCGTTTGCACTTAGATCTGTTACATGTTTTCTTGCTTCCATCTTTATTTCAGTTTCCATTAGTCTCTTCCATGCCATCAAAGTATTTTCTATCACTGTTACTGCTTATAATTATCTATACCACATGTATTTCACTATCTCTTCGCCGAACTAGTGCACCTATACACCTGACAAGTGTATTTGGTGTGTTCGGGACACAAGAGACTTCTTGTATCTTGATTGTAGGGTTTCTTGAGAGGGGATACCTTTGACCACTTCCTCCCTGAGTTCGATAAACCTTGGGTGATCCACTTAAGGGAAAACTTGCTGCTATTGTACAAACCTCTGCACTTGGAGGCCCAACACCTGTCTACAAGAATAGAAGTGGGTAGACATCAAGCTATTTTCTGGCGCCGTTGTCGGGGAGGTAAGGTAAAATGTATTCACGCCGGAGGATTAAAGAAGAAGAACCTCCCACGGTAAACGTCTATTTTCTAGCGTCGTTGCCGGGGAGGTAAGGTAAAAGGTACTCACATCCTCCGGTGTGAGTGCTCGAAGTTATTTCCTTTAGATTCTACAATTTTGTCTTTTTGTTTCTTGTTTTCACTAGTTAGGCTTAATGGAAAACAACAACAAAATGAGAGAGCTTTATAGTATTTATCTTGAGTTAGGACATGAAGTGTTCGAAGAGAAAATTAAAAAACCTATGGAACTTTATTTGCATGCTAATAGCAATGTTGTTAGTATGAATTCTTTGGACACCATTATTGCTAATGCTATGGAAAAGTCTAAGCTTGGGGAAGCTAGTTTTTATGGAAATGATCTTTTTAGTTTCCCAGCTTTGGAAGATAGCTATTCTATTGCTTATGATGATACCAAACCTCCAATATATGATGATTACAATGATGAATATGATATTTTCAGTACACCTACTATTGAGGAGAAAATTAATTATGATTACAATATGCCTCCTATATTTGATGATTATGGTGATGAGAATAATAATGATAGCTATTTTGTTGAATATGCTCTCACTATAATTAATAAGAATGACTATGTTTATGTGGGGAGTAATAATTCTTTTATGCATGTGGCTCATGATAAGAATGTTTTATGTGATAGTTATATTGTTAATTTTATTCATGATGCTACTGAAAGTTATTATGAGAGAGGGAAACATGGTTTTATGTATCTCAACAATATTAAGTTTCCCCTCTTTATGTTGAAAGTCTTGAAGTTGCACTTGTTTTGCTTTCCTATGCTTGTTGCTTTGTGCTTTCATGACTTGTTTCTTTACAATATTCCTATGCATAGGAAGTGGGTTAGACTTAAATATGCTTTGAATTTACTTCTTGATGCTCTCTGTTACTTCAATTCATATTTCTTATGTGAGCATCTTCTCAAACTATCATGCTTAACTTAAAGGCGTTAAAGAAAAGTACTTATTGGGAGATAACCCAAAAGTTTTAGATGAGTCATGAAAGTTATTACCTCTGTAATAACCGCTCCTTATCCTTTTTATTTTCTTTTTGTGCCAAGAGTAACCTCTAATGAGAGAGAAGTAATGATTGGGAAAGTTGTTGTCCTGAAACAGATTTTTGTCCTTCACCCTAAAAATTTGTGTAAAATCTTTGTATGTCCTTTTGAGGCGTGAATTTTTGTGCTTCTGCCCCAGGCTGTTATCTAACTTTCGTTAGTTCAACACTTTTTGATTTGAGCAACAGAAGGTCTTCGAAAAAATTGGTTTTTACCTGCTGGTCTGTTTTGACAGATATCTGCCATTATTTGCATTTGCTTCTTGTTGGTTCCTTTTTGAGTTCTTTTGGGGAATTGAGCTTTTTGAGGGAAGTGCTACAGTATCTAGTGTTCTAATGGAAGTTTATTTGGTGTTAGAACTGAACCTTAAGACTTATTTATCTTGAGTGCACTAATAAAGATTGTGTGAAGTTTTGTATGAAGGAAAAATTTCAGGTGTATGGAAGGAATGAGTAATGAGATGAAGGATGGACTAAAGCTCAAGCTTGGGGATGCCACACATGTCACCCCAAGAAATATCCAAGAATTACAAGCGTCAAAGCTTGGGGATGCCCAAGGCATCCCCCTCTTCATCAATAAAAATCCCAGGTTTCTTCCAAACGCTTCATTTTTATTGTTTCATGCACAATTGTGTTGTTCTTCGAGCATCTTCCTTTTCGTTTTCATTTTGGTTTTTCATTTGCTTGGTTTTCTTAGTTTTCTGAATAAATTTTTTGGACCACCTCTTTCATGCATTGGTTTTCAAATAGTTTGGTTTGGATTGGAAAAGTGTAGGAAAGCTCATGCTTAAGTGGTAAAGAGAGCTTGTTTTTGACTGTGGCCTATGCTTTGTCATGTCGTGCTTGATATTGTTTTAGCTTTATGCTTAGTATTATTTGCTGTAGCATGAATTGTTATAAACAATTGGGATTGCTTAATGTGCCTTGGATGAATCATGCGTTGTTTTAGCATATTAAAGTATAGTATAGTGGTATTCTCCTTTGATGCTTTATATGGGTTGACTTGGCGCATGCTCACACCATGTTATGACTATCCCAAGTCACCATAGCCTTTATGATCCTTTAGTTTTCAACTTGTAGTATCACTTTATGCTTTGATAAATGATGTTTTGTCGCTCTGCATGATTATGGCCATTATTGCTCTCTTAGTTTGTCGCTCCCAGTCTTTTGCTAGCCTCCACAACCAAGTATGAGTTCCACTCATGCATCCAACTCCCTAAACCAAGTTATTCCAAAGAGTCCACCATACCTACCTACTAGCTTATGCTATTCCAAGTATATTCATGCTTTTGTTTACCTTCCAAATTAAACTTGTTATGAGAAAACTAGTGATTAAAGCTCTCACGAACTTGATGGCACACTTTACTTTTCTTGCCCTTAATAAACTTGAACCATTGAGTCGTCTATGTTGTATATGCTTGCACTTATTTGTTGGGAATTAGCAGAACCATGCTTTCATGGGGAACGCTTTCAACATTGCACTTGGTACTTGTACCTAGTTGATATCATGCTCTTTTGTATATGGATGTCGTCGGTGTGAAATGAAAGGGGAGCTTGTAAGTCCATGGAGTTATGTATATGTGTTAGAGAAACGCCTGGGCCGCTGGTCTAATCCATGCTGACCTGGTGGAAACCTGCAGCGTAACCATAATGAGCTGTCTATGAAGCATTCTTCTTATAAAAAAGAGTCCTATATTGAGAAAAAAAGAGATTATGAAAAGAGGAAAGATAGAAAAAAGCACCATATTCCCATGGTAAATAAGAAGATTGCTGAGATGCTCGTTGTCTGCTTGCCTTGTCATTTTGATATGGGGATTCTTCCGTATCATCGGGCAAGGGGTACCCCGTTGGCGGTTCTCTATGATACACATGTACTTACGATGACAAGAACTTACCGGTGACTAAACTTGAGTAGCATGAGGAGCGGCCCTCGTATTCAAGGGACATGAGACTTACAACTTATACTTCGTCAAGCATATACACCATAGTTTGTTCACTTTAACCTTAATCACTTCAAGATGCTTATGATAGGGGCAATGAGAGCTGAAAGCTATAAGTACCATAATTTTTGGAAGCTCTTTATGAGACTTGAATCCCTACTTCCTTCTATAAAGGCCTTTCTTCCACCATTACATTAAGTCTCCACCTTCTAACTTTATGCACCTTCTTTGAGAACATAGTGGCCATTCTTAGTTCTATGTGCATTGTCCCAAGACTAGTTGATTGATGCATACCTTGATATTGCTTGTTTTAAACTATTTGTATCTAGTCACTCTTATGAATTTTGAAGGTGTCCTATGCATTTATATTTGCTACTCTATGAGGGACAAGCTGAATGCCACTATGCTATGTTTTATTTATGTGAAACAAATAAACGTCTTGCAAAGCATTTTTATTCATTAATATTTTGTTTGTGCCTTTTCATGTTGCAACATAGTTGCTTTGCCTTATTGTTAGAACTTTGTCTTTCATGTTATGATTGAAGTACTATGATCCCAACTTTGAATGTTTTACAAATACTTTGATCAAGTCTTTGATGGTGCATGTCACCTCAAAAATTATTCTTTCTTTTTATCACTTACCTACTCGAGGACGAGCAGGAGTTTAGCTTGGGATGTGGATACATTGCAAATGTATCCATAATTTTTGATGTTCCATGCTTGGTTTTATCTACTTTCTTGTGTTTTGTTCCAACTTTGGAGTACTTTTCATATGATTTCTTGGACTAACCTATTAAGAAGATGCCACAGTGCCAGTTGCCTGTTTTCTGCTCTTTTTGGTTTCAAGAAGTCAGAAAATGAATATTCTCGGAATTGGACGGGACAAAAGCCAAAGTTACTATTTTCCGGGAAGACTCACGGAGCCAAAAGGAGAGTCGGAGAGGGGCCACAGGGTGGCCACACCCCATTGGCACGGGCCGGCCCAGGCCACGCCAGGGCATGGTGTGGGCCCCCTGGACGGCCACTGACCTTGCCTCCTTCGCCTATAAGAGCCTCCCGATACCAAAACCCTAAATCGTCAATCAGAAATCCATGAAAAGTTCCGCAGCGCCACCGCCACCGAAGGGGAGATTCGGGGGATAGAAAGTCTCTGTTCCGGCACCCTGCCGGGACGGGGAAGTGCCCCGGGAGCCATCTCCATCGATCTCCACCACCATCTCCATCACCATTGCTAATTCCCATGATGAGGAGGGAGTAGTTCTCTCTCTCGAGGCTAAGGGTTCTACCGGTAGCTATGTGTTCATCTCTCTCTCTATGCATGATCTTATTGAGATCATGAGCTTGTAATCTATAGATCTACCTTGCTACTCAAGTGCTTTAATAGATCTCTGCTCTCCCCATGTGTGTGAAAGTGACAGCGTGCACACCATGGTGGCACTTAGGCTAGAGATTACAAATACTTGTTATGAGTTATATTTGGCGTCGGATGTCTTTATGAAATTTTGGTGTGTGTTGGACTCATCTAGTACTCAAGGTGACAGTGTGGGGTTTTCTAGATGGGAAAGGCTTACTTTGAGGTGTGCTGTTATAGCCCTACCATCGATTAGAGTGTTCAACCGGAGAGTAGTTAAGAGTAGTATCATAAAGAGAAGATATTTATATGAGAGTGTTCACTAGTGAAAGTATGATCCCTAGGCCTTGTTCCTAAACATTGATACACCGTTTGCACTTAGATCTATTACATGTTTGCTTGCTTCCATCTTTATTTCAGTTTGCCTTTAGTCTCTTCCATGCCATCAAAGTATTTTCTATCACCGTTACCGCTTATAATTATCTATACCACTTGTATTTCACTATCTCTTCGTTGAACTAGTGCACCTATACACCTGACAAGTGTATTTGGTGTGTTGGGGACACAAGAGACTTCTTGTATCTTGATTGCAGGGTTGCTTGAGAGGGGATACCTTTGACCACTTCCTCCCTGAGTTCGATAAACCTTGGGTGATCCACTTAAGGGAAAACTTGCTGCTGTTCTACAAACCTCTGCACTTGGAGGCCCAACAAATGTCTACAAGAATAGAAGTGCGTAGACATCACACACCTGCTCGGGTCTCAAAGAATATCTTGTTTGGATGTATGCACGGATTTAGGGGGAGTGTAGTTCCTAATATGAACCAACACTCTCCCTATTATGCACATATTATTGTATTCATTCTCTATGGTCTCTCAAGGAGACAAAATGAGCTTAAATGATGAGTTTTGATAATGAACCCAAGATATATCTACGCGGTGTCAAGCCAAATATACTCATATATGGTGGCCTAGGCCACCGACATTGTGGGTCTCTCTTTGTTTTTCTTTTGTGGTGTTTCAACTTGTTTCCCATGTTTTTGGTGTTGTTTTTCATTTTTAGATCTTAATTTGGCTTTTCACAGGTTGTGCCACTATCCCAAGCCTTTGCTCCTCCTCTTAAACCACTCTCTTTCTTGCACAAGGTCAATTCCTAGCCATTCCAAATCTGGACAGTATTTCTCTGGGCGTCGCCAGTAGTTCCGACCGCCATCTGTACTACTACTCTGGGCCCAACTTCCCCGGAAGTTTTGTTTGGACCGGTACTACCGCTCCGGTTATGAACTACCAGTGTCACCAGTAGTTCCGGCCCTTGGCCGATACTACCGGTCGAGCGTGGGTCCTATAAGTTACGGGCTAGGGGGACACGAGATCTTCTTCCCCACTTGCCCCCCTGACCCTCCGCTTACAAACACGCACGTCCCATGGAGCTCTCCACGGTGGCGCCGCTGGCACCACCGATTCCGATCGCCCCTCTTCAGATCTGCTCAGTGGGATTCTTCCCCACCTTGATCTCCCGCCATGGACCCTGTTATTTGCTCCTCTCACCCTCCGTTCATGGAGATCAGGCCATCTTTGTGCTTGAGTAGGAATTGCCATGTCTAGGGCTCTTCTTTGGCTAGAACTGTTTTAGGAGATCATGGTAGGGCTAGGATTCGTTGGTAGAACATATTGCCTGAATACATTGGCTAGATTTCATCTTTTGGTGCACTTAGATCCATTACACAGTGGAAATCTGACGAACTGCCCTGTTTGTGCCCTGACTGGTACTACCGGTGGGCCTGGCCGGTACTTCCAGTGGGCTGCTCTCCACCGGTACTACTGGTGGGACACGAATGGTACTTCTGGTGGTCCCCACACCACCGGTAGTTCCAGAATCTCGGCAGAACTACCGCTACACCATTTTTCGATATCTATCTCTGTATCTTGTCAATATGTTCTCAGTTGTTGTTTTTCTTCTTCGACCTTGTGCACTTACCCCATTTCCCTCCCTATTCTATGATTTCTTCTCAGGGAAAGGTGGATCTCGTGGTGGCTCCAAGCGGTCTCATGGTCCTTCTGAGATTGATGATGGTGATCTTGAAGTTGTTCGTCCTCCTGCTCAGACTGCCCATCAGAGAGATGTTGCTAAGTGCTATGCTGCTGCTGCTGAAGGGAAGAGGCATGTTCTAGCTAGCCAGAAGAATACCACCACTAGGCCTGCCACGAACATGCAGAAGATTTCATCATGGCCTCAGGTAGCATATGAGGAGTTTCGCAAGATTGATCCCTATGTTGTTCCCCATGATCGTATGGCTTGGGACCCTCTCTTCCATACCAAGCGCCAAGAAGAAATCTATACCGAGGTGTATGCTTGCAAGAAGAAGAATGTGGTTGCCCCCAGAAACACATCAACATGGCCAAGATGGAGAGCAACCCCGATTACTATGGTGAGGCTCTCGACATGTGCAGGAGGTTTGCGCTCATTCGGATTATGTAGCATCGTGAGAATTTTGATGAGAGGGTCATTGCTCAGTTCTACTCCACCCTCTACATTGATCATGATGCTCAAGATAGAACTGTGAAGTGGATTACACAAAATAGGTTTTTGACTGCCAAGTGGTCTGAGTTTGCTGCCCTTCTTAGTTATCCCATTCTACAAGGCCAGCGCGCTAATGGTTGGCATGTGCATAGGGGAAGGCCTCTGAGCCTGAAGTTCTGGAGCCCTTGTACATTGAGGGATGGGGTGTCGATGGTAATGTTGCTCATCTTCTTCCAACCTATGATATCATGCGCAAAGTCTACCGAACACCATTGCTCCCAAGGCAGGTAACTTTGATTAGCTTCATGCCTTCCAGATTGATCTCATGTATCAGACTTATCGCCACAGAAACTCTCATGAGCGCATTGATGTTATGGACTATCTGTTTGAAGAGATTTGGTCTGCCCTGATTGAGAAGAGATCATGTCCCTATGCTCCGTACATCCAGACTCTCATCAATACTAAGTGGCTAGAGGCCACATGTTCGCCTTATCCTCGGGATGCCTGCTCTATTCATGAGGAGAAGACCTTCCGTGTGATGAAGCATAAGAAACCACATTCTCAAGATGAAAGGGAAGCTGCTGCTGAGGAGTCTGCGAGGGATGCTCCTGACACTTCAGGCCATGCTATTGATGGGGACCATGCTGACGCTTCTCCTCCACCCCGACTTGAGAGGCAGCCATCCTGGGCTAAGAAGTTGCTGAGGAAGGTGAAGAAGACCTTCTGTTTAATTCAGGACTGTGAGTATCATTCATATGTTGCTTAGAGGCACAGTGTCAAGAGGGAGAAGGCTATCATGAGGAAGCTTGATATTGAGGATCTCCTGAGTCCAGCTCTGTCACCGTGCCCAAGGATCATTGGGTCAACACACATTGTAGGTGGACTGATAGTAATGACGAGCCTGAGGTCACCTGTCCTTATCTGCCCACTTGGAACAATGCCTCATGGGACCCCGAGCCTCCTCCTCTGTATGTTGGTGGGTGGGGCGCTTAGATTGTCTACTTTGTCCCTTTTTGGCGTCTTGATGCCAAAGGGGGGAAAGTGTTCTTTAGGGCTATGGGATTTGCATGGGTTGTGTCATGAGCTTGCTCTTTTTTTGATCTTTTTATGCTCGTGCACACTTTTACAGTGTTATGTATGTTTGTGGACCTTATTTATGTATGCTACTATGTTGGTGAGATTATGTGTTATGGTATCTATGTGATGTACTAGTGGTTGGTTATTATGGGCTAAGCTATATTGTGGAGGTATCTTCATGTATCTAATATTGTCTCTCCACATTGGTATTATCACCACATTGGTATTGGTGCAAGGTATGAGTCCCTCTCGTTTGTATTCCTTTCCTTGCACCCTTGTTGGTTTACTTTGAAAGGGGGAGCTCCCTCTCATGTGTGCTTGTTGCATTCCAGAAGCAGTTGTTCCTATATCTTGCACACATCTAGGGGGAGCTTCTTATTTCTCTTATTGCATAAGGCTTTTCCTTGTTGCTATCTTTTATGCAAATCTTGTGGGGTTGTCATCAAACACCAAAAAGGGGGAGACTAAAAGGATATTGTTTTCTCCATGTATTTTGGTGTTGATGAAAACTTCATTTGCGGTTTAACCATGTGCCTAAGTTGCAGGTTTTACTATGGACGATTTAGTTGGTGGACTTCTCTCTAGAAGGAGCTTGAAGATGGTGGCTATTATTTGCACTTTTTATTATCTTTGTTATAGGCTACCATACTATAAAAAGGGGGTCCACCTTGGAAGGTTGTGGGAAATCACTGTTTCATGGATAGACCATATCAGCACATCCACAGCCTTCCTAGTTTTCCTGTGAGAGAGAGATCCTTGAGGAGGTTGTGTGGTTTCTGCCCTGATCGGTAGTACCGTCCAGGTGCCGGTAGTACCGCCAGAGGTGTTTCGTGAGCTGATCGAGCAGTACTTCCGGCCAAGGTTCCGGTCCTAATTTTGGTAAAGTCGAAATCAATTCAGGAATACTTCTGTATCGATGTATCTATTTGATAGAATTAGTGTCGGAATTAGCACCAGTAGTACCTGCCAGATGTTTTGGTCTGGTTGGACTAGAACTTCCGGCCAGCGCTGACCAGCCCTAGATCCTCTGAGTGGTAGTACTGCTCCCTGCCCGGTAGTACCAGTCAGCACCTAGCAGCCCGGTAGTTCTGACCCTAGTTCCGCTCTAAGTTCTGATAACTGGCAAATCGGTTCAGATACTTCTCTGTATTAAAGTATCCATTTATCGGTAGTTGGATCGGATCTAGTACCGGTCAGTTCGTGGGGCCGCTGAACTATCAAATCCGACCGTTCCGTAGAGCGCCTTCGGACTGCTAGGAGCCGCTCCCTGGAACTACCGGGCCACCACCGGTAGTACCGATGGTGTCGAGGAGGGGCAAAATCTGCCCGTTTGGAAGAGGCCTATTTAAGGCCCTCTTCTTCCTCCTCTCCATTTTATCTCTTTGTTTTCCCTCTCCTCCATTAATACAAGAGCTTGACTTGCCTAGATCTCTCTCCCTACACACTCAAACCTCTTGATCTTTTAAGGATTGGGAGAGGTGACCTAGATCTACACTTCCACCAAAGGAATCGTGATTTCCCACACCCATCCTTAGTGGATCTTGTTACTCTTGGGTTCTTGGAACCCTAGACGGTGTAGGGCATCCTCGGAGCTGGGGCTTTGTTGTGAAGCTTTGTGGTGTCGTTGAGGGCCTCCAATTGAGTTGTGGAGTATCCCCTCAACCTTGTTGTAAAGGTTTCGGATGGCGCCTTCAAGGTCACCGATTAGTGGAGTGTGAGGCCAGCTTTGTGATGGTGCTCACCGGAGAAGAAGGTGAGGCCTTTGTGGCGCTTGGGTGACCTTGTGTGGCCCCGACACCTCTCCAACATAGACGTAGCTTCCTTGGAAGTGAACTACGAGAATTACATCTCTGTGCCCCCATGCTGGTTTATCTATTCCTCTCCTTTACTTCTTGCAATTACCGTCTTGTTTACTTGTCATATCTTTTGCCATATAAGTTGTTCATCTAGTTACATCTCTAGTTAACTTTACTTTGTGCAAAGCTTAAAATTGCAAGAAAAGAATAAAAATTGGTAGTCTCCTATTCACCCCCCTCTAGTCGACCAAAGTTGGGCCTTTCAGGCTGGCAGGAGCATGCAGACAGGTACTGAAAAACTCCCAAGCAATTTGTAATCGCATTGTCCTTCGATAATCATATGACTTCGACTCCCTTGTTTGTCTTACATCCAACGAAATCCTGAGCATTCTATTTTCCATGAAACGCTAAGTCCATAAGGAAATTGATATAGGTATGACTTATCAGGTTCCCGTGATTGGTATTACCTGGTACATACCTGAACTATGGCCCACAAGGAACCAAAAGTCCTAGATGCATCCGAAGCCTAGGAACCAAACATGATGATCAAGGAAGAAGCCTAAACCAACATAGTCATAGAGTTGTATTTCCAGCTTGTAACCGATATGTACTTGACTCTGATACCCAGCCTCTCATATAAAGGCTCGGAGGAACCGACAGAGAGGGCACCATAGCTTTCAGCAAACCACAAGCCGCCATGAGTTAGATTGCATCTAGCGAATCAATGACTCTGTAATCACCTTCGATAATAATCAGATGAGCATCGACTCCCTTGTTTGTATGATAAGCCAACAAAATCACCAGCACTCTCTTTCCCCCTAAACCCTAAGTGTATAACAATGGGCATTGCCGAGGTTAACCCTCGAAAATTGGCACCATCTGTGGGAACTCTGAGCATTGGAGTCATGAATTCGGTGGCTCCCTCTTAACCAAGCAGCAACTCGATGGTCGGGAATAACCAGATCCATTTCGGCTCTATCGATCTTTTTCCACACCCACCCACCCTTCTTCCAGCCTTCGACAACCTTGAGCGGGAGAAGGATCTGATGATATGCAGCCTCAACTTTTGCATCCGATCTAGGAACTTTCTGCCTTTCAGATCTGATCTATTCAGGGCCTTCGGTAGCAATTGCCGATGTCCTTTGTCGGATCCACTAGCGGGACAGCTACACCCCCATCAACTACCATGAACAACTATGGCTATGTCGCAAACCAGGAGGATCTCACCGATCTAAGTGACCGTGTATCCTTAGGGTTGGACAATGATATAGCATTGGTTCCGACGGCTCCAGATTGCAGTTTCCACAAACACTAACAATGGTGAACTTGACAATGATCTTGACTCCAAGATCAAGAAGGTCGAACCCTGCCTAGAAACGGACTCGTTGGATTTCACTTTTCTAAGTGACAGTGTCTTCGGTGCCTCCGACAACCTAAGCTGCAGCCCGTACCTGACACACCGTCCTTAAACAATAAAATTTTACCCTACACCCCTGAACCCCTAAAGCTTCCAGAACCTATCTATTAGTAATACAGGAACGGGAGGGGCTTTTCACGAAATTACCCTTGAAGACCGAAAAGCATTGTCAACGCTCAGGAGAGCGTGGTTGATGTAGACGAGCCGAAGCCGACCTCAAGGTCGTGATGAAGTCCTCGCGCTCCTTGGCTCCAATGACTTGAGTGCCTCAAGTGCGACACCTCGCGGGGAGTTACACACGTCCGGTGCCTGATGATGACTCCCGCTTCCCTGGTCCAGCAGCAGTTGCGGAAGTAGAGCTCCAGGATCCGAATCCCGTAGCACGACGGCGCTCCGCGGTGAAGATGTCTCTCGCTCGCACAGTCCAGACTTCGGACCACGGTCACAAGAGAGAGAGGGGGAGAGAGAAAATATCAATTGGAGATCCTCCCAAAAGTGGGGAGACCTTTATTGATTATTGGTGTATTTATCTTGGCCAAATACCCCACTATATATAGGGGGAGGAGGGGGTACACCCTCCCTCAAAGTCCCGGGGTGGGACTAAAGGAGAGGAGGGGGTGGGGAGGCTGCCGGCCAATTATGAATAAATGATTAAATCAACATTTAACATTCATCCACACCTTATTCAATCTCTGTGGCCATGGAACACCTTCCACCTCCACTCCGGACATCCTCCGGTCTTACCGAAACCCTTCCGGTTTTCTCCCTTCTCTCCTTCGGTGATTCCACCGAGCCTATAAACACTCTCTAAGAATCATCAAGACCTTAAGCGTGATACCCCACGGTTCGCGAACACTCCATACATGGTCGGGACACTCCCGCACCAATGATCGACAGAGGGACCTGGATGGCCATGTGACCCCTGTGCGTTCCACGAAGATCTTTCGTCGTTTGAACCAGGACAGTCGTGTCTTATTCCCTTTGTCACTCGATACTTGCATTGCCCGAGATCTGATCAATGACATCACCATGTCGTATTCAATCTCGTTACTGAACAATGCTACTTGACTCGTTCCGACAAGTGATATCCCCATGATCAAATCACACGCTATGCTGCTATTGGATATAACTTCTCCGAGTGGGAGCTTGAGTATATTCCCGTCACATGGACGGACAAATCCCTCTCTTGACATATATTGCCTCTATAGTTTCCTCTGAATACCTGAACACAGCTTTATAACCACCGTATTACCAGATGGCGTTTGATGCTATCTAAGCACTCTCGGGAGACAGTGATTGATATAGTCTCACGGTCTAAGGAATAGTCTACGAGGATCCATTTCTAATCATCGTAACTTGAACTTCGTGACATGATCGGGTCACGATGTTTAGGTTGGGTATTGGTTCATCATCTCATTCTCGGAATGAGATGACCTCATTTCCAACTGGCATCAATGCCACATGATCAGGAAACATGATCATCTGTTGACTAATGAACCAGTGACTAGAGTTTCAATGGGAACCCCTGGTTTTTTGTATATCACACGTGTATTGATGTTTCCACTCAATACAGTTATAACATGATATAAAACTTAATCATAAACTATATGAAATATGAATAGTCCTTACTATTATTTGTCTCTAGGGCATATTTCCAATAGTCTCCCACTTGCACTAGAGTACAAATACATTAGCTGCATTTTGTTCTCAATCATTGGCACCATATATCTGGTACCCTGAACATGCTTGCTTATGGAAGAGTTTGAGTCTTGGGTCTGTACTTTACAGTCCCAAATCCTTTGCAACTTACTAATGTCACCTTAATTGACATTAATACTTTATCATCACATGATAGCATCTGTGTGTATGCAGTCGCTATGGCAACAGAACGAGGCCTGATTCCAGGAGCCTACAGTGACGTTAGATCAACCTCGAGGGCTTTCTCATGGGAACTGTGCCTTGGGACACATCATTCTACGTTAAAAGCGAACTAGCCCCGCCATAACATTATACAACACTTTAGGTGGTACCCTTATCTATTATTATAAATGTATTCATCGAAACACTAGTGCACTCTGTGCAACTTTCGATGTTTTGTTCACCTCGCTTCCTACTTGAGTTTAATTGGTATCTACAGGAGTTTCCAACATATTCCCTTATAACATAACTATTTATGCTTTAAGATATGTTATCCTTTATGGATTTGGAAAATATATCCACGGTTCTCTACTAGACACTACGGACAAACTTAGCTTAACATTCTGTGATTCGAACGTAATCACTTTTAAACGTTCTTTATTGGATCACATATTATGTTAAGTTATCATCATGGTTTACTAAGATAGAACCTATGTCTCAACATAGTGGATGACGATCATCCTTTTGTTTCTTTCAACCATTGATGTTAAACTTAATGCTATTCCTAATTTGAGTTATTAAGGACCAGTTCCTTAATTAACTTCTATTCTGAAACACTTTTCAGAATCCCTTAAGGAATACTACATAATATCATAATACAGTTATTATCAATTTCTACACCTTATAAATCATTATTTATAAGTATTTGCACTTTCATTCTTAACATACTTAAGAATTACTCCTATAAGCTCCCACTCAAAATATGTTCCTACATATTTGAATTTGAGTCTTATATTGCTCCCACTTAAAAATACGTCAATCACATATTGTTTCAGGAAGACTTTCATAGTTCCCACTCAATTTTATGCAAATTGCATATCCACTCACTATCTTGAACAATTTCAAAATCCTTTGATCAAATATCAAACTTGGAGTTTTACTATGAGATACCATTACTATTACTAGTTTTAAATCCACTAGACATTCAGCACACTTGAATCAAATTCATTTGAATTTGTCCAATACCTGAAAAATTGTGCTTTTGTCATTCACCCCCTTTTTCCTCTATGGCTTTGCAGTCATTTGGGAAAATTCCAAGTAACTCCTTTTACTTGTGAAATTCAGCAACGAATTGCTTTCTAATCTCAAGGGAAATTTGCTTCTAGGATTTCTCATAATTTAGTTTACCATTATTTCCTTTGTAGTTCGTAGGTATGTCATATTTCAAAAATCATGACAAATGATTCACAAATGTCTCCATACTAGATATGGTTTACACTTTGAATCCTACTTCATGTAGTGAAAACACTAATAGGGAATACACAATAATCAATATCATTGATTCTTTCCTTCTGTGGAGAGAGTCATTCAGGAACATTGTCCATTGCGCTTCTCAACACTCTGATGCAAGGTTTTGAATCCTCATCGTGTTTTACACTAATTTCCATTTTCTCCATAGTTGAGAGATATCACTGAAAGTGAGCTTTCTCAAGAATGCACCAAAATCCAAGCAATACCAGTTTTTCTTCTCTTTTGGTTTCAGCCATGGATTTCGTATTCAAAGTTTCCAATGAATACTCTACAAGGACTTATTCGCTATTGTTTTGGTTATATCGAATAACCCGCAAAACTTTCACGAATTCAAATGGTTCACTGCCTTCTAATTGAGTGCTAACTATTTCTAAGCTAATGGTCCCTACATCTACACTACAACGATTTATTTGGTGCCTTCTATTTAACCCCCTTTGATATCTAATATCACATTGTGATGCTCTGCGTTCTAACGTTTTAGAACGCTTCGCATTTCCACAATTACTTTTATGTCATTCTTATAAAGTCGAATTTCATTACTATTGATCAAATCATAGCAATTAGATTCTCTTTTATCTTTATACCCATTGTTGATGAAACATTTTGATCAAATCAAATAGTTTCATGCTCATGTTTCCTTTGGTAAACTTCTTTACACATTTAAACAATCAATTAATGATAATCAACATTTTCGTTAAAACCCAATACATCGAATATGTATTAATTTTAACAATTATTTTAAACACTTTGTATTCAAGTAATACACGGTGTTCAAGTTATTTTGCCGAACTTAGGCATGATTCATATGTGATAAGAAATCGAATGACTTTCACATATTATCACATAACTTTGAATTTAAACAATGGTTTTTCATTCATTAATGAACATATCACTAAGTTGGGTATTTTAAACAAGGCATTTTAATGTTTTACAAATGGTCATGCATTATCAATTAGTTTCAAACAACAAGGATAATTCACACATAATCAAACAAGATATGAACATGAATAGAAATCATTCATAAAAGCAGAACAACTGTTTGTTACAAACTCATATGAATAACCGTCTCACGAAGTGTGAGACACACTAAAGAAGTTCACAATCTCTTGATTACAAAAATCATCCTAAAACATAAACTAAATGATAAATGTCGAGGGAGAGTGTCGTCGGCCGTCATCATCATGCTTTCCATCAACACGCAACGTCACCTCCTCTCCAGCAAGCACCTCTCACGCAGAAGGACCTGTTTTCAGCAAAACAGAACAAGTATCAGATATACTTAACACTGCAAATGTGTTTGCAAGATTATAACATTTATAAAACTGTATATCAAATATATACCTTTGTCATTGACGACCTGAGCAACATCTGGTTCAACCAACACATTCCTGAGATGTGTCATGAACCGGTGGAACTCCATTGTTTCTGCGTTGCCGCTCATTACGCAAGTCCTGACTTGTGCTTGGTAGCTTGGTGGCAGCGACCGCAGCACAGCAGCGTTTGCAAAAGAGCCCGTAATCCAGATGTCCAGGAAGTATGCAGGCCTCATGTACACATCATGCATGTGCTCCAAGTGGTCGTCCAGTGATGAGTTCTCTTCCATCTTAATGGAGAGGAAGTCTCCCATCAGCTCATGCTCCCAAATGCGTGTCTGCTCCACGAAATGTGTCCTAAGCTGTAGCATCACCGAACGAGGGTTGACATCACCCACGAAAGGCCACAACTCGTCCACCATTCTGAAACGCATTACAACTGAAATATAGGAGTCCATCTCCCGATGGAGATAGCGGTCTTTCCGCTCCTCTGGGGTTTCTAGGTCTGTGGACTGATCCAAATCCATCCCGTCGAGTATGTAGTCAACCACGTCATTCTCGCTAAGGAGAACATGGAGACTGGCAACCCATATGGAGAAGTTCGATCCATCTAATCTGAGCTTCTCTCCTTCTAACAAATCAATCATCAACATGAAAGGTCCCATCTACATTTATAATTGCAAAAGGAATTCAGACTAATTTTATAATTAAATGAGTTAATAATAACTCCACTCAGAAACTCCTATCCCCAGAAGGGTTCCTAGTGATAACACGACCCCTATCAGCCACATCTTCCCCGATCATCACGGCCATCAATGTGGGTTCAAGGGTGGACACTAAACATCGGTCACATCATTCATGTGACTCGTGCTCGATCTTTCGACCATTCGTGTTCTGAGGCCATGTCTGTACATGCTAGGCTCG
Organism: Avena eriantha; assembly: GCA_910589775.1. Classification (NCBI taxonomy): domain Eukaryota; kingdom Viridiplantae; phylum Streptophyta; class Magnoliopsida; order Poales; family Poaceae; genus Avena; species Avena eriantha. The sequence continues at coordinate 552,382,633 of OU342743.1, forward strand.
CCAACTCAACATTAGTGTATTCGTTGTGCAACATGGCTTACACCCACTGTATGTGAACGTAGATATGTCTGACACCCGATCATCGCGACCTGCCTCATACCGAAGAACTTTCTTGGTGGTGCACACTAAGGGGGAACACAATCGTTGGTAATTTTAACAGGGATCATCTTATTAGGCTACCGTCGAGTATCTAATACTAGCACACAATAAGATATACAAACAATAACATTGAATGTAAATGCTATGTGATATGGTCCTTCACGTCGTGATCTCCATCCACCGTCACCGGGTTCCGGCGCCAGGGTTCCGGCGCCGTAGACACCAGGGTACCGGTGTCTTTCCGGCATGGTAGTCTATCACCTCTGTGACTATCTACTACTACGTAACAGAAGGTAATCACTTTACCTTTGCCACAACCATATCACAAAGCAACTCCCCCCTGCAAAACAAAGTTAGACGCCTCTACTTTATCTTTGCATGTTTTACATGGCTGAATGGGCTTTACCACAAGAACCGTTCTTACCTACGAACTTTCAGCACAGCGCTGATCAAGTAGTTGTCTCTACTACACCCCTTTTGGGGCCCTCCGTTGCAAATGGTATACCAACTAATGCGAGAGAGACATACACCCCCCTAAGCCACTTTATATGATACAAGCCGTATGTCAAGCGTGGACCAGTCTCGCGAATGAACGCGTAAAGTTGGTTGGGGGCCGCTTCATCAAGCATTACTGTGGTATACACAAGTACACGTGGGAGGGTAACAACTAAAATATCAACCCCACACGCTAAATCTCGTGTGTTCTACCCGTACTAGCATTACTATGCATAGATCTAGCTCTGATACCACTGTAGGGGTTCCGGGCATGAAAACAACAAAAATTTACCCTACGCCCCTAAACCCCTGAAGCTGCCAGGACCTATCTATTAGTAATATAGTAATGGGAGGGGATTTTCGCGAACTTACCCTTGAAGACCGAAAAGCGTTGTCAACGCTCAGGAGAGCGTGGTTGATGTAGACGAGCCGAAGCCGACCTCAAGGTCGTGATGAAGTCCTTGCGCTCCTTGGCTCCTATGACTTGAGTGCCTCAAGTGCGACACCTCGCAGGGAGTTACACACGTCCGGTGCCTGACGATGACTCCCGCTTCCCCAATCTAGCATCAGTTGCGGAAGTAGAGCTCCCGGATCCGAATCCCATAGCACGACAGCGCTTCGCGGTGAAGATGCCTCTCGCTCGTGCAGTCCAGACTTGGGACCACGGTCACGAGAGAGAGAGAGGGGGAGAGAGAAAATATCAATTGGAGGTCCTCCCAAAAGTGGGGAGACCTTTATTGATTATTGGTGTATTTATCTTGGCCAAATACCCCACTATATATAGGGGGAGGAGGGGGTACACCCTCCCTCAAAGTCCTGGGGTGGGACCAAAGGAGAGGAGGGGTGGGGAGGGTGCCGGCCAGCCCCTAGTGGGCCCCGTGTGGGGGGCTAGGCCCAGCCGGCCAGCCCCCTTGCCCCTTCTCCCTCTCTCCTTTCCCTAATGGGCCCTCTCCCTCCAAAAATTGGCCCATTAAACCTTTTGACCTTTAATTGATTTTCTCTTTATTAAATAATTATGAATAAATGATTAAATCAACATTTAACATTCATTCACACATTATTCAATCTCCGTGGCCATGGAACACCTTCCACCTCCACTCCTGACATCCTACGGTCTTACAGAAACCCTTCTGGTGTTCTCCCTTCTCTTCTTCGGTGATTCCACCAATCCTATAAACACTCTCTAAGCATCATCAAGCCCTTAAGCGTGATACCCCACGGTTCAGGAACACTATAGACATGGTCGGGACACTCCTGCACCAGTGATCGACAGAGGGACCTGGATGGCCATGTGACCCATGTGCATTCCATGAAGATCTTTCGTCGTTTGAACTAGGACAGTCATGTCTTATTCCCTTTGTCACTCGATACTTGCATTGCCCGAGATCTGATCAATTACATCACCATGTCGTGTTCAATCTCGTTACTGAACAACGCTACTTGACTCGTTGCGACAAGTGATATCCCTGTGATCAAATCACATGTTGCGTAGCTATTGGATATAACTTCTCCGAGTGGGCCCTTGAGTATCTTCCCGTCACATGGACGGACAAATCCCGCTCTTGACATATATTGCCTCTATGGTTTCCTCTGAATACCTGAACACACCTTTATAATCACTGTATTACCAGATGGCGTTTGATGCTATCTAAGCACTCTCGAGAGACAGTGATTGATATAGCCTCATGTCTAAGGAATAGTCTACGAGGATCCATTTCTAATCATTGTAACTTGAAATTCATTACATGATCGGGTCACGATGTTTAGGTTGGGTATTGGTTCATCATCTTATTCTCGGAATGAGATGACCTCATTTCCAACTGGCATAAATGCCACATGATTAGGAAACATGATAATCTGCTGACTAATGAACCAGTGACTAGAGTTTCACTAGGAACCCCTGGTTGTTTGTATATCACACGTGTATTGATGTTTCCACTCAATACAGTTATAGCATAATATAAAAATTAATCATAAACTATATGAAATATAATAATAGTCCTTACTATTATTTGTCTCTAGGGCATATTTCCAACAGTGACCCCACATAACAGATACATCCAACGCGGAAACTTTGGAAGCAGACGACTCCAACGGTAACCCTAGCATCAACCCCAATAATGTTATTTCAGACAATGATGCAAGTGCTCGTAGGAACGGACCAGAGCCACTCGTGGAAAACCGTGTTATCCAAGGAGGGGACAGAGCACGTGATGGGAAACATATAACTATTCGGTTATCACTAGCGGTATGGGAAAAGGAAAGAAATGACGTTTCAGGTGCAGTACCTATGACGGTGGATGCCACGTGTGAGGAGCTGATGGCCTACCAAAACCTCCTACGTAAGAAGTGGAGAGAACTCGTTAAGCTGTAGAGGCAATTGGAGGAACAAAAAAGGCTAGCCGATGAGTCAAGCATACAAAAGGCATAGTTAAGCTCCACCCGCAATTCTAGGAGCATTGTAAGAGGATCACAACCAAGAAGGGGCGGCTCTCGGGTGCAGAACATACCCGAAGGCGAAAGACGCGAGCTGACCCAAGACCTGGACCTATTGTTCATGTTAGTGGATGCAGCGGGCAACATAAAAGCCGAGACACCTCAAGCAACCACTATCGCGGCACAAACGTACCTCCTGGCCACCCAACTCGCAGCCGACGATCCACGGGAAGCTATCCATCACTCTGCCCTCATGAGCCTTGACATGGTTGGAGAATCACTCACATAAGGTGACCAAGAGATTGTTTCGCAACCCAAGAGATCACCATGCCTTCGTAGTAGCCCTCGACAAGTGGCAGAGACCAGAAGGTCCAGCTCTCTGCACCACATTCGCTTCACGCAATCCTCACGCAGCCAAGACGCTAGGAACAATATCACACAACGCAGAGTCGACAAATCTAAGGAGGAGCGCAACACCCAAGGTATCTAGACACTTAGAGAGACAACGACCGTGAACCTTGCGGCGCGAGTTGCTTTTCCCATCAGGTTCGTAAAACACATGTGTCCAAGGACTTAAAGCTTCCCCATGATCGCCAAAAATACGATGTGCTCCAGGAGCCAGAGGCATGGTTGGGTGACTATCTTCAAACTGTAAAACTCCAAGGAGGTTCCAAGGCCACTACGATACAGAGATTGCAACTACACTTGAGTGGGGCTGCATTCTCCTGACTCAATAAGCTACCCGAGGAATCTATCAGTAGTTGGAGCAACCTGGAGGAAAAGTTCATCCGAAATTTCAAGTCCACATTCAAGCGACCCGCATCCATTAAGGAGCTGCGGGCGTGCAAGTAGAAATCGGGGGAGCCGATACGTGCATTCATCCAGCAATGGAACATCATCAAAAACTCAGCCGAGAATATCTCTGACAAAAGATCAATCAATGCCTTCAACGACATCATGTGCCGAAAGGAGTTCATAGAGGGGTTGGGCCGAGCCAAGCCGAAAACAAATGCATAGCTGATGGACATTGCCAATCGATGGGCCGATGATGAGGAAGTAGTAAACGACAAACAAGGGAGATCACCCAAAGAGGAATGTGATAGGCGAAACACCGACAACAGGAGGCAGCATAGTTGCAATTACGATGATTACAGTGGACCAAGCCATGTTGTGGTTGGTTTTGCTAGTGAAGACAATCGCAGAGGCAAAAACTATAGTGGAGGGTACTGAAGAAACTGAGACAAAGCCGGGACAAGCATGACGACTCAACAGTACCGTCCAAAAGCTCCTCGGGATGCCCCGATATCACCTATGAAAATGCTTGAGGGGCCATGCCACATGTAGTACTATGTTGATTCAGAAGAGTGGAAAAATTCGAATCACCTCATGAAGGGCTACAACACTTTCTTGGGTCTACAAGCGGCCTACGATGCCAAGGTGGCCGAGGCAGCAAACCAGGGGTACATCGCCGCACTAGGAATCCTAGCACTCAATACGCCACCACCACCACTAGGGGTCTGTGAGCCCTAGTGGTGGTGGTGGTGGCGCATTGAGTGCTAGGGTTCCTGGGTGGCCGTGGCAATCCAACAACAACCCGACAAACGGGGCCTAGACTAATGAGTACCCGAGGTGCAGGAGAGCAATGCACATGATCCAGAAGGGGCGCCCGTCCAACAGAACCCAAAAGTTAATCACCCAACAAGTCAACTTGGTAGTAAGTACACCACCACCAACACCCGAATATGTCCATTGGTCCAAGCAAGAAATCACCTTCAGCCGAGCTGACCACCCCATCAAGGTCCCATGACTGGGTCATTTGACACTGATAGTTGAAGCGCAGATCGGCAGGTTCGACATTAGAAAGGTCTTCATGGACGCAGGAAGTGGCATCAACCTCATCGATGCCAAGACACTACGGGCGATGAATTTCTCCTTGACCAATCTAGCTCCAACAGACACCTCCTTCCACGACATAGTCCCTGGAAAAGACAAAGTCCTGATGTCGTCTTTGGAACACGAGAAAACTTTAGGCGCGAGAAGATAGAGTTCGAGGTTATGGACTGGCAATCATAGTACCACACAATCCTTGGGCGACCCGCATTTGTGCAGTTCACGGCAGTTCCGCACTACGCATACCTCATGATGAAAATGCTAGTACCCAATGGAATCATAACTGTAAGGGAAAGATTTGCTTGCTCAGACAACTGCGATCACAAGTTCAACAAAATCTCTGAGTCTGTCCTTTTGACTGTAGTAGCAACAAGTGACTTTGGAGGAGCTTCTTCCTCCTTGTCACTAAGAATGCAAAGTATACTTCGGGTCAAGAAAAAGACAAGTGAGTGTAATAGTAAATTAGAAGGGATCAGAACTTACGAGCTAACGTTTTTCACATACTAAAGGAGTCACCTTCTGGTAGGAGGAGCTGCCCTTAGTGGTTGGACCATCTTCGGTTTTGAAGCACTTGAATCACCAGATTCTTCGATTTCCTTGATTGCCTCTTTAGGACGCTTTGCCATGGTTGGCCACAACCTTGAGGTCACCAGAGTTCATGAAAGAGACAACCTCGGTTGGAGTGTGAGAAGAATGTGGGGTGGAAATTTCCTTGTTTTATCCCGTAACCCCAGCCTCGGTGTCAGCTTCGAATTCAGCGGCAGCTTCATACACTTCGCCACTTTTAGGCAGTGGGGGAAGAGAGTCCAAGTGCTCATGATTCTACTATTGGGGAGATACCCCTAGATAGGGTAACACCGGGGTATAAGGGCCGAGTTAGTCGGGGTACGGCGTGGTCAAAGCAAAGTGTTGACCGGGTCACCTCAAGGCAGGCCAAATCACGGTGTGACCCGGCCCATGGGGCATTTCCTTGACAATGGTCCGGCTAGCATAAGATTTATGCCGACCATGTCTATCTGTTTTACAGGTAAATGGGTAAGTTGGATTAGCTATATGCTAGCCGGATTATCTCAGCTTCCAAGATAAGGAATCCCCCGCTGGTCAAAAGGTGGCTTTATTAGCTGTAGCGTGAGCTAGGTAAAGTAAAGAAGAGGACCAGCGGGTCAGGGGTGACCAAGGTGACGCGGGCAAAGCCGGATGACGCAGCCCGTGCCTGGTGACGCCAAAAGACAAGGATTGTGCCATGGGTTACGTCCAAAGTCCGAACGAGCCGTTAAAGGGAATAAAGAAGCATCTGCTTTAGGAAAGGAGCATATTCGTAGAATATCCTGCCACCTGTGCCCTAGAATTGTAACCCGGGCTTCCCTATATAAGGAGCACCGGGGCCTCCATAGAGGGGGGACGGCCAAAAGATCAATCATTCTATGTCTAAGGTAGAACTCTAGGGCTTGTGAACAGGGAGTAAGAGACATTGTCTCCTTCTTGCTAAGAGCCTCAAGAGCACTTGTAAACACCATTGATAGAGAATATACAAGAACTTCCGTGCGTGGAATCACCACGTTCTCCCTCCCTAGGTTCCCCTAGCACTCATTGGCCCCATCTTTAGCTTATCCATGGCATCTGCCGTGCCACCACCACGACAGTTGGCGCCCACCGTGGGGCTAGCGGTTCTAGCAGGGGTGAAAATTCATACAGGAAACTTCTTTAGCACCGGCGAGCGTATCGTCTCAGGCTTGGTTCAGCACTTTGGAGCGCTGGACTATGTCAGCGACAACGCGGGAAGCTTCGGCAGGCACCCTCCACCGTGCAACGGCATCTTCCTCAAGCTTGGCACGCACAAGATCTACGTCGGGGTGGATGAGTCCTGCGTTCACCCGCGGCACATTGTCGAGGGAGGCGAACCACCTCTCAGCGCCGCTCGTGGAGTGCGTATTGCTCGCCCCACTAGCAGCATTAAGGTCCAGATGACCGTGCCAAATGCGGGACTGAGCAAAGATCCGGCGCCAGAGCCAGAGGTAACACCAAAACAAATGAGGTCAAGGTTTCCCCCACTAGAAAGGACAGAAAATGTTCTCCAGCAAGCGATAGATAGCTTAGCAACACCAATAGCACCTGTGGTAGATCCGACTCATGCGCAAGTTGAGTTAGAGGAAACTAGGCGGAAAATGTTAGCTAGAGCAAAGAGAGTAGCAGACCTGCATCAGTCACTGAACATCACCTTGAGAGAGTATGCTAAGGCAAACCGTATCGATGGAGTTAAAATCCGGGGCAAAAACCTGATCAGCGAGATTGACAAGGAGTACGAGCCTAGGCTGGGTCAGACAGCTACGATAGTGACAGGAGGGTTGGATCCGTACAGTACCCTTGAAAGGGAAATGGACATCGCCTAGAGGGGGGTGAATAGGCGTTTTAAAATAATTACGGTTTAGGCTCTAATAAATGCGGAATAAAACTTAACGTTTAATTTATCAAGCCAAAACATATATCCACTAGTTTCACTAAGTGCACCAACAACCTATGCTAAGCAAGATAAACAACAAGGTGATAGCAAGATATAGTACTTCAAGCACGAAGGCTATCACAATGTAAATTGCATAGGTAAAGGGGTTTGGTTGAGAGATAACCAATGGACGCGGAGACGATGATTTGTTTCCCGAAGTTCACTTCCAAAGAAGCTACGTCTCCGTTGGAGAGGTGCGGGGGTGCAATGAACTTTGAACGCCACAAATGGCTCACCTCGAGGTGTGGTGGCTCGATGCTCACCCAATGCCACACAAGGCCTCACCAAGGATGGGAAGTCACGCAACTCACCGACGCCACAAAAGGCTCACCCTATTCTCCCGTGAGCTCGCCACAAAGGCCTACTCACGTTCCATTATGGGACACTTGAGGGCGGTCACCAAACCCGTACAAGGCTTGCGGCAATCTCCACAACTCAATTGGAGGGCTCCCAAGAAACGCCACAAAGGCTCTACAATGCCACAAAAGGCCAACAAGCTTGGGGAACCTCCATAACTCAATTGGAGCCCCAAGAACAATGCCACAAAGGCTACAAAGCCACAAAAGGCAACAAGGCCACAAAAGGCTACAAGACCACAAAAGGTCAACTATTCAACCACACAACCGTCTAGGGTTCCAAGAACCCAAGAGAAACAATCCCAAGGGATTGAACTCACCGAATCTCCGAGGAGAACTCAAACCTATGCACCAAATGCAAGAGGCAAGTCCTTCTCTCTCAAATTCCACCAAAGCTACAAAAGCTATTGGGGGAATAAGGGAGGAAGAACACAAGAGGAGAACACAAAACTCTCCAAGATCTAGATCCCAAGGATTCCTTCACAAAGAAGGGATTTTGCTTGGTGGGGCTTGTAGATCTAGATCTCCTCTCTCAAATCCCTCAAAAAGATGCAAGAATCATAGGAGGGAGAAGGGGAGAGGGCAAGCTCTTCAAGGTCAACAATGGAGGAGAGAGAAAGCCAAAAACCAAGAAGAACAAGTGATAGGGCCGAAGGGGAAAGGAGAGCTCCTTTTAAAGGGCTCCCCGATCTGCCCGTTACTCACAGATTCGCGCACAGCCGGTAGTACCGGTGGGTGGCCGGTACTACCGGTGGCACCTAGCCAACGGTCAGAAAACAGCGAGGCAAAGATCAAAAACACGAGCTTGGCCGGAACTACAGCTGCTTCGCCGGAAATACCGGTGGCAAGAATATCCTAGCGGTACTACCGCCTGAAAATCCGATCCAAGTTCCGTCAAATAGCGCTAACCAGGCAGAGAGGGTACTGGACCAAAATTTGGGCTGCCAGAAGTTGGGCCAGAATTAACACCGGTACTACCGGTGGCATTTCTGCCTGAGCGGTACTTCCGGCGTCTGGCCGGTACTACCGGTGGCCCACCGGAACTACCGGTCAGGCAAAAACTTCAGAACCAGAACTGCCACAACTTTTGCATCCGAACTCCAAATGAGATGAAACCAATTTTGTTGGAAAGATAACCAATTTTGTTCGAAATATTGGGTATCACCAAGGGAGAAAATACCATGAATATATATGTGAGATACCTCCCAAGGTGTGGAGCCGGAATAACCCGCAAGATCAAAAACACAATAAGATATGCAAGGGAAATCTTTTTTTGATGAACTAGAGCTTGTTATGAAGATAACCACAAGCTCTAGATCCTCACATGGACAAGAACCAAACGACAACCAAGAAAGATGATGCTATGAATGCAAAGGTTTGAGCTCTCTCCGAAAGATACGAACAAGTCACCCACTCGAGAGCCCCTCTTGATAGAACGGCTACCTATCCTAAACCCGGTCTCCCAACACTACAAGAGACCGGTAAAATAGAAACCCTATCAAGATCATACCTTTGCCTTGAGCATCCCACTTGAGCGTGATGTAGACGATCTTGTCACCTTCAAGATGGAACACCTTTCTTGATTGCTCTTGCTTGCTCTTGTTTGGTGAAGACTTGCGAATGGCTCCCCCATACTCCATGGGGAAACAACTTCCTTGAACTTGTCTTCATCACTCCATGAACGCCGAGGATGGCAAGATCCAAGCATGAGATCTTCTAGAGATGGTGCATCTTGAGCTTGCACAACATGTCTTGATGATGTCTTGAAGATAGCCATGAGGAACTCCATCTTCTTCTTCTTCTTCAAGACAAACTTGATCTTCTTCTTCTTCTTCTCGATTCCAATAGGCACAAAGCCCTTGGACGATGCTTCTTATTTTTCATCCTTGAAACCAACACATGGTCCAAGCGATGCCAATGGACAAACCTACAAGTGAAACTCAATTTGCACATTAGTCCATAGGGATTGTCATTAATTACCAAAACCACACATGGGGGCATACATGCCCTTTCAACCCTGGCAAAGAACCTCAGAACAGCAAATGCGGCCGCATCCGAGTTAGAAGGTTTAACCGGAGAGGCCCGACAAAGGCAGCAACAGAGGGTAAATCACCTGTTGAGAGTTGCGTGCCAAAAAATGAAGAAATAAACAAGGCTAACCCAGCACCACCAGGGGCCTCACAGGTGGTACATTCGGCCAGAAATAACCCGGCAAGATCCAGAGGAGCCGCGTCGTCTCCGGGTCATAACCCCAGGAGAGAAGAGGTAGTGGATTCTAGGAGAAGAGACAAGCAGATGGTTCCTTATGACCCAGTAAGGGCTGGGAAAGGCAAAGTAGTGCTAGTTGATGAGGACCGGCACAGTACTAGCCGAGGTGTGGCTGCCCGAGGTAACCGTGACCAAGGCAATGTCGGTCAAAGAAATGCTACCAACGGCAATGCCGGACAACGCGATCCCGTGGGAGCAGGGCAGAATGTACCTCGGACGCAGCAACAACGCGTACCTCGGCAAGAAGGAAGTGCAGGACAAGCGCAGAACAACACCATGCACGTCCGGATCAGGAAAGATACAATGATGGTTATTCGGCTATGGTCAACGATGGAAACCCTAGACCGGATCACCACGTAATTGGATAACGGTTGGGAAGGAGGAACTTGTAGCCAGATGATGCGAGGTTGAAGTTGGATAGGATTTATAGGTCGGAGCAAATCGAGTTACAAGGTCCACCGGGTCCAGCATGTTTCAGGCCCCGGATCATGAATGAGCCACCAGTGCCTAACTTTCAGCTAGCTAGAGGAACCCGAACTTATGATTGTAGTACCAGGCCAGAGGATTGGCTGATTGACTATGCCACAATAGTCAAGATCACAACAGGAAATTTGAGATGGGCGGTGAGGTACGTACCGCAGATGTTGGAAGGACCAGCACGGGTTTGGTTGAACAATTTGCCACCAGGAAGCGCAAATTTATCAAGCACTTACAAGAGACCCAACAGACCGCAAACCCTTGCGTTATGTCGGCAGAGACCGAATGAGCCAGATAGAGACTTCCTGACTCGGTGGTGCAACGTGAGAAACTCGTGCGAATGAGTGATTGAATCACAAGCTATTGCGTGGTTCGCTCAGGGGTGCAGATATGGAAGTATGTTGTGGCAAAGATTACAGCGAGATATGCCAACTACCTTGGCTGAGACGATCCGGATCGCAGATTCATATGCCTTGGGAGATCCAACGCAACCCCGGTTAATGTCTAGCGAAGCAAATGAAGAGTATTACGGCCGAGACGGCCCCGGATCATGAAGGAGGAATGATTTCCGAGGAAAAAGAAGGGATGAGCGTCCGGATTATCGGTATAACTCGCAGCAAGTTGTAGTAGTGGACTGGGATCAACCCAATACTAGAGCCAGTCAACGCCAAAAAACTGGGGGGCAGAGCTGGCAATAGAAAAACGAAGGGAGAAAGCCTTGGACCCTGGAGCAGAAAAAGCAATGGTAGGAACGTAAGGATAGGCCGAGGTATACTTTCGAGTCTATGTTAGATAAACCTTGCAAATTTCATACGCCAAGTCCGAACAGTCTGGCAAATCATACAACCCGGCAATGTGAATGGATGAGGAAACTGGAACAGGGAAGTTCGGGGAATGCTCAGGCACCTCGGAATGAAGCACCTAGAAATGAGACACCCTGGCCACCGTTACCAACGGGAGGAAACGGACAGCAACTAATGCTGCCACCACCTCCGCGGAGGTACGAGAATCTAGAAAGAAGGGACGTTGTGCATCAAGTGGGCAATAACCAACCACAAGGCCAAGGTTACAACGAGAATGAGGGGCGAAACGAGTACAGGGAACATCACCAAAGTTATTGTGTGTTCACCACGGAAGAGAATGACCGGAAAAGCTTGCAGCGCCGGCATATGGAGGTAAACACAGTAATGCCAGCGGTGTTAAGGTATATGCCTTGGGCGGATCAAGAGATTACATGGAGTGTCAAGGATCAACCAAAGATCATGCCAAGCCTAGGAACCTACGCTCTGGTCCTGGATCCGACGTTCATCGGGCCGAATCTCAACGTGAGATTTTCCAAGGTGTTGATTGACAATGGCAGCAGTATCCACATTATGTACAAGGATACCATGCACAAGTTGGGGATAACAGAGAACATGTTGCAAGCAACAAGCACCACATTTAATGGCATTGTGCCGGGTATTTCTTGTGAACCAATTGGTAAGGTCCGGGTTGACGTGTTATTCGGCACAAGAGACAACTGCCGCACTGAGAACTTGGAATTCGAGGTGGTGAATCTAGAAAGCGCTTATCACGCGTTACTCGGCAGGCCAGCGCTGAGCAAATTCATGGCAACCACCCATGTTAGTTACCTTAAGATGAAGTTGCCCGGACCAAGGGGCGTGATAACTATATCAGGAGACTTCTGGCGTTCGATCGAGTGCGCCTCAGCCGGATCCAATTTAGCCGAGTCACACGTAATAGCTCAAGAAAAACGGAAGATACTAGAAGTGGCGACATTGGCTCAATCCGCGCAACAACATATGCCGGCCCTGACCAACCCGCACGGGAGCATATCGTTCCAAGCAACTAAGGACACGAAGAAAGTTCCAATCAATGATCAGTTCCCGGAGCGCACTGTCACCATTGGTGCCGGGTTAAGCAGCAAATAGGAAAGCGAGCTCGTCAACTTCCTCCGTGAGAATCGGGATATCTTTGTTTGGTCTATGCAAGATCTACAAGGTGTACCGAGGGAGTTGGCTGAGCACTCATTGAATGTAAGACCCGGGGCTAAGCCGGTAAAGCAGCCTCTTAGATGTTTCGCAGAAGACAGAAGGAAAGTTATTGGAGATGAGATAGCAAGATTACTAGCGGCCGGGTTTATCATGGAGGTACTCTATCCGGATTGGCTATCTAATCCGGTGCTGGTGGAGAAAAAGAAAGATGATCCGAACGTGGCTTTGGTATGGCACATGTGTATCGACTACACGAACCTGAATAAGGCATGTCCAAAAGATCCATTTCCACTCCCTAGAATAGATCAAATCATAGCCTCAACAGCCGGATGTGAGCTATTGTCATTCATTGATGCGTATTCTGGTTTCCATTAGATACCCTAAATCCGGATGATCAAATAAAGATTGCGTTTATTACCCCGTACGGGGCTTACTGCTATTGCACTATGCCGTTTGGATTACGTAATGCAGGAGCAACGTACCAGCGATGCATGCAAAAATGCTTGCATGACCAAATAGGTCGGAATGTGCAGGTTTACGTGGATGATGTGGCGATAAAAACCAAGGAAAGCAATACGCTCCTTGAGGATATCCGGCAGACATTCGCAAACCTAAGAAGGTTCCGAATGAAACTGAACTCGGAGAAATGCACCTTTGGCGTACCAGCCGGAAAGTTACTCAGTTTCTTGGTGTCTAGCCGGGGCATTGAAGCTAACCCAACAAAAATCCAGGCCATTGAAAGAATGGAATTGCCAAAATGTCTTAACGATGTGCAGAAGTTCACTGGTTGCCTGGCATCGTTAAGTCGGTTCGTCTATCGGTTGGGAGAGAAGGCCTTTCCCCTCTATCAGCTAATGAAAAAGGCAGACAAGTTCACATGGATGCCACAGGCGGATCTTGCATTTCGAGAATTGAAAAAGATGTTATCTACCGCGCCAATCCTAGCTGCACCATTACCTAAGTAACCAATGTTGCTCTACGTAGCCGTGACCAACCGAGTCGTAAGTGCAGTGATCGTAGTGGAGCGCGAGGAGGAAGGAAAGTCGGTGCAAAGGCCGGTGTATTATCTGAGCGAAGTATTATCAGCCTCAAAATAGAATTACCCCCACTACCAGAAAATGGCGTACGGCGTATACATGTCGGCCAAGACACTCAAACACTATTTTGAGGAACACCCCATCAAGGTCATATGTGAGGCACCTATTTCAGAGATCATGAGTAACAAAGACGCAAGTGGCCGGATAGCAAAGTGGGCAATCGAGTTAGCTCCCTACGCACCACAGTTTGACAGAAGGGATGCAATCAAGTCACAAGCAGTGGCGGATTTCTTTGTGGACTAGACTAAAATGCAATACGAGCCACCCCTGCCGGACTCCAATTACTGGCAAATGCACTTCGACAGATCAAAACTGAGAGACAGATTAGGCACTGGAGTAGTGCTTACCTCGCCCAAGAAGGATCAACTGAAGTATGTCCTTCAAATCCACTTCAGGGCCTCGAATAATGTGGCGGAGTACGAATAATTGGTACATGGTCTCAAAGTGAAAAAAGAAATGGGGATACGTCGGATACAATGCTTTGGAGATTCGGATTTGGTGGTGCAGCAAGGGTCTGGAAATTGGGATGCCTTGGACGCTAACATGGACCTATACAGGTTCCATGTTCAAAAGATAAGCGGATTCTTTGAGGGATGTGAGTTCCATCACGTACCTCGGAATGAAAATGAGGCAGCAGATACGCTGTCCAAGCTGGGCTCATCCCGGCAACCAATTCCGCCAAATGTGGCTTTGGAGCACTTGAGAAGACCATCTATCACACCATCACCCGAATCAGATTCCATTTACATCCCGGCACTCCCCGGATCAGGAGCGGCACCTATGGAGATAGATTGGGGGAGCACCTCCGCAAACCTGGGGACTGCCTCAGCAAACCCGGGGACTGCTTCAGCAAACCCGGGGACTGTTCAGCTTGATCCGGCAGGAGTTATGTTGGTGGATGCAATGGAGGTTGATGCGGAACCATTCCCCATCTGGACTATACCAACCTGGGCAAAGCCAATTTTTGATTTCCTGAAAGAGGGAATCTTGCCGGATGATGAAATAAGTTCAAGGAAAATTCAGAGAAGGGCAAAGGCCTATACAATTATCAACTCTGAATTATACAAAAGAAGTGTGACATCAGTACTACAACGGTGTGTTGATCTAGAGGAAGGACTTGAGGTACTCCGGGATATTCACCAAGGGGAATGTGGCCACCATGCCTCCTCGAGGGCCTTAGTAGCAAAATCTTTCCGGCATGGATTTTATTGGCCAAGTGCTTTGGAGCAAGTAGAGGACTTGGTGTGAAAGTGTAATGGTTATCAAAGATACGCCACAAAAACTCACCTACCAATGTCGGAGCTGAAAATTATCCCCATTACATGGCCATTTCCTGTATGGTGCCTAGACATGGTAGGACCATTTAAGCCAGCCAAAGGAGGGATGACCCATATTCTGGTCATGGTTGACAAATTCACAAAATGGATTGAAGTGAAACCAATTCGGAAATGTGACGAGGCAACAACAGTAAGATTCCTCAAGGATATAATCCTAAGATATGGCTACCCCCATAGCATCATAACTGATAATGGGACGAATTTTGCTGGAGGAGCGTTTGCGAGATTCTGCCAGGAGAAGAAGATCTGGTTAGATGTCGCCTCAGTCACCCACCCAGCGTCGAACGGGCAAGTGGAAAGATCCAATGGACTGGTGTTGTCCGGGATAAAACCTCGGCTCATAGAGCCGCTGCAAAGATCAGGGGGTGCTAGATAGAAGAACTACCAGCGGTACTGTGGAGTTTAAGAACAACTCCGAATCGATCAACAGGTTATACACCATTCTTTCTGGTATATGGGGCAGAAGCTGTATTACCAGCTGACATATAGCATGATTCGCCAAGAGTCACCCAATACATAGAGGCCAAAGTGCGCGAAGCCCGGCAAAATGATGTTGATCTGCTAGAAGAAGCGAGAGAACTGGCTTTGTCCAGATCCGCCATATATCAGCAAAGTGGAACTTAACCCGGCTCTAGGTGTGTGGATATTCGAAGTACATAAGACACGTTCCAAGGGAACTATACCCGGCTTAATATCTACTAAAATTTGATGTCATTATGAACAAAAGCTAAGTTCTATGAGGAGCATCCGACCAAATAACAAGTTATTCCCTCTGAGGCTCAGGGACTAGGGGCTATACCTACAGGTGCTCAGTTATGAAAAACATGAACAGCAGAGAAAAAGAATTACCTCCATCATCCGGCCAGCCAGGGAGATAACCTTGGTAGCAGAGTTCATCTGGGCGCTGAACTCGGCTAGGCCGAACTTTTCTAGGAGATCGTCTTGGGGGTCGACAAATTCGGCATTGTTCCAGTTTTTCACATACTCAAGGAGTAGTCGACTATAAATCTCGCCGCTTGGAGAATAGCTCGCCACAAGGCCCTTCACGTGGGCCTCACGCCTGCCGGATTGAGCCGCAGCGAGGCTGGTGTGCAAAACCAGTTGTTGGCAATGCCGGGGCCGCTCTGAGGGATGTCCCTAGGAGCTCTGAGAGAAAAAGCACCAAAAGAAGAATCAGTAAGAAACAAAGGCAAATGAAGGAAAAAAACCCAAAGGAACAGAATCAGAGAACTTACTCATCCGCGATAGGAGGAGCCTGAGGCTGGGGCGCCCTCCGAACCGTGCTCTTGGTGACAGGCTTGGCCGAGGGTTTAACCCTGGACTTCTTTTGCCTCTTGTTGGGCGGCGGCGCCTCCGGAGCTGCGGCCGAGGTAGCTGCGCGCTTCTTGGACGGAACTAGAACTGGGCCACCAGTTGCAAGGGGAGGAACCTCGTGGACCTGATCGTCCAGGTTAGCTGAAGATTCGGACATAGCCAGGTGCGCGTAAGAGACGAGAACCGGATCAAGTACCTCAAGGACTTCAATGTCTGAATCATCATCGTCTGGCCAATCCCTTAAAGAAGAGGCCTTACCAGCGCTGCGCCTGACGATGTCCGGGGTAGGAAGGAAGGCCTCCGGATCAGGTTCCACCTCGTCCTCCTCGGTGTGGTCCTCCAACCATTTGCTTGCTAGCACCTTGCCATCCTCCAGTGGTTGCTAGAGAAATTTCTGAGGGAATAATTGCCAAGTTACAAAGGGAAACCGACATACGAAGAAGATTCAGAAAAGAAAGAAGGGTTAATTTACCTTTGGAGGAGGGTTGGCACGGGTGAAGGGCTCGAGTCCCCACTCCCAATCCTCAGAGAACTCCTTCTCCATGTTGAATATGGAGTTAACCCGGTGGTAAACCGCTGAGTTATCCATCTAAAAAGAAGAGGTCCGGTGAGGGTCAAGAGGGCCGCTAAGATAGCAGATCTTGTTGGCTCACTTCTGGAGGGGGGAGACCCGGCTGCGGAGGAAAGTGATCATGATATCCTCCCCCTGGAGTTTCTCCTTGAGAAGCTCCTTGATCCGGCGCACCACTTGGTTCGCTAGGGTCGTGGGCTGCTTCGGGATGCTCTCCCAACGCGAGGTGCCAGGAGGGCCAAGTTTTAAGGGGAGCAACCAGATCAGGTCCTCCCTGGTGGTGTTCCGGACATAAAAGAAAGTCCGCGCCCAGCCCTTGCAAGATTCGAGTCCTGTAACCCGGGGGAACACGGACTATTTCCGGGGTGAGATGGAGGCGGTGCCACATTGGGTCAGGTGCTTTTCCTCCGGGGCAAGCTCCTTATCCAGAACCATGTTCCTCCGCAGGCCAAAGAACTTGATCCAAAGTTCTTTGGTTGGCCAGAGGCCAATGTACCCCTTGATGCCAGAAGAAAAGGAGGACAGAGAAGTGATAGTGTTTGGGGGAGGTGATGCGATTGCAACTTGTACGTGGAAACAAAATGAAAGAAGAAATCGGAAGTGGGAAGGCCGAAGCCACGCTAGAAATGCGATAGAAAAACTACGTACTCCCCAGATTTGGGGGAAGGAGAAATTTCACCGGCGGCAAGGCGGCAGGCGACGCCGGCGGGAATGCGAAGGGAGGCGCGGAGCCAGTCGAGGTCCTCCTCACGGACGATGGAGCCGGCCCAACTGCCGCGCTCACAGCCCTCCGCTCCTTCTTCTTGTTGCGCCACCACCGCTGCTTCCGCCTCGGACATGGTGGATTCAAGATCTTCCAAGGAGTAATCGGAGTATAGGTAGCCGGAAGAAGGGAAGCGGGAAGCGCAAGGCCCCATGATGGAAACCTCAAGCGGGAACAGTGGTGCAGAGGTGAATGGCTGCCTGAGCATGGTCGTGGTGGCGCTCGTGAAGCAGAGAACTAGCGGCGGCGGCGGAGTCGCTATGAAAGAGAGAAAGGCTGGGAAGCGCGGGGGAAATGGAGGAACATCCCCTGAAATCGCCCCACGCCTCCTACTTAACCGCGTTGCACGCACGTCGTGGGATCCACTATGGGCAACGCGCCGCACGCAACTAGCGTGTATAAGGACAGAACAACCAGGGAGGGGTTACAGGAGCAGATGACCCCATGATGTGAAGCAACGTTACGGTTAACGAGGCGCTGCAGTGATGGGACATTTACAGAAGTTATGCCTGACGCAGCGACAGTAACCGGCGCGGTAAATGCGCATGGCCCTTAAAATGAGGCAAATGATGATTACCCTCCACGTAGGATGTGGAGAAGCGTATGAGAGAGGGAAAGGTGACTCGGATAAGCAAGCAAAAGACCTAGCCAACGAGGAATAACTCGGAAAGAGCAAAAGGGTTGCAAGAAGAGAAACTTCGGGCTACGAGATAACTCGGCCCAAGGAGCAAAAGATCTGCATATGGGAACCTATTGTGGTCTTAACGACTAAAGGTTGCTAAGACCGCACCAGCTTCGGGGATTAATGTTGGAGAGATACCCCCGGGTAGGGTAACATCGGGGTATAAGGGCCGAGTTAGTCGGGGTACGGTGCGGTCAAAGCAAAGTGTTGACCGGGTCACCTAAAGGCAGGCCGAATCACGGTGTGACCCGGCCCATGGGGCATTTCCTTGACAATGGTCCAACCGGCATAAGATTTATGCCGGCCATGTCTATCTGTTTTGCAGGTAAATGGGTAAGCCGGATTAGCTATGCTAGCCGGATTATCTCAGCTTCCAAGAGAAGGAATCCCCTACTGGCCAAAAGGTGGCTTTATTAGCTGTAGCATGAGCTAAGTAAAGTAAAGAAGAGGACCAGCGGGTCAGGGGCGGCCAAGGTGACGCGGGCAAAGCCGGATCACGCATCCTGTGCCTGGTGACGCCAAAAGACAAGGATTACGCCATGGGTTACGTCCAAAGTCCGGACGAGCCGTTAAAGGGAATAAAGAAGCATCTGCTTTAGGAAAGGAGCATATTCGTAGAATATGCTACCACCTGTGCCCTAGAATTGTAACCCGGGCTTCCCTATATAAGGAGCACTGATACATTGCAAATGTATCTATAATGTTTGATGTTCCATGCTTGGTTTTATCTACTTTCTTGTGTTTTGTCGACACTTTGGACATACTTTTATGCATTTTATGGAACTAACCTATTAACAAGATGTCATAGTGCCAGTTGCCTGTTTTCTTCTGTTTTTGGTTCCAGAAAGTCAGAAAATGAATATTCTCGGAATTGTACGGGACAAAAGCCAAAGTCAATATTTCACTGAGGGGAACACGGAGCCAGAAGACGAGACGGAGAGGGGCCAGGGGCCAGCCACACCATAGGGTGGCATGGGTCCCTCTTGGCCGCGCCACCAGGTGGTGTGGGCCCCTCCGGCCTCCACCGACCTTGCCCTTTCGCCTATATGTTCCTCCCGATGCGAAAATCCTAGAGAATCAAGCCTCCATCCACGAAAAGTTCCGCAGCCCCGCCGCCACCGAAGGGGAGATTCAGGGGACAGAAAGTCTCTATTCCGGCACCCTGCCAGGATGGGGAAGTGCCCCCGAAGCCATCTCCATCGATCTCCACCACCATATGCATCACCATTGCTGATTCCCATGATTAGGAGGGAGTAGTTCTCTCTCGAGGCTAAGGGTTCTACCGGTAGCTATGTGTTCATCTCTTTCTCTCTATGCATGATCTTATTGAGATCATGATCTTGTAATCTATAGATCTACCTTGCTACTCAAGTGCTTTAATAGATCTCTGCTCTCCCCATGTGTGTGAAGTTGACAGTGTGCACACCATGGTGCCACTTAGGCTAGAGATTTCAAATACTTTTTGTGAGTTATATTTGGAGTTGGATGTCTTTATGAAATTGTGGTGTTTGTTTGAACCATCTAGTACTCAAGGTGATAGTGTGGGGTTATCTAGATGGGAAAGATGAACTTTGAGGTGTGTTGTTATAGCCCTACCATCGATTAGAGTGTCCAACCGGAGAGTAGTTAAGAGTAGTATCATAAAGAGAAGATATTTATATGAGAGTGTTCACTAGTGAAAGTATGATCCCTAGGCCTTGTTTCTAAGCACTGATACACCGTTTGCCACTAGATCTGTTACATATTTGCTTTCTTCCATCTTTATTTCAGTTTTCCTTAAGTCTTTTCCCACATCAACCACACACCATCAAGCTATTTTCTAGCACCGTTACCACTTATAATTATCCATACCACTTGTATTTCACTATCTCTTCGCCGAACTAGTGCACCTATACACCTGACAAGTGTATTGGGTGTGTTGGGGACACAAGATACTTCTTGTATCTTGATTGCAGGGTTTCTTGAGAGGGGATACCTTTGAGCACTTCCTCCCTGAGTTCGATAAACCTTGGGTGATCCACTTAAGGGAAAACTTGCTGCTGTTCTACAAACCTCTGCACTTAGAGGCCCAACAACTGTCTATAAGAATAGAAGTGCGTAGACATCAAGCTATTTTCTGGCGCCGTTGCCGGGGAGGTAAGGTAAAAGGTACTCACATCCTCCGGTGTGAGTGCTCGAAGTTATTTCCTTTAGATTCTGCAATTTTGTCTTTTTGTTTCTTGTTTTCACTAGTTAGGCTTAATGTAAAATAACAAAAAAAATAGAGATCTTTATAGTATTTATCTTGACCTAGGACATGAAGTGTTTGAAGATAAAATTAAAAAACCTATGGAACTTTATTTTCATGCTAATAGCAATGTTGTTAGTATGAATTCTTTGGACACCATTATTGCTAATGCTATGGAAAAGTCTAAGCTTGGGGAAGCTAGTTTTTATGAAAATGATCTTTTTAGTCCCCCATCTTTAGAGGAGAAAATTTACTTTGATGATACTATGCCTCCAATATATGATGATTATAATGATGAGTATGATATTTTTAGTCCACCTACTATTGAGGAGAAAATTAATTATGATTACAATATGCCTCCTATATTTGATGATTATGGTGATGAGAATAATAATGATAGCTATTTTGTTGAATTTACTCCCACTACAAGTAATAAAAATGACTATGTTTATGTGAGGAGTATTAATTTTTTTATGCATGTGGCTCATGATAATAATGTTTTATGTGATAGTTATATTGTTAATTTTATTCATGATGCTACTGAAAGTTATTATGAGAGAGGCAAACATGGTTTTATGCATCTCAATAATATTAAGTTTCCCCTCTTTATGTTGAAATTTTTGAAGTTGCACTGGTTTTGCTTTCCTATGCTTGTTGCTTTGTGCTTTCATGACTTGTTTCTTTACAAGATTCCTATGCGCAGGAACTGGGTTAGACTTAAATGTGTTTTCAATTTTCTTCCTGATGCTCTCTTTTACTTCAATTCATATTTCTTATGTGATCATCTTCTCAAACTATCATGCCTAACTTAAAGGCGTTAAAGAAAAGTACTTATTGGGAGATAACCCAAAAGTTTTAGATGAGTCTTGGAAGTTATTAATTCAGTAATAACCACTCCTTATCCTTTTTATTTGCTTTTCGTGCCAAGAGTAACTTCTAATGAGAGAGAAGTAATGATTGGGAAAGTTGCTGTCCCGAAACAGATTTCTATGCTTCACCATAAAAATTCGTATAAAATCTCTTTACCTCCTTTTGAGGCGTGATTTTTTGTGCTTCTGCCCCAGGTTGTCACCTAACTTTCGCTAGTTCAACACCTTTTGATTTGAGCAACAGAAGGTCTTCGAAAAAATTCGTATTTACCTGCTGGTCTGTTTTGACAAATTTCTGCCATTTTTGTTGCATTTGCTTCTTGTTGGTTCTTTTTTTTAGTTCTTTTGGGGAATTGAGCTTTTTGAGGGAAGTGCTACAGTAGCTAGTGTTTTAATGGAAGTTTTATTGGTGTTAGAACTGAACCTAAAGACTTATTATCTTGAGTGCACTAATGTTGCTAATAAAGATTGTGTGAAGTTTTGTATGAAGGAAAAATTTCAGGTGTATGAAAGGAATGAGTAATGAGATGAAGAATGGACTAAAGCTCCAGCTTGGGGATGCCACGTGTGTCATTCCAAGAAATATCCAAGAAGTACAAGCATCAAGGCTTGGGGATGCCCAAGGCATCACCCTCTTCATCAATAAAAATCTCAGGTTTCTTCCAAACACTTCATTTCTATTGTTTCATGCATAGTTGTGTTGTTCTTGGAGCGTCTTCTTTTTCGTTTTTGTTTTGGTTTTTTTGTTTGCTTGCTTTGCTTAGTTTTCTGAATAAATTGGTTGGACCCCCTCTTTCATACATTGGTTTTCAAATAGTTTGGTTTGGATTGGAAAAGAGTAGGAAAGTTCATGCTTAAGTGTTAAAGAGAGCTTGTTTTTGACTGTGGCCTATGCTTTGTCATGCCATGCTTGATATTTTTTTGGCTTTATGCTTAGTATTCTTTGATGTAGCATGACTTGTTATAAACAATGGATGAATCATGCGTTGTTTTAGCATATTAAAGCATAGTATGGTGGTATTCTCCTTTGATGCTTTATTTGGGTTGACTTGGCACATGCTCACACCATGTTATGACTATCCCAAGTCACCATAGCCTTGATGATCCTTTAGTTTTGAACTTGTAGGATCACTTTATGCTTTGATCAACGATGTTTTGTCACTCTGCATGATTATGGCCATTATTGCTCTCTTAGTTTGTCGCTCCCAGTCTTTTGCTAGCCTCCACAACCAAGTATGAGTTCCACTCATGCATCCAACTCCCTAAACCAAGTTATTCCAAACAGTCCACCATACCTACCTACTAGCATATGCTATTCCAAGTATATTCATGTTTTTGTCTATCTCCAAATTAAACTTGTTATGAGAAAACTAGTGATTAAAGCTCTCACGAACTTGATGGCACACTTTAATTTTTTTTGCATTTAATAAACTTGAACCATTGTGTCCATCTTTGTTGCGTATATGCTTGTGCTTTATAAGTTGAAATTAGCAGAACCATGTATCACGGGGAACGCTTTCAACATTGCACTTGTATTTTGTACCCCGTTGATATCATGTTCTTTTGCTTATGGATCCCGGCGGTGTGAAA
Source organism: Avena eriantha (assembly GCA_910589775.1). Taxonomy (NCBI): domain Eukaryota; kingdom Viridiplantae; phylum Streptophyta; class Magnoliopsida; order Poales; family Poaceae; genus Avena; species Avena eriantha. Next base: position 552,405,598 of record OU342743.1, read on the forward strand.
TAAAAGTGGAACTTGTAAGATCATCGAGTTTTTATGTGTGTTAGAGAAACGCCTAGGCCACTAGCCTAAGCCATGCCTAATCATGGTGGAAACTTGCAGCATCACCATAATGAGCACTCTATGAAGCATCCTCAATAAAAACCTATGCAAATAGCAAATAAAAAGATCACCGAGATGCTCATTGTCTGCTTGCCTTGTCATTTTGATTATGGGATAGCTCCTGTATCGTGTGCAAGGGGTACCCCGTTGGCGGTTCTTTATGATACATATGTACTTACAATGACAAGAGCTTACTTGTGACTAAAGTTGAGTAACATGCGGTTTGGTCTTCGTAATTAAGGGGCATGAGATTTCGGTTTATAACTTGTCAAGCATATCCCCATAGTTTGTTCACTTTAACCTTAATCACTTCAAGATGCTTATGATAAGGGCAATGAGAGTTGAAAGCTATAAGTACCATAATTTTCGGAAGCTCTTTATGAAACTTGAATCTCTGCTTCCTTCCATGAAGGCCTTTCTTCCACCATTATATTGAGTCTCCACATTCTATCTTTATGCACCTACTTTGAGAGCATAGTGGCCATTCTTAGTTCTATGTGCATAGTTCCAAGACTGGTTGATTGATGCATACCTTGATATTGCTTGTTTTAAACTATTTGTATCTAGTCACTCTTATGAACTTTGAAGGTGTCCTATGCATTTATGTTTACTACTCTATGAGGGTCAAGCTGAATACTATTATCCTATGTTTTCTTTATGTGAAACAAACAAACGTCTTGCAAAGCATTGTTATTCATGAATATTTTGTTTGTACCTTTTCATGTTGCAACATAGTTTCTTTGTCTTATTGCTAGAACTTTGTCTTTCATGTTATGATTGAAGTACTATGATCCCAGCTTTGAATGTTTTACAAATACTTTGATCAAGTTTATGATGGTGCATCTCAACTCAAAAATTATTCTTTATTTTTATCACTTACCTAGTCGAGGACGAGCAGGAGTTAAGCTTGGGGATGTTGATACATTGCAAATGTATCAATAATTTTTGATGTTCCATGCATGGTTTTATCTATGTTCTTGTGTTTTGTCCACACTTTGGAGATACTTTTATGCATTTTCTAGAACTAACCTATTAACAAGAGCCACGGTGCCAGCTGCCTGTTTTCTGCTGTTTTTGGTTCTAGGAAAGTCAGAAAATGAATATTCTCGGAATTGGACGGGACAAAAGCCAAAGTCAATATTTCACCGAGGGAAACCATAGGGTGGCGCGGGTCCCCCTTCGCCGCGCCACTAGGTGGTGTGGGCCCCTCCGGCCTCCACCAACCTTGCCCTTTCGCCTATATATTTCTCCTGATGTGAAAACCCTAGAGAATCAAGCCTCGAGCCACGAAATGTTCCACGGCGCCGCCGCCACCAAAGGGGATATTCGGGGAACAAAAAGTCTCTATTCTAGCACCCTGCCGGGACGGGGAAGTGCCCTCGAAGCCATCTCCACCACCAGCTCCATCACCATTGCTGATTCCCATGATTAGGAGGGAGTATTTCTCTCTCGAGGCTAAGGGTTCTATCGGTAGCTATGTGTTCATCTCTCTCTATGCATGATCTTATTGAGATCATGAGCTTGTAATCTATAGATCTACCTTGCTACTCAAGTGCTTTAATAGATCTCTGCTCTCCCCATGTGTGTGAAGTTGACAGTGTGCACACCATGGTGGCACTTAGGCTAGAGATTTCAAATACTTGTTATGAGTTATATTTGTAGTTGGATGTCTTTATGAAATTGTGGTGTTTGTTTGAACCATCTAGTACTCAAGGTGACAGTGTGGGGTTATCTAGATGGGAAAGATGAACTTTGAGGTGTGCTGTTATAGCCCTACCATCGATTAGAGTGTCCAACCGGAGAGTAGTTAAGAGTAGTATCCTAAAGAGAAGATATTTATATGAGAATGTTCACTAGTGAAAGTATGATCCCTAGCCTTGTTTCTAAGCATTGATACACCGTTTGCCACTAGATCTGTTACATATTTGCTTGCTTCCATCTTTATTTTAGTTTTCCTTTAGTCTTTTCCCACATCAACCACACGCCATCAAGCTATTTTCTAGCACCGTTTCCACTTATAATTATCCATACCACTTGCATTTCACTATCTCTTCGCCGAACTAGTGCACCTATACACCTGACAAGTGTATTGGGTGTGTTGGGGACACAAGAGACTTCTTGTATCTTGATTGCAGGGTTGCTTGAGAGGGGATACCTTTGACCACTTCCTCCCTGAGTTCGATAAACCTTGGGTGATCCACTTAAGGGAAAACTTGCTGCTGTTCTACAACCTCTGCACTTGGAGGCCTAACAACTGTCTACAAGAATAGAAGTGCGTAGACATCAAGCATCGGGGCCTCCATAGAGGTGGGACAGCCAATAGATAAATCATTCTATGTCTAAGGTAGAACTCTAGGGCTAGTGAACAGGGAGTAAGAGACATTGTCTCCTTCTTGCTAAGAGCCTCAAGAGCACTTGAAACACCATTGATAGAGAATATACAAGAACTTCCGTGCGTGGAATCACCATGTTCTCCCTCCCTCCGTTCCCCTAGCACTCATTGGCCCCATCTTTAGCCTATCCATGGCATCTGCCATGGCACCACCACGACATCTACGTAAACAAAAAGGCAAATTCGATATAAGGCGGAAAAATTGTAAAGGACAAGATCTTGATAAATAATAGACTAGAGGCTGTGACTTACATCTGGTATGAAATTCTTCTTGTTGAATGTTGATACATTGCAAATGTATCTATAATTTTTGATGTTCCATGCTTGGTTTTATCCACTTTCTTGTGTTTTGTCCACACTTTCGGGTACTTTTCATATGATTTCTTGGACTAACCTATTAACAAGAGCCACGGTGCCAGCTGCCTGTTTTCTACTGTTTTTGGTTCCAGGAAAGTCAGAAAATGAATATTCTCAGAATTGGACGGGACAAAAGCCAAAGTGCCTATTTTTCCAGGAGTCATCAGATGCCAGAATACGAGACGGAGAAGGGCTGGAGGCTGGCCACACCACCTGGCCATGCGGCATGGCCTGGCCCGCGCCAGGGGGTGGTCTGGCCGACCCCAGCACCCCCTCGGCCTCTCCTTCCGCCTATAAGATGCCCTCAAGACGAAAACCCTAAGGGCCCGATCAAAAATCAACGAAAGAGTCTGTAGCCGCCGTCATCTCCATCCCTAGATCGGGAGGGATCTGAAGCTCTTCCCGGCACCCTGCCGGAGAGGGGAATTCACCCTGGAGGCCTTCTTCATTACCATGCAAGCCTCCGGTGTGATGCGTGAGTAGTTCATCCTTGGACTACGGATCCATGTAGTAGCTAGATGGCTGGTTCTCCTCCTTTGTGCTTTCATGTCTAGATCTTGTGAGCTCCGTTCATGATCAAGATCATCTATTTGTAATTCTGCATGTTGTGTTTGCGGGGATCCGATGGATATTGAGATGCTATTTCAGATTGATTATTGATTCTATCATGTCTTTGTTATTTGTGATCTTGCATGCTTTCCGTTGTTAGTAGCTATCTTGACAGTAGATGCTAGCAACTCCAAGAGTTAGTATTTATGCTCGATAGTGGGTTCATGCCTCTGGTAATCTAGGGAAGTGACAGAAATCTCTAAGGTACTAGATGTGTTGTTGCTACTAGGGAGAAAACAACAATCCTTTGTTCATATAACAATCGTATTGTTTACTTTACACGCAGTTCGTAAAGAAATAATCTGTTGCTTGCAACTTAATACTGGAGGGGGTTCGGATGATAAACTGAAGGTGGATTATTAGTCATAGATGCAGTTGGATGGCGGTCTATGTATAATGTTGTAATGCCCAATCAAATCTCAAAGGAGTCAAGATGATTAGTATATGCATGTATTGCTTTCTTGATGTTTGTCAATTGCCCCACTGTAATTTGTTCACCCAGCATGTTATCTATCTTAAGGAGAGCCACCTCTTGTGAATTATGGATCTCGGTCCTTTCTTTTACATACAATCTACAAACTATTTACTGCTTTGTGTTTACTTTCTGCAAACTATTACTTCTTTCCATTCAATACGTTTAATCCTTTGTTTTCCGCAAAACACGGTGAGATTGACAACCTCATCGCAAGTTGGGGACAAAGTTCTGTGGTTGTGTTGTGCAGGTCTCCACGTTGCTACTAGCGCCGGTAGTGCGCCCTGCTAAGGCTCAGCTAGCAGCACCTTTGGGGTGTTTCCTTGCTCCTACTAGTTCGATTAAAACTTGGTTTCATAACCGAGGGAAACTTTTTGCTGTGCTCATCATACCTTCCTCTTGGGGTTCCCTACGAGCTCTACATCAACATCGCACCAGCATTTTTCTAGCGCCAACACTGAGCCATCAAGCATTTTTCTGGCGCCGTTGCCGGGGAGTCAAGGACATCTTCACGAGGGGAGTCCCTCATAACAAATCTCTTGCTTTGTTTGCTTGTTTCTTTATCAAAAACACAAAAAAATTAGTTTTACTAGTTTGCTTTCTTATTTGAAAACACAAAAAATGACTACTCTTGAAAACAAAGTTGTTTGACTTCACTAGCACCAACAACAATGATTTTATGAGCACACCTATTGCTCCACCTGTGCTTGAAGATACTTTCTTTGAGATAAAACCTACTTTGCTCAATCTTGTTATGAGAGAACAATTTTCTGGTATTGGTAATGAAGATGCTGCTTCCCATCTAAATAACTTTGTTGAACTTTGTGAGATGCAAAAGCATAGGGATATAGATAGTGATATTATTAAGCTGAAATTGTTTCCTTTCTCTTTGAGAGGAAAAGCTAAAGAATGGTTGAATTCCTTAACTAGGAATAGTATTGATTCTTGGACTAAGTGCAAAGATGCTTTCATTGGAAAATACTATCCTCCTGCTAAGATTATATCTATGAGAAGTGAAATAATGAAGTTTAAACAATCTGATAATGAGCATGTTGCTCAAGCTTGGGAAAGAATGAAATCTTTGGTTAAGAATTGTCCCACTCATGGACTGACTGCTTGGATGATCATCCAAACTTTTATGCAGGATTGAACTATTCTTCAAGGAACCTATTGGATTCTGCTGCTGGAAGTACCTTTATGACCATTACTTTGGGTGCTGCAACGAAACTTCTGGACAATATGATGGTTAGTTATTCTGAATGGCATACTAGAGCTCCACAAGGTAGGAAGGTAAATTCTGTTGAGGAAACCTCCTCCTTGAGTGATAAGATTGATATTATTATGTCTATGCTTGTTCATGGGAAAGCCCATATTGATCCAAATAATGTTCCTTTAGCCTCTTTGGTTGCTCAAGAAGAGCAAGTTGATGTGAACTTCATAAGAAATAACAACATTGGCAATAATGCTTATAGGAGTAATTTTGGTAACAACAATTATAAGCCATATCCTCCCAACAATGGTAATGCTTATGGAAATTCTTACAACAATAATAGGAGTGCTCCCTCTGAACTTGAAGTTATGCTTAAAGAGTTTATTAGTAAACAAACTGCTTTCAATAAAACTATTGAGGAAAAACTCTCCAATGCTGAAAGAAATATAGCATCTTTGATTGAAGCTCAATCTTCTTTGAATAAAATGGCTGCTAAACCTGAAACTAATGATAATCCCTTTGCATCTACTAATGCTATACAAGTAAGAATTGATGAAAATGTTAGACTATTAGCTGAATTACATGCTAAGTGGGAAAGAGAAGATAAAATTGCTAGAAACATTAGTGTTTCTACTATTACCACCAGTAGTGTTGAGGCTAGTAATAGTTCTACTACTTTAGATGATAACTTTGATTTTGATCTTGATGGTTGTAATATCTCTGAAGTTATTAAGCTCCTACAAAAGCTTGCTAAAAGCCCTAATGCTAGTGCTATGAACATGGCCTTTACAAAACACATTACTGATGCTCTCATAAAGATTAAAGAAGAAAAGATGAAACATAAAGCTTCTATTCCTATAAAACAAGAAGATGGTTGGGAACCCATCATTAATATGAAAGTGAAAGACTTTTATTTCAAAGCTTTATGTGATCTTGAAAGTAGTGTTTCTATTATGCCTAGAAGGATTTATGATATGCTTGATTTGCCTCCTCTTGAAGATTGTTATTTGAATGTCCCACTTGATGATAATGCTAAAAAGAAACTCATGGGGAGTCTTAATGATGTTCTTATTATGGTTAATAATGCCTATGTCCCCGTTGACTTCTATGTTTTGGATGTTGAATGCAATGCTTCTTGTCCTATTACTTTGGGAAGACCTTTTCTTAGAACTGTTGGTGCCATTATTGATATGAAAGAAGGCACCATTAAATATCAACTCCCACTCAAGAAAGGTATAGAACACTTCCCTAAGAAGAGAGAGAATATTTCTTTTGCTTCTCCTATGAAAACAAAATTTGGTCTTAATGCTTCTTCATTTGAGAACACTTGATTCTTTCTTGCTTCTTATGCCTAACTTAAAGGCGTTAAAGAAAAGTACTTATTGGGAGATAACCCAAAAGTTTTAGATGAGTCTTGGAAGTTATTAACACTTAAAAAACCTCTCCTTATCCTTTTCATTTGCTTTTTGTGCCAAGAGTAACCTCTAATGAGAGAGAAGTAATGATTGGGAAAGTTGCTGTCCCGAAACAGATTTCTGTGCTTCACCGTAAAAATTCGTTTAAAATCTCTGAACGTCTTTTTGAGGCGTGAATTTTTGTGCTTCTGCCCCAGATTGTTATATAACTATCGTTAGTTCAACACTTTTTGATTTGAGCAACAGAAGGTCTTCGAACAAATTAGTCATTACCTGCTGGTCTGTTTTGACAGATTTCTGCCATTTTCTGCATTTGCTTCTTGTTGGTTCCTTTTTGAGTTCTTTTGGGGAATTGAGATTTTTGAGGGAAGTGCTACAGTATCTAGTGTTCTAATGGGAGTTTATTTGGTGTTATACCTGAACCTTAAGACTTATTTATCTTAAGTGCACTAATGTTGCTAATAAAGATTGTGTGAAGTTTTGTATGAAGGAAAAATTTCAGGTGTATGGAAGGAATGAGTAGTGAGATGAAGGATGGACTAAAGCTCAAGCTTGGGGATGCCACGCGTGTCACCCCAAGAAATATCCAAGAAGTACAAGCTTCAAAGCTTGGGGATGCCCAAGGCAGCCCCCTCTTCATCAATAAAAATCCCAGGTTTCTTCCAAACGCTTCATTTTTATTGTTTCATGCACGGTTGTGTTGTTCTTGGAGCTTTTCTTCTTTTTTCGTTTTCGTTTTGGTTTTTAGTTTGCTTGGTTTTCTTAGTTTGCTGAATAAATTGGTTGGACCCCCTCTTTCATACATTAGTTTTCAAATAGTTTGGTTTGGTTTGGAAAAGAGTAGAAAAGTTTGCATGCTTATGTGGTAAAAAGAGCTTGTTTTTGATTGTGGCCTCTGCTCTGTCATGCCATGCTTGATATTGTTTTGGCTTTATGCTTAGTATTCTTTGCTGTAGCATGACTTGTTATAAACAATTGAGATTCCTTAATGTGCCTTGGATGAATCATGCGTTGTTTTAGCATATTAAAGCATAGTATAGTGGTATTCTCCTTTGATGCTTTATTTGGGTTGACTTGGGGCATGCTCACACCATGTTATGACTATCTCAAGTCACCATAGCCTTTATGATCCTTTAGTTTTCAACTTGTAGTATCACTTTATGCTTTGATCAATGATTTTTGTCGCTCTGTATGATTATGGCCATTATTGCTCTCTTAGTTTGTCGCTCCTAGTCTTTTGCTAGCCTCCACAACCAAGTATGAGTTCCACTCATGCATCCAACTCCCTAAACCAAGTTATTCCAAAGAGTCCACCATACCTACCTACTAGCCTATGCTATTCCAAGTATATTCATGCTTTTGTTTACCTTCCAAATTAAACTTGTTATGAGAAAACTAGTGATTAAAGCTCTCACGAACTTGATGGCGCACTTTACTTTTATTGCCCTTAATAAACTTGAACCATTGTATCGTCTATGTTGTATATGCTTGCACTTATTTGTTGGGAATTAGCAAAACCATGCTTTCATGGGGAATGCTTCCAACATTGCACTTGGTACTTGTACCTAGTTGATATCATGATCTTTTGTATATAGATGTCGTCGGTGTGAAATGAAAGGTGAGCTTGTAAGTCCATGGAGTTATGTATATGTGTCAGAAAAACGCCTGGGCCGCTGGTCTAATCCATGCTGACATGGTGGAAACCTGCAGCGTAACCATAATGAGCTGTCTATGAAGCATTCTTCTTATAAAAAAGAGTCCTATATTGAGAAAAAAGAGAAAAGAGAAAAAAAGAGATTATGAAAAGAGGAAAGAGAGAAAAAAGCACCATATTCCCATGGTAAATAAGAAGATTGCTGAGATGCTCGTTGTCTGCTTGCCTTGTCATTTTGATATGGGGATTCTTCCGTATCATCGGGCAAGGGGTACCCCATTGGCGGTTCTCTATGATACACATGTACTTACAATGACAAGAACTTACCGGTGACTAAACTTGAGTAGCATGAGGAGCGGCCCTCGTATACAAGGGACATGAGATTTCTAACTTATACTTCGTCAAGCATGTACACCATAGTTTGTTCACTTTAACCTTAATCACTTCAAGATGCTTATGATAGGGGCAATCAGAGCTGAAAGTTATAAGTACCATATTTTTGGAAGCTCTTTATGAGACTTGAATCCCTACATCCTTCTATGAAGGCCTTTCTTCCACCATTATATTGAGTCTCCACCTTCTATCTTTATGCACCTACTTTGAGAGCATAGTGGCCATTCTTAGTTCTATGTGCATTGTCCCAAGACTAGTTGATTGATGCATGACTTGATATTGCTTGTTTTAAACTATTTGTATCTAGTCACTCTTATGAACTTTGAAGGTGTCCTATGCATTTATATTTGCTACTCTATGAGGGACAAGCTGAATACTATTATGCTATGTTCTTTTATGTGAAACAAACAAACGTCTTGCAAAGTATTGTTATTCATGAATCTTTTGTTTGTGCCTTTTCATGTTGCATCATAGTTTCTTTGTCTTATTGCTAGAACTTTGTCTTTCATGTTATGATTGAAGTACTATGATCCCATCTTTGAATGTTTTACAAATACTTTGATCAATTCTTTGATGGTGCATGTCACCCCAAAAATTATTCTTTCTTTTTATCACTTACCTACTCGAGGACGAGCTGGAGTTAAGCTTGGGGATGTTGATACATTGCAAATGTATCTATAATTTTTGATGTTCCATGCTTGGTTTTATCCACTTTCTTGTGTTTTGTCCATACTTTGGAGTACTTTTCATATGATTTCTTGGACTAACCTATTAACAAGAGCCACAGTGCCAGCTGCCTGTTTGCTGTTGTTTTTGGTTCTAGGAAAGTCAGAAAATGAATATTCTCGGAATTGGACGGGACAAAAGCCAAAGTGCCTATTTTTCCGGGAGTCGTCAGATGCTAGAATACGAGACGGAGAAGGGCTGGAGGCCGGCCACACCACCTGGCCGTGCGGCCAGGCCTGGCCCGCACCAGGGGGTGGTCTGGCCGATTCCAGCACCCCCTCGGCCTCTCCTTCTGCCTATAAGATGCCCTCGGGACGAAAACCCTAAGGGCCCGATCAAAAATCTACGAAAGAGTCTGTAGCCGCCGTCATCTCCATCCCTAGATCGGGAGGGATCTGAAGCTCTTCCCGGCACCCTGCCAGATAGGGGAATTCACCCTGGAGGCCTTCTTCATTACCATGCAAGCCTCCGGTGTGATGCGTGAGTAGTTCATCCTTGGACTACGGATCCATGTAGTAGCTAGATGGCTGGTTCTCCTCCTTTGTGCTTTCATGTCTAGATATTGTGAGCTCCGTTCATGATCAAGATCATCTATTTGTAATTCTGCATGTTGTGTTTGCAGGGATCCGATGGATATTGAGATGCTATTTCAGATTGATTATTGATTCTATCATGTCTTTGTTATTTGTGATCTTGCATGCTTTCCGTTGTTAGTAGCTATCTTGGCCAAGTAGATGCTAGCAACTCCAAGAGTTAGTATTTATGCTCGATAGTGGGTTCATGCCTCTGGTAATCTGGGGAAGTGACAAAAATCTCTAAGGTACTAGATGTGATGTTGCTACTAGGGAGAAAACAACAATCCCTTGTTCATAGAACAATCATATTGTTTACTTTACATGCAGTTTGTAAAGCAATAATCTGTTGTTTGCAACTTAATACTAGAGGGGGTTCGGATGATAACCTGAAGGTGGATTATTAGTCATAGATGCAGTTGGATGGCGGTCTATGTATAATGTTGTAATTCCCAATCGAATCTCAAAGGAGTCAAGATGATTAGTATATGCATGTATTGCTTTCTCGATGTTTGTCAATTCCCCCGCTGTAATTTGTTCACCCAGCATGTTATCTATCTTAAGGAGAGCCACCTCTAGTGAACTATGGATCCCGGTCCTTTCTTTTACATACAATCTACAAACTGTTTACTGCTTTGTGTTTACTTTCTGCAAACTATTACTTCTTTCCATTCGATATGTTTAATCCTTTGTTTTCCGCAAAACACGGTGAGATTGACAACCTCATCGCAAGTTGGGGACAAAGTTCTATGGTTGTGTTGTGTAGGTCTCCACGTTGGTACTAGCACCGGTAGTGTGCCCTGCCAAGGCTCAGCTAGCAACACCTTTGGGGTGTTTCCTTGCTCCTACTGGTTCGATTAAACCTTGGTTTCATAACTGAGGGAAACTTGTTGCTGTGCTCATCATACCTTCCTCTTGGGGTTCCCAACGAGCTCTACATCAACATCGCACCAGCATTTTTCTGGTGCCGACACTGAGCCATCAAATGTCTTGACTCGACATTCGGATGGAACTGCACCGTTGCGGGTGAGCGTGGTGAAGGATCTGACTTTCTTTTCGAGGTTAGAGGAAGATAGGTTATCCAGGAGGATCCTCATCGGGTACTTGTTTCCTGTGTACGCCCACATACCTAAAAGCCTAGCCTGGATGCAGATGCGAAGGAAGTACGCCATAATCTGAATACCTGAGACCTCTTTTCTAGTTGCATACTAGAGTTCATGGATTCGGTCCATCAGCGATTGTGTTTCGTCAATCTCCGCCCGCGTCATGTTTTCTTCCCAAGACTTGAGTTTCCTCATGCTTTTCGTCGGGTTGAACGGAGTCAATCCATACAACTATCCCTCAAATGACTCATCCTCGACATAAAATCACTTCTCTCGTCAATCTTGGACAGAGTCCGCCATTTTGGAGAACGACTAGCGGGAGCGCGCTCTTCAGGAAGCGCGCGTTTCGGCCACAGCGCGCACGTTACCGGCCGCACGGTAGCTCGACACGTGGCGTGTGGAAGTTCACTCGTGCGTATTTCCGGCTGCTCGGCAGCGCGTGTATTTCTGGCCACATGGCATCCCGAAACGTGGCTAGCTGCTCATGCAGTGCACGCGATGAAAGGCGGTTCCACGCAGTGCAATAAGGCACTGCATGAGCGGTAAAACTCGTTTACTGTCGACCGAAAGCAGTGTAACGCAGTACACCGTGCACTCCAAGAATATCGTACAGTGCACTGCGACCTTAGGTAGTGCAACACAGTACAACAAGGCAGTGCATGGACGGTGCACTGCCTGGACACTGCGCAGTGCACTACGACCGAAGGCGGTGCAAGGCAGTACAGCGAGGCAGTACACTGCCATGACACCGCGCAGTGCACTGCTGTAGCATCCCAATTGTCTAACCATTGTAATGCTACTTGGTCTAGTAATATAATGGCTACTTCCTATATATAATTGTTGCATCATAATTATATCATGCTCATGTCATCATGCCACCTTGCATTTGAGCATCATATAAAACCCTTTTGTTTTGGTTCTTCTCTCCTATGCATTATTAATTGTATTTTGGCTCTTGATATATTGTATTTGAATCTTGATAATACTTGATGCCCAAGTTGAGTAGGGGGCATATCTTTTATTCCACTCCACCACTTTTCTTTGACACCACCTGATCATTCTACCATTCTACTTACCCATGGGATTTTATTTTCTTTTGGTATTTAATCTAGCTCATGGGAGATGGGATGGATCCAATTCTATTTTCTTTTGCTTGGACTTTATTCCATATTTTGGAATGCATAAGAATAATGCCATGTTATTATTATTGTCTTCACAAGCATAAGAACATGGCATTTAATTATCATGCATGGGCCATGCAATAGCATCACCATCTTTAGCTCTTTTGTTTTTCTCTTTGTTTTAGTGGATCTGTCTTTTGTGAGAATCTCTCCATCTCTCTCCACCACCCCCATGTTCCTAACAAAACCTTTTTCCCCATCATGTATGATCATGAGGGATTTTTCTCTTTGATTTTTAACACCCTCTCCCTTTCTCTCTCTCTTGTTTTTTCTCCTCACCAACAACTTGTGCTCAACCACTAAGCCTCACCTCACTCCTTAGCCACCTCTTTTCCCTTTTAAATCAAATTTGCAAAAACTTCCAAAAAGGTTAATTTTGGGCTTGTTTAAAATCTGCAAAACAAAGACAAAACAGTTAATTAAATAAATAAAAGAAAACAAACAAAGAGAGAGCCTAGTAGCAGCCTCCTTACCTGGTCGCAGCCCAGCAGCACTCTGGCCCGCCCCTTCTCTCCCTCCTGGGCCGACCTTTTCTTTCCCCTGGCCCAATACCTCTTCGCGATCAGGCCGACGCCACCCTCTGTTCCTCTTCTTCCTCCGTCTGACGCCGTCTCGCCCCGCTCTCTCTCGGGAGAAGACAGAAAGCGGATGCCGGGCAGGTCCCCGTCCACCTTCGTCTCCCTCGTCACCCCGCACCCCACCAGCCTCCCTCCTTATCCCCAAGCGAGGCATCCTCAAACCCTAGTTCTATTCCCCGCCCTACTCCTTCTGCCACGCCACCGACTCCGTACAGCGAGGACGCCATGACCAGCCACAGGAGGCGGTGAGCCGCGGGATCGGGTCTTCGTCTTCCTCTGCGTCGAAGCACCTCGCCAGGAAGGAGCCCACGCCGCCAAGCGCTGCTCCCAGTTAGCCCTCGTCCAGCCCAGCCACACCCGCCACTGTTGACCGTCGCCAGCATCGCCCCGGCCGTCCCCATCCTCGGATTCCCTAGGGAATTAGACGAGGTGAGCGCCCCCCCTCGACCCCCTTCCGTTTTTCCTCCCCTCTGCGTGCCGAGCACCGCCCGATCTTGACCCCCGCCGGTGAGGTGCCCGCCGACGAACAGACCTAGGCCGGCGTTTCCCCCGCTGTTCCCCGAGGCGCCTCGTCCTATACAGGCCTCCTCCGACGAGCCTCCCTGAACAAGATCTGTAGCGGGAGATCCCCTCTGTATGTTTCGTTTTTGCGGCGAAGGCTAACTCGTCGTGGTTGCGCTGTCGTCCTTGCCGGAAAACCTCACCACCGTTGGGCCGTCACGGTTCAGTGCGTGCAGATTTAGTAAACGGACGTCGCCGTTTTGCAAAAAGCCCCCCGCATCTTTTTGTCGATCACGCCCAAGTCCTTAGCAGCCCTAGTGACCCCACGAGTCAGCCCCGGTGTAATCTCAAGAAAGCCCCCGCGGTCTGGAGATTCTCCACCCGCGCTGCCCTGGATCGCCCACGTGTCAGTCGCCCGCTGGCCCGCGCACGTGTGTGGGCCCGCGGTTTGACCGGCCCACCCGCCAGCCACTGCGGCTAGCCTCCCCCACGGTGTAAAAAGTTTTCGCCAAACCAGCTCGTCCAATCAGCACTTGGCCCACCTATCTGTGACTGTGGCTAGGTGTGGCTAAGTGCAAAAAGGTTTTCGTTTATCTGTTTAATAAAATGAATTTCCATAAATGTTTTAATATGATTTAACTTCTGTTTTTAATAACTTTAATATTATAAATCCAAATAATACAAATGATATATGTTTTTGAATCAGAAAAATGTGAGGAATTCAAATATGCTTTTCAAAATAATGTTTGAACACTTTAAATTTTCGAGATGATTGAAATTACAAATAAAATGCCCTTTTATTAATAAATCAATAACTTTAAATCTATAACTCCAAATTCGTCAAATAATATGTCTAAATCGATCAGCGCGACGAGCACGTTCTATCTATGCATTCCTTGTTCTGAATGGAAGCATGCATCATGTCCTTATTAAAAATCAGAACTGTTTATGACAATAAAACTTGGCTAAATAATTAATATAATGCTTTATTCTTGTACCACACCTCACCCTTGTCATACCACTTTAATGCCATGTAAATTATGCATCATTCATCATGGCATGCTTGTTTGCTTGTCACATTTTAATTCATATGCTTGTGCACTTTATTTATGTTGGCCCTTATTTGTTTGGTTCTTCTTCGAATAGACGCCCAGCAGGAGAATTATCAGGAATCACAGGAGTACTACCCAGACCCATCTCTCGCTTCAACTGAACTACCAGGCAAGCACTACCACATGCTTGCATACATATATTACCTATTGCCTCTATCTTATTCTTGCATCATCGAGTCGCGATTGCATTAAATTGAATCTCAAGTACTGCATAGCCTTTAATTTTAAACCCCACCGAAGCTTGTTCCTCCATCCCATGAGCCATTACTACAGGAGTTGTTTGAGCCATGCGAGTCGTAGCAAAGCATGTGTAGGGTATGTGGGTGTCTGATGAATAACGGGGTACCTAAACAACATAACCTGAGTAGTAATGGGATAACTAATGAAAGAGGCACCGGTGAGCAATATCTGCTATTTGGTTTTTCATGCTCACTTGTGTCCCGTAGGACCCCGAGTACTTGATTCCTGTTCCTTGACTATTCGCACTATCCACATCCGGGAGGCCTTATGGACCCCCCTTAGCCAGAGCTTGATTCATTCTTATTTCTTGGGGCCACAATTAGTTTGGTGCTTTACTACTATCCTATACTTATGCCATGTTACTGCTTTATGTAAGATTGTGCGAGGAGCACCTGTACTGTTTTGGATCGCGCCACGTTTTCGCGGTATCGACAAGCCCAGTCACATTTTCGGGTTCCCAGTCGTTTATAGCCGTCGTCGCAAACCCTGGGTCCGTCTCGGAGCCGGCCAACTTCGTTGCGGGTAGCTTATTGGGGTGGCTCCCTGAAATATTTCTGAATCCTGTGATTGCTTTGTCGTGAATGTCTCGTTGGGTTTTGAGTTGGTTTTTCCGAGGTTGATCGAGTGTGTGTTGCTATTCGTGCACCCCTGCAGGTTAAATCTTTCTGAAAGCCGTGTCCGCGGTTATGGACGACTTGGAGCACAGATTCTCGATCATAGACAAGTATAACTAAAGTGCCGCTTTCATCTGACTAAGTACCTGATTAGTAAATAGCGCAATACTCATGGAATGGTTGATAAAACTGCCAACGGATGGGGGTTGTTCGTCCGCTTTCTCGTTGGTAAGCGAGGAGGAGGATGGATCTATTAATTATACTGATAAAACTGTTGTCTAAATTCACGGACATCCGTCTATCATTGGTTAGGCGGATGGTTAGCGAGTATCTATAGACTTGGTAGTTATTATCTTTTGCTGCAATTGCGTCACCCCAGGTTGTGTCCCCTTTAGTGGCATAAAGACTTGCTGAGTACCCCTAGGGTCTCACACGATAAATTGTTTGATTCAGATGAACAAGTGTATTCGCAAGAAGGATACTGGGTGGAGGAGACAGATGATGTTGGCAACGATCACTCGGTGTAGAGATTCCGGGAACGGGGATCCGTGAGATCTGTGGGCGGGATGTGTTTATTTATGTGGCATCTTATGCCGATTTGCTTCTTATCCGTAATCGGACCTTGTTTTCCGCTTCCGCCTGGTACTCTGATGTGTGATGTATGAGGAGCTATCCTAAAATATTATCTCTATCTAGGATATTTGAATCTTGCCATATGGCGTTGCAATATTTCTATTTCTTTTAGATGGAATGGCTCTGAGGACTGTTGTATGTGGCTTGCATACATACTCACTTGTGTATGTAGTTGATCCCTTCGCCTGCCGATTACGCTGCTCGTTCTTGTCCCGATGTTCTGAAAGTGGTTAGGACGGCCGAAAGGTCTACCGTGAGTGACCCCGGGCCCCACCGTACTATTTTAACCACTTTCGCTCTTCCAGGCATGCAACTAAGAGCGTAATTCACCGAGGTAGTTACAACTGCGAACTAAGGCAGTGCAACACAGAACAACAAGGCAGTGCATGGACGGTGCACTGCCTGGACAGTGCGTAGTACACTACCAGGACACCGCGCAGTGCACTGCGAACTAAGGCAGTGCAACACAGAACAATAAGGCAGTGCATGGACAGTGCACTGCTTGGACAGTGCGTAGTACACTGCCTGGACACCGCGCAGTGCACTGTGAACTAAGGCAGTGCAACACAGAACAACAAGGCAGTGCATGGATGGTACACTGCCTGGACCGTGCGTAGTACACTGCCAGGATATCTCGCCGTGCACTTTGCCTCAAGCAGTGCAACACAATACAAACAGGCAGTGCACCGGTATACTGCCAGGATATCGTCCCGTGCACTGCGGCCGAAGGCAGTACAACGTAACACAAAAAGGCAGTGCACAAGTACACTGCCAGAATACCTCACCGTGCATTGCGCCCGAAGGCAGTGCAATATAATAAACAAGGCAGTGCACCGACAGTGCACTGCCAGGACATCGTTTCGTACACCACGACCGAAGGCAGTGCAATACAGAAGAAAAAAGCAGTACATCGACCGTACACTGCCAGAACATACTGTCGTGCACTGCAACCGAAGACAGTTCAACGTAGGGTCAAAAGGCAGTGCAAAATCAAACTTCATCAAAACATATCAACATGAGATCTAGTTTTATAGATCTCGACACGACTAGTACAACCGTGAAAACGGATCTCCGTTTGGCCAATTCGTTTAGAAGATATCGGATTTTTCATATTTGAATCTAAAAGAGAAAGAGAAAAAGGACGGCGACCCCTCTCTCCAAGCACCACGTGTCGCGCAGGAAAGGCATGGGACAGCGCGTGAAGAACTTCCAAGACGACACGTACATAGATAGCAGCGATTATGGGACGAGCTCTGGAACACACGCGCTTTTTCTAGTGTTTCTGGCCATTCTGAGGTCAAAGTAGTCAACATCTTGGCGTACATGAATGATAGCTCCCCCAACATCATAGATAAAGGTTTTGTCGTGTTCCTCTTCATGGTGAAAAATCGCTTCTATAGGCCCCAATGGGGATGGATCCCAAGGGAACACTCGTGGAGTGTGATGAAGCAACCGGTATGGAGGATGGAATTTCGCATGAGCTGACAGAGCTGCACGCCATACACAAAGAGAAGCTCAGGAAGGAATTTGTGGGTAGGAAGAGAAAGATCACGGAAAATGAAGGAGGGAAACATTACCCGCCAGTCCTCCTCGGGTACAGTTGTCGCCTCATTGCCGGGAAGCTTGAACGAGTTCTCCTTCAAAAGTCCGGACTTCCGAGCCTCGTGCAGATCCCGTGAAGTGCATCATGAGGGGGTCCATCCGATAACCTTTGGCTTGCCGTGGCATCGGCGGTGGAGCCAGCACCTTTGATTCTCCCCGTGGAGATGGCATCGAAGGCATCAGGCAAGAGCGCAAGGAGTAGCAGCAATGGAGCAGATGTGTCGCAAGGAAGAAGAGAGCTAGCGGCGCAAGATAGAATGAGTAGTAAAAATTCCCCCGGTACTTATAAAGTAATTGCACTACTCTAGAACCGTTGTATCCAGGCAACGTTTCATCTGGATAAAATCCGTGTTGACACATGTCTGCAGATAACGAAGGATCAGCCGTAATGGGCACTAATTACCGCGGTAATTTTAGAAGAAAATCACATGATGCCTCAATTTTCGCGCGACGTGGGGTCGTGCGGTCAAACTCACCGCTGACACGCCGCCCACACGTCGTCAACCTGTGTCATGGGTCCACCACTGAAACATCCCATCGTGTCCTTTCCATTGTGACTGAAGCACGCCATCATCGTCAGCAATGACATCATGTGCGACGAAGAAAAGGCAAATATCCTCCTAAGAAGTCGACGTACAGAAAACCTATGAGCTTACGCGAGTGTATCCCCAAACGGTTACTCCCATCGGGAGTGTTAACAACACACCCAATAAAAATGACAATAAGCTGACAACTTCAGTAACTCCAACAGCCAAACAAGGCAGTCGACAATTTTTTTAAAATTCTTATACCGTGTTTGCCGCGATAACATGTCTAATTGCCGTGTCTATGACATGAAGGTAAGGCCCCCGAATCCGTCCTATAGGCCTGCTAATCGCACACGAATCCGCTATGCTAGAAAAATTCCATATCAATGATATGATGAAAAATCCTAACGGACGCGTTGGGTACCCGAAACATAAAAACTAGAATTTAGTACTCGGTAAGACCCCCGCGGACCGAGCTGAACTATGCCATTATGTACCAGGTTCGAGTCCGGGGACTTGAGCTTGAGAAGGTTCACAATATTTTTACCCAAGAAAAATTAACTGGTTCCCGGTACGTCGGATGCACCAGACTCGTTATACCAAAATACCCATGATAAAAATACTTAAATTCATAAATTGTTTACTCAAAGAAATCTTTAGGTTTAATGTCGAGAAATGTCTTTGAGACTCAACTTGAATCTATGATTTGAGTAGAGTCTCAGGGATACTCACATAGATATGACTTATTGGGTTTCCATGATTACTATACCTGGTACGTACCTGAACTGCGGTCCACAAAGCCCACAAGTAACAAAGAGTCCTGGAATCATCCGAAGCCTAGGAACCAGATGTGATGATCAAGACAGAAGCCTAAATCGACATAGTTATAGAGTTGTATTTCCAACTTATAACCGATCCGTACTTGACTCTAAGACACATCCTCTCATATAAAGGCTAAGAGGAGTCGACGGAGAGAGCACCGTAGCTTTCAGCAAACCACAACCGTCAGTTAGATTTCATCTAGAGAATCAATGACTCTGTAATCACCTTCGATAATAATCAGACGGGCATCGACTCTATTATTTGTCTGATAAGTCGATGAAATCACCATCACTCTCTTTTCGTCGAACCATAACAATGGGAATTGCTGAGGTTACCCCTCAAAAAAATTGCCTATAATATTAATTATTGTGTGTCTTTTACCCTCCTATAGGATCCTCCTTATATAGGGAAAAAGGGGAGACCCCTGTCTCCTCAAGTCCCAGGGTGGCACTAAAGGAAAGGGAGATGGAAGGACGTCGCCAGCCATCCAAGGAAGGGAAGTGGCCAGCTAGGCCCTGCGCGTGTGGACCAAGGAAAGTCGGTGGCCTAGGTAGCCCCACCCCGCGCACCCTAGCCCATGGCGGTGATGGCTCCCTCTTGGGCCTTTTCCCTCCGGGGATTTGGCCCATTAGAGAAGTTTCCCTTTTTAAATTTAATTTTATATTATTATTCAATATTAATTCCAATAATTAATATATAATTACATATTATCAAATTCCTCTTGACCCTAAACACCTTTGGGCTCACTCCAAACGACTTTGGATCCTCCCAGAATAATTCCGGTTCTCTCAGAACACTTTTGGTATTCTCCTTTTCTTACTTCGGTGATTCTGTTATAACCAAAACAAGCTCCGAGCGTTAACATGCACTTAAGTGTATTACCCTATGGTTCGGGAACATCACAGACATGATCGAGATACCTCTCATATCAATGATCATTAGCAGGACCAGGATGCCAATAATGACCCATGTGCATTCCACGATTTCAATGCCGTTTGAACCATAAACGTTGAGTCTAATTCTCTTTGTTACTTTGATACTTGACTTATTCGAGATATGATCATTGGTATCATAATACCCTGTTCAATCTCGTTACCGATAAGTGATGTTTTACTCGTTCCATGATATTCTGTCCCCGTGACATAGTCACATGTTGCGCGATATTTATGGATGATCTCACCGAGTGAACCTAGTGTATCTTCCCATCACACATGAGAACAAATCCTGATCTCGATGCATATGCCTCAACATATCCCTCTGGAATACCCAATATACACCTTTATGATCACCCTATTACGGTGTCATAGTTGATGTAAATCTAAAAAGCCTCAGGTGATAGTGATTAAAATATGATCTCACGGTCTAAGGAGTAGGATACTTCGTTTCTATTTATTGCAATGATGACCTATATGAATTGATCATGTTGTAATACTTATATTGGGTAATGTACATCATCATTGACCAATGATATGTATTCATTGTTAATTGGCATAAATGCTCCATGATCACGAAACCTTGATCATTAGTTGCCCAATGAATTAGTTGAACAGAGGACACTAGGGACTTTCATTTGTTTACATACCACACATGTATCAATGTTTCCGATTGACACGGTTGTAACATGATATAAAACGATTATGAACTAATGAGATATGATAATAAACACACTTTGTTATTTACCTCTAGGACATATCTCCTTCACAGAGCTTGCGAGAGGCCAGAGTGAGGTGATGGGGTATGGGCCACTGGCTCAGACCTGCCGGATCAGCAGCTGGCCGAGCTCCCGAGCGCCGCCAGATGGAGTAGAGGAACATGCGGTGGCATAGCACAACCGGAAGAAACGACGACAATGAGGGCCAGGGACAGTACGCTCGAGCGTGTCAAGTGAAGAGGAATGTTCGACTTCGGCTGGGGATTGGGTTGCTGAATGGGGAGTCGAGCAGGCTAAGCTAGGAGAAGGCAATGGCCGCGACCACGCAACGATATGGAAATAGGAGTGGTGCAGGAGGGGGTCGATGGGTGGGTGCATGAGGATTGTGTGGGTTGCATGGTTAGTGGTCTAGGGCTTGGCCTAGCTGGGCCTTGTGGTCTATGTTAGGCCAAAATGTCAACATATACACAACTAAAAAATATTGAAGAAAAAACATAATGACCTTAGATCTTAGAAGGTTCCTAAAAATAAATAGGAAGTTAATACATGTGTTACACAATGAACATGAGATAGGGTTTATCTAGAAATCATTTGACTATAAAAAACACGAAAGACAGTGTGAAATAAGGACGGTAAAAGAAAAACGTAGCAGTCGACATGTTCTATATCCTCATGCAAATTGGATCGGTCGTCGCAATGGGAAATGAGGACGGTAAAAGAAAAACGTAGTAGTCGACTAGTTCTATATCTTCATGTAAATTGGATCGGACATTGCAAGCTACAAATCAGTATCACATGGCGATCGAAACACACATGCGAATCAGATCGGTCACCACAGTCACTAGTCACTGGACATGATAAAAACGTGACCCTGTGATGGTGCCTGTCCCACTCTCAAAAAATTTAAGACCGGCGCAGTGACACCTCCGATAAGAGAACGTCTAATTTTAGCTGAAACAAAAGACCTAAGATCTTATTTAATCTTTTAAAAAGCTATTTATTATTTATCGACCTGTTGCAACAGGCAGGTATTATGCTAGTTATTTATAATATTTTTAAATATTATCACGCATGTATAATTCAATACATATATAACCGTTTGATAGTAAACCAAAAATACGATACTTCTACGCCAACACTTATTACGGATAAGAGGGAATATAAGTCAAGAGAACCTAGAAATATATTTGAGTTATAGTAACTTTCGACCAACCTTTCTCCACACCAACTGCCCCCCTTGAGAGTCGTCTCTTCCACCTCGTCACTGCCCCTTCCCCTTCCTTCCTTCCTATGGCCTTGCCGGCGGACTAAAGGATGGTGTAGGGGGTCGTGCTCCCTATACAAAGTAGCAGTAGGATTAGGTTTAGAGTTTGCTTCTGCAGTCTGCCCGCGGTGGCATTTGAGGGTAGGTTGGGGATCTCTGACGACCAGATCTTCCAAGCCATGGATCTTCTCGACTCCGCTAAGTCTCGTTGGTGGCAGGCGGTGACACTGGTAGAGCTGGCAGATCCTTTCATCCCCCAAATAAGGATCACTGCTGGAGCTTTGATCTGGGCGATGTGGACCACACCCGGTCTTGGGTGTTTTCTTCCTGTGTTGCGATGGCTCTCTCATGGAGAGAGCCAAAAACAACGATGATGTGGAGCACTCCCGTCTCCCGAAATAAGCTATGTATCTTCGGTTTCCTCTGGATTTGGAGTCCTGAGGTGTTGCTTCCCCTTCTGGATGGTCGTGGTGATAAGGTGAAGGGTTGGGCTAGTGACGAGTTCTGCAGATGCGCTAGAGGCCAGGGATCGAGTTCGTGATATTGCGCCCTTCTAGAGATCATCCTCTGTGGCATATGTTCGACCGCCGACTCAATATACCGACAAACAGCAGCTCTAGGCCCTAACATCGGTGCTGCATCTAGTGTTCTTCAACCTCCTTCGGAGGTCCCTTCCTGGTCTCGCGGCAGCACCCTTCTTCCCCACTATACCATGTGGCCTCGTTGGTACTGGTGGCGATGGCCGTTGCTTGAAGCCATAGCTCGTCGACAGTGATGGAGGACCCGATTGCAATTCTTACTTTTTTCTTAGGGTCTACTTTGTACTACCTCCGTCCCAAGGCTTAAGGCATATAATTTTTTGAAAAAGTCAAACTACGTAAAGTTTGACCAAGTTTTTAGAAAAAAATATTAATATTTACAATATGAAATATATATCCTTGGATACATCATGAAACATATTTTCACGTGGTATCTATATAATATCATAGTTCTTGATAGTTTATTCAAAAAGTTTGGTCAAAGTTTGCGTAGCTTGACTTTTCAAAATAATTATCCGCCTTAAGCCTTGGGACGGAGGGAGTATTTGTGAAGGACCTTTCTCAAAATGTTTCACTTTCTCATATCCTTTTTGTAATATGTACCACACTGCTTAATTAATGCAGTATCCAGGCCATTCGAGGTCTATCCTAGTTTTAAAAAAATCTTCGGGTTAACATGGAAAGTGAAACAACCCCAGCCGGTACATACGGACGCCAATAGGGAGAGGCGACCAGGAGAGAAAACCCATCAAGGGTTCCGCACCCATCGCTGGCGACATCGTCGGTATGCTCTTTTGGGTTCGCGACATAGAAAACAAAAAATCCTATGATGGAAATTACTAAGCACCAAGATCTATCTACCTAGATACAAGCAACAGGGGGATATACATCCATAGAGAACATACCCTTGAAGACTGACAAAGTGTAATGAGATTAGACTCGTGGATGATGTAGTCGATCGCTTGCTGATTTCAAGATCAAGAAGTCCTAGCACCGTAAATCAGCAGCGCATCCGTGCTCGCACACACATCCGGTCCACCGAACAATCTCCGCCTCCTCGCTCCAGCGATGCAGCAGAAGCAACAACTCCTTCTAAACGAAAAGCCACCAGGAACATGCATCTCGCTAATCCGAGACCATGGGAGAATAGGTCTAGAGGGGGCAGATCCTTCAAGAGGAGGTGTGATTTTTGAGGAGGAGAGGGGGCATTTTATAGGGAGAGGGGCAGCCCCTCTCCATGGCTGGCAGCCAAGGGGAGGTGCCTCCACCTCTTCCTCATTCATGTGGTGGATGCTCCACTCTAGAGATCATCCACTCACATGCATTAAATTTCCACTCAAAAGTCCACTCACATGCATTAAATTTCCACTAAATTTAATGCAACTCTCATTTAATAAAACACTTTTATTTATTTTATTCAGAATTTTCTTAATCACTTTAATTAACAAACATTCACATAATACCCCTTGCAATATTTCAATATCGCATGCAGACCCAATTTCAGCAGTTTCACCCAAAACAATTTTGGTGTCCATTGAAATAATTCCAGCGCTTTGTGAATCTTTTCTTTGGAACACATTTGATCCAAATGGTGTTGGTATCCCTTAAGTGTGTCACCCTACGGTTCGCAAATAATGCAAACATGATCGAGACCCTTCTCCGATCAATAATCAGTAGCGGGACCTGGAGATCCATACTGACTCCCACACATTCAACGATGACTTCTGTGATCGTGAGAACCTTTAATGCTAGTAAATAAATCCCTTTGTCTCACAATATATTACATGTTCGAGATTCGATCATCGATATCTCAATACCTAGTTTGATCTCGTTACCGACATGCACTCTTTTCTTGTTCCCGTGATATAACATTCTAGTAATCACATCACTTGCTTACAAGCTATCTCAATGTGATATCACCGAGAGGGCCCAGAGTATATCTATCTGTCATCAGGATTGAAAAATCCCACTCTTGATCCATGAGCCTCTACATAACACCTTCGGAGTATTTGAACCCACCTTTATAGTCAGTCTATTACGGTGTGACGTTTGATGTTATCAAGTTAGTCTTCTAGTATTAGTGATTGACATGATCTCATGGTCTAAGGACTAGAATTACTTTGTATGATGTTATAGCAATTAAACACAATGACTTTGATCATATTGCTATACTTTGAATGAATGTTCATCACATCATTCCACCAATTCTATGACCTCGTTATTAACAACATCCAATGTCAATGATCAGGAAACCTTGATCATCTTGTTAATCAACGAGCTAGTTTTATAAGAGAGTCATAACTAGGAACCCTTTATTTGTTTATTAAACACACATGTATTAACGTTTCCAATCAATACAATCATAGCATGCAAAATAAACATCTATCATATACTTGGAATACGATAATAACAACTTTATTATTGCCTCTCAAGGAATATTCCCTTCAGTCTCCCACTTGCATTAGAGACAATAATCTAGTTTACATAGTGATAAATCTAACACCCATGGAGTTCTAGTGTTGATCATGTTTTGCCCTAGGAAGAACTTTAGTCAACGGCTCTGCTACATTCAGATTCGTGTGTACTTTACAACTCTTTATATCTCCATCCTTGACATGCTCGTGGATGGAGTGAAACCAGCGCTTAATATGCTTGGAATTCTTGTGAGACCTTGATTCCTAGGCATTGGATATGGCTCCATTGTTGTCACAATAGATCACCATTGGTCCAACGCACTAGGAACCACACCTAGTTCAGTTATGAACTCTTTCATCCAAACCGCTTCCTGCACCGCTTCTAAAGTAGCAACATATTCTGTCTCCGTTGTTGATCCCACCACCATAGGTTGTTTGGAGCTTCTCCGACTAACTGTTGCTCCGTTCATGAGAAATACGTATCCAGATTGAGACTTAGAGTCATCCGGATCGGTGTCAAAGCTAGCGTTGACATAACACTTAGCGACCAGCTCTTCTTCACCCTCGTATACAAGAAACATTTCCTTAGTTCTTCTTAAGTACTTAAGGATATTCTTGACCGCTATCTAGTGCTCTGAACCTGGATCAGACTGGAACCTGAAAGGGAATTTCCTTCCCTAATCATGTTTTGATGTTTGGTGTCAACACAAGATAGTTTTTACCGTGTGCTAACTATTGCAGGTACATCCATATAAATGCACAAGAAAATGTTCTAGTATTCGAAGGAGAAGGGTTCAAATTTTCATGAAGAAAAGGTGCCTGTTGGAAGCTTGGAGTTCTGCCTCCCCTGGGTCCGAAGACTCTGTGGCCTAGGCCCGAAGACTCTGTGGCCTAGGCCCGAAGACTCTGGGGTCTTGGACCAGAGACTCCGGCCAGGTCTCCGGGCAAGTATTCGGCCCCCTAGAAATCTCTCTATGTCCAGGTCCGGAGTTGGACCTGGAGTCCTGCGTCCTCCCCGGAGATTCCGGCCATGCCGGAGACTCTAGCCCTAATCACCAGAGACTCTGGGGTTGTCTCCGGCTTGGTCTCCGAGGTGGCTCGGTTTTCTCCTAGTAACCCCCTCCGGAGTCCTCCTCGGAGACTCGCCCCCCCCCCCCCCCCGGAGACTCCAGCCCTGAATCCCGGAGACTCCAGGGTTAGTGATGCTACAACGACTATTTTTATGCGGGGGGGGGGGGGGTATATATACCCCCTTCTTCTCCAAGTGAAAGTTGTGGCTTCAACTCTCTCTCCTCCATTAATGCTGAGCTCCAACCACCTAGATATCCCTCTCTAGCCACTCAAACTTGTTGCCCTTGGGGATTTGAGGGAGGAGACCTAGACCTAGCTTTCCACCAAAGGGATTTGTGTTTCGCCACCATTTGTTGTTGTTGCTCTAGGATTTGAGGAAACCCTAACTTGAATAAGTCGCCCTCCATAGCTAATCCTCGTGTGTAAGAGCTTGGAGCTCGTCTTGGGAGCCTCCAATTCAGTTGTGGAGAAGTGCCCCAAGAATTTGTACAAGGTTTCGGTCGCCACCTTAAAGGTCACCGCATAGTGGATCGTGTGCTTGCCGCAAGGAGGGTTCTCGGGAGAATAGGGTGAGGCCTTAGTGGTGTTGGTGGTCTTAGTACCGCCCACCCCTCCAACGGAGACGTACTTCCCCTTAAAAGGAAGGAACCTCGGGAAAACATCTTCGTGTCCCCTCTCGGTGATTTATATCCTTTACTCCGTATTATTTTTGTTAGCTAGCTTGCTTGTCACTTAGGTTCTATCACTTAGTTGCACATCTAGAGAACTTACTTTGTGTCAAGCCTTAAATTGAAAAGTAGTTAAAAATTGAGTAGCGCCTATTCACCCCCTCTAGTCGCTTATACCGATCTTTCAATTGGTATCAGAGCAAGGTGCTCTTCTTTGGATTAACCGCCTAAGAGAAGTATGAGTGACTCAAGGGGGAGTGAAACCACTCCCGATGTAAACCTCTTCACTAAGAGTGAGCTATTCGCTTGCATGGATATGCTTCGACAAGAAATGAAAGACTTGCTGGAATTATATCTTGGTAAAAAGGAAGTTGTGGTTCCGACGCCATTGATAATCCATCAAGTGGCTGCAAACCAATGGAAGATCCCCTCAAGGAATCTCCCATTGATGAGGATGGCAACAAGGATAAAAGCAGCCCCATGGGAAACATGCCCCCACCATCTAGCTATAATAATGCACCTCTTCCAATGCCACATATAAATCATCGTGGTCCACCACCTAAGCTTGATGTATCTAATTTTGCCAATTGGTAATATCTCATGCGCTCTCACTTTAAAAGTTCTAGTGTTCATGTTTGGAAGGTGGTGGAGTTCGGCTTCTATCTGCACAACATCTACAACATGACACCCACCGAGGAAATCAACAATCAACTCAATGCCACCGCCATGGCCATTCTCCAAGATGCATTGACTCCTGAGGAAATGACTCACATTCGTGCTTATGCCACCGCCAAGGAAGCTTGGAATGCTCTTCAACGAGTCTATCTTGGCAATGAAAGC
Source organism: Avena eriantha (assembly GCA_910589775.1). NCBI lineage: Eukaryota > Viridiplantae > Streptophyta > Magnoliopsida > Poales > Poaceae > Avena > Avena eriantha. Next base: position 552,432,857 of record OU342743.1, read on the forward strand.
ATTCCAAACTCCAAGTTTGAAGAAATGCACTATGAAGCTGATACCTTTGTTGGAAAGGAAGATGAGACTCCCGAAGACCTTTATCGAAGGGTCACGACCCTTTCGATTAGAATGATTGACCATGGTAGTAAGGACGTGGATGACAAGTGGATCAAGCGCAAGTTCATGCAAGCCATCTTGCCCTTCCATAGGGAAATGTCCAACAATATTTTCTCAAGGGCGGACTTCTATGCCATGTCCTCCAATGAAGTGCTAAATGAGTTTGTGGCTCTTGGGATCATGAACAATACCGCCGATGATGCTCTTGCTCGGGCTCGGAGATTCCTCCACTCTTGCTTTGAAGCCAAGGCTCATGTCTATGAAGAATAAGTTGATTCCTTGGGAATGATAGAAGGAGATGCCGAAGACATCAAGTGTGCTCTTCATGAGCAATTGGCATTAGTATCTAGAAGGTTTGGGAAGAATCAAGGAAAGGGTAATCCATCAAGGACTACCACCACTAGTGCAAGACCTAAGTTGAGATCATGCTACAGTTGTGGAGAATCCAACCACTTCATCACCGAATGCCCGTATGAGAAGAGAGAAGATCATGGAGGAAGACTCATTGTGAAATCCAAGTTCAAGCCTACTCCAAATAAGAAATTCATCAAGAAAGTCCCAAACAAGAACTTTGGAAACAAGAACTTTCCCAACAAGAAGGAGCCACAAAAATATGTGTTGGTGGCTCGTGAAGAATATGAAGAGAACAATGAGAATGATAGTGATGATGAAGATTATGGAGAGACTGTGGGCGTGGCTGCCATTGCCACAATTGCCACCACCTCCACTACTACTACCACAACCTCTTCACCAACATCTCTCTTTGACTCTCCCAATGAGAACAAGCGCGCCACCAAGTCTACATGTCTAGTGGCCACTACTTCTTCAACCTCATCACCGACATCACTCTTTGACTCTCCAAATGAGGACAATCTCGTCACCAACCCCACATGTCTCATGGCTAAAGCCTCCATGGTAACTCCTCCACCCACTACTCCTCCTTCTATTGATGCATCATCATATGATGATAAAATGAGTCTCAAGATTAAGAAGGGAAAAGTGGAATCCACTAGTTGTTTGGATAACTTGGTAGGAGCAAAGGTATGTGTTGAGGCTCTCTTGAGTCAACTAGGTGAAGCACATTATATCATTGACGAGAGAGATTACTCCATCTCGGAGATGTTTTCCACCTTGACCGATGCTCTTGAGGAAGAGCAAAGTAAAAGAGTTACCCTAGAAGAGAAGTGTATTGCTCATGAAGAATGTTTTAACTTGAATATCTCTAAACTTGTTAAAAAACATGACCATGATCTTGCTTTAACTAATGTGCTAAAAAAGGAAAAGCTCGAGTTTGGGACTGATCATGAGAGACTAAATGAAAGTTTTGAGAAACTCAAAAAGGAACATGAGTCCTTGTTGAGTAAATTCTCTACTCTCTCAAAGTCACATGAACAACTTCAAACTCAAGTAACTAAAGATGTTTCAACCATGCCAACTAGTAATGCTTCATGTTCTACTAACCCTTGTTGTGAGCATGGAAATCTTCTTGAGGAGAACAAGAAGTTGAAAGCTACAATTGAGAAAGGCCTTGTCTCATGCATTTAAGGTGAGAAGAGTCTAAATGCCCTCTTTAGTAATCAAAGGTACAGTGTGACTAAGGTAGGACTTGGGTTTGCATCCAAGTCAAAGACGAAGAGCAAAGGTAAGAAGAAGAAGAACTTGTCCTCTCACCCTTCCAAAATGATTACTTTTGTGAAGGAGGGGGAGATGGCAAAAGACAAGGAACCAAGTGTCACTAAGAATGGTGATGAACCATATCATAATGATTTTGCGGGAAAATATAACCCATCCTATGTTCTTATGAAATCTTATGATGGTCATGTGTATGCTAAATATGTAGGAACCTCTTATGGAGATGATTATCATTGGGCCATTTGGGTTCCCAAGATTCTTATGACTAATAAATGAGGACCCATTCAATAATGGGTACCTAAAACCAAGCATTGATTTCTTGTAGGGCTATGCTTCTGGTGGAAGAAAATGGGTGGTTGATAGTGGTGCCACTAGTCATATGACTAGAAGCAAAGAGATGCTTGAAGAGACGAGACCTAATACTTCCAATATGTGTGTCACTTATGGAGATGGATCAACTTCTAAGGTATTGGGTTTGGGTAAGGTAGTGGCCACACCGGATATATCCATTGTGGACATTATGCTTGTCAAAACCCTTTCATACAATTTACTTTCCGTTCATCAACTCACACTTATGGGCTTTAATGCCTACTTTAATCCTAAGGTTGTGGTTCTCATGTGGAGAAAGACTCTCTCTATAGCCTTTGTTGGGTACGCCGAGAATGGTTTGTATGTGGTAGATTTCTATAAGAAACCCACACCTATCGCGACGTGCCTAATGGCTAAAGGTGACGTGGTATGGCTTTGGCATTGCCGTCTTGCCCACGTCAACATGAGGTCTTTGCAAAGCCTCCATAAGGGAGTCCACATCCTTGGTTTAAAAGATAATGTGTGTTTTCTCAAACATCGTGTATGTAGGGCATGCATTGAAGGGAAGCTCCATGAGATGGCACACGCCCAACTACCACCATCTATTCCAATGGGATTTTGGAGCTCCTTCACATGGATCTCTTTGGTCCTCCATCCTTTGATAGTCTTGGGGGAGAAGTATTGTTTGGTTATTGTTGATGACTACTCAAGATACACATGGGTATATTTCTTCAAGAAGAATAGTGAGACTCAACAAATCGTCATCAACTTTGCCAATGAAGTGCAACATCAACACAACAAGAAGATCTTGGCCATAAGAAGTGACAATGGGACCGAGTTCAAGAACTACACCCTTGATGAGTTTCTTGGTGATGAGGGGATCAAGCATCAATATTCCGCTCCTTATACACCGCAACAAAATGGTATGGTGGGAAGGAAGAACCGGACTCTTATGGATATGGCAAGAACCATGATTGCAGAGTTCAAGTCCCCATATAACTTTTGGGCCAAAGCTATCTCTACCGCTTGTCATATTGCCAACCAAGTTTATCTTCGCAAGCATTTGTATATGACTCCATATGAGATCCTCACTGCAAGAAGCCTAGTATTTCCTACCTTCGGGTGTTTGGGTGCAAGTGCTAAATTCTCAAGAAAGGTAACCGGTTTTCTAAATTCGAGTCTTGCACTATTGAAGGTATCTTTGTTTGCTATGCATCAGACTCTCACGCTTATAGGATCTATAACAAGTCCACTACGCAAGTTATAGTTTCCTCTAACGTGAGATTCGATGGGCATAATGGCTCCAAAGTGGGGCACATTGATCTTGGTGATGTAGGTGATGAAATTCCTCCACAAGCCATAAGAAGAATGGGTGTGGGATTTTTCCGCCCCATTGAGGAACCCCTCGTGGTGGAAGGAGAAGGACAATGCTCTACACAAGTGGAGCCATCACCTTCACTAGATCTACATACACCCCATAGCCATCAAGATGTCATTGTTGAAGAGAGAGCTCGTGATCAAGGTCAAGCTCACGTGGATGGTCAAAGTCAAAATGTTGAGCAAGCTTAAGTAGAGGGGCAAGCTCAATTTCAAGGTCAAGACGTGGATCAAAATAGTGGTGATGACCAAGTAGCTTCTCAATAATCCATTGAGGAAGCTCATGCTCGTCGTGAAGCAAGGATGATTGCCAAGCTCATCCTAGAACGAATTACTCTTGAAAATGTTGTTGGTGATCTTGAAAGGGGCATTTCTACTCGTAACCAAGTGGATAACTTTGTTGGCCACACTAGTTTCATTTCTTGTGTAGATCCCCAAAAGGTGTATGAAGCGCTTGAAGACCTGGATTGGCTTGATGCCATCAATGAAGAACTTCACAACTTCGAGTGCAACAAAGTTTGGTCATTGGTGGAGAGACCCAAGGAGTGCCATAATGTCATCGGAACAAAGTGGATCTTCAAGAACAAGCAAGATGCAAATGGGATGGTTATTCGCAACAAGGCAAGATTGGTGGCTCAAGGCTTCTCCCAAGTTGAGGGTATCGACTACGGTGAAACTTTCACCCTTGTTGCACATCTTGAATCCATTCATATCTTTCTTGCATATGCATCTCATCATAACTTTAACATACACCAAATGGATGTTAAAAGTGCATTTCTTAATGGTCCCTTAAATGAGTTGGTGTATGTCAAGCAACCTCCGGGTTTTGAGGATCCCAAGTTTCCAAACCATGTCTACAAACTTGATAAGGCTCTCCATGGCCTTAAACAAGCCCCACGTGAGTGGTCTGAGCACCTTAGAAAGTTGTTGGTAGACCGTGGTTTTGAAGTTGGGTTGATCGACCCCACTCTGTTTACTAAGAGAGTTGGAGGAAACTTGTTCATATGTCAAATTATGTTGCTGATATTATCTTTGGTTCTCCTAACAAAGCTTTCAATGATGTATTTGCTAAGGTAATGACCAATGAGTTGAAATGTCTATGATGGGGGAGTTACAATTCTTTCTTGGTATCTTCAGCAATCAAGCCAAATACATTCAAGATATTCTCAAGAGTTTCAAGATGACGAATTTAAATGGAGCCAAGACTCCCATGCCTCTCAAGTGTGATCTCACTCTTGATACTAAGGGTAAAGATGTGGATAAAAAGGTATATCAATCTATGATTGGTTCTTTGCTTTATGTTTGTGCATCTAGACCAGACATCATGTTGAGTGTAGGTATTTGTGCATGGTTTCAAGCCGCCCCAAAAGAAAGACACCTTGTGGCGGTCAAGCGAATCTTTCGATATTTAGTTGATATCCCAAACTTTGGCTTATGGTATCCCAAAGGCTCTAGCTTTGTTCTTCATCGTTTCATGGATTTTGATTGGGTGGGAGACAAAGTTGGAAGGAAATCAACCTCCGGGGCTTTCCAATTCCTTGGTAGGTCCTTAGTGTGTTGGTCATCAAAGAAACAAAATTGTGTCTCATTGTCTTTCGCCCAAGGCGAGTATATTGCGGCCACTAGTTGTTGTGCTCAATTGTTATGGATGAGGCAAACTTTAAAGGATTATGGTGTCACTTGTGACAAAGTTCCTCTTCTTTGTGATAATGAAAGTGCAATCAAGATCGCCTACAACCCGGTGCAACACACAAGAACCAAGCATATTGATATTTGTCATCACTTCATCCGAGAGCATGTGAATAATGGAGATATTGACCTCTCTTATGTTAGCACTGAGCAGAATCTTGCGGATTTATTCACCAAGCCCCTTGATGAGAAGAGATTCCGAGAGTGTTAAGGCATGAGTTAAATATCATTGATTCGAGCAATGTGGCTTGAGACCATGCACCCATACCCTTGCATTCATATATTATCCTTTCTAGATGTAGGCATGGACATATGGGAAGTGCTGTCCTAATTGGTTGGTCAATCCCTCCCCCCATTATGCCCAAAGTAAGAAATTCATCCTCTTTATATCATTTTATGATATGTGAGCTTCAGTGACGAGTTTTGGTAATGGACCCAAGATACATCTTCGTGGTGCCAAGCCAAGTATACTCAAACATGGTGGCCTCATCCACCGACCCACACATTTGTGTGTGGTTTGGTGTTTTTGCATCCTTGATGGTTATACTTTTCATCTTTGATTATTTGTGTCTTCCTTGGCTCTTCATCTGGTTGTCATGTGTCTTTTTGCTTGAGTTTTGCATATCCTCCCTTGTTTTGGCATTTTCTGGCAGTGGAGGCCGGAGACTCCGGGGTCTGACCCTGGAGACTCCAGGGGCCTGGAGACTCCATCCTAGCGGTTTCTCACGTGGTTTGAAGAGGAGAGTCAGGGTGTGGGTAACTCCCAGTTACTCCCCTCCATCCCCCGACCCCCTTTTCCTCCCCAAACTCCTGCTCCCTCACTGCCTGTCGCCACCAGGGCTCCTACGCCCCGGATCCGCCATTGTTGGTACCCTTCTCCACTCCTTGCCGCCGGCCCTCTCTACCATCGGTTGGGAGCATCTCCCATGGATCAAGGTGCCCCTCCCCTTCCCCTTTTCTCTGCCTAGGGTTTCCCCTAGATATGGTTGTGGTGTGGGACCTCTTTCTCCATGGTAGATGGCGTTTTGGGGGCATTTTTGTGTTCTTCGAGGTTTGAGACCAAGATCCATGGCTAGGTGCAGTTTCTCCCCAAGATCCATCTCACGCCAATTTTCTAGGCCGGAGACTCCGGTCCCCTTGCCCGGAGACTCCAGCCCCTATAGCTGGAGTCTACGGCCCTGGCCGAAAACTCTAGGGCATGTGACCGGAGACTCCGGGGGTACTTCTCTATTTTGGATCTTGTTCTCTTTCCTCCCTCTACATCACTCTCCGGGACTTGCAAAACTCATTTCTTATTGGTATTTTGTGCCTTCTTGCGTATGTGTGCAGGTGGTTCGGTAGCTCTCGTCCTTGTCGCACCAAGTCCAAGACACCGAATTATGGGGGCAACCCCCACAAGATGTCCAAGCAACACCCGTTTTATAGCCGTGAGGAGATTGCTGCAAAGGTCAAGGACAAGAAGGTTATGTCACTATAGAGGCATGAGGGATAGCGCTTTCATTGTGAGTAACTTTCCAAGAAGAGGAGGTTTGACAGCATCATCACCCTCAAGAAGATGAGCACTGGTGATTTCCGCATTATGAGGAGGCAGTCGTTCTATGACATGCCCTCCAGTAGTCATGATGCTCGTTTCTGGAGGCGTGAGCAGTATTTGATCATGCATGAGGTTTATGTGAATTTGTCAGCTAAGAAGCCCGTGTGCCCACAACGTCCTCTTGACTTTGCCTTCATGAACATCAAGTCTTATTTCTCTAATGCCCTCTAGATTACCGAGAAGCTTGGGTTGCATCCTCTCATGAAGTTTCAGCAGGATTACAATGTCCAGATTGTGCATCAATTCTTTGCTACACTTGTGTTTGGTGAAGGGAATGATATTCCCATGACATGGATGACTGTCGAGGTTCATTGTTAGTCCATCATCAGTGAGTTTGCCGAGGTCTTGGAGTATCCCTTTGAGGGAAGGAATGCCATGGTTGGTCTTTGCATTCATGAGACGTCCGGGCTTGAGTATTAAAAGAAGCCCCTTGCTCCTCTCTACAACAAGCATGGTGTGCTTGGTGAAGCAAGGAACCTCATGCCACCCTTCCACATTGTGATCTGCATGTTCCGAGAGAATATCTATCCTCAAGCGGGTAATCTTGACACCATTCGCTCTGCCTTGATTTGTCTGATGGCTCTTGCTCATTCTGTGTTTCTCAAGGGCCCCGAGGCTCCTGCCACTCCACTTGACGTCATGTATTTCATCTTCATGGAGCTGGCCATCAACATCGCCGAGAAGAAGACCCCCACTTAACATCCTTATGTCATGAGGCTTGTGCTTGCCACCTTTGCAAAGATGTATTTGCCTTCCCCGCTTGAGGGCCTTCGTGATGTTGATCATCTCTCGCTCCAGTTGCAGCGCAAGGCTCCCACTACCTCTACGAACCCTCATGGCTATTCTGCTCTGGTTCCTGATGATGAGATTAGAGAAGATGAGGAGGATAGTCCCCCTGCTACCAGCCCGGTCTGTGCTAGGAGGAAGAATGCCAGCAGTGCCTGTTTGCCTTCCTTCTCTCGCGAGTATGTGAAGGGAGAAATGAATAAGGCCTCCTTCTAGGAGAATATGCTTCTGTGCATGAATATAGATATCCGCAAAGGTCAATATGAATCATACAAGCGGGACAAGTAGATTCTGAAGAAGTTTCACCAATGGGAGCAAGATAGTGATGTCGAGGGTTTCGGTGATGCTTAGGACCAACTTTAGATCTCTCGCACTCTCTCTTATGGCTCTTGCAATAAAGTCTCCGTTGATTGGTGCATGTTTGAGGATGATGCTTCCTCGTCTCTCCGTGGCAAGGGCCCTTCTCCTGATGATGATCAAGATTCCAAGGCGAGCTCCTGTGATGATGAGGAGGACGAGGATGATGAGTGATCCGGTTGGGGCGTGTAGTCTATCTCTTGTCCTATTTTGGTGTCTCGATGCCAAAGGGGGAGAAGTTGCTATTAGGTAGCGTGGGATTTGCATGGAAAGTCACAAGCTCGTTCTTCATTTGATGCTTTTTGCTTTTTGCTTGTGACTTGTTTTTATTTGCCTCGCTTTATTGTGGACCTTTGTTTTGTATCATGTGTGGACCCATATTGTGTGTCGATGCCTGTGAAGACTATGTGGTATATATCTTATCTACGGATTTGTATATCATGTATGATGAAGTTCCCTCATATTGGATCCTCTTATATATCATTTCATCACATCTATTGGTACAAAGGTATGAGTATCACTTATCAATTCTTATCTCTTTGTAGATGGGTAAGTTTGTAACTTCTAGGGGGAGTGTCCTTCCTTTTTTGTGCACTTATATTCAAATGAAAATCTCGTGTGTGCACACTTCGAGGGGGAGCCTCTCTCTCCTTTGTACCTTATGCTTGTATATTATTGTGAAAATCCTTGTGTTTTCATCAAACACCAAAAAGGGAGAGATTGAAAGGGCATTTCCTGCCCTAATCATGTTTTGATGTTTGGTGTCAACACAAGATAATTTTTACCGTGTGCTAAGCATTGCAGGTACATCCGTATAAATGCACAAGACAGTGTTCTAGTATTCGAAGGAGAAGGGTTCAAATTTTCATGAAGAAAAGGTGCATGTTGGAAGCTTGGAGTTCTGCCTCCCCTGGGTCCAGAAACTCCGGGGTCCAGGCCCGAAGACTCAGGGGTCTTGGACCAGAGACTCCGACCAGGTCTCCGGGAAAGTCTCTGCCCCCCTGGAAATCTCTCCATGTCCAGGTGATGAGTGCATATTTGCATCATGTTTTATATTATTATTTTGCATTGTAGTTATAGGATCTTGGTATTTTACGGCGCTCGCGCGCAAATTTTATGTCTGTTTTCACCAGGATCTGGACAGATGATGGATACAATGGACACAATTCTTGCAGCGGTTGTAGTGAGGAGAAAATGAGTCAAAAAACGTAATTCGATTATTTGGGAAATATCAATAATACCAGAAGAAAACCCGAAGCGATCAAGGCATATAGACGGTTTTAACGACCAACTATACGATGGGAATAAATTTTCCGGCCGTATAGTTCTCACTGTATAGTTGGCGCCTCCACCGCCTCCTCAAATAGTTTCACCCCATGCAACTGGATCAGAGAGACGACATATAGAACAACCAGAAATCGCCGAAACCTCACCTCCGGAAGGCATCTGGAGGGGGAAACCGTCCACCGGGGATCCATCTTCGCCCTGCGCAGATCCAGGAGGCTAAGGCATCAATCTTCATCATCAACCGCTACATCACCACCATCTCTATCCATCCCATCTACATCTTGTCTAGATCTTGTTGTAATTTCCATACTCGTTGTGGATTTATACAAGTACTATTCATCTATGATAGATTCCATTATTGCCATGATGTTGATTGCCTCCATGTTTGAGTAGATCTTTAGTTCTTGGGGAGATGGAGAAACCCTAGTATGAGATTGAAATAAGATAAAGTTTATTATGATATTCATCATTGTCACCATGTGTTAGATTATCTTCATCTTGATGTTGGGAGAAGTCGACCTCTCAATATTTTCCTCTTACGGGGACTTGATGGAGGGAACTACTTGTTGGTAAACGGAGGTGTGTTAGCACTTACAGTGACTATAAAGTTGTTGGCACTCCTTACGTATCAACTTGGGAACCGAGAAAACTCACAGAACACTATCCATGCCATGGGATATGTCCTACGAGATTAAGTCCCTTAATAGCGTAGTAATTCGATTGATGTTGATTGCTGACTGATGTGGTTATGAGAATGATGTGAGCAGTGGTTGCTGCCTATTTGTCCTAATACATAGTTCCTCCCACACATACATAGTTGAGAATGTTCATGATAATAATCTTTATTTTAGTTCTTTATAATGCTAGTGGTGTATCCGCTACTCCCTGAGAACGCTTTTTCCCTATTGCAGTTCCAATCTATTTTACATACACGATACTTACTTTCTATGTTCAGTTGTTTTACTTTATTTATTGTTGCTCTTATACCAAAAACCCGAAAACACCTTTTTACGCAATACTCGCATTTTATCTTGTCACTTAGAACTTTATTTAGCATTCCTATTGTAGTATTTATTCAAGAGTTATTAGACTTCAGACTCCTTCTCCCTATGGGATCGATATCTTTATTTCGCAACTATCTACAAATGATATGTGCACTTGCAGTCATCACCAGGTTCGGAGCTAGACTCGGAGTCCTGCGTCCTCCCCGAAGACTCCAGCCCTGGTCACCGGAGACTCCGGGGATATCTCCGGCCTGGTCATGCAAGGTGGCTCGGTTTGCTCCCAGTAACCCCTCTGGAGTCCTGACCGGAGTCCAGCCTCCCTCCCCGGAGACTCCGCCCCCCACGGAGACTCCAGCCTAAAGTCCGGAGACTCTGACGTTAGTCATGCTGCAACGGCTATTTTCTAGGGGGGGGTATATATACCCCTTCTTCTCCAAGTGAAGGTTGCGGCTTCAACTCTCTCTCATCGATTAATGCTGAGCTCCAACCACCTAGATCTCCCTCTCTAGCCACTCAAACTTGTTGCCCCTTGGGGATTTGAGGGAGCAGGCCTAGACCTAGCTTTTCACCAAAGGGATTTGTGTTTCCCCACCATTTGTGTAAGTTGTTGTTGCTCTAGGGTTTGAGGAAACCCTAACTTGGAGAAGTCGCCCTCCATAGCTCATCCTCATGTGTAAGAGCTTCGAGGTCATCTTGGGAGCCTCCAATTCAGTTGTGGAGAAGTGCCCCAAGGATTTTTACAAGGTTTCGGTTGCCACCTTCAAGGTCACTGCATAGTGGATCGTGTGCTTGCCGCAAGGAGGGTTCTCTAGAGAATAGGGTGAGGCCTTAGTGGCGCTGGTGGTCTTAGTACCGCCCACCCCTCCAATGGAGACGTACTTCCCCTAAAAAGGAAGGAACTTCGGGAAAACATCTTTGTGTCCCCTCTCGGTGATTTATATCCTTTACTCCTTATTATTGTTGTTATCTAACTTGCTTGTCACTTAGGTTCTATCACTTAGTTGCACATCTAGAGAACTTACTTTGTGTCAAGCCTTAAATTGAAAAGTAGTTAAAAATTGAGTAGCGCCTATTCACCCCCATCTAGTCGCTTATACTGGTCTTTCAATTGGTATCAGAGCAAGGTGCTCTTCTTTGGCTTAATCGCCTAAGAGAAGTATGAGTGACTCAAGGGGGAGTGAAACCACTCCTGATGTAAACCCCGTCACTAAGAGTGAGTTATTCGCTTGCATGGAGACGCTTCGACAAGAAATGAAAGACTTGCTTGAATTATATCTTGGTAAAAAAGAAAGTTGTGGTTGCTGACGCCATTGATAATCCATCAAGTGGCTGCAAACCAATGGAAGATCCCCTCAAGGAATCTCCCATTGATGAGGATGGCAACAAGGCTAAAAGCAACCCCATGGGAAACATGCCCCCACCATCTAGATATAATAATGCACCTCTTCCAATGCCACATATAAATCATTGTGGTCCACCACCTAAGTTTGATGTATCTAATTTATAATCAATAATATGTCATCCACATATAATATCAGAAATTCCACATTGCTCCCACTCACTTTCTTGTAAATACAAGCCTCTCCATAAGTTTGGACAAATCCAAACTCTTTGATCACCTCATCAAAGCGGATATTCCAACTCTAGGATGCCTACTGCAGTCCATAAATGGATCACTAAAGCTTGCATACCTTGTTAGCATCCTTAGGATTGACAAAACCTTTAGGTTGTATCGTATACAACTCTTCTTCAATATTACCATTGAGGAACGCAGTTCTGACATCCATCTACCATATTTCATAATAGAAATATGCAGCAATTGCTAACATAATCCTAACTGACTTTAGCATCGCTGCGGGAGAGAGTGTCTCATCATAGTCAACTCCTTGAATTTGTTGAAACAACTTTGCGACAAGTCGAGCTTTATAGATGGTCACATTACCATCAACATCAGTTTTCTTCTTGAGAATCCATTTATTCTCAACGGCCTTTCGATCGTGAGGTAACTCCACCAAGGTCCAAAATTGGTTTTCCTACATGGATCTCATCTCGGATTTCATGCCTTCTAGCCATTTGTAGGAATCTGGGCTCATCATCGCTTCTTCATACATCACAGGGTAATTAATTCCATCTACCATGAAAATCACGACAGGATTTTCGTACAGTTCAGGAGTTGCACGTGTCCTGCTTGACCTACGGGGTTTGGTAATATCCTCTTTCGGAGTTTCATGATTTTATCATTAGTTCCTTCTTCATTTGATGAAGTCAACTGATGGCTGTGAAATATAGCCATCTACGTCCATATTTAAACTAGATATTATTCATATTTTTGATGAAATATATCTCTAAACCCTGCCACTAATGCCTAATGATTAAAGGGGTATGCAATCCTTTCTTTCTATTTTCCCCTGTGCAGATAATGACGTTTGATGATGGGAATCACAACATTAAAGTCAAAGATACGAGACTTCGAACAACCCAAATAAACCAGAAGTCGTGAAGTGAAGACAGACGCTTTAACGACCAACTATACGGCGGGAATAAAATTCTGGCCGTATAGTTCCGATCGTATAGTAGCCATCGACACCGCTAGGTCAAATAGAACAACTTTTGTGAAGGGAACCCTATATAAAGAGGCCTCAGGCGACGAGAAACGAGAGCTCTTTTCGATCAACAACCGCCCCTAGATATCCATCCACAACACCGAAGATCCGTCGAAGGAATAGACTTAGATCTAATCTCCAAACCCTTCTCCATCACTATAGCCATATTCCGCCACTTGTAATAGTAGATCTCGTTTTCGATTGACGACATTGTAAGACTATTTGCTATCAATCTCATGATTTCCATTACAATGTTTATGATTATTGATCTCATCTCTATGTGTGAGTAACTCTCCTTGGGCTAAGGGCTTCGGCCTAGCCATGTAGCTTTTGTGCATGTTATTTATCATAGATGGGATCATGTATTAGTTTGTATGACATGATGATTATTGTATCCTCTCTTGCCTCAATCTAAGGACTTGTCAGGTACCCAATACCCCGAGGATTGAGCCAGGTATAGGGAGTATGAGTAATGACTAATCTGCAGGTTGGAAACCCCAGTGACAGAAGGGCTAGTATGACTGTATGTGAGGGATTTACTTGGGATTAACGGTGACGTCACTATGCATATCATTAGTTCTCTTTCTTCTATGTATGAGACTAGTAGGTTATTTCTATAACTGGTTATGGAGGCAATAGTAATTATGGATGCACTGCCCACATATAATTTATCTTGCTCTAACTATCACATGCATACTTTATTATTATCTTTTATTCCCATCACATGTTTTGCAGAGCTACATGTCAAACCGAACGCCCTAGGCCCTCTCTCTCCATCATCGACAACAACAAAAGACAGCAAACTCTTGGTCCGGTAAAACACAAAAGGAATTCTAAAACTCCCGAAGGTCCATTAAAGTAACTTCACTACGCTTCTGCTTCTTGAGGATTCGATAAACCTAGGTCTATTAGGGAAAAAGAGCTATACTACATCTGTAATCCGGATCGAAGGTATCATTAACTCCGGAACAATTTCTGGCGCTACGCCACTCGCCGTTTCATGAAGAGAAGGTTATATAACCTCTTCGAGTTCTACCTTCTGACTACTAACACCTTTCGCGAAAGGATCCATTCTTGGCAACGAAAACCTTACCCTCAGATATGTGATAGAAGGAATACCCAATTGTTTCTTTAGGGTATCCTATGAAGACGCATTTTTCCGCTTTGCGTTTGAGTTTATCAGGCTAAAGTTTCTTCACATAAACATCGCATCCCCAAACTTTAAGAAATGACAGCTTAGATTTGTTTCCAAACCACAATTCATACGATGTCTTTTCAACGGATTTAGATGGTGCCCGATTTAAAGTGAATGCAACAGTTTCCACTTCATAACCCCAAAATGACAGTGGCAAGTTAGTGAGAGACATCATAGATCAAACCATATCCAATAAAGTACGATTACGACGCTCTGACACACCATTACATTATGGTGTTCCGGTAGGCGTGAGTTGTGAAAATATTCCACACTCTCTCATATGTGCGCTAAACTCGTAACTTAGATACTCACCTCCACGGTCGGACCACAGAAATTTGATCTTTCTATTACGATGATTTTCCACTTCACTCTGGAATTCCTTGAACTTTTCAAAAGTTTCAGAATTGTGTTTCATCAAATAGATATACCCGTATCTACTTAAATCATCTGTGAAAGTAACAAAATAACGATATCCACCTCGCGCTCACACACTCATTGGACTATATACATCAGTATGATTTCCAACAAATCTGTCGCCCGCTTCATTGTACCAGAAAACTGGGTTCTAGTCATCTTGCCCATAAGGCATGGATCACATGTATCAAATGATTCAAAATCAAGTGATTTCAAGAGTCCATCAGAATGGAGCTTCTTCATGCGTTTTACGCTAATATGATCTAGACGGCAGTGCCACATATACGCAGATATATCATCATCAAGTTTAATTCTTTTAGCATCAACACTATGAATATGTGTATCACTACTATCGAGATTTAATAGAAATAAACCATTCATCATAGGTGCATGACCATAAAAGATATTATCCATATAAATCGAACAACCATTGTTTTCGTATTTAAACGAATAACCACTTCGCAATAAACATGATCCAGATACAATGTTCATGCTTAGTATAGGCACCAAATAACAATTATTTAGATTTATAACTAATCTTGATGGCATATGGAGAGGTAGCGTTCCAACGGCGATCACATCAACTCTTGATCCTTTGCCAACACGCATTTTGATCTTATCCCTTGCTAGTTGTCGCTTGTTCTGCAGCACCTGATTCGAGTTACATATATTAGCAATCGATCCAGTATCAAATATCCAGGTGCTACTGCGAGTCAGAGTCAAGTACACATTAATAACATGTATATCACATATACGTTTGTTTGCCTTGCTGGCCTTCTTGTTTTCCAAATATTTGGGGCAGTTGCGCTATCAATGGCTAGTCCCCTTGCAATAATAGCACTCCGTATCAGACTTAGGGCCAACTTTTTAGGCGCAACAATAGATTTTCCGCCTTCTTTCTCTTATGTTTACCCTTCTTGTCTTTCTTGAAACCAGTGGTCTTATTGATCATCAACACTTGATACTCTTTCTTGATCTCCACTTTTGCAGTCTTAAGCATTGACAGAAGCTCGGGGAGAGACTTCTTCATGCCCTGCATGTTATAGTTCATCACGAAGCTTTTGTAGCTAGGTGGTAGAGATTGGACAACAAGAGGTATGCCTAAGTCAATGGGAATCGTCACTCCCAAGGACACAAGCTTATCGGTGTACCCAAATATTTTGAGTACGTGCTCACTAATGGAGATGTTCTCTTCCATCATGCAGCTAAAGAACTTTTCAGAAGCGTCATAACTCTCTATGACAGCATGGGTTTCGAAAATCATTTTCAATTCACCCATGGTATTGAAGGCATTGCCATTTTCGAAATGCTTTCGAAGTTCTGGCTCTAGCCCATACAGTATGCTGCAATAAACTAAGTTGTGGTCCTTCTGACGAGTCAAATAGACATTATTTTCCGTGTTAGAGGCATCAGGAGCTGGTGGGGGGCCTAGCGGCGCTTCTAGCACATATTGCTTTTGTGCAGCAGTGAGGATAATCCTCAGATTTAGGGCCCAATTGGTAAAGTTGCTACCATTCGTCGCAAGTTTCTCTTTCTCCATGAACACATTGAAATTAAAAGCAGGTGGTGCCATCTACAACAGAATTTGTAAAGTTTATTTAGACTAAGTTTATGATAAATTGAGTTCAACTAATCCAAATTACAAATGAACTCCCACTCAAAAACAACATCCCTTGTATCTTTTTGGTGATTACATGAACCAAATCCACTACACCAAGTCTGATCATCACGTGAGTCGGTGTAGATTCAAAGGCAAGCATCTATATGGGCATCATATCAACTATATGACTCATGCTTAATCTTTTGATCCGTGTTCCGAGGCCATGTCTGTACATGCTAGGCTCGCCAAGTAAGAACCTTAGTACTCGCGTGTGTAAAATTGTCTTACACTCGCCGTATAAAAGCGTAGAGTAAAATACACTTGATCATCACGTGATGTCTTGAAACGACAGACTTCCTTAATGGTGCATACTTAAGGAAAAACACATTTCATCTTGATATCTAAATGAGGGATCATCTTATAATGCTACTAAAACACCAAACAAGCAATACAAGATGCAAACATCATATGCAAAAAGTGAAATGATATGGTTCTTACACTGTATCACTATCATGTGCATCGTGGTATGTCTCATGTCCGGGCCACTTCATAACGCTATTCCACCAATATACAAAATACATATAATATGCAATAACATGATCATCATCGCCCACATACTCTTATGTGTACTACCCGTGCAAAGCATCTGTGCATAGATCAGGCTCTATTACCACTGTTGGGTTCATAACATAGAAAACAAAAAAATTCTACGATGGGAACAACTAAGCACCAAGATCTATCTACCTATATACAAGCAATGAGTGGATATACATCCATAGAGAATATGCCCTTGAAGGCCGATAAAGTGTAACGAGATTAGACTCATGGATGATGTAGTCGATCGCTTGCCGATCGAGAGAAAGTCCTAGCACCGCAAATCAGCAGCACATCTGTGCTCGCACAGACGTCCGGTACACCGAACAACCTCCGCCTCCTCGCTCCAGCGATGCAGCGGAAAAAGCAACTCCTTCCAAACGAAAAGCCACGGAAAACATGTATCTCGCTAATCCGAAACCATGGGGGAATAATTTTAGAGGGGAAGAGAGAGATCCTTCACGAGGAGGTGTGCTTTGTGAGGAGGGGAGGGGGAAGCCCCTCTCCATGGCCGGCGGCCAAGGGGAGGTGCCCCCACCTCTTCCTCATTCATGTGGTGGATGCTCCACTCACATAAACATGCCTCCACTCAAAAGTCCACTCACATGCATTAAACTTTCAGCAAATTTAATGCAATTCTCATTTAATAAAACTCTTTTATTTATTTTATTCAAAATTTTGTTAATTACTTTAGTTAATAAACATTCATATAAAAACCCCTGCAATATTTCAATATCACATGCATAACCAATTTCAGCAATTTCACCCGAAACAATTTCGGTGTCCATTGAAATAATTCTAGCGCTTTGTAAATAATTTCTCTGGAACACATTTGCTCCAAATGGTGTCGGTATCCCTTAAGTGTGTCACCCTATGGTTCACGAATAATGCAGACATTATCGAGACCCTTCTCCGATCAATAATCAGTAGCGGGACCTGGAGATCCATACTGACTCCCACACATTCAACGATGACTTCTGTGATTGTGAGAACCTTTAACGCTAGTAACTAAATCCTTTTGTCTTGCGATATATTACATGTCCGAGATTCAATCATCGGTATCTCAATACCTAGTTTGATCTTGTTACCAACATGCACTCTTTTCTCATTCTCGTGATATAACATTCTAGTGATCACACCACTTGCTTGCAAGCTATCTCAATGTGATATCATCGAGAGGGCCTAGAGTATATCTATCCGTCACTGGGATGGACAAATCCCACTCTTGATCCATGAGCCTCTACATAACACCTTCAAAGTATCTGAACCCACCTTTATAGTCACCCTGTTATGGTGTGACGTTTGATGTTATGAAGTGACTCTTCTAGTATGAGTGATTGACATGATCTCATGGTGTAAGGACTAGAATTACTTCATATGATGTTATAGCAATTAAACACAATGACTTTGATCGTATTGCTATACTTCATGCTCCGCCTTCGGTGGCTTTAGGGCTTAGGAGGTGTGGCGGACCACGGCCTCTTGCCGGTGGGAGGTTTTCCGTCCTCTGTTTAGTCTGTTTTTAGTGTCTTCTTTGGGACGTTGAGGCGACAGCTACGTCTTGAAGTCAGAATAATGTTCTCTCCGCTCGATCCTCGCTTCGGTGGTGCATCTAGCGTCAATGGAGGACGCATGGAGTCGTTTATCCGATGGATCTCCTGGGATTCTATCCGTTTTCGTCATCTTTATTGGTTTGTTTTAATATCAGTTTCTGCCGATTTACGGTTGTCATCATTGACGATGGTTGCTCCTCTAGTGCGCTGGTCCTTTCTTTGCGGCCTTAGCACGATGATTTTCCATCTGTCTACAACAAGCTCTACTACAACAAGCTTTGTCTGACTCCGGTGATGGCGGGCCGAGGACGGCGATGCGACTTCGGCTCGGGCTAGTGTTTATAGTCATCGCTAGGTGGTCAAATGATCGATTTATAATTTTTATTAGTTTTAAAACTCTTTATACTGCTGTTGATTATTATTAATAGATTGGGGAAATTAAAAAAAACACAAAAAGTGAAACACATAAGCGTTGGATCTCTTGCATGGCGCCGAACCAGCGCGACGCACTCGACTACTCGATCTTTCCCTCCAGCCAAGGAAAAATCTTGGAGAACAGTTGGAAAGCAGCGGGGGCGCCACCTCGCATGAGCCAAACTGCCTCCTCATCCACGGCCGCGCTACGTGGAGCACATGAGGCGCGCCATGCACGCCGACACGTGCAGCTTATCGCTCCTCCACCCGTCGACCGCCTCTTTAACAGGAGCCCCCAGCTACCGTCTTCCTCCCACACCCACAGCCCGAACCGGCCGACCGAGAGAACAGAGCACAACGCGAGGGAACAAGCCAAGAGACACCGAGCAAGGTAGGAGATGACGGGTCGCGTGATGGCTGCGGTGGCACCGCTGCTCATGGTGCTTCTCCTGCTCTCGGGGGCCTCGGCGATGGGAGCTCATCACCGTCACCGTGAGAGATGGGAAGAAGGGGAGGGGGAGTGGCGGCCGGAGGAGGAGGGTAAGGGCGCGCCCGGGAGGGGGCTGTTCGTGCTGGACAAGGTGGAGAAGGTGGTGGAGTCGGAGGGTGGGCAGGTGCACGTCGTGCGAGGGCAGCCGTGGCCGCCGGCGTACGTAGTGCCGGAAGCCCCGTGGCAGCACGGCGGGTGGTCGACGTGCCGCGAGGGGCTCATGCACATCGGCTTCATCACCATGGAGCCCAAGACGCTGTTCGTGCCGCAGTACATCGACTCCAACCTCATCCTCTTCGTGCAGCGAGGTGCATAATTTCAGCCACACCACGACAGCTCGATAAAAGTTCAGTCCATGTGGATGTGGTGATGTGGACTTAAATTGTGGATCGTGATTGATTTACTGATGTGAGCAGGGGAGGTGAAAGTTGGATGGATCCACAAGGCCGAGCTCGCGGAGAAGAAGCTCAAGATGGGCGACGTCCTCCACATCGACGCCGGCTCGACCTTCTACATGGTCAACACCGGCAAAGGTCAGAGGCTGCAGGTCATATGCAGCATCGACGCCTCGGATAGCGCCGGGTTCGGCCCTTACCAGGTCACGTGTATGCTCTGTTTATTCTTTTGAGGATGTATGCTCTGTTTATTCTTATTAGGTTGCAGACATGTCGATTAATATGTCTGAATTATTTAGTCATGGTTGATTATTTACATGTCGACCCTAGGCTGACGAATAAATTGATGGTACGATACAGTCCTTCTATCTTGGTGGGGCAGGCAAACACATGTCGGTGCTGGGTGGCTTCGACCCAAAGATACTTGTCACCGCCTTCAACGTGAGCTAAAAATTTCGTCTTAGCATTTTACATTAAGTAACGAACTTACCCGGCGGAGTCCGGGAGCGGTCGTGGCGCTCCGATTAAATTGATTCTGATGTCTTGTGTCCAGACTACTTACGACGAGTTGGCAAGAATCTTCATGGTAAAAGCCGGGGGCCCAATCGTGCACTATACAGAGGAGTCCGGGAGGAGTGAAGAGGACGGGCGGGGAGACAAAGGTGATGTGGGAGACAAGGGAAGGGAGACCGAGCCATGGAGACAAGTGGGGAGAGGCGATGAAGACGAAAGCAGTAACGAGGTGTGGACATGGTCGTCGTGGAGGAAGCTGATGGGAAAATTCGGAGGGGCCTCCTCCAATGCGGCCCAGGTGAACAAGAAGAAGTCGTCGGACAAGACGGTGCGCGCGCCGGAGCCTTACAACCTCTTCGACCACGACCCCAGCTTCCGCAACGATTACGGCTGGAGCGTATCCATCGACAAGCACGACTACGAGCCCCTCGGCCACTCCGACATAGGCGTCTACCTCGTCAACCTCACCGCCGTACGTTCTGCTCTTCTGGACAACCAACGTTGTGATGCCATTAGTTGCGACGAGGCTCGCTGATCGATGCTGGCATATGCAGGGTTCGATGATGGCGCCGCACGTGAACCCGAGGGCGACCGAGTACGGCGTGGTGCTCGGCGGGGAAGGCGTCATCCAGGTGGTCTTCCCGAACGGGACTCTGGCGATGAGCGCGAAGGTGCGCGCCGGCGACGTGTTCTGGATCCCGCGCTACTTCCCGTTCGCGCAGGTGGCGTCGCGGGCCGGGCCGTTCGAGTTCTTCGGGTTCACCACGTCGGCGCGGCGGAACAGGCCGCAGTTCCTGGTCGGCGCCTCCTCGGTCCTCCGCACCATTCTCGGCCCGGAGCTCGCGGCCGGCTTCGGCTTTCCCGAGGAGGAGTTGAGTGAGGTGGTGAAAGCTCAGAAGGAGGCAGTGATACTACCGTCCTTCCCCGAGAAGGAGCCGAGGGCTATTAGGCAGGTGGCGAAGGAGTAAGCGTGCGGGGACAGCTGCTTAATGCTTTATTCAGCGGTGATCTACCTTGCATGCGTTCATTTACTAGTAGTACAAACTTTTCTGTCTAACCAAGTTACCGTGTGTGTGTTCGTGCGCTAGTCTGTTGCGTTCTACAGTAGATGTTTTTGGTGTCGTCAATAAATAAAGATGCTTGTGAAATTTGACTGTGCGGGATCAACATGTACTTACTATGATCGGTCTTACAGTTGCGTTTTTTATTCAGCATTCGATGGAGTATGAGATTTTTTTTTCTCCTGAGCACATGTGCTCCTGATATTTTAAACCACTCTAAGAATTAAGATAGATACCTGGGTCAGTTCTTCGACTAGGTATCAGCCACTTCAACAAAACTGTCAAGAAATCGAAAATCCTACTCCAATTGTTTTTTTAAATAATCAGCATATAGCCAATGGTTTATCTCTCGGGAGAACAAAAAAAATGCCAATATTGCAAGTTCGATGGATCGTCAGCAGGGGATGCGACGACGACGCTGCCACCCGGACTGGTCCTATGGTTCCCCGATACACGAAGGGGGGTGGAGAGGAGGTACCTGATGTCCTTCAAGAATGAGAGGCGACGTCTGCACCGCTTCAGGCCAGGGCCGACAGAGATTTCGTCCACACACAAAAACCACTACCCGGACAGAGATTTCGCCCACACACACAAAAACCACCACCCGGACGGTCCGAAGTGCTCCACCCAACCCACCGCCAACCAGCACGTGCCACCACGAAAAATACGCCATCTTCATCATCTTATTGTGGACATCGACGCGAAGCCTAGAGTCCCGAGCAAGGGGGCAGTGGTACCGGGCGTAGTAGCGTCGCAGCCGCGCGTGAGGGAACTACCTCCACCATCGCGGCAGTAGCCGACCGAACGCGGCAACAGGGACACACTAGGTCTCTGGACCGGCTGGTCCCAGATGGGTCAGCAAAGCCCCCGGCCATCACCACGTTGCAGCAAGGGCATCTGCGAACGCCACCATCAACCCACACCCTCCATCGCCCCTCCTCCACCTCAAGGGAGCTGCACAGGAGCACACCAGGGCAAACCCATCCCAACCCAGATGGGCCCAGACGGGCCCAGATCTGGGACGAGATGCACACCACGACCGCAACTCCTTGATGCCCCGCCACCGGCACAGGCAAGCACGCAAGGTAGCGCCGCCCATCCATCCAACCGGCCACTCCGTCACGCCTCCGCCCACCCCACCCACGGAAGCCACGCCGTCGAGCAGGACCGCCGCCATCCAGGGCCCGTGCCCCCTTTCGCACGCCGGGTAAAGGCCGCCCCGCCACCGCCGGCCCCGCTCGGGCAGCGCCCTGCGGTCCACGCCGGCGGCGGCAGCAGGAGAGATGGAGGGGAGAAGCCACGTCGCCAATGATTTATCCCATAAAGGTGTAAAATGTCAGTTCAAATAATTTATATTTTTTCAAATCTCCAAACTTTATCATATTTTATCATATTTCTATAGCCCACAATACTAAAAAAAATGGTATTGCGATTTTGCATGCTTGTGGGATACACCATTGATTAATATCTAGAATTAATTTTAAATTTGTTTAGAACTTATAAATACTCCCTCCGTATATTTTTAAATTTGTTTAGAACTTATAAATACTCTATCCATCCGTAAATAATAATTCATATGTATCTATATATTAAAACACATCTAGATACATTACATACAAATCTAAATACGGGTCACTTATTTCTAATCGGAGGGAGTATAATTTTTATTTATTTGAAATGAAGGGAGCACCTGTGCTCGGGAGCCATTTTCCCGGCATTCGCTGTTCTTATTTTTCTTTGCAGAGTGTGGAACAGTTGAGGTCATTGTGAATTTCGCCATATATCAGTACTTAATGGATACGACCGCCAGCGCCCATGAGGTGGGCTTGGGTCTCGTGAAGCCCAACCAACTAAGAGGACTCGGCAGCCCACTACCCGCCATCCAGCCGAGGACTATGTCACAACAATGACTACTATCTCTTGGCTATTTCACAACGATGACTACAGAGTAGGTATAGAAGAAAGTTTGGCGATCGACACAATAGAGTAGGTAGACGGAAGTTTGGCGATTGAGACGCTGATGTTGTTAGCTTGTAACTGAACAAGATCTTGTACTGCTTGTAACCATGTAACTGAACCAAATCTTGCACTGCTCCTCCTCGAGCGAGTCCGTACACTACTAGATATCACCTTTTATCCGAGGGTGACATTGTCGTCGGTTTTTTTTTTACCGTGGGCTAAACTTAAATCCGACGGTGTACCATCGGTTATGTCCTGTCGGTTTTGCTTGGTCGGCCATTACTCAAGTAGCCGGCCGTACGGTCGGGTATATAGTTTGCCCACGGGGATAATCTGACGGGGTGCCATCGATAATGTTCAGGACACCAGTCTCTCCACCATCTCTCAGCGAGACTTTGTTAGATTTATATGGGTTGTGGCTCCTGTAGGCAACCTATCTAGTCTAATAAATCCTGAAATCTTAAGGCACATCTATTATAGCAGCTTGGGAGCTGTGTGGGAGACAAAGTTTAGTCCCACGTTGCTAGTTAGGAGAGAGTTGGACCAGCTTATAAGGTGAGCTGTTTCACTCCAACTAAGTGAGTGAGAAGAGAAGGAGTCCACGCGCACTCCTCCGCCGCCGCCCGCCTCGCCTCGCCCTCACGCGCGCCGCGTCACGTTTCGTGAATCGAGTTCGAGTTAGAAACTCGTTTTGTGGAAGACTAAATTTTTGCTTGATGCTTGTTGGGTACGTGTCAACATGAATGTGCATGTTTGACGCGTGTCTTTGTCTTCCAACGCGTGGCGACTCGGTCGGCTCATCTCCCAGGCTATAGAGCGAGAGACAGACAGATCTAGAGGTACCCTGTTCTTTCTTAGTCTCCCTCGTTGTGTGTTCATTTTGCTGCGCTGCTCTCTAGGCTTCCCCATCCCGGCGGCTGTGTGCACTGCTGTCCGGGAGAGCAGGCCTCCGAAACCCCGTCCGTTGAGATCTTGCACGGGGAGACGGGCGATAAGGTTTTGGGGAGCGTCTCGGCGCGACTGCTCGCCTCCGTTCGTGTTCTTCTTCATCGACCAACGACCTCATCAGCACCATGGGCGACAACAATAATGACCAAGGTGCTGCTGCGGTGATGACCTTCCCGGTTAACCTGTACGTGCTACTCTTCTCTTTGTATGCACTAGTTCTTACTAGATTTTCAGATCTATTAGATGTGGTTGTTTGGCTGCATGTGTTTAGATCTGCTAGTGCTTACATAATATTGATTTCAGTAACTAATCTCATGGGGAAATTGCCTAATATTTTAACAATCCAAAAACCTTATTTCTCTAGGCAATTTTCGTCATCTGCTTTTGCTACGTCGCTGAAACCGAGCCCTTTTACGGGTGCTAATTTTAAGAGATGGCAAGGGAAAACCCTCTTGTGGCTCACTTCAATGGGTATAGAAAAGGTTGCAGATGGCACTCCCAGAGGTCCGCTTACTCTTGAGGAAGAGAGAGCGTTCAGGGAGGCCACTATACTTTTCGTGGGATCTGTACTCAGTGTGCTTGGAGACAAGTTGGTTGATGCATATTTGCATATCCGTGGTGCCAAGGAACTGTGGGATGCGCTGGACGCTAAGTTTGGTGTTGCTAATGCCGGTGGTGAACGGTATGCTATGGAGCAGTTCAATGACTATAAGATGGTTGAAAATCGATCTGTAGTAGAACAAGCTCATGAGCTACAGATCATGGCAAAGGAACTCGAACTCCTCAAGTGTGTGCTTCTGGACAAGTTTGTCGCGGGTTACATTGTCGCTAAGCTTCCCCCTTCATGGAGGAACTTTGCCACTTCTCTGAAACATCAAAGGCATGAGCTCTCTGTTGAGTACCTAATTGGTTCTCTGGATGTTGAAGAGAAGGCGAGGGCAAAAGACAAACACACTAGTGGAACCGAGGGACATTCTGCTGCCAATATGGTGCAGAAAAATGCCCACAGGTCCAAGGGAAATAACAAAGTCTGCCAGACTACTAACTTCAAGAAGAAGAAGAAGAAGAAGGGACATAACAAGGAAAAGAAAGAACCCTGCTGGGTGTGTGGCGAGATTGGCCATTGGGCTCATCATTGTCCACAGAAGAAAGGCAAGAAGGGTCAAGCTGGACAGAGTTCTAAATCTGTCAACATGGTCATTGGAAATACTGATGCAGGAACTTCAGGTTCTAGGTACGGTAATTTATTACCTACTGTTTTTTCAGTATTTCAACCCACATAATGGTGGGTTGATATGGGTGCCAATGTCCATGTGTGTGCTGACATTTCCATGTTCACCTCTTATCAGGCTCGAGATTCCTCAGGCATGATGGGGAATGGGTTACATGCTACTGTTCTTGGTGCTGGCACGGTAGATCTGAAGTTTACTTCGGGCAAGATCGTGCAATTGAAGAATGTTCAGCATGTCCCTTCTATAAAGAAGAATCTCGTGAGTGGATCTCATCTTCTGAAAGATGAGTTTAAGTTGGTATTTGAGTCCAATAAAGTTGTATTGTCCAAGTATGGAACTTTTATTGGAAAAGGCTATGAATGCGGAGGCATGTTCCGTTTTTCATTGGTAGACTTCTGTGATGATGTAGTGAACCATGTTTGCACTACTAGTAATGAAACTAATGTTTGGCATTCACGACTTTGTCATATAAATTTCGGTTGTATGTCGCGGCTTGCTGGTATGAGTTTAATTCCGAAATTTACTATTGTCAAAGGCTCTAAGTGTCATGCTTGTGTGCAAGCAAAGCAGCCTCGCAAGCCTCACAAGCCCGCGGAGGAGAGAAACTTGGCACCTCTAGAGCTCATACATTCAGATCTATGTGAGATGAATGGTGTGTTGACAATTAGTGGAAAGAAATATTTCATGACTTTGATTGATGATTCTACTAGGTACTGTTATGTATATCTCTTGAAAACAAAAGATGAGGCCTTAGATTTCTTTAAAATCTATAAGGCAGAAGTTGAAAATCAACTTGAGAGAAAGATCAAAAGAATTCGGTCTGATCGTGGTGGAGAATACTTTTCTAATGAGTTCAATTTATTCTGTTCGGAACATGGTATTATACATGAGAGGACGCCTCTCAATTCCCCTCAATCCAATGGGATTGTTGAGAGGAAAAACCGGACTTTAACAGGTTTGGTTAACGCCATGTTAGACACTGCCAGTTTATCCAAGGAATGGTGGGGGAGGCTATATTGACTTCATGTCATGTCCTAAATAGTGTTCCAACTAAGAATAAAGAGATTACACCATTTGAAGAATGGGAAAAGAAAAGGTTGACACTCTCCTACTTACGAAATTGGGGTTGTTTGGCAAAGGTCAACGTGCCAATCAACAAGAAGCATAAGCTTGGACCAAAAACTGTCGATTGTGTCTTACTTGGCTATGCTTCTCACAGCATTGCTTACAGATTTCTTGTGGTGAAATCTGAAATGGACGACATGAATGTCGGTACCATTTTTGAATCAAGAGATGCTACATTCTTTGAGGATATATTTCCTATGAGAGATATGCCTAGCATATCTAATAAGGAATATGATCCAGTTTCTGAACCTAAAACTCCCATAGAGACTGATGAACAATCAGATGATGAGAGTTCAGATTCGGATGAGGGTGACAATGAAGCTCCCACAAGAAGTAAGAGACAAAGGATCGCAAAATATTTTGGTAATGATTTCATTGTGTACCTAGTGGATGACACTCCCACTTCTATTTTAGAAGCTTTTGCCTCTATGGATGCAAACTACTGGAAGGAAGTGGTTCAAAGCGAGATGGATTCCATCTTGGCTAATGGAACCTGAGAGATATCTAAACGTCCGTATGGGTGTAAACCTGTAGGATGTAAATGGGTATTTAAAAAGAAGCTTAGGGCTGATGGTACTATTGAAAAGTACAAATCTCGGCTTATGGCTAAAGGCTATACCCAAAAGGAAGGCGATGATTTCTTTGATACTTACTCACCTGTGGCTAGATTGACCACAATTCGAGTACTACTGTCACTGGCTACCTCACACGGTCTTCTCGTTCATCAGATGGACGTTAAGACGGCTTTCCTAAATGGAGAGTTGGATGAGGAAATTTACATGGAACAGCCTGATGGTTTTGTACTAGAAGGTCAAGAGAGAAAGGTGTGTAAATTGAAGAAATTTTTGTATGGCCTCAAACAAGCTCCCAAACAATGGCATGAGAAGTTTGAAAGAACTTTGACATCTGTGGGCTTTGTTGTAAATGAAGCCGACAAATGTGTGTACTACTGCCATGGTGGGGGTGAGGGAGTTGTCCTATGTCTCTATGTTGATGACATACTAATTTTTGGGACAAGTATCAAAGTGATTAATGAGGTCAAAACCTTCTTGTATCAATGTTTTGAGATGAAGGATCTTGGAGAAGCTGATGTTATCCTAAACATCAAGCTATTGAGAGATGAGAATAATGGGATTACACTTGTGCAATCACATTATGTAGAGAAGGTGTTGAGCAGATTTGGATATGATGATTGTAAATCCTCTCCCACACCTTATGATCCTAGTGTTTTGCTTCGAAAGAATCAAAAGGCAGCTAGAGATCAATTGAGATACTCTCAGATTATTGGCTCACTTATGTATTTAGCTTGCGCTACGAGGCCTGACATCTCGTTTGCTGTGAGCAAACTCAGCCGGTTTGTGGCCAACCCGGGAGATGATCATTGGCATGCTCTTGAGAGAGTAATGCGCTATCTAAAAGGAACTGTGAGCTATGGAATTCATTATACCGGGTATCCAAGAGTACTTGAAGGGTATAGTGATTCAAATTGGATATCAGATACTGATGAGATAAAGGCCACACGTGGATATATATTCACTCTTGGTGGTGGCGCTGTTTCATGGAAGTCTTGCAAGCAGACCATCTTAATAAGGTCAACTATGGAAGCAGAACTCACAGCATTAGATACTGCGACTGTCGAAGCAGAATGGCTTCGTGAACTCTTAACTGATTTGCCCATGGTTGAAAAACCAATACCGGCAATCCTTATGAACCGTGACAACCAAACTGTGATTGTCAAAGTAAACAGTTCTAAGGACAATATGAAGAGTTCAAGACATGTCGAGAGAAGACTAAAGTCTGTCAAAAAGCTGAGAAACTCCGGAGTTATAGCATTGAATTGTGTCCAAACGGCTAAGAATCTGGCAGATCCTTTTACGAAAGGACTATCAAGAAATTTGATAGAAAATGCATCGAGGGAGATGGGTTTGAGACCCACGTGAGTTATCAAGGGGTAACCCAACCTATGTGATCGAAGATCCCGTGAATTAGGACCTAGAAAACAAACCGAAACAACTGAGTTGAGAGAAACTTTCAAAACTCCCACTCCGTTGCAGATGCAATTCTCTCATGGTATTCTGTAAGGAAGGCTGATTACATCTTAATGTGTTCTGACTGTCTCCTTGGGAGCAAAGACGCTGTCCTACAGAGCGATCTTGAAAGAACACACCTATATGAGTTACACTACTGGTCATAGTGTATGAGATTTGGGTGAATCTCTAGGAAGCTCATGAAAGCCCGAGGAGTATGACTTATAAGCTCCACCTAAGGGGTAGCCTATGGCAGCCAAGTACCGGTAACGACATTGAGTGAAACTTGCTGCGCAAGACTGGTAATTCAAGGCATAGTCAATTGTTCAGTTGTAGTAAGCGAATCTCTTTGTCTAGGTGAAAGTTCAACTTAACAGTCTTCACTGAACTGCAGGTATATTAAACAGTGATTGGAACTAATGTGTCATATGATGTGCCTCTGAGATCTGTAGGGGGATTGTTAGATTTATATGGGCTGTGGCCCATGTAGGCAGCCCATCTAGTCTAATAAATCCTGAAATCTCAAGGCCCATCTATTATGGCAGCTTGGGAGTTGTGTGGGAGACAAAGTTTAGTCCCACATTGCTAGTTGGGAGAGAGTTGGACCAGCTTATAAGGTGAGTTGTTTCACTTCAACTAAGTGAGTGAGAAGATAAGGAGTCCACGCGCACTCCTCCTCCTCCGCCGCCCGCCTCGCCTCGCCCGCACGCGCGTCGCATTTCGTGAATCGAGTTCGAGTTAGAAACTCGTTTTGTGGAAGACTAAATTTTTGCTTGGTGCACCAGCTGTTGGATACGTGTCAACATTCGTGTGCATGTTTGACGCGTGTCCTTGTCTTCCAACGCGTGGCGACTCGGTCGGCTCATCTCTCAGGCTATAGAGAGAGAGACAGACGGATCTGGAGGTATCATGTTCTTTCTTAGTCTCCCTCGCTGTGTGTTCCTTTTGCTGCGCTGCTCTCTAGGCTTCCCCATCCCGGCGGCTGTGCGTACTGCTGTCCGGGAGAGCAGACCTCCGAAACCCCGTCCGTTGAGATCCTGCACCGGGAGACGGGCAATAAGGTTTTTGGGGAGCGTCTCAGCGCGACTGCTCGCCTCCGTTCGTGTTCTTATTCATCGACCGACGACCTCATCAGCACCATGGGCGACAACAACAATGACCAAGGTGCTGCTGCGGTGATGACCTTCCGGTCAACCTGTACGTGCTACTCTTCTCTTTGTATGCACTAGTTCTTACTAGATTTTCAGATCTATTAGATGTGGTTGTTTGGCTGCATGTGTTTAGATCTGCTAGTGCTTACATAATACTGATTTCGGTAACTAATTTCATGGGGAAATTGCCTAATATTTTAACAATCCAAAAACCGATGGTGCCTTGTCGGGTTTTTACCTTCTGACAGTTGCTAGATCCCATCAGTTTTCACTGTAATTGACCGTGCATTGCCCCATCAGGGATGATTATATTTGAGAGGTCACCCACACTGTCATTTTACGAATTTAACAATGGGTTGTATAGTACCATTGGTATATGGTATATCCTAGAGCTATGTCGCCAGTCATTGTTATGCATCACAAAATGTGATTATTGTCAACAATATTACCGAATACTGGCATTTAAAGATATCGCATAATTATCAACCGTACACTCGAAAAAAAGAACATGTTTGGGATTAATAATAACCTCACAAGGTACATGATCCATCTAAAAAAGGTCGAACGCAAAATAAAATGGTAACTAAAATATATTGGTCCAATCATTTCAGAAAAGCTAAATTGAACGGATACTTCAGAAATTTGCCCAATCTTCATCACCTCGCTCGTTGCCATAATGACTATCACCATAGCCATAACCATCATCACCACCCTTGCCATAACCATAACCATAGCCATTGTCATAGATGTCATCATGTCATCAGTATCTTCATTAATATCACGATCCTTCTCACGGTTAGGACTTCCTCTAGTGTTACTTCCCATTCCCTAAGAATGATAAGGCAGACTGTAAGAAAAATGAAAATACAATGCATTATAGATGAAACATGGCGTATAGTTCAAACAAATGCACGGTACACTAGTGTAGAATGATCATGATTATATCTACAATAATTTGATTGAATTTTGCAAGAATTATATAGCATGATCATCATAGGATAGAAATGCAACAATATTAAGGAGTTCTTCTCATAACTTAATAGTGCTCTATGCACATCAAGAACCTCATGCTTGCATATATTATATGCACATAAGCGACAAGAACTAGGTAAATAAAGTGCAAGTAGTTGAGTGGCTTAGAAGTTGGAGCTATATCTATGCTCACAAGTATGTGTTAAACACAGTAGTGTATGCACCATAAGAATCACAACAAAATTAGACTGCAAGTGTGAGATGCTATGCCCCGTCCCTCTTTTTACTTTAAGATTTAAATTTTGTTGGGTCTTTGTACTAGGACACTAATGGCTTGTTAGCTAGTAATAATTGATTTATTTTTTGAAGAACTAACCTTTTCTGTTTCATGTTGGCCACCATCTTGCCCTCTTTCAAATCCGACTTCAGAATCTGATGTGGCCTATATATCAATCATAAAAGATACATCACTTTGCATTATTCCATCATAGTCCACTCCTTCTTTCTCAGCCAAATACTATAAATATAAACAAGTCAACACAACCCCATTCACTCATAGACTACAATTTATAAGAGAATAAAACATTACCCGCACAACTAGATCAATGCCTTGGAGACGCTTGTTTTCTCACATCACACGGTCATTATCTCTTTCTAGACGATCCTCCCTAGCTTACCGCGTTGGCTGTGAGACCGACACCCTTCTAGACTTAATCTTGGACTTCTCTGTTTTGGTAAATAACTCATTGGGAATTCCTATCCTACCACATGCCATTCTACCTACTACATCATAGACGATTTGTGCATCTAGTTCTGGGTGCTCCTCTTCCCAGTTTTCTCCATGGGTATTTGTCATTGCGTCATCAAAATCTTCATGTCCCAAATAATTATGGTTTAGCTTTGAACATTGTTCACATCATGAGTAAAATTATGTAAGCTAGAAAGATTCTACTAACCCAACATTTAGAAATTCTATGGCTGCGTATCTTCTCTTGATCAGTCCCACAATGCAAATTATGCGTGTGATGCCATGCATCGGTAATTCCGGGGTCTTTACCAGTTTTGAGTTTCTGTGATTTAAGAATGATAAACATCACCCAATATAAATGGTCTATTCTTCCTCAAAAGTAATAACGAAGATGTGTATGCAAAGTAGTAAAACAAAAAAAAATCATGAAACAAGAGTACCACATGTTGACGTGTAGAGACAACACTTCTTGCACCACTACAGTAGAAGACTGTTTCCCCATGAGCTAGTATGTTCTTCGAGTTGGTCAAAGATATCTTTCTAAATGCAGCAGTACTCCAATGCTTGCAAATTAAACACCAACCAATAACATCACCAAAACCAGGTGGCTTAGTAGAAATTAAAGCTTCCTTAGTTGGCCAACGGTTACCCTCCTCATCCACTTCCATAGAAATATCCCTTCTTGTTTAATATTTTGATGGCTACAACCTTTTTCTCGTGTAGCATCTGCCTCACTTTATTAGTAAAGTTCTCCTCCAAGGCAGCATCTGCTTTCTCTTGATTTAATGGGTCACACT
This sequence comes from Avena eriantha, assembly GCA_910589775.1. Taxonomy (NCBI): domain Eukaryota; kingdom Viridiplantae; phylum Streptophyta; class Magnoliopsida; order Poales; family Poaceae; genus Avena; species Avena eriantha. The sequence continues at coordinate 552,464,782 of OU342743.1, forward strand.
TGAAACGCCACTGTGAGAGAACACACTAAATATTAGCTCTTTCTGTGGGAGTAAACATAGGAGTATTTGAGAACATGCAAATATTTCAAAAATTCACAGACTGTACCTATCAAAACAATCAATGATGCACCCCCTCCTAATATACCATGTGAACTGCCTATTATACAAGCAAGTGACATTGCAAGATGAACTTCAGTTCCGTGCTATTAAAACAATTTAGTAAGCCAAGATCTTGTCATGTTGTAAGTATTCTAGAAGATAATCATTTTACAGTAAGCAAAAGAGTACAATGGTAGTAAACTCAAGATTGATTCACACACGTAACATTAATCTAGCAAGAGCATTTAGCTTCATCCATTACATGTATAGTAAGAGCATAAAAATGTTGAGAGGATCGATGGATGCAGGAATTGCTTTATGCATGGCTATGAACAAAGCAGAGAAGTGTAACTACTGGAACCCATCGACCTATTTCAGAAGTCTCAAAGCATCTATGCAAACCATACTCATAGGTGGATATACTTGCCCAAAATTCTTCCACAATTCTGGAAGTTGTTGTTCTTACTCCTACACCAGGGGACCACTTGTAGTCCTCCCAACACAATACCGGTTTATGATCACCAGCTGGACCAATTGGCTCCGGTACGTCTGGCGTACTAATACCCCTTGCACCATTGACGGTACACAAGAATTGTTTGGATACTTCTCCCATAGACTGTTACGAATTCAGAGTAAACAAAGTTAGTATATGGATATTGCTCCAACAAAAACTACACTATTTGAAATATTTAAGACTAACATGCCATGAGGAACTATAAGAGGTCGGTCAATTTCCTCCAATCTATTACCAGCTTTTGTCTTTCTTCTAGGGGTCCTAGCCTTTTTAGTCTACTTAGTTGACTGAGATGATCTATTGTTTCCCACAGAGGCAACATAAGATGATCTGTTTGATCTAGGTAGTGAGACAAGCCTCTAATGGCTCAACCGGCTAGTCCTGCTACAATTTGATAAAATCCATGCTATTAGTTATATGTAAAATTTCAAGGAAACCATCATCGAAGGCATGCAAATGAAATGAAATGTAATAGCACGTAACAAATAAATAACCAAGAGACATAATTTTTATTCAGAAGTAATATAGTTTTATAATATTAACTAATACTAAGAAACAAAATGACACTAAAGGGCAGAAGTTGTAATTCTCAGTAATCATCGTCGTCGTATTCAAAGTCATGTCTATTTTGACATCCTCATCTTCATCCTCATCTATATTTTATTGTTCTTCCTCTTCTTATTCATCATCACTACTTTCTTTTAGTTCCTCTTCTGGTCCTTGATACGTCCATTTTGCATCACTATTCTATATCATAAATTACTATTATTCATTGATATATTTCATATTAAGAGATGATACTTATGTTATTTCATCTATTTTTGCATGGTTGATGACTTTTGGAGGATGGGCCGCTGAAGTCAGGATTCTAATGGAAAAGGCACTGTTTGGAGGCGAAATTCGTGAAGATCAGAAAATCCCAGAAAACACATGGAAAATTCTATTTTTTAAGAAGACGAAGGATGCCATGAGGGGGAGCGGAGTTGGGCCACAGGGGGGCCACACCACCCCCGGGCATGAGCCACCCCTAGCCGCGCCACCAGGTGGTGTGGCCGACCTAGCCCATCTCCAGCTCTCCTCTTTGGCGTATATTATCCCCACAAAACGCTAAGCCTCAGGGAGCGACCACAGAAAGATTCCGCCGCCTCTGCGGGGCAGAAAACTATAGATAGGGAAAGTGCTCTCCGGCAGGCAGAAATCTGCCGGGGAAATTCCTTCCCAGAGAAGGGAGATCGTCGCCATTAACACCACCATCAAGCTGGACTTCATCGGGATCATCATCATCATCTCCATCACCATCTCCACTAGCACCATCATCACCACTCCATACCGCTGTAACAACTGGGTTGAATCTTGCATAGTTCTTAGGGGAAACTTTCCCGGTGTTGATTACTTGTTGTAGTTGATGCTATTGAGTGGAACCATTGAATTATCATTCATGTTCAGATTGTTACTTGTAATTATTTCATCTCTGATCTTGATCCATATGATGTCTTGTGAGTAGTTCGTTTAGTTCTTGAGGACATAGGAGAAGTCATGTTGTTAGTAGTGGAATTGTGCTGAGAAAGATTCAATGGTTTCATAATTAAGTTGTGGTGTTATTCTTCTAGTGGTGTCATGTGAACGTCGACTATATGACACTTCACCTTTATGGGTCTAGGGGAATGCATTGTGTATTTGGCTACTAATCGTAGGGGTTGCCGGAGTGACAGAAACCTGAACCCCCGTTAGGAAACCTTTGCACAAGGGAGGTTAGGATCTCAGAGTTTAAAGTTGTGGTTAGGTTTCTATCTTAATTACTTTCTTGTACTTGCGTATGCTTGGAAGGGGTATAATCACAAGTATGTATTAGTCCTAGGAAGGTCGGTACATTAGCATAGGTTCACCCACACAACACTTATCAAACTAAAGAAGATTAATCAACTATAATAAGCGAAAACACTTGACAATATTCCCGTGTGTCCTCGAGAATATTTGGTCATCTTAAGTAATACAACCGACTTGTCCTTTGCTAAAGAAAGGATTGGGCCACTTGCTTCATTTATTATTATGTCTTTTATTTACTCGTACTTTATTTATCTGCATTATCAAAAAACCCTAAAAATCCGTTTGCTAAGTATTTACAGAGAATCCCTGCTCCAAGCCACTCGCCAACACCTTCTGCTCCTCATTGGGTTCGACACTCTTACTTATTGAAAATACTGTGATACACCCCCTATACTTGTGGGTCATCAAGACTATTTTCTAGCATCGTTGCTGGGGAGTGAAGCGCTATTGGAGAGTGGAACTGGTAAAGGAAACTTCTACTGTGAGTATTGTTTATTTCTGTTAGTTACTTTATTTCAATATGGATAATTCACTTGGTTTCTTATTTCATAATGCTACTACCACTGCTAAGGTAGTAGATGAACCACCACCTGCTGAAAATGATACTTTTAAAATACCTACAAGAATTATTGATCGTGTTATGGATAACTAATTTTTGGAGATGGAATTGTCCATCCCGGTGATCATTTGCTCTTTATAGACGAATTATGCGGGTTGTTCAAGTGTGCAGGTATTACAACTGATCAAGCCAAGAAGAAGTTATTCTCATTATCACTGAAAGGAAGAGCTGAGGAATGGTATAAGCTACTAAAGAATGGCCAATCTCTTGAATGGGAAAAAGTAGTGCCTCTCTTTTATTCCAAATTTTACCCTCCTAGTGAGATTCATAAAGATCGGAATCAAATATACAACTTTTGGCCTCTTGATGGAGAGAGTACAGCTCAAGCTTGGGGTAGATTGAAGTTACTAATGCTCAAATGTCCTATTCATGGGCTCCCTAACAATATTATTATCAATAACTTTTATGCAAGACTTTCTCTTCATGATAAGGAACCGTTGGATGCTTCTTGTGCTGGATCATTTACACGCATGAAAGAAGAAGCTAAATGAGATCTTCTAGACCGTATTCAAGACAATGCTGAAGCATGGGAGAATGATAAAGGAAGAAAGTCATGTACAAATTATGATTATGAATGCATTGAATATTTTATGGGAGCTGATGACTTTCAGAATATTACTAATGCTTACGGTCTTGATTCTCAAGTTATTGCAAATTGTCTTAAAGCTTTTTCCTCATACATTGAGATTCCAAAAGAAGAATGGAACAAGTATCATGCACCTTATAAAGATATTGTTGATTGTGTTCCTGCTAGAAGTACTGAATTTTGCACTATTGATCACATCTTACCTGAACCTTATATCGAGAAAATGCCTTTCCTGGATAAGGTAAAGGAGCATCCTATGATAACTAGTGTAATTAATAAAAGTACAAAGAGAGCTGTAAAACCTGATGAACAAATAAACATTGAACCTGTAGTAGCAATTGTGAAAGACCTTGTCACTAAAAGTGTAGAAGATGGACACATTGTATTTTGTGAGGATGCTTCTAATATTGTCCCACATCCTAATAGAACTAAAAAAGCTAGTGTCCCTATGCTTTTTGTTAGAATTGGTGATCATCGCTATTAGGTTTATGTGATATTGGTGCAAGTTCAAGTGTTATTCCTTATGAGCTTTACAAAGAAATTATGCATGAAATTAGTCCATGTGAACTAGAAGAAATTGATGTGGTCATTCACCTTGCAAATAGACAGACCATCTCTCCAATTGGTATTGTATGAGATGTGGAAGTTCTTTGTGGTAAGATTAAATATCCTGTTGATTTTGTAGTACTTGGTTCAGCTGCTAGTAAAACCTATCCTATCATTTTTGGTAGACCTTTCTTGAACACGTGTGGAGCCATTATAGACTGTAAAAGGGAGAAAATTTTAACTAAATTTTATGGGGAATCTTATGAGTTTAATTTTTTGAAATTTACTAAAGTTCCTTGTGAAAATGAAACTCCTAATGAGGATTTTAGAGCTGAACAACTTGCTTTTATTTCTCTTGCTCCTAACAATGCTTTGCGGCAATTTATGGAAGACCACGAAAGTGAAATCTTCATGGAAGAAAGAAATGAGATTGACGAGATTCTCCGTCGTCAACCTAAGATGCTTAAGCATAACTTGCATGTGGAAGATTTGGGTACCACATTGCCACCTAAAAAGGATTCGGTTTTCGATCTAAAACCTTTACCTAACAATCTTAAATATGCTTACATTGATGATAAGAAAATATATCAAGTTATTATTAGTTCTAAACTTTTAGGGAAGGAAGAGGAAAGATTATTGGAAGTATTGAAGAAACACTGAGGAGCTATGGGTTATACCCTTGATGATTTAAAGGGGATTTCTCCTACTATATGTGAGCACGCTATCAATATAGAACTTGATGCAAAACCAGTGGTAGAACATCAACGTCGTTTAAATCCTAAGATGAAGGAAGTGGTAAGAAACGAGGTATTAAAACTCTTTGATGCTGGTATTATTTATCCTGTTGCTGATAGTGAATGGGTTAGTCATGTTCATTGTGTCCCTAAGAAAGGGGGAATTACCGTTGTGCCTAATGATAATGATGAGCTTATTCCCCAAAGAATAGTAGTAGGTTATAGGATGTGCATTGATTTCAGAAAGGTTAACAAAGTTACTAAGAAAGATTATTACACACTGCCTTTTATTGATCAAATGTTAGAAAGGTTGTCTAAAAAGACCCATTTTTGTTTTCTTGATGGATACTCTGGGTTTTCTCAAATTGATGTTAAATAACAAGATCAAGAAAAAACTACTTTTGCGTGCCCTTATGGAACCTATGCTTATAGGTGTATGCCTTTTGGTTTATGTAATGCTCCTGCTACTTTTCTAAGATGCATGTCTGCTATCTTTCATGGTTTTTGTGAGGAAATTGTGGAAGTATTCATGGATGATTTTTCCTTCTATGGAACTTCTTTTGACAATTATCTGCACAACCTTGATAAAGTTTTGCAGAGATGTGAAGAAACCAATCTTGTTCTTAAATGGGAGAAATGCCACTTCATGGTCAATGAAGGGATTGTCCTTGGACATAAAATTTCCAAAAGAGGCATTGAAGTTGATAGAGCTAAAGTTGAAGCAATTGAGAAAATGCCCTGTCCAAGAGGCGTCAAAGGTATTTGTAGTATCCTTGGTCATGATGGTTTCTATAGAAGGTTTATTAAAGATTTCTCTAAGATATCAAAACCCCTCACTAATCTTCTCCAAAAGATGTACCCTTTGTTTTTGATGATGATTGTAAGGAAGCTTTTGAAACTCTAAAGAAGGCTTTAACTGCTGCTCCTATTGTCCAACCACCTGATTGGAACTTACCCTTTGAAATCATGTGCGACGCTAGTGATTTTGATGTAGGTGCTGTTCTTGGGCAACGAATAGATAAAAATTTAAATGTTATCCATTATGCTAGTAAGACTCTTGACGCCGCTCAAAAGAATTATGTTACTACTGAAAATGAATTCTTGGCTGTTGTATTTGCTTGTGATAAGTTTAGACCTTATATTGTTGATTCAAAAGTTACCATTCATACTGATCATGTTGTACCTTATGACGAAGAAAGATGCTATGCCTAAGCTTATTAGATGGGTGCTGCTTTTACAAGAGTTTGATCTACATATTGTAGATAGGAAAGGAGCTGAAAATCCTGTTGGTGATAAGTTATCTCGATTGGAAAACATCTCTTTTGATCATATGCCTGTTAATGATAGTTTCCCAAATGAACGGTTGGCTGCAGTAGGGGTAAGCTCGCGAGGGAGCCCTTGGTATGCTGATTATGCTAACTTTATTGTCTCCAAGTATTTGCCTCCAACTTTTACAGCCCAACAAAGAAGGAAGTTCTTTTACGATTTAAGGCATTATTTTTGGGATGACCCACATTTATATAAAGAGGGGGTGGATGGTATTATGCGAGATGTGTTCCAGAACATGAACAAAAGGAGATATTGCGGAAATGTCATGGTAGCGCCTATGGAGGACATCATGCGGGAGATAGAACCACACAAAAGGTGCTACAATCAGGTTTTTACTGGCCTACCCTTTTTAAAGATGCAAGAAAATTTGTCTTATCATGTGATGAGTGTCAACGAGTTGGTTATATTTCTAGATACAATGAGATGCCTATGAATTACTCTCTTGTTATTGAACCATTTGATTGTTGGGGATTCGACTTTATGGGTACTTTTCCCCCTTTGAAAGGTTATACTCATATTCTTGTTGCTGTTGACTATGTTACTAAGTGGGTAGAAGCCATACCTACGAAAAGTGCTGATGGTGAGACCTCTTTAAAGATGCTTAAGGATATTATCTTTCCTAGGTTTGGAGTGCCTAGGTATCTTATGACTGATGGAGGCTCTCATTTCATTCATGGTGGCTTTAGAAAGACCCTTGCTAAATATGATGTTAATCATAGAATTGCTTCAGCTTATCGTCCCCAAACTAGTGGGCAAGTAGAACTATCAAATAGAGAAATTAAATCCATCTTGCAAAAGACTATTAATAGATCTAGAAAAAATTGGGCTAAAAAGTTGAATGATGCTTTATGGGTTTATAGAACTGCTTATAAAAATCATATGGGAATGTATCCTTACAAAATGGTTTATGGGAAAGCTTGCCACCTGCCTTTAGAATTAGAACACAAAGCTTATTGGGCAGTGAAATAACTTAATAGAGACTTCAAACTTGCTGGTGAGAAAAGATTATTTGACTTAAGTTCATTGGATGAATGGAGGAGTGAAGCATATGAAAATGCTAGTCTCTTTAAAAAAAAGTTAAAAGATGGCATGATAGGAGAATTCTTAAGAGAGAGTTCCATGTTGGTGAGAAAGTTCTATTATATAGGTCTCGTCTCAGATTTTTTGCAAAGAAACTACTCTCAAAATGGGAAGGACCTTTTGTTATTGAAGAAGTGTATCGTTCAGGTGCAATAACAATTTCTTCTTTAAAATATAATACTACACAAGTGGTGAATGGTCAGAGACTCAAGCACTATATTTCTGGAGATTCTTACAATGAGGATATTGATGCTATTCAAATGGTAACTCTAGAAGAATTTATTAAATACCAAGTTCGGAGACCTGCAGAGTCCATTTTGAATAGGTAACAGTTCTGGTAAGAAAAGGTCCGCGAAAAATCTGTCAAATTATATTTTTGCAGTTTTTATCTAACATGGAAAGCAACGAAGCGAAAGAGGGACGGAAATGGAGCCAGGGTGGCTCAAACCACACCGTGGCGTGGGCCCACCTGGCTGCGCCACCAGGGGGTGTGGCCACCCCAGAGTCCATCTCCGACTAGTTTTCTTCCAGTACCTTCCTCTTGTTGTTAAACTTCATAATATATAATCCCCCGGATCTCCCGAGGTCCGTATATCGTGTTCTCGTCGTGTTTTCGTTTCGATCTGTTTCTGACAGGTAGAGTCTCAGTTTTGGAGCCACAATTTCTTCCTCTAGATCAACCAAGGAAGATTCCTCTACGAATATCGTCGACCCGTACATGCGTGAGTTGAGGATTCATCCCAAAGAGTTGTTGCTCGAAGATGGGAATACAGATAAAAGAGGTTCAGGGCCCTAAAGGTGAAGGCAGTCTAGAGGACAGGATGGAAGCACTGGAGCAAGAAGTCTTTAGGTACAAGAATATGGCGGAACGCGAAGTGGATATCATCCATAAGATTAGTTCAGAACTCATTGCCGAGCACCAGAAGGAGACTGCTGAGCTTAAGGATGAAATTCTCTCACTCCACCGAACAACCAACCTGAACCAACTACAAGCTCAACTCTACGACGTGCAAAATCAAAATTGGGAGTATGAGGTCAGGTTTAAATGCATAAGTGTTGCTGCTAGTTTCAGGATGTTGGAGACCAGGATGTCTTTTGTTGATGGGGAGCCCTTACCTTGGAAGTTGGACGATGACGAGAGAACACCACCACCACCGAAGGAGTAATTCGTCATCAGGTTTTGGCATCCCCTTGGTTTGTTCCAAGCTTGGGGGGTGTCGTGGTATCACATCACTATCTTCTATCTTTTTACCTTTTCAGTATAGTCATATCATGAATAGAGAAGTTATCATATAGGATGGTTTGCATTAAGGAAGTGTATCTCCTCTAGTTAGATATCTATGTATCCCTTGGTGTGAGTTGCCGTTATGGAATATTAATGAGAAGTTCTATCATTTACTCTTTTGCATATCTTATATTAGTTTTCAATTTCTGTTATATGATTGATCTTATTATTAGTATTGGTACCACTTTGGGATCATGAAGTAAATTTAGTTGGTTTTGGCAAACTTGGCTCTGGTTAGTGACAACACTATTTGAGAATTGAATGAAAAAGATAAAAGTACTCTTAAGAAATATAATTTCATCATCTTTCTTTCTTGATTGGCTCATAAGCTTAGTATTCTCTAGTTAAGATCTTTTTGTGCTTCCAAGGAAGATTGCATGTTTGTTTTTATCACATGTATGTTTGTTTGTTTCCTTCAACTCTTATGCTTGCTACCTAGACTTGCTAGCCAAAAACCTATACTGAGAGGGAATGCTTCTCGTGCATCCAATCCTTAAACCAAAACCTATGCCATTTGTGTCCACCATACCTACCTATTAGCATTATTTCTATTCCAAGTAAATTCATGTTTTTATCTACCTTCCGAATTAAACTTGTTATGTGAAAATTAGTGATTAAAGCTCTCACGAACTTGATGGCACACTTTACTTTCTTGCACTTAATAAACTTGAACCATTATGTCATATATGTTGTATATGCTTGCACTTATACGTTGGGATTAGCAGAACCATGCTATCATGGGGAACGCTTTCAACGTTGCACTTGTACCTTGTACCCAGTAGATATCATGCTCTTTTGTTTATGGATTTTGTCGGTGTGAAATGAAAGGGGAGCTTGTAAGTCCATAGAGTTATGTATGTGTGTTAGAGAAACGCCTGGGCGGCTGGTCTAATCCATGCCTAATCATGGTGGAAACCTGCAGCGTAACCATAATGAGCAATCTATGAAGCATTCTTCTTATAAAAAAGATATAGAGATTGAGAAAAAAGAAAAAAGATGAGAAAAGAGGAAAGAGAGAAAAAGCACCATTTTCCCATGGTAAATAAGAAGATGCTGAGATGCTTATTGTCTGCTTGCCTTGTCATTTTGATATGAGGATTCTTCCGTATCATCGGGCAAGGAGTACCCCGTTGGCGGTTCTCTATGATACACATGTACTTACTATGACAAGAACTTACCGGTAACTAAACTTGAGTAGCATGAGGAGCGGCCCTCGTATTCAAGGGACATGAGATTGCCAACTTATACTTTGTCAAGCATATACTCCATAGTTTGTTCACTTTAACCTTAATCACCTAAAGATGCTTATGATAGGGGCAATGAGAGCTGAAAGCTAACAAGTACCATAATTTTTGGAAGCTCTTTATGAAACTTGAAATCCCTGCTTCCCTCTGCGAAGGGCCTATCTTTTACTTTTTAGTTGAGTCAGTAAACCTATTCCCTTCTATCTCAGCAAGTATTTTGAGTTGTTGTGTTTCATTCATTCATATGATGATGTATTCAATCATGTTTCTTATGTTCCTTATTTTGCACATTGCTCTTATCTTAGAGAGTATTACTTTGAAAGCTATCATTGAAAACCCATTATGTTTGAACTCCTGCAAATTGTTAACTATTCTTTAACCAAGAGCAAAGTTTTCCATTACTAATTATGATTTACCTTGTGTATCTTTATAGTGTTTCCTTTACTTATTGCAAGTTAAGTTATATAATAGTGAGTTATCTTATATTATGATTTGTGTATTGATGAATGTGATGCTTCTTGTCCGTATTCTTTTATCGACTCTTCACTCCATAAACCTGAGGTCATGTTTATTGAGCTCAGTTTTCGCTTGGGGACAAGCGAAGTCTAAGCTTGGGGGGAGTTGATATGTCCATTTTGCATCACTATTCTATATCATAATTTACTATTATTCATTAATATATTTCATATTAAGAGATGATACTTATGTTATTTCATCTATTTTTGCATGGTTGATGACTTCTGGAGGATGGACCATTGAAGTAAGGATTTTGATGGAAAAGGCACTGTTTGGTGGCGAAATTCGCGAAGATCAGAAAATACATGGAAAATTCTATTTTTCTAGAAGATGAAGGATGCTAGAAGGGGGAGCGGAGTTGGTCCATAGGGGGCCCACACCACACCCTGGTGTGGGCCACCCCTGGCCGCGCCACCAGGTGGTGTGGCTGCCCTGGCCCACCTCCAGCTCTCCTCTTTGGCGTATATTATCCCCATGAAACGCTAAGCCTCGGAGAGCGACCACAGAAAGATTCAACCGCCTCTGCGGGGTGGAAAACTGTAGATAGGGAAAGAGCTCTCCGGCAGGTAGAAATCTACCGGGGAAATTCCTTCCCGGAGAGGGGAGATCATCGCCATCAACACCACCATCAAGCTGGACTTCATCGAGATCATCATCATCATGTCCATCGCCATCTCCACCAGCACCATCATCACCACTCCATACCACTATAACGATTGGGTTGAATCTTGCATAGTTCTTAGGGGAAGCTTTCCCGGTGTTGATTACTTGTTGTAGTTGATGCTATTGAGTGGAACCATTGAATTATCGTTCATGTTCAGATTGTTACTTGCAATTATTTCATCTCTGATCTTGATCCATATGATGTCTTGTGAGTAGTTCGTTTAGTTCTTGAGGACATGGGAGAAGTCATGTTGTTAGTAGTGGAATTGTGTTGAGAAAGATTCAATGGTTTGATAATTAAGTTGTGGTGTTATTCTTCTAGTGGTGTCATGTGAACGTCGACTACATGACACTTCACCTTTATGGGCCTAGGGGAATGCATTGTGTATTTGGCTACTAATCATAGGGGTTGCCGGAGTGACAGAAACCTGAACACCCGTTAGGAAACCTTTGCACAAGGGAGGTTTAGATCTCAGAGTTTAAAGCTGTGGTTAGGTTTATATCTTAATTACTTTCTTGTACTTGCGGATGCTTGCAAGGGGTATAATCACAAGTATGTGTTAGTCCTAGGAAGGTCGGTACATTAGCACAGGTTCACCCACACAACACTTATCAAACTAAAGAAGATTTATCAACTATATGAAGCGAAAGCACTTGACGATATTCTCGTGTGTCCTCGAGGACATTTGGTCATCTTAAGTAATACAACCAGCTTGTCCTTTGCTAAAGAAAGGATTGAGCCACTTGCTGCATTTATTATTATTCTTTTATTTACTCGTACTTTATTTATCTGCATTATCAAAAACCCCTAAAAATTTGTTTGCTAAGTATTTACAGAGAATCCCTGCTCCAAGCCACTCGTCAACACCTTCTGCTCCTCGTTGGGTTCGACACTCTTACTTATCGAAAATACTGCGATACACCCTCTATACTTGTGGGTCATCAGTCCTTCATCTTTTTCTTCATTATCATCATTGTTTTGATTTTCTATTATTTTATTTTCTACAGGATTAAGCACATCATCTGACTGATTTCTAGAAACAGTGAACTCATCAACAAAGTTGCCATTGTCTACATAAAATCTACCTTGCTGACCATATTCTTAGAAAAATCATCTGTACTAGATGGGTCATTCTCATAAAGGTTACTCAATCTACTACTTGGTTGAATCTTGTACATGACCCGCCAATCATGAAGATATCACTTGGGGGTTGCGTACTTTAAATAAGAAGCTTGTGTATCTTGGTGATCCATGGCAAACGGCTCAAAGTTTTTAAGCCTAGAAGATGAGTTTATCTCCACCATACCCAATTTTGCATCTGACATCATGCCCTTGGTGGGGTCAAACCAACAACATTTGAAGAGTACCATCTCTATTTTTCTGCCAGCCGTGAAGGATAATTTGATGATGTCCTCAATGACACCATAGTAGTCAAGTTGTTCACCATCTGTGGTGAAGGAAGACAAACAAACCCCCGTGTTCATCGTTTTCAACCTCCTAAAATTTTTCTCATATAGCTCTGACCTAAAGCGAAAGCCATCCACGTCATATGAACTATAGGAATAGACTCTAGAGCTACATCCATTAGGTAAATTCCACAAATATTCCTTTGCTAGCTACCGTCGGTTATTAGTATATTAGCCGAAGGACCGTCGGTTATCATTATTCACCATCGAAAATCTAGGGATTTCTAGTAGTGGTAATTCAGACTCTAGATTCACTATTCCTTTGAATGATGCTAACAATCTGGTATTCATATCCTACCATCTTGCTTCCAATCTATATCCCACCATATCCATGACGCGTGCTTGAGAGTTGTGGTGGAGCATCGGTGACAAGAGCTCATGGAGAACATTACGCTAGAAGGAAAGACGATCTATGAGACGAACTTGGCTATGCAAGAGAAGCAGAAGGCCGAGCTCGACGTGATCATCGCATAGTCGATGAGTCATGTCGTTGTATTGGGAACAGTAGTACTTGAGGAGGTTAGATAGAGGTGTGGGGACTAGCAGGGAAGCTATCGACGGCGTCCGCAGGCAGGATTGGATACAAGCGAGCGTAGTGGGACGCAAGAAGTACCCAGGTTCAGGGCCCTCGGGGTGAGGTAAAGCCCCTACTCCTGCCGGATCTGACTATGTGGAATACCAGGACTACAAGTGCTCCTCGAGTTGTATACGCTAGCTACTGCCTTAAATGCTGTAAGACCAACCCTTTCTACTGAGGCCTTGCCTCTCCTTATATAGGCAGAGAGGCAAAGGTCTCACTGGCCAGTCCGACTGGCGGGCCCCACAGGCGGGTCCCAGCCGACTAGTCATCCACAGTGTCTGGTATGGCTTGTCCCGTCGGAGTACGAGCGGTATGGCTGTCGTAGGCACAATGGTCGCCGTGCGAGCCTGTCGTCAGCACCGGCCACTGTTCCTGCGTCACCCACGCAAAGTCTTCGGTATGGCCGGATAGTTGCCAGTCTTGTCACCGTACAGGGCATACCGTGCACTGATACACACGTCGCCATGTCCCATTGATTGAGTCCGGCTATGTAGTCGTATCCGGCTGCCTCCTACTGATCCGGCTACCAGGGGATAGCTGGCATGTCTTGCCTTGTCCGGCTGCATCTGGTCAGCCGGACGCGATCCGATTGGGGTACCTGGGGATCACCCCCCTAACAAGTCAGACGATGGAGACCTCCATGGAGCAAGCGGTGACTGTCACTATAGAGAAGGACAAGGCCATGGACATATCCATCAACAAACTGCAGGCCTACACCAATGGTGCCAAGAACGAGTTGTGGCAGCACATCCAGGAGCTGCACGCAGCCATGGGTCTTGCTCCCGCATCGGCAACTCAGATCCTACCACCCGGAATACTAGGGGAGCCGTGGAGATGGGCCCATATGGGCACTGCACTGCTACAATTACACGAGGGACTGGATTTGGCTCGGCCATATATTCCTCCTCTGGCACGAGGTATCACCCTGATCAAAAATCCGCTCCTGCTTTCGCTAGTCTACTGAACCGTGAGCGTCGCTCGTCGTCCTAGAACCATGACAAGCCTCTGTCCATGGATTTCCCAAAATTTGATGGGCTGAATCCAAAACTCTAGCATATTCGCTGTCAGGATTACCTTGTCATGTTTGATACGGATCCTAACCTATGGATAGCAATAGCTAGTATGAAATTTGAAGGGGAAGCTTCCCAGGGTGTGTTTGGTAGGTTGCGTTCCTTTATCGGATCCCTGTGGTAGTGCTGAGGCTGGCACTGCCACACTCATACGAGCTTCGAGGCATCTTCTACAACTTGTTTGTAACCTGCATGGAATTTTTTGCACAAGGACAAGAACAAGTGCCTGTTGTTTGGTTGCTCATGCTGGATTTGACTCTCACACTAATATGCACACCTAAAGTCATTAACAACTTGTGTTCGTCTTTTGTGGGCTATACCGGCTATTAGTGCGACACTTGCAGCGCTAGCGATGGAGGGCGAGGGAGAAGGGCAACTGTTGCGGCTGCGCCAGGGCGGCGGGGCACCTGCTTCGGATGCGCCGAAAACGGAGGGTTGCACCTACGATGGAGGGTGGCAGGGCACCTGATGTAGCTGCATCGATGACAGTGGGTTGCACCACAATAGCGTAGATCAAGAACCGCTCAATGTCCAGCTGGATCAGGAACCACTCGATCTTGCTCGTCATGTCGAGGTCCTTGCCTGCAACGGCCATGAACTCGAGCTGGAACATGACAGACTACAACACCGCAACAAAGGGGGTCTCCGCATGGTCACATCCGCGATCGACGGTGATGACGACCTTGGCGTTCCTCTACCTCCACATTCCTCTACCTTCAGGACCCGCCTATTGAATAGGCCTTCTTCCTCAACCTCATCTTCAACCTTAACTTATCATCAAACCTCACATACACGAACCTATTCAAAAGGGGAGGGAAAACAACTTCATCTTCAACCTTGAAGCCACATATGGATTCCTCTACCTCCATCAAACTGAAAAACTTGCAACACAAGAGTTGTGTGAACAACAATATCAAGCTACTCATGAAATGAAATTTCGAACGATTTATTCTATGCGACAAATCTAAAGAAATATGCCCAAAAAGCTTCAACTTTGACCTCAAATATGAGAAGATACGGATCACGGACCTCGAAGTCAATGGTCAGAATTGAACCTCATCATCGATGTGCATATTTTTCATGTAGAGCTCGACTCAATTTGAAGTTTGTATGTGCTAATCACAAGATGTCAAGATTGAGATTGTTTAGAGAGGAGAGAGAAAGGGGAGGAGAAGATAGCCCACGAGCTTGTGCACTCATGCGCTCGCTGTGGACAGGCTGGCTAGAAACGCTCGATTCGAGTGTTGTAGTCGTGCGGACCATGAGCCGCTTTTAGAATCATGCTAGCCACAACGAAGGGTCTATGCAGGCAACAAATCGGGTCGTTTTTGGACCAACTCAACCTGTCCCGGGGGACTGCAGGCTACCAAACATGCCCCTAATGGTTGTCATCTATTCAACACCAATTTTATTTGACTAGAGTAAAAACATGGATCATAACCTCTGGATAGCAATAGCAAGTAACGCAATTTTACGGGGAAGCTGTGGTTGTCATCTGTTCAGCATCAATTTGTGCGAGTACACTGGCCTCTACACACCATGGGTTTTCCCTTCTTCGGGTCGCTCCGCGACCAAGACCATGCTTACCACCTGATTTATAGCAGCGATATAAAGTAGTAAAGGCTCTTTCTCTTTTGGCGACACGACGACAGGAGATGTCGAAAGTGTCCTTTTGAGATCTTCAAAGGCGCCCTGAGCTTGTTCCGTCCATTTGAATTTTTCTGATTTCCTCATGAGGTCGTAAAATGGCAATGCTTTTTCTCCTAACCTTGCAATGAAACGACTGAGTGCCGCTACTCTTCCTACCAGCTGCTGTACACCACGTATATTTGTTGGCTTCTTCATTGTTAGGATTGCTTATATTTTCTCGGGATTACCCTCTATTCCTCTTGTTGACACCAAATATACAAGGAGTTGCCCTGCCGGGACTCCAAAGGAGCATTTCTTTGGGTTCAATTTGATGCTAAACTTGTCAATATTTTTGAATGTTTCTTTGAGGTCCCTGATGAGCGCAGATCCTTGTCTTGTTGTAACTATGATGTCATCGATATATACTTGTATGTTTGTGCCTATTTGGCTTCCCAAAAAAAATCTGCATGATCCGCTGATATGTTGCTCCGGCATTCTTGAGGCCAAAGGGTATTGTTGTGTAGCAAAATACACCATAAAGCATGATAGACGCAGTTTTCTCCTGATCTTCTTCCTTCATCCTAATCTGGTGGTATCCTAAGTAAGCATCCAAGAAAGAAAGACGTTCGCATCCCGTGGTTGCATCGATTATTTGGTCGATTCGCGGCAATGGGAAGTGATCTTTTGGACAATGCTTATTCAGTGCAGTGAAATCAATGCACATCCGAAGTTCTATAGTATTTTTCTTTGAAACACATACTGGGTTTGCGACCCACTCTGCTTTTGTTAGTTCTTTGATAAAGTTGGCATCGGTAAGGCGATGGAGCTCCTTTCCAATGGTTTTATGCTTTGGTTCTGCGAAGCGACGAAGCGGTTTCTTTACTGGCTTCGCCTTTGGATCCAAATTTAATATGTGCTCAGCGAGTTCCCTGGGGATTCCCGGCATGTCAGAAGGTAGCCATGCGAAAATCTCCCAGTGCTTAGGGAGGAACTCGATGAGCGCGCTTTTCTATACGGGATCAAGATTGGAGGCCACAAATGTTGTTTTTGTCAGGTCAACAGGGTGGATCTGTAAGTATTTTGTGTCATTTGCGGTGTCAAAAGCCTGATCGGGATTGACACGCGCTACTTCTAGTGGTTCTGCAATTGCCGAAGTTTTGAGTTGTTCGAACTCTGTTTCCATCCCGAAAGATTTAGAAATTTTGTTGAACTCCTAATCACAACTGTCGTCTCGTGTGAAGCTTCCTTTTACCGTGATGATTCCTTTTGGTGCTGGCATTTTCATGACTAGGTACGCGTAATGCGGAACTGCCATGAACCGTGCGAAGGCTGGTTGTCCCAGGATCGCATGATATTGTGATGGCCAGTCCATGACTTCGAATTCGAGTTTTTCTCGCCTGAAATTTATTTTGGAACCTAAAACAACGTCAAGAAATACTCTTCCTAAAGGAATTTCGGCTTTACCTGGTACTATTCCGTGGAAATATGTTTCTGTTGGCGCCAGATTGTCCAGGGGATAACCCATTGTTCATAATGTTTTTGCGTAGATCAGATTTATGCTGCTTTCTACGTCCAAGAAGACTTTGGCTCATATCGAACCCGCCGATCTGTGCTTCAACTATTAAGGCTGAGTGACCTGGTCATGGGACCCGAAGCGGGTGATCGGCTCTACTGAATGTGATTTCTTGCTTGGACCATTGGAGATATTCGGGTGTGGTTGATGTTGTTGTTTCCGCCATATTGATTTGTCTTGTGATGAGCTTCTGGGTTCTGTTGGATGGACACCCCTTCTGGATCATTGACATTGTCCCTTTTGACCTAGGGTTTTCACCGTTTTGATCATTTGTGTTTTGTGGTGGCATAGCTGGTGGTGGTGATGGTGGTGCGTCGATGGCTAATGTGCCAGGCGTAGATGCATATCTTCGGTTTGCCGCTTTAGTTGCTTTTGCATTACATAGCTCCTGCATCTTCAAGAATGTTTGGTAGTCTTTCATGAGATGGTTAGATTGTCACCTGCCTACTGAGTCGACGTAAACGTGCATATTACAGGGTCCTTCCAGCATTTGTATTGCGGGCATAGGTGGATCTCGAGCTCTTGGTTGATACTGCTGTGTTGATTGGCTTCCTCCGACGTCATCCCTGTTATGGCGGTATCCGCCGTTGTAGTCGTTGCTTCTGTTGTTACCTTCTCCCGAGAAACTGGCTGCAACGTAACTTGGTCCTGTGTTTCCATCGTTGTTCCTTCTTCTTCTATCATTGCCACGTTTATCCCTGTCTTCCTTGGGTGATTGCATACGCTTGTTATGCAGCACGTCTTCTCCATCAGCCCAGCGGTTTGCTATTTCCATTAGTTGTGAGATTGTTTTAGATTTAACCCGTCCCAGTTCTTCTATGAATTCTCGACGATGGAGGCCGTCGTTGAAGGAATCGATCGCCCTTTCATCGGATATGGACTCAGCCGAGTTTTTTATGATATTCCATCGTTGGATGAATGCCCTTATTGATTTTCCAGACTTTTGTTTGCATGCTCGCAACTGCTCCAAGGATGCAGGCCATTTAAAGGTGGATTGGAAGTGTCGAATGAACTTATCTTCTAGGTCGTTCCAGCTGCCGATGGAATCCTCGGACAGCTACCTGAGCCATGATCTTGCGGCGCCGGTGAGGTGCAGCTCTAGACTTTGCATTGCGGTGGCTGTGGAGCCGCCTTGCAACTTAACAGTGGCCAAATAATCTGCTAACCATGCTTCGGGTTCCTGGAGTCGATCGTACTTGTAGCAGTTGTGCGGAAGATTGAAATCCTTGGGTACTGAGGTTTTGCGAATCCGCTGAGTAAAACAGCTGGCCCCGCATAGCTCATAATCGTCTTTGTTCTGTCCGTCGTGGTATCGTCGGCTGCGGTTTTCGTCTCTTGATCCGTCATTCCTATGTTGCGCGTTGTCGTTTCTTGTGCTGCTTTGTGGCTCGGGTGCTACAGATGTTCCTGGTGTGGTGATCGAGATCGTTGGGTGTGTCCCACTTGCCGAGGACTGCTATGACGGCGTGGGGATCTATCGGGCTATCGCTTGTTGTGCTTCTGCGAGGGAGGCTCACACCATGCCAAGGTTCATCAGGGTAGAGCGGTGGAGGGCCGCACGGGGATCGTCGGGTGCAGGCCGAGTTGTGAGTAGATATGTTTGTGCGGTCACGATGGCTATTTGGGTCGTTTTTGCCTTGATGTTTCCTGCTTGATCGATCGACATGAATGATAGATCAATATCACGGATGAGTCCACCTCTCTCTGCTTCAGGGATATTCGCTAATCGAGATGTTCTCCTTCCTGGTGGTGCTCCTCCTGTTACGCTCCCTAATCCTCGGGTGGAGCTTAACTATGCCCGTCGTAAGCTTGATTCATCGGCTAATCTCTTTCTTTCGTCGAGTTGCCTTTGCATCCTGAGTAGATCTCTCTTCTTGTGATGAAGTAGATATTGGTATGCTAATAGATCTTCGTGTGAGGCGTCCGCTGTCATCGGGACTGCTCCCGAAATTGCTTCCCCTGCCCTTTGCCATGCCGTTGATGGTAGCCGAAGAGTTCGCCTCTCTCCTTCATGTGGCTCTCTGCCTCTTCCTTGGACTATGCGGTTATCCATCGTTTCTCCTTCGTTTCCGTGGTCCCCTTCATTGTTGTGATTTCCTGCATTGTCATCTGATAAAATACCATTAGGATTGAGAATAGGGTTACTGTTAGAGTCGCGTGGTGTTGAGGTGTTCTGGTTGACCATGCACACTTGGTGGCGTGTTATGCGTGGGTTGGTGACATTGTCTACTGCTCCGAAGGACGCGTTGTTAGTATTCTGAGATTGTACTTCTAGGTAAATCTTCGCCATCCTTATTCTGAAGTTGATGTTTTTGCTGCTTTCTTTGGGTTCTGAATTTGCCGGCTTGTTCTGCGTGGTGGGGTTAGCTGTGGGTCTGATCTGAAGGAGAGATCAAGGTCCCCTAGATCCATCTTGTTTTGCTCGCTTTCTTCGCCTGCTTCGTCCTGTGTTGTGGCGTCCATGGAGGACCCGACGGAAGATGTTGATACCGTCGTAGGCGCATGTTTTTTCCACCGATGGTTCTAATGTGATCAGGGCCGAAGGGTGTGATTCTTGCGGGTCTTCTACTTGGAAGTGGAAGCTTCCGATGATCAGATCAGATCCGTCGTTGAAATCGACGGGTACCAACACAGGGGTGGCAGGTGTTTAACTGCTTTCGTCAGGTTGATGCTTGATGGAGAGCGGTCCACCGAATCCTTGGTTCCAGCATTCAGGCTTCCCACAAACGACGGCAATTGACGAGGGGTAACCTCGACAATGCCCATGATGATGGACTTAGGGTTTCACGGAAAAGAGAATGCTGGGAATTTTGTCAGATGTTAGGAAAACAATGAAGTCAAAGTCGCCTGAATATTTGGGAATCGCACTATTACAAGTTGTCTAGGAGTTTTCGATACCCTCGGTTGGGCTTCTCCCGTCCTATATATAATAGGCCGGGTCTCAAAGCTGTATGCGGATAGGACTCATACACGCGTAATTACAACACCAATACAATGTCGGTTCATAGTCCCTTTCCTAATACAATCAAAGTCTTTGTCGGTTGCTTCCTTGGGCTGTCGTCTGGAATCTTCATGGGCCAGAATCCCTTTTACTCAGTATAGGGTAGTAAATCATAAGCATCCGAGTAATCATACCTATATCAGTCACTGACTACAAAACTCTGAAAAGTAAGTATCCTCTGCCAGTAATAGATGGACTATTGGATGAGTTAGTGGGTTTCCTTTTTCTAAGCTCAATCTTCGAGCATGATATCATTAGATTATACTTTCTCCTAGGTAAGAACACAAAACATCTTTTCACACTCATAATGTCCATTTTCAGTTCAATGTAATGGCATTTGACCTTACTAGAGCACCCGCAACCTTTCAAATTCTCAGGAATGATACATTAGCAATAGTTCTATGAAAATGTGCTATTGTGTTCTTTGATGACATCTTAGTTTATAGAAAAACTTATTAGGAACACTTATCCCACCTCAAGATTATGTTTCACTTGTTACAACAACACCAATGGAAGGTTAAGGGATCCCAATGTGCCTTTGCACATTGCATCATCTCATATTTCGGTTATGTTGTCAATGAAGAGGGAGTGTCTAGTGACCCTAGCAAGATTTTGAGATGTGAAGAAATGTCTAGTCCCAAAAAATATGAAAGAACTTCGTGGATTTCTTGGTCTATCAGGATACTATAGGAAGTTTGTGAGGCATTATGGCATGATCAGCCAGCCTCTCACAAATCTGCTCAAGAAACATGTTCCATTTGTGTGCTATGCTGAAGCACAATCTGACTTTGTTGCTCTTAAGTCTGCTCTTATGACAACACTAGTGCTTGCGCTTCCTTATTTTGCACAGAAGTTCGAGTTACGAACTGACACATGTGATCTAGGAGTAGGTGTTGTACTGCTCCAATGAGGTCACCCTCTTGTGTATGTCAGTCATGGACTTGGTCCTCGTTCACGTGGCTTCTCGATGTATGAGAAGGAGTACATGGATATTTTGTTGGTTGTGGAGCATTGACGACACTACCTCTAGCACGCTGAGTATATAATACACATAGATCAGCGGAACCTAGCACATTTAGAAGACCGATGCTTGCATACACTGTGGCAACAAAAGTCTTCACTAAATTACTAGGACTCTAATTTAGCATTCGTTACAAGAAAGGAAGTGATAATAGGTCTGTCCGCCCTGTAGTTGATCATACATTACTATCGATTTCTACCTTGCAGCCAGCTTGGTTGAGCAACATTCTAGCTGTGTACAAGAAACATGAGACAGGAACTTAATTGCTTACTTGTTTGGCTACACAATATGAACCTAATCCCATGTATGCCTTGCGCGATGGGTTGATCCGCTACAAGAACATATTGTGGCTTACTGTGGACACTGAGTTGATTAAGAAAATGATTGAAGCCTTCCATTCTATCCCTGTTGGAGGGCATTATGGTGTCCCTATGACAGTGCGCCGACTGAAATAACTTTTTACTGAAAAGGAATGAAACACCATGTGCATCAATTCGTGCAAGAGTGTCGCATATGTGAAAGGGACAAAAATGATCGTGATCGTTACCCTAGCCTCCTTGTGCCCCTTCCAGTGCCCTCGCAGTTTTAGCAGGTTGTCGCTATGGATTTTATGAGGTCGTTTTAATTGCATATTTGTCATGGACAAATTTTCAAGGTACACACTTCACCGGGCTCACTCACCCTTTAACGTTGTCCACTATCGCCACTTCCTACATGGACAATGTGCACAAGCTTCATGGTATGCTAGAGATAAGATATTTACAAGCCGGTTCTGGCGTGAGATGGCAGCACTGACAGGAATGAAGCTTCACATGAGCTCTGCGCATCACCACCAAACTAATGAACAGTCGGAGACAGTCAATCAGTGTCTTGAAGGATATCTCTGCTGTTTCACTCACTCATGTCCTCTCAAAGGGGCGTTATGGTTGTCCTTGGTGGAATTCTGATACAACACGAGTGCTCATTCTTCTATGGATGGCAAGTCGCCATTTGAGGTTCTATATGGACATCCTCCACGATATTTTGGACTCTCTACAATTGATACTTGTGCGCGCATGGAGCACCAGGCGGATAAACGGCACTCTGACTACGTTCTTACCGTTGACAATTCAATTTTCTTGAAGTTGCAGTCATATATCCATGCATCACTCGCACCACGCGCTCACCACAAGTTCCTCTTCAAATACTATGGCCCATATCTAGTGACTAAAAGAATTGGTGATTCTGCTTATCGTCTATAATTATCACCGGACACTTGTATTCACCATGTATTCCATGCCTCGCAATTGAAGCTCGCTCTAGGACATAACTGTCAGGTACAAGATGACTTACCTCTGCTGATGCTTGCTCGACAATTCTATTTTGTGTCTTGCAGCGCCATTTTCGTCAGCCAGGATCAGTCTCTGTGCCGCAGGGCTTGATTTGGTGGTCTCATCAACCTGTGTCGTTGGCTACCTGGAAAGGTCTTGAGGAACTTTGTCGGTGTTTTCCTCTTGCGCCAGCTTACCTAAGCTGGACCAAAAGAAAGAAAGAGGGAATGTTAGCACTCCTCCTAGCGCTCGCGACCACGAGGTGGGCTTGGGCTTGGAAGATCGTAAAGCCCAACCCACTAAGAGGACTCTGCAGCCCACTACTGCTATCCAGCTAAGGACTATGTCACACCGGTGACGACTTAACGAAAAGTGTCTTTTACAGTTAACGACATGTCTCGGCAAAGCATCCACCGTCCACTGTCGCTTTGAGATTAGTGCAGCACTTTGCCTTTTTCCCTGGCCAGCACATGGGTGACGTCTCGCTGATGTCATGCTAACGTCACCAACTGATAGGGAATCGAAACCGAATTGAAACTTAACCGAAACATTGAAAAGGCTGTGAACAGTAAAATGTTTCATAGGTTTCATACACACATGTTTCATTTTTCTTTTACAAAATTTTCAAAAGTTTGCCAGCACATGGCTGACGTTACCGGTGCCGGTAGAAACGTCGGGTTCGACTACTTAAGTACTACCTCTGTTTGGGATTATAAGTCCGGAGAGTTTTTTTATATTGCTTGAAATTATAAGAGCTATCTTATTAATTAGTGTCTCTCGTCTAATGCATGTTCTCATTTTTCGCTCACCTCTCTCATGCATGTAAAACAATTGATGCATGCATAGATTAATAAGACAGAGTTATACAGTGTCTTGGTATTAGTAACTGGCCTTTAGGACTAATAATATCAAACAGAGGTAGTAATAGAGTAGGCATAAGAAAGTTTGGCGATTGACACACGGCTGATGCCGTAAGCTTGTAACTGAACCAGATCTTGTACTGCTCCTCTTCGAAGCAATTCCTCGAGCGAACTGCAGATTCGCTATTCCCTTGCCTCATGCTGACAAATACTCCGTACATCCATAAACCTCGAGCCTTAGACCAGAGCAAGCGTGGAAAAAATCATAATCCAATGATAAAATCCTCTGTCCCCTAATTACAAGCTGCAAGCAATCTGCAACCCTGCCCCTGCCACCGAATTATGGTCACGTCAGTTTAATCCGAGCGATATCGATCGCATGCTGAAATTGCTGATGCAGTAATGTCACCAAGCCCACCATTCCTCGCAGAACCACCATTCCTCCATCTTCGGCACCAGAAATCGAATGCAAAGCCCGAAAAAATTGCGATTTCTCTAGAGCACAATCGATCAGTGCGGAACGCCCAGCTGCGCCGGCGCTGCCCACGCCGCTTCCTCCTCCTGATCCTGCGCCAGCGCCTCCTTAACGTTTTGACGCTTCAGCGAGACCACCACGCCGCGCTTCACGGCGGCAGCGTACACGGCCATCGCGTCGAGCCACCTCTCCTGTCGGCTGAGCTCGCCGAGCAGCGCGTCGAACGCGTTCCGGCCAGGCACGAAGTCCTTCGCGATCACCGTAGCCAGCACCCGCACGGCGTCGCGCGTCCTACTGCGATCGCACAGAGCGCGCACCACGTCCGTGTACGCGCGCTTCCGCAGCGCGTACCCCTTGCGCACCATGTCGTCCAGTATGGCGACGGCCGCGTCCACCTCGCCGCCGCGCGCCAGGGCCTGCGCCATCAGGCAGTACGTGTACGACACCGGCTCGTGCCCAGCCGACACCACCTTGCCGAACACTTCCTTGGCGTCCTTCAGGACCGAGATGTCCGCCGCGCACTGCCGGCACAGGCCCCGGGCGAGGGTGTCCAGCGCGCGGCCGTCCGCCTCGAACCCGGCATGCTCCATGCGCTTGAACGTCTTCCACGCCGCTGATATCTCGCCGGCCCGCAGCAGCGCTGGCAGCACTATGGTGAAGCTGATCTTGTCCGGCGGACAGTTCTCGCTGTCGCACATCTCCATGAGCAGGTCGTAGGCTTTCAGCAGGTTCCCCTCCTTGCAGTGGCCGTTGAGCAGCGCGTTGTAGGTGAATATCGTCGGAGAGAGGCCCATCCTGATGGCGTCCTCGAAGATGGCCATGGCGTCCTCCGTCCGGCCGACCTTGCAGAAGCCGTCGAGCACGATGGTGAAGGTGTAGATGTCCGCCGTCTGCTTGGGCGAGTCCTTGAGCTTGTTGAGGAGATCCCGCGCCTCCTCGAGGCGGCCGACGTAGCAGAGCCCACCGATGAGGCTGTTGTAGGTGCGGATGGTGGGCTCGCTCCCGACGGCGCGCATGGCGTCGAACACCTCCATGGCCCTGGTGATGCGGCCGCGCTTGCAGAGGCAGCCCACGACGGCGGAGAAGGCGGCCACGCTGGGGAGGTACCCGCGCGCCAACATCTCGTCGAGCGTCTCCTTGGCTTCGTCGGGCGCGCCCTTCCTGCAGAAGCACTGCACGGCGATGGCGAAGGAGTGGGCGTCGGGCGCGACGGTGCCGTTGGGCTCCAGCGACCTGAAGAGCGCGACCGCGGAGTCGTAGTCACCGCCCCTGGCGAGCGCGGAGATGATGTCGTTGTAGTCGGAGATGGTGAGCGCCGCGTCGTCGCGTTGCAGGAGGTCGAGCACCTTCACCCGCTCCTCCATGGGGAGGCTCATGATCCGCCTCGCGCAGTCACGCGCCCTGAGCTGGGAGCTCCTCCACCTGCCGTCAGCTAGTTCTCCGGGGATCGAGTCGAGAATTTGCGCAGACGAGGCGGGATGGTGTTCTCTGAGGAGGATGCCGTTGCCGTTGGACTGGAGCGCACCGAGGAGCTCTGCGTCGTGGTCGTCTTGCGGCGGCACTCTGCACAGGCAGGGGAAGGAAGCCGCGGTTCGAGGCGGCAAGGAGAGGACGCCATGACAGCTGGAGGACGGCGGGGGGAATGGGAGGGAGGAGTGGTAGAGAGACGCCATGGCCGTGGACGCGGGAGCGGGGCCGAGGGGTAAGAGGAGATGGATGGGGTTTGAAGGCGGAGAGGATGAGAGGCTCTCGTGTAACGAGAGCGCCACGGGGCAGAGACCGAGAAAGAAGCCCGTCCATGGCCCAGACTGTCCAGTATGCAGGACTGCTCGACTTGGGCTTCTCATTTTCGCTTACAGGCACCGCAAGGGACCCAGTATCTTTTTCTTTTTTGCACAAAGGAGAGTACCTCGAAGGGGCCGGAAGCCTTTCATTAAAGTAAGACAGTGGAGATATAAATTTTCATGTAGAACTCTAAATAATAGGAAAATACAAACAAGTCCATAAGCTTTACAAAAAGAACCCTACAAATAAACAGGAGAAAGCAATTATGTCCTTCTTCTAAACCGACTCTGCAACAGCTAGGCCTCGCAATGGAGGTTGAAGATATGCGGAACACTTCGCCGGCAAGCTCAAAGGCCTCAACTTGGCCAGGATAATCGACCGGCTAACTGCCTTCGATTTGGAACTACAGAAGATGTTAGCTTCACTACTCCAAGGCCAATCGTCGCCGCTGCTTCTCAGGGGTCCTCTCCTTCTAGTCGCAACTTCGGCGCCCAGGTAGAATAGACATACCGAAGAGCAACAACAACGAGCAACCAGAATCCGCAGACGTTGCACAAAGAAACCAAGCTCCCTCCTCAGAGCTCCTGTCCGAGATGAGGAGGAGAAGCCAAAGATGATACAACAACAACAACAAGATGAGGAGCACCATCTTTAGGTAGCAGAGGATGACGTAGAGCAGAGCCTCTTCCCCTCGCCACCACGGCAAGCCGAGAGACGCTTCTACACACCACATGCATCGCCATAACACCTCTCCTCCTCTCCACCTCAGCCGGCCAGGAGACGCATCGCCGCTTCTAGTCTTTGTAACCGAAGACAGTTCCTAGACCCAAAAGCCCCTTTATTTGAGGAGGCAGCAGCTGTCCGCCTTAGCACCCATGGCTCCGATCGCTAGAGCTTCGCACCGAGGAAGAAAAGCCACCGTCGTCTACAGGTCTCAAGCAAGAAAACCACTAGCCGCCTCCCGACATAGAGCCAAACTATGGCATAGAGCCAACACCTAGTTACGCTAGAAGTACTAGAACGGCCCGGTATATGGGTGGCGACGAACAAGCAGAGGGAAAGGATGATAAGGTTGGAGCATTGGGGAGAGAGAACCTTGGATATTGCAAGGGACCCAGTATCAACACAATGTATATTGATAACTAATCGACCTTCTATGTCTATTGTCCTTTGTTTTTGCGAAATTGGTGGCTCTTCGGCCAAACTAATCTCTCATATATGACCTCTCAGAAAAACTATTTCGGCCGACACTCTGATCGACGCAATTTCTTATGGAACCGAATTTGTACAGTACCACTGTCATATCAATTTGGTGCACGAACACTCTAAATATATCAACACGTTTGGTGTCGCTTTCCTTGGTGCCGATGTCTAGAAGGTCGACACTGGTCGTTTTCTTCACCATCTCATGACGAGTGGAGTAGGGATACCTTCGATCCAGATTACATATGTAGTATAGTAGATTTTTTCCTAGAAAATCTAGGTTTATCAAACTTTGGGAAACGATTACTGTATGGAAATAATAAGGAACATCTACAAGACATTGTTTACTCATTTTGTTTTATGTTTACTAAACCTTACTAGTTTACTTTGAATCATTGGTTCTTGCAACGGATGAAAATAGGCCAGGATTGAAAATTCACCTGCAGTTGCACATACATATGGGATAAAGATAGAACATTCATGTGTGAAATGATCTAATATAGATAAGGTTGTGGGCAGCACATCCGTAAACACTAAAGCCCCTACAAGCAATAGGCATGGCAATAGTCTTTTGGTCCAACCGTTATACCACGAAGCATCGGGCTATAAAAATTATTAAGTAAATACAGATCAAAGCATTAAGAACGGTATTGTTGTTGTTACTCCCAAGTGGATCTCTAAATGAAGACCGTACTCCTCTTGTTGTCACTAAGTTTCGCGTGAAGTCGTCGTTCACCACTCATCTTACCTCTAACCTTTATCAATCCTTGGGATCTTGGGTACCTACAAGTCCATGGATCGAGACATGACAAAGATACAAAGATACATACTCCATCTAACCGTTTATACCCTGCGTTTTGGTTAAATCACAGATACCAAGGAGAGGCTTAGATGGGCTATTTGGAGTACAAGATGGACTAAATTGCCCTTGTTGTAGTCCACGGGAAAGCTGCTCTGGCTAGAGAATCCATGCAAAGCTTAATTAGCATCCGCGGATGCATTGGCTCACGTCGCTCTCGTCCCCTCGTCTCTAGCGCAAAGTAATTCACCGCTCACTGTGCTAGATCGTACACGCGCTTCCTCATCTCTCCCGCGCAGCGGACGAGAGCACACATGGGAGGGCAAATTGGGAAACAAACGACTAAATTTTCTAGAACGCGGGGTAAATCTGAAAATCAAGAAAAATTAGAACGTGGGGTATAAACGGACAGAGGGAGTATCTCCTATTCAACACCACACAATATTTCCATGTATTAGATGCACATAATCGCTATGAAGTTTCACTCCAACTCGTAGCCCATGAAGACTACTCACTCATAACAATAAGATCAATGATAGAAAACAGTGTGCAAATACTTGGATTGAAATTAAATATTATTACAATGGTCGCTGAATCACAATGAGATCTCAAGTACAAGATAATGGCTATATCTATGGAGTGGATGGAGGATAGAGAGGATGAACTATGATGATGGATCTCCTTCCGTGGTGTTGTGATGCAATCTCATAATGGCGGACCTCTGCACAGTGGCTGGAGTCTTAAAATATATATGCGTCTTCACGAAAGTTGCAGTGTTTGACCTAACGGAGTTATCGTTGCATAGTATGGGTGGGCCATGCCCGTATTACAGGTTGTTAAACTTGTAGACGAATCCATTTTGTCCCTATTTAACTTGCTTGAGTAGAAAACATGATAATCGTCAATGAATGCTCCCGATTTTGGCTTAAAAGTGTGATTTCCCACACAACACAAATTAAAAACAAGGATTGCACATCTTTACAATAATTAGTCACTAGTAGCAAGGCTAGAATATTCTTGGTCAATTACTTGACTTAAAATGTGATTTAAACGCGAAGAAATATGGCTATTTTCATAGCCGTCAACTTCCCCAAAGATCAAACCTTGAGCGTCCTCGAGCAAGAAACAAAAGAAACCATAAGAAACTCAGCGTTTAAACTGAAATAACGAGAAGATGAATTCACTTATGGTTGGTAGTCATATGCATCCAACACTTCTTCCATTTGAAAGACTTATCAAAATTAGAGAAATTCCAAGAGTACTATACAAGATCCTTTAACCCAAAACAATCAAAGGGGGGTTGATATAAGTATAAACAACTAGAGGTGTAACAATCATTCAAATTCCTCTAGTTAACTCTCAGTTTGCCAAGGAACACTAGGAATTTTCTTATTAGCAGAATTAAGTATGAGAGATCATGTCCAAAGTATCTTAATAGTGAAGTGTCCTATTGACACCCACATCAATATATCAAGACTATCAAAACACTATTATTCCATTCATTGTCTTTCAAGAAAATTCATCTAGTAGAAATGAGACCATGCCAAAGACTCTTTGTGTGACTTTCTTTCAAATAAAATTTCCAATAAGGATCATTGAATGTATTTTTAGCAATACTTCATACAACCTTAAAGAGTACCAATACTTTTGCCTATTACAGTAACAATTGTTACCCATGTCATCAACTTAATAGCCGAAATCAGAGGTTGTACCATTGATCATTCGCAGGCCAGTGGAGTTGTTGGCATCTCAAAGGTGTGCATCAAAAATTTATAAATAAGCAATAACATACTTTGACTCACAACTTTGAGCTTTGGCATGCACCTCAATTACCACTAGACTTCATTTCAATCAAACAACTCCTTTCAAAAGTGACATCAAGTCTGTCAATATATCTATGTGGTTAAGTATCTTTAAAGGTAAACTCCTAAGACAATCACTCAACATACATGTCATAAATTGGAGACTTTTTCTTGTTATACTTGTTTGGCAATATTATTTCCAAGGCAAGAATTGGTTAGCTACAACAACTAGAGAGAAAGCTTCCACAACTAATTATTCATACAAATAAAAAGCTTTACTCTAACTATTTTGAATTACTCCCGCTAGCATAACATATTAACAAATCAACTAACTTCGATAAACATTTCAAATTTCTAAAGTGGGAGACATAGGACATACCTCTCATGAGTGACTTCACTGGTTCTCTTCCTTATGGGGATGTGTTCCTTCAAAACTCAAGTCAAATCACTCTTAGAGTAAAATTGAAGCAAAGAGGCAAATCCACTTCTGGGAAAAAGGAAAAAGGAAAAAGGAAAATCTTTTTGTATTTTTGAGGTTGGGGATTAAATATAGAAAAGAATTGCAACCAAACAAGATACTAAATAAAAGAAAATAAACAAACGAAAAAATAAAAACAAAAGCGAAAAGCAAATGAAAAAGCAAAGTGTTGGGACAACCCAACACGAGTGTTTCAAAGTTCTCACGGAGCTGGAGTACAACCTCATTATTACAAAAATAAAATTGCTTAGGAAACACATCTCCAAGCTGAAGCTTTTGCATGCCTTATTGTTTCTCATTGTGGTGAGGGTGGATAATCTTCCAAGTTCAATTGCCTGCTCTAACTGGTGAACTGGGTTGAGAGGTTCGTGGTGGCGTCTTGAAGGTTGATGGAGAGTTGCTCATGTTTTGGATGTTTTCTTCGAGCACGTAGATATATTCATAGGTGGTGGAGTAGTTTGGTGGTTGATGCTCCTATTCGGGGCCTTCCTGTTCTACTTCTTCATCCACGGGTTTTTCTTGTTGGGGTAGTCCTGCTTCAACCAGCGTATCATAATGTAGACGTCCATTCTCGATAGAGAACAAATCATTATACAAGGGAGTTGGGATCAAGTGATCGGCGCCGGGTAAATCAACGAGGTATCTACCATGTGATTTAGAAATCATACCACGAGCTTTTAGAGTAGCGAAACCAAGACGGTGAACACCTACCAACGGTTGTGAAAGGATCTTATGGTCACCTAGAGTGGGGGTGAATAGGTGTTACTTCAAATTTTACTCTTTTTCAAATTAAGGTTTGACACAAAGGTAAATTCTCTAGATATGCAACTATGGTGAATTTACCTATATGTCACACTAGCACACCTAGCTAAGCAGGAACTAGATAAAGTAAGGTGCAATAAAGGATAGAAGTAACCAAAGTGAAGCACACGGGATACAAGGATTATTTCCTGCAGTTCATTCCTTTTAAGGGGAAGTACATCTGCGTTTGGAGAGGGGTGGTATCAAACCACCAACGCGACGAGAGGCCTCCCTTGTTCTCCGGTGAACCTCACCCCAAGGGGATCGATTCACGCTTCCACTATATCGGCAACCTTCGAGGTGGAAGCCGACACCTATACAACAAGTTCGAGGCAGGCATCCACAACTAAATTGGAGGAACCCGAATACAAGATAGCTGTCACAACAATCAAGAACAAGCTAGTAAGAACCAAATCAAGAACTAGGGTTTCCAATGAAACACTAGAGCAAGGGGCCCTCAAGTGAATGAGGGGGAAATGGAAATCTCTCTCGGTGAAGATGTAGATCAAGGACTCCTCCTTCGATTCTCCAAAGATCAAAGACTTTGGATGGTTGTAGATGGAGTTCTAGTTGATTTGGTGGCTCTAGGGTTAGGGTCCTTCTCTTCAGGAACGAGAAGCTACTCAAGGTAGAAGAAGGGGCCTTTATATAGCCCCCCCCCCCATAAATGTAGCCGTTAGAGCCACTCAACCCGGAAAATCTGGCAGAAATGACCTAGACAGTTCGGCTAGACCAGACACTCCGGTGGACACCAGCCGAACATTTCGACCTGGCAAAGAATCCGGCCAGAGTCCGGAAAGAGTCCAGGTAGAGTCAAAAAAGGGGTGCTGACTATCCGTGGCTTCCGAGAAATCCTTCGGGCCAGACACCCCGGTGAATACTAGCTGGACATTCCGCTTGGCAAAGAATCCGGCCAGAGTCCGGGAGGTGTCCGATATGGGCTACTGACTGTCCACGAGCCCCGAAGAATTCATCGGGTTGGACACTCTGGTGAACATCAGCCGGATTCCGGCTAGGCCGGATACTCTGGCTGAAATCCACCGGACAGTCCGGCGCAGACAAGATCCAGCACAGAAAAACTTGGGGCCTTCTTTTCCTTATGACAAGATAATGATATGATAATATTATGTAGGCAATATAGATATTTCCTGAAACATTTCAGCAGCAGATTAAAACCATCCTAGTGTTGTCAACAAACATCAAAATAAAGGGAAGGGCATAAAGGCCCTTTCAATCTCCCCTTTTTTGGTGTTTGATGACAACCTAAAGATTTGCATATGATAAACAATAAGCATAGCAACAACCGGTTTACAACCTATAGGAAGGCTCCCCCTAGATGTGTGACCCTTTTAAATGAGCATACAAATATAATATCACACAACCTCACTAGAATTTATAACCATAAAGGTACGACATGATCTTAATAGGGATAGACAAATAACTAGGCATATCATGGTTTTTAATGAAATAACGATACCGGGTACGCATGTCTTACCACACACGACAGACAACGGAGTTCAACATATGACAAAGTACATAGCCAAATGACGTAAAGACACAAGCTTCAAGTATGCAAATCGAGATAACATGAAGCTTGTGTACCCATGAAAATCCCCGGTAGCAACCTAATATGGCCACTTCTCCCCCTTTGACATCAAGACGCCAAAAAGGGAAAAGAGCACTACGAAAGCACCCCAAACCAACTCTAGCCACTGAAGTCGACATCCTCCTCATCCTCATCGCCATCCTCATCCTCATTGACATCCTCGTCCTCATCATCACTATCCTAAGCAGTCGACTTGTCGTGAGGGCTAGAAGAGGAAGTCACATCCTCAAACATGGACCAATCCACATGCCCCTGACTCCAGTGTCCATAAGAGAGCATACCATCAGAAACCTACTGAGATGAGTCATCACCCATGGGATGATTGATCTTCTTTAGTTCCTTCATGACATTCCTATTAGCCTTGTAAGTATCATACTGACCATGGCGGATGTAAATGTTTTGACACGGGAGTAGTCTCTTCCACTAGGAAGCCTTCTTGACCTTCTTGTGCACTTCATCTCTAGAAGTGTTGAAGCGATATGCATTGCTAGCATGCTTCATGCGAGGACCACGTCACAACCTTATGCACCTCATCTGACTCATCACTGCCATCATTGTCAAATTCATCCACATCCTCATCATCAAAGACACCGCGAGAAGGGGCATAACCGCAGGGAACCTAAGTGGAAGGAGCCCCCTTCCTCTGAAGCTTGGCAGGCTTGTGTGACACAAGGTTGTTGAAAAGCAGAGGAGTAGCTAGAGTGTGGGCAATAATAAGCTTCATCACATATGGGGCATAGAGAGGGCACTTCTTGTCCATAATGCACTTGTACAAGTCTTGATATGTAAAGTCCATGACATCAATAGCACCACCATCATGGTCAGGACCGTCAATAAATACAAAGTGAGCATGAGCCATGAGGTTGATATCAGCACCTCGCATTTCATCCTTGTTACCTACCTTTGGAGTGAGGGTATGGCGAAACATGCGAAGCAGAATGTTGTAAAGCAGCTTCATGTTGGTGGTTTGACCACATATACCACCCTGAGAAAAGATAGGAGCTAATATTGCCTTGTCATAAGCTTGCCCATGAATATGCATTCTTTCACCACTCGCATTATTAGGGTTGAAGGGTAAACCAAGAATGCCAGAAAATTGCAGCAAATTGGAACGGCATCTGGTAGTGCCAGAAACCCACTCTAAAGGAACATCCATAGTGTCACCAAACACAATAGTGGCACAGAACTGCTGAACCAACTCAATGTTGTAGTCTTCCTTTACTTGAAATATGGTGTGCATGCCTATCTTCTCTGTAACCCACAGAGCATCCTGAAAGTAGATGTGAGCATGCAACTTCTCAATCTCCAACCATTGCATGGGGCACACAGGAGATCTGGACCCACCATACACCTCGGAATAGAGGAGGAATTGTTCATTCCTCTAAAACCGATCATCAGGAGAGGTGCGAGGTAGAGAATAGAACTGCTGAAGCCTCATCTCCACATACTCTTGAGTGCCCAAATCAGCCAAGGTAGACAAAGCTTCAAACTTTATGCGCTTGGCATCATCCCTTTTCAGCTGTCTCATCTTCTCTTGTTTTGCTGCAGCACGATCACGTGCAGATTGCCTGACCACATATGGATCAGCATGAACATCTCTATCTTCATTGTAAGAACCACGATGATGACTAGACCGAGACCGGCGAGGACGAGAGCCACCTGTGAAATCAGAGGAGGGAGATAGCATTTGGGGTAAGCACATTTATCTAGGAAGTACTAACAAGGAGGTAGCAATCAAAGGAATACTGGACTGCACAGGTCAAATCTTCCTGGACTGTCTCGAGAAATCACCCCGGAGACTCCGCCTGACATGGACATTCCGGTGCGAATGCACCAGACATTCCGGTCGCACCGGAGTGTCCGGCACATACGCGTCGGACATTTCGGCTAGAGCCATGGTGATTTTCGGGACAGTGCGGGGAGGTTCAACCAGAGCAGATCGACATTTCTAGAACTACTGCAAGGGGAACATTGCACGCAAGAGTGATGTAACCATGGATTCTAGCAACAACTGGTCCTCAAAAACTCATCTAGGGTTAGCCTAGAGAATGAGAAGGAGAGGGGCACTTTACCACCGTCCATGGTGGTCTTCACCTAAGGGTAATTGATCCCAGCGGTGAAGGGAAGGAGTTGGCCGGCGATAGCGGTAGGATCCGGGGTGGAGAAGCCCTCCCGGTGGTGCCCTTGGTCAGAGGAAGCAGTAGTGGAGGAAGAGGGAGTCGGGGAGGAGAAGGAGGACTGAACCGTCCACTTCTCCCCGGCCCTCTCATACGAGTTTGAGACTGCTTGGTCTGGAGTGTCCCGGCAGAATACGCTAGAGTGCCCGGCCCGATCGGATTGTCCGGTGTGAATCAAGCGGAGAGTCCAGTCCAACCGGACACTCCGGTTGGTTCAGAGCGAACAGCCCGGTCGCTTCGACCAGAGACACCAGGAACCAATTTTGTGGACAAATGTGTGGCAAGAGGATCATGTTTTAAGGTAAGAATAGGACTGGGATTTTGAGAGGAACATTGGGGAGAGCATAAATTCAGAGAATCCAAATAAATGTCCAATAAAACTCCTGATAAGATCAAAACAAGAACCAACTCTTCGTAGTGAAGAGGGCATTGGCCGAGGCCACCATGTTAGAGTGTGAGGCATGAAACCGCGAAGAATTATCCTTTGGCTCATAGCCTCTACTCATCAATGAAGCTCAACTATCACAACTGATATTAAGAGAATTTATTTTCTTAATTTTGGCATTATGGGGGGAGGGATAGCCTAGTAGATTAGGACCACACCCCCCTATGTCCATGCCTACACCTAAACCACATAATGATCAAGAAATATGTGTGTATGCAAGATGATCAAGTCAAGCTTCTTGAATCTACGATATTTAGCTCATTCCTCAAGTAACAAAATCTTGCTTCATCAAGTGGCTTCGTGAAAATATCTGCAAGTTGGTCTTTGGTTGATACATAAGATAGATCAATATCTCCTTGGGCAACATGATCTCTAATGAAATGATGACGAATCTCAATATGCTTATTCCTTGTATGATCTACCGGATTGTAGGCAATCTTGATAGCACTTTCATTGTCACATAAAAGAGGCACTTTGTTACAAAGAACACCATATTCCTTTAAAGTTTGCCTCATCCATAACAGTTGAGTGCATGCACTAGCAGCAACCACATACTCAGCCTCGGCGGTGGAGAGAGATATACATTTTTGCTTCTTAGAAGACCAACTCACCAAGGACCTACCAAGGAATTGGTAAGCCCCCGAGGTTGATTTCCTATCATCCTTATCACCAGCCTAATCCAAATCCGTGTACCCACAAAAAGAGAAGGTTGAGCCTCTAGGATACCACACACCATAGTTTGGGGTATGAACCAAATATCGAAAGATTCTTTTGACATCCATTAAATG
The DNA here is from genome assembly GCA_910589775.1 of Avena eriantha. Taxonomy (NCBI): domain Eukaryota; kingdom Viridiplantae; phylum Streptophyta; class Magnoliopsida; order Poales; family Poaceae; genus Avena; species Avena eriantha. The sequence continues at coordinate 552,500,694 of OU342743.1, forward strand.
GCTTTCTTTAGGAGTCGCTTGATATCTTGCACACAACCCTAAACTTAACACAATATCGCGTCTAGATCACATAGTTAAAGTAAAGAACCAATCATGGATCGGTATACCTTTTGATCAACATCTTTACAATTTGGGTTAAGTTCAAGATGTGTCTTGGTTGCCATGGGAGTTGGAGCTCCATTTAGTTCCTTTATGTTGAACCTCTTGAGCATGTCTTGGGTATATTTGGCTTGATTGAAAAAGGTACCTCCTCTTATTTGCTTGATCTCAAAGCCAAGAAATACCATTAACTCCCCCATCATGGACATCCTGAACCTATCAGTCATAAGCTTCGAGAATTCATCATTAAAAGCTTTGTTAGATGAGCCAAAGATAATAACATCAACATATATTTGGCAAACGGAAAGCTCCCCATTAACCTTCTTAGTAAAAAGAGTGGGATCAATTTTCCCAACCTCAAATCCATGGTCTAACAACAACTCTCTAAGGTGCTCATACCAAGTATGTGGAGCTTGTTTAAGTCCATAGAGCGCCTTATCAAGTTTGTAGACATGGTTTGGGAAGTTGGGATCCTCGAAACCCAGGGGTTGCTTAACATAAACCAACTCATGCAATGGACCATTTAGAAAAGCACTTTCCACATCCATTTGTTGTAATTTAAAGTTATGATGTGCAACATATGCAAGAAGGATACAGATGGACTCAAGGCGAGCCACGGGTGCATAAGTCTCTCCGTAATCAATGCCTTCAATTTGAGAGAACCCTTGTGCAACCAATCTTGCCTTGTTCCTCACAACAATGCCATGTTCATCTTGCTTGTTCTTGAATATCCATTTAGTGCCAATAACATTGCGGCACTCTTTGGGATTTTCTACTAACTTCCAAACTTTGTTTCTCTCGAAGTTGTTGAGATCTTTGTGCATTGCTTCTACCAATCTGAATCTTCAAGAGATTTCCATACTTTGTTTGGCTCCATCATGGATATATGAGCTTGATGCTCACCAAAGTGCTTTAGTTGAGCTCGAGTGGACATTCCACTCTAGATCACCAAGAACATTATCTAGAGTGTGTTCTCTTATTTTTAAAATTTTGTCCACTCTCGCTTTGCGACAAGTTTCGATCTCCTTGGTGTTCCTTGCAGGAGCCTCTTCATCATTCTGGTCCTTCTCTTGACCATTAATTTGACCTTGATCAACAATGGGTTCAGCTTCATCAACAAGAGGTAGCGGTTGATCTTGGTATTGATCAGGCAAGTTACTAGAGAGTCTTTGAGCTGATCTTGTAGTTGCCTGAATAAATCTTCCTTGAGCAATTGACTGTGTTGGGCTAGACATTCTAGTCAATGGAGAGAATGGACAATTCAGCCTAGCGCATTCAGCCCGTTCATCATCGGGAGGGTTCTCAGCTTGTCTTAGTCTTGGGTCATCATTTCCCTCAATAGGGGGAGCTTGTTGAAGTTGTGAAGATGAGGGCTCCACTTGAGTAGAGCATAGTTCTTCTCGATCCGCCACAAGGGGTTCTTCAACGGGGCGGATGAATCCCGCACCTATTCTTCTTATGGCATCTTGAGGCATTTCATCATCTACATAACAGACATCAACATGCCCCACTTGGGGGGCATCATATTCTTTGAAAACCACACTACAAGATTCTATGATAATTCCGGAGAGTTTATCATAGATTATGTAAGTGTGGGAGTCGAGACCATAGCCAACAAAAATACCCTCTAAAGCTTTCGAATCAAATTTGGACAAACGAACACCTTTTATGAGATAGAAACACTTACAACCAAACACACGGAAGTATGAAATGTTGGGCTTGTTACCGGTAAGTATTTCATATGGCGTCTTGATCAATTCTTTGCGGAGGTAGAGGCGGTTTGACGCATGGCATGCGGTGGAGATATCCTCTGCCCAAAAATTGTATGGAGACTTAAACTCTGCCAACATAGACCTTGCCATATCCATTAAAGTCCGATTCTTCCTCTCAGCTACACCATTTTGTTGAGGGCTATATGCAGTGGAATATTGATGTTTTATCCCCTCATCACTAAGAAAGCCATTTAGAGTGTAGTTCTTGAACTCGGTGCCGCTGTCACTTGTTATGGTTAGCACGGGAAAATTGTATTGACGTTGAACCATATTGACAAAGTCAATGAAATATTGTTGAGTCTCACTCTTCAACTTGAAGAAATAGACCCATGAATATCTTGAGTAGTCATCAACAATCACCAAGCAATATTTCTTCCCACCAAGGCTAGCATGAGATGGAGGACCAAAGAGATCCACATTAAGGAGCTCCAAGATCCTTTTTGACTTTATAATATTATTTGGCTTGTGGGGAGCATCATGCATTTTTCCTTCAACACAAGCCCTGCAAACATGATCTTTGACAGAACAAACGTTGTCCTTTAGTCCCACAATGTGGCCACACTTTTGAAGGCTTTGCAAAGTTCTCATATTGACATGGGCTAGTTGGCGATGCCATAAATAACCCACATCGGGCTTTCCGAATAAGCACATCGCATTTGTAGTGGTTTTCCCCTGAAAGGTCCACCACATACAAATCATTTTCGACATACCCAACAAAAGTGACCTTCAGAGTCTTGCTCCATAAGAGGAACACAATATCATTATCAATAAAGACGACGAAACCCATCTTGCCTAGGGCACGGACAGAAAGAAAATTAAATCCAAGGGTCTCAACAAGCATGACATCCACGAGTGTAACATCGTGTGCAACCACAACTTTGCCAAGACCCATTACCTATGATTTTGATTTATCGGCATATGTGACGGTTATATGATCTTGATTGGCCCTCATCTCCATCATTATTGTCTTGCTTCTGGTCATATGACTTGTGCAACCACTATCAAGCACCCACTTTGACCCTCCGGAAGCATAGTTCTCTGATGCTCTTGCCATGAGGCAAGTGATATTCTTCTTGGAGGTGTTCTCATTTGGGGAACCAAAGAGGGAGAAGGTGGGTGTAGAGGTAGTGGAAATTGCTGCCACACTATTCGTTGTTTCTTCTTCTTCCGCCTCCTCATCATCGAAAGAGAACTCTTCATGTGCTATCAATGCAATGTCACCAGACTTCTTGTTGGTGGCATTCTTCTTGTAAAAAGGCTTCTTGAAAGGGGCCTTTGGATTTTTCTTCAATATGAGTGCACCACCATTGTCTTCTCTCTTCTCATAAGGACATCCGGCAAAAAAATGATAGCGGTCACCACAATTGAAGCAAGTTCTCAATCTTGAGGAATTTTCTTTTCTACCACTTGGGTTGCTTCTTCGTTGCATCTCCATCTTGGCCTTGGCGGGGTCTTTCCAAAAGTTTCTTGCATAGAAGGCCACGTATTCACCATGAGCAACCTAGACATCTTTGGGGTGGCTCATAGAGAGTGCATCATCACTTCCTTCATCATCCTCATACTCCACAACCTTGGCCTACAAGGCAAGATTGACACCACTACTCATTCCAATAGCACGAGCACGAGCATCTTTGGCATTCTTGGCAGCAACCTTAAAAGCGGCCATCTCTTGCATAACTTTATTGGAGGTCATGATATGGTAGTTGTGTCTTCCTTGGAGACTCTTCAATTTAGTGGGCTCGAAAGGCATGAGCGCACTCACATACTTCCTTTTGATCCAAGCATCATAAATGTGAGAGGCACCAACATTTATGAAGGCGGTGGCTATGGATTTGAGTCTTCGATACATGTCTTCATGATCCTCACCATCCTTCATGAAAAAACCTTCGGCTTCATTGCCTAACGCATGATATTTGTTTCTTCTCATGCTCTCATTTCCAACAAACAAGTCAATGAGAGCATCCCAAGCTTCCTTGGCCGTATTGTAGTGCTCAATGTGTGGGAAGTCCTTTGGTCCCAATCCAAGTTTAATCATGTGCAAGGTTGTGGCATTGAGTTGGCTATTGACCACTTCACTTCTTGTCAAGTTGGTTGGATCCTCAATCTTGAGTCCATCTTCTATGATGTTCCATAGGTCAATGCAAGAACTGCGCACATGAGATTTCATTAATACTTGCCATTGAGCAAAGGTATGTGCAGCTAACTTAGGTGGGTCACCTCCATTATTTATATGGGGATGAGGGATATGTGGGTCGAGAGAGTACCATCCGGGAACCACATGGTGCCCTTCCGTCCCATCACCCTTTTTGGTGGTAGAGTTAGTGGAATTATGTTCATCCCCCACTTCCACACCCGTAGGCATAGCCAGAGCATTATCCTTAGGGTTAGGAGGTGTTTCCTCAGGAGAGGGAGGTGGTGAGGCTGACTTTTCTTTAATAAGTTTCTCAACTAGTTGACGCAACTGTTGGATTTCATTGCCCAAGGTAGAGCTCAAGCTTGTTTCCAAATTCTTGAAATCTACCATGGTCACTGAAGTACTGGCCTCACCCTCTCCACCATCCTCAGGGTTGACCATTTTCTCTTAGGCGGTTAAGCCTGAATAAAGAGTTGAGGCTCTGATACCAATTGAAATGATCATATGGTCACCTAGAGGAGGGGTGAATAGGTGCTACTTCAAATTTTACTCTTTTTCAAATTAAGGTTTGACACAAAGGTAAATTCTCTACATATGCAACTATGGTGAATTTACCTATATGTCACACTAGCACACCTAGCTATGCAAGAACTAGATAAAGTAAGGTGCGGTAAAGGATAGAAGTAATCGAAGTGAGGCACACAGGGACACAAGGATTATTTCCCGCAGTTCCTTCCTTTTAAGAGGAAGTACATCTGCGTTTGGAGAGGGGGTGGTATCAAACCACCAACACCACGAGATGCCTCCCTTGTTCTCTGGTGAACCTCACCCCAAGGGGATCGATTCACGCTTCCACTATATCGGCAACCTTCGAGGTGGAAGCCAACACCTTTACAACAAGTTCGAGGCATGCATCCACAATTGAATTGGAGGCTCTCGAATACAAGCTAGCTTTCACAATAATCAAGAACAAGCTAGTAAGAACCAAATCAAGAACTAGGGTTTCTAATGAAACACTAGAACAAGGGGCCCTCAAGTGAACGAGGGGGAAATGGAAATCTCTCTTGGTGAAGATGTAGATCAAGGACTCCTCCTTCGATTCTCCAAAGATCAAAGACTTTGGATGGTTGTAGATGGAGTTCTCTTTGATTTGGTGGCTCTAGGGTTAGGGTTCTTCTCTTCAAGGACGAGCATCAACTCAAGGTAGAAGAAGGGGCCTTTATATAGGCCCCCTAGAAATGTAGTCGTTAGAGCAACTCAACCCGGACAGTCCGACAGAAACAACCCGGACAGTCCGGCCGAACCGGACACTCTGGTGGACACCAGCCAGAAATTCCGACCTAGCAAAGAATCCGGCCAGAGTCCGGGTAGAGTCCGAAAAGGGGTACTGACTGTCCATGGCTTCCGAGGAATCCTTCGGGCCGGACACTCCGGTGAATACTAGCCGGACATTCTGGCTTGGCAAAGAATCCAGCTAGAGTCCGGGATGAGTCCGGGAGGTGTCCGATATGGGCTACTGGCTGTCCACGAGCCCTGAAGAATTCATCGGGCCGGACACTCCGGAGAACATCAGCCGGACATTCCGGCTAGGCCGGATACTCCGGCTAAAATCCACTGGACAGTTCGGCGCAGACAAGATCCAGCACAGAAAAAACTTGGGGCCTTCTTTTCCTTATGACAAGATAATTATATGATAATATTCTGCAGGAAATATAAATATATCGTGAGATATTTCAGCAGCAGATTAAAACTATTCTAGTGTTGTCAACAAACATCAAAATAAAGGTAAGGGCATAAATGCCCTTTCAGGTTGGTTGTTGCCTATGTTGATGTGGAGTGCTCGAGCGAGAGCGGTGACAACTCCTCCTCCGCATATGGGACCATGGACTTTAAGAGCTTGATGCTTAAGATAAAACACAAGAAGAGCGTCCAAATTTGGTGTTAAGTTATAGTTTGGTATAGCAGCTCTTGCGAGAATCATTATTTCCTCTTAATTGACTCTAGTAAACTCACCATGTGCCTGCAAAGTGTTAGCAATAACATAAAACAAATAATTAATAGCAGGACACTCAATTTGATTACCCTTGGGTGTAGTTGAAACAACTCTCATACAGTTAAAATATTGCAAGAGCTTAGGAATTAGTATGAAACTAGTGGAGCATATGTTAGTGGTGTTTTTAGCAAACCCAAAATATTGAGACCATTGATCGAGTGTTAAGTCATACTCATGGTTCATTAGGCGGAAGGTGATGCGATCAACTCCCAGGCTATCTTCCTCGGAGCAATAGATCGAACACACCGTATGCAACAAGGTGCAGAGGAACTCAAATGTCAAGCGATGATAAGTGGCAACATCCTGATTTTTTTTGAAACAAACCAACATTATTACATAATAAATTGAAATCATGGCCAAGGTATAGTTGGTTGAGGATATAAGGACACGCTCATTTTGTGGACTTGATTTCTCGGCTCTTGAGACGGTTTAAACAGTTGAGGTGGTATTTCTCAGTGAACTCGATGCCAAGTGACTCGGGGGCTAGCTCATCAACGGGTGGTACGGCTTGTTCTGCAGTCATCACACGTGTACGGCTCCTCGTGTTCATCTAAAAATTAAATTAAAGCTAATTAAAAAATTTATCTAATAGAAACATAGCAAAATTAATCCTCTACACTTTCTATAAAAGAATCTCCTCTAAAGACAAGACTAAGAATAATCATAATCAAGATTAGTTCAAGAATAAGACCTAAGTCTAGATTGATAATGGTAAAGAATTGAGCAAGGTTTTGATACAAATAAGTAGAGGATCGAAGGAGAAACACACCTTTGATCACTTATGTGCGAGGAATCGAAGAAAGAACGAGTAGAATTAAAGATCCAATGGAGGTGGTTTGGAGTTTGGAGGAAGAAGAAAGAGAATAAGTGATTTAGTTTTAGGTTAACCTCCTCCCTCGGGTTGAAATCGTGGCCAAACCGGTGGTACGGGCGGAGCCCGTCCGTACTGGGTGTCGTTACCTTGGGGTCGAAGCAGACTCTAGGCGGTGCACTCGGTACCGGCACACGTATGGTTGGTCGTTAAGTGTGTAGTAACTTTCTTAATTGTTGATGTTTTGCTCCGAGGTATGGTATGGGCACCTCCGTTCGTACTATAGGTCATTAAACCCTCTATACCATGCAACAAAAATCTAAAAACCCATCCATTTGTGCCGAGATGTGGTACGGGCGCAGGGTACAGCCGGGTGCGGTCGTATGACTAGTTGTTAGACGTGCAATAAACATGAAAACTTAAGAATGTTCAGTAAAAACTTCATACGCCTTTGCAACATCTATTTTAACAAAAGAATGACATTAAAAATACTTCACATATTATGTACCCTCTTTGGAAAAGTGTTAACAAATATCAAAGAGTGATAGTTACCTTGATTCTTCTCCCCTCTTCAAAGGATCTTTCTGAACACTCCTTATAAAAAACTAAACTAAACTAACATAAGTAAAAAACTTTATTTCACATGGGTTGCCCCCCATGAAGCACTTCTAGTTAAGATTAATTAGCTTGACCCAGCGGTGATCATTTGGGTTTTAAAAGTGGAACACCCATTCCAAAATAGTTGGCTTTCAAAGTAATGACACCATTATCATTAGGCTTGGCTTTTTTATTCCTAGGGAAGTGGACTACAAAAGGTCCTCTAGATGGTAATCCTATTCTCACATTCCCTTGACAAAATTAATTAGATCTTTAATAATTCTGAGGAATGGACTATCTAGAATTATAGGTTCTATGGGATCTTCAAGTATGTCCACTATAACAACATCAATAAGAGCAGGAAATCCTTTAATTTCAACTACTATATTTTATTTGATCCCAACAACTTGTTTATAAGTTGAATCAAGAAGATGGAGTCTCATTTTAGTAGTTGCAAATGGCCCTAGATTTAGCTTATCAAATAAAATTTTACAAATTGTTGAAACACTTGCACCAAGATCACAAAGTGCAGCTAATTCATTAACTCCTATTTTAATTCTAATGGTGGGCTCAAAGATATCATCAAGCTTAGCAGAAAGTTTATCGGCTAGCCTTTTATATTCCATCTCTAATTCATGTACCTTTGATGCTACTTATTTAATAAATTGTTGGTACATGACATTGTTACCTTGTTTAATACCAGGATTCTTCACGGTGATCATCTTTAGAAGATCTTCCACGGTATAGTCCGGTGATGGCTCATTGCTATAATCTATCTCTTCGGGCTTATCATTTTTTCCTTCTACCCTCATCATTTTAAGGTCTTCCACCAGGTTTGGCTCGGTCTTTCTCGCAAATCTTGAAAGTATGAGAGTTTGACTCACGGCTATCTTGCCCAACTGTGCCTCCATGGTCTTGGTTCTTTCCTGCAGAGCTTACACATCATTTCTAATAGCAACGTTCTAGTTAGATAATTTCCAATAATATTGTCATTATTCTCCACTAGCTTAATGAGCACATTATTTTGATCAGTTTGTGCTTGCATAAAAGTTTTAAAAGAATTTTCCAAAGGAAGAGTACAATGATTTTCTCCATTATTATTATAGTTATTATTATTTGCAGCACCTGTAGGATTAGAATGTTGTTTTTGAAAGTTCGAGTCATAATTTCGACTCTTCCTTCATTCTTTCCCAAACAAGCATTAGTCGCGCGTGATCTTCTTGTCTAAAGAATGTTATGTTGGATTTTAACTGTATAGTCTTAGATGGATGGAAAAAATTAGTCATAAAATGATTAGGACATTCCTCCTAGGATTTAATAATGCCATTAGGAAAAGCTAGCAACTAATCCTTAGCCTTTACACTTAAAGAGAAAGGGAATAAGCACAACTTTACCAAACTAGGGGCAACATACTTTATGCGCATCGTGTCGCATATCTCAGTGAATATGTTTAGATGCAAATCTGGATCCTCGGCAACTGAGCCTCCAATTTGATTCTGTTGAACCTAACTCAACTAGTTAGGCTTAATTTCATAAGTTTTTTGCATCAACAGCGGGCTGAGTAATAGGTGCACGAATAAAATCATCATTATGAGTAACATACTCTCTAAGTTCTTTTGAGCCATGGCTATTTTCTTTTTGGTATTTTTGGAATAAGAGAAACAAATAAGTACGTAACTATCTTTTCGGATTTTCAATAGATAACAAAAAGTAAAATAATAACAAAAAATAAACTAAAAATAAGGTCTCTAGTGACCTCACCGGGATAGCAAATTGCTTCTACGGTGAAAGTGCATGTGGTCCCCCATGTGTGGTTTTGGTAATTAATGACAATCTCTATGGACTAATATTTGAATTGAGTTTCACTTGTAGGATTTTCCCATTGGCATCGCTTGGGACATGTGTTGGTTTCAAGGTTGAAAAATGAAGAAATGAAGAAGAAGCAATGTCCAAGGGCTTTGTGCCCATTGGAATCATGTAGAAGAACAAGATGAAGAAGATGAAGATGGAGCATGTCTTGAAGAAGAAGAATAAGATGAAGTTCCTCATGGTTATATTCAAGACATCATAAACAAAAAAAAGTGCAAGCTCAAGATGCGCCATCTCTACAAGATCTCATGCTTGATGCTTACCATCCTCGGTGATCATGGAGTGATGAAGAGAAGTTCAAAGAAGAGGTTTTCCCATGGAGTATGGAGGAGCAAGTCACAAGTCTTCATCAAACAAAGCGTGAGCAGGAGCAATCAAGAAAGGTATTCCATCTTGAAGGAGACAAGATCATCTACATCAAGCTCAAGTGTAATGCTCAAGGAAAAGGTATGATCTTGATAGGTTCTCTATTTTACCGATCTCTTGTAGTGTTGAGAGACTGGGTTTAGGATAGATAGCCATACTATCAAGAGGGGCTCTCGAGTTAGTAGCTTGGTCGTATGTTTCAGAGAGAGATAAAGCATTTGCATATATATATCATCATGTTTCTTCTTTGTCGTTTGTATCTTGTCCATTTGAGGATCTAGAGCTTGTGGTTATCTTTATAACAAGCGCTAGTTCATCAAAAATAGATTTCCCGTGAACATATTATTGTGCTTTTACACCTTGCCTGTTTTTGTTGGATTCTACATAATGTTACATTTCCAACAAAATTGGTTCCATCCCTTTTGGAGTTCCGATGCAAAAGTTATGGTTGTTTTGGTTCTGGAGTTTTCCTTGACCGGAAGTACCGCTACCTCACCGGAAGTACCGCTAGGCCAATTTGGCGTCGGTAGTACCGGTCTAGTTCCAGTGAGCATGGGAACGCCCCCGGCACCCGTTCTATTTTTTATGCATATTTGCCAGTACTTGGGCTGATAGTTGACTAGAAGTACCGCGAGAGCATATTTTTCCATCGGTAGTACTGGTGGCAATTCTGGCCTACTTCCGCTCAGCCCGTGACACCCTGCAGTCATCTCTCTATTTGGCCGTGTTTTATTTGTTGGTACTTGGTTGGTAGTTGTCCAGTAGTACCGGCCGGAAGTTCTGGCCTGGGTAGCGCAGAACTTTCGGCATGTACAACCAGGTCTTTTCAACAGTTTTCAAGTCGTTGGAACATGGTTGGCCGAAACTTCCGGTGGCTCACCAGTACTACCGGCCAGGTGCGTTTTGACCCAAATGGTCAGCTCTGGGAGCCCTTTAAGAGAGGGCTCCTCTTCTCCTTCATGGGTTAGAGCTCTTTCGGTCCATTTCTCTCTCTCCTCCATTGTAGACCTTGAAGAGCTTGTCCTCTCCCCTTCCCACTCCTATTATTCTTGTATCTTTTTGAGGGATTTAAGAGAGGAGATCTAGATCCACAACCCCACCAAACCAAATCCCTTCTTTGTGAAGGAATCCTTGGGATCTAGATCTTGGAGAGTTTTGTGTTCTCCTCGTGTGTTCTTTCTCTCTTATTCCCCCAATAGCTTTTGTATCTTTGGTGGGATTTGGGAGTGAAGTACTTTCCTTGCATTTGGTGCATAAGTTCGAGCTCTCTATGGAGATTTGGCGAGTTCAAGCTCTTGGGTTCTTGGAACCCTAGACGGTTGTGTGGTAGTGGGATGATACCCTTGGGGCCTCCAATTTATTTGTGGAGATTCCTCAAGGTCGAGGCCTTTGTGGTGTTTCTTGGAAGCCCTCCAATTGAGTTGTAGAGTTTGCCCCAAGCTTCTATGGGTTCGGTGATCTCCCTCAAGTGTCCCATAGTGGATCATGAGTAGGTCTTTGTGGTGAGCTCACGGTAGAATAGGGTGAGCCTGCTGTGGTGTTGGTGAGTTGCGTGCCTCCACATCTTGGGGTGATGTCTTGTGTGGTGTTTGGTGAGCATCGAGCCACCACACCTCAAGGTGAGCCATTTGTAGCATTCGAAGAACATTGCGCCATCGTACCTCTCTAATGGAGACGTATCTTTTTTGGAAGTGAACTTCGGGATAAAAATCATTGAATCCACGTCCATCGGTTATTTTTTAACCAAGCCCTTTACTTATGCAATTTACATTGTGATAGCCATCGTGCTTGAGTATTATATCTTGCTATCATCTTGTTTCTTGTATTGCTTAGCGTAGGTTGTTGGTGTACTTAGTTGAACCTAGTGGTTTTAGGTTTTGTGCTTTGATAAATTAAACATTAGTTTTATTCCATATTTATTAGAGCCGTAATTATTTTAAAAGCCTATTCACCCCCTCTAGGAGTTATCCATTGTCCTTTCACATGGCAACGACACCAGAAAAAGGATTGATACCTTTGATCCGGATTACGGATGTAGTATAGTACCTTTTCCCTAAAAGACCTAGGTTTATCGAACCTTGGAAAATGATTGATGCATGGAAATAATAAGGCACGTCTAAAAGACTTTGTTTACTCATTTTATTTTATGTTTACCAGACCTTTCTAGTTTACTTTGAATCATTGGTTATTTCAACGGATGGAAATAGGCCAGGGTTGAAGATTCACCTGCAGTTGCATATACATATGGGATAAAGATAATAATAATCACATTCATGTGTAAAATTATCTAATATAGATAAGGATATGGGTAGCACATCCGTAAAGACTAAATCCCATGTGAGCCACAGACATAGAAATAGTTTTTTATCCAACCGTTATACCACGAAGCATCGGCTATAACAATTATTAAGTAAAATACAGATCAAAGTATTAAGAACAGTGATGTTGATGTTACTCCCATGTGGATGCCTAAATGAAGACCATACTCCCCTTGATTTCACTAGGTTACGTGTGAAGTCGTCGTTCACCACTTATCTTACCTCGAGCCTTTATCAATCCTTGGGATATTTGATACCTACAAATCCGAAGACAAGATATAAAGATACATATCTCATATTCAATCACCACACAATATTCCCATGTATTAGATGCACATAATTGCTGCAAGGTTTCACCCCAATCCGTAGCCCGTGAGGACTACTCACTCATAACAATAAGATCAATGATAGAAAACATCATGCAAATACTTAGATTAAAATGAGATATTCTTACAATGGTCGCCGAATCACAAGGATCTCAAGTACAAGATAATGGCTATGGCTGTGGAGTGGATGGAGGATGGAGAGGATGAACTATGCTAGTGGATCTCCTTTAGTGGGGTTATGATGCAATCTCAGAATGGCGGCTCTCTGCACGGCAGCTGGAGTCTAAAAATATATAGGCGTCTTCACGAAACTTGTAGTGCTCGACCTAATGGAGCCGTCGCCCATAGTACAGGAGGGCCGTATGAGCGCCTTGCCCATACTATAGGTCGTTAAGCTTGCAGACGACTCCATTTTATCCCCAGTTAACTTGGCTGAGTAGACAACATGATAACTTTCAAATAATTCTCCTGATTTTGCCTTAAAAGTGTGATTTCCTACACAGCAAAAAAAACAAGGATTGTACATCTTTGCAATAATCAGTCACTAGTAGCAAGGCTAGAGATATTCTTGGTAAATTACTTGACTTAAAATATGATTTAAACGCGGAGAAAGATAGCTATTTTCATAGCCATCAAGTACCACCTAACGACTCCCTACTCACCCAGCAGAACGGCGTCGTCGAGCACCGCAAACAAACGATTGTGTGCATGGTCCATAGTCTCCTGAAGGCCAGGAAAGTCCCTAGCGAGTTATAGGATGAGGCAGTGTCAATGGTCGTGTTCATTCTGAACAGGTCGCCAACCAAGAGTGTGGACGAAAAGATGTCGTTCGAGGCCTAGCATGGCCGTGAGCCAGGCATGCACTTCATGCGCACATTCGGCTATGTGGTGCACGTCAGAGAGACGCGACCCGAGCTGAAGAAGCTCAATGATCGAAGCAGGCCGATGATCTTCATGGGCTACGAAGCTTACGACATGGAAACAGGACGAGTCCCCATCATCTGCAACATCGTGTTCGATGAGAGACGTGCTTGGATTGGAGCTCTCGGGAGATGCCAGTGAACACCTTCAAAGGGGACATGTTTGCGATTGTTCTCGAGTTGCCGCCGACTCCAGGAGACGGGACCGTGGATCTCGGATCTGCGCCACGTTCACCTACTCCGCAAGAGGGGAGCGCATTCCCATGCAATTCTGGTGACAAGGTTGTCTTTGGTAAGGATAACCCCACAATGAAGATACCACCACAAATATTTCAATCTTTAGATGTATCTTCATCTTCTAGATTTTTCTATTATTATCAACTGATGTTAGTGATTGGATTAATTGGACAACAACCAATAGATGAAGCAAGGTGCTCCAAGAAGCAACCCTGGCCCAAATAAGTTCCGTCTGAACGTCACATTTGGTGGGGAAGTCTCCAAAACTGTGGCGATTGTCTCACCCATATGAAAATATTACAGTACATAGCAGGATATTGTTTCTAGAGTGTAGCATTATCTAGCCACTTTTACACTCGGAAACGAACATCCGATCCAGCCTTAATCGAAAATGTTCCAAAGCGGAAGAAATGTTTCTTCGTTGCATAAGACTAGCCAACAAATGCGAGTCCCCGGGTTTCTAATAAAATTGAGACATCGTATTTGAGCCAACATATTTTCGTTTAAGGCGAGTTTATCACGTCCCTTTTTTATTAAATAACTTGAAGAGCCATTTACCAAGAAGGGCTATGTTTTTGACCTTAAGATAATGAATACCTAGCCCACCATGTTCTTTGGCGCGGCAAACTACACTCCACTTAGGCTAGTTGATACTTATTTTTTTAACTATCTCTTTGCCAAAATAATCTTGATCGAAAGTATCCAACTGTTTTAGGACTTATTTTGGAAGTTGAAAAAGAATATCATGTACCATATTACTGAGTACTGAGAGACAATCTTTATCCCAAGGATAATGTACCTTTCCGACTACTTAAACGTAATCGTAATCTCTTCTCCACGAGTTTTCATTCAGCATTTGTGAGTTTTCAACAATTAATCAGAAGACTCAAATAACTAATTGGAAACTAACCTTGTTGGTAGCCGAATAACTCAGCATACATATTGGCGTTGTCTTGAGCCTCTCCGAAGCAAAACAATTCACTCTTCTGAAAATTGATTTCCAGACCTAATAATTTCTCAAAATATGATAGAATTCATTTTAGATTCCTTGTTTTTCGATATCATGGTTCATAAAAAGGATTGTATCATTGGTATATTATAGGATTAATAGACCTTCATCAACGAGATGAGGAACTCTACATTCAATTTGGCCATCTGATATTGCGCGATCATCATAACGACGAGCATATCAGCCACTATATTAAATAGAGACGATAATGGATCATCTTGTCTTCGCCATTTCTTTGTCTGAATGTATTTGTCAACGTCATCGTTGATTTTAATGGCCACACTATCTCTCAAAATGAAGTTATGTATTAGAGCACACCACTCTTCAGAAAAATCTTTTATTCTAAATATGTTGAAGAAAATACCATTTGATTTTACGGTTATCTGATAAGAGAACGTGCCCCAGCCTATTTATCCATACTGCGGTGATGGAACTAGTTTTTTCCCATATGGACGGAGGAGACGACGCCAACATGCATGCGGGGAATCTTTTCATGATTCAAAAATTCAAAATACATTATCTTTTAAATCGTTGTTTCGATTGATGATCCGTCTTCACCACTGGGTTCGTCTTGATGAGTACTTCAAAATAAGATCTCATCTGAATATGTTTTGATGAAGTATTTTTTCGTCGTCAGTTGCCAAATTATTATGCCGTACCTACCAGGTTACTAGTCAAAAGTTACGAGATAAATTGTATATGTGTTTTTTATAGAAATGATCTGTATATCTAGAAAGTGAATATTTGGATCTACAATAACTTTTGTTCAAAAACCTAGTAATTTTATCCTGGTAACCTATTGAATTTAATCAATGACTAAGTGACAATAATTTGGCAATTGTGATCGAAAAATAATTATTAAAATATATTAACATGGGATCTAGTTTGAATGATCTCATCGCGACAAAGCCAACCGTGAAAATCGATTTGAATTTCAAGTTACCATTTAAGAGATAAACATTTGTATTTTTGAAAAACAAAAAAAATCCACGTGGACTGCAGACATGCATGATTTAGTTATCATATTTCTAGTTCATAAAAAATGGTAATTTAGTTAATTTAACCTGCTAACTAACATGACTATTATGGTGACCAAGTGACTCTAATGTAGCAACTAGGATCGGAAAAAGTTATCAAATATATTGAAATATGATCTAGTTTTGAAGATCTGATCTCAGCAAAGCCAATTATGAAAATGGATTCGAATTTTAGTTTAGGGTTAAAGAGATTAAATATTTTAAAGTTTAAAATATAAAAAAATCCCATGTGGGCTGCATGCATGCAAGGGTATGCAAGGATGGGTTACCATATTTCACCATGGGAATACAATCTGGGGCACCGTGCCCTTATTAGTACAATTCTTTATTTTATTGTAGGCTTTTTCAAACTCAATTTTTAAAATCACCCCATGAAAAAGTCTGATTGCCAAGGAGAGTCTTCGTAGCCGTCAGGGTCAGCGAGTACCTGGCTATAAACCTCGGAGGAGTGGGAAATCATGGAGAGAAAGGAAGAAGAACAGGCCCAGCAAGCAGTGGCGGATCCAGGGGCGAGCGGTGGCTTCGCCCCCTCCCCTCCTGACATGCACCGGGTATTTTTTTATTATTATCATGCACCGGGTAATTACTACATATACAAAAGTGATGCACTTCAGCGGCCGTACCGTGCGTCCACGTTACCCCGTGGTACTGTAGAAACGAAAATTTTAGACTTCTACATTGTTGCGTCTTTTTTCGGCGGTTTGTTCTCCGTTGTTTCGCGTGTTACCGTATCTTTCATGTTTCTTCTCTCTATCTTCTTATCACTTTGATCAGCGTCTCTGGAAGACTCCAGCCACCGCCCCCTTATTTTCTGTCCCCGTCCAAATATTTCTCCAATCTAGAGCTCCGCCCGTGTTGCCCTCCTGATGGCTCATCACTCTCCAGCGACTTCCTTCTTCCTAGAGTTGCCGTCTACCTGGACTTGTTCCCCACCCGATGTTTACCCTGCCTGCCCGAGCTCTTCTTGTCTCTATATCCCCCCGGACGAGCTCCCCCGTGACCGGGGGTTGCGACCCTGGTCCGGTCCTTTTGCGACACGCCCGTCGTCCCTCCGGGCTGCAGCTCCTCACATGGACGGAGGGCCACGAGGCAAATAGTGCCACCACCTGCTTCGGATATGGGAGCATGCAGTCGTCTGAAGCCGCATGCCATTCCCTCTAGGGCTGGCGCCTTTCATGGCGTGGAGGAGGGGCTCGGGCCTCACCTTTCCTTTCTGACGTGGCCGCTAGCAAGGTGGACGACCCGACGTGTGCGGCCGTTCCTCGGCTGATGTGCTCCTCACTATCGTGGCCCGCAGATGTGGGGCTGAGGCAGGTCTCTCTAGCCACTGCACCTCTTCAGGCGTGTGAGTGGGCCGATTGCTCCACAATTGGACTCCAATAAGTTATGTAATCAACCCTTCCATACTATGGTTGGGTGCTTCGATGTTTCGATTTGTTCATGTAAACCAGTTCCTTGATTCTTTCAGGTTTGCTGGCCGTCCTTAGCAAAAGGTGTATGTCGTAGGCAATGGCATCGTGGTCCCTGCTGCTCTGTACGGCGGACCGGAAGAGCTACGACTTCTATAAGCCGTGAACAAGAGGGGTGCTTCTATAAGCTCTTATGTGTGTTGGTAAGTGACGAGAACACTATATGTTCACAGCCTGTTTGATGGAATGCCTATGACGATTTACAAGTTATTTAGTGTTGTCAGGTTGTTGTTTGCCAATATATGTGATCTGCATCACAAGTTTAGGCACTGTGTATTTCAAGATTCCCACTATGTACAAATATTTGAGACATGGGATTTTAAGTAAATCTTGCGTGCTTGGGTGCAACGGCACTACCACCCTAGCTTCAGAAGTCTGAAACATGAGGTTATCCCTACAAATTCGTGTACCATATAGGTTCAACTGTATATATAATTATATGGTTCATTCTACTTGGAACCGAAAATACTATTTGTGGATGGTTTGGTCTCTCACTTTACTGGTGTGTGAACAGTTATCATGGTTGTTGATGTTCTTATAATATTTGTAGAGGTTAGAATAGTTTCGTTAATTAATAGTTGTATGGTGCTTTTGATTTATAATTGCTTCGTCTGATGCCTCTTATTACTTCTCAGAATTCCTAAATGGTCATTTATAGAATGAATTTGGCTGAAGAAGTGGAAAGGTCAGGTGTTTGACAAATCGGTGCCCTATTAACCACCATGTAGCTTCGAGCGGTTGTGTCCAGTGCTGCATGCGGACCCTGCTGAATAAATGGTTACTTTTTCTCTGAGCGATGGTGCCAAGGCGTATTAGATCGACCTATCGCTGCTAGTGATGCCATGATTTGGCTGTGCATCGATCGTAGTGGTTGATCATCCCAGGTGTGTTGATTTCTTTTGTTATTTTCTAACTGATCATTTCCAAAAAAAATGCACTTTTATCTGATTTGAATGCTGTGATGTCCTTTCCTACGGTTGGGTTAATTTCAGAATTTGTCTTCGCTGCATTCGTAACATTCTGAAAAGTGGCCACCCCTCTGATCTATAATACACTTGGATTTCTTAACTGTTAGTGCATTGTGTATATCCCCATCCATTCCTTGGTCATATTCGAAGTTTAGATGCATTCTTATTTGAACCTGCAGCAATATAGAGGCCTTTTGATCTATCAGCGTCCTACGTTTGCAGAATTTTATGGAAAAAAAACTTACTGACCAATTTATTGTTCACTTTTTGATATGTAATTCTGAGGTAACTATTGTATATCACCAGCACCTCTTACACTAACCATTTTAATATTGCATATCTGGTTTAGTAGGTAAATATTCACTCCAAGGTGTTCAAGCATCAAGAAGAGCAGAGTAGATAAAATCAATTAGCCTACTGAACACCATTTTATATCTGCAGAATGAACATGCCAATGACAAAACTGAACAGGATATTAACACCACTCTTGGTTTGTTGAGAAAATGTAACATTCTGTACATTTTATTATTTGCGTGCATGGAGCGACTATCACCCGTTAAACATATCTGCTTGCAGCAATCTGACCAAACAACTGCTGAATATACAATGGGAAATTCCATGGTTGCTCTAGATGTATTTCGCGAAGGATGGGCGTCCTAACATGAAGGGCAATATTGTTTTTTGCAACCATGGTCGAAGGCTAACCGTGTTCTTTCTGATTCAAATTATGTGTCACCATTCAGCCTATCTTAAGTACCTGCTGATGGTTCCAGTAAGACTGTTTCCGCTGCAGTAGTTGTGCATTCCTACATACACTTCAGAACTCACATGACCTTCAGTACATGAGAGCTCCTGATATGACTTTTTGTAGACATAGTAGTAGTTAGTGAGTATTTGTGTATGGATAGCTCATCGTGTGAAACCAAATTGTCAACTTTCGGCATGAAGGCACGTAGTTTCTGCTTGCTGCTATAGATTATAGATTTATATTTTTTGGTTAAGTCTCTGTTGAAAGTCATATAGTTTCTACTAGCGACTACTGATTAAGTTTGTATTTTTGGCATTGCTACAAATATGCACAGGGATAAGATGTTGAGTAATTTTTCAATCTGCATTTTAATTTGATGGTTAGACCTTTCTTGAATTGACACTGCACATCCGTCAGTCTCTCTCTCTCTCTCTCTCTCTCTCTCTCTCTCTCTCTCTCTCACTCCCTCTTGATATCTCTCTCTCTCTTGATCTTTTTGACTTTGTTTTAGCTATTGTCTCCGATTTGTGGTCGTTTCCGATGGAGGGAAGAACTAGATGACCCTGAATTGGACGATGTGCTCTTGCGGCCAGTTCGTTGTCGACAGCGCAAGGAAGAACCAAATCCTGCCAAAGTTTGAATCACTTACTAGGATACTCAATGATGGTAAGCCTTATTGTTCAATTCTACTTTACAGTCAAGAATACGGTACCTACATCTATTTATCTCTTTGCATTTTCTCCATGATGTGCGACTATATCTATTCTTTGTTTTCCAAGTTAAAAAATTCCTAATTACGACTATTTATTTGTACTAAGTCATACACAAGCTGCTGATTCATTTGTTTTTGGGCTATATTTTCATTTTAGATATCGTGTTTTGTTTTCTTCAGCTTATATGAACCTTCTACAACCTACATATTCTTCTCCGTTCACAACAAAATAATATTTATTGCAGACAAGTGCCTTATATCTATACAACGGAGATGGATCACGTCATCAAACACCGTCGGCGAATCAAGGAGATTTTTACGAGTGATGAACAAGGTCTGTACCTTCCATCTTTCCCTCCAACGACAACCTGCTGCAGATCGCTGTGTCGCCAAAGACCCTACCTGTTTTACCAGCCCTACAACACACCAAGATGGTCACAACTACTACTACCACTCACCTACAACGTGAAGAGGCCAGCAAACCACCACCTCACATCCGTGAAGAAAGCAACAAGCTGCCAGCAGCGTGCGCCGAGATAGAAGAAGAAATACACATCACCTTCGCCTTCACCTTCGATGATGAACCGAAGCAGCGATCTCCTCCGACAACAGTCCAGAGGGCACTCAAGTTATTGTCCTCCCTGTGCCACACATATATCACCGTCGTCGCTTCTGTATTTTATCATTATAATTTACTACTCTCTGACCCAAATTAGTTGACTTGATTTTGTCTAGATTCGGATGTATCTAGCACTAAAATAAATTAGATACATTCGAATCTAGACAAATTTGAATCAACTAATTTGGATTGGAGAGAGTATCTTCTTCGGGCTAGGACTACCAAAAACTCAGGTTGTTGTCAACGACAGAAATAATTCAATAACACGGACGCGACAACTACTTAAATTTCAGAAACTGGACTCTTGCAAGCGTTTACAAACCTGTCCAAACTCAGGTTGTTGTCAACGACAGAAATAATTCAATGACACGCCGCGCCTGCTTCCCTAGTCTTTATCCAAGTCAATGCCTGACACACCACCAACATCTAGGGTTTAGGAAACATGCTCATCGTTACTCACTAAACCATGTCCCACTGCCACCTACAGTCAACACACCATCTAAGTCTATACAGAATACATACTACTATATATGAAAGTGAAGCAGTTTTGGGGCCTGAGAGTAGCCAACATGACGTGGGTACTGTTCATGGGATGAATGAACAGTGCAAGCCATAGTTTTAGCCGTTAGATTTTGATTTGATGACCCAAAACAGCCCAAAATAAGACCAGTAAATATTAACCTCACAACGTAAATAAGCACTTCATTAATTTTTACCGACGGTGCAAACTTATATTTTGTGCAAAAAAAATGACAGTAATTTATCGATATCTTGAGCAAAAAAATTACAGTAATTTATCGGTATTAAGCACTTTCCAATAGTAGATTGCCCATAGAAGCAATTTACCAGGGACCGTTAGCTTCCGGAGTTAAATCTTGGGTAAGAAGTGTAATTTGTTGACCGCAAGGATCTAACTATGGTTATCTATTTTTAAACATATGCTGGTACAAATTTTTGACGCTGACAAAAATTGTCGACATTAACTACCTAACGGTAATTCTTGGGCATAAATCTCTAATTTGGATATTGTTTTTGATAAATTGTCCGTAGAAGCCTCTATCGTAGGCAAAGAAAAAGACTTCTTGGGCATCAGCCACATTAATTTGCGGGTGTACAAAACTCTATCTAGGGCAAATGATAGATAAAAGTTTGAATAGTAATTTCTCGGCACAAATTCTTCAATGGCCAATCGTTAACTATCAACAGTAATTTACCGACGCCAACTATCCAACCTTAACTATTTTTTGTTGCTATTTCCCAGCCGCAATTCTCCGACGCTTACTACATTGGTGTATAATTATTTTAACGACGGAAATTCTCCATGCAAATTTCCAGCAGTAGGTGACATATTTTTTAAATGTGATTTTCCAATGGTAATTTTGAGACATTCATTATCCAACAATATTTCTTAGATGGTGTGTAATTTTTTCGACATCACAAATTTTTCTCCTATTTTTTACAATAATTGTCTGACGGTTATTACCCGACATCCGGCTGCTCGACAATACATTGTTCTTTTTTATTACACAATAATTTCTGGTCATAATTTTTAGCTGTAATTTCCTCGCCATAATACTTTGACGGCCATTACCCAACAGTATTGCTCCAGCAAAGTGAACCCCCACCTCCATAGTAATTCTCCGTCCTGAACTTCCGGCCATAGTTTTTCAACTCTTCTTCTTCAACGGTAAGTACCTAGCAAGATTTCTTCAACAATGTGTAAATTTTCTACAGTAATTTTGCAAGTAATTTTTGTGACGGTTTACCAATTATCTAATTTTTAGCAGCAATTTGATAGCCATGGGCGCGGCGTGTCGCCGCGCCAAGTGTCCTAGTACTAGTATTAGTTCTAATCCTTATTCTCGGTCCATTAGCAAAGATATATAGGCCGTTTGGATCCTCGGCAAAGCCTCGCTTAGCTAGGCTATCAGTTTGGAACCATACGGAAATTCTAGCTTTTAAGGGCAAGGTTGCTTCCATCGGCCAGGAAAATCTTGCCCAGCCGAGAGAGCCAAATCGGCTCGCCTCCGACGGCAAAGTTGCACGGAAAATAATCAACCGTCCACATAGCACGAACAAAGCTCCTTAAACTTGCACATGATAGTGGATCCTAATTGTATCTAACTGTCGGCTAGGTTAATCAACCAAATAGGTCGCCAGGGCGATCACCGCAAGGGGCAGATGGGCTAGCTAAGCAATAGCTCACCTGGGCAATGAACCAAACGCACCCTGCCCAGCGTGTTGACCTTGAGCGGGGCAAGCCCAAACCAAATTAGCTATCACGGGCCAAGGCAACAATGCCGCGTAGAGACTGCACCATTGGTGGGCAATGAATTGATCCACGCAACGCACTATACGCAACATCCTTTGACCTTGATTTCCTGGAGATACCAGTAGATTAGTTTCCCTCTGCCTCCGAGGTTCCAACCTATCTAGCCGCCTCTCCCTGTCCAGGTTCCGTGGGTTGAGCATCGCCATCGGCCGCCGGGACTCGAACTAGGCGTCATCAACGGTTTAGTAAAACTGGCTAGGGTTGCGAAGCGGCACAGATCCGTCCTGCTTCGTAGGTAAAATTTGTTATTCTAGTTTAATTTTTTCAACAAAACTATACTATTAAAAAGATTGGCGTCGTTCGTGGCCTCAGAATTTTTCGTCAGCCGTTTTTTAGACGATTTTGCCCTTAAAGTTCAGAAGTATTACGAACATTGCCACCACTAAGTAAAAAAAAACTGAAAGGTTCATTGACCTGCCCCGTACCACTGCGTCCCCGCCCCCGCTGCACAGGTCCCGAATAGCCGCCTCCTCGAGCTCGGCTCGACTCGACTCCACCGCCTCCTAGACTTCAGACTCAAGCTCTCCGCTGACCCCCGCGTCAAGCCCGTGCGGCTGCCCCTCCGCCGCCGACCCCCACGCCCCAAGCTCTCCGCCGCCGCCTGCATCCAGCCCGCACGCCCCACGATCTCTGTCGCCGGCCGCATCCAGCCCACGTGGTGGTCCTGAGATCTGCCTACTGCCCTCCCGCCCCGAGCTCTCTGCTAGCTCTCGATCCTGCCTCCGAGGTCTTTCTCCCTCCATGTGCCCGACGCCGGCGCACGAATGCGATCTCACTCATCTCCCGCTTGATCTGCTCAGCCGTCGGGCTAATCAGCATCACACTCAGATCTGTTGGCGCTGCTCTAGTAGAACATAGAAAGAAGGGGCAAGGGAGGGCGATAGCCTCGAAGAATATGAGCAACGCCACGGGGAGAGGCGGTGTATAATTCAGACGGTCGTGGTGTACTGAGCCGAGGAACCGGTGCTGTTGTTGCGCAGCTGGTCAGCAGAGCAGGATGGGGGGAGGCTCCAGAGTCCAGATACGGCGTTCCACTGCTCGTACGTGCAGGTGGAGGACGACGCAGATGCTGAGTGGGGCTCAAGGCCGCATCACATTGCTCTCTTTGTCGAGCATTCACCCTTCACGTCAGTCTCCTACCCTTTCCTCTACTTCCTCTGTACTAAGTGTTAGCACAGACGACGCAGATCTGATCATACCAGATTATCAGATCGAGATGCTCTGCAGTCTGCAGGCGTCTCTGTACAATTCGGGCAAATGATTTCTTAAATTTGCTCCGTCTTTGATCTGAGAGTGAATGACTCTTCTTGTTGTCATGCAGATGCTTGCTCAACTGTTCATGCTCGCTGCATTTGGAGCTTACCGCGTTGGACGTATTGGAAGAAGTAATTGAACTGGCTATGAACTCGTGCATTAAACCAATTTTAGTGAAAGTCGATTCATTTGTTGGAAACATCTCGGAGGAGCCTATTTAGTCAACCAATAAGGAGAAAAGGAGGAGCAAACCAATCGGTGTAGTGTTCATAAATATATAAGATATGCTAGCTTTGTAAAATGAATGTGTTTAGACACTTTTTGTGTATAGATTTTGTTGTTTTTTTCGTGAAATTCCACGGATCTATTAATAATCATCAACAGCAGTATAAAGCGTCTCAAAAGTAATATAAATTACAAATAGGTAATTGGACCACCTAGCGACGACTACAAACATTGACGCGAGCTGAAGGCGCGCCGCCGTCCTCGCCTCTCCATCACCGGAGCCGAACAAAGCTTGTCGTAGTAGAGTTTGTTGTAGTAGATGGACGGAAATTCGTCGCGCTAAGAGTCACTCTAAACTTTTATGGATCTTACACTGAAAAATGTCTAGATATATTTGATTCACAAAGCTAAAACGTCGTATATTTTTAAATGGAGAAAATATTTAATAACTCAACGCATGGACCAAGGTGAGAAAGGAAATAAATAAATTCAATGGACCGTGACAATGTACGGGCATTCAGCTAGTTAATCTAATTTAAACTAAATTTTGTTTTCGCGGGCTTTCGAGGATTGCCGCTTCGCAACCCTACTCCCGGCACCAGCACCTGTATCAACCGGAGATTGTGATCTTTCACACCTAAATCTTACACTGATCACCCCAGGTATCACTTTAAAAAAATGGCTAGTTTAGTTACTGCTCGCTAGTTTGAGTATCTGACTATTCAATCAAATGGTTCTTACTAGTTATGATTTATTAGTTATAAAAATTAGATAGTTTATTAGGTATTTTATACTAACTAATATATATTTTAAAAAATAGCTACAAGGTTCAACTTTAGGAAATTATTGACTTGTTTGATAGACCCGTATGTAGACCACGTTCAAAATAATAGAATTATCGATTTCTTTTCAATTGCTAAACACATATCATTAAATTTAGTTATCCATGGTAAACTTATAAGGCTTGGTTTATTTCTGTATCATATCATTGGTATGGTCACTATCTTCTTTGCCTCCCTATGCTCAAATCCTGGATCCGTCCCTGCCAGCAAGCTAAAGTGAAATTTGTGTACTATTGCACACCAAAAGATTGTTTAGTTGAATTTGGGATACCGTTTCTGCTTTCTTTGGCATTCACCTAGGGCGTGTTTGGTTGTTCGTGCTCTTTAATCGTACCTGGAGATCATGGCTTCGCGGAAGCTGCATGTGGCAATGCAACCTCTCGTGTCTAAGGGCCTTTTGTTTCCGTGTATTCTTATTTACTTAGGGGTTTGGAAGCCAAGCCTCAGTTGTTTGGTTTCATCCATTCTTGATTTTCAGCAAATTAGTACTTGTTTGGCTAGTTACATTGTCCCTGATAGCCTTACCTCCTAACTGGTGAGGTAAGTTTACCCAACACCATTAAGGCAGATAACAAAGTTCAGACAATTACAATTCAGAGAACTACTAGCTTATATTAATACTGAATCGACATAATCAGTCATGGCGTGTATGCTGCAACACGAGTTCACGAACAAATGGTCGTGATGTAGCACAAGTTTATCACATACGTAGGGGTTATAACTGAATACCACCTCCCAAAATATACAGACCAAAGTTGAGGGGCCACCGCAACCAAAATTCATCAGCCTAGCTACTCCAAAATACACATCACAATCATCATCATCAACACAGCTACCAGCACATCCTCGAACAACTCAGTCTGTTGTTCAGAGGTAGTGCTTGTTCAGGAAAGACGTGAACCAGCTCATGCTACGCTCAGGGGTCATGGAAAGATACCTGGTCGCCTGTCCACTGTGCTCCATCAGGTGGCTAAGAGCACGGTGAATTGCGATCAGAGAGACGGGTGTAACAGGAATACGAGGACCGTAGATCATCTTCATTTGAGCATAGTTCTCAATGGGCTTGTTGGTCTACTCGGTGTCCTTCGGTTGAGCCTACATGGGAATCATTGTTAGTTCAAGACATGTAGTTCATATATGAGCTTTACAACTACTGATGCAAGTATAAATTTATCGAACCTTGATGTGCACATAGTAATCATCATCATCCATGATGATATAAGAGGTCTCCTCAACACAGCACACGTTCCCAAGCCTCTTAATCCTCAGCACCTGAATCCACCTAACTCTCTAGTGCCTCATGTGGTTGTACGCCGGTCCGAAGTGACTGTCCGGCCACAGAACTTGAAGACATCATTAGCAGTCTGCCTCTCTGAATCCCCGAACAACTGAACCCCTTTCTGGATCAACTGGCAGACCCGGTTCAGGACGAAGGTGGACTGAGATGATGGCCATGACATGGCCAACTACCTCCTGGTCACCGCATCAGGCATCGACACATAACGCAGAGACATCATAGAGGTTGTAGACAGATCAGGGACGCAACCTTCTCCTATGACACCAGAGATACGCAATGTGTTCAGTTCTAGGGGAATAACTATACTTGTAACACTAATCCTACCTACATCACATGGCAATCCTCGTAGTACAACATGAATACTGACTACCAAAATGCACCACGAAAGGTCCATATCTACTAGAAGCGTGTCAACACCCGGATTTTTAATCCCAGATGCCCGTTATGCCATACCTCGCAATCCCAGGATTACCATTTTTGCGAGACATAACGGATTGGATATCATAGTACATCATCCATTACAAACCATATATAAGGTCTTACACAAATAAGGATCTTATGATCCAGTCTTAATACAACAAGCAGCGAAAATAAAAGATAGCGTAGCAGTGGGGTCCATCTTCAGGGGCACAGGCAATGCTGACGAAGACAGATAGTCCTAGTTATCATAGCCGTCCTGCTGACCATCATCTTGATAATCTCCTTCATAGTCTGGCCATGATATTAGCCAGGGATAAAAGCCATGAGTACTCTTTAAGTACTCGCAAACTACCACTAACAAGTATTATAATTCTAAGTTAAAAATGCTAACTCTATATTTAACTATCAAGTTAAGTTTGAAACCTAAGCTGAGTTCTGAAGCAAAGAAAGATAAAGTAAAGTCCAAAAATCACTTAAGTTGGGAAGCTATTGTCATAAACACAACCCTGTTGTGGTCAAGTCAAGGTTCATCATTCTTTTCAAAGTTTTTAGAAAACATCTGACAATGAAACAGTATGGCCATTCCAACTATCCATAACCGCGGACACGGCTATTCGAATAGTTTGACACTCTGCAGAGGTGGTACACTTTCACCACAAGATTCGATACATCTGTTAGGGATAATCCTGAATTATCATACTTAGTATGCAGATAATCAAACATAATCTTCCCTTTACACACCCTAGTATAAGCACCTCTCCTATGAGCATGGCCTCCCAACCATGACCATCAGTCATCTTGGGTACTGCATAGGTGGACAACATTGAGAGGTAGCCTCAGCTCAAACCTCTCACGTGAGGGAACTAATACTAATGCATATAAATTTCCAGCTAAGCCTTACCCAATTCAGGTAATGTGGTTGTACGGTAAATTTGAAATGGTATCGCATCCGAATCCAACCATCAGTTTTATAAAAGAGTTAAGGCTCATGCCTCAACATTTTCATCAACATCAATCCTTTGTGTTTCTCAACACATATCAAAACATCTCAATAGAATGACTCATCATTCCAAGGTTTTCATAATTCATTTTCACCAAGTGTTCCCATCTAAAGTGACTCAGGTTTTTGATCTACTCTAAACTACTAAGTTAAGAGTGTTCACTAAGGTGGTAAAAATGGGTTCAATCTCATGCCATAGAATGACATCTAAAGGGTTCTAGATAGGTCAAGTTTTATACTTTTTATGCTACCTTCAAAACAAGTAAAGAACTTTGTAGAACCTAAGAGGGGTAAAACTTGTAACTAAGACTTGGGGTACTATTAGTTAAATAAGGGGGGTGTGATCCAAGCATGCTTAAGGCATCTTGGCTAAACCATCTAGTTTGATTCTAGTTTGCTAAGTACTACACTTGCAAGTGCTAACTTGCAAGGGTTAATCTTGGATAGTGCTAGCTTGCTAATAGTAGCTGGCATTGTTAATGGTGGCTTGCCTTGGTTGGTGCAGTGGTTGAAGTTTTCTTCTTCTTCTTCTTGGTAGAACTCCTCCTCCTCGAAAGCTTGGTCGGTACTATTGTCTATAAATACATAGGGAGTGCACAATCACCAAACAATACTTAACTAGGCTAGATAGCATTCTAAGACACACAATTGATGATCTATTATCATCACAAGCATCACAAGTTTAAATCAAAAGTTTCCTTCTTTTTATTTTAGAAAAGTAATTTCTACTCATTGAAAAATTAACTAAAATTTAATATTCACCACCAAAATATGGGATCATGTGGACACATGTCCTCACCACATATTCTAACATGTGGGTATGAGATTTAAGGGTTGGATCAATATTACTTTGGTTTAAGTTCCTTATTTAATGATTTAAAGTGACTAGAAATGCCTATATAGCATTATTTTGGTACTAGTCCAAAGTCACTGCATGTAAACCTTAATATTATTACATATTTGGATAGATATGGTAAAATGTGATTTTTGAGAGTTGGAATCAACTCAAAAGCTAACTTGGTTGATTTTATAAAAATGTTGCAAGTTGCAAATGCTTCTGTCTTCTTATTTTTATTAGGAGAGATCTATAACTCTAATTGAATTAAATCCAACGGGCTTGGGTAGATTACTTCCATACCTTTCAGGCAAAATTAGTTTCATGTAATTTGGATTTGTAAAACTCACAGAATTGATTTTTGAAATACTGGACAGAAACTAGATTTAACTAAAAAAGAAAAATCCAGATTTGAATCGGTGGGCTAGCGCGGGAAAAGGAATCGGCCGGCCCAGTGGCGCTCCGCGGCGCGGGGCTCAGCTAACAGGGGGTCCCGCGTGTCAGCGACACTTAAAACGCGAAACGGTACGCGCGCTGTGGGCCGTGCGATTAGAATAGGAATCTACGGCTGAGGGTCGTCGTCGACGACGAACAGGTCACCGGCGAGCTCGAACCCTAGCGGCTCGGTGGGGGTCTGCTGGGGGTGTACCAGGGCTCCAGCGGGGTCAGCGAGGCGGGCAAACGACGTGGAAGACGACATTGAGGTGAGGCGTGGTCGCGGTGGAGCTTGGAGCGGTCGAAATCAACGGCGCCCTTTTCCTCCTACCGCGGCTGCTCCGGCTCCAATTCCAGCGAGTTGCTGCTCCACTTGCTCCGGCTAGAGGTAGGTAAAGTCCAGAGAGGTGAGGGGAGTGGAATGGTGTGGAGAAGAGAGGCTGGGGAGGGCTCCTTTTATAGGCTCGACGGTGAGACCGAGCGGGATGGGCGGTCGACGGTGGCGACATGGCTACTGCAAGGTAGAGGCATGGCTGGGGGTGGCGATCGATGGGCGGTTCCCTGGCGGTGCTCTAGAGCTTAAATGCGACCGTAGGGGCGGTGGCACGCGGTTTGGGCGAGGTGGCGCTCTACGCGGCAGAGGCGGCGGTGTCCATGGCGAGCGGTGGCTGTGGTGCGTTGGGAGGCGAACGGGCGTGTCCGTCGTGTTCCCTGTGCCATGGCGGAGCGGTAGGCGCGGGCTGCGGTCGAGCGGCGGCTTGTGCACGCGTGCCGGGTGTGGCGCTCTGGCGTGCGCTCGGCATGGTGCGGTGGCACTGGGCGCGGGCTCTCCTCGGTGGTCCACTGCGGGGCTTGGCTCGGGCAGGTGACAGTGGGCGGCGGTGAGGTGTTGGCTACCTCCTAGACATGGAGAGAGAGGGGGAGGTGGTCTGTTGGGGTGAGAGCAAGGTTGGCCGGCGAGTTGGTGCTCGGCATGGCTTGGCCTTGCCACTAGGATACTAGGATGTAGGGGATGGGGTGGTAATGGCATGGTTTGATCAAGTGGAGACAGAGGGAGTGTTTTGTGGTCAATTGGGTGGCAAAACCCTGTAGAAATAGTGAGCTAGCTAGTTGTGTTTGATTCTGCCTGCCATGTGTTTGATGAAATGGCCGCATGAAAATTCTTTTTTAATTTTGAGTTCAAAATTTTTGAGTGATCTCCACTAGTGCTAGACAGTCTCTGGTTGCAAGGGTTTTGAAAGTCGAGCTCAAATAGATGGGTTTTGAAATAGGGGTGATCTATGCATATACATTAGATTCAATTTTAAACTGTTATTTAAAATAGTTAACAGAATGTTTTTAGCAGATCAAAAGGTGGGCCTTGGTACATCATTATGTGTACTAGCAAGGGGTACAAAGATCAAGAATTGTTTTTATTAAAATTTGAGTATTAGGAATAGCCAAAGTAGACATGAGAGTTAAATTTGCCAAAATGACCATTCCTCCTTTTTAATTCTTTTTTATTTGATTTTCTTTAGGAAAAGTTTGGGAATGATGTAGATGATGTTTAAATCACCTAAGAAATATTTTACAAGCATTGGTTCACTCAATCATGGCAATTCAAACAACTCCTAAATTAAATGCACACATATATGAATGCTTTCATATTAACTTTGGAAAAGTTTTTGTTAACCCCAAATTTGATTGATTTGATCTTGATAAGTTTGGATTGAAGTTTTGGGATGTTACAAAGCGAGCATAGGCGAACATATGAACTGTGATCTAGAACATGGTAACAGATCTAAGCTGCGGGAGCTAGGGTTAGGTGTCTCTTACCACGATCTCAATTTCGACCGACGAGGACGACACGTCGAAGATAGCCGAGGATGAAGGCTTGCCGGAGATGACTAGACCCACCGGAGTAGGAGGCGTCGCTTTCCTGCTCGTCGGTGAGGAAGAGGGTTTGGAGGGAGAGCTCGAAATTGGGAGAAATAGTGACAGAGATTTTGGAGCCAGAGGAGGGACGGTGTAAATAACCGGTGCGAATCGGCGGGCGGTAACTCCAATTTCTCCCGCCGGATTTTGCAAGCTCCAGCTATCCCTCCCTTGCACGGGCGCATGCATCTTCTTCCCCGCGAGCGCGAGAAGAACTGGCTCCGTGAAAACGTCCGATTTGAGCGTTCCTCCAGAGCAGGCTGATGGACGCTTTAAAACTCGTGTGGTGCAAAGATTTCTCCGCACGTGCGAAACCAAACACTCTTATTTCTTGCCGAACAACCAAACACGCCTGTAGAATCTGATTGCATGCTGCCGGAAGAGATCAAGGCCTCCCTGCAAAATCGTGCAGTGATAATAAATGCCTTAAATAATGGAGTACTCCATAGAATTGTTTTCTGCGAGGAGTCTGGCCATCGTTTACCGAGGAGATAATCACGCGAATCGGTTAGATTACTTACATCTTTAGAAACCTGCGAGTTATGTAGAGCTTTGCTGTCTCACTGAAACTGTAGTTTACCTGGAGCTGTAGTTTTTTTTTTTATTGCTTTTCAGAACTTCCTCACCGAGGGCTAATCTGTACTGAACTACCTGGTTTTGATCTACAAAAATATACCCCCTTAATGAAGACAAGGCTTTAAACTTAAAATACTACTACCTCCGTTCCATAATGTAAGCCTTTTTAGCAAACTAAAACAGCTTGCTAAAAAGGCTTATATTGTGGAACCGAGGAAGTAGCAAACTCTAGCCCGTGCAGTTTGTTTCTTTGCTCCCTTCAAAAGGTGTATATTCCGTGCACAACAAACCAAATTTCTTGATTCACATTGTAACAGAAAATACGCAGGCACAAGAACATCCAGGTGCTTTTAAGAACTGGACAGTCGGCAACAGCACCTAGGTCCACGATGTGCTCAGGCATTTTCCCACCAAACTATCTTTCTTCAGCAAACTTGCCATAACGACGGTGAGAAGCGATGCCCGTTCTCGAACACAAGTTCATGTTTATGTTCATGTAAGAACTGACGGCTACTGATGACACGGTTTTCAGTGGCACTGCGACATCACGTGACCCGAATGAGCAGAACCACCATGACAAACATGCAGGTCATCATAAAGATAAGCAGCCACTGGAAGCAGGTTGTCTTGGAGGCCAGCGAGTAGACCTCCGAGGCTCGTGCTGTTGCACGCCCGGTGCTCGCCAAGCTATGCTCCACCGCTCTCTCGGTGGAATCAAGGATCTGCATCAGCAGTACCCAGCAAGTGGGCATTCTCAGTAAACATCCAGCAAAAGGGGAGCTGAGGAAACTTCCTCCGCAGAAGAAACAATGCCAAGGCAACAGAAAAATACCTTCTCTGTATTTTGCACGGATTGGTTCATTAACATGCTACTTTCCTTCAGCTGGCGTGCTAAGTCAACCATTTCGTCTGTCAAATCTTCTTGCAGCTTCCTGTGCAGTTAGGAGATTCAACACAGTAAGAGTATAGCCAGTATATTCGTTTGTTCATCGTGTACAACGCTGAATTTTTCATGTTCTGGTCTTACAACATCAAAAGAAAGTGGTAATAATCAGACATAGAACTGATGACAGCTTTCACTTTGATAACAGGAAAATCAGTGAGACCGGTCAAATAATTGATCAGTGAACAGGTTGCTTGTGTGGATAAGAATAATGAGAGCACTAAGCCAGAGACTTAGGTTCAAAAGAAACTATGCAAACAAAGGGGGCATACCTATGCTTCTCAATGTGAGCCTGAGCTTCTGCATCTAATTTAATAGGTGCTCCAGTGTCTCTTTCTTTTCTCTCATGACTGCTTGGCCCAACCTCCGCCTGAGCCCTATTTAATCACACGTCTATTAGTTTATTAGCAGTGACTTTTGAAAATGAACTAAATTTAACTTACATTGATCTCCTTCGCAATCCTGATGATAAGGATATTGGACTTCCAACCTTTTCTCTTTCATGAGAGCTTTCCTCTTCTCTGTTCTCATCAACAGGATTTTCATTTTCTGGCTGCATCAAACAAGATGGTAATTGAAGCGTATATAGAAACAACATTATAGGAGTTATGGTGGTATAGGCCATTCCGAGAAATCAGTTCTAGAGAGTCTGAGGGCATAATATGTTGTGGATTCATGGTCGTATTGAGTTCTACAGGGCACAGGCAGAGGAATTCAGCATATCAATATAAATGTGTATCAACATGATATGATAAACACGTACCACTGGAGCTGCGAGCGTAGTAGCTAGTGCTTCAATCTTTTCTGAATACTCACTGAGCTTAGCTTTTGAAACGCTGAATCAAGAAAAAATTCAATGGACATGTTATTCTGATGATGGGGAAATACACACAAATAGCAAAAGGTAACTTGATTTGCTCCACACATTACTACAGCCATTGAATCAGCTATAAGGTTGCTGATGAAAAGGAAGGCAGTGGTCAGACATTCTCATCATCAAAATGCAGGCCATCAAATGGAAGAAAATCATGAAAAACAATAGTCCGAACTTTCATATAAGATTTCATTTGTCAAGTAGGGAGAGTGTTTTTACAGATAGAATATCCAGATTTTCATGAACTTAATGAATCCAAAATAAGAGTGTCCAGATTTGTGTGCGTTCATTAACTAGCATGGGTCTTGTTGCAGTAAAGAAGGTTATGTCTGGTTTGGAAGCCTAAAAATTGATACAGTATGCAAAAGCATTCAGGTACATCATGCTACCCAAATATACAGTGTTTGAGTATTGCGATGCTCAAACATACGACCACTCAAAACAAGCTAATGTATTTCAGTAATTAGTAACCATTAATCCTTTACCACGTCTAGACTTCACCTTGATGCGAATGAAAAAGTGGATGGTGAGACTAATACAGATTCACTATCATGATTTGATAATTAGTACCTAGGAAGGACACACTAAACTCATGAAATAGGAAACCAGATAGGTTCACATATAACAGTTTCATATTAGCCTACAACTTCAATGGTTGGGATCACATAATATATCAGCTATGTTTCTTTCTAAAATTATGGATCCTCCACAAACGTTAGCTGCAACACTGATTGCAGGCTGTGTATCACCATCACCATATTAATTCCCCGAAAGCACAAATACGACACCATCAGAGAACATAGAAACCCATGAGTACCTTGATATTCCTTCTGGTGTAATTTCTGCTCCAAGCTGCTCCAACAGCTCCCTCGCTGTGGTTATGTACTGCACATTAGACGCTGTCAGTGCCAGTACATATAATCCGGCCAAATTGCAAAGACCAAAGGTAATACTAATTAATTTCCCAAAAAAAAAAACATTAGCAAGGAAATTCCATCCCCCAGCTTCCCTTGTTTAAGAACAATAGTATCCACATGAAGCTATGTTTTCTCCTCCAAATAAATTACAGAACAGCGTCTACTAAAACTCTGAACAGAACAAAGCATGAATTTAGAGGAGCTACACATACGTGGACAAGCTTAGCCTGATTCTGCTGCCGTGGAGCTGCCTCAAGCAGCCTTCTCAAGTTCACCTCCACCTTGCTGAACACCATGATCAAGATGATGGACACCTGCCAAACCATTGAAAAGGGGCACTCTGTTATCTTACACTCAACACAAAGAACAAATCGATTTGATATTATGATTCTTGTTTGTCTCCCAGTATCGACAATTGGTTTCCACACTTAAAATGGCATAGGTACTATGGCAAGCTGAGAGCAATAGATGGCGAGGAATGGGTTTTCACGCACTAGCAGTAATAATCTGCAAACATTTAGGCATGCTCATAAAGTTGATTACAACGGGCTCCCATGTTACAAAGACAGCGAATTACATTGATACTTGTTATCTTAATTGTCCTCCACTCACCCATTTCAGCATTCACTTCAACATCGAACACATTATATTGGAAAACCATCCATTCACAAAGCAACGTTTGACATCACTCATCAGTAGCAAAGGCTTATAAGTTATAACTACCGGAAAACATACCCTGTGCCGGAGTATAAACAAAATATTGGTTGATTGCAGTTCCTACGAATCTGAACTCGACACTTCATGATCCAACAAAGTACATAAGTAACATGCTGGAACATTACAAGAACAACAGTAGAAGAACCTAAACCTTCGAA
The DNA here is from genome assembly GCA_910589775.1 of Avena eriantha. Lineage (NCBI taxonomy): Eukaryota > Viridiplantae > Streptophyta > Magnoliopsida > Poales > Poaceae > Avena > Avena eriantha. Next base: position 552,535,497 of record OU342743.1, read on the forward strand.
ATTGCATATGCTGTACAAAATGAAACCGATGAGAAAATAGATCAAATAAATTTCTAAGAAAGTGAAATCGCTAAATTGGGGAAATCTCCTAGACAAGCTAGACTGCTATGGGGATTGGGTCCGAGTTTTGGGAAATCACCTGCTAGTATCAGCGGCCTGACGAGCCGACGCGGAAAGCTTCAACGAGATCGACCAGCAGGCGCTTTCGGACTCGCGGCAGCGCAGCGGAGGCTAGACGAGGCCAAGCGGGGACCGGCGCGGGGATGCAGTAGTCCAGCAGGTGGGCGTGCCACCAGGTGACGCGTCGGTGCAGCTTAGGCGGGGGCGGCGGACGCGTTAGGCCAGTGTGGCAGGTGAGGGGCGGCGGTACGGCGTCGGCGAGCCTGGGATGATGGCCGGTCGCCGCGGTCTGATCTCCTAGCCAGGTAAGCGTTTTTTTGGGGAGCCCGGTAACTGTTTTGTTATGGTCCGGTCATCGGAAATCCAAATTCATCTCATCGGCTGCAAATGGAGCCACTGTTAAAGCACATTTCAAAATGTAAAAAAAATAGAAAAAAAAAATATATATATGTGTACATCTAGACATTATATGTTCGTGCATAAATTTTCGGGAAATTTTTTATTTTTGTGTGCCCTGTAAAAAAGACAAATTTAGGTGTTTCAACATAAAATGTTGATTTTTTTTCTAAAACTTATATATCAACTTAGAATGTTCAGATGTAGATGCGATTTTTTTAACATTTTAAATTTTATTTTTATATATTTTTTATAATAGGTTTATTTGCACACCATCTGCCAAAACACCACCTCCAACTTGCAAGCCCATCCGAATGATGAATAAATTCAGAGAAATCAAAAGCTGGATCAATTGAAGTGGATATTCCGAGCCTTTTTTTGAAACAGGAGAGCCTCTGAAAGGGGCTGGAAGCCTTTCGTTTAAACAAGATGGTGGAGGTACAAATATTCACATAGGACCCTAAGTAACTGGAAAACACAAGCAGGTCCAAACGCTTTACAAAGAGAACCCTACAAAAGATATATGAAAAACCAATCAGGTCCTCCTTCCAACTTATCTCTGCAACAACTGGGCCTCGCAAAGGAGGTTGAAGGATCGTCGGACTTCGCCGGCAAGCTTGAAGGCCTCGATTTGGCCAGGATAATCGGCTGGCTAACTGCCTCTGATTTGGAACTATAGAAAATGTTGGCTTCACTACTCCATGGTTGTTCATCGCCGTTGAAATTCAGAGAGCCCTTCCTTCTAGTCACAACCGCTGCGCCCGGGAAGAGAAGACACGCCGAAGAATAGCAGCAACGAGCCACTAGGATTCGTCGATGTCGTGCCAAGAAACCAAGCTCCCTCCTCAGCGCTCCTGCCCGAGATGAGAAGAAGCCGAAGAAGATGCAGCATCGACGAACCCGACAAACACCCTCCCCCAAAAGAGAGGGCAACAACCACCAGATAGAAGAAGGGGATTGCGCCGCACCGGGCCGCCCTCCCTCGCCACCAAGGCCGGCCAAGGAGGGAACGCCGGAACGGTAACACCCTCCAGCAGTTCGCCATGCCGCTCCTCCTCACCACCACGGTCGGCGAGGAGCAGTGGCAGAGCCAGGATTGGAGCAAACCCCGGGCAAAAAACCAAGCGCCAAAAAATTATTAAGAAAATCATATGATAGCACAATTTTTTTTGTATGATTGCAAAGATGATTATAAGTTACATAAGAAATGACGAAAAACTAGAAATAGTATGGGATACAAAAGATAGTACATTTGACAAGCTTTTTCGGTTAGAGGATTTGCTAATTGGTTTGGTGTGGAGATTAGTGGAAACAATTTCTTCATCTTCAAGAGTTAAAGGAATAATCCGAATTTAGAATTTTTTACCCTGGCTTCTTTTCTGCCAGGGGAGCAGCCGAGCAGAGCCGGAGACGTGGAGAACAGCAGCCAGGAAAACTGTAGAAGAATTGCGTAGGGGTGAGAGGGGAAACTGAGTGGGGAGGCGACGAGCGACGGCGGGCGGTGCACGGCCACGACCCGGCTTGACGAGACTGACCGATAGGGCAGGCCGGCAGCCGCAATGCCGCACCACAGCCTGCAACACAGCAGTAGCGTGGGGAGGCGACGAATGGCGAGCAGTGCAAATGCAGGGTGAGCGATCCTTCAAGCGGGTTGTGGGGGAGGCAGAAAGCGGAGTGCCAGCGGCGGCGCTGTCTAGCACGACAAGAATGGGGGCGGTCGGGCGGTCGTTTAGATCGTGTGCATCTATGCAATTCGTCGCTCGCAAAGTCGCAACTAGACAGACATGGCCACATGGGCGTTGACAGGATTTTCCTTTTGGGTTGTAGCTGGGTTTCGGGCTACTTCCAGAACGTATGTAGGTTATAGGCCGAAACAACGCTGCGCCCCGGGCTACGACCCTGGTTGCCCGGGGCCTGGATCCGCCCCTGGCGAGGAGCACTGTCCCAACTGCACCTCCTTCGCAATGGTGGTCAACAACGGCTTTATTGGAGGAGGGTCTCACCTGAGGAACAAAATCCGACGCCTCCCACCATGGAAGATCGTCGGAGAGACCAGCAGATGATGCCCTGGCACCGCACCAAGGTGCCTGGACAGAAGGAATCCCCCACTGTTCTGAAGAATTGCTGCCAAAGTCACCGCTGCTCCCTTCTCCCTTGCCACCACGGCTGTCCAAGAAGGGGACAACAACAGAGCAACAAACCAGAGCCTAGAGCAGCCAAGTGAAGCCTTTATTGCGGAGATCCCTGGCATGGCGGAGCTCGCCGCCGCCTCCGTCCGCCGAAGCGCAGCGAAAAGAAACAAGTACCAGATCCGGCCTCAAGGACCTAGCACCCTACTCCAACCTAACGGCAAACATTCGGGAAACCTACCACTAAGCCTAGCTACTACACCGACGCCTCCCCTTCCCCACCTCCGGCTGGCGGAGCCGCCGGAGAGGGGTCTGGTACGGCCCGGTCTAGGCGAGTCAACGCCCAGACGATAGGAGCTGGGAGAGAGATGGGGGAGTTGTTGGTCCTGCGTCAGGTGGACGGTTATGCCCGAGCCTCTCTTTGAAACATTGGCCTAAGATAGCTGCTTTCTCATGGTGACCGTGAGCAATAGAGCCATCCTCGCAGACAAGCGAGGAAACGGAGCTTTTTTTAAATCGAATTGGGAAAAATTGGATCCATACCATTAAAAGATCCAATCTTTAGAAAAATACCACCCAACATTTGTGAGCTAGAAAACTACCATCCAAAGACTAGTCCGTTATTGCTTTCTACCACTACCGTGAACTAAACGTTACCTCTGCTCAGGAGTCAGGACAACGTTTGAAAACATTCAAAGGCTACATTTGAACAGCGTTGAGCTCCTGCACCGCACTTAGTATCGCGTGGCTGCCGCTTGCCGGACTTGATCCAGAACATCAACTTCACTGCGACGGTGAACGCCGAGACTGTACCCCCGCTCCACACCGTATCGGCGCAAAACAACAGGTTGTACGTCTCAACGAGTCCTTGGCGGCCGGAGTAGCCCTATGTCCCACATCTAACATTTTCATCCAGCTTAGGGTAGCGAGATACAGACGTTTGGCGTGAGCGCTTGAGCTTTGGTGCAGCAGTTTGTCGGGAACACAAGCAGCATGACGTGCACGACGGTCAACACGCTACAGAATTTGCTCTCCTCGCACGAGAAAATGGGGAACTCGGCCTTTCCTTCCCCTGCTTCTTGATGCGACACGGACCATGCGGAAGCGACGAGGGGCTATTAGGGATATTATAACCGAGACAAAGAGGAAGCTCCTCACGCCATTAGTATTTTTGATCGTCTGATCTACCTTCTGACTGATCCTGGCCGTCCGATCTACGTTAGTCCCACAGTGGGCCAGATATCTCTAGGGGAAGCTACTCTACTGGTAAAATTGGCCCACTTTGGTTAACTTAGCCTGAAAACCGCTGAAGCCCATTACACTGGAGGCCGACCTGACTTGTTTCGGAGAGCACCGGTTCCCATCGTCGTCAAAGAACACAACACAGATGATGCAGCTGAGGAGGAAGATCCGGCGATGCGGAGCGACGGCGTACCAACCCCAACCTCAACCTTGAGTGGAGATGCCCCGCCGGTTGTACCCTGCAGGGTCGCCTCGCTCCTACGCCGCAGCTGGCAAGTAAAGTCAAGGCTCCACCCGCTGGGCACCTCACAGACAACATCAACAATCTTTCTTCCTGTCGGTTTTTCGTTGTTTTTAGTTTCTATTTCCTTTGTTTGATCATCCTTTTGAATTTTGTAGAATTTAGGCCTTCAGAAGTTTCGAATTATTCCCCCACGATTTTGTTCAGCTAGCAAAGTTAATACCACCTTTCTTATGGCATCAGTTTAATTAGTTTTGCATGAGAGAAAAACATATATATCTAAACTTCGTGCGGAACATGCCCTTGGTTTCATTGCCTGGGACATAATTTTAGACACCTTTCTGCTCGTGTTAATCTTGCGGTGACTGATAATTAATCTTTTGTACACTTAAAATCAAACGCATCTACCATTCAGTATAGGAATTTGAAAAAAATAAAGGCACATTTCTAATTATAACCACACCCACAGTACAATAATACATAAAAATTAGATCGTCTATATATGGAAGCTGTACGAACTGCACTTATTTTGGAAATTAGAACAAAGAGTTACAAGAGTGCAGAGTATGGAATTGACAAGCTACCAGTCTTCTCCACTAATGAACATGGCAAGTGTTGGCACCATTTTCACACAAAAATGAAAAAAAGGCATAACACTCCTTCCTTATTTTCTATCTTGATAAATGTCATAGCTAATCAATACTTACATACAAACTGAAGTCACTGTTCTATGTTTCGAGCATACAACTCACATTTTTTATCAACTGACCTATTTCTATACATTATGTCACTGTAGTGTAGATAATGAGTTCTGGCATCAATTTTTAGCAAGCATGCATTCAGGTCCAAAGGTTCCTATTCAAACTAATATTTGAGTGAAATAATATCAATATAGTGCCAAAATTGACGGACGCGGCAACGCGCGTCATCATGATCTAGTTCTTGTAGATGGGCGCGCCGCTCCCTCCCTGTTTCCCCGCAGGTCGCCCCGTGCAGCGGAAAATTGGGACTGGCGAGACTGGCGGCCGAACAACAGAGAACACCATGAGGTTCCACAGCCATCCTCAGAAGTCACACCACGACGAGGCGTGGTACTGCGGTTGAACTGGCTCCGTCGCATGTCGAGCGCGCCGCCGGCGGCCGCGATCTAGAAGAGTGGAAATGAGATGAAAAAGGGATGAAGAGGGTGTGTACCATGGAGGAACGCTCGGAGAAGGAGTCACGGCGGCCGGGGAGGCGCGTCGCCGGGAGGTCTATCGCGGGGTAAGCGCGTCGCTGCTGGTTCTGTGTTCGGTGGGATCCCTTTTTTGGTCTAGGTGCGATGTGTTGTGTTTCGAGATGGCCGGGTCAAACTGTGTAAGGCTGATCAATTCGTGAGTTCACGTCCATATGACGGTAGTGGTAGAAAGCAATAACGGACTAGTCTTTGGATGGTAGTTTTCTAGCTCACAAACTTTGGATGGTATTTTTCTAAGAGAAAATTTGTTACGGGATCCCGTTATTCTCTGATGTTCGCTAAAACACACCGCACAATTGTGTCTTTGCCAGGTACCATTATAATTTTGTGGCACATTTGCCAGAACACACCGCATGGCTAAAAAGGGAAGTTTGGCACATTTTGTTCAATCCCGGCTATAACATGGTCACCCGAGTAAAAGTAGTAAAACTTTCCTATTTCGGCCACGTGGTGTGTTCTAGCAAATGTACTATAAAATTGTAATGGTACCTGGTAAAGATATAATCGGACAATGTGTTTCAGCAAATGACAGAATAGCAAATTTTCTATTTTTCTAAAGATTGGATCTTTTAATGGTATGATTCAATTTTCTCCTTGAAGTCGACATCTTCCCCTCCGCCCCATGTTTCTCGTCGCGCGCGGCCGCCGCTCCGCCTCCTCCGCCGCGGCGCGCCTCCTCCCGATCCCACGCCCTTCCGCCCCCTTCACTACCGCCATAGATGCCTCCACTTCCGATCCCGACGCCGTGGCCGCAGAGGTGGCCACCCTTCTCTCCCGCTGTTCTGGCGACTGGAAGCTCGCCATCGCCTCCTCCGACCTCCGTTCTCGCCTCTCCCCCGCCGTATTATCCTCCCTCCTCCGCCCAGAATCCTCATCCACCCTTCACCCCAAGCTCCTCCTCGACTTCTTTTACTGGTCTCGCGCGCGCCTAGCGCCGTCAGCCCCAGCCGCCGATGCATTCGCCCACCTCGCGGTATACCTCTGCGCAGCCTCCCTCTTCCCACAGGCTAATGGCCTCCTCGACCAGATGATACGCACCTACCCCTCCCTTCCCCTCGTCCTCGGCTGCATCCAACGCGCGCTCACGGATTCTGACCACCGTTCCACGTCTGTCCTCGACGTGCTGGTAGATACCTACAAGAAGGCTCGAAGGCTCCGTGATGCCGCCGAGGTGGTCCTTCTGATGGAGCAGATCGATTTGGCCCCGAGTCTGCGGTGCTGTAACGGACTGCTGAAGGACCTGCTGCGCGCAGACGAAGTGGATCTGTTTTCAAAGGTGCGAGGATTCATGGCGAGCGCGGGGATTGCGCCAGACGTCTATACATACTCGACTTTGATCGAGGCACACTGTAAGGTCAGGGATTTTGATTCAGCCACCAAGGTGTTTGAGGAAATGCGTGAGAGGGGGTGCAGCCTGAATGCAGTGACATACAACGTACTGATTGGTGGGCTATGCCGGTGTGGTGCTGTTGAACAGGCGTTTGGGTTCAAGAATGAAATGGTGGAATATGGGCTAGTTCCAGATGGGTTTACTTATGGTGCACTCATAAACGGTCTCTGCAAGGGCCGCAGGTCGAAAGAGGCTAAGTCGTTGTTGGATGAGATGTCTTGTTCTGGGCTGAGGCCGAATGTGGTAGTTTATGCGACTCTAGTTGATGGGTTTATGAGGGAGGGCAATGTGGCTGAGGCTTTTAAGATAATCGAAGAGATGGTTGCTGCTGGCGTGCAACCAAACAAGATTACATATGACAATCTCATTCGAGGGATTTGTAAGGTGGGAGAGATGGACATTGCTTCGAAGCTGCTGAAGGATATGGTGAAGGTTGGTCTTATGCCTGATACCAGGACATACAACCTTGTCATGGAAGGGCATTTTCGACAGCATAACAACGAAGGCGCTCTTCAGCTTCTCAATGAAATGAGGAATGAGGGCAATTCTCCTAATGTATACACTTACAGCATAGTGATTAACGGATTATGCCAAAGTGGCGAGTCGGAAAAAGCAGACAATCTCCTCGAGGAAATGATTCAAAAAGGTTTGAAGCCAAATGCTTTTGCTTATGCACCTCTAATAGCAGGGCACTGCAGAGAAGGTAATGCCTCATTGGCATGTGATGTTCTTGAAAAGATGATCAAGGCAAATGTACTCCCTGATTTGTACTGCTACAATTCTCTTATAGTTGGACTATCTAAAGTTGGAAGGATGGTGGAAGCCACAGGGTACTATGCTCAGATGCTAGATAGAGGATTGGCGCCAAATGCATTCACATACATTGGTCTCATTCAGGGCTATAGCAAGATCGAGAATCTGGAAAAGGCTGAGCAGTTATTCCAGCAGATGCTTAACAGTGGGCTAAAACCAAATGATGTTATCTACACTGACCTCCTGGAAGGTTACTTCAAGTCAAATGACATTGAAAAGGTGTCCTCTATTCTTCACTCCATGCTGGGCCAGGGAGTTAGTCCAGATAACCCTATGTGTGGAACTGTGATTCACAATCTGTCCAGGTCTGGCAATATGCAATTGGCTTTTAGGGTTCTATCAGAGATTGAGAAGACTGGATTTGTTCCTGATCTGCGTGTATACAGTTCATTGTTATCTGGTCTTTGTAAGATAGGTGACATGGAGAAAGCATTTGCTCTTCTTGATGAAATGGCTAAGAAAGGACTGGAACCTGATATTATATGCTATAATACACTAATCGATGGGTTTTGCAAGTCTGGTGATATTATCCATGCCCGTAAAGTCTTTAATAGCATATTAGATAAAGGATTAGTGCCAAATTGTATGACATACACAGCTTTGATTGATGGAAACTGCAAAATCGGTGACATCACTGATGCTTTTGATCTGTATAATGAAATGTTAACTAGAGGAGTCGTTCCAGATGCGTATGTCTATGCTGCACTTACTGCTGGATGCTCAAATGCCGCAGACCTTGAGCAGGCAGTGTTTATAACTGAAGAAATGTTTGTTAGAGGATATGCCAGTGTTTCCTGTTTCAACACTTTGGTCCATGGCTTCTGCAAACGTGGCAAGATCCAGGAAACTTTGAAGTTGTTCTGTGTGATGATGGATAGAGACATAGTGCCTAATGCACTTACTATTGAAAATGTCATAAATGGACTTGGTGAGGCAGGGAAACTTTGTGAAGCACACACGATTTTCATTGAGTTGCAACAGAAGGAACCTTCACAAAGTGCTACCACTCAGTTTTCTTCCTTGTTTATGGAAATGATAAATAAAGGACTAATTCCTCTAAATATCATACATGACATGATTCAAGCTCATTGTAGAGAAGGGGATTTCGATAAGGCTCTAATGTTACATCATGCTGTAATGGAGAAAGGTTCACTAATGGGCTGCTCAACGTATATTGCTCTTGTGGATGGCCTTTGCAGTGTGGGGAAGTTAACTGAAGCTTTGAATTTGCTAAAAGAAATCCAAAAGCTAGGTATTCATCCTAATGAGGATCAGTGCTTGATGTTATTGAATAATCTTCATACATCAGGATATATCCAAGAATACAATAAAGTTTTTGATGCTATGGTGTGCCACAAGTGGTTACAAAAGGATAAACACTGCAATTTGGCTGGTACAATCTAGAAGCTGTCAATGCAGAATATCTGTACAAGAGAATATTTTGTATAGTAATTCTGACCTTATGGTCTGCGAATGCGCGATGCATGTATGTGCCCTCTTTTATTTGAGAGTTTTATTAGATAAATATATTCAAGGAAATGCCCAAGTGTTGCTTGTTCTTATTGAAAATCAGATGAGATAACTCTGCAACTTTCCAGCTATTGTTCTTCTCTGGTTCAGGCATCAGAAGCTGAACATGGAAGGAGGTTATCCTGTTGGCCATTGGTGGAAATGGTAATATCTACTTTTACTGTTCTTAGGTCTTTCAATACATATTTTCCCTTTCTGGTTTCATCTCATTCAAGTAATCCAGTACTTCCTGCTTTCGGATATATGGGGCTTATTTTCATTGGTCAAGACAACGCTTTGACCAACAATTACTACATTAGTATATACTCCCTTTGTTCCACAATATAAGCCTTTTTAGCAAGCTGTTTTAGCTTCTTAAAAAGGTATTATGGAACAGAGGGAGTGTAATTTATGGAGATAAAATAGCTATCATTAGCTTTATATTCAAAAGTACTTACCTTTAAGAACCCATTAGCTTTTATTTTATTATTGCGTTCATAGTAATGCTTTCTTTTTCTTGTTCGTTTCATTAGGTTTCTTTCGTTGTATGCTGCAGAATCAGGGAGGAAAAGGATATATAGTTCCTAATAGAAGTTTCTAACCTAAACAATGGATTGAGAGATATGCATATTATGTGTATTACTCTACATATATGCATGGTTGTTTCCTCAGAAAATTAAAGAAATAAAGATGCTTCTGCTATTAGTGGTTTTGCATTTTAATTATAAAGGTGGATGAGTGATGAAATTATTTTGTTATTCTATGCATAGGAAAAAAAATGATTACTGCAAATCCAATTGAAATTTCTCATAGGTCCAACTTTCACTAAAACAGTCTTCCATTACTTGAAAATAGAAACAGTCATCATTGATCAGAATAAATTTACAAGCAAAAAATCATTTTACAAGTACATCCAGTTACACCAAACCATATAAAAGTATTGATTTTGGTACTTAGTTAACTTTATTATTCTGTTTTCTGGCAATAAGGTAAGTAATTTTCTGTATTAGGTTGAAGTTTACAGTAATTGCTCATATTCTGCTGAGCCATTTTAGTACCTCTGCAGATCTGAGAGCATAGAAAATACACTTTCTTGATACTGATTCCAAAGAGGAGCACTAAAACATTTGTGTGCACCTTGCATAACATAAACAAACCAGTATCTTGAGGACACAACATATAATTGTACATTTTCTGTTTGGACATATGAGGCCAAAATATTTTCTGCTATAAATAAGTCGCTAAACCAGTTCATCTCCATTACAGGGAAAGCATCAGATCATATTTTCTGTGGCATTGCCATGGCTTCTTTAAGATCTTTGGGTGGTTATGAACGGTATGGAAGATACATTGTGTTTCCAGAGTAAACATATTAACCACTGCTCGTAAGGTTATTGCCCTTGCGCTTTCCACACCATATTGCTTTCTGAACATCACACAGTTTTGCATAGTGTTCATATATTTTACTTTTGGTGGCTTTTCTTTTATCTGATTTTAGTTCCACACTACCACAACTTTTGGCGCTATGGGTTTGAAAAACCTAGTTTGGTCAGCTTCTGTTATACGTCCCATAATTCTTGCGTAGTTTTAGTTAAAATTTGAGTGCATGGGTTTCAAAAACCCAGTTTGGTCAGCTCCCTCTGTTCCATAATTCTTGTTGTGGTCTTAGTTCAAATTTGAACTAAAACCACGACAAGAATTGTGGTATGGAGGGAGTACCAATCAGAATCACTTGCTAATGGGTTGCTGGATCAACACGAGCACTAGCAGGTGGCACAACCTTATTTTTTCGTGGAGATTTTATTTGGCAAGTGGGTTCATTCTCACCCTCCATCTAAATGATGAGTGTACTAGTTTGAGCTCGAGCTGGGGTGCGTTGGTACCGTAGTGACCATCCTGGCGGTGTCACAGATGGACACGGAGTACGGATTTACGATTAGATACGTAGTTGATTCAACAAGTTTGATGAGAAGAAACTGTTGTGATTCTTGCCTTAAGATCGACAGGGAAGAACCAAACGAGGCTAGCTACGCTTCTGCTCCTTCACGGTCCAGGATGCAGGCGGCCTAGTGGAGAGGCGACGAGCAGAGGGGAGGCAGATGGAAATGTAAGGCGGGAGGAGGTAGAAGTTGGTGGCAAACCTTCTCAGCAATGTCAATCGAGCCTCGGGAGTGAAGCTCCGATGGACTCAAACGTATTACCAGGCAGCACCTGGATCAGTACTAGCCAGCCCACCACAGGCTGCACAGGCATAACCCTGTCTTCCCACTTGGGCAAGACAATTGCTGCAGGGCCATTCGACTCGAGGCGGCAATGCCCCAACTCAGCACTCATTCAACCAAACAATCAAAGATAACTTTTAATAGTACTGGGTTACCTATGACTACCAAAAGCTCTATGCTTCAAGGTCTTCACAGCTGCTGTCACGGTTCTTGACTCCACCAAGACATCCTCAGACAGCGTTCTGGCTTCCTTGCAACTGTCCTTGGGAACTGGGAAGCCAAGCTCGGCCAGCTTCTTGATCATGGATTCTCCCTTACTATCTTCCAGAGTCCACCATCTTCAAATTGGTTGATCACCTGGTAACCTAAACTCATGTTCATACTCAGTGAAACTGTTAGATACCAGGTTTGAGTTGCCATTGACCATCAAAACCATCCACAGGGCAATATCCAATGACACATGCATATGACACAAGAAGACAATGCCAATAAGCGACCATTTGGCCAAGGCTCCTAAGATACCTCTTATTTTTTATTTTTCTCAATTAATGATGTAATTTATAAACAACACAAGGCCGCTGCCTACATGGACACAGGATCGATTATCTCGGACTTGGCAGGCTGCCGGAGCCAATAGGCCAAACTCCAAAGCTGGTTATTCAAACACCAAAACTCTACTAGGATATTGACTCCGCTAATCAGTCAACATAACAAGTTAACAACTACTACCTCCATCCCAAGGCTTAAGGCATATAATTTTTTTCAAAAGTCAAACCAACTAAAGTTTGACCAAGTTTTTAAAGAAAAATATTAATATTTACACTACGTAATCCATACCCTTTCATACATCATGGAACATATTTTAACATGGTATCTATATAATATAATATTTCTTGATAGTTTTCTCTAAAACTTTGGTCAAACTTTACATGGCTTGACTTTTCAAAAAAATTATATGCCTTAAGGCTTGGGATGGAGAGAGTACTTTGCAACAGCACAGTAGCACTGGCGGAGCTTCCTCGGGCCAAACTGGGCCATGGCCCGCCCAGGTTTTCTGCTAAAACACTATTTACTCCTATGCATCCACGGTCCAGGCTAGCAGCACGCTTTGGCCTGCCCGTTAGGTTGTCTGTCTCGTTCAACTCTCCCAGTTTTGTTCCCAGAATCCTAGTTACGCACTAGGTCTAGCGATTTTGTATAGAAAATCATGTGGGATTGGACGGAATCAGTAGAGTAGGAGTGTAAAAAAAGGCAGCAGAGACGCGCCGTTGCCCGCAGCTAGGACTAGGAGTTCGCCGCAGCTGCAGGTGCAGTCGCACCGCATGGGTACGGCGGCCGGCTGGAGGTCCAGCAGCCAGCTAGCGACAATGTGACCGAATCGAGCACTTAGTCTTCTCTAATTTCCTTATCCAGGTTTTCTCTTTCTTTCCCCAAATTCTTGGCTAGCAACTTGTTAGCATAGAGGATTTTTTACCTAATTTGTTCTTCGATTTTGCAAAATTGCTAGGCTTCGTTCTTGGAGAGTGGGTCAACCGCGGCCCAGATTTGGTGCTCGGCAATGAGATCTGCGTCGGCGGAATCACTGAAACTCCCCCAAGCGACCCTGGACCCAGGCCACCGCAGCATGGCACCCTCCTTGCGGCAGATGGCGGTGTAGACGCATAGGCTGCCGACAAATTCATGGCACCGCGTGCAGTGAATCTGAATATGGTGGTGGGACGGTGCACGGACCAGCTGATGCCGCCGTCGCCACGGCGGGAGACCTCGTCGAAGAGCACGTCCTCTTGGTCGTAGTAGAAGTTGGGATGGTCCAGCCGGGGCATGTCCTTGGTGTAAGGCGGGTCATGGGCGGCAACTTTGCCGATGACGTTGAACGGACTGACGTAGTGCTTGCGACCGGTCTGTAGGCAGACGTGGACCAGCGCGGGGCAGTTGGCGACGACCACGGATAGGACGCTCCGGAGCATGGCCGAGTTGGCTTCCCGATTCTCGGCCTCCGTCACGTGGGTAATGTCGGTGAGGGGCGCTAGTGCCTCGGCGATGGCGGCGGAATCTGAGAGATCAAGGTGCAGATGCGTGACCCTCGTGGAGGGTGGCCGAGACCAGCACGGAAGTGGGCGGCGGGAGACCGTGTGCACCTTCTAGGGCCCGCCGTGGGTGTCGTGGAGTGGGAGGATGTTGAGGAGGGAGGTGCCAACGATGCCGGTGGATCCGACTACGAGGGTGACGCTCCGAAAGGAGGAATCGACCGTGGCGGCGTTCTCGTCCCGACGCTTGGTGACTGCACCGGTGACACATGCCCACCACCAGCTCATCGCGGCAGCTGGCAAGTACTGTAACAGCTGATGCTTCGATGGATCAGTGACAGTGAGCTAAGCAGGGGAGTAAATGAGAGAGAGGACAGGTCGAGAGTTGAGAGTAGCCGGTGATCCGTGGGTAGGAGAGAGTGGGTGAAGAAGAACTAGTGATGCGGTGCTGATCCGTGGGGTAGGAGAGAGTGGGCGAAGAAGAACTAGTGATGCGGTGCTCCGTGCCGCTTTGGCGAGGTATAAATAGCGCTTGAGGGTTTGTTTGGATGTACCGGGAGTTTTATCCTGGGAAATCAAATTCCGACTGAAAATCCACGAAAACAGTTTAAATCACCGGGATTTTATTCTCCACCTCCCTACTAATAGATTTATTTCGTAAGAAAAGGCTGGGTTCCCCTCTTACCAAACAAGGCCTGAAAGTATATCTGGTGCCGCCGGTTGCGCTACGTCGCCATATGCTTCTGCATTGTTCAAGTATAGCGATGAAATGTCAAAAGCAGAGGTACCTTATGTTTAGTATGCTGATATCGAACAAATCGGCGCTTTCTCTTCCAACACGGCGGCTTCGTGGAAACCGTGCTGGTTTTGCCTTCATCACGGCTTCAGGCTGGTGCTGGTGTTTGCTGTTACGTAGGCCTAGCCGTCTGCAGCAGATCTGATTTTGTTGTTTTTTACTGTAACTAGCAGAATACACGTGCGTTGCTACGGGGTAATAAAAAATTATAGGGACACACAAATGATACAATTTTTATAAATTTTATCTAACCTCTTTCATCTTTAGCATACATATTTTTTTCGAAATGTAGGGTGTACCCCTAGCCTCTGCATCAAAATCTACCTGCTTTTATTAATTATTCATCGAAGCCTTATAAGATATTACAATGATCAACCTGAAGCCACCCTTTCGGCGAATAGAATCGCTACACTCATGATGGGGGTGGCCAGAATCAGGGTCGTATGCCCTAAACTTCCACCAACGCACATCATCAAAACCGGCGCGCCGGTCCAGCAGGCCCTGAGCGAGCATCATATGCACTTGCTACAGAGGTGGCCGCCACCATCTTCCACGAACCCATCTTTAGGACATGGATCATTGCAATGACCCTATGAGGCCTTCCATCGACGCCCCGCCATGACACCAGACAGTGCCACCGCCTGTGTGCGCGTCCATCAAATGCATCTGCCGCCAAGTCCCTATTGCACCATGCCACCGAAACTCGACGACGTCGAAGCGGAAGAAGCCAAGCCACTCCACCTTCTGACCTCTTTGACCAGCAACAACTCCCAAACGATGCCCCCAAGAAGGAAAACGACGTGTAACATCGCCATCGTCCGATCTAGGAGACCTAGATCTAGGGTTTCCTGTGGAGTTGCTCGGTGAAGACACGAGAGCTGCATTGACGATGTCTTCAACAAGAACGCGACGCAGAGAGCCGCCATTGCCCACCATGACTGGAGTCGGCTCGGCTTTCACCGGCAGTCTCACATCCCACCATTTGATCTGCGATGCAGCCGCCAAGAGACCCGACATACGTGTACGACGAACGAGGGCTACTGCCCAAACAGACCCCAACAATCCTCGCTGCCGCGCATACCATGGAAGCCATATGCACCGTCAAAGCATGCGTCGCCCGCCGCCCGTGCCACCTAGATATCGGCGTGCCAGCCTCCATGGTGCAGACCACCATATCGCCGTCCGCCGCGCTGCAAGAGACCACGCCATGGCGCCCGGCAGCCATGCCATGCCCCGGCCTGAGGTCGTCGTCCCGTGTCGACGCCCACCACGCGAGGGGACGAGAGGGCCTCGCCGGTGCCGACCAGGCTTTGCCTGGCCGTGCCCTCTGGCGGTGGCAGAGGAGGGTGAGGAGGGCGGTGGGGGGTGGCGGCTAGGAGATGGGATCCTCTCCGCCTCCGCACGGTGGTGGCAGGAGAGGTTGTTGGGGGATGCGAGTTCTGTGAAGTCCACGTCAGTCGCATACATATTATATGAAGAGGCTCTCACATACTACTGCAAGCTAGCTGTTAAGAAAACAAGACTCTAATGTTAGTAGATTTGAACACACCAGACCAATGATTTCTTGATTATTCTCTAAGTTTGATCCAATGTAGTTCTACCATAGGACAAGGAGTTGTAGTGGACATGCTGCAATTCCTGATATATGTGTCACTGGAATTTGACATCTCACCAGTAGTTACGATGCCATCCAATGTAGTTCTACCATAGGACAAGGAGTTGTATTGGACATGCTGCAATTCCATGATATATGTGTCACTGGAATTTGACATCTCACCAGTAGTTACGATGCCTCTCCACTTCCTGCTTCAGCGTCTCATTGAGAGCTGCACAATATACCAGGTTTTGGTACAATCATAAGGCGTAGATATTAAAAAAAAAAGCAAATTACAGTCACCACTTTGTTCTACACTGGTCCAATATAAATCAGTTTGTACCATGTAACTGGGCCACAACTTAGAATTTGTTCCCTGTCGGTGTTCCAGATAGTTTTTGTTGGATGCAGACCTGGAACAAATTGATACCGTACATAATTTCGTACATGTACAAGACACTACTTAAATATAATGATCAGGATGGTAGTAATAAGCTGAGTTTGATTAACTGGCCACTGTTATGGTAATTAGCATTCCATCTGGACGTTCAAATTCAGTAATTTACCATAACTCGACTCTAAAACCAACGATGTCCAACACGAAGAAAGAAAAAAAAATGATCGATATTAGGTGCCAATCGGCCTGCACTGGCCGGATTGGAGGCAACAATAAAGACCATGTCTGTAGAATGACCGTTGATGCCTAAGGTCTGTTTTTCTTTGTGAGCATTTGCTATATAAATGGTCAAATGGCTTGACGAAGGAGCCACGAGTGAGCATCGCCGCATTACCTTGAGAAACAGTAGGAAGAAATTGTATGCAATTCAGAATATACACAATCAGAATACTGTAATATGAATTTCCGCAGTTTGCTATGTGAAATCAATCATCGCATTCCTCAACTCAAACTGTACAAAAGTAGAGCAGAACGTCTCCACCGCTGGTGTAGCAGAACAGAGCAAAATATGCAAGTAAAAAGGAACATGGGGATAATAAGCTTGTGGGTGGCGCTTGGACACGGGAGCTGACGGCTGGAGCTGCGGTGGAGCTGGGACAGAGGAGCACGACACGATTACCTAGGACGTGAAGGACGACGCCGGCCAGATCTTGCGGTCGTCTCAGCTCGACCAGCACATAAAAAAATATCCTGCAGTTTTCATCCCGCCAGTCTGCCACCGATCCCAGGCCCCGCCGTCGTCCTTCGTGAAAACTACCGTCCCGAGCACGCCCGGCTACTGCCGGTAACCGCCCAAGCTTCTTCTCGTCCAATCGATCCAGCTCCTATCGGTGGACGTCCCCTAGCTTCTCAGCTTCGACCTGAAATTCGTGGCACCGCCGGTTGATTAACGCAGTTCGCCACCGGATCGAGGTCGCCTTCAATCGAATCGATATCCTCACCGCCTATTTCAAGCCCTCTGTCACTGTTTTCTCCTCGGCACGGTTCTAATCGAGGCCGCACCTTGGAGCTCGCCGCTGCCGCCTCACCTCCCGATTCACGCTTCCGACTCCTCGGGGTAGGGGCAACAACTGTCCCTTTCAACCGGCCGCCCTCCCAAAGAACGGCCACACGGAAGGACAGGGTCGGCAGCCCTCTTGCCAGAGCCGGCGCTGGGCCACGGGGAAGGATGGGGCGGTGGATGGATGGGGCGGTGGATGGTGGTGCGGGACGGAGATCAACTGCAGAAAGATTTAGGATCGTTTCACTCGACGGTGGCAAGCAGTCCAATATTTCCAAAAGAGCAGGGGTAAACTCGTCCAAAAAAATCGGACAGAAAACTTGTGCGAACCAACCTACGCTAAGCAAACTTATAGTATAGAAGATAGATAGATAGACTATAGTTGAATGTCCGTCCGTTACCCTATTTTTTTTATCGATTTGAAAAATGCAATGCTTTACACTTTTATCCTTTTTTTTTGGCTTTGCTGAAAAATGGATCGAAAGAATTTGCTTGAAACTTTTACGCCTATCCACGGACTGTCGACGGGAGACCCGCTTTCCCCTTACCTTCTTTTTGTGGTGGAAGGTCCGTCAGCGCTTTTACAACACCAAATCAACATTGGTAATAGACAGGAGTTGCAAGTATCGGGATTTCTCGTATTCTCTTTGGAGATGATAGGCTGCAATTCTTCAAAGCAAATTCGGATCAAGCAAGCAAAATAATTGTGGCGTTGAGACGATATGAGTCGAGCACTGGACAACTCCTTTTAGTCCGGCCAAATGTTCTCTAATGCTAGGCCTGAAATGTAACGTACATGATGGGGAAGCTGTGGCCCAAATTTTGAATGTGGAAAACACAACTTTCGATGACACAACTGTCCCTAGACACCTTTTAGTGTATAGGTTCACTCCAAACCTCTACGAACCTATACACTAAAAGTCGTCTAGATACATTCGATTCACAAAGCTAAAACGTCTTATATTTCCGAACGGAGGGAGTACTTTGGATTGCCATTTCTGGAAGGCCATATGAACAAATTCAAACCTACAAAAGAGAGACAGCAAAACGCTCAGATTATGATGAAAAACATATCTCGTGGGCTCCAAAATAAACTTTGATAAATTCCATTGCTCAAGCTATTTCTACATATGCCATGATTATTTTTAAATTTTCTGCTGGGTTGCGTGTGAACTATCAAATCATAAAGGTACTTTTGGTTTGATGATGGATTTGACAGAGGAACTTTTGATGGGAGGGATAAGATGACAAGGCCAAAAACACAAGGGGGAAATGATTTTAAAGATTTCAGGTTGTTCAATCAAGTTCTAGCAAAACAAACATGGATATTACTCCTTGAATTTAAGAGAGTCTTTGTGCTAGGTTTTTAAAGGAGAAATATTATCATTCAGGCCAAGTGATAGACATGGTTTTCCCTAAGAATACTTCACCGTGCTGGCAAGAGATCTCCTACGTCTTGGGTTAATTTGGGATAAAAAATAAGTGTGTGAGGGGGTTACCGAGAGGAAATCAAAAAAATATGATGGGCAATGCGAGCAAATTAAGCATAAAAGGGGTCTCAAACTTAATTGGTCCAACAACAAAAATCGTGGAGAGAGGAACTAGTGAGAAAGGTGTTTCACTCGCTTGATGCTAAAGTCATGCTACAAATAAATCTTCCAGCTTTTGAGGGACAAGGTTGCCTAGCATGGCACCTTGATCAAACTGGAGTATGTTCGGTTAAAAGCGCATATTGATTAGTTTTTGGTGAAGTTATATTTTAAGATTGTATTGTATTTCCATTGTGAGTAGCCCCATATATTCCTGAGGGCATATGATGTATTAGCCATGATTCATGTAGCATGGTATACATATTTGGTCAAGTTTTATATTGTGGTCCTATGATGTTATGAATGCCGATTATATGTTAGTTCGCTTTTATAGGCTCATAAGGTGTTGCACCCTAGAGTAAGAAAGAGAGAAGGGATATATGGAGTTAAGAGAGACCAAGTCCCAGACTTGGACTTAAAATATAGGCCCCCGATTCAGGACGATAGAAGTTTAAGCGAATGTTGAACATTTATTTTTAATAACTCTCTTGGTTATCCATGTGTGTGGCATTGGGATCATTATGGTGTAATTCCTCATGTATGCGGGTGTACCTCTCTTAGGCTTCGTGTGCTAAAAATAAAACTTGGCAAGCCCTCAATAATGTGGGTATGCACTCATTACTTATTGTGAATTGCTATAATCAATCCCTACTCTTACGGATATGACATGCCGTTGGATTGGAGGGCTCACCGATATTAGTTAATAGTTACTCCCTCTGATTCATAACAAGTATCACTGTTTTAGTACTAAATCAATGATATTTACTTAGAGGTGTGCTTCGGTGTTCTCCTCCTCCTCCCGAAGTTAAATTGAAAACACAAGAAGAGCCATGATTGACCGCTATCCCTTCGGTTCAGAGGGCATGAAGGGGTCTCGGTCAATCTTGCTCGTCCTTGTGTTTTTAATTTTCTAAGTTTGAAAGGAGTGGCATGAGCAAAACTATATAGAGTTTGAAACAAATCAACGTCGTAACCTCATGCCTGCCCTACGTGCTGCGTCCTTTGGCAACATTGGCGATAGCGCACGGACAAAGACACAAGGAAAGAAACAGAAAAAAAGAGAAATCAGAAACGGAACGGAATACAGACCCACGTATAAATAGACGATGCCCAATATCCGGGGGCAGATCAAGGTGGTGGACACTGTCGGACGTCATTTTTGTTTGGCCCATATTTACTCCTATCGCACGGCCAGCCTGAGCAAAACCAGCTCCCGCCGCCGATCCCCTCAAAAAACAAAACAAAAAAGCTCACGCCCCGATAGCGTGAACCCTATCTGCCCGCGCCACCCAGCTCTCCATCGTTGCAACATAAGTTGTTCTTCTTCTTTTGAGATAACTGCGGCACAACTCCATCTGGCCCATTTCGGATCAACGAGAGGCCTGACTTCACAACCACTAGTCCACGTGACTTGACGTTTTTCTCTTTCGAAAACTTTAACAATACCCAGCCTCTACGTCGGTTGATGGCACACACCCCTTTATTAATAAACATCATCCAAAAGTATTACACTTCAAGGATCACATAGACTTGATACATGCACCAGCCAGCGAAACAAAAGAGACATAAGACGACTAAACATCGTGTAATCTGCTAGTATGTCGCCAGAACGACTGGATGAAGATATCTTGAGTGGCCACCAGAGACGGCTGCACCCAATAGCCATAATATCACGTTGGTCTTGTGGTTGGAGGAACGTCCATAGCTGCACTCAATGTGCCACCATATGAATAACCTGCAAAATCTTAAAGATAATATCATTTCTGCATCGTCAGATAGATCAACATAAGGCTAAAACACCAATTCGAATTTTGTTCTTAGACTTTTTGTCCATACCATTTAACCAATTTCCAAACATATTAGATATATTTGCTGCACAAAAACACTACTCAATTCCTTTTAATCAAATATTCTTTGTAAGAAGAACTTTGTTATTTAGGAACCACATGAAAATTTTGATCTTAAGTGGAATTTCCAGTTTCTAAATACATTTATGAAGAAAGATCGTATGATTATTCATAAGATCCTCGTACATGGATTTAACCAAGAACACCCAGACGCTGATCCTTCGACAACTGCACTATCATAAGCCTTTAGCATAAGTGTAACCAATCATTCTACTTATTACCACTAAATACACACCTAAAACCAATATTCACTAGTACTTGAACTAATACCTGCACCACAGTCACATTTGTCTATTGCATAATATTATATAAAGATGGATATTGTCGTGATAAGGGTGAGCCTCCCAACCATGTATCCTTCAAAAACCTAGTACTAGCACTATCCCCAATTTGGAAGTGACCTCTAGCAAAGAACTCATTCATTACACGCATAAGTCCCTTCCAAAATAAAGGGGCAGTCAGTTCTGCTCGGACTTCAGACAATGTTTTCTAGCATAAATATTTATTATGTAGCAATTCTTCAGTATTGATCTTCAGTACATCTCCCAGCGGTTTCTGCCATCGTGCCACAGGCTTGGCTTCTTTTTCTTGCCCCTTTCCCCGACAGAACATCAAGCATTTCTCTGTCTAGTATTTTGCTTGTCGCCAAATAGTAGCAGTAAACAGACTTTTTCCTCCGTTGTTTTGCTTGTTCCTTCTCTTCCACCATTGCCATAACATGCAAAAGATGAGATCCTTCTTTTCATCACAGAGTGTAAGGATTTCCTCCACCACATCTTGTGCATTGTCAAAGGTACTCATTCTTTCGCGTATTTCCTGCAGGCCCACCTCATTTCAGAGTTGTTTCATCTCCTTGCACTTCAGAAATAAATGAGCATCATCTTCATCTAGCCTTTTGCAACAAACACATCAGGTATCACACTCCATCCCTCTGCTATTAATACACGTCATTGGTGGGAGGCTGTTATGTGCAAATCTCCAGACAAACTGTTTAATCTTGGGCAGACAAGGAAGATCCCAAACTTTCTTCCAAAACGCTGTAGTTTCCAAACCTCCCGAGGACGAGCTAGCTTCCCCATCCCTCTGCTTCAGAAATACTCTATAGGCTGATTTGACAGAGAAAACCCCTTTCGAGTCAAAATGCCATGCAGGGTATTCTTCAAAATCATCCCTAACGGGAGTTGCTCGCACAACTTTTGCATCCATCTCCCACAAGGTGTCCTGGACCAGGATTTCATCCTACTGCTCCGTGGTCGGGTTTATGAGTTCACTGACCTTTGTCAACAGACATCTCCCTCTAGGAGTAATTGGCTGTCACTGCCCATCCCTCATAATCCATGGTTCATTCCATATACTAATAGTGGAACCACCTCCTATCCTCCAAATCAGTCCTTTTTTCAATAGGTTGATGCCCTTTAAAATGCTCCTCCACGAATATGAGATACCCCCACATGCCTCCGCCTCCAAAATGGAAGCATCCTCCAGCCTTGCCGAGCAAGCATGGCTAGGTTGAAACCATAAAGGTCTCGAAAGCCCAATCCACCTTTGCTCTTAGGTTTTGTCAAGGTCTCCCAACTGAGCCGGTGCATATTATTTTCCTTATCTTGTTGTGCCCACCAGAATCTGCATATCATCATACTCATCTCATCGCACAACGTTTTCGTCAAATCAAAGCATGACATGGCAAATGTAGGAATTGTTTGAGCACACGCCTTAATCAGAATGTCCTTCCCATCTTAGACAGAAGTATCTCCTTCCATCCTTGTATCTTCTTCCATATCCTCTCCTTTAGGTACTCAAAGGTTTTTGATCTTGATCTTCCCACATGGACTGGTAGTCCCAAATACTTGTATGTCTTTGCCTCTGCTTTTATCCCCATGTCGGACAATACTTCTTGGTGCTGCACACTTTTGGTGTTTCCACTAAACATCACCGAAGATTTATCAAAGTTAACAACCTGCCCCGAGCATACCTCATAAAGTTGTAGCACATGTTGCAGGACCTGGCACTCTCACAAGTAGCTTTAATAAGTACCAACGAGTCATCCGCAAACAATAGGTGGTTAAAACTAGGGGCACCTTGACAAATTTGGATGCCTTCCAACACTCCATCTACCTCCGCCTTATTCAACAGAGATGAAAATCCTTCAGCGCACAACAGAAACAAGTACGGTGAAAGTGGGTCGCCTTGTCGCATCCCCCTCTCTAGAGTAAAACTATCCGTTAAGGACCCATCCACTCGTACTTGGTAGCTAACTGTGGACACACACAACATCACTCTTCGAATCCATCTCTCCGCAAAGCCAAGCTTCCTCATCATATTTTCCACAAAAGTCCACTCCACACGGTCATAGGCCTTGCTCATATCGAGCTTCACCGCCGCCAAACCCTCCTTTCCTCTCTTTTTTCTCTTCATGTAATATGTGCATTCATAGGCCAACAAATTTTTATCTATGATTAATCGCCCCGGTACAAACGCACTTTGGTTGGGTGAAATAATCTCTGGGAGAATTTGCTTGAGCCTATTTGCAAGTATCTTGGAGATAAGCTTGTACACCACATTACATAGGCTAATGAGCCTCAACTCCTTCATACACTCCAGCTTTGAGGTCTTCGGGATTAGAACAATGCATGTCTCATTCCAATCAGGGGCATTGGTCCACCATTTAGTACATTTAGGACCTCCTCCGTGACTTTTTCTCCCACTACATCCCAGAATTTTTTGTAGGAAAAGGCATGCATACCATCTAGTCCAGGAGCTTTCAAGTCACCAATGCTCTCCAAAGCATCGACCACCTCTTTCCCCACAAATTCCTTACAGAGCATCTCGTTCATCTCCGAGGACACTCTCGAATCAATGCGATCCAAGAGTTCATTTATCCGCATGCCTGTAGAAGAGGTAAAAAGATTTATAAAGTAATTAGTTACCACATATTTCATGGCCTCCTCCTCCTCTACCACACCTCCTGCCTCCATCCTCAATCTGGTGATGCGATTTATTTTCCTCCTTTCCGAAGCATAGGAATGGAAATACTTGGTGTTACGATCCCCATCTTTCATCCAAAGCGCATGTGCGCGGCTTCTAGTACATATCTCTTTGTTCTTCTAGCTTGCTTAGTTTGAAACGAAGGATCCCTCATTATGTACTTGTTCAGCACAAATATCCTTCCTCCTCCACACTTCTAGCTCCTGTTTTATTTTTTTGATTCTTTTTTCCAAGACACCAAGCACATTTCTGCTC
This sequence comes from Avena eriantha, assembly GCA_910589775.1. Classification (NCBI taxonomy): domain Eukaryota; kingdom Viridiplantae; phylum Streptophyta; class Magnoliopsida; order Poales; family Poaceae; genus Avena; species Avena eriantha. The sequence continues at coordinate 552,559,406 of OU342743.1, forward strand.
CAATCACATAGATCGCCTAGCACTCCTTGCGCCGCTCCCATAACACCCTTCTGATTCAGTGTAGTTTCACGTTCCCAACCATTCTCTAATATACCTCTGCATGCCTCCTCCTCCGGAATCGAGGAGATGGACCCCGAGCTGGGCCTCGCCTCCTATCCACTGCACCGTGTGTATCAATGATCACAGGGCGATGATCTGAATGATAGTGGTCGCCGTTAGTTACTTTGAACCCTGGGAAGCGTGTACGCCAAGCCAAGGACGCCACCGCCATGTCCAAGCTTTCCCTAATGTAGTTCTCCGCCATGTGACTGTTATTTCGCCAGGTGAAAGGATCACCTACAAAGCCCAGATCGTCGAGCTCACGGCCCTCCAACGGTAGCCTTGAATTCCATCTGTGCTTGTGATTTTGGAGCCCACCTTCCTTCTCCCACGGGTGGAGGATTTTGTTAAAATCGCCCACACAAAGCCAAGGTTTACTGTTTTGGTGCTTCAGCATCCTCAACAGCTTCCAAGTATTCTCTCTCTTCTCAGTCTTCGGTTACCCATAGATGCCAGTAAACCGCCGAACAAAGCCATCCCTCTCAGTTATTTCCGTCTGTAGTCTTTTTACTTGACAAAGCTTCATGGCAGCACAGCCGCACTGTGTATGTCCTCCAAAAGGCAGGGCGCCCCACCGTCCCATCCGCAACAGCTTGCTCCCCTCCGGCAGCTGCTACGCACCAAAGCCGCCTCCCACTTTCGAAAGCACCCGGCCGCGCGCACCCAACCGATGGAGCAGAGCTGCTTTCCATTTGTTCCTGTTGCGGAGTGTACTACTTGACGATCATGGATCACTTCCCTTTGGTCGACCACCACGACGAGAGTACTCATCACGGTGTACATGTCTAACCTTTTTATTGAGTACATAATCTAAGTTGAGTACCGATAATGTTGTCAAGTTGTGTACCAATATAATGGTGACACAAACGGTTTTAACAGCAATGCCGTAACTGTGCCAGGCACAGTGTTGCACGTGCAAGTGAGCACCGACGGCTGAACAATCATACGAGTGAGTAATAACCAACAAGTCCCATGCGACAAGATTCTCCTTACCACTTTGTTGGACCAACCATCCTATCCTGAGACATTGTGGTCTTTTCCACTCTCTTGCTCTCCTCCCGCCCGCATTGTGGTCTTTTTGTTTCAAAAAAAGTTGGAGTGGGAACCGGGGGGGAGAGAAAGCTAGTAGACCTGATTGAGCATGCCCAAGGGACAAGGACGTGGTGCCAAAGCTGCCTGCCCTTCAGTGAGCTGTCCTGCAGCAGTTACCATTGCCGATCGGTGAACGACTGACGTGGTGCTCAAGCGACAGCCCAAGTTCAAGCCTGTGCTTCTTCACTGCTTGCTCCCGAATAGGGACAATGGGAAACTGGCAAACTGGCAATCCCTAAAAACAAAATAAAATGCGATGTAGTGTGTACCTCCAGGCAGTAACTGACGTATGCTTCGAAGGCAGCTAGCGACTTCACGACGGAGAGTCGGCCAAGCTCTGCACAGTTTGCATAGATAGAACAGAACGGCTCTTGATCTGATGGTCAGAAAGGGCAGCATAAACTACAAGAGCTTTTAATTATAAGAGTTTCCTATGGTTGGGGTTGATGGAAACAGGCTTGCATACAGTTTGTGGGAACCGACAGATAAGTCACAGATTCAGATGAGAGCTCGGGCTCATAGTGTGATTTCTTCCTGGCCCATCGTTGGTTTGTAAAGCTAACTACTAGGATGACCAAATTTCGGCATCACATTCTGCAACTGCACTTTTATCATAATCCAAACTACCGCTCGGCCAAGCCGACTTTAGTACTACCATGATTTTGGTTGGTGTACAGAGATTAAAAGAACAAAGATACTCTTGCAGTTGCCGCAGCACCAAGGGAGGAACAAAGTACTTACACGAGGAAGGGGACAAATAAACAACTTTTATTATGCACTAGAGTTTGTTAGGCGCCAGGGTGTGGTCAATCCATATAAGCATCTTCTAATCCGTCTGAATAATTCCAAGCGGAGTCAGGTTAGATGAACAGACAAAGCAACAGACATTCTGACAGGTCACTTGATATGCAGAGTAGTACTTGGCACGGTACATACTTGTGAATTTGTTCAAGTACAATAACAAAAGGTTAAAATACTAATATTAATAGGGACAAAAGAAATATGAATGGAATTTCTGGAAATTGCTGAAATGTTTTGGATTTCAGGTAACACTGCAACTATCGGTTCCAAATTACAGCTCATCATAGCTAGAGATGACAGGATTAGATCAACTGGATGGCCACAGGTGGTTAGAAAGGGCATACTACATCAAAAGGGGGCACAAGTAGCATTACATGATCACACTAGTACATAATTGAAAAATCGAACTACAGACAATTCGCAGAGAAGCCACCAGACGAATATGAGCCAGCACAGCACCGGTGCTTTCGAAACAAGTCTTGTGCTTACATAATTGATGTGAGAGGATCCACAACAGACATCCCCACTGATGAGGATCAGAGTCAAACACATCAACAGCCATATTTGGCCATGAAACCATTGAGTGCATTACATGCATAATTCCCTTGACTATCAAAACACTACGTTGGCACCTTGCACTCTGCTCCTACTACTACCTAATAAAGAACACTAGATAGAACCACCTTCTTCTTCCATCATTCAAACGCTTACCAGGCAAAGGAGGCTTCCAAAATCAAACAAGAACCAACAAAATGGGGGACGAGAGCAGGATCGCAGACAGAAATTTAACCTAATTCTTCTTCTGGGCTGTCCTGAGGGCACCTGATCAACTCCAATATGTTCACCACCTCACTCATGTCTGGCCTATTGGAAGGAACCTGAGAAGTACAGACCAAGCCAAGTTTCATGATAGGAACAGCTTCCTCCAGCGGGAATTTTCCACAGAGCCTCTCATCGACGCACTCTTCCACCTTGCCTTCGTCCAGAGCAGCCCTCACCACATCACACAGCACAATAACATCATCTTCCATGTACTCCACTGGCGGCCTACCTGTCATGACCTCAAGGACAAGAACTCCAAATCCGTACACATCACATTTCTCGGTTATCTTCACGGTTCTGCATGTAAACTCTGGTGCCATGTAACCAAGCGCACTCTGTACCTTGCTGCTTAGAACATACCGATCCAACATAGGCAGCAGCTTCGCCAAGCCGTAGTCCCCGACCTTGGCCTCGCCTGATCCATCAAGCATAATGTTGCTGGACTTCAGATTGTAGTGGATAATGTCATGCCGGTGGAGGTGAGCCAGGCTTCTTGCTATTCCGAGAACTATATCGAATCTTTCCTTCCATGAAAGGTAACTTACGGTGGACGACTCATGCAGTTGTTTATGCAGGTTACCCCCAGAGACAAACTCATAGATAAGAAGCTGAAGCGAAGGTGTCCAGTAATACCCCTTGAGGGCAACAAGGTTACGGTGGCGTAACTTGCCCAGCATCTTTACTTCTCTCTCAAACTCATCTTGAGATTTAACCAAGCTTGACACAGTCAGTTTCTTGATGGCAACAGGTTGGCCATCTCGGAGAGTGGTCTTGTAGACGGTGCCAAAACCACCACGGCCAAGCTCACAGTCCTTGTTCAGGAGAGCATGGGTACTGGCGCTGAACTCTGGATTGCCACCTCCAAACATTACAAGCTTGCCTGATTTCACATCAGTTGTGGGTGACTGACTGAGATATCCATCTGAGAGTTCCAGTGCGGTAGCAGAATGAGAAGCGGGTGCACGAACTTGAAGGTTAAGAACAGTAATGGTTATGATGCCAACTGCAATGAGAACAGCAGCACCAATTGCAACAAGGGCTGAGATGCTCAGTATGGTTTTCTTGTGACGGCCCCCCGCAGGCACAGGACCTTTCTGTGCCAGCGGATCAGAAGAAGAGTCCGGATTCAACACAATTGGTTTTGGTAACACACCAGGACAAGATGAGTTGAGCTTTGCGCCGCAAAGGCCAGGATTGTCAGACACCGATGAGAAGGAGATAGTGTCAAAGAAACTACCAGGAGGGAGATCCCCAGAGAGCTGGTTATGAGAGACATTGAAGCCAATGAGATGGGCAAGGTTGGAGAGCTGCTTTGGCAGACCACCAGTGAGTTTGTTCCGAGAAAAATCAGCAGTCTGAAGGTTGGTGAGATTGGCTATGGTTGCTGGAATAGCTCCTGTTAAACTGTTATGTGATAGATCCCTGCAAGGCAAAACGGACCATAGAGAGTTATTAGAAAATAAAAGACAGAAGTGCATGAATAACTCTAGATATTGGCCTCGACAAAAGAATCAGAAAGAAGTGCTAAAAGCTTACAGTGATGCAAGGGAAGAGCAGTCGCCAATCTGGGCTGGGATTTCACCAGTGAGGGAGTTCTTCCCAAGCCTCAGCACTTTCAACGACTTCCCTCCAATGTTGGACGGAATACTCCCACTAAGCTTATTGGCACTCAAATCAAGCAACTCCAATGACTTCATCTCCACGATGCCGGCTGGAACATTACCGGACAGTGAGTTGCAAGACATGTTCAAGGACTGCAAGGTCAGCAGTTTCGAGATTTCCAATAGGATCTGTCCTGAAAACGAATTGCTTGACAAGTCCACGCCTTGAATCACAGAAGATGCATTCACAGGCACCAGTACCTCACCACTGAATGTGTTGCCGGACACCGACACCCATTGCACGCCAGATGCAAAGACCCAGGCAGGCAGGCTGCCGGTCAGGGAATTCCAGCTCACGTCGACATGCACTAGGCTTCTACATCCACCAATTGACTCAGGCAAGCCACCAGTGAATCCATTTCCAGAGAACCTCAACTCCCTCAATGACATGAGGCCACCAATAGAGCCTGGAATCTCCCCGGAGAACTTGTTCCCCGACAAATCTAGTATCTCCAAGCTCACCATTTCTCCAACCCAGGTTGGAACATTCCCAGTGAGCTCATTTGAGCTCAACTCAAGGTTTGTGCAAGTGGAGAGCCTCCGCAGGGACTCCGGTAAGTCACCGGACAGCGAATTGGACCTGAGGTCCACAGACCTTAGCAGCGGACAGTCCCCAATGTCATCCGGGAGGCTGCCCGTGAGGCGGTTGCTTCGCAGGTCTAGCTCCCGCAGGTTGAACATCTTGCTGATGCCGACAGGCAACTCGCCGGTGATGGCATTGCTGGAGAGGTCCAGAGTGCGCAGAGCATTGAGGGACCAAATGTCGCTGGGCAGTGTGCCGGTGAGGCGGTTGGAAGACATGTTGAGGGACGCGAGCGTACCACACGCACCCACGTCCGGGATGTCACCGGAGAAGGCATTGTTGGCCAAGGAGACGTCGCGGAGCGAGTGGCACTTGCCGAAGAATCCCTCCGGGATGGCGCCCGAGAAGGCGTTGGAGCTGAGGTCCAGCGACTGCAGGTCCGGGAGGCGAGCGAGGTCGGTGGGGAGGTCGCCGGAGAAGTTGTTGTTGGGGAGGGAGAGCGACTGGAGCGACTCGAGGCGGAGGAGGCCGCGGCCGAGCTTGCCGGAGAGGCCGAAGCCGGCGAGGTTGAGCCCGGAGACGCGGCTGGTGCGCGGGTCGCAGGTGACGCCGGCCCATGCGCAGGCCCGCTCGTCGTCCTCGCTCCATGTGGCAAGGCGGCCCTCCGGGTCCACCACGTCGGCCTTGAACACAATCAGCCCCAGCACGTCGTCGTTCAGCGCCGCCACCGAGCCCGCGCCGCCCTTGGCCTCCGCCAAGAAGATGAGGTGGGCGAGAACCAGCAGCAGGAGAGGCCGCATTGCTGCTGCGAGTTGGATCCCAGATGGCAGGGCACAAACAGCACAGCGGCAAGAAAAAAGGAGGGCTTTTTTGGGGCTCGGGGGAACGAGGAGGCGCCCCCCAAAATACGCGGCAAGAACGCGATTCCGAGGAAGCGGATGAGCTACTAGAGAGGGGACTCGCTCAAATCTGCAGAAGCTGACCACCAGGTTTCGAATGCAGCCCTCTTCTCTCTCTTTCCTACAAAATTGAAGTGGGGAAGAAACCAAATGTAAGTGATTGAGCTCCAGAAATTCAGTCTCGAAGAGCTAGCAGAGGTAGGTAAGTACGTACCGGTATGGGAACCGCGCCGTGGACGTCTATGGCGCCGCCGCCTCAACGGAGAACGCCATTGTTGCAGGTGGGAGAGAGGAGCAAGGGGGAGGGGGGGCGGTCGCTGGCGGAGGCGTGGTGTGAAGTGAACCGTGTTGCTAGTATATGTTCGCGAGAAAGGAAAAGGGGAAAAAGCTGCTGCGACGCAGGAGCGATCGGACGGCGAGGAGCTGCTGTAGCGCGTGATGGAGGATCCAGATGGGCCGTGAGCTCGGGTAAAAAGGTCGTGCGCTGCGTACGGGGATGATGGGCTATGGCGCGTGGGCCGAGTGCATGGACCGAGAGCGTTGGTTCGGAGTACGTGGGGTTCGAGGCGTGGTGGACCAAGCCCGCGCGAGTAAGAAAGAATCTCGAACTTTTCGGTGCTTTTGAGGCGGACTGTGCTGCATTGGATTCTTTCGTAGGAGTATTTCATACAGAGCACACCGGTAGACACACGGCGTACATGCATCATGCCCGCTTGTGTCATCTTTTCCAAAACATGGAAACTTTGGCTATCTTTCATGTCAGAAAAAAATTGACCAGTCAAAATCACCAATATCTAGCTAGTCTAAAACTGTGCTTGGATTCAGTAGGGATGGTAATCTTTCTTTTTTCTCTCTCTCCTAGCTACAGTAGTTTGAGAGGCCTCTTGGTGGTTTCGGGCCAAACCGAGGTCCCTCTCGGTGGCGATACCGTCGGAAGGTGACTGAGGAGCAGGGCCGGCGTGTGTAGTTTAGGTTTTAGATGTAGGTTTGACTTTGTGCAGTCTCAGAGTAGGGTTCCAGGTCTCGCCAGATGAATCTGGGATAACTCGAGCTGCTCTTCCCTCGTTGTGTCTCTCCGTTAGCAGGAGCTGATGCAAGCGGAGGAGTGGAGCTAGAGGATCTTCGCCAATAAGCCAGTACCAAGCTACTCCCTGGTGCCTTCGAGCGGTGTTGGGAGTTTGCTATCCCCCATCCTCGTCGGAGCTCTGGTGGTTGGAGCCAGGGTCGGAGATGGTGGCTTTGGCAGATTGGGCAATAAGCTCGAGTTCTTTCACTGCAAACTTCGACAAGGTTTAGTGCTTTTCAACGCATTATGGGTAGGCCATATATTTATTTAATAATTTAATATTTAATTTATTTAGTTAAATAATAAAAATATTATTTAAGTCTCTCAACATTTCATTGACTCCGAAACCTTTCCGGTCTCCCTCCAGAACAATTCTAGAGTTCTTTCTCTTTTCTTCAACGGTCTCAATCAAACCCTAAGCATCGTCTACCCTTAAGCGTGCCATCATATGGTTCGGAAACATCTATGCATGATCGAGACATCTCTCCAATCAATGACCAACAGTGGGATCTAGGAGCCCATGATGACCTCCATGTGTTCCACGAATTAACTTTATCGCTTGAACCTTAAACATCAAGTCCCATTCCCTTTGCTACACGATACTTGGTTTTCGACCTTCGGTATCTCTATACCTAGTTCAATCTTGTTACCGACAAAACGCATTTACTTGTTTCGTGATATTACATTCTCGTGACCTAGTCACGTGCTTGTAAGTTTCGCATATGTAATCTTATCGAGTGGGTCCAGAGTATCTATTTGTCACGCTGATGGGCAAATCCTGATCTTGATGCATACGCATCAATCTATCCCTTCGAAATACCTGAGAGATACCTTTATGATCACCTTGTTACGGTGTGACAGTTGATGCAGTTAAGACAGCCTCCAGTGATAGTGATGAGATATGATCTTACGGTCAACGGGGTTACTACATTTTCCTAGTTATCGCAACATTGAACTTTGTGACTGGATTTCACTATAATACTTAAGTTGAGTGTGTGTTCATCACATCATTCACTCAATGATATGACCCTATTTTTAATTGACATAAATGTCCACGATTAGGAAACGTCGATCATCAGTTGACCAATGAGCTAGTTGACTAGAGGTTACTAGGAACTTGGTTTTTATATACCACACATGTACTAATATTTTTGCTTAATAAAATTATAGCACAACATAAAACTTACTATGAACATTTGAGATATGACAAAAACATTTTATTATTTGGCTATATGTTATCTCCAACAAACATTACGTCGGGGTGAAATAGAAATAGTACTAGATGAGCAGGTGAGCTTCGCCTCGCCACCTGCATAGTGCTGTTGCAAAAGAGCGTTTTTGATTTATAATAGCCAGGAAAAACGTGTCTGTGTTTTAGTGTTATTTTTCATGGTGGCATTCGACCCCTTTCCTAACAACCTATCCTTCTCGACCGCATCTCGCCTCTCGGTAAACCAGAGAATAAAATACCATCGTCTACCTAATTATAGTTAAGATGGATAATACAAAGAGCAGATAGGCTCAGGAGTTGCACCTAGCCTAAACTTCAGAGAAATTTATTTTTTCAGAGCAAACCTATGTTTTGATTTTCAAGGTTAGTAGGAAAAAGGCAAATCAAGTTATCTTAAAAGAGACTCTAGCAACATGACATGCAGTAGTAAACAGAGGCATACGATTGGGAAAACATCTTTGTTGGAGGCATATATATTGAAACTCATAAAAACAACACTATTTTCAGGATAAAACTTCAGAACCTGAAAGGAGATATCTTAACAAAAGAGCAATACAACAGTCACATCGACTTCATATTTTTCTGGCAAATGAGTAACATATGCATATCAAACAAGCCATAGATTTCAGCTACTGCACTGCACACCATAGCATAAGATTCAGCCACAAGAGTATCCATGCTTTTTACAAATAAAAACTCAAAAACGCCATCTCACAATAGAGTCTACGCCGGCTGCGGTAATATGTATTATGTACCCAGATCACACCAGAAGGAGGAAAGCTGTATAGATCATACTAACCTCAGTTTGAAGAAATCAGAGACCTTGAACCAGTCTTGTCAGTGCAGCTTTCCTTGGTACACCTATATATATTAGGTGCCAATTTACCATCCATAACTGAATTCCAGGTTGCATATAATGGTAGAAACCAATAGTGTTGGTAGATGCAGTTTGTCAACTATAATTTTGTGCCTAAACATTTTTTCTAGAAACAACATTTGCAAGTACATATCAAAAGTGACAGGAAATCACGTGGGAAAAATCAAATGATTACCAGGGCTACATGAGGAACCATAATGGACATTTTTGTGTCATTTCTAGATGGTTTGATTCAAATAGGTAGCACTCCTCAACAATCTGCTCAACATAATGCGAAGCGCCATAGTTCCTACACTTGCCGCACTATCAGCTCTGACACAGAGCAACAATATCTGCATTATCTGTTCTGATGGATACTTGAGAATCATAGCTGGTAAACATACCTAGTAACTTGAGAAGTTGAGATAAAAGAACCAAGGGAAGAGTTAGCGTGAAGTTATTATCTCAATATCTCTAAGGAAAAAATCTAGTAAAATGAAGTAACATCCCAAAGAACACATCATCTTATATTCTTGTTTCTAAATGTGCATCCCAAACTCAGAGCAACCACTGTTTATTTTCCTCCATTTCTATCAGCTTATTAGCATTAAGAGCTTCAACATTCTCATTCTACAGAAATTAACACCATCTCTAAGACCCCAGGAAGCACATGAGCATGGTTTAATCAACAAAATTAAGCATTGTAAGATTAAAATAAAATCCCGCGTAGAACAACTGGAAGCTGTAACAATCACATTTTCTCTATATGCCTACAAGCCTTGTATGTATATTACTAAGGATACTTTGCAATGACTAAGTTTGTAAGCATGTTGATGCAAATTCGAATGATCTTTGAGTTTTTTTTCTATTTCATAAACCAACGATTGATACGTCGCCAACGTATCTATAATTTTTGATGCTCCATGCTTGTTTTGTATCAGCTATCTTATGTTTTGTCTACACTTTAAGGCATCTTTATACTTTTTTGAAACTAACCTATTGACAAGATGTCACAGTGCCAGTTGCCTGTTTTCTGCTGTTTTTGGTTTCAGAAAAGCTAGAAAAGAAATATTCTCGGAATTGGATGAACAAAAGCTGAAGTTCCTATTTTTCTCGACACGACACGGAGTCCAAAGGGGAGACGGAGGGGAGCCAGGGGCAGGCACACCCTAGGGTGCCGCGGGTCACCCCTGACCGTGCCACCAGGTGGTGTGGCCACCTTGGCCCACCTCTAGCATCGCCTCTTCGCCTATATATTTCCCCCGGGACAAAAACCCTAAGTACAAGATCATAATTCCATGAAAAGTTCCGCAGCGTCGCCGCCACCAAAGAGGTGATTCGGGGGACAGAAGTCTCTGTTTCGGCACCCTGCCGGGACGGGGAAGTGCCCCCGGATCCATCTCCATTGACTCCACTGCCATCTCCATCGCTGTTGCTGACTCCCATGATGAGGAGAGAGTAGTTCTCTCTCAAGGCTAAGGGCTCTACAAGTAGCTATATGTTCATCTCTCTATGTGTGATCTTATTGAGATCATGAGCTTTGGAATCTAGGATCTATTCTGCTACTCAAGTGCTTTAATTAACCTCTGCTTATCCCCACGTGTGTGAAGTTGATAGTGTGCACACCGTGTGGCACTTTGGCTAAGGTTACGGAAATACTTATCATGAGTATAATTTGAGTTGAATGTCTCTATGAGATTGTGGTGTTTGTTGGAACCATCTAGCGCTCAAGGTGACAGTGAGAGGTTATCTAGATGGGGAAAGCGAACTTTAAGGTGTGCTGTTATAGCCCTACATCGTCCAACCGGAGAGTAGTTTAGGGTAGCATAATGAAGAGAAGATATTTATATGAGAGTGTCCACTAATGCAAGTATGATTCCTAGGCCTTGTTTCTAAGCATTGAAACACCGTTTACAATCAGTCATGTTACTTGTTTGCTTGCTGCTACTCTTATTTCAGATTGCAATTACCACTTATAATCATCCATATTACTTGTATTTCACTATCTCTTTGCCGAACTAGTGTACCTATACACCTGATAAGTGTATTGGTTGTGTTGGGACACAAGAGACTTCTTGTATCTTGATTGCAGGGTTGCTTGAGAGGGATACCTTTGACCACTTCCTCCCTGAGTTCGATAAACCTTAGATGATCCACTTAAGGGAAACTTGCTGTTGTTCTACAAACCTCTGCACTTCGAGGCCCAACACTGTCTACAAGAATAGAAGCGTGCATAGACATCAACGATCAAGAGTGTGAAGCGAATCTTAGAAATTCCAGGTCATAAGCATGTCGACAAAATTCACTCAAATCTATTTAACTATACTCCATATGGCCCCTTCATAGAACTACCTGATGAGAGAGAATCTTGAATTAAAGAGTTGTCCAAATGCTCTAAAAAACATGTAATCCTCATGTGCAGTTATGAGGATAGCGTACCAGCAATAAAATCAGACATGAAACAATTTGACATTTGCATTATAACCGATAAAACATCATCAATATTCAGTGCACAATCCACATCAAAAAAGGTAAAACAAACATCCGAATCTAGACAAATCCGATTATATTAATTTGGATCATGGGGAGTAACAATTCACATAACAAACAAAGCATGTACAAAAAAATAAATATGAGAAATCATCCATGTAGACATAACATAGGAAAATGAGAGAAACACAGACATCACAGACCAAACATCAACCTTTAGAGCCAAGAAAAGTAGTAGTTGTTGAAATTAATTGAGAAGGCAAAGAAAAAGAAGAAGAGGCACGCATCAATCGCATGAAACCAACAACATAGTTCCTCCATGATTCATGTATGAACAAAATTATACATGCATGATACACGCAAACCAACCGTCTAACCACACTGAACACTCCTATATACACAATATTTGTTTCCATGCTCCCACACCACAAGACTAATCTTCCTATATAATGAATAAACTTCATCTATTAAGGAGACATCACCAGGAAACAATAATATACTCTCACCTTGAGAAGGAATGAAGCACAATACCAACAAACGAAAGAACCATGGACAAAGTTACCCAACACAAATATGGACACAATCGACATGTAAGAAAGGGAGTTTCAGAGAAGCACAAGAGAGAACGCGTCCTAAAAAATGAAAAAACAAGGTATTGATGGATTTGTCTTTTGTCAAGACAAATTATGTTCTTCATTAGGAATTTATCGTCAAATAGAACTAACTCGTCACATGGTTCACTGTTTATTTGCCTAACATTGGTCTTTCTTAGCTCTAGTTAGCTTTGTCGACCTACAGAAAATTGTTATGCATGTCCTTCAACTACATGAATTATACAAAAGCAAAATAGGATCAAACCTTTCTTTCAACTTCACCATTAGAGAAACCTGCCTGTCCAATTCCTGCTAATTTCCTGAATACAAAGTTTTCTATACTATTGTTGTCTAGAGAAATATTGTCATGAATACGCATGGTACAAAGTGGAGATTTCTCTAGAAGTCGAAACCCATAAAAATATATCCACCTGTGTATATGTACAACCAGAAGAGATATGATTAGTGTAAAAGAAACATGCCAGCTGCTGCCTAACAGAAAAGACACCATAGTAACTACAATTGTATAATTGACGATTCTGTAAGTATTAACTTTGTACAATTCAAAAGAATTAAAGAATTGGTAAGTACCAAGAGTATTATTGTATTTATAACAAAACCATATCTAATGCTTATGTAAACTTTACAGCTACGCCAGATTTCATTAAGGAAATAAGAGTATCTAGGAGAAATGGAAACAAAAACACATAATGGAGTAGATAAAAAAATATTTAGGGTAATCCAATTGAGCAAGCTAGAAAAAGTAGCAGCATAAGTATGATTCAGACAATGTTATAGACACAAATAAGGAGGTTATCGAACACAAATAGGAAGACACTACTTGAGAGCCAATATTAGTCTCACGGAGGTAATTTTGGGATACACTTGAGTTGTCATTAGAAGGTAAGCAGGAAATTTTGTATAAGATTGTTTCACGTGTAGAGTAAGGTTTGGTATCAATCGAATGTATCAAAGAGTAATTGTTGTCACTAACATGAACCAGTCATATGAAAATAATGGAGACCAACAAGCAACAAACATACTTTGGAGATTGCAGATCCTTAGAATTCTTCATAGAACTTCCATAGTCCCTTGTAGATAATAGATCTTAAATTTGGTTGAGGTCAAACAAATAATTTACCGGTGATTTAAAAGGCTTGTAATATAGTGAACTCTGATTGTTTATGCTCTGAGATTGTATACTATCTATCGTATTCAGCTAGGATGTGGTATACTTGCGTAAAATCGAAAGGCGATTGACATGATGGGATTCATAGTTAATGGTCTCCGATGGTCTACTGCAAAATGTACAGTCGAGTGCAACAACCTAGCCCCTAGAAGAGTGGAGTAAGCAATTTTCGAACCCATGTGTGTTACAAATCATGTTCTGAATGCATACCTGACTTCCGGAGAAACTGGTTAAGAATATTCGTGGTGTTTGCCAGAACTATTTCAGCTTCATCATCCTGCATAGTAATAGAGAAAAAATGGGATGTAAATTCCAAAAAAGTGTGTAAGCCAAGGCTGGAAGAACAAAGTATATTGCATAGTATTGCACAGTTTATTGCCTAACCTAGCTCGATAAAATATTGAGAAGGTTAAGTTCCCAAATAATTCAAAGGGCATTACCCACAAGTTAGCCTGCACACTCCAAGTACAAGCGAAGATCAGAAGAGGATAATCGAGATCCATAGCTGCACAGGCATACGTTAGTTCTGACTTCGTCTTGTGATTTTTTGTTATGTTCAAATTTTTGCCCGACAAAATAAATTGTCTCCATTCTAAGTAACATGATGGTCATATATAATAAGATACAACTGCAAGAGTAAATCTAAGAGACTAATGACATAATATATTTTGCTAACTCAATTTATTTTTTACAATGGTCATTTGTCTCATAGGTTCTCAGCAATATGTAGACTCTCTTATGTGTAATGAAATTTTGAGGCCGATGATGCCACCGTGTTCTTATGACTCACAAATAAGATCGAGTGGTTTTAATCTCAGATCTTCTCGTGGATTTAGTCTGTGGAGTTCGACATGCCTTCCATACTCTGCCACCATAGGACTCTTGACTATAAGTGCAAACTGAATTTCTTATTTTCCATCTCAGTTTATGTTATCGAATATCTGATACTGCTTCTAACTTGCCATAGACAGTAGCCAAATTGCTTAATATTGAGTTTGTTGAGTTTGTCGGTTAATATGCATCTGATTAGGTTTGCCTCAAACAAGTTTTGAGGACCCGCCTTCTTGCCAAAGGTGGATATGCAGGTAGAGGCTCGGGGAGCAGGTAGGCCTTCCCGGCAGCAGCAACAAAGACCATGTCGGGAGCCCAAGCATAAGCATCCTTCCAAGCAAGGCGCGAAGGATGCAACTCCAAAAAGGGCCACCAGGAAGTGTCACATCAGCTACGAATCACTGAGAGGCCTCACTGCTAGCTAGGCATACAGCTAGTTGCGACTCCCAATAGCGAAATCGCTCGACCCATTGGCCACACTCTAGAGAAGCACCCAAGGCCCCGGCCAAAACGGGAATTGTACCACCACACCCAAGCATGAACCGGAGCAAGTAAGTAAGGCTAGGGTTTTCAGCACACAACCCGCGACGTCAGAAAAATAGAAACATGATGATGCTCCAAGGTACTTCCGGTGTGCATGGGTCAATCAACAGTTGCCCTTGTCGTTGTCATGGGAGGAAAGGAGCAATAGGTCAAGCTTGATATCAGACTAGACCAGTTGTTCCATCAGAGGAGAGCACCGGCAAGTTATCGCCGAAGGATACCAACCAACTCTTCTAGATATCTACGATGGCGGTCCGGTACCCATCCTTTGTCGGGTCCAGGAAGGGGCTTCACCCGCACGCCTTGAAGAGATCATCACCTTCGCGGGAAATCTGCTCCCTTGTCCAACACCGGGGAGAGGTCCTCGATGCTGGTGCAAATGCTGGGGCCGACGGTGGAGGTCCTCGACGCCAGTGCAGATATTGGGGCGGTGTGGGTGGTCTTTGAGGCCGGTGTAGACGCTGGGGACAGCGAGGACAGTCCTCAATGCTGATGATGATGCTCGGGGGGTGGGGACAAAAGTGGTTGTGGTGGGTAGCAAGGAGGAGGAGGTGGCGCTGCGATGGAGGAAAGGGGAGGAGCCACAGGAGAAAAGAAAAATGATTTCCCTAGTCAAAGCGGGACCAAGGAGTTGCTCGGTTGCTTCCCACCCTGCGTAAACCTGCCTCCGGCCCATAGACAGCGACACAGATCAGCCAAGGCCCACAACCAGCCACACCATGCGCGGCAAGTGGTCTCATGTGGATAGCTGCTCACTAGGCTTAAGCTATTAGTTAATTAATTACAGCTCATGTTCTTTTCATCATGAGGCCAACTGAAGCAAGCTATGTAGCAAGTCAACACCATGCAGAACTTCACCTGGGAGCCCACTATTCTACTGAAAAATTATGGGCAACAATTAGTGCTAGATTAAAGAGTGCAATTAATAATATTTTAATAAATATGTGGATGAATATGTTTTTACATTAAGTACTATTGCGATTGAGATGATGAGGAAAGAATACATACACAATGTTGTACCATGCAGAATTAGGTTCAAGTTTCATACAATGTTAGATCACATAATCTATAAGAGTACAACTTAACACCTATGAAGTTAAGGACCCTAAATACCCATGGAGAAAAGAAACTTACAATACATAGCAATGAAGCATAAAAAACTCTGAGACTTTTTTTGAGAAATTTAGGAGATTATATTGATATCGGTACTAAAGAATCATTTCATACAATCGATTATCCATGGAAACATACTATTAACGCTTTAGGCATGGTCCAAAAATAATTATGGAATAAGTACAACTTTCCACAATCCAGCATCCAATATGCTTGGAAAGTGCAAGCTTTGGCAAAATATGGAGAAAATTAATTTTAAATAATTACCTATAATAGTACTAATAGTATGTATCATGCATTGCCACACCAAAGAATGTCTGTACAACGTTAACACCTGTAGAAAATGTGCATTACCTGACCACTTTCTTCACATGTAGCTTTCCAAATAGAATAACAAAATAAGATTTGGCCTCGAATTTTATTAGCATTATAATCTTGCAGGCAATTAAATTTATTCAATCATACGCCAAATTATTATCCTACAGACACTGCATAAAGTGGAGAAGTAAAATTGTCGCGGGGCATACCATCGAGTAGCGTGGTCCGTCAAGGAAATCAATAAGTCTGGTGATTTTCAATGCAATTTAGCACACATGTAGACTTTTACCAGGCTCTAATCCATTCTTTGATGTACACACACATACTCCATGCTTATTTCTCGTGTCAATTAAAAAGCATATGTTCACCTATCTAGTCACATGAAGACATATCTTAAACTCAAAAGGGAAACATTTTTTGTTCTTTTTGGAACATAGCGAAGAATCAGTGATAGATCAAATGACCACCATATCAAACATAGATAATACATGCATGTACATTTTCCATACGATCTGTTAATGCATATAGGTTAGCTGCATGCTAGAATAAAGGAAATTAACATCTGAATGTTGAGTAACAGTCCAATGCTTAATTTTCTAGAGCAGATAACCGGTCAAATGATGGACAATCATATTCTCATATAAATATATGAAGCCAAGATGTATTGTGAAAGTAAGCATGCTTCACTTAATATACCCCAATAGGAGAATCAATGCACCTTTGTTTCAGATATTTGGATGGGCAGACTATATTGCTAGCTTTTGGACTATAGAAATTAACTCAATAGTAACGGGCCACATGCAACCATAATTCACTTAGACTCCAACAGGAAAATTGCTCCACACTAAGAGATGTTATCACCAAAGGAAATAAACAATTGGAGAAATGAAATTTTCTAAGAAAATGGTAAATCTTAACACACCACACAATCACATGACAAAGTTTTAGAGAAACCAACCATAGGCAAACTAAAAAAATAAGCGTCAGACTATATAAATGAATTAATGTCACATGTTGTTCTCTTTTTGTTGTGAGGTTCATTATAGACTTTAGAAGTGCATACTAATATCTGGATATACCTAATAAGAAAATAATGGCACTCTTAATATTACTTATTACTCTCAAATCACAATACATTTCTTTCAGAAATCAGTCACCAGTCCAAACCTCAGTTCTTTAGTTGTTTCTTTGCAGAGCACAACTAAGAGTGTCAAGAAAATGCTAGCCACTCATTAAGTACCTCGTCTATGATAAAGTACAACAAATGGTATCAATTATTAGTATGAAATAGATTAAGCACTCAGAACATCATGATGTATCACCTTACTTTCCAAATCTATGTCCCTATGCGTTGCATGTACAAAACCACGAACATGAACATTAAGCCTGCAACTTGCATTCCCCTTATGACCAAAAAATTAGAGAGAGAACATAATAGCATGTCGCTGTCATCGCGTACCATTTAAGAAAATGAAACAAGTAGTAATAAATTAAAACAAAAACCATTGTTAGGCATCCAGGAGAATAGCTGGAGGCCAAGACCATTCACTGGGCATGAGATATCTTCCTAAAAACAACGTGTGAGCTACAAGCATAAACTTTATTCAGACCAGCAATAGATAGATCAGAAGCAATATCCTCCATAACTTTCTCTCCAATGCATATTACAACATTTAAAACACTAACTCTTAACAATCATGATTTATGTCATCAAAGCAATAGCAAAACAAAACATTATATTAATATTGGACGTGAAGCTTTGACCTATAACTTTCCTTCCTTTCCTCCAAATAAAACATGATAGCTAGCTAGATTTTACCTCCAATGGAAGCTTAACAGGGATTACACTCGAGCAGGTGTAGAGTTCAACAGGCACTTGGAGAACTTTACCTCCAACAAAAGCTTACCAGGCCTGAACTCGAGCAGGTGTAGTGTCCAACATGAACTGGTACATACCTTCAGAAAGCCAATAAGAATTGATACACCCATGGCATTGATGGCTCTGAAATATAGCCATCTACGTCCATATTTAAACTGGATATTGAAGGGAATATGCCTGAGAGGCAATAATAAAGTGGTTATTATCTTATTCCATGTTTATGATAAATGTTTATTTTGCATGCTATAATTGTATTAATTGGAAACATTAATACATGTGTGTTTAATAAACAAAATACAAAGTTTCTAGTAATGCCTCTCATATAAGCTAGCTCGTTGATTAACAAGATGATCAAGGTTTCCTGATCATGGACATTGGATGTTGTTAATAACGAGATCACAACATTGGTGGAATGATGTGATGAACATTCATCCGAAGTATAACATTACGATCAAAGTCATTATGTTTATATTGCTATAACATCATACGAAGTAATCTTAGTCCTTAGACCATAAGATCATGTTAATTGCTAACACCGGAAGAGTATCTTGATAACATCAAACATCACACCGTAACAGGGTGACTATAAAGGTGGGTTCAGTGCTACAAAGGTGTTATGTTGAGGCTCATGGATCAAGAGTGGGGTTTTTCCATCCCGATGATGGATAGATATTCTCTGGCCCTCTCGGTGATATCACATTAAGATAGCTTGCAAGCAAGTGATGTGATCACTAGAATGTTATATCACGGGAACGAGAAAAGAGTGCATGTTGGTAACAAGATCAAACTATGTATTTGGATACCGATGATCGAATCTCGGACATGTATTATATCATGAGACAAAGGGATTTAGTTACTAGTGTTAAAGGTTCTCACGATCACAGAAGTCATCGTTGAATGTGTAGGAGTTAGTACGGATCTCTAGGTCCCGCTGCTGATTATTGATCGGAGAGGGGTCTCGATCATGTCTGCATTATTCGCGAACCGTAGGGTGACACACTTAAGGGATACCGACACCATTTGGAGCAAATATGTTTCAGATAAAGATTAAGAAAGCGCTGGAATTATTTCAATAGACACGGAAACTGTTTCAGGTGAAATTGCTGAAATTGGTTCTGCATGTAATATTGAAATGTTGCAGGGGGTTTTATGTGAATGTTTGTTAATTAAAATAATTAACAAAAATCTAAATAAAATTAATAAAAGAGTTTTATTAAATGAGAGAGCATTAAATTTGGAGAAATTTAATGCATTTAAAGTGGAGACTTTAAAAGAGAATATGAAGGGGCAAATTTATGTGGAGGGAGTTACCACCACATGAATGAGGAGGTGAAGGGTCACCCCTTGAGGCGCCGGCCATGGGGAGGGGTACCCTCCCCTCCTCCTATAAAAGGCCCCCCTCTCACACCTTCACACTCACACCTCCTCGTGAAGGATCTCTCTCCCCCTCTAATATTATTCCCCATGGTCTCGGGTTAGCGAGATACATGTTCCCGGTGGCTTTATATGGAAAGGAGTTTGCTTCCACTGCTTTGCTAGAGCGAGGGACAGAGGTTGTCGGGGTACCGGACGTGTGTGTGATCACGGATGCACCGCTGCTTTGCGGTGCTGGACTTGGTGGTGCTGGACTTGCTGGAGCTGGATCTGATGGACGTGCTGGAGCCGGACCTGCTGGACTTCATCACGATCTTGAGATCGGCAAGCGTACGACTACATCATCCACGAGTTCCTACTCGGTAACAAAACTCATTGTCTTTGAGGGTAAGTTCTCCATGGATGTATATCCACCCGTTGCTCTATATCTAGTAGATAGATCTTGTCGTATAGTTCTCATCGTAGGAATTTTTTGTTTTCTATGCTGCGAACCCAACAGTGGTATCAGAGCCTAATCTATGCGTAGGTGCTTTGCACGGGTAGTACACATATGTTTATATGTGGGCGATGATGATCATGTTATTGCTTGTTTCATGTATTTTGGATATTGGTGGCATAGTGGGATGAAGCGGCCCAGACCAACCTTACATGTCATCGTACATGAGACTGGTTCCACGACTGACATGCAACTAGTTTTGCATAAGTGGCTGGCGGGTGTCTGTCTCTCCTACTATAGTCAATATCTGATTTACAACGAGTTGCTAATAACTTGGTTATCCATGTTGTGGTTCATGTTCGTAGGTAAGACCGGTTCTATCTCCGAAAGCCCTAAGCCACGTAAAACTTGCAATTTATAAATTAGAGGCGTCTAGTTTAGATCGTTGCTGGGCTAGTGTCTAGATATGGTATTGTTGTAAGTAGATGTATGATAGATACTCTTACAACACACTCAACGTGTAAGTTCCATAGACCTTGGCCTTACACACAAAGGAATGATAGAGAACATACCATGATGCATATGATAGAGATCAAAAGCATGGACCATATCATCTCATTTTACACATTAGATGTTTGCATCTTATATTGCTAGTTTGGCGTTTTAGTAGCATTTTAAGATGATCCCTCATTTAGATATCAAGATAAAAATGTGTTCTTCCTTAAGTATGCACCGTTCTATGGATCGTGTTTCAAGACATCACGTGATGATCGGGTGTACTCGACTCTACGCTTTCATACAACGAGTGTAAGACAGTTTTACACACGTGAGTACTAAGGTTCTTACTTGGCGAGCCTAGCATGTACAGACATGGTCTCGGAACACGGACCGAAAGGTTAAGCATGAGTCATATAGTTGATATGATGCCCATTTTGATGCTCGCCATTGAAGCTACACCGACTCACATGATGATCGGACTTGGTGTAGTGGATTTGGTTCATGTAATCACCAAAAAGGCACGAGAGATGTCGTTTTTGAGTGGGAGTTCATTTCTAATTTGGATTAGTCGAACTCAATTTGTCATAAACTAAATAGAAGTGAATTTGCATAATTTGTTGTAGTCATTGGCGTCTGTTCACTACCTTATGCTTAGTTTTAATTGAGATAATAGAACTATAGAGTTCTGGGTATTTACTTTATGAACTGGTATCGTATTGTTTTGAATGTCAATTTAAAGTTTATAAGTCCCATTGCAAACTTTCAGCAAACTCTATTTACTCCATGAAGTTTAATAAGTAGTATTAAATCAAGAGTAAGAATTCCAATGTTAGTATCTAAAGTATCATGTTTGCCTCCATGATTATTGATATTCAAAAGTTGTTTTAATATCAGGATTATATAGGAGCTGAAAATTGTTTCAGAAACCATCATGTGTGAAAGATATTGTGATATCTGAAATAATGTTTTTGGTTGCATTATGATAGAGTATAATTTAGCAAAATACATATTATCATATTGTATGAGAATTTGTGAAGGATGGAGATGCTAAGCATTCGAATCTCCCAAAAAGGTTTTGGGAACTAACATTATACTCGCGATTCTTCCTTACATGCTATAGTAGCTTGGTCATGAAAGTTGTCATGATAAGGATGAATAGAAGATGTAAGTAAAATGTTTACTACACTAATAGATTACTAAAGAATGAATTTTTGAAAGAACACGAAACATTTGATGATGGTGATCCACTTCAAAGTGCAAGTCCAAAGGTATTAGTATTTGACTATATACGCTTTGTACTATGTGTCATGTGAATGACACCACTATTGATGTTGATAGATTCTTTTAAAAGGAAAAGGAATTGCTGAAAGAGAATCTATAAAATATTTGGCAGAAAAGAAAAGGTTGGAGATGTCCAACTTAAGTATATAGAAGATATACATGTTATGGTTGTATTCCTTGCTTGTTAAACAATGTGATTCTGAGGTATTGGATACCGGTACTGGATACCGAATTGGTTGGTGTGAAGTGTCATATAGAACAACACAATTCATAAACTACAACGGCCTAAGTAACTAGCAAGAGAATACGTGATGATGTTCATCGAAAACAAATAAAGTATTATTGTGGTTTTCGTTGTCGTCAAACCTAGCCTTCAAGATTTGTTTTAATAATTGTTATTTTGTTCCGGTATTACAAGAACAATGGTTGTTCAAATGATTACCGTATTCCATAAAGGATGGATGAACTTTTACGAGTTGATACGTCCATTTTGCATCACTATTCTATGTCATAATTCACTGTTATTCATTGATATATTTCATATTAAGAGGTGATACTTATGTTATTTCATCTGTTTTTGCATGGTTGATGACTTTTGGAGCATGGACCGCTACTGTCAGGATTCTGATGGAAAAGGTGCTGTTTGGACGCAAAATTCAAGAAGATCAGAAAATCCGGGAAAATATATGGAAAATCCTATTTTTCCAGAAGACGAAGGCTGCCAGAAGAGGGAGTGGAGATGGGCCACAGGGGGGCCACACCACCCCCTGGCGCGGGCTACCCTAGGCCGTGCCACCAGGTGGTGTGGCCGCCCTAGCCCACCTCTGGCTCTCCCCTCTGGCGTATATAATCCTCTCGAAACCCTAAGACTCAGGGAGCGACCACATAAAGATTCCGCCGCCTCTGCGGGGCGAAAAACACCGAGAGAGAAAGATCTCTCCGGCAGACAGATTTCTGCCGGGGGAATTCCTTCCCGGAGAGGGGAGATCGTCGCCATCAACACCACCATCAAGCTGGACTTCATCGGGATCATCATCATCATCATCATCATCAGTACCCTCATCACCATCTCCATATTGCTGTAACAATTGTGTTGAATCTTGCATTAGTTCTTAGGGGAAACTTTCTCGGTGTTGATTACTCTTTGTAGTTGATGCTATTGAGTGAACCATTGAATTATTGTTTATGTTCAGATTGTTATACATCATTATTCCATCTCTGATCATGATCCATATGATGTCTTGTGAGTAGTTTGTTTTGTTCTTGAGGACATGGGAGAGGTCATGTTGTTAGTAGTGGAGTTGTGTTGAGAAAGATTCAATAGATTGTTATTTAAGTTGTGGTGTACTTCTTCTAGTGGTGTCATGTGAACGTCGACTACATGACACTTCACCTATATGGGCCTAGGGGAATGCATTGTGTATTTGGCTACTAATCGTAGGGGTTGCCGGAGTGACAGAAACCTGAACCCCCATTTGGAAACCATTGCACAAGGGACGTAAGGGTCTTAGAGTTTAAAGCTGTGGTTAGGTTTCTACCTTAATTAATTTCTTGTACTTACGGATGTTTGCAAGGGGTATAATCACAAGTATGTATTAGTCCTAGGAAGGTCGGTACATTAGCACAGGTTCACCCACACAACACTTAGCAAGCTAAAGAAGATTAATCAACTATATGAAGCGAAAGCACTTGACAGTCTCCCTTGTGTCCTCGAGAACGTTTGGTCATCTTAAGTAATACAACCGGCTTGTCCTTTGCTGCATAAAGGATTGGACCACTTGCTACATTTATTCCTACTGTCTTTTATTTACTCATACTTCGTTTACTTGCTTTATCGAAAACCCCTAACAATCCGTTTGCTAAGTATTTGTAGAGAATTCCTGATCCATACCACTAGCCAGCACCTTCTGCTCCTCATTGGGTTCGACACTCTTATTGAAATTACTGCGATACACCCCCTATATTTGTGGGTCATCAAGACTATTTTCTGGCGCCGTTTCCGGGGAGTGAAGCGCTATTGGAGAGTGGAACTGGTAAAGGAAACTTCTACTGTGAGTATTGTTTACTTCTGTTAGTTGCTTTATTTTCGTTATGGATAATTGGCTGAGTTTCTTATTTGGTAATGCTACTACCACTGCTAAGGTAGTAGATAAGCCACAACTTGCTCAGAATGATGTTTTCAAAATACCTACAAGAATTATTGATCGTGTTATGGATAACTACTATGTTGGGGATGGAACCGTCCATCCCGGTGATCATTTGCTCTTTATACACGAATTATGCGGGTTATTCAAGTGTGCAGGTATTACTACAGATCAAGTTAAGAAGAAGTTATTCTCATTATCGCTGAAAGGAAGAGCTGAGGAATGGTATAAGCTGCTGAAGAATGGTCAAGCTCTGGAATGGGATGAAATAGTGCCTCTCTTTTACTCAAAATTTTATCCTCCTAGTGAGATTCATAAAGATCGGAATAAAATATACAACTTTTGGCCTCTTGATGGAGAGAGTGCAACTCAAGCTTGGGGGAGATTGAAGTTACTAATGCTCAAATGTCCCATTTATGAGCTCCCCAACAATATCATTAAGAATAACTTTTATGCAAGGCTCCCTCTACATGACAAAGATTTATTGGATGCTTCTTGCGCTGGATCATTCACTCGCATGGAAGAAGAAGCTAAATGGGATCTTCTGGACCGTATTCAAGATAATGCTGAAGCTTGGGAGAATGACAAAGGTAGAAAGTCAGGTATAAATTATGATTATGAATGCATTGAATCTTTTATGGGAACTGATGACTTACAAAATATGAAAAATGCTTATGGTCTAGACTCTCAAGCTATTGCTTCTTATTTTAAGGCTTTTGCTTCCTATATTGAAGTGCCTAAAAAGAAGTGGAATAAGTATCATGAACCTTATAAAGATATTTCTAAGAGTGTTCCTTCAAGAAATATGGAAGTTTATACAGCTAATCATGTTTTACCTGAACCTTATATTGAGAAATGGCCCTTCCCACACAAGGTAAAGGAACATTCTATGATGGCTAGTATGGTAGATGAATGTATGAATAAAGCTGTTGAACCTGATAAACAAAAGGGTGATGAACCTATAATAGCAAATGTGAAAGACTTTGTCACTAAGTATGAAGAAGAGGGACACATTATTCTTTGTAAGGATACCTCTAATATTGTTTCACAAAGTAGTTTTATGAGAGCTAGTATTCCTGTGTTTTCTGTTAGAATAAGTGATCATTGCTATGATGGCCCTTGTGATAGCTATATTGTTAAGTTTATGCATGATACTGAAAGTTACTATGAGCGAGGGAAAAGTGTTCTTATGTATCTCAATAATATCAAGTTTCCTCGTTTTATGCTGAAAGTTTTTATGTTGCACTTCTTTTGCCTTCTTATGCAAGTTGCCTCTGGTTTCAACAACTTATTTGTTTACAAAATTCCCTTGCATAGGAAGTGGGTTAGACTTAAATGTGTGTGTGTTTTTGCTTCTTAATGCTCTCTTTCACTTCAATTCATATTCCTGAGTGAGCATCTTCAAAATTATCATGCCCATCTTAATGGCTATAAAGAAAGAGCTTTTTGGGAGACAACCCAATTTGTTTTTGCTTTCATTTTGTTTTTGTTTCTTTGAGTCTTGGAAGTTATTACTTCGGTAATAACCGCTCCTTATCCGTTTTGTTTGGTTTTTGTGTCAAGATCAACCTCTAATGAGAGAGAAGTAAGATTTGGGGAAGTTGTTGTCCCGAAACAGATTTTGTGCTTCATCGTAAAAATTCGTGTGAGATCTCTGTATGTCGGATTGTTCTGTAATGTTTTGTGCTTCTGCCCCAGGTTGTTATTTAACTTTGTTAGTTTTGCACTTTTTGATTTAAGTAACAGAAGATTTTCAAAAAAATTGATCTTTACCTGCTGGTCTGTTTTGACAGATTTTGCCACTCTTGCATTTGCTTCTTTATTCGATTTCCTTTTTGAATTCTTTTTGGGTTTTCGGAAGGAGTTGCTACAGTAGCTTATGTTTTGATGGTTTTCAGTTGAATTTGGACACAAAAGGTTTTATCACTTCACTTATACTAATGTTGCTAATGAGAACTGTGCGAAGTTTTGTGTGAAAGAATTTTCCAGGTTGTGGAGTTAATGGTGTAATAAGGAAGAGAAGGGTTTTATGACTCAAGTAATAAGTGTATGAAGATGAAGATATTGATGTTATTCAAATGATGACTCCGGAAGAATCTACTAGATACCAAATTTAGAGACCTGCATAGTCTGTTTTCAAATAGGTAACAGTTCTGGTAAGAAAAGTTCCGCAAAAATACTATCCAACTATATTTTTGCAGTTTTCAGTCAATAAGGAAAGGTACGAAGCGAAAAAGGGATGGAAACGGAGCCAGGGTCGCCCACACCACCCTGTGGCGCGTGCCCTCCCTAGGCCACGCCACCAGGTGGTGAGTCCACCCCGGACTCCGCCTCCGACTCGTTTTCTCCCAGTACCTTCCTTTTGTTATGAAACTTCGTAATATATAATCCCCCGAATCTCCCAAGATTCGTATATCGTGTTTTCATTGTGTTTTTGTTTTGATCTGTTTCTGCCAGGACATACTCTTTGAAAGTCTAGAAGCACCATGGTGTCAGCCAAGGATAAAGGGAAGGAGCCTATGGAGGAAGACCTTCAAGACCCCGGGAAGGAGAAGGAGATCAAGAGTGAAGGTGAAGAGGAGCAAAGCCAACATCCGCACACCGACACTACCATTGCAAGCATTGGAGTGGTGACGAAACCTGCCAGGGTTAGAAGGACTGCACGGATGAAGACTGGGGGAAAAGCTCCTCGTCACATCTTGGCTCCACGATCACTTCCTCCAGACACCAAGAATCCCTTCCATACCTTTATCCATAACCATGCAGGAAAAGAAGACTCCAAGAGGGAAGAATGGAAAAAGAATCACAAGAGCTGGGATCCACAAACTGAAATGATTATGAGCCGTATTGAGCACAACTCGGAGTTGATTCATACTCTCACCTTTGAGATTGAGGACTTGGGGAAACTGATCAAAGAGCTCATCGAGAGGATACCACCACCACCGAAGGAGTAATTCTTCATCAGGTTTGGCATCCCCTTGGCTTGTTCCAAGCTTGGGGGAGTGCCGCGATATCACATCACTATCTTTTATCTTTTTACCTTATTAGTAGAGTCATATCATGAATAGAGGAGTTATTATGTAGTATGGTTTGCATTATGGAAGTGTCCCCTCTCTCGTTAGATATGTATCCCTTGGTGTGAGTTGCCATTATTGAATATTAATGAGAAATTCTATCATTCACTCTTTTGCATAGCTTATATTAGTTTTCAATTAGTGGTTGTATGATTGATCTTGTTGTTAGTATTGGTATCACTTTGGGATCATTGAGTTAATTTAGTTGGTTTTGGCAAACCTGGCTCGGTCAGTAGCACACTATTTTTGAGAGTTGAATGAAAAAGATAAAAGTACTCTAAAGAAATATAATTTCATCATCTTTCTTGATTTGCTCATAAGTCTAGTATTCTCTAGTCAAGATCTTTTGTGCTTCCAAGGAATATTGCATGTTTGTCTTTATCACTTGTATGTTTGTTTGTTTCCTTCAACTCTTATACTTACTACCCAGCCTTGCTAGCCAAAAACCTGTACTGAGAGGGAATTCTTCTCGTGCATCCACTCCCTTAAACCAAAACCTTTGCCATTTGTGTCCACCATACCTACCTAGTAGCATTATTGCTATTCCAAGTAAATTCATGTTTTATCTACCTCCCAAATTAAACTTGTTATGAGAAAAGTAGTGATTAAAGCTCTCACGAACTTGATGGCACACTTTACTTTCTTGCACTTAATAAACTTGAACCATTGGGTCCTTCTTTGTTGCGTATATGCTTGCGCTTTATGAGTTGAAGTTAGCAGAACCATGCATCATGGGGACCGCTTTCAAAACTTCATTGGTACTTGTACCTAGTTGATATCATGTTCTTTTGCTTATGGATCCCGGCGGTGTGAAATAAAAGTGGAACTTGTAAGATCATGGAGTTTATATGTGTGTTAGAGAAACGCCTGGGCCGCTAGCCTAAGCCATGCCTAATCATGGTGGAAACTTGCAGCATAACTATAGTGAGCATTCTATGAAGCATCCTCAATAAAAACCTATGCAAATAGCAAATAAAAAGATCATTGAGATGCTCACTATCTGCTTGCCTTGTCATTTTGATTATGGGATTGCTCATGTGTCATGTGCAAGGGGTACCCCGTTAGCGGTTCTCAATGATACACATGTATTTACAATGACAAGAGCTTGCTCGTGACTAAAGTTGAGTAGCATGAGGTTCGGTACTCATAAGTATGGGGCATGGGACTTCAATTTATAACTTGTCAAGCATATCCTCTTAGTTGTGTCACTTTAACATTAACCAACAAAAGATGCCTATGATAGGGGCAATGAGAGCCGAAAGCTAGTAAGCATCATAATTTTTGGGAGCTCTTTATGAGACTTGCAATCACTGCTTCCCTCTGCGAAGGGCCTTTCTTTTACTTTGTAGTTGAGTCAGTAAACCTACTCCCTTCTATCTCAGCAAGTATTTTGAGTTGTTGTGTTTCATTCATTCATATGATGATTTATTCAATCATGTTTCTTATGTTCCTTGTTTGCACATTGCTCTTAGCTTGATGTTTACTACTTTGAAAGCTATCATTGAAAACCAGTTGTTTGTGAACTCCAGCAAATTATCAACTATTCTTCGACCAAGAGCTAAGTTTGCCATTACCAATTATGATTCACTTTATGTATCTTTATTGTGTTTCCTTTACTCATTACAAGTTGAGTTATATAATAGTGAGTTGTCTTCTATTATGATCTATGTATTTGATGAATGTGATGCTTCTTGTCTGTATTCTTTTATCGACTCTTCACTCCATAAACCTGAGGCCATGTTTATTGAGCTCAGTTTCGCTTGGGGACAACCGAAGTCTAAGCTTGGGGGGAGTTGATACGTCCATTTTGCATCACTATTCTATGTCATAATTCACTATTATTCATTGATATATTTCATATTAAGAGGTGATACTTATGTTATTTCATCTGTTTTTGCATGGTTGATGACTTTTGGAGCATGGACCGCTGTAGTCAGGATTTTGATGGAAAAGGTGCTGTTTGGAGGCAAAATTCGCGAAGATCAGAAAATATGGGAAAATATATGGAAAATCCTATTTTTCCAGAAGACGAAGGCTGCCAGAAGAGGGAGTGGAGATGGGCCACAGGGGGCCCACACCACCCCCTGGCGCGGGCTACCCTAGGCCGCGCCACCAGATGGTGTAGCCACCCTGGACCACCTCTGGCTCTCCCTCTGGCGTATATAATCCTCTCGAAACCCTAGGACTTGGGGAGCGACCACATAAAGATTCCGCCGCCTCTGCGGGGCGGAAAACACCGAGAGAGAAAGATATCTCCAGCAGACAGATTTTTGCCGGGGGAATTCTTTCCTGGAGAGGGGAGATCGTCTCCATCAACACCACCATCAAGGTGGACTTCATCGGGATCATCATCATCATCATCACCACCACCATCATCATCAGCACCCTCATCACCATCTCCATATTGCTGTAACAATTGTGTTGAATCTTGCATTAGTTCTTAGGGGAATCTTTCCCGGTGTTGATTACTCTTTGTAGTTGATGCTATTGAGTGAACCATTGAATTATTGTTTATGTTCAGATTGTTATACATCATTATTCCATCTCTGATCATGATCCATATGATGTCTTGTGAGTAGTTTGTTTTGTTCTTGAGGACATGGGAGAGGTCATGTTGTTAGTAGTGGAGTTGTGTTGAGAAAGATTCAATAGATTGTTATTTAAGTTGTGGTGTACTTCTTCTAGTGGTGTCATGTGAACGTCGACTACATGACACTTCACCTATATGGGCCTAGGGGAATGCATTGTGTATTTGGCTACTAATCGTAGGGGTTGCTGGAGTGACAAAAACCTGGACCCCCGTTAGGAAACCATTGCACAAGGGACGTAAGGGTCTTAGAGTTTAAAGCTGTGGTTAGGTTTCTACCTTAATTACTTTCTTGTACTTACGGATGTTTGCAAGGGGTATAATCACAAGTATGTATTAGTCCTAGGAAGGTCGGTACATTAGCACAGGTTCACCCACACAACACTTAGCAAGCTAAAGAAGATTAATCAACTATATGAAGCGAAAGCACTTGACAATCTTCTCTTGTGTCCTCAAGAACGTTTGGTCATCTTAAGTAATACAACCGGCTTGTCCTTTGTTGCATAAAGGATTGGGCCACTTGATGCATTTATTCCTACTGTCTTTTATTTACTCGTACTTCGTTTACTTGCTTTATAGAAAACCCCTAAAAATCCGTTTGCTAAGTATTTGCCGAGAATTCCTGATCCATACCACTAGACAACACCTTCTGCTCCTTGTTGGGTTCGACACTCTTACTTATGGAAAATACTGCGATACACCCCCTATACTTGTGGGTCATCACAAGTCTAGTGGGAGAAATCACATCCATAAACAGTATTGCTAAAATGTCGCAAGACAAATGATTGAAAGATCACTTATGAAGTGACATCGCTATTTAAATTATAATTGAAAGAAGACATGAAGAAACTCCATGTTGATGGATTTTTTTGGGGTCTTTGATTTTGATCAATTGACGCTTGTGAGACTTTCCTCGAGATAATTGAAACTCCGTCCGTAGGCCAAAGAGGAATGGATGACTAACTTATTGGATGTTATACATATTGATGTATATAGTCCATTATATGTAGCCATATGCGATGGATCTTTTTTTTTGCTTTATATGCTTTCTCTAGAAATTTAAATGAATATATCTATATATTTACTTAATAAGGAAGAAGTATGAAACCTTTGAAAATTGTTCAAAGACTTTCAAGATGAAGTGGAAAATCATTGTAACAAGAAAATAAAGAGTTTATGATTCGACCATAAAGGAAGATATTTGAGTTACATGTTTAGCAAAACACTTAAGATTTGAGGAATTGTTCCATGATTTGTGTTTCTCGATAAACCATAAGAGTATGGCATATTCGAGAGATGAAATCAAACCATTTTTGACATGGTAAGATCAAAGGTGTCATTTATAAAGCTGCCATTATGTTTTAAGGATTGAAGCTTTAGAGACTACCACTTTTACACTAAAAAGATCAGCATCATGATCCGTTGAAATGACACCATATAAGTTATGGTTTGGGATAAAACCCGAATTGTATTTTCTTAAATTTTGGTATGCTATGCATAAGTAAAATGTTTACAACCAAAGTCGGATAAGCACATCTTTGTAGGTT
The DNA here is from genome assembly GCA_910589775.1 of Avena eriantha. NCBI lineage: Eukaryota > Viridiplantae > Streptophyta > Magnoliopsida > Poales > Poaceae > Avena > Avena eriantha. Next base: position 552,590,353 of record OU342743.1, read on the forward strand.
ATCCCAAAGAATTTGTTGGGAATTTCTCAATAACATCGAGGACAAAAGAGTTTGTTACTTGTAATTTCAAGTTTCTTGAGAAGGAATTTTTCGCGAAAAGTTAAGTGGGAGGACAATAGAACTTTGATAAGGTTGGTGAACCTTAGCTATATGTGCTAAGTAGCGCAGGGCCGGAAAGTGTCCCGGTGGCGGCCACAATGCTCATGGCTCCCGTGATTACAAAGGTTGTGATCTCAGAGATTAGAGTTCCTGTTGAACCGTGTGGGTCGGTAAGAATCAAATAGTGTGATTTGATAAACAAGTCGTTATTGTTTTGACAATGATGAACCGACTACATGCAAAGAAGCGATGATGGGCCCTGACTCCATAAAATGACTAGAAGTCATAGAATTCGTGATAGTATCCATACACGAGAATCAAGTTTCTGAACTTGGAAGACCCTCTGAAAAGGCATAAAGCCTATCAGTCGTGTTTGGATCTATAAGGAAATAGACATGGATGTTTAACATCTATGAAATAGTCGACATGTTGGAAAGAAGTTTACGACAATGTTCAAGGAGTTGACTATGACAAGATTTGATCTTTCATAGCGATATTTAGTCTTGACGGATTAATGTAGCAACCACTACATATAATTTGGTATATGGTAGTTGAATAAACAAAACAAGGTTCTTCTAATAGAATGGTTACCTAGGACGTGTACATGACATGGTCCGAAGGGTTTTGTTAATTCAAAGGGTGCTAAAAGGGCATGGAAACTTCAATAGTTGAAGTAAGCATAGCGGAGTTAGAATCTTCACCATGATGAAACTGTTAAAAGAGTTTAAATTCATCGGAGATGATGAAGATGCTTGCATTTGCAAGAAATTAAGTTGGAGCACTAAGACATATTTCTGATACATTATAGAGGACAATTGTTGATTGGAAATAATGTATCTTGTATTGACACAAGTTAAGAATTTCATTAAAATAAGATTTCGATGAAAGACTTGGGCAAAACAGGAATATTTGGCATCAATATCTATATGGATAGATTGATGCGCTAATATGATTGTACCAGACATACATATATGAGATATTTAAAGGGTTTAATATGGAAACAATAAGAAAGGTTCTTGCTACATGGAAAGGATTGTATCAAGATTCGAGTGTTTCAACACTTGGTGAGTAAAATCACATGAAGATTTTGATCGATTATACCATGATATGTATATATCCAGAATGTCTTATGCTCTAAATGTTATGAGCACATACCAGAATGATTCATAAGATGATCATTGGACAATAGTAAAGATATTCTTATGAGCTTTGGAAGAACTAAGAATATATCATGTATAAGTGACAAATAGTTAAAGGTTGTTCATTGTAAAGTGTTACATTGATACTAGTTTTGTCACAAGATACAAATTAAATTTATCTCAAATTAGACTATGGGTGGCACAATGTAATGGAAAGGATGTTCCATGATGGATTCGGATAAGTTCCAAAGTTGAAACATTGTGACGGATACTACAACAAAAGGCTAAGTATATGACTGCTATAGTAGCAGAAAAGGAGGGAATTTGTGTTAAGTAGTTTGTTATCAAACTAGGCATGGTTCAAAGTGGGCTAATACTATGAAGATATATTGTATGACAATAATATCAACATATTTTTACCCGAACGAACTAAAGGTCTCACCAAAGGACCAAATTTATACAATGCCATCTCATTTGAGAATGAGTGATGCGTAGAGACGCAAAGACATGCAAATACACACGGACCTGAAAGTGCCAGATCCGAAGATTATGTTAACCACTAGCAAACGCGTATATTCAACACATAGGTGTTGTATATACAAAGTTTACAAACTAGATTATTGACTCTAGTGCAAGTGGGAGACTGAAGGGAATGCCCGAGAGGCAATAATAAAGTGGTTATTATCTTATTCCATGTTTATGATAAATGTTTATTTTGCATGCTATAATTGTATTAATTGGAAACGTTAATACATGTGTGTTTAATAAACAAAATACAAAGTTCCTAGTAATGCCTCTCATATAAACTAGCTCGTTGATTAACAAGATGATCAAGGTTTCCTGATCATGGACATTGGATGTTGTTAATAACAAGGTCACAACATTGGTGGAATGATGTGATGAACATTCATCCGAAGTATAGCATTACGATCAAAGTCATTATGTTTATATTGCTATAACATCATACGAAGTAATCTTAGTCCTTAGACCATGAGATCATGTTAATTGCTAACACCGGAAGAGTATCTTGATAACATCAAACGTCACACCGTAACAGGGTGACTATAAAGGTGGGTTCAGTGCTACAAATGTGTTATGTTGAGGCTCATGGATCAAGAGTGGGATTTGTCCATCCCGATGACGGATAGATATTCTCTGGGCCCTCTCGGTGATATCACATTAAGATAGCTTGCAAGCAAGTGATGTGATCACTAGAATGTTATATCACGGGAACGAGAAAAGAGTGCATGTCGGTAACGAGATCAAACTATGTATTTGGATACCGATGATCGAATCTCGGACATGTATTATATCATGAGACAAAGGGATTTAGTTACTAGTGTTAAAGGTTCTCACGATCACAGAAGTCATCGTTGAATGTGTAGGAGTTAGTACGGATCTCTAGGTCCCGCTGCTGATTATTGATCGGAGAGGGGTCTCGATCATGTCTGCATTATTCGCGAACCGTAAGGTGACACACTTAAGGGATACCGACACCATTTGGAGCAAATATGTTTCAGATAAAGATTAAGAAAGCGCTGGAATTATTTCAATAGACACGGAAACTGTTTCAGGTGAAATTGCTGAAATTGGTTCTGCATGTAATATTGAAATGTTGCAGGGGTTTTTATGTGAATGTTTGTTAATTAAAATAATTAACAAAAATCTAAATAAAATTAATAAAAGAGTTTTATTAAATGAGAGAGCATTAAATTTGGAGAAATTTAATGCATTTAAAGTGGAGACTTTAAAAGAGAATATGAAGGGGCAAATTTATGTGGAGGGAGTTACCACCACATGAATGAGGAGGTGAAGGGTCACCCCTTGAGGCACCGGCCATGGGGAGGGGTACCCTCCCCTCCTCCTATAAAAGGCCCCCCTCTCACACCTTCACACTCACACCTCCTCGTGAAGGATCTCTCTCCCCCTCTAATATTATTCCCCATGGTCTCGGGTTAGCGAGATACATGTTCCTGGTGGCTTTATATGGAAAGGAGTTTGCTTCCACTACTTTGCTAGAGCGAGGGACGGAGGTTGTCGGGGGTACCGGACGTGTGTGTGATCACGGATGCACCGCTGCTTTGCGGTGCTGGACTTGGTGGTGCTGGACTTGCTGGAGCTGGATCTGATGGACGTGCTGGAGCCGGACCTGCTGGACTTCATCACGATCTTGAGATCGGCAAGCGTACGACTACATCATCCACGAGTTCCTACTCGGTAACAAAACTCATTGTCTACTAGGCCCTTTCTCTCTCCATCATCGACAACAACAAAAAGATGCAAGCTATTGGTCCGGTCAAAACACAAAAAGGAATTCTAAAACTCCCGAAGGTCCGTTAAAGTAACTTTACTACGCATTCGCTTCCCGAGGATTCGATAACCTAGGTCTACTAGGGAAAAAGAAGCTATACTACATCCTGTAATCCTGATCTAAGGTATCAACCCTTTTTTTGGCGCCGTTGCCGAGGAAGCAATAGCTACCCTGCTGAGGTTATTAGGAACCATGCTAGTTTTAATTCTTTTTTTATTTTTTTAGTTTGCTTTCAGTCTTTATTTGATAAACCAAAAAAATTAGGTAGCCTTTAAATTCTTGCTTTTACTATTATAATTCTTTGTTTAAGAAAACCCCAAAACATAGGAAATATGGCTGAAAAGAATCTTGGGGAGTTTGCTACTCCTAACAATGATTATTTGTGCACTCCTATTACTCAGCCAACAATTGCTGCTGATGACTATGAAATTAAGCCCCATTATTTAAGCTTTGTTCAATAGAATCAATTTGGAGGCTCTGTTGTTGAAGATGCAGGTATGCACTTGAATACTTTCACTGAAATATGTGATATGATGCGTATAAAAGACATTGACCCTGATGCGGTCAAATTGCGTTTATTTCCTTTCTCTTTAAGAGGGAGAGCAAAAGAATGGTTGTTATCTTTGCCTAGAAATACTATTACATCATGGGTGGGATGTAATTTATTTATGACTAAATTTTTCCCACCTGCAAATACTATGCAACTCAGATCTAATATTACTGGCTTTAGACAGGAAGAGTGTGAGCCACTAGCGCTTGCATGGGAGAGGATAAAAGAATGCTTAAGAAACTGTCCTAGTCATGGGATGGAAGATTGGTTAATCCTCCATTTATTTTATAATGCTCTTAATCCAGTGTCTAAGTCTATGCTTGATACTGCAGCTGGAGGAACATTTATGGGTAAACATATTACTGAAGCAAAGCAGCTGTTAGACAATATGCAAGACAACCATGCTCAATGGCATGTGGAAAGATCAAACACGAAGAAGGTGAACTCCATCTCACCACAAGAAAATGAAGAACTCAATGCTAAGTTGGATGAGATCATACTAGCCGTAAAAGGTAAAGAAACCCAGGTAAGAGCCACCACTGAAACAAATATTGAAGAATTAGATTTTATAGCTCGTAATGATTATAATCCTGCTTGGAAGAAGAGTTATAATCCTAACTTTCAGAAACATTATTCTAGTCCTGCAGGTAATTCTAATAATAATATGGGAACTAGTAATGGTAGTATCCAAGAAACACTTAAGTCTTTTATAGATTCACAAAATGAACAAAACAATATTCTTGTTAAAATAACGGAGAACCATGATGCCATGCTCGGTAAATTATCTAACCAAGATCTTAGTTTCAGAAATGATTTGCAGGCCCTCTAAGAAAGAATGAGGATCATTGAGGCACAGCTAGGTATGATAACCGAGAGTCAAACTCTCATTCTAGCTAAATTTGCAGGTAAAGTTGAGCCCAATCCTATTGAAGAACTCAAAATGATGAGGATCCAAAGGGAGGATCCTGAAGAACTTGATTATAGTAATGCCCCTTCACCAAGCTACACCATCAAAAACCTCGTAAAGAGGATCAACGTCAAAATTCCGATAAGTGAAGGTAACGATGAAGCCATGTAACGATGAAACCAAGTGAGTATCGTCAAGGTCAAGCTATTGATCATAAAAGAGCGCTCCATGGGAGGCAACCCATGTTAAATAAAGGTTTGAGTTAACTTTTTAGTTTTTAAGTTTAAGTTTATGTTTAATAAAAACTGCTAGAAAACTCCATTTGAGAAGAAGTAGTTCGGTAGTACTTGAAATTCTGCTACATACATATTGTTGTTGGTCGACAATATTTACTGTCAATTTCCTGTCATAAACAAGGTATATCACTAAGTCACAAGAAAAAAAGCAATTCTCGAAGAAACATAATTTTTTTGATGCACACAGAGAGTTTAATGACCAACTATACGACGGGAATAAAAATTCCGGCCATATAGTTCGATCGTATAGATATCTTTGGTATCGACAATTTTTCTTTAATATGTACTGAGAGTTTAACGACCAACTATATGGTGGGAATAAAAATTCTGACCGTATAGCTCCGGTTGTATAGATATCAGTACCTCCGTACAAATTCTTTTCTAAATATACTGAGAGTTTAACGACCAACTATACGGCGGGAATACAAATTCCGGCCATATAGTTCCGGTCGTATAGATATTGATGTCTTTGTGTGTTTTCTTTTGCAGGGACAGACAGTTTAACGACCAACTATATGGCGGAAACATTTTGTTCCGGGCATATAGTTGCGTCCGTATAGCTACGCCGCCAGGAGGAACCCTAAATTTTGACAGAACGTGAACTATACGGCGGGAACACAATGTTCCGGTTGTATAGTTGCACCCATATAGTTGCGCCCGACCACAAAATTGCACGGGAAGGTACCTCCAACTCCAAAACTTCAATCTGTTTTCTCTCTTCTACCTCCAAACTCTCCCAAAACCTAAAGAGATCATCATCTCTACTCAATTTCGTTGAATTTCCTCGCACACGAGTGATCTACGGTATGTTTATCCTCTGATTCTCAAATGACTTTTTGCAAATTCATCTTTGATCTATTGTCATTATAAATCTAGGGTGATACCTACTATGAACCAATTGCCATGATTTTCTTGCCTAGATTATTATTTTTAGGAGATTGTTCAGTGTGCTATGATGAGGAATATATTATACTTACTGTTGTTGGATCAAAAAGTTTTATTTTTGTCTTTCTTCAATGTTTTTAGATGATGAGCACAAGGAGACAAACTCGTGCTCGTGCCACCTCTAGCGCTTCTCGGGTTGCCGCTCAAGAACGTATGGGGATGAAGTTCAAGGATGAGCCCCAACGTGATCGCTTCAACATGATCAAGAACCGCGAAGTGAAGGCCACCAGGTGGGCTTGCCACATTATATTGAAGCAACTCTGTATTTCTCATGACATCAATTTACTTTGCAATAGAGCTGGCCTGCAAAACTTTGTGTACAATGATGTACCTACTTATCGCTGCTTAACCATTGAATTTTTAAGTTCGTTGCAAAGCACCGTTAAACAATGGCAATGAGAGGACACTATTTCTTTCCAACTGATGAACAACAACTACACTTTAACATTAGATAAATGGTGTGCATGTTTTAATTTGCCAAACAATGATGTTCATGCCTTACACGCATCCTTTACTGGCTTAAATCCTTCCCCTGAAAAATACTATAATGGAATGAGTATCACTACAAGAGTGAACAAGGGGAAGCATATTCAACATCCTGCAATTTGCTATTTGTTCTATGTTATTGCTAACATCTTGCAGCCACGTAATGAGTTCACGAGACTCAACGAGGAGGACATCCTAGTCCTTGCAAAGGCTGCTTACATCAACTGCGACATGTCACTCAACTTGGGCGCCATACTTGTGCGCTACCTGGAGCTCCAAGCCTCCCAAAGCCAAGGACCAATCACAGGTGGAGGCGTCATCACCGTGCTTACCACTGCCCTAGGCATCAACCTAGGTGAGTTGCAACCCGTGCAAGGTGAGACACGTGTTGGTTTCTCCACTTTGAGAGCCTATGGAATGCTCACTAGGAGAGGTGGTGTTTATTACCTACATATTGCTGGAGCTGGGCATCTCTACCCTGCTCCTTTGCCTAATGGTCTTTTCTCTATCGAGGAAGAACGTTTGCTATATGACTTGCAGGTTGAGCAACACCAACCCGAGGAGGAGATTCCGGAAAAGGATGAGGACCAAGAGGAGGAGCAAGAAGTTCCTTACCAAGAGGAGCAGCCACAAACCTGGTTCGCTACATACCAAGATTTCCAAGGACTTGGGGGGACTATGGAGAGGATGCATAGCCTCTATTTGAACCTCCGAGAATCAACTAGTAACCTCTCAACTCAATTTGCGAACTGGAGTAACGACTTTTCCCGCCACCACAATGATTTTAATGGCTTGCAAAAGCCTAAGCTTGGGGAAGTTTCCTCATGTATCTTTATTTGGCGTTTATTTATTTCTAGGTTGTGTTTTTATTTGAGTTTATAAGCACTCATGTTGGTTTCCCCAACACTTTATTGTCTAGTTCTTTCTATTTGCTTTCGAGATTTTCTAGCCGAGCTTTGCCGCCAATTTTCTATTCTTTCAATTCCCTCTCTTAAAAAAATCACAAAAAGATTTCTCCATTTTTCCTTATTTTCCCTCTTTCTTTTCTTTCTGCCTCAAGGTCTTCATATGTTTGCAGGAGAGTGATTGACTTCATGTTTCCAAGAAACAAATAAAAAAGGAAGAGAGAAGTGGAACCAAACATGAGAGGTATGCCTTATGACTCCCCACTTTTGAAGTTTGAGAAACCCATGCTAGTTAGTAGTAAATGTTGAGATATTATATTGGTGGAGTGAGTCTTTGTATTGTAGTAAGATTTTTCGTTTGCATGGGTATTTAATTGGGTTCATTTAGTTCCAGCTCTTGTAATTAACCAAGTCTTGCCTAAAAATTACTAAACAATTGTAATAATAAAAAAGTCTCACAATTGAAGACTTGGGTGTTGTAGTGCTTAGTCTTGAAGGTTTATTTCTAGAGACACTCAACACCACTGAAAATGTTGATTGACTTGATAGCTCTCTTTGAAAGGATTTGTTCGATTGAATTAATGTTTAGCGGTTTTTCTGAGCATGCCAAAGTTTGACTTGTTAATATAAGAATGATATAGCTTTATGCGTGTCAAACTTCATGGGATGCCAACAACTCCGCTGGCCTACGAACGATTTTCATGGAGGAAACTCCTAGATTTCGGCTATGAGTTCATTAAACACTTGGAGCAGCAATGCTATAGTGGGTAAGATTCTTGGCACTCCTAGGTAGCTGTAATCATGATGGAATCACTCCTATGGATATTATGAGTAATCATTATGCAATAGGAACAAAAACCTTAGTGATGCCACGAGTGTCCATCACAGCCTGATAAACTAATAAAAATCTTTGGCATGCTCTCAATTACTCAAAAAACTGAAATTCTTGAAGGACAATGAATAGGAAAGTAGTGCTTGAAAAGTTTTGATTTATTGATATGGGAGAATTGAGATACTCTAGTGTATATGCTTTTCATGACAACTCTCACACTCTTAATTTACATGATTATACTTTATTGTTTAAAGGCAAGCCTATGAGTTGATTACATGACATGGAATAAAGTTTACTCATTTGAATCATCCATGCTAACAATAATTTTGCTGCATTATAAGGATGCATAAAACCCGTATGATATGCTTTCCATTACTCTATCTATGCTGAAGTTTTTCAAATTTATGAAGTGGAGGAAACATGAGTCTACCAATCATGAGTAAGATCACCATCTCGTTATTTCAGTTTAAATGTTGAGTTCCTTTTTGATTTTGGTTTTCTTGCTCGGGGATGATCAAGTTTAAGCTTGGGGAGGTTGATGGCTCTGAAATATAGCCATCTACGTCCACATTTAAACTGGATACTATTCATAATTTTGATGAAATATCTCTCTAAACCCTACCACTAATGCCTAATATTCAGAGGGGTATGCAATCCTTTCTTTTATATTTTTCCTACACATATAATGTCATTTGAAGATGGGAATCACTACATTAAAGTCAAAGATATGAGATTTCCAACAACCAGAAGAAACCAGGAGCCGTAAAGCGGAGGCAGACGCTTTAACGACCAACTATATGACCAGAGCAAAAATTCCAGCCGTATAGCTCTGGTCGTATAGTTGGCATCGCCACCATTAGGTCAAACATAACAACTTTCATGAAGGGACCCCTATATAAAGAAGCCCCGGGCGACGAGAAAACAAGCTAGACCTCGCCAAAAAGTCTCTGCCACAGATCACCAGCCGCCTCTAGATCTCAAAACCCTTCTCCATCTCCATAGCCATATTCCACCACATGTAATAGTAGATCTCTTCTTCGATTAGCGACATTGTAAGACTATTTCTATCAATCTTATGATTTTCATTACAATATTTGTGATTGTTGATCTCATCTCTATGTGAGTAATTCTCCTTAGACTAAGGGCTGTAACTACCTCGGTGAATTACGCTCTTAGTTACATACCTGGATGAACAAAAGTGGTTAAAATAGTACGGTGGGGCCCAGGGCCACTCACGTTAGACCTTTCGGCCGTCCTAACCACTTTCAGACATCAGGACAAGAACGAGCGGCGTAATCGGCAGGCGAAGGGATCAACTACATACACAAATGAGTATGTATGCAAGCCACATACAACAGTCCTTAGAGCCATTCCAGCTAAAAGAAATAGAAATATTGCAATGCCATACGGCAAGATTCAAATGTCCTAGATAGAGATAATAATTTAGGATAGCTTCTCATACATCACACCAGAGTATCAGGCGGAAGGGGAAAACAAGATCCGAGTACGGATAAGAAGCAAATCGGCATAAGATGCCACATAAATAAACACATCCCGCCCACAGATCTCACGGATCCCCGTTCCCGGAATCTCTACACCGAATGATCGTTGCCAACATCATCTGTCTCTTCCACCCAGTATCCATCTTGCGGGTACACCTGTTCATCTGAATCAAACAATTTATCGTGTGAGACCCTAGGGGTACTCAGCAAGTCTTTATGCCACTAAAAGGGACACGACCTAGGGTGACGCAATTGCAGCAAAAGATAATAACTAAAAGTCTATAGATACTCGCTAACCATCCGCCTAACCAATGATAGACAGATGTCCGTGAATTAAGAACAACAGTTATAACAGTATAATTAACAGATCCATCCTCCTCCTCGCTTACCAACAAGGAAGCGGACGAGCATCCCCCCATCATCCGTTGGCAGTTTTATTAACCATTCCATGGGTGTTGCACTATTTACTAGTCAAGTACTTAGTCCAATTAAAAGCGGTACTTTTGTTATACTTGTCTATGATCGAGAAACTGTGCTCCAAGTCGTCCATAACCGCGGACACGGCTTTCAGAAAGATTTACCCTGCAGGGGTGCACGAATAGCAACACACACTCGATCAACCTCGGAAAAAACCAAATCAAAACCCAACGAGGCATTCACGACAAAGAAATCACAGGATTCAGAACTATTTCAGGGGGCCACCCCAATAAGCTACCCGCAACGAAGTTGGCCAGCTCCGAGACGGACCTAGGGTTTGCGACGACGGCTGTAAACGACTAGGAACCCGAAAATGTGACTGGGCTTGTCGATACCGCGGAAACGTGGCGCGATCCAAAACAGTACAGGTGCTCCTCCACAATCTTAAATAAAGCAGTAACATGGCATAAGTACAGGATAGTAGTAAAGCCCCAAACTAATTGTGGCCCCAAGAAATAAGAATGAATCAAGCTCTGGCTCAGGGGGGTCCATAAGGCCTCCCGGATGTGGATAGTGCGAATAGTCAAGGAACAGGAATCAAGTACTCGGGGTCCTACGGGACACAAGTGAGCATGAAAACCAAATAGCAGATATTGCTCACCGGTGCCTCTTTCATTAGTTATCCCATTACTACTCAGGTTATGTTGTTTAGGTACCTCATTGTCCATCAGACACTCACATACCCTACTCATGCGTTTCTACGACTCGCATGGCTCGAACAACTAATGGCTCATGGGACGGAGGAAAAAGCTTCGGTGGGGTTTAAAAATAAAGGCTATGCAGTACTTGGGATTCAATTTAATGCAATCGCGACTCAATGATGCAAGAATAAGATAGAGGCAATAGGTACTGTATGTATGCAAGCATGTGGTAGTGCTTGCCTGGCAGCTCAGTTGAAGCGAGAGATGGATCTGGGTAGTACTCCTGTGATTCCTAGTAATTCTCCTGCTGGGCGTCTATTCGAAGAAGAACCAAACAAGCAAGGGCCAACATAAATAGAGTGCACAGGCATATGAATTAAAATGCGACAAGCAAACAAGCATACCATGATGAATGATGCACAATTTACATGGCATTAAAGTAGCATGGCAAGGGTGAGGTGTGGTGCAAGGATTAAAGCATTTTATTATTTATTTAGTCCAATTTTTAGTGCCATAAACAGTTCAGATTTGTAAGAATGACATGATGCATGCTTCAATTCAGAACAAGGACTGCTTAGATAGAATGGGCACATCGCGCTGATCGATTTAGACATATTATTTGTCAAATTTAGAGTTGTAGAATTAAAGTTATTAATTTATTAAGAAAAGGGCATTTTATTGTAATTTTAATCATCTCAAAATTTTAAAGTGTTCAAACATTATTTTGAATGGCATATTTGAATTCCTCACATTTTTCGGATTCAAAAACATATATTATTTGTATTATTTGGATTTATATTTAAAAAGTTATTTAAATCTGATTTGAATTTGAATTTAAATCAATTTTGAAAAGGTTTAAATTAACCAGACAACATGGCAACTTTTGTCACCTAGCTCGACTTAGCCAAAGTCACTGACGGGTGGGCCAGCCGCTGGCGGGGCACACGCGCGCGGGAAAACTTTTGCTACCGCGGCTTAGCTAGCTGCTGCGGGTGACAGGCGGGGCCAGCGAGCTAGGGCCCATGTGCCAGTGGGGTAACCCCCAGAGGCTGATAGGTGGGGCGTGTGCTGAGGCGCGGGTTGAGAGTGCAGAAAGGCGGGTACCTTTTTGTAAAACGCCCCCCGTCGATGACAGGTGGGACCGAGATGGACCGCGGGTTGAGCCGACAAAAGACGTAGGGGGTTAGGTGCAAAAGGGGGGCCGTGGTACTGTTTTTCTTCTATCGTTCGTCTGACGAAACTGATGGATAGCGCGGCGCGGCGAGGCGGGGAATCGAACTGGGGACCTGTCGTGCGCGGGCGGTGGCGGCTACCACTGGGCTAGGGAGGGGTTGTTGTCCGGGAGCAGCTGCGCGGCTAAGTGAGGCTCTAGGCGGTGCGGGCACGTGCAGACATCAGCGAGCGGCGGCGCACTGAGGGCGCTCGTCGAAATGACTGATGCGGCTAGGGCTGCCCGGTGAGGCAGAGTATATCAGGGAGGGAGAGGGACTCACCGCGGGGTGGTCGGTGGTGGTGGCACGGCCGGAGGCGCAACGGATCGCCGGGGTTGCTGGCGTCCTGGCGGTTAGGGTTTGCGTCGGGTGGCGCTGGTTCCGGCGGTCCTGGGGCTCCTCCTTCGCGTCGGCGTGTCCAGGGCGAACCAGAGAACTGCTCTTGGTCTCCTCGATCACCTCCACGTCGCGCACGTCGGCGGGAGCGCGAGGAAGACGGCGGTACTGGCGGTCCTGGTGGCGAGAGATGGGCGTCGTCGTTGGAGAGGAAGGAGAGGAGGGGCAGGGCTCTGGCGGATCTGGGAGAGGCAGGGGACCGTGTGGGATGGAGACAAGCGAGAGAGAGGGAGGAGATGGCGTGTGGGCACGGGGTAGAGGAAAAAGGTGGTCTCGGCCCTTTTTTCCTCCTCCTCTCACGTGCTTGTCGTGAGGGGCTAGGGCAGGGCAGGGGCTACCAGGTGGGGGCGGTGAGGAGTAGCAGCTGTAGCCAGCATGGCAGGTAGAGAGATAGAGAGAGGAGAGAGGGCTCGGGTGTAGCTAGGTTTAGCTTAGAGAGGGCTCGGGTTAGGGTTGGTTAGGGATGGGTAGGGGTAGCTGAGGTGTGGGACCAGGGAGAGAGGGTGGCCAGGTGGGGCCAGCATGGTAGAGAGAGGGAGTGGAAGAAAGAGAGGTAAGGTAGGGGTTAGGGTTTAGTGTATAATTGAGGTTAGAAAGAAAAGACAGGAAGCTAGGGTTAGGGTTTAGTTTAGGTTGTTTAGGTTTTTAAAACTTGTGCATAAGATCAACCCAAGTGGAATATAGTGAGGCCTTTGAATTATCAAGAGATGAGGTGGAGGAACATCCAAGGAAAAGAGAAGGAAAAAGATGTATGGGAAGAGCCCTCATTTACTCATGCATGGAGAAAAATAAAAGAAAAAGGTGTTGATGAGAGTAAGGGAGTGGTGGAGAGAGATGGAGATGATCCACAAAGAAAAACCACTAAAACAAAGGAAAACAAATGGGTTAAAGGTGGTTATGGTGGTTGCATGGCCCATGCAAAAATAATAAATGCCATGATTTATTTTGTGAAAACAATAATGATAATATGACATTGTTCTTATGCATTCCCAAGAAGTGGTATAAGGCCAAGCAAAAGAATTAATAGAATTAGATCCACCCCAACCCACATGAGCTAGAATAAAATCAAAAGAAAAAGAATTACAAGCTCATGGATAATAGGATGGTGGAATTATAAGGTGGTGAAAGGAAAAGTGATGGAGTTGAATAAAAGATATGCCCCCAACTCAACTTGGGCATTTAAACAATATATCAATAACCAAATACAAAATCAAGAGGCAAATACAATTAATAATGCATATGAGAGAAGAACCAATGAAAGAGGGTTTTATATGATGCTCAAATGCAAGGTGACATGATGACATGAGCATGATATAATTATGATGCAACAATTATATATAGGAAGTAGCCATTATATTACTAGACCAAGTAGCATTACAATTGTTAGACAATTGGGATGCTACAAGGGCTTCAGCCTAGCCGTGTTGCAACTGTGCATGTTATTTATCATAGATGAGATCTTGTATTAGTTTGTATGACATGATGATTATTGTATCTTCTCTTGCCTCAATCCAAGGACTTGTCAGGTACCCAAGACCCCGAGGGTTGATCCAGGTATAGGGAGTATGAGTAATGACTGATCTGCAGGTTGGGAACCCCAGTGCTAGAAGGGATAGTACGGCTGTATGTGAGGGATTTACTTGGGATTAATGGTGACATCATGATGCATATCATTAGTTCTGTTTCTTCTATGGATGAGACTAGTAGGTTATTGCTATAAGCGGTTGTGGAGGCAATAGCAATTATAGATCTACTGTCCACATATAATTTATCTTGCTCTAACAAGCACATGCATACTTTATTTTTATCTTTTATTTTCATAAGATGTTTTGCACAGCTACAGGTGAAACAGAATGCCCTAGGCCCTCTATCTCCATCATCGACAACAACAAAAAGATGCAATCTATTGGTTTGGTAAAAACACAAAAGGAATTCTAAAACTCCCGAAGGTCCGTTAAAATAACTTCACTACGCATTCGCTTTCCGAGGATTCGATAACCTAGGTCTACTAGGGAAAAAGAAGCAATACTACATCCGTAATCCAGATCGAAGGTATCAGGCATCAGATGCTCTAGAGAATCTAGCACTATGAGCGAATAGTGATAGCTTTGACTGGACTTAGAGCCGCCGCTGTACATCATGGCCACATGTAGAGGTAATTAGAGAACTCCTTTACAACAGAATACAACAGCGGAGGCAATTCCGCATCGACCCATTTCTCTGGCTAGCTATCAGGAGCTTTTGCATGTTTGCCTGAGAGGACATCATAACTTTGTGCAATATATTTCCTAGCAATATGGGCACGTGGATTTTGATAGGATAACAAAACAATAGATCTAAATAAAATAAACGAATGGTATATCTAATAGGACTTAAGCAATATATTGAGTTATTATTATTTTTGCACATGTTATGTGGAATTTATTTTTCCTTAGGTGCCTAGAAATTATAGAGCTAGAGTAGATACCTTCTCTTGCGCTTCTTAGATGTAAAAACAAGAGTAAATTTCACTCAAAGAACAAAGGTATATAGATTAATCTATATAAAAATGTGTTTCCAAATTTGCTCATGAATTCATTTCCCGAATTTCATAATGAAAAGGAAACATACTAAAACAACTCCCTAAAAACTCTACAAAATTAGTTAATTGTTTGGATCCAGGTACTAAAAAATCAATCTAACAAACTGACTTGACCTGATATCTGCTACTAAACAACATTTAGGTATAATTTTAGCATTTGACTACATTATCATGCAATTTCATGAGATCATCACACATGCCAAAAAATCCAGTCTGCCAGAAATTATTAGAGGATTAACCCTTATATAATAGTAAGTCTGCATGTGCAACACATGCCTTCACCGATCACCATTATAAGTTATCTAATGTGTAAAATGCTAAATGTTGTGGTTTACAAATACATATGAAATACAAGTTTACTATCTCAGTACAAAGTGAACAAAACTTAAGAATTTCTCAAATAATAGTCCCACATTCTCACTAACTTAACGGTAGGAAGAAAGCTTAAATGAACTACTTCCTATGTTCTAATGATAAGACGTTGATGTATTAGGGAAAAACTTACTACCTAAAAAAATGTTCCTGATTAAAACTGAAGCATGTACTAACAAAGTAGAGACACGTGAGTACATGAAAAGTAATATTTACATTGGACAATGAAATTAACCTGAATTTGTAACCGATATGATGAGAATTAAAAAAAATAGACATGGAAAGGTGCAATAGCACAATTTGGAACATTCTATGCCGTCCCTTTTAGCCTAATTTTTGCTCACAAATAGTTTCAAAGATAGATTTCCCTCGAAAACAGTTTCAAATACGACAACTAATACATATACTGCACCTAAGTTAATACTCTCATAGAAGGTCAAACCGCTCCTAGGGATACTCATACTTACAAGTATAGACCCAAAATTGTGCACATCCAAAAGAAGGACTTTGTTGGTGTTTAAGTCCATCCCGTATATCATGAGCTAAGTGCTTGGACCCTGATAAGAGGAACATATAGGGTAAATTAAATCTAGCCCATGTGCAAACAACTTATTGTATAGCTACAACACAAGATAAATATAATTTAGAATGAAATACAATATGTATAAAATCTTTTTGAGTACAAATATCTATATTTTTAAGGAAAAGTGTAGAGGAGCCACCTACTGTGTGGTTTTCATTGTATTAAAGAAAGGATACAAGGTATTTAGAAACTGGAAATATATATGTATTATTGTATTTACAAAAGGAATAGAGACCAAGAACTAAGCGACAGATGCTAGCTTATCCACCAGGAGATAGATGCCAATACAACAATTTATCGGAAAAAACCAATGGTACAAACTTGCACTCCAACCATCTGGGTTATAGTGCCTAAGCCCGTGCGATACTAGTAACATCAGATTAAATAATGTATATCATTCCATCATTAGCAGTGGCAAACCTAAAAATCATGGCGGCAGTACTGTCCTTCCACCGGAAATGTAGGGAGGAACAAATCCAATGGGCCACACAATAGCCACCGAATGGAGGAACAAATCCAATGGGCCACACAATGGCCACCGAATGAATTAATCCAATATCTTCCAGATACGTTGGGTACCGAGCCGGCGAGACCATGTCCATTAGGCCGCAACTAGCTACATTCATAGTCCCCATCGATAGCTCACATGTCTACAGCTTCAACGCGTTAGTACTAATGATGAATATAGGTGGTTGTTTCTTGTCTCAATGTACAACCGTGCCGTGATGCACGTTTGCCCTGCTGTCAAAGCTCTCCACCATCAGGTGATCAATCTGTTGGATTACAAACAGAAATCACAGCTTGTCACCCCATTTCAGTTCATGCATCTAAGAAAACAAAGGATCCGTGAGCTGGTGACGAAGGACTCACCAATACTCTGAGCGATATATGCTCCTGTTGACCTTGATGTCCATGTGGATGAACAATCTGTACCGCGGTTTCTACACCCCTCATAATCGATCTGCCTCTCTCCCATTAGTGGCTTGATCTCATCGATGATCCACTGAAGCCCAACGATACCCAACCAGATCTTCCTTGGGACGGTCCGCACAAATAACATCACACAAGCCGTAATGAGCATGACCAATTAGTTGGAAATCAATTCATATTCCCCAAACTCTGATAGCTGGATCTTTGGAGTCGACCTAGGTGGGCAATCGGCGGGGTGACCACATCTTGTGTGGCTCTTAGATCTTGACAGGAAGAGAGGGGGCAGCCAAGATTGGAGTAGGTTTCCTTGTCTTTGACTCTTCACGAGAGCGGTGATGGGTGGGGAAGAGAATGGGTGGAGAAGCGGTGGTGCCAACGTGAACCTTCACATGTGGACCGGTGGAGCAAAGGCATGTCCGGTTAAATGGTTTTTTATTTACTGTTCGATGTAAGGTGACCCGATGCTCAATGCTCAGGGTTTCCTTCAGGCGTAAGCCATTAAATAATTACTTCTATTGGGAATTGTGTTTTATTTCCATTCAAAGTTAATGGAGTTATCTTTCTCATAAAGTAAATAATTATCATATTATATTTTTATGGAAAACCAATAACTTAATTACTTGAGAGTTTTATTTAGATTTTAAATGATTTCATTTTTTGTGAAAAGGAATAGTTGAAGAAATGACTAACAATCATAGTCAATATATTTGGTGATTCTATCTTTTATAAAACCCTTTTAAGAAATTTATATACCATTATTTAAAAGAGATTTCTATTTCCGTGCGACTGGTTCGTTAGTTGTACTCAGTTTTTTCCCCAGCCGCTTAGTTTTTCCTCACTTTTCTCCTCCCTCCATTCCGAAACCCTCACATGCGCTCGGACGGGGAATGCCGTCAGGTCAAAGGCTTGACCGTTACATGCTGATAGGTGGGACCGCGTTGGGTGGGTCCTGCGTTGAGCGTTACGTTACGTCGCCTCGACTGTTACATGCTCACAGGTGGGGCCAGGATACACGGCGGACCAGCCATCCGTCTCTCGCTGACTTGTGGGCCCCGTTTTTCCCGATTGTGTGACCTGTGCAGCCAATGACAAATGGAGCCGTTCTGTAGGGTTGTCGAAGCCAATGAACGATGGGGCCGCTATGTGGAGTCGTTCTGTGGGGCCATCATAGCCAATGACCGGTGGGGCCGTCATGTGGGGATGGAGGAGAGATTTGCATATTTTCCATATTTTACTTTGCAACTTGCATATTTGCCATTTTGTGTGTCACTGGCATGTGGTGGTCATGTGGCAAATATGCAAATTTCAAAGAAAAAGTTTGGCAGATATGCAGAATTGGCAAATATGAAATAATTGACAGGTGGAGTCATGTATGGCACGTCGTCTCTCTGTCATCCTCTCCTAGCCCTAGCCCCGAGCAGCTCCTATCCCACCGACGGACAGAGCAGTCATCGTCGGCGCGTCGGTGCGTTGCTGGATCTGTCCTAATGCGGTATCTGACGGACTGTCGTGCTGCACCTTAACCATGGCTCCGACACCTATTTTGTCCGCACACATTGTACGTTGGGACAGTATCGATCGCAGGCAGGTTCGCCGCCCACGATGACCGGAATTTGGTTCCGCCGCCATAGCTGGACGAACAGTCACAGCAATTGCTAGTAGTGCTTGCTAAGACCTCTGCTCCTGCTCCGCCCACCCTAATCGATTCGGTTCCCGTAATTTCCTCGATATTGTAGGTGCAAATTAGTCCTTAATGTCTGGTCGTAGCGGGTACACCGGCGAGGGTGGGGAATCGATTATGTCGTGGACACATTCTCCTTCTCCTACCATGTCAGAAGTGCATGTAGCTCCTTCTCTTTATACTACCGTTGAATTTGATGTGCTGACATGGCCTATCGGACAGATTCCAATTTAGTTTGTTTTGGGATTGTTACAGTGTTCTATGCATGCCGATGATCCATGGTACATTGCATACCAAGATGAATCAACTCAGTGGTCTAGCCATATGATGGATTTGGAGGATATGGTTGCCAAGTTAGATGATGAATTGGTCGTAGAAGCCTGTTGATATTCGAGCTGAAGCGTACTGTCAAGGAAGAATTCAGAGCTTATTCGCAAAGAGAAGTTGACACCTGAGGTTGATCTTGCCGTATCTGATCAAGTCGTAGAAAATCTAAAACATGAACTTCAAGTGAAGGAGGGGGGAGTAGATTCATGTGGGTAGTTTTAGTATTTGTCATCCGCGTCCTAGCAGGTACAGTATACGGTTGTGGTGAAGGGTGACACGTGTAATGATTAGTTGAATAAATAGCTAATTTAGAGAGTAGAATTGTTATTCAATAGATGGTTGTGAGTTCCTGCTAATTTAGTCACTTTGCGGTCCCAAAGTTGTTGAGAGAATGCATTGCGGTGCCCGAGTTGCTTGCCATTGGATCTAGGGGTCCCAAAGTGGTCGAGAGAATGCATTGCGGTACCCGAGTTGCTTGCCATTGGATCTAGCGGTCCCAAAGTTTTCGAGAAAATGCATTGCGGGGCCCGAGTTGCTTTCCATTGGATCTAGCTGCCCATAGTTGGCGTGCCAAATACCTAGAGGGTCAAGTTGGGGCCTATCAGTTTTGACTGTTCTGTCGCTGCCATCATGGCTGCCATGTAGAGTTGCAGCATTGGCGGCAACATCCATTCTCCGCTCCAAATTAGTGGCTGTGATTGCCAATCCAAGTTAGTTGACTCAAATTCCTCAAGATACAGTCGAATCTAGTCAAATCTAAATCAACTAATTTGGGTCGGAGGGAGTACTACTTATGAATCAGCTTTAGAGCATATCCACCATCCCTACTACTCAAATACATATTAATTTTGATTTAAATCATACATATTTTGATCAAATTTATACAAGACCACCGGAGATTGTCAAAGAAAATATTACTACTTATGAATCGGCTTTAGAGCATATCCACCAGTCTCATGGCTCAAATACATGTCAAATTTATTCAAATCATACATATATTTTAAGTCGCGGAATTTTGGTTCAAATTGGGCTTAAATTTGTCCCAATTTTAAGTGGACGGTGAGCTAGCCGCCCTCCCTGCCGTATGTGTACTCCAAGAAGTATGGGCAAAGTGCTCCCATCCGGCCTTCACCGTCGAATGCACCTCGACGTGCCAGCCGCAACCGCGCCTTCCTCCCATAGCTTTGGTTCACGAGGGCTTGATCTGCGACGTCGCAGTGATGTTGCGGATGATGGCTTCAATCGTCTCTGCATCTATGACCACTGTTGGCACCACAGCCGTAGCTGTTGCGGATGATGGCCTAAATTTTCATCGCATTGATGACCACTGTCGGCACCACAGCCGTAGATGTGAACGGATGATGGATTCCATCGGTGTCTTTCATCGATGGCCACTATCGGCACCACCACCGTCGCACGGATGTTGCAGATGATGGTTTCCATTGGTGTCTTTCATCAGCAACGAATCTGAGGATGTGATCGGAAGTGAGACAGACAGAGACAGAAATTTCAGACGGTTAGATCCTCACCACCACACACCATTCTAGCAGTCACACTTAGATCCGCGCCGCCGCAAGCCCTTCTGACCACGACGCGTAGGTCCGCGACACCGTACATTGATAGGAGGGGAGGAATGTGCGGCTGGTATACGTGTGGCAGGGAAAGGGAGGGAGAGACCTCCAGCCCGTCGGATCATGATGTATCCAACGGTGGTTGTTCAAGATCCGTGTGACATATATCTCGACCAATCAGAGCAGAGCCAAACTGAGCGCTAGTTGATGCGGCTAGTATACGTGCGACAGGGAAATGGAGGGAGAGACATCCAGCCTATCGGGCTCTCCTCACCGTACAAGGTTAGGTGCACCCATCTAGAGAGAGAAAACTCCAGCCCGTCAGATCATGATGTATCAAACGATGGTTGGCCAAGATCCGTG
The DNA here is from genome assembly GCA_910589775.1 of Avena eriantha. Lineage (NCBI taxonomy): Eukaryota > Viridiplantae > Streptophyta > Magnoliopsida > Poales > Poaceae > Avena > Avena eriantha. The sequence continues at coordinate 552,611,458 of OU342743.1, forward strand.
TGACATACATCTCGATCAATCAGAGTGCTAGCCAAACCGAGACATGAGAGAGGGGAAAAGTGAGAAATTTTTTAGCGGGAGGGGAAAACTGATAAAAACTTTAGCGGGAGGGGAAAACTGAGTAGGGCTAAGGAAAACAAGGGCGCTCAGATAAAAAAATGACTAAGGGAAATTCAAGCTTTTGGCATAACAAATGGAAAATGTGTTATTTGAACAAAATAATCCATCTTGGACGACATTATATTGTTTGCAACTCAAAGATACACAAGTGTGCCAAATTTGTCCACATTTAGACAAAGTATGTTTTGTGATGGGTTATCTTGGAGGTTGACTGAGTACAAAGCCATGCATCTTCATAGCTAGTAGCTCATTCTAAGAAGTGGTTTAAGGGAGAAGTCCATTTTTCTTTATTTCCGTTTCCTTTATTATTCATGCTAGGTTTTAGTTAACATAACAAGACTCCATGCGAAGGTTGTACTATGTTTTGACTTCTTTTTTGAATTAAACAAACACTAAAACCATTTATTCGAATTTAATCACTTAGAAAAATAAAAATGTGGCTGATTACAAGTAAATTAAAAATTTCCAATATCATATGGTAAATAAATCTAGGATACACAAGTGTGCCAAATTTTGGATCAATTGGTCAACGTTTCTATGGTTTAAGCCATGAACTAGCTAAACCCCATGTGTTGACCACATGTCGAGGGCAAAACTGAGCAGTGCTAAGCAACTAGGTGCATGAAAATAGAAACTTGCAATAACACATACATTATGGGGTTATCGAACATACAAACTTGGAAGCGTCACAAATATTGACAGTAGTTCAAATTCAATACAAACATTGACATTAGTTCAAATTCAAATTAATAATTCAAATTCATTTTTTCTTGCTCCTAATGTTTTTCGCTAGAATATTCTCAGAGTTCACCACCTTGCTCTAGTTGATCATAGCTAGAATATTCTCGGAGTCCACCATCCACTTCTTCCGTTTGTTCCGTTTGTTCTTTTTCTCTGCATCAAATGAATCAAGTGCTTCAGTCTGTCGTACAATTGGTTCAACCACATTTCGATCCATTGGTTCATACGGTTTAAAACGCATTGGCATCGTTTCTTCAATATCCTCTTGTGTAATTCCTTTACTTTTGAACTCTGCTTCCAATGAATAAATTGCGTCAATCTCCCATGCATTTGGTGCAATCTCCCCTTCATTTGGTTCAATCTCCCCTTTATTTAGTTCAATCTCCTCTCGATCCATTGGTTCAATCTCCCCTGCATCTGGTTCAATATCCTCTCGATCCGTTGGTTCAATCTGCAATGTATCCATTGCTTCATTCTCTTCTCATTCAGATACTTCAATCTCATCTGCATTTGCTGCTCCCGCCTGATCATCCATTCCATAAGCTGGGTGCCCTGCATTTTTACAAAGCCTAGAAATGTGCCCTAGAATCCCACAATGTTTGCACTTATGTCATCAAGGTGGTGCACCACCCTCTACACTAGCTCTCATCCTATTCTTCCTTGGCCTACCTACTGGTCTAGTAAAAACTGGAGGGTATAGATTGAAGCCTGGATTCACTTCCATCCATTGGTATTTTCCCAACAAGGCTGGAACATTCTCAGCATATGCTGCCCTAAATTTGGCAATGGAGAAATACTATGACACGTACTGATCAACTTCACCCTCTTCACCTCCTAGAACACCCATGAAAAACAATGCATGTATGCAGGGTTTCCCATGGAGCTGCCATTGCCTGCAATGGCATGTCCTGTCAGCCAAACTCACTGGATACCTCCATTGCCTATCTTTATTGTCAGTGTATGTTACCTTAGCCTCCATTCCTTTTCTAATGCATTTTATCTTCAATTGTTTTGCCCTGGCATGCAATGCCTTAATCAAAGATGGGAGGATGAGATGGCCAGCATATACTGTTGATGCAATTCTTTGACGCAAATCGATCTTTATCATGATCATCTATGAAATCTTATCAAATATTTGCCACAATATAAGCCCTTTCAATGACTTGACCTTTGCATTGAAACTCTCTACAATGTTACTTCTCACATAGTCTACCTTGCAAATTTCATTGAATTGGCTTCTTGACCACACCATTCCATGATGTGCATCCAAGTACTCCTTCACTATAGGTTTTTGTTTATACAACACTTCCAAATGATACAGATGCTTCCTCAAACTGCATGTGTATGAAGCTGGCCATAGGTTGTTAGTATAAACTTTATCCTTGAATTTCTTTGTAAAATTCTGCACTAAGTATTGCATATATTCCCTATGCTCCACTCCGGGAAATACTGCTTCTACCGCTGTCTCCAAATCTTTGCAAGCGTCCGTGTGGATAGTAAGTCCTGGTGGATGATGACTGCAAGTGCACATATCATTTGTAGCTAGTTTCGAAATAAAGATATCAATCCCATAGGGAGTAGGAGTCTGAAGTCTAATAACTCTTTGAATTAAATACTAAAATAGTAATGCTAAATAACGTTCTAAGTAACAAGATAAAATGCGAGTTCTGTATAAAAGATATTTTTGGGTTTTCAAATAAGAGAACAATAAGTAAACTAAAGCTATAAGTAAACAAGAGCATGCAAGTATGATTACGAAAGTCTGCAAGATGATGCAAAGAGTTCTCAGGGAGTTGTGGATCCACCGCTAGTAATTAGAAAGAGGGATCAAAATTATTATAATGAATTTGACCATTTATGATATGTGTGGGAGGAGCTCCATATATGGACGAATAGCCAGCAACCACTGTACACATCATCCTCATAACCACAACAGAGAGTAATCGACAACCATCGCGTTACCGCGCTATTATGGGATTTCTCCCATGGAATGGACATGGCTTGATGAGTTCTCCTTGATTCCCCAAGTTAGTACGTAAAGAATGACAACTAATTTATAGTCACAGTAAGTACTATCATCCCTCCGTCTACCAACAAGTAATCCCCTTCATCAAGTCCCCGCAAGAGGCAAATATTGAGGAGGTGCACAACTCCTAACATCAAGATGAAGATAATTAACATAGACACATAATGAACAATATCACATAATAATCATTATCTCAATTCAATCTAATACTAGGGTTTCCCCATCTCCCCAAGAACAAAGGAAAATACTCACACATGAAGGCAATCAACATCATGGATAGTGATACGTTGCTAACGTATCCATAATTTTTGATGTTCCATGCTTGGTTTTATCTACTTTCTTATGTTTTGTCCACACTTTAGAGTACTTTTTATACACTTTCTTGGACTAACCTATTAACAAGATACCACAGTGCCAGTTGCCTGTTTTCTGCTGTTTTTGGTTCCAGCAAAGTAAGAAAATGAATATTCTCGAAATTGGACGGGACAAAAGCCAAAGTCAGTTTTTCACCGAGGGGGACACGGAGCCAAAATACGAGACGGAGAGGGGCCAGGGGCAGGCCACACTACCTGGCCGCGTGGCCAGGCCTAGCCCACGCCAGGGGGTGGTTTGGCCACCTAGGGCACCCCCTCGGCCTCCCCTTTCGCCTATATATCGCCTCTGATACAGAAACCCTAAAGACCCGATCAAAATTACACGACAGAGTCTATAGACGCCGTCATCTCCATCCCTAGATCGGGAGGGATCTGAAGCTGTTCCCGGCACCCTGTCGGAGGGGAGAATTCACCCTGGAGGCCTTCTTCATCACCATGCAAGCCTCCGGTATGATGCGTGAGTAGTTCATCCTTGGACTACAGGTCCATGTAGTAGTTAGGTGGCTAGTTCTTCTCCTTTGTGCTACCATGTTTAGATCTTGTGAGCTCCGTTCATGATCAAGATCATCTATTTGTAATCTTACATGTTATGTTTGCGGGGATCCGATGGATATTTAGATGCTATTTCAGATTGATTATTGATTCTATCATGTCTTTGTTATTTGTGATCTTGCATGTTTTCCGTTGTTAATAGCTATCTTGGCCAAGTAGATGCTAGCAACTCCAAGGGTTAGTATTTATGCTCGATAGTAGGTTCATGCCTCTAGTAATCTGGGGAAGTGACAGAAATCTCTAAGGTACTAGATGTGCTGTTGCTACTAGGGAGAAAACAGTAATCCTTTGTTCATAGAACAACCGTATTGTTTACTTTACACGCAATGCGTAATGCAATTATCTGTTGCTTGCAACTTAATACTGGAGGGGGTTCAGATGATAACCTGAAGGTGGATTATTAGTCATAGATGCAGTTGGATTACGATCTATGTATAATGTTGTAATGCCCAATCAAATCTCAAAGGAGTCAAGATGATTAGTATATGCATGTATGCTTTCTCGATGTTTGTCAATTGCCCCGTTGTAATTTGTTCACCCAACATGTCATGTGTCTTAAGGAGAACCACCACTAGTGAACTATGGACCTCGGTCCTTTCTTTTACCATCAATCTACAACTGTTTACTGCTTTCTATTTACTTTCTGCAAGCTTTTACTTTCTTCCACACAATACGTTTAATCCTTTGTTTTCAGCAAAACCGGTGAGATTGACAACCTCACTGTAAGTTGGGGGCAAAGTTTTGTGGTTGTGTTGTGCAGGTTTCCACGTTGCTGCTGGCACCGGTAGTGCGCCCTGCCAAAGTCCAGCTAGCAATACCTTGGAGGTGTTTCCTTGCTCATACTGGTTCGATAACCTTGGTTTTATAACTAAGTGAAAACTTGCTGTTGTGCTCATCATACCTTCCTCTTGGGGTTCCCCAACGAGCTCGATATATTTTGGGCCATCAGATAGCATATGGATGAAGTATGATGATACAATTGAAGACAAGTGCAAATCCAAGATTCAATCTAGAATTACAACAAGTAACCAAAGGGGATCGGTGATGGAGACGTTGTTGATGATGATGGTGATGTAGATCGATGTGGAGGCCTTCAAGATCCTATTCCCTTCTCCTCTTGTGTGATTGTGATGGTGTAGATCTGTTTGGAGGTGGCTATGGCAGAGGCACGACGACAGGGCTCCGCTGTGGTGGAGCATATGGCTTGGTGGCTCTCTCTTGGGTCCTCCCTCTTTTATATAGGCCTTGGGGTTCCCTAGAGTTCCCCCAATACTGGCATATGACTTAGGGAAGGTTCTGGAGCTTTTCTGGGGTCAAATCCCGTCGTTCGTGACCTTTTTGGCAACTATACAAGTGGAGCTATACGGTCAAAAAATAGCTCCGGCCGTATAGTTGCTCGTTAAACTGGTTGTCCCCTTTAGTGTTTTGGCTGCTATTTCTTCATACGAACTCCGTTTTGGGTGTTCTTGGGCTCGTTGAGTTCGTATCATCAAGGGTTACAACCCTGTGGTCTTGGATATTTATTTTGAGAAGTTGGAAAAATTGACCTTTTCAACCTCTCAAATGGCTAAGTCTGGTCCCTACAGCTCCTCCATACTATGCTCTCTTTGTTCTTTTGTCTTTGTTTTATCCATAATCATCATCAACACCTACACACATGTCATAGACAAGGAAAAGTGATAAAATTCTACCTAAACTACTAAATGGGCAAAGCTCATATGAAAGTAAATGAGAAATAGAAATCATGCATATAAGGCATAGCTATAGCTAGAAGAAACATGATATGAGAGATAAATGGAACAATTTATATTTCTAAAAGAGGTGGTATTTCACAACCATCAGCGGATGACCTATATTGTCGCACAAATTCTCCAGAAACCAAGTCCAACTTTTCTTTGACTCAATCTCCAAAACTCCGAAAGCAATAGGGAACATCCAATTGTGGCCATCAACTGCAGTAGCAGCTACTAGTTGTCCTCTAAATCTGCCATGAAGAGTTGTTGCATCCACGGCCAAATAAGGCCTGCAACCATCCAGAAACCCTTTCCAGCAAGCTTTGAAACAAACAAAAGCCCTTCTAAAGCACTCCTTCTCCATTGTCTTCCCTCTTATTTTGTACTGAACTGTATGCCTGCCTATCTGTACAACACTACCTGGACTAGCCATCTCCACTTTAGCTTTGAAGTTGTAAAGCAACTGAAAACTTTCATTCCATGGACCATTGATCCTATCAAGATCCATTTCCTTTGCATAGAACATCCTCATGTAAGGTACTGTAATATTCAACTTTTCAGAAACTTTTTTTATGAGCACTGTTGCACCAAGTGATGGGTTTGCTCTCATCCAATCCATGATTGCATCTACCAACCACCTAGTTTTTGCTAGTTTTGTTTTGTCCTTTGGTTGTCCCCCTTGAGGTGGACAAGAATGTTCGAACTGGTTACCTTTTATCTTAAACATAATGAAAATGTCAGGTACAGTTAACAAATTCTACATAATGATCTAAAATACACAACTGGTTGTAATACCTGAACCAAACTGCTCCTGAGAATAGTAGATGCGTGCATCCTCCACCTACACCTCTTGTATGGGCACTTCACTGTGAACCTTGCTGGCTCACTCTTAATAACAACATAATCATTACTGGTGCAGATGCAATATGTAGTATGGGCATTACGACAGTCCCGCATCGTTTCAAATACGGTGCCTTCTGAAATCTTAGGATCGTTCCTCTCCCACTCAATTACTGGCAAGTCCTTACCATTGTACTCGGCTAAAACGAGACTGCCATTGTTCTCCTCGTTCTCTTCTTCATCAGTGTCATCAAATCTGGCACCGTGGGCCAATCCCTCCGTGTATTGATCCTCTAGTGCCTATTTACTGAATCTATCTACCAATTCGGGAAACGTCAACTCATCCTCATCATCTAGTAGAGCCGCTCCCTCGACAAGCTCTACTTAGTCCTCCACACCGTCCACACGAGCGATTTGGCTTACACTCGCGCTGCGAACATATGGTACTGTTGTGGACCTACAAGGAGCGCGGGGATGCACACTATTAGCAGAGACAACAGAGACACATGATGCCCGACCGCCCGATGATGCCTGACCACCAGATGATGATTTAGCCCTCTTTTCCGTGTGTTCAACTTTACGTTGCACATGAAGACGAATTCGACCAAAATGTTCGACAACATTTAAAGAGAAAAGCATTACCAGATCAGCTTCGCTAGTTAGTGGGAGCAATCTTTGCTCGCTAATATTGAAATATTGCAAATCAATTGACTCGCCATTGCTCTAGGGGAATTTAGAATATATTTTATCTTTCAAATCTCTAAGAGTTATGGAGGTATCAACCACCACTGGAAAGTAAAATCCAGAGAGATACAGTTCACAACCACGAATTACGCTAGTAACGAGTTTAACTAACAGCCAAAATGCCAGCGCTGGATCAATCCTATTCGAAAAGCAAGGCAGTTAGCTGAGCACCGGTGATTCGTGCTCAATTACTACCTATAATCAATCCACAAAGGGAAACAATACTTACCTAGATAGAATTCATGCGTTAGATCCCTCCGATTCCACCCAATCTTCTCCGCGCTCGACGGGGAGGACCGGTACACCTGCTTGCGTCGCATACTATTCCGCAAAAGGGGTAGATCTAGCGGGGGAGGAAGCGGAGCCAGAGTGGCATCCGCGGCTATGGGGAGGGGGCGGCTCGTGGGCTGAGGACGACATAAGGTAGGAGGGGCTCTCAGGTAGGAGGGCATGACGGCGGGGGAGCGGAGCGGAGGGGCGGTGTGGTAGCTGTTCCAGGCTCGGAGCAAGAATGGCCGGTCTGATGTGTCTCCATGCGGCCTCACCCTTTACCACGTATGCAAGACCCGTCCCAATGCGGCCCCACCCTTCACCACGTATGCAAGTCCTAATACGGCCCCACCCTTCACCATGTATACAGGACCCGTCCCAACATGGCTCCACCTGTCAGCATGTAACGGCCGAGGCGACGTAACGTAACTCTCAACGCAGGACCCATCCAACATGGTCCCACCTATCAACATGTAACAGTCAAGCCTTTAACCTGACGAAATCCTCCCATCCGAGCGCATGTGAGAGTTTCAGAATGGAGGAAGGGGAAAAGTGAGGAAAAACTAAGTGGCTAGAAAAAACCGAGTACAACTAACGAACCGGGGGCACGAAAATAGAAATCCCTATTTAAAAATGATAGTTTTAGAGAATATATCTAAGATAATGAAAATTTAACTTAAGGCAAATAATAATTGAAATTATTATTCCCAAGCAAAAATTAAGTCAATAATAATAAAGGCTTAAACAATTTTATACGATTTTTTATGAAATAATAAAAAAAGTGTAAATAATGTTTATTAAATCTCCACATTTTATTTTACATCAAAGGTGAAATATTTTATTTTTAATGTGTGGATTTTATTTTTGATCATTTTGGTATATTATATGAATTTTATGATTTAAATAATAAGATATGTGTTTCTAAGTATTTATTCATTTTAAAACATTTTAAATAATTCTTTTGGAATATATTACTCCCTCTGACCCATATTAGTTGACTTGGATTTATCTAGATTCGTATATATCTAGTAATAAACATGTCTAGATACATCCGAATCTAGAAAAATTCAAATCAACTAATATGGGTCAGAGGGAGTATGTATTTTCTCAATTTGGTCATGCATGTCATAAGTTTATAAAATTCAGAAAACATTTTATGTAATTGCCAAATATTTGATAGGTAGGGCCCACGACATATTTAATTTCTAGAAATGATTTTCAGAAAATAGCTAAAATAAAATGAATTATCACATCATGATGACGTCATCACGATTCTATCGATTCGTTGCATGCAGCGGTTTGCGGTTGGGCTCGTTAGAAAGAGAGAATCGAGGCAAACCTAGGGGTGGTGATGCTGCTCGTTTTTGGTTGCCGAAGTAGAGCTAACGATTTAGAGAGAGGAAGGGCTTGCAAGAACGAGTGACTCACCCTGATCACGATGGATGACTGACAACGACGATGGGGTCAGAATCAATGGCCACGGCTGCTGCCAGCATCGAAGACTAGGGGTCGATTACTTCGATTGAGTCATCTTCGACTTGCAGAAGATGAGAGAGAGGAGGAAAGAGAGCACATGGATCACAGTGGTGCACTCCGATGGGCAAGATATGGTTGGGAACAACGGGGCACCAAAGCACCTGGGCTCGGGTTTCCAGCCATGTAAGGAGAAGAAGGTATTAGGCTTCGTTTCTACGGTGAAAGGGTACTTGTAGACCTCGTTTAAGACGGTAGCAAGCATCACAATATGGCGGGCATCATGGCGAGGCTGGAACAATGTTAGCGAGGACAAGTAGGAGCTTCTCCGTCGTTGTCCTTCTAGTTGGAGGAAGAAGAAAGGGAAAAGAAATCTGGAGCGGTACGGGCCTTGGTGGCTATTCTCGGGCCGTCTCATGGGCCGCTCTAGTGGACTGGTTCGCTGGGCTGGTCTTTTTTCCCTTTTTTCCTTTTTTTATTTTTTCTGTTTGTGTTATAGTTTTGTATTTCCAACTCTGTTTTGAATTTCAATACGGGCTTTGAATTTATTTTAGTAAATTCCTTCACTAGACATATTTCTCTAAATGGAAGTGTATTTAGTGTCTTCACATGAAGCTTTAGTAAGTGTTATATATTTACTTTATCTTCATTTCTACCTGGGCTCTCATACATATGATCCATTTATAGTTTTCTTATTTTTTACTAAGGATTCTATTCTTTGTAATTTCTTGTAATGATCTTGAGATATAATTAAGGAGCACTTAATTATTTTATATTCATTAAGAATTATTTGGTAGTAATTCTTACCTATGTGATCAATGTGACATACATAACAAATAGTAATTATTTTTACTAGGGTCTTAGTTCTAGATATTTACTTTGGACACTATAGGATTTACTACACTCTTATTCATTTGTGGACCTTTCTAAAGAGCTAGGGTTAAAGAACATTGCCTTTGAGTTTGTGATAATGTATGATATCTAAATCTAGAATAAGATGGGCAAGATTATTTTTCATTATGATTCTTGAGAAAACGTGACCTTGATTGTCTCCAAGAAATACTTGGTTTTAGTGTTAAGAATAATGAAATGGATATTATATTAGATGAATAGCCATAGGAAACATTCCTATGAACAATTGAAAACATGGAACTGTTTAATCCAAGGTCTTTGATATGGGTATGGTACTTGACATGGCTTAATATGGATCTTGGTTAAAATTTCATCAAGAATTTCATATCTTCCTTACTTGATAAGTCTTGGCTTTTAATTAATAAATATCTTTCCTAGATATACTATTTATCCATATTCATCATCCTCATGGCTAAACATGGTGAACTTACTTCTTAACCAAGCTCTCTCATCATTACCCACTCCTCCTATTCTCACTGATGAATCTCAAAAGTTTTCCACTTAAACCTATCATATTCATCTTCTAGACACACTTACTTATATCCTACTACTTATGATATCCTCTAATCCACTAAAATGGTGGATCCTAACTTCTATCACCAACTCACTTAACATCCATCACCAATATTCTTCCAATGGTTGTAATACTACCATATTCACTAGATCTCAAGTGATGAAAACTCTCTGGGAGAGGTATGCTACTACTCCTATAATCCAAGATTGCTCTTATATGGGCTTGGACAAAATACCATGGCTTTAACTACTCCATGTAACTTAGATTCCATACTTCATTTTACACCATCTTGACTCCTAATAACCAACCTAGGATAGCTTAACTATACAAGGTTTGTCTAACATTTCATACCAAGGTCAACTCTATAGTACCTTGTCAAATTCTCTTAGTGAATTAAGAATGATTAACACCATCCTTGATCACATATAGCTTAGGTTTCTGGTTGGCTACACAAGATCTACTGTCAATTAAGCATTGAACCAACACCAAAACTATTCTCTTAGAGGTTCTATTTTACCAAGGAAGCTTACTCCATGATTATACCTACTTGACTCAAAAATACTACTTCTTGGTACTCTATCATCACTGGTTATCTTATAACTCCTAGTTATCAGCTCACTCTTAGCTCTAGATCATTCTTTTAGTCAACTCATAAGTGAGTTAACTACTCCAACTATCAAATGGGTTGATTCCCTCTAAGACTCTCATCCTACAAATGATGACACATTCTATCATAACTATTTTCTCTCTTCTTATTTATTTCCTTTAAGTCTTTGGAAGGAATAATATAGTAGATCAAGAGTTTAAAGGTCAAGAATTGATCATTCAACGTTGATGATCAACTTATAATAGAACATGGTCCAACACAAGTGATAATGGGTAAGATGGCAATAACTATATGATGAAGAGTCTTGGTTTTCTTTCTTTCCTACTCAACATGAGTTAAGGAGTTAGTGCTTAAGAAATACCATGATACTCATGGTACGATTGGTTATGAAGAGTATATATCAAGATGTGATTATTGAATTCCTTTGGCTTGAGTTATGTACTTGATGTTGTATCCATAAGTTGTTATAATAAATACCATGAAGTGATCTCTAGAAGATCTAGGTCTAGTTCCTTAAGTAATGTGTCATTTTTTAGTTTTATTCCATTTGATCTAACCCATAGATCAAATCGCATTTACCCCAAAAATATTTTAGCAAAGGTCCTCTTAAAACTTATCACACTCAACTTGATAATCTACTTCAAATCCATCAAGTTAAGAGAAGCTTTAATCACTTTGACAAGTTTTAATCAAAAGCACGACAATTATCCAGATTTTCTATGCATGACTACACACATCGGATCTCTAATAATTCTAGCCTGTAAGCCTAGGATATTAAACTATAATATGATCTCTATCCCTACAAAAATCCCCAATTTTTTGGATTAATTGGATAGATACCATTGTAATTTCAGTCACTTGATAAACGCCACTACAACTTTTAACTTTTGAAAAATTCCACTAAAATTCTACGTACATTCCATATACGTCATTATGTCCATTTTGACACACATACCCCATAATATACACTTGTATTTCCATCATACATATGTATATACGGTGGCCTCCACTAGGTGCATTGCTTTAGACGGCTGCCGACTCTAGCCTTCCTCCACGTCACTAGCAAAGAGTATTTAAGCCATAATTCACAACGAGTTATATGTACGTTAAAGCACCACAAAAGCTGAAATCTGTTGTTAACTAACTAAATAGTGTACGATAAAATAGGGCAACCTTAGTGAACTTGCTAGAAAACATAGAGATCAAAGAGAGGACCTCATATGTACGGCCATTTTATTCTCAAAGAGCATAAATACAACATGTGTATATTGATTTATTACAAATATAATACTACAAAATAGCAAAACTATTATTACACAAAAATAATCTGGCAACACAAGCTAAATCTGGTGATGCCCACCGTGTATATGTATGTACGATGAAAATATGAGTGTATATCATGTTATATGTGTGCTAAAATTGGCATAATGGCGTCTATGGAATATAGAGAGAATTGCAGTGACGTTTTCAAAAAGTTGAAAGTTGCGATGACGTTTCTTAAAATAGCTAGAATCGTAGTGGCATCTATCTAACTAACCTAATATTTTTATGTGGTGCACGAGAATAATTTTTACTAACCTTTCTGTAAATTTTATTTCTGGTTGAATTCAAGTCATAACATCATATATTTATCTATTTTTTGTGTATTTACATCTTTTTGCCATTCTTGCATTCAGGGGCGGAGGGGTGGGGGTGGGGGGGGGGGGGGGTGGGTGGGTGGGGTGGGGTGGGCAGGGCTAGACCCCCCTAACCATTGGGCCCCCTCAGTACATAGGAAAAGTTGTTAGTTCTAAACTAATGGTCTTATAGGCTTAATTAGTTAACACTAAGCTCAAATTTAATTATTTAGTCGTGATGCCCTCTACCTAAGGATAAATATAGTCCATGGTTTCTGTGTATTAGTCAATCATAGTAACCCGTTCCCACATTTTTTGTTTGTGTAACTAGACTTAGTAGGTAGCACCATATGATCAATTGAATGGACGCTTTCCGCCGTCGCTCGCTCCTACCTAGTCGCCAGATGCCGCGGTTGCGACGCCATGTTAGCCATCCCTGTTGTTTACCGGTTTTTACCTTTGTTAATCCTGCCGCAATGCAGGCGACATGCGTGTTGTGCCATCGAGTATACGAATCAATCTTCCTCACTCGAATTGAAGGTACCAAGTTAGTATTTTATTGATAGATTGCATAACATGTAATCTAATTGATTAATTTACAGAAAAATGTGTCTTTTGTTTGATGTTTGCTTGGTGACGACGATTTATTGCATAATAATTTCTATATTGGAAAAATATACTAGGAAGGTCACCTGCAATGGAATTATCAAGCTTATACTCGTAGAGACAAAGTTGATCCAATATAAACTTATTTTCTGTTTTGTATTGTCCAAGATTTAGTGCTACATATCAATGTCAGTTCTATGCCGAGACTTTGATATATTGTTATGGTTTTTGTCCCAACATTTTTTCCAACACAAAATGACACGTAGTTGTAGGCTTCGCGAGAAAAAAAATCTTATGTATGATCATCAATATCTTCGCCCCCCTCAATGTCCAATCCCTGCTCCTCCCCTCCTTGCATTCTTAAGAGCCCTAAGTTTGACAAGCTCGTCTAACAACCTTCGACGTGACTTCACTAACCTATATTGGAAGGCTCAATCTCCTCCATATATAGTGCAAACATTTGGCATATGTGCCCGACCAAATCCTCCTCTAGAAACAGGATTGTTTGGGCACATTTGAAAAAGTGTTCAGAAAAGTGTTCGTCGTAAACCCATAGAGGAACAAGGTGTTGGACATGATCTAGGTTCTTGGTAGACTAATTTGGGTGAATCTTGACTTAGTGGTTCAGTTTTTTTGTCTGGGGCTTCAGTGAGTTACATTCACTACTTCTTTATCCAAGTGAAGTGCATTTGGCTCCTTTTGGAAGAACAAAATGCCAAGGAATTGACCAAAATGACGTATAATTCTCTGCATTAGATGGACTCTTTTTAATTATCAAATGCTCCCGTCCACGTTGATTTCTTTTAAGGACGAGATTACAATTCGTGTCCGTAGAGATTATAGGGCATCTTTGATTCAAAGGATTATTAAAACGTAGGGAATAAGAAACACACAAGACTACAATGTCGTACCCATTCAAATCCTTTGGGATTTCATATGCGCCAAAGTTTTTTGTTTTGTTTTTTTACATGAGAAACAAAGGTTTCGCAAAGTGAATGTTAAAATTCCTATGAAATCTATTGCAAAGATTCTTTTGAGAAAAATCCTATGTGAGTCAGTCATATAAATCAGAAAACAACCATAGAAATTTTTTCTAAGGAATTGAATCCTCCAAAACTAGAGATGCGAGTGGGTCACAATTAGGGTACCTTGTGCCCTCTTTAATTGAAAAAAATGAAGTGCAATTTCAAATCACATCTCTTTTTGTAAAACTATTTCATTCTTTTGAACTAAAAAGCGGGAGGAGGTACCCTTGCATCTCTATCCAAAATTTCTATGCAAATCATTTGAGACAAAGAGGCCCTTATGCACCAAAACAACTGAAAAAAGTTTTGCTCCATGTCCAATTTTCTCTATCCATGAGTTATTTTTTCCCCATATATCTTGATGCATTCCAAGTGCCTCTTTCAAACTCTGCTGTAATATCTTAACCAGGACCGGTCAAGGAGGAAGAGATGGATAGTTCCCCATCACTAGAGCCGCTCATGTCATGTGTCGTCTGCCTCTGCCATGGGGTCGTGAATGAACGCTCTGGGTGTCTCGTGCTTGCCTTGCCTGCATTGCAGAGAGCAGACCACAGAGCGAGCACGTACGTCTGTTCCAGACGCATAGCCAGATGAGGAGCGGGAATCCATCCAGAACCCAGCTCCCGAAACTCGAACGTCCAGCCGGTCGTTGCGATTACCAAGGGAGGGGCTCGCCGCTGAAAACCCGGATGGTTTCCATCCGGGCGCTCGGAACCGGCAGGAAAGAGAAGAGAAGCGAGGAGGGAGGAGGGGCAGCGCGAGACGCGGGGAGGGGAGGCGGGTATTGGCCGTGGCCGCTGCGCCGGCGTTTGTCTCCGTCCGCGATCAATGGGGTCCTCGTCCTCGCCTCCCTCTGGGACATGAGTACAGACAGGAGGCTGCAGCGAGGGAGTCTTGATTGCCGCCATCAATACGCATTCATTTGCTCTGCCGCATCTCGCCACAACAGTTCCAGCAGCAGCGCAGTGACCGACGAGGACCAGCAGGAGCTAGGGGAGCTCCATGCCCATGGCCGCATACCATGCACGGCAGACAGGGACCACGCGCGCCTGCCTCCGTGAAGTACAACCTCGTCCAAATACTGTTCTTCCATGCTTGTAATGTTGGGGGCCACCTTGTCTAAGACTATGAACAGAGGTCGCCAAATTACCTCAGCTTATCGTGAGCTGGACACTACTAGCAATTAGCCCTAGTGTCCCCTGTTACAGTGTTAGCGTGCACATGGACTTATTACGGTCGACACAGGCTACCTTTCCATGAGAGCCAGACGACTGCATCATGGAGCTGGGTTCTAGAGCCATGCTATGCTAGCCAGTCAGCCTGAAAAGACGACGGCCTACTGATTCATTCAGCACTGCTCGAAAATGTCCAAAAAGAGCAGAAAGGATTCATATCGAGACTCGGCCGTGATGAACAATCATGGCAGGTGCGAGATTCTCTTAACCGAAGAAAAGCAAAGTGTGCACATCGAAAGAGCAGAATAAAAAAAATCGATCCATTGAGCAGCTCTCGCTCCGTCCCTCAAAAGAACGAAACCACGATAAGGAAAACTCGACACGACATCATGCTCCCTACTATCGTCGTGGTTTTGCATCCATGAAAAGGCTGCACGCGCACACGCCCCGGCCGGGCTCTTCCTTTGTTGTCCCGGTCTCCCCTTTTCAAGGCTCCCTCTATGTTTTGCCGCAACTCACCATGCTGCAATTGAGGGCTCTTTTCATCATTTTCACGGCTCCTCTGTTTCTTGGGAGGAGCACGTGTGGAATTTCTCACGGATGCCTAAGCATGAACTGAGCCATGCCCATGATGGTATCATCACCATGCGCGACATGCTGCTGCTGGTTTGCTCCTTCTTGGCTGCCCAAAGGCATGAACTGAGCCATGATGGCGCGGATCTCCGAATCCATGTAACTCTGGTGAAAAGTCAGACCCAATTTGGAGTTATCGTTACCTTAACCACTTATATGGACACGTTAACAAAAGGGCAGTGTTAGGCGTCTCCCGGGATCAAAACTTCCGATCCCTGGGTCCTCCTGCTGACACGTGTCCGTTTTGCTACACTAAATCCCTCGTTTGCTATACGGTAGCGGAAAACGGTTTACACAAAAACAGAACAAAAAGACTGTCCCGCGCCGGAGACCTCGTCGGAGACACTGTAGCAAAAAAAAAACTAATGTAGCAAAACCTACTCACCGGAGACTCGCCGGATTCTTGGTAGCAAAAAAAAGGTGCTAATATAGCAAAACCGGACAACAATTGTAGCAAATAATTTATGTTAGTGTAGCAAAAAGTCGACTTCGCCGGAGAGCTGGATGTCGTTGGAGAAGCCGTTGTTGCAGCGGTAGCAACACCAGCCACCTCTTGTAGCAGAGCCTCATGCCGCTTGTAGCAACACCTCCACACATATGTAGCAGCGCTGGCACGACTGTAGCAGGCATCGCCGCAGCTCTGTAGCAGGGGGCGCGTCTAGTTGTAGCAGCGCCGCTGTGCATGTGTAGCAGGGTCGCCGCACCTATGTAGCATCGCCACCCGCCGTCCGTAGCAGCGTCGGTCGCCGCCGTATGTAGCCGTGCTACCCGCCGTCGTTGCAACACCATGGCGAGGCAAAGGAAAATGACCACCGCGAGCTTGGCGACTGGCTAGAGGATCGAGACCGGAAGAGGAGTGGAGGGGCGAGGCAGAGGTGGTAGTTCTCTGGTAGCGGCCCGGGAGGGGCTAGGCCACTCGCCGACGCGAGTGGGCGGCGCTCCGGCGAGAGGAGCAGACGTGAAGAGGAGCAGGACGCACGTGGTGGTGGTGATTCCCAGGCGGCGCGTCGGGAGGAGCTGGGCCACTCACCGACGGGAGCGGGCGGCGGTCCGACGAGAGGAACAACGATGGCGCCGAGTGGGAGATGGGCAAGGAGCGGCGCAGTGCGTGTCGATGGTTGCAGAGTATGCGGGAGGAGGATCCAGGAAAGAAGAGATATGGTGGGTCCAATTGCCTTTCAAGGCGCGCTGTCCGTTCGTGCCTCGCGCACGCGCAGTAGGAGGCGGGGGGATCATAATGACCGACCCCCCAGGGGATAGGTATCATTTCCCTTAACAAAATTAAACGCACTGTTAGAGAGGATGAGCAGAGTACCCACAAAAAAAAGTTAATTGTAAAAAACCACCACATATGCGTGAGAAGTTCGAAAATGTACCGAATTTCGCTAATTTTGCAAAAATCAACCAGCATTGTGTTGGTTCGTTCCAATGTACACTGATGCCGAGATTTGGTGGCGCTAACCACGATTCTGACGATAGGGACCCACTGTCAAGGGTTACATGGCAAAGCCAAAAGGGACAAAGAGTTAAATATTAGAAGGTATATGAATTTTAGGCTTTTTATAAATTTATGAGGTGGATCCCATCCACCAGGAATAAAAACAACTCTTCTTCTACCTTTGGGCTTTGGCCCGATCCCAACTCTCCCGTCTTGATCCGCGCTCGGGTATGCGCGATGGCCCTATTGTTGGATGCCTCACCGGCGGCCTACCGTATTCTTGCACACCTGTGCTGCGCCTAACTCCGGTGTTCCTGTCAAAGATCGATCCCACCGGTGCTCCCTCGTGCCAACCACAACACCCCATGCCTGCCTTTGGGAAGGAGCACCAGAAGACCGCCCACGCCCGCCCCGAGCTCGCCCGTGCTGTCCCGAGCTCACCCGTCGCCCCACACCACAATTCAGCTGCCGGAGCTCACCCACCGCCAATCTCGCACGTCGAAGGAAACTATAGTTTGAATAAATGTGGCGAAGCGTTGAAACTACGCACGTGGTGCTTGTTTGAGACCGTAAAGAGACTTTTGGAGAAGACACACAAAGTCAGGATGGAAAGAATATACAAAGCCAGAGGATTGTTGACAATAGACGGTCTCACTAAGAGTGCCATGCAAAAAAGCATTTTTAACATCAAGTTGATGAATCGGCCATGAGGAAGATACATCAAGACTAAGAATAATGCGAATAGTACTTGGTTTAACAACAGGTGAAAAGGTTTCATCGAAGTCAATCCCTTGCTGTTGAGAAAAACCCCATCATACCCAACGAGCCTTGTACCGTGTGAGAGACCCATCAGAATTATATTTGTGGCAAAAAACCCACTTGCCTGAAATAACGTTGGCGCCGGGAGGTTTAGGAACAAGAGTCCGCGTATTATTTTGAAGAAGGGCATCGAACTCGTCATGCATGGCAGAATGCCAAAGAGGATCTAGAAGATCTCTTTTGTAGGAGGTAGGAATTGGGGAAATATTTGGGGTGGCATTGAGGTTAAGAAAACAGCGAGGAACGTGAAAGCCCTTTTTACCACGAGTACACATGACATGATCGTTAGCGGGAATAGTGACGGGAACGGTGTGAGGAGGAAGTTGTGGACTGGGAGAGTTACTCGGAGTACTAGCGGCGCTAGCAGGAGATGGGGTAGGTGTGTCTGTTCCTGCATAGGATGTGGTGGTGGTGGGAGAGGACCCGGCAGGAGATCCTGCCGCGGCAGGAGAAAGTGGTGTGGCAGGCTACCGCGAGGCCTCGGTAGGCTGGTTGGCTGTCACGGCAGAGGTAACTGCGGGCACGATGGTAGGAATAAGGGAGCGTGGCGTGATCGTATGTTGGGTAGGTGGGGAAGAAGTAGGCGTAGACGACTGGACGATGGAGTATGGAAAAGTACTTTCGTCGAAGATGGCATGATGTGAGACAAGAACACATCCAGAAGAGGGGTCGAAACATCGAGATCCTTTGTGATCGTCGGAGGGTCCGAGATAAATGCATGATAATGAGCAAGGAGAAAGTTTGTTAGGGGCGGTGGATACGGTGTTGGGGAAACAAAGACAACCAAAAACACGCAATTCGGAATAGTCAGGATGATGTAGGACGAGAAACTGAATGTGAGTATAGAGTGGACATGTTTTGGTTGGTTGGATGTTGAGGAGATATGTTGCCGTGTGAAGGGCTCAGCCCAAAACCGAGGGGGAGAGAGGCTTGGATGAGTAAAGTACGGAGTATGTCATTGATGGATCGTAAGGATCGTTCGGCTTTTTGAGGAGAAGTGTATGAACAAGAAAAACGTAAGAGAATGCCTTGAGAGAGAAAGAAAGATCTGTTTTGGGTATTGTCAAACTCTTGGCCATTGTCACATTGGATAAAACGTATAGGAATGCCGAAGTGTGTAAGAATATATCGCCAAAAATTTAGAAAAATTGGGTGCACATCGGTTTTGGCGCGAATAGGAAAGGTCCATATGTAATGAGAATAATCGTCAAGAATAACAAGATTGTATTTGAAACCAAAAACACTAGGAAGCGGAGAGGTCCATATATCACAATGCAATAACTCAAACGGAAAAGTACTACAGGTAGTTGATGTGCCGAAAGGTAATCTAATATGTTTGCTGCATTAACAAGCATTACAAATAGAGGGATCATGAGAAGAACTAGAACTATCAATAGGAAGAATAAATTCTTGAAGCAAAGACGAGATAGTATTTTTATTAGGGTGGCTGAGCTGACGGTGCCAAAGGTCGACGGAGGTGTGCATAGCTTGAGGTGTTGAAGATGGTGCGCCATGTAGAGGATAGAGATCGCCCGAGCTGTTGTAGCGAGCGAGGACCTCCGTCATTTTCTGATCTTTCACAGATAAGCCAAACGGATCAAACTCTAAAGAAACATTGTTGTCGATAGTAAAGCAACGAACATAGATGAGATTTTTGATTAAATATGGAGCAACAAGAATATTGCAGAGAAGAAAATTTTTGTGGGGATTAGTGATGTATGATTGACCGACACAAGATATAGTAATTGAAGAACCATCACCAATAGTTATAGAGGAAAAAGGAGAAGAAGAACAAGTTGACAGAAAATCCATATTTAAAGACATTGGCGAAGATGCACCAGAATCGAAAATCCAATCCGTACCTTTGTGGTTGTTGAGCGTGAAATTGGTCATGGCAGCGATGAAGGCGGATTGGTCCCAGCCTGGTAGAGCGGTTGATGAAGCGGTTGATGGTGATGGTGTAGGCATGTACGGTAGTGTCGGAGGAGCCCCGTACATGTAGTTCATTGGCGTCGAGGATGGCATGTAGTATTGTGGTGCGTAGGACGCCATGTAGGCCGTCGGTGGAGCTTGGGCGGTGTAGACCTGCTGCGGAGGTTGAGATCCAAGAGGCCCTGGCGAGCCTATGGATGGACGAAGAACAGGATTCCATGTCCCGGTGTAGTCCGGTCGGGCACCATAGGGAGAAGGAGCCGACCAAGGCATAGGCCATGCCTGAACGAGACCCATCCATGGATGATGCTACGGTTGCCAGGTTGGCGAGGGGGGCGCGACAAAGGGAGGTGTCGGCGCTAGTGGAGTCGGCGCTGGAGGGGCTGGCGTTGGAGGGGGTGGCGCTGGAAGAATTTGGTGGAGAGTACAGGTGGAGGAGGAAGATAGAGGTGCGCCGGCAGCACGGGCTTCGGCCGGCGTCCAGAGTGGACACGTCGTCGGCGATGACGGAGTTGGCGGAGCCATCTAGGTGCGGGAAAACCTAGGCGTCTGATACCATGATATTTTAGGATAATAATAACTTGTATTGATTTGAACAATAGTATAAAGTTTATATAGAAGAGAGGAGGGGGTCGGCCGGCCTAAACCGACTTAGGACTAGAGTCCTACTCTAACTCTAACTCAATTCTAATAAAGGTGTGTCTGTAGGTTTAGTTTCAACCCGAGCCAGGTTTTTATTCCTGATGTATTTATTATGTACCAACTCCTGCCATATTCCATCCCTTGTAAACATTTTGAATAGCTATATATTGAGCAAATATTTTTTTAAGGCTTAGTACCTCTATATCAAGCCCCCTCCCCACCACCCCCTGATTCTTAGGTCTATAAAGAACATTCCATTTAGTGAGTATGTATTTACTTTTATGTTCATCCTTTTGCCAAAAAGAACTAGAACGATAAAATATAGTCGTTTATTACTCCCTTGGGAATCTCTAGAAACGGTAGCATAAACATAGAAAGACTAGTAAAAATAGAATTTATCAGGACTAATCTATCTTTGTAAGATAGTAAATTGACCTACCAGCATTCCAGTGTTCCTTCAAATCGAGATTCCACTAGATTTCATTCTACATATTTAGTTTTCGATGATGTACTGGTACCTCAAGGTATTTGATAGGAAAAGATGTAGCACCCCAATTGTCTAACAATTGTAATGCTACTTGTCCTAGTAAGATATTGGCTACTTCATAGATATTATTATTGCATCATAATTATATCATGCTCATGTCATCATGCCACCTTGCATTTGAGCATCATATAAAACTCCTGTTCTTTTGGTTCTTCTATCACATGCACTATTAATTGTATTTGCCTCTTGATATTGTATTTGGTTATTGATATATTGTTTAAATGCCCAAGTTGAGTTGGGGGCATATCTTTTATTTCCATTCCACCACTTTTCTTTCTATCACTTTATAATTCCACCATCCTACTAGATCATGAGCTTGTTTGTTTTTATTTGGGGTTTCATTTAGCTCATGGGCAATAGGGTGGATCTAGTCCCTTAATTCTTTTGCATGGTTTTATTCCACTTCTTGGAAATGCAAAAGATTAATGCCATCATATTAATATTGTTTTCACAAAATAATTCATGGCATTATTATTTTGCCTGGGCCATGCACCATTCTTCACCACCTTTTTGCTCTTTTGGTTTTCCTTTATTTTAAGTGGATCTTTACTTCATGGGTCATCTTTGTCCTCCCACCATTCCAAATCCTCATCTATATCTAATTCTTTTATTTTAGTTTTCTCTCATGCATGAACCACATGAGGCCTATTCCTTAATTCTTTTCTTTTTCTTTTTCTTGGAATTCTTTTCACCTCCACCCCATGATAATCCTGGCCTCCACCATGCTCCACTTGGGATGATCTTACCACATTCCTTTCTTTTATTTTTCTCTTTATCTACATGTATGACCACATGAGCCTTATTCCACCTAATTCTTTTCTCCTTCTTTCTTCTAGTTTCTTCTCTACTTTAGTCCATGCAAGATCAAGCCTTTCTAGTTCTTATTGGATTGGCCTCTTACACAAAATTTACAACATATATACTTAAAAATAAACAAACCTATTTAATCTATTTTCTTCTCATAACCCTAATTTCTACTAACCCTCTCTCTCTCTCTCTCTCTCTCTCTCTCTCTCTCTCTCTCTAGCTTGGCCTCCATGCCAAGCCCCTCTCTCCAACTGGCCACCCTCCCTCTCCCAGGCCCACACCCCAGCCACCTCTCTCTCTAGCCCTACCCCAAAACCCTAACCCTAGCCCGAGCTACCCCCTCTCCTCTCTCTCTTCTCTCTCTGACCGAGCTAGCCCCACCTGCCTCCCATCGCCAAGCCCCACATGCAGCCGCCCTACCTCGCCCAGGACCAGCCCCAGCCAGCGCAGCCATGTGCTCGAAGTGGAGGAGGAAGAAAAGGTGGAACCGAGTCCACCTTTATTCTGCCGTGCCCCAGCTGCCTCCTTCCCCTCTCCCTCCTTTTCCCCCTCTCGCACGCCTCCTCTGGCCTCTCCAGATCCACCCCGAGACGCCTCCTCCTTCCCCTTCTTCCTCTCCGTCCACCAGCAGCCGACGCCGGTCGCCGCCAGCAACCACCCCGCCCCGACGAACCGGCCGAGCCACGCGACCGTGAAGTGGCTGAGGAGATCCAGGACAACCCCCTACACCACCCCGACCGCGCCTACGCGAAAGAGAAGCTCCCCAGCAACCCCGCGCCTCGCCGCCCCGCAGGAAACCCTAGCTGACGGAGCGCCTGCCTCCCTGACACTCCGCCTCGCGCCGATCCAAGCCCACCAGCGAGCCCGCGGTGAGCCTTCCTCTCTCCCTGACAAGCTCCGCCTCGCCGTCGACGTCTAGCGCCGGCGAACGTTTCGTCGAACAGCCGCCGCGCGCCAGAGCTCGCCGTTGTCTGCCAGGTTTCCGCGCTGCTTAGAGCCTACCTAGCCCGCGCCCTCCTCCCAGACAGCTCCCCTAGCACTACCGCACCGGCTCGCACCCCCAGCGCGAACGCCCGCGTCCCAGGTTCGAGTCCCCGCCCCGCGCCGCGCGCCGGATTAGCGCCAGACGCACGAAGACGATAAACAGTAGCCGCCCGTGGTCGTTTTGCAAAAAGCCCCTCCCCTTTTTAATTACTGCAGCCCGCGCTCCAAACGGCCCCACCTGTCCGTCGCCCTGGCCTTCTTGCAGAAACCACCCCCAGCTTTCCCGGCCGTAACCCGCGGTCCAGCCGGCGCCCCACCTGTCAGCCCCTGACAGCCTCACGCTGGCCCGTGGCCCCTTCCGCGCTGGCCCCGCTTGTCAGCGTCCGCGGCTAGCCCAGTCCGCGTGCATAACGCGTTTTCTCGCGCGCGTGGCCCCAGTCCGCGGTGTCCCCACCTGTCATTGTCTGGGGTCAATTTTGCCTGGGTATAAAAAGTTTTACCTGGAGTCTGTTTTTATTCAAATCTTTTCCAAATTAATTTAAATTCAAATTCTTTTCAGATTCAAATAATTTTTAAAATACAAATCCAAATAATACAAATAATATATGTTTTAGAATCAGAAAAATGTGAGGAATCCAAATATGCCCTTCAAAATATATTTTGAACACTTTAAATTTCGAGTTGATTAAAATTACAAGAAAATGCCCTTTTGCTTAATTAATTAATAACTTTTGTTTTATAATTCCAAATTTGACAAATAATATGTCTAAATCGATCAGCGCAACGACCCCGTTCTTTTTATGCAGTCCTTGTTCTGTATTGAAGCATGCATCATGTTGTCATTTAAAATCTGAACTGTTTATAACAATAAAACTTGGGCATATAAATAATAAAGTGCTTTATTTATAGTATCCACACCTCACCTTTGCCATGCTACTTAAATGCCATGCAAATTGTGCATCATTCATCATGGCATGCTTGGTTGCTTGTTGCATTTCAATTTATATGCTTGCGCACTTTATTTATGTTGGCCCTTGTTTGTTTGGTTCTTCTTCGAATAGACGCCCAGCAGGAGAATTACCAGGAATTACAGGAGTATTACCCAGATCCATCTCTCGCTTCAACTGAGCTGCCAGGCAAGCACTACCACATGCTTGCATACATACAGTACCTATTGCCTCTATCTTATTCTTGCATCATTGAGTCGCGATTGCATTAAATTGAATCCCAAGTACTGCATAGCCTTTACTTTTAAACCACACTAAGCTTGTTCCAGTCCCATGAGCCATTACTACAGGAGTTGTTTGAGTCATGCGAGTCGTAGAAAAGCATGAGTAGGGTATGTGAGTGTCTGATGGGTAATGAGGTACCTAAACAACATAACCTGAGTAGTAATGGGATAACTAATGAAAGAGGCACCGGTGCGCAATATCTGCTATTTGGTTTTTCCTGCTCACTTGTGTCTCGTAGGACCCCGAGTACTTGATTCCTGTTCCTTGTTTATTCGCACTATCCACATCCGGGAGGCCTTATGGACCCCCTGAGTCAGAGCTTGATTCATTCTTATTTCTTGGGGCCACAAGTAGTTTGGGGCTTTATTACTATTCTGTACTTATGCCATGTTACTGCTTTATTTAAGATTGTGCGTGGAGCACCTGTACTGTTTTGGATCATGGAATGTTTTCGCGGTATCGACAAGCCCAGTCACATTTTCGGGTTCCCAGTCGTTTACAGCCATTGACACAAACCTTGGGTCCGTCTCGGAGCCGGCCAACTTCGTTGCGGGTAGCTTAATGGGGTGGCCCCCTGAAATATTTCTGAATTCTGTGATTGCTTTGTCGTGAATGCCTCGTTGGGTTTTGATTTGGTTTTTTTCGAGGTTGATCGAGTGTGTGTTGCTATTCGTGCGCCCCTGCAGGGTAAATCTTTCTGAAAGCCGTGTCCGCGGTTATGGACGACTTGGAGCACAGTTTCTCGATCATAGACAAGTATAACTAAAGTACCACTTTTAAATTGACTAAGTAATTGATTAGTAAATAGTGCAATACTCATGGAATGGTTAATAAAACTGCCAACGGATGATGGGGGTTGTTCGTCCGCTTCCTCGTTGATAAGCGAGGAGGAGGATGGATCTGTTAATTATACTGTTATAACTGTTAATCTTAATTCACGGACTTTCGTCTATCATTGGTTAGGCGGAAGGTTAGCGAGTCTCTATAGAATTGTTAGGTATTATCTTTTGCTGCAATTGCGTCACCCCAGGTTGTGTCCCCTTTAGTGGCATTAAGACTTGCTGAGTACCCCTAGGGTCTCACACGATAAATTGTTTGATTCAGAACAACAGGTATACCCGCAAGATGGATACTAGGTGGAAGAGACAGATGATGTTGGCAACGATCATTCGGTGTAGAGATTCCGGGAACGGGGATCCGTGTGGTCTGTGGGCGGGATGTGTTTATTTATGGGGCATCTTATGCCAATTTGCTTCTTATCCGTACTCGGATCTGGTTTTCCGCTTCCGCCTGATACTCTGATGTGTGATGTATGAGGAGCTATCCTAAATTATTATATCTATCTAGGATGTTTGGATCTTGCCGTATGGCGTCGCACTATTTCTATTTCTTTTAGATGGAATGGCTCTGATGTACTGTTGTATGTGGCTTGCATACATACTCACTTGTGTATGTAGTTGATCCCTTCGCCTGCCGATTACGCCGCTCGTTCTTGTCCCGTTGTCTGAAAGTGGTTAGGACGGCCGAAAGGTCTACCGTGAGTGGCCCTGGGCCCCACCGTACTATTTTAACCACTTTCGTTCATCCAGGCATTAACTAAGAGCGTAATTCACCGAGGTAGTTACAAAAGACCCTGATTCACATCCAAAGATCTCTTTATAAACTTCTTCTTCCTCTTTATCATTGCCAAAACAAATGATCTCACTCTTATGGAAACTAATCTTCAATCGAGAATATTGCTCAAAGATACAAATAATCAATTTCATGTTCACGGCCTTCTCGAAGTCATGTTCCATCAAACTATTGTATCATCTATGTATTGTAGAATGGAAAATCCCCCTTAAGCAAATGAGAGATATATCCACATACCTGACCATCCTCCTTTTCCCTTGCAACAAGGATAGCCAATAAATCCGCAATAATATTAAAAAGCATCGGAGATAACTGATCCTCTTTCCTAATACCCTTTTAATTTGGAAATAGTGAGGAGTACTTGACTTGTATTTTAAAGAAAAGGTGAAATGAAACTGTGTGGACCCTTTTACTTGCTGATGCCACAGGAGTATTGTTGACATAATATATTGTATAGTTATTTTAATGCACGTGAACCATTTATCGTTATCACCTAAGTTCTGTTCAGCCAACAACATGAAGGGCCTACATGTATGAAAAGGTGACCACCACCATTACGGTTATTTGTGGTCTTCTTCTACAAATAGCCGTTGCCTCCTTCCAAAAATCCTCCATCCCCTCCTCCGGCCGGCCTAGCCAGCATCGAGAGGGACGGTGAACCTAATCTAAGGTGATAGTTTTACAATAAAATTAGTTTTTTCAGTAGATTAGTTTTCAGTTTTGTGGTCTTTTTCTTGACCATCGTATTGCTGATGATAACTTCTTCAATAAGTGTTCGACGGGCGCAAGTTCCTTCTCGATGTTAATTACTTTTTTATTCTTCTATTATTAGTTGGAAAATATGTTGATGAACATATGCAAGACCTTCTCAGACAATCTAAATGACCGTAATGTCAAAGTTCATATTTCTGTAAGTTCAACTACTTGATCCCTGCCATCCATTCCTTTGCATGGAACTATTATTAGCAAAATGCTAGTACTAAAACATGTGTTTCCATATATTGGGTGTTTCTCGCACTAAAAATTTACCAAACGAGCGCAGAGTTGGCTATAAATGTATCAGTTCTTGGAGAAGTTATTATTGCATGAGGTACACATCTCACTTTTAACCTAGTACCATCTAAAACTTGTATAGATCTAAACTACCGGTAGTATGTAGACTTGGAAGGTTGTTGATATCCACACGGTAATAAGCATTCACTACTAGATGAAATAGGTTGCTTGCTTGGGTTTGTTTACGGAACACATGGATACACGATCCTTGAGTAATAAATAAAAGTGCCCCTTATCAAAAAATTAGTACAAGATCCTGGAAATATGTAAATAAATAAACACAAATGCTGTTCCATGTTGTGGAGCTTCTAGATGCTCTGAAACTCATCCTTTTTCCTTGGTGATTCCAACCTCCTTCGTGACTTTTGTTGCATATGTTTTACTTGTCTCTAAGGTTGCAAGTGTGAGATCCGCTTAAGCTCACAAAACAAGGCGGTTAGTACAAATTGTACTACATCAAGCTATTGGAATTGATCTTCAACTTGTACTACGTGTATGTGAGTTGAGGAAAATCAGCTGCCCGCAAGCCCGCCTGCTTGCAACCCTACTTCCCTCCCAGACCCTTCTTTCTTCTCAAGCAGCAAAGCATTAGTTGTAGGTGCATTGTGGTTTAAGACCAAAAGGTCCGGAACTTGGTCAAGAATGGTAAACCAACTATTTAAGACCACTAGTTGAATGTTCGTGCATTACTACGATTCTCAATTTTTTATTGCCACATATGTAACATGAGCTATACACCACTTGCATTGTTATAGAAATATAAAATCTATTAAAATTATGACAGATGGTCAATGGAATTTATGAGCATATGGATGAACAACTCGTGAGACATGCTGATAGTAATCGTATACATACAATGACTATTTTCACTAATGTCAATAGCAACTAAAAATAACAATTTCCAGAAGTTGAAGAACATATTAAATGGACAAAAAAATCAAAATCAAATATAATATCAATGCACATTAATATTTTAAAGTATGATAACCCATAGCAAACATATCTTTTCCAAATTTGATGCTTCACACCAAGAAATTCAAATAATAAAAAATGTCAATAATATTTCATATGTAATTCATAATGAATGCCACCAATAGATACAAATATACAATTTTATCCAAAATAAGATAAATAATTAAGCTATTTACTCAAATGAACATCGCCAACGGATATTAACAAATAGTAGTAATGCCCTTAGAAATTGTGAAACAAATCTATTAGTACTAAAAGTTCAAATACTAACAATTCAGAATGAGGGATTGGAGTAATTAATCCCATTTTAGTAGTTAAGATTCTAAAAGATACTACAACATCATTAAGATAAAATTCAAAACTTGAATTGTCACAACATTGTTCAGTCAACACGTGCATCGCTCTTCATGTTTCTTTTTGGACTCACTATTTTGGAGACCCCATTGTCCTCGTAAAAGTGTCAGTTCTAACAGACTTGCTAAATAACAAGTTGCTATATGTACGGGGGTGAGCAATACCTAGGTCAAAGTTGGGGCAACAACCAAAATTATAGCGTCAACAAGTGAGGAGTGCCGACACCGGTCCTGAGCAGGAAAGCAGACAAATGTCAGCTATGATCCAAAAACACTTGATAAACACAGAAGGAAAATCCAGCCACAAAAGCTTGCAAATTATAGATTCTGACGTGACTTGACCATGGATTGCCAACTTGATCAAAGTCTAACAAAACATGCATTCCATATCTATTGAGTTAATAGCATAAAGCTACCACTTTAGTGCACAAATTTATGAAATGGTAACACTTTACGTTTTGACAACCAAAATCTATCACTCTACAACACGAATTTTGCAATTCACGCAAATCATGGTCTCAGCATGAATTGACACCCAAACTGACAAGTGGGATCTATTTGTCAGCGCTGAGGTGGCAAAAATATATACAAATTATTGACGTGAATTAGGTCCCACATGTCAGTCCAATTACAAAACTAAATAAAAAAAATGGCCATTGGGCCTCTCCTTCCCCGAGTTGGAACCTGAGAGGCGGTGGCGCTCCCGCCTGCGACCGATTTCGCGACCTCGGGCTACCCCACGCATGTCCAGGACGCCGGAGAGCTCCACCTTGTCGTCCTCGTTCCCCACATCCTCAGAATTGACCCGAGATGCCCCTAGTTAATGCCATCATCACCGTCTTCCTGATCTATAGCCGCCACGTTCGCTGTCCGAGCCGACAGCTACGTGATCCCCCACCATGGATAGGGTTCCAACATGGGAGCACGTGTATGGGAGGAGCTACCGGTGCTGACCGTGGCGGCCGGCGAGCATGCAGGTGACAACTGACGGTGATGCACGGGACATGTGCAACAAGGTGTTACCTGCCTACCCCATGCACGTAACCGATAGCTCCCTCACGCAAGGTGCTACACGTGTAACGGAGAGGCATTCCTAGGTTAGATCTAAACCCCACATGGCCATCCCGCCTGCACCGCATCCCGCATGTTCGCGACCGACTGCCACTGTCGTCACATGCTCGCAGTCGAGCTCTCAATCCCTTTTTGCCCCTGCTCGCCGCTGGAGACCGCCGTTGTGCCCTCCTATCACGGCCGATGACTCGGGGTAGGGTCATGGTCACCGCCAGCGTTCCCCATGCTCGCAGCCAACACCACGGAGATTGTGCCCATTGTAGGAGGAAGGAGACGGCTTCCTTCTATTTTTACATTTTTTAGATATTTATTTATTTTATCGACTGACATGTGGGACCCTAATCCACGTCAACAATATGCACATAACTTTTTCCACCTCGGCACTGACAAACAAGTCCCACCTATCAGTTTTAGTGTCATTTCATGCTTAGAACATCATTTGCATTGATTACAAAATTTGTGTTGTAGATTAGTAGATTTTGGTTGCCAGAACGTAAAATGGTACCATTTCGTACATTTTCGCAATAAAGTGGTAGTTGTATGCTATTAATTCATGTGTATTAGGTTCTACAAGTAAGAAAAACCAATTTGTTTTGCCGTTAATTTCACGAACCTGAAATACCATAGTTCTTGTTTTCGGTGTCGGTTCACTAATGTCAACACCCGGTTTTTTAATCCCAGATGCCTGTTATGCCATACATCGCAATCTCAGGATTACTATTTTTGCGAGACATAACAGATTGGATATCACAGTATATCATCCATTACAAACCATAATAAGGTCTTACACAAATAAAGGATCTCATGATCTAGTCTTAGTATAAACAAGTAGTGGAATAAATGGTGTAGAGGTGGGCTCCATCTTCAGTGTCACAGGCAATGCTGACGATGGGAGATGATCATAGTTGTCGTAGCCGTCCTGCTGTCCTCCTTCAGGGTAGTCCTCCTCATAGTCTGGCCATAGGAATAGCCAGGGACAAAAACCATGAGTACTCTTTAAGTACTCGCAAACTATCACTAGTAAGTAATGTAGTTCTAGTAGGAACGCTAAGTTCTAAGTTTATTTGTAAAGTTAAGTTTGAAACCTAAGCTGAGTTCAGAAACAAAGAAAGATAAAATAAAGTTTGAAAACACCTAAGTGGGAACTTAGTTATCATAGTCACAACCATATTGTGGTCAAGTCATGTCACAATTTATTTCATAAGTCATTTCGAAAACATCTGACAACGGAACAGTATGGCCACTCCAACTGTCCATAACCGCGGGCGCGGCTATTTGAATAGTTTGACACTCTGCAGAGGTGGTACACTTTCACCACAAAATTTGATACATCTGTCAGGGATAACCCTAAATCATCATACTTAGTATGCAGATAATCAAACATAACCTTTCCTTTACACACTCTAGTATAAGCACCTCTCCTATGAGCCATGCCTCCCAGCCATGGCCATCTGCCATCCAGGGCACTACATAGGTGGACAACATTGAGAGGTAGCCTCAGCTCAAACCTCCCCCGCGAGGGAACTCATACTAATGCATATAAACTTCCGGCTAGGCCATACCCAATTCAGGTATTGTGGTTGTACGGTAAAATTGGAATGGTATCGCATTCGTACCCAACCATCAGTTTTTATAAAGGGGCGAAGGCTCATGCCTTAACATTTTCATCATCATAAACCATTTGTGTTTCTCAACACATGTCAAAACATCTCAATAGAATGACTCATCATTCCAAGGTTTTCACAAGTCATTTTCACCAAGTATTCCCATCTAAAGTGATCATGTTTTTGGTTTAGCTCTAAACTACTAAGTTAAGAGTGTTCACTAATGTGGGATGCTAAAATCAATTTCATGCCATAGAATGACATCTAAGTCTAACTAGATAGGCCACGTTTTATACTCTTTATTCTATCTATAAACAAGGTAAAGAACTTTGGTAAAGTAAAAGCAAGTAAAGCTTGTAAGTAAAACATGGGATGGTATAACTAAAAAGGGTATAACCAAAGCATGCCTAATGCATTGTCTTAGGTTATCAAGCTTGCAAGGGTTAGCTTGCATTGTTAATGATGGCTTGCCTTGGTTGGTGCAGTGGTTGAAATTCTCCTCTTCTTCCTCGGGGTAGAACTCCTCCTCTCGTAGACTTGGTCGGTACTATCGTCTATAAATGCATACAGAATACACAATCACCAAACAATACTTAACTAGTCTACTTAGCACACTAAGGCACACATTTGAATTTGTAAAACCCCCTGAATTAATTTCAAACTAAGGGACAAAATCTAGATTTAGTTAAAAATGAAAAATCTAAATTTGAATCTACGGGCTAAGGCGGGAACACTAATGGGCCGGCCCAGTCTCACTCCGTGGTGCTGAGGACAGCTGACAGGGGGGTCCCATGTGTCAGTGGCTCTTTAAACATGAAGCGGTACGGGGCAACATGGACCGGAGGATTAGAACTAGGATCTCCGCCTTACGTTCATCGTCGACGACGGACACGTCGCCGGCGGGACGGAAACCTAGCCACGCTGTGGGGGTGAAGTGGGGGCATACCAGGGCTCCAACTAGTGCGGCGATGGGGGCGGTTGAACAAGGATACGACGACGGGCTCAGGCGAGGTCGTGGCAGCTCCAGGGGTGGACGAAATCAACGGGGGCATCTCCTCCTCTGATGCGGCTATCTCCGGCGAAATCTGGTTGCTGGCTGCTCGAGTGGCTCCGGCGAGAGGTGGGGAAGGACCAGTGGTGAGAGGGGAGCTGGGTGGTGTGAAGAAATGGGGCTTGGGAGGCTCCCTTATATAGGCTCGGCGATACGGCAGAGAAGCATGGGCGGAGCTCGTCGGTGACGACGGCACAGGGTGCTATCAGCGTGGGCAAGGTAGGCAGACAGTGGGCAGTTCCCTGGCGGTCATCTGGGGCTTAAAGGCGGTGCTAGGGGCGATGGATTGCGGTCGGGAGCGTCTGGCGCTCTAAGCGACAAAGGCGGTGCTCGACGCGGTCCACGACGACTGTGGGTCACGCGGCGGGGAAAGCGCGTGCCTGGCGGGTGATGTGGTCAAGGTGGAGCGATGATCGCGGGCTGTGGTCGAGGGGAGGCTTGTGGAGCTCTGTCGGGGACGGCGCTCTGGCGTGCGCTGCGCATGGCACAAAGGCGGTGGGCGCGGGAGAGGTGAGGTGGTCCAGGAGCTTGCTGGGCTTGAAGGGCGGACAGGGGGCGGTAATGCTACCATGCCTACCTTCTAGACATGGTGAGAGAGAGAGGGGCGTGCTCCTGTGGCTTGGGCACGGTCAGCCGTCGATCATGGCCTCGAGGTGGCGCTGCACTGTGGCTAGGTACTAGGGAGTGGCTGGTTTATGGCCTGGTTCAGGCTAGGGGAGACAAGGAAGGTTAATGGTGATCAAATGGCTCGACAAAATTTGATCAAAACAGTATTAGTTAGGCAGGTTTGATTCTGCTCACAAGGTGTTCAACACAATGGCCGCAAGAATTCAACTTTTAAATTTTGAAATGAATTTTGGTGGAGTTGTTAGTCACATGCTTAAGTATCTATGGTTGCTAGGATTTGTCAAATTGAATTCATTTGCATGGTTTTTGAAAAAGTGGGATCTAGGTACATACACTTGATTCCATTTTTAAATGTCTTTTAAATTTAGAGTTTGAATGTTTTTGGAAGATCACAAAGTGGGCCTTGGTACATCTTTACTTTTACTAGTAAGGGGTGCCAAGATCCATAATTGATTCTGTTTGAATTTGAGTGCTAGGAACACCCAAAGTGTCCTAGTTGATTAAAATGGCAAAAGTGACCATTTCCATTATTAATTCTTTTTTATTTCTTTTTCTTTGGATTTTGCTTGGGAATGATCTAGATGATGTGGCATTCATCTTAGAATCATTTTACAACCATTAGAACAAATAATCATGGCAATTCAAAACAATTCCTATTTAATGCAACACCCGTATGCATGCTTAAATATTTTAAATGGGA
Organism: Avena eriantha; assembly: GCA_910589775.1. Classification (NCBI taxonomy): domain Eukaryota; kingdom Viridiplantae; phylum Streptophyta; class Magnoliopsida; order Poales; family Poaceae; genus Avena; species Avena eriantha. The sequence continues at coordinate 552,644,883 of OU342743.1, forward strand.
AAAAGTTTTTGTTAACCCTAATTTGGGTGATTTGGATCTTGATAACTTTGATTAAAGATTTGGGATGTTACAAACCTTACCCCCTTAAACAAAATCTCGACCTGAGATTTAAGAAAGAAAACTAGGAACTAAAGAGATCTGGGAACTTAGTCCTAATGTAATCTTCTCGCTCCCAAGTGGCTTCTTCTTCGGTATGGTTGCTCCATTGAATCTTGAGAAATTTGATACTCTGGGTCCTAGTGGTTCTGTAAGATTACTCCAAGATACGGATGGTCACTTCACGATACGTCAGATCCTTGTTGATATCAACGCCTCAGTGATCGATGTTCTTGAAAACTTCGGTCTTCTCCGGCACTTCTAGGCATTTGTGAAGTAACGAGATATGGAACACATTGTGGATGGCAGACATCTCCCCAGGCAGTTCTAGTTGATATGATACTTCTCCGTGGCGATTCAGAATCTTGAAGGGCCTGATATATATGGGGGCTAACTTTCCTTTCAGACTAAAACGTTGCGTCCCTTTCAATGGCGAAACGTTGAGATACACAAAATCTCCAACATTGAAAGTCAGGTCTCTCCTTCTCTTGTCAGCATAACTCTTCTGTCTGGATTGGGCGGTCTTGAGGTGCTCATGGCCTTGTGAACCTTCTCTTTGGCTTCTCGTAGGATGTCGGGTCCAAAAATCCGACTCTCTCCTACTTGCGACCAATTCAAAGGGGTACTACACTTTCTTCCATATAGGAACTAAAATGGTGCCATTTGCAAATTGGCTTGGTAACTGTTGTTATATGAGAATTCTGCGAAAGGCAGGCAATCTTCCCATTTGGATCCATACTCTAACACACAAGCTCTCAACATATCTTCTAAGATTTGGTTGACTCTTTTAGTTTGTCCATTGGTTTGCGAGTGATAAGCTGTGCTGCAATTCAACTTGGTTCCTAATCCTTCTTCGACTTTCTGCCAAAATCTCGATGTAAATTGGGTTCCTCGATCCGATACTATGGTCTTGGGGGTTCCATGCAAACTGACAATTCTAGGAATGTACAACTCTGCTAGCTTCGAACTCTGGTAGGTTGTCTTGACAGGTATAAAATGAGCTATCTTGGACAGTCTATCAATGATGACCAGATTGAGTCATTTCCCCTACTAGAAGTAGGCAAACCGGTGATAAAGTCCATTCCGATGGAATCCCATTTCCATTCCGGAATCTGCAATGGTTGCAACAGTCCTGCGGGTCTCTGATGTTCCGCTTTGACTCTTTGACAGATATCACACTTGACGATGTAGCTTCCGATTTCTCTCTTCATCGTGTGCTACCAAAATTGCTCCTTCAAATCCTGATACATCTTCGTTCCTCCGGGGTGGATAGTATAAAGAGTATCATGAGCTTCTTGCATGATAACTTGCTTCAGCTCCGAATCTGCTGGCACACAGATACATCCCGTGTACCACATAACTCCTTCTTCGTCTTCTGTGAATCTAGGTACCTTTCCTGTACCAATACGACGCTTGATTCTGTCGAACCTTGCATTTCCCTTCTGGGCCTCCTTGATTTGGCTAATCAAAGTGGGTTGAAGTTCAATTCTAGCTAATAATCCTTTGCTAACTAGCTCAGTTCTAAACTGCTCCAACTCCTCATACAAACTTGGTTGCTTCTCCTTGATCATAGTGTTTAATCTACACGGTAATCTGCTAAGAGCATCCGCTACCACATTGGCTTTGCGAGGGTGATAGTGAATGTCAAGGTCATAATCCTTGATTAACTCTATCCATCTCCTTTGCCTCATATTCAGCTCCTTCTGAGTGAAAATATACTTCAAGCTCTTGTGATCTGAGTAAATCTCACAGCGATTACCCATAAGATAATGACGCCATGTCTTCAAGGCTAATACTACAGCTGCTAATTCAAGATCATGTGTAGGATAGTTCTGCTCATGCTGCTTCAGTTGTCAAGACAGATATGCGATGACCTTGCCTTCTTGCATCAACACACATCCGTGACCAATCTTAGATCCATCACAATACACATCAAACGTCTTCTTGATATCTGGCATAATCAATATTGGGGCTGAAATCAATCTCTTCTTGAGCTCTTGGAAACTGGCTTCACATTTGTCCGTCCATTCAAACTTCTTGTCCTTCTTCAACAATTGGGTCATGGGTCTTGCGATGCTCAAAAATCCTTCTACGAACTTGCGGTAATATCCCGCTAATCTGAGAAATGCACGGACTTGGGTTTGAGTGGTTGGGGCTTCCCATTCTTCAACATCTTTGATCTTGGTGGGATCAACAATGACTCCTTCGGCAGACACAATATGTCCTAGGAATCCTACTTCTTTCAGCCAAAACTCACATTTGCTGAACTTGGCATACAACTGATGCTCTCTAAGGGTTTCAAGGATGATTCTCAGATGTTGCTCATGATCTTCTTCTAACTTGGAGTAGATGAGGATATCGTCGATAAACACAATGACAAACTTATCTAGAAAATTCATAAAGATCTTATTCATGAGATTCATGCAATAAGCGGGGGCATTGGTTAATCCAAAAGACATGACCGTATACTCATATAATCCATATCGGGTAGTAAAGGCGGTCTTTGGAATATCCGTTGCACGAATCTTAAGTTGGTGATAACCAGTCCTAAGATCAATCTTAGAGAACACACTAGCACCAGTCAACTGATCAAACATATCCTCTATCTTTTGCAATGGGTACTTGTTCTTGATGGTGACATCATTCAGCTTCTTGTAATCTGTGCACAAATGGTTGCCTCCATCTTTCTTATCGACGAATAACACGGGCGATCTCCATGGCGATGCGCTTGGTTGAATCAAGCATGTTGCCAACATAGCATCCAACTGCTTCTTCAACTCTTCTAACTCTGAGGGGTTCATGCTATAGGGTCTCTGAGCTATGGGTACGGTTCCGGGGATTAGTTCATTAATGAACTCAATATCCCTATCCGGGGCATACCGGGCAATTCATTTGGGAATACGTCAGGGTATTCACAGACTACTCTGACTTGGTCTATGGCGGGTAGAGCTAGACTCTTGTTGCACTTGAATTGACGGGGCAAGGTTTCAGATATATGCTCTACTGATACTCCAGAGCTACTGGTCATGGTGATGGCTTTCTTGGCACAGTCTATCAATCCTTTATGCTTTGACATCCAATACATTCCTAGTACTACTTCCAAACCTTTGGTTCCAAGTACTATTAGATTGGCATAAAAATCTATCCCATGTATTCTGATAGGTACAACTTTGCAAATTTTTCTAGCTTTTGTAGTTGAATCAGGTATTTGAACTATCATGACATGCTTCAAGTTGGTTGGGTGAATCTTACTAGTGCATGCAAATTCTTCGGTGAAAAATGAGTGCGATGCTCCAGAATCAAACAACATTCTTGCTAAAACTGAGTTGACAGAAAACATACCCAGCATTACATCTGGCGCTTCTTGGGCTTCTTCGTTGTTCATGTGGAAGAGACGACCGTTGCGGTTGTGAGGGTTCCCTGGGGCGAATCTTCTTCCGGGCTGAACACGACGCTGCTGTTGAGCTGGGGCATTCACATTGGCAGTGGTGGCAATCTTCTTGGGACACTCATTGGAGTAGTGACCCTTCACTCCACACTCAAAACAAGTAATCTGAGACTTGTCTTTTGCTGCCATGGGCACAACATTGCTTCCAGCTCTGGGTGTAGTGTTGTTGTTGTTGTTGTTCTTGGGAGGTGCACGGTTGAAATTGTTGGAGTTGCTGGGGTGGTTGTTGTTTCCTCCGGACTTCACATTTTCTCCGCTACGGTTGGGGTAGCTTGGACGAGACATTGGGGGTCGATTGTTCCGCGGGGCATATCCGGCAGACAGGTTGGTACGGTACTTCTGGTGACTGTTGGATCCAGCTTGGTGCATCATCCAACGTTTGCGGTTGTCGTTTGCTTGATCAATCTTCCCTTCCATCTAAATGGCAGAGTCGACTAGCTCTTTGAGATCCTCGAAACAGATGTTGACGAGAACTATCTGCATCTCGTCATGTAGCCCGTTCAGGAATCTGTCCTTCTTCTTGGCCTTCGTGTTGATCTCATCCGGTGCATACCTGGTGAGGGACAAGAATCTGTCACGGTACTCCACTACAGTCATTCTGCTCTGCTTTAGCTCTCTGAATTCATCCCTCATTCTGGTGACTAGACCCTGCAGCACATGGGTGTGGCTGAATTTGACTTTGAAGGCTTCCCATGTCATCACTTGACCGTGGTTCATCGTGCGGGAGCTGTTCCACCATGCTCTTGCATCTTCGGCCAAATAGTGGGTGGCAAACAAAACTTTCTCATTTGCATCCACTCCTGCGACTTCTAAGTTGTTCTCCATGGTTTGCAACCAATCATCAGCATCCAGCGGGTCTTTAGACTTGCTAAAGATTGGGGGATTGGTATTCTGGAAGTTTTTGAGTTTGGATCCATGATGATCCTGATTTCCATGATTCTGATTGTTGTGAGCCATCTGAGCGATCTGCTGCAAGGTGGTCAGATTTGCTTGGCGCTCTGCCCTACTAGCTTCACGGTCTGCAATGAGCGTCTACAGAATCTGCAGCATTGGGTCTTGTAATGAGCTGCTCCCTCCTTGGTTTCCACGAGTCATCTGAAGATTGAGATAGATAATGGGGTAAGTGGGAAAGTTCTAAGGTTCATGGTTTTGGTTTCAAAGCTAAAACTTTGAGTTTGACTCAGGTTTTGCAACTAACTTCTTTTCATTCAAGCAAAGCACACGATACAAACACACACACACCACAACAAAAGGAAAACAGATGGTTTTAAGAACCATTCTGAAAGCTAAGATACAATGGGACCGATACTTCTCACTCCTACGATAGTGCTCTAGTGCATCTACTCATCATTGATGAAGTCGGAGTCATCATCATCGGTGTAGAAGTCCATGGCATCATCCTCCAGATAGTCATCATCATTGCTGAGGTACGAGTGAATTTACCCTTGGATGTCTTCACCTTCCTCCTCTTCTTCTTTTGCTTCAAGCTGAGCTTCCTGCTCCTTGATGGTCTTCTCGAGGTCGGACACCTTCTTGCGAAGATGGTCGATGGTGTCATCCTTCTTTACGCGTTGACGGGGAAGAGACTGACGATCCTTGACAAGCAGAGAGAAAGTTTGGGCCTTTTGGGCGGCAATGGCAAGGTTGTGATTGGCGAACTCTCTAGCATTGTCCAATTCCTTCTGTCTGTCGTACAGTAGGAAGTCGAGGTTCTCCACTTGACGCTTCAACACCGGGTGACATGGCATCTCTGGAGGCATTCCCATAGAATCACTCCTTGCATAGTGAGCAAAGCGGGTTCCTTGGATCAGGTTGACACTCTATGCACAGAGACGAGCGAGAGCTTCATGCATTGCCCTGGCTAATCCATCTAGCCAGTTGTTCTCTCTCACGATGAATTGAATCCTCTCGGACATTGGTGATTCTAACTTGCCTCGAAGATCAGAAACTACTAGCCATTGTAAATCTCCTCCTAGGGGACCATTGAGTTGAGCTCCAAGAAATTCCGGATGCAGACGCTCCAAGTACTCAGATAGTGCATCAAGATCCCTCTCGAATATTAGTTGTCCTCCGTTGCCCAACTGGTAGAACTTGCTGTACTGAACTTCCATCTATAAGAATTTAGGATGAGAAGTTAGTGAAGTGATCAAGTGTGTCAAAATTTTATGTAATAATGTAAGAATTTGGAGGAACATGTATTTTTTTGAGAGAAAGAATCCCAAGGGTAAGAGAGGAAATATGTTTTCATAAATACTCCCTTTGGTTTTGAAACTAAGTTTTTGGTTCAGACGTCCATTCTAACTAGGGTCTCCTATGGTCAGGATGGCTCTGATACCAACTTGTCAACACCCGGTTTTTTAATCCCAGATGCCTGTTATGCCATACATCGCAATCCTAGGATTACCATTTTTGCGAGACATAACAGATTGGATATCACAGTACATCATCCATTACAAACCAGAATAAGGTCTTACACAAATAAAGGATCTCATGATCCAGTCTTAGTACAAACAAGTAGCGGAATAAATAGCGTAGAGGTGGGCTCCATCTTCAGTGTTACAGGCAATGCTGACGATGGGAGATGATCCTAGTTGTCGTAGCCGTCCCGCTGTCCTTCTTCAGGGTAGTCCTCCTCATAGTCTGGCCATAGGAATAGCCAGGGACAAAAGCCATGAGTACTCTTTAAGTACTACCAAACTATCACTAACAAGTAAAGTAGTTCTATTAGAAATGCTAAGTTCTAAGTTTATTTGTAAAGTTAAGTTTGAAACCTAAGCTGAGTTCAGAAACAAAGAACGATAAAATAAAGTTTGAAAACACCTAAGTGGGAACTTAGTTATCATAGTCACAACCATGTTGTGGTCAAGTCATGTCACAATTCATTTTATAAGTCATTTTGAAAACATCTGACAACGGAACAGTATGGCCACTCCAACTGTCCATAACCGCGGACGCGACTATTCGAATAGTTTGACACTCTGCAGAGGTGATACACTTTCACCACAAAATTCGATACATCTGTCAGGGATAACCCTGAATCATCATACTTAGTATGCAGATAATCAATCATAACCTTTCCGTTACACACTCTAGTATAAGCACCTCTCCTATGAGCTTGGCCTCCCAGCCATGGCCATCTGCCATCCTGGGCACTGCATAGGTGGACAACATTGAGAGGTAGCCTCATCTCAAACCTCTCCTGCGAGGTAACTCATACTTATGCATATAAACTTCCGGCTAGGCATTACCCAATTCAGGAATTGTGGTTGTACACTAAAATTGGAATGGTATTGCATCCGAACCCAACCATCAGTTTTTATAAAGGGGCTAAGGCTCATGCCTTAACATGTTCATCATCATAAACCATTTGTGTTTCTAAACACATGTCAAAACATCTCAATAGAATGACTCATCATTCCAAGGTTTTCATAAGTCATTTTCACCAAGTATTCCCATCTAAAGTGATCATGTTTTTGGTTTAGCTCTAAACTACTAAGTTAAGAGTGTTGACTAATGTGGGATGCTAAGATCAATCTCATGCCATAGAATGACATCTAAGTCTAACTAGATAGGCCACGTTTTATACTCTTTATGCTATCTATAAACAAGGTAAAGAACTTTGGTAAAGTAAAAGCAAGTAAAGCTTGTAAGTAGAACTTGGGATGGTATAACTAAAAAGGGTATAACCAAAGCATGCCTAATGCATTGTATTAGGTTATCAAGCTTGCAAGGGTTAGCTTGCATTGTTAATGATGGCTTGTCTTGATTGGTGCAGTGGTTGAAATTCTCCTCTTCTTCCTCGGGGTAGAACTCCTCCTCCTCGTAGACTTGGTCGGTATTATCGTCTATAAATGCATACGGAATACACAATCATCAAACACTACTTTACTAGTATACTTAGCACACTAAGGCACACATTTGATGATCTAGTATCATCACAAACATCACAAGGTTTAATGAACTAGTTTCCTTTATTTTATTTGAGAAAAGTAATTTCTACTCATTGAAATTAACTAAGATTTAATATTCTCCAATTAAAATATGGGATCATGTGGACACATGTCATCACCACATATTCTAATATATGGGAATGTGATTTAAAGGTTGGATCACATTTTAATAAGGTTAAGTTTAATATTTAATGATTTAAAGTGACTAGAAATGCCTATATAGCATTATTTTGGTACTAGTCCAAAGTCACTGCATGCAAATCTTAATATTATTACATATTTAGATAGGTATGGTTAAATGTGATTTTTGAGAGTTGGAAACAACTCAAAAGCCATTATGGTTGATTTTAGAAAAATGTTTGAGTCTGAAAAAGCTTCTGTCTTGTTATTTTTGCTAGGAGAGATCTATAACTCTAATTGTTTTAAATCCAACGGGCTTGGATATAGATTTTCATTATCTTTCTAACACAAATGGAATCACTCAATTTGGATTTGTAAAACTCCCTGAATTGAATTTCAAACTAAGGGACAAAATCTAGATTTAGTTAAAAAGGAAATATCTAAATTTGAATCTACGGGCTAAGGCGGGAACACTAATGGGCTGGCCCAGTCTCACTCCGCGGCGCTGAGGACAGCTGACAGGGGGGTCCTACATGTCAGTGGCTCTTTAAACGCGAAGCAGTATGGGGCAACATGGACCATAGGATTAGAACTAGGATCTACGACTCACGTTCATCGTCGATGACGGACACGTCGCCGTCGAGACAGAAACCTAGCAGCGCTATGGGGGTGCAGTGGGGGCATACCAGGGCTCCAACTAGTGTGGATATGGGGGAGTATGAACGAGGAGACGACGGCAGGCTCAGGCAAGGTCGCGGTAGCTCCGGGGGTGGACGAAATCGATGGGGGCGTCTCCTCCTCTGCTGCGGCTATCTCCGACGAAATTCCGGCGGCTGGCTGCTCGAGCGGCTCCGGCGAGAGGTGGGGAAGGACCAGTGGTGAGTGGGGAGCTGGGTGGTGTGAAGAAAGGGGGCTGGGGAGGCTCTCTTATATAAGCTTGGCAAGGCGGCAGATAAGCATGGGTGGAGCTCGTCGGTGACGACGACACAGGGTGCTATCAGCGTGGGCAAGGTAGGAAGACGGTGGGCGGTTCCCTGGCGGTCAACTAGGGCTTAAAGGCGGTGCTAGGGGCGATGGATTGCGGTCGGGAGCGTCTGGCGCTCTGAGCGACAGAGGCGGTGCTCGACGCGGTCCACGGCGGCTGTGGGTCGCGCGTCGGGGAAAGGGCGTGTCTGGCGGGGTGATGTGGTCAAGGCAGAGTGACGCACGCGGGCTGTGGTCGAGGGGGGGCTTGTGGAGCTCTGTCGGGGACGACGCTCTAGCGTGTGCTGCGCATGGCACAGAGGCGGTGGGCGCGGGCGAGGTGAGGTGGTCCAGGGGCTTGATGGGCTTGAAGGGCGGATAGGGGCGGCGATGCTACCAGGCCTACCTTCTAGACATGGTGAGAGAGAGGGGCATGCTCCTGTGGCTTGGGCATGGTCGGCCGACGATCATGGCCTCGGGGTGGCGCTGCACTGTGGCTAGGGACTAGGGAGTGGATTGTTTATGGCCTAGTTGGGGCTAGGGGAGACAAGGAAGGTTAGTGGTGATCAAATGGATCGACAAAATTTGATCAAAATAGTATTAGTTAGGGAGGCTTGAATCTGCTCACAAGGTGTTCGACACAATGGCCGCAAGAATTCAACTTTTAAATTTTAGAATGAACTTTGGTGGAGTTGTTAGTCACATGCTTAAGTATCTGTGGTTGCTAGGATTTGTCAAATTGAATTCATTTGCATGGTTTTTGAAAAAGTGGGATCTAGGTACATACACTTGATTCCATTTTTAAATGTCTTTTAAATTTAGAGTTTGAATGTTTTTGGAAGATCACAAAGTGGGACTTGGTACATCTTTACTTGTACTAGCAAGGGGTGACAAGATCCATAATTGTTTCTGGTTGAATTTGAGTGCTAGGAACACCCAAAGTGTCCTAGTTGATTAAAATGGCAAAAGTGACCATTTCCATTATTAATTCTTTTTTATTTCTTTTTCTTTGGATTTTGCTTGGGAATGATCTAGATGATGTGGCATTCATCTTAGAATCATTTTACACCCATTAGAACAAATAATCATGGCAATTCAAAACAATTCCTATTTAATGCAACACCCATATGCATGCTTAAATATTTTAAATGGGAAAAGTTTTTGTTAACCCTAATTTGGGTGATTTGGATCTTGATAACTTTGATTAAAGATTTGGGATGTTACAACCAAGAAGTGTAATATCACAACAACAAAACATATAACCTAATCATCAAGAACATGATAAATGAGTATGATTCAGGATATTTGGTAGAGGATTGAGATGTGTAATACTTGGACTTTCTATACTAATGATTAAAGAACAATGCAGACCAAATATCATTAACACAAGAGGCTAAACAAAGCTGCAATTTTTATAGAAAAATAGAATCCCTAATTATATTGCAAGTTCAACAAGGATATAATTTTGAAAAAATAACAGACAATGAGGCAATGCAGAATGGAAGATTAAATATTCTACGTCATCAGCAAGTATAGCTTTCTAAAAAAATCAATGTGAGCTAAGCTATAATTCATCTCAAACTTCAGTTCCAGGCTGCCTCAGGTAGCTGATTGGCAAATCAATAGCACAACTCGGTCCACCAATTCACACGAAAATACTTTTTTTCTAAGGAAACAAAAGGTACTAATTTGAAACCGCACCTCGAAACTTAATCTCCTATGTAAAAGCACGGTTTGTTCTCAAGTGGAGAGGCAAAATCAGACTTCGATGAAAGTATATAACCCATGTATTGTTTTAAGAACAACCTGAAAGACTTCTTTGCTAGATCCAAAGACATGTTACTCGAAATCAATGGAAGCTAATTGTTAACATCTTCAGTAGTCTCAGTCCCATGGGAATAGAATTATCAGCAATTTGCTTCTTCCTATTAGGACCGGGTAAGTCAATCCTTTTAGCAACAGGGCAACAAGTAATCACAACATTGTATCAACCTAGAGCACCAATTAGGAGTTCATATGTGCTTGGTAACTTCAGCACTGGTTGTACTAAATGAAGGATTGCAGTATGTTCTAAACTTTGATGGGTCATTATGAAGGAGATATGCCCTAGAGGCAAATAATAAAGGGTGTTTATTATCATATCTCATTAGTTTGTAATAGTTTCGTACCATGCTATAACCGTGTCAGTATGAAACATTGATACACGTGTGGTATGTGAACAAACCAAAGTCCCTAACATCATATATTCAACTAGTTCATTGGGCAATTGATGATCAAGGTTTCCTGATCATGGTGCATTTGTGCCAATTGACAATGAAGTCATATCATTAGTGAATGATGTGATGAACATTACCCACATAAGTATGGCAACATGATCAAATCACAAAGTTCACATTGAAATAGTTAAAACGAAGTATCTTAATCCTTGAACCATGAGATCATGTTTAATCACTATCACTCATGGCTTCTTTGACTGCATCAACCTCACACCATAACAGGATGATCATAAAGGTGTATGTTGGGTATTCATAAAGGTGTATGTTGGGTATTCTGGAGGGGCGGATTGAGGCGCATGCATCAATATCAGGATTTGTTCTCCTGCGTGGTGAAGATACACTGGCTCACTCAGTGAGATTACATCCATAACTTATGCGCAACATGTGACTAGGTCATGGGGATGGAACATCACGGAATGAGTAAAACAACACTTGCTGGTAATGAGATTAAATGAGGTATAATGATACTGATGGTCAGGTCTCAGACAAGTCAAGTATCAAAGTAACAAAGGGAATTGGACTCGACGTTTATGGTTCAAATGACAATAGACATCATGGAATGCACATGGGTCATTATGGGTATCCCAGTCCCGCTACTGATCACTGGTATGAGAGAAGTCTCAATCATGTCTGTGACATTCCCAAACCGTAGAGTAACACACTTAAGGGTACGATGACAATCGGATATTGTTTTGGTGATAATGGAATCATTGAACAAAGAGAAATTTAATAATATGTATTTATATACTAATTAATAGAATTAATATTAAATAAATATTTAAAATTATAAAAAGGGAAACTTCCCTAATAGGCAAAATCCTCAAAGGAGAGGGCCCAATAGGTCAAGCCACCCAAAGGAGCAAGGGGCAGCCGCCGCCAGCTGCCTTGTTCACCACGTGGGTGGGGCCCACCCCGGACGCCGGATCTTCAGGCTACACGCGCGTGGGGCCCACCTGGGGGACTGACTGGCCCTCCTCCCCTTAGCGACTCCCCTCCTCCAAGTTTAGTCCCACCCCAGGACTTGAAAACGTGGGGGTCTCCCATTTTCCTTTATATATAGGAGGGTCCTATAGGTGGAAAAGCACAACAACAATTGAGATATTTTCTAAGGAATTTTCCTTAGAGAGTTTATCCTCTATCTCCTCTCTTGCAATTGCGGCCCCGAGTTAGGGTTGCATGCGCAAGAGAGTGCTTTACTTCAGCACACCATTGTGCTGCAGGGATCCTAGCTAGAAGATCTACTTTCACACTCTCGACAGGGATCAGAGAGCCATAGTTCGTCATCGTGCACCGGACGTGTGAGAAACCATAGAGGTGCTGCCACTTGTGGTGCCTGGGTTGTCGTGGAAGGACCCGAGGTGACTTGTGAGGAGCTTCGCAACCTTGAGGCTGGCTACGAGTTCAAGTACTTCATCCATGTTCCTCGCAGAACGTGGAACACTCTCGGTATAAGGATTAGAGTTACTTCGACTGAGATAGTAATATAAACTTCAGGACATGGTCGTATTGCTAAATCTACTGTGGGTGCATATTCATCATATCATTTTCTAGTGACATGACCTTGTTATTAGTAACATCCAATGTTTATGATCAGGAAACCTTGATTATCAGTTAATCAACAAGCTAATGTAATGAGAGGCATTACTAGGAACCTTTTATTTTGTTTATTAAACACACATATATCAACGTTTCCTATTAACACAATTATAGAATGAGAAATAAATAGCTATTATAAACCCGGGATAAGATAATAACCATTTATTATAGCCTCTTGAGCATATTCCTTTCATGGGGCATACTGGCGGTTGATGCCGCGTGCTCGAGGCATCGTGTCATCTCGCGTTGTTAAATGGGGGCAAGGGAGATGTGCCTTCTCCTAGACGCCACTCCCTCGGCTCCTTCCTCATCTCTTTCCCACTTCTAGAGCTAAGGTCTCCCCATGGTGCTTGAACGCCTCTCGGCCACCGACAAGGGCAAGCTCGTGCTGGTGGAGCTGGAGGAGGCCATGTCGACGAAGTGCGGATGGCCCCGCGGTAGCGATCGTGCACGGTGTGGTGGTCATGGCGGCAACTAGGTCGGCGCCTCAACTTCTGGTGTCGCGACTGCCACCGGGATGGAAGCGCCAGTGAAGCGCGATCATGCTCATCCTCGCGGCCTCGTGGGAGCGGCCGTGGGCATGGTAGCGGGCGTGGCGGCAGCTCGGGTCCTGCAACGCTTCCCCTCCCACTACCTCCGATGGTCGTGATCAAGATTGAAGATGATCCTGAGCCGGGGCGGGTCATCGACTTTGTCCTCATCCTCAGGGGCGAAGACTAGGCCATGAGGGTGAGACTGCCTGCGTGCTTTGCCCTCGGGATCACACGTGATATGCTGGGAGGCGTGCAGCTGAAGCATTTTGGTGACAGTGATTCCTGGAGTGTGAATGTCGAGGCCCCTGTACCTGGGGCAATGTACTTCACCATTTGCTGGGAGCGCTTCGTCAGCGACCATCGCATCACGCGCAGCTCCATGCTGTGATTCCGCTACCACGACGAGGAGGGCTTCTCGGTGTCGGTGTTCGACCTGCTGATGTGCCATGCTGATTACCCCCATCACCTCTGGAGGATATGAGCGGGGTTCCGGACGCGGTTGTGGACACGTGGCCGATGGGGCTGTAGTTATTTTGCAAGTGTAGATATGTTGTGGTGCTCTTCTAGCCTTTTGCCATGTAGGCGTGACTTTAATGGACTCCTTTTAGCTGATCCTCTTCGCTGATTGTCCTTTTATTGAGCACTTTGTCGAGGTATGTTGCAAGGGGTTAGCCCCTGGCTAAGGTGGCTTCATGCACTGGTTAGGAGAGGTCCAGGGAGCACCGGCGTGGCTGGTGTGAGTCGACCGTCGCACGGGCTCCCATCCCGTGATGCCATGATTAGTGCCAGGAAGGTACCCTTGCAGGGGGAGAGAAGCCACCCTGGGAGTACTTCGGCAGGGGCCACATTTCCCCAGCGTGGCATGAAGAGGGCTCCTGAGGTGAACGTGGCCTTGTTCCCCTAGCCTTGTGTATGCGCTCGTCAGCTTTTTCAGTGAACTTCTTAGCCGCAAGTATCTATTCCAAGGACCAGTCGCAGGTCCTGTGAGGCTTCTAGCAGTTCTGGTTATCCGAAAGGGAGAGAGGGCCATGAGTTTCCGGCTTGCCCGGATTGTCGAGAGGGAAAGCCTACCCGGATCACCTCCTACATCCTTTGGAAAATAATGGTAGATTCTCCTAGGCTCTAGCAGCTGGAGCGGGCTATTCTCATGAGCACCTTGTACGCTCAGATAACCTCTCGAGGGTGAATCCATAGCTTTGAGTGAACCTTGGCCACTAAAGGGGAGCACACTCTTAGGCCGTCCCGCACGTCTCTTGAGGCATCATTTGTAGGAGAAAACTCGACCTGGTGACCACTTGAGGGTGAGACCACTGGGAGAGAGTATTCCCGTGGGTTGCTCCATAGGTCCCTCAGGCAGAAAACTGTAGGGCAACACATATCTTGCTGGACCCTTGAAGAGGTGGCATAATGATGGCCACTGGAGGGGTACCCTCATGAGCCACCCCGTAAGACTCTCGAGGAGAGAGTCATAGGGAAAATACTTATCCTGTTGGACCCTCGAACATGGACCGTAGGTTTAGCGTGAAATGGTGGCCGTTGGAGGGAGTACCCTCACGAGCCTCCCCGTAAGCCTCTCGAGGTGAGAGCTGTAGGGAAAATGGTTATCCTATTGGACCCTCGAAGAGGGATCATAGGTATAACATGAAAATGTGGATGATGGAGGGGAGTACCCTCACGATCCGCCTTGTAAGCCTCTCGAGGAGAGAGCCATAGGGAAAATGTTTATCTTGTTCGGCCCTTTAAGAGGGACCATCGGTATAACATGAAATGGTGGCCGCTGGAGGGAGTACCCTCATGAGGTGCCCTGTAAGCATCTTGAGGAGAGAGCTGTAGGGAAAATATTTATCCTATTGGACCCTCGAAGAGGGGCCATAGGTATAACATAAAAAGGTGGCCGTTAGAGGGGAGTACCCTCACGAGCCACCCCGTAAGCCTCTCTAGGAGAGAGTCGTAGGGCAAATGTTTATCGTGTTGGGCCCTTGAAGAGGGACCATAGGTATAACATGAAATGGTGGCTGTTGGAGGGGAGTACCCTCACGAGACACCTCGTAAGCCTCTCGAGAAGAGAGCCATAGGGAAAATGTTTATCCTATTGGACACTCGAAGAGGGACCGTAGGTATTGATGTCTGCAAGTGCACAAATCATTTGTAGCTAGTTTTGAAGTATAGATTCGATCCCACAGGTAGCCCAAAGGTAAGTGTTTATGAATGAAGTCTTTGTCACACTCAAAGTTGTCACATGTTTTTGAGTGAATTGACTGCAAGTGTGGAAATGAGAATTTTTTTTGGATTAAACTGGGTGTATTTAACTAAAACTAAAATATAAAATTTAGGAATTGAAAGCATAAAAGTAAAGAACGATTCAATTATTTGTGGTTTTCTGCAGATGACAAAGAAGGCGCGGGGAGATACAGTTCATGGTGATAGTGACTATGCCAGGTGGACGAATGATAAGTGTAACAATTATAATCTTATAAGTACATGTGTAGGCGAGCAACCAAATACCTTCGATCCAGATTACTGATGTAGTATAGCTCTTTTTCCCTAGTAGACCTAGGTTATCGAATCCACGGGAAGCGAATGCATAGTGAAGTTACTTTAACGGACCTTCGGGAGTTTTAGAATTCCTTTTGTGTTTTTATCAGACCAGTAGCTTGCGTCTTTTTGTTGTTGTCAATGATGGAGAGAGAGGGCCTAGGGCGTTCAGTTTCACCTGTAGCTGTGCAAAAACATCTGATGGAAATAAAAGATAGAAATAAAGTATGCATGCACTTGTTAGAGCAAGATAAATTATATGTGGGCAGTGCATCCATAATTGCTATTGCCTCCGCAACCGCTTATAGCAATAACCTACTAGTCTCATCCATAGAAGAAAGAGAAATAATGATATGCATAGTGATGTCACCGTTAATCCCAAGCAAATCCCTCACATACAGCCAAACTACCCCTTCTGTCACTGGGGTTCCCAACCTGCAGATTAGTCATCACTCATACTCCCTATACCTGGCTCAACCCTCGGGGTCTTGGGTACCTGGCAAGTCCTTGGATTGTGGCAAGAGAGGATACAATAATCATCAATTCATACAAACTAATACACAATCCCATCTATGATAAATCACATGCACAATTGCTACATGGCTAGGCCGAAGCCCTTAGACCAAGGAGAAATACTCACACATAGAGATGAGATCAACAATCACAAACATTGTAATGAAAATCATGAGATTGATAGCAATAGTCTTACAATGTCGCCAATCGGAGAAGAGATCTACTATTACAAGTGGTGGAGTATGGCTATGGAGATGGAGAAGGGTTTGGAGATCTGAAGGCGGCTAGAGATCTGTGGCAGAGGTCTGGCTTCTTCGGGGCATATCGAGAGATGTTTTCCTGTCGCCTGAGGTTTCTTTATATAGAGGTCCCTTCACGAAAGTTGTTCTGTTTGACCTAAAGGTGGCGGCGCCAACTATACAACCAGAGCTAAACAGTCGGAATTTTTGCTCCGGTCGTATAGTTGGTCGTTACGATGTGTGCCTCCGTTGTTCAGCTCCTGGTTTCTTCTGGTTGTTGGAAATCTCGTATCTTCGACTTTAATGTAGTGATTCCGTCCTTTAAATGACATTATTTGCGTAGGAAAAATACAAGAACAAAGGATTGCATACCCCTTTGAATATTAGCATTAGTGGCAGGGTTTAGAGATATATTTCATCAAAAATATGATTAATATCCAGTTTAAATGTGGACGTGGATGGCTATATTTTAGAGCCATAAACCTCCCCAAGCTTAAACTTGATCGTCCTGAGCAAGAAAACCAAAATCAAAAAGGAACTCAGCATTTAAACTGAAATAACGAGATGGTGATCATACTCATGATTAATAGTCTCATGTTTCCTCCGCTTCATAAATCTGAAAAACTTCAGCATAAATAGAGTAATGGCAAGCATATCATACGCGTTTCATGCATCCTTATAGCGCAGCAAAATTATTGTAAACATGGATGATTCAAATGAGTAAACTTTATTCCATGCGAAGTAATCAACTCATAGGCTTGCCTTTGAACAGTAAAGTATAATCATGTAAATTAAGAGTGTGAGAGTTGTCATGAAAATCATATATACTAGAGTGTCTCAATTCTCCCACATCAATGAATCAAGACTTTGCAAGCACTACTTTTCTATTCATTATCCTTCAAGAATTTCAGTTTTTAAGTAATTGAGAGCATGCCAAAGATTTTTATTAGTTTACCGGGCTGTGATGGACACTTGTGGCATTACTAAGGTTTTTGTTCCTTTTGCATAATGATTACTCATAATAGCCAAAGGAGTGATTCCATAATGATTACAGCTACCTGGGAGTGCCAAGAATCTTATCCAGTATAGCATTGCTGCTACAAGTGTTTAATCAACTCATAGCCGAAATCTAGGAGTTTCCTCCATGAAGATCATTTGTAGGCCAGCGGAGTTGTTGGCATCCCATGTAGTTTGGCACGCATAAAGCTATATCATTCTTATGATTAACAAGTCAAACTTTGGCATGCTCACTAAAACCGCTAAACATTAATCTAGTCGAAAAAATCCTTTCAAAGAGAGGTATCAAGTCAATCAACATTTTCAGTGGTGTCGAGTGTCTCTAGAAATAAGCCTTCAAGACTAAGCACTACAACACCCAAGCCTTCAATTGTGAGAGTTTTTCTTATTACAATTGTTTAGCAATTTTTAGGCAACACTTGGTTAATTACGAGAGGTGGAACAAAATGAGCCGAATTAAATACCCATGCAAACGACAATCTTACTATGATACAAAGACTCAGTCCACCAATATAATATCTCAACATTTACTACTAACTAGCATGGGTTTCTCAAACTTCAAAAGTGGGGAGTCATAAGGCATACCTCTCATGTTTGGTTCCACTTCTCTCTTCCTTTTTTATTTGTTTCTTGGAAACTTGAAGTCGATCACTCTCTTGCAAATATATGAAGACCTCGAGGCGGAAAGAAAAGAAAGAGTGAAAATAAGGAAAAATGGAGAAATCTTTTTGTGATTTTTAAGAGAGGAACTTTAAAGAATAGAAAATTGGTGGCAACACTCAGCTAGAAAATTTCAAAAGAAAAATAGAAAGAACTAAAGATAAAGTGTTGGAGAAACCAAAACGAGTGCTTATAAACTCAAATAAAAACGTAACCTCGAAATAAATAAAAGTAAATGAACGCCAAATAAAGATACATGAGGAAACTTCCCCAAGATTAGGCTTTTGCAAGCCCTTCAAATGATTGTGGTGGTGGGGAAAATTCGTTACGCCGGTTCACGAATTGAGTGGAGAGGTTACTTGTTGATTCTAGGAGGTTCAAAGAGAGGTTGTGCAGCC
The DNA here is from genome assembly GCA_910589775.1 of Avena eriantha. Taxonomy (NCBI): domain Eukaryota; kingdom Viridiplantae; phylum Streptophyta; class Magnoliopsida; order Poales; family Poaceae; genus Avena; species Avena eriantha. The sequence continues at coordinate 552,663,227 of OU342743.1, forward strand.
TCTCCACAGTCCCTCCAAGTTCTTGGAAATCTTGGTATGTGGCGAACCGGGTTTGCGGCTGCTCCTCTTGATGAGGAACTTCTTGCTCCTCCTCTTGGTCCTCATCCTCTTCAGGAATCTCCTCCTCGGGTTGGTGCTGCTCAACCTGCAAATCATATAGCAAACGTCCTTCCTCAATAGAGAAAAGACCATTAGGCAAAGGAGCAGGGTAGATACGCCCAGCTCCCGCAATATGTAGGTAATAAACACCACCTCTCCTAGGGAGCATTCCACAGGCCCTCAAGGTGGAGAAACCAACACGCGTCTCACCTAGTACTAGTTGCAGCTCACCTAGATCGATGTCTAGAGTAGTGGCAAGCACGGTGATGACACCTCCTCCTATGATTGGCCCTTGGCTTTGCGAGGCTTGCTGCTCTAGGTAGCGCACAAGGATGGCGCCCAAGTTGAGTGACAGGTTGTAGTTGATGTAAGCAGCTTTTGCAAGGACTAAGATGTACTCCTCATTGAGTCTCGTGAACTCATTGCGTGCCTGCAAGGTGTTAGCAATAACATAGAATAAATAGTGAATTGCAGGATGTTGAATATTTTTCCCTTGTTCACTCTACTAGTGAAACTCATTCCATTATAGTATTGATCGGGGGAAGGAATTAAGCCAGTAAAGGATGCGCGTAAAGCATGAACATCATTGTTTGGAAAATTAAAGCATGCGCACCATTCACCTAATGTTAAAGTGTAGTTGTTGTTCATCAGACGGAAAGAAATAGTATCCTATCCTTGCCACAGTTTTACGGTGCTTTGCAACGAACTTAAGAATTCAATGGTTAAGCAGCGATAAGTAGGTACATCATTGTACACAAAGTTTTGCAGGCCAGCTCTATTGCAAAGTAAATTAATGTCATCAGAAATATCGAGTTGGTTCAATATAATGGGGCAATCCCACTTGGTGGCCTTCACTTCGCGGTTCTTGATCTTGTTGAATTGTTCATGATGGGCATCATCCCTGAACCGTATCCCCATGCGTTCCTGAGGGATAACCCGAGAAGCGCTAGCGGTGGCACGAGCGCGAGTTTGGGTCCTTGTGTTCATATTCTAAAACATTGAAGAAAGGCAAAAATAAAACTTTTTGATCCAACAAAAGTAAGTATAATATATCCCTCATCTAGGAACACTAAATAATCTCCTCAAGATAATAATTTAGGTAAGAAAATCATGGCAATTGGTTCATAGTAGGTCTCACCCTAGATTGATAATGACAATACATGGAAGATGAATTTTCAAAAAGTAATTGGAGGATCGGAGGAGAAACATACCGTAGATCACTTGTGTGCGAGGAAATAGAACGAAATTGAGTAGAAATGAAGATCGCTTGAGGTTTTGAGAGAGTTTGGAGGTAGAAGAAAGAAAAATGATTGAAGTTTTGGAGTTGGGAGTACCTTCCTGTGCGATTTTGTGGTCGGACGCAACTATATGGGTGCAACTATACGGGCGGAACATGCGTTCTGGCCATATAGTTGGCGTTCTTTAAAAATATTAGGTCTTCCTCCTAGCGGCGCAGCTATATGGATGCAACTATACGAGCGAAACAAAATGTTCTGGCCGTATAGTTGGTCGTTAAATTGTCTGTCCCTGTGAAAGAAAATTTGCAAGGGCATCAATATCTATTGATGACCCACAAGTATAGGGGGTGTATCACAGTATTTTCGATAAGTAAGAGTGTCGAACCCAACGAGGGGCAGAAGGTGCTGGCGAGTGGCTAGGAGCAGGAATTCTCTGTAAATACTTAGCAAACGAATTTTTAGGGGTTTTTGATAATGCAGGTAAATAAAGTACGAGTAAATAAAGACAATAATAATAAATGCAGCAAGTGGCCTAGTCCTTTATTCAGCAAAGGACAAGCCGGTTGTATTACTTAAGATGACCAAATGTTCTCGAGGACACACGTGAATATCGTCAAGTGCTTTCGCTTCATATAGTTGATTAATCTTCTTTAGTTTGCTAAGTGTTGTGTGGGTGAACCTATGCTAATGTACCGACCTTCCTAGGACTAATACATACTTGTGATTATACCCCTTGCAAGCATCCGCAAGTACAAAAAAGTAATTAAGGTAGAAACCTAACTACAACTTAAAACTCTAAGACCCCGACGTCCCTTGTGCAATGGTTTCCTAACGGGAGTTCAGGTTTCTGTCACTCCAGCAACCCCTACGAGTAGTAGCCAAATACACAATGCATTCCCCTAGGCCCATATAGGTGAAGTGTCATGTAGTCGAGATTCACATGACACCACTAGAAGTACACCACAACTCAAACCATTGAATCTTTCTCAACACAATTCCACTACTAACAACATGACTTCTCCCATCTCCTCAAGAACTAAACGAACTACTCACAAGACATCATATGGATCATGATCAGAGATGAAATAATGATATGTAACAAACTGAACATAAATGATAATTCAATGGTTCACTTAATAGCATCAACTATAAGGAGTAATCAACACCGGGAAATTTTCCCCTAAGAACTATGCAAGATTCAACCCAATTGTTACAGCGGTATGAAGTGGAGATGATGGTGGTGATGGAGATGATGATGGTGATGATGATCCCGATGAAGTCCAGCTCGATGGTGGCGTTGATGGTGACGATCTCCCCTCTTCAGGAAGGAATTCCCCTGGTAGAACTCTGTTTGCCGGAGAGATCTTTCTCTCTCAGTGTTTTCCGCCCCGCAGAGGCGATGGAATCTTTCTGTGGTCGCTCCCTGAGTCTTAGGGTTTCGGGAGGATAATATACACCAGAGGGGAGAGCCAGGGGTGGACCAGGGCGGCCACACCACCTGGTGGCGCGGCCTAGGGTAGCCTGCACTAGGGGGTGGTGTGGGCCCCCTGTGGCCCATCTCCACTTGTCCTTCTGGCAATCTTCGTCTTCTGAAAAATAGGATTTTCCATGTATTTTCGCGGATTTTCTGATCTTGGTGACACCTTTTCCATCAGAATCCTGACTGCGGTGGTCCATGCTCCAAAAGTCATCAACCATGCAAAAACAAATGAAATTACATAAGTATCATCTCTTAATATGAAATATATCAATGAATAACTGTAAATTATGATATAGAATAGTGATGCAAAATGGACGTATCAACTCCCCCCAACCTTAGACTTCGCTTGTCCCCAAGCGAAAACTGAGCTCAATAAACATGACCTCAGGATTATGGAGTGAAGAGTCGATAAAAGAATAAGGACAAGAAGCATCACATTCATCAATACATAGATCATAATAGAAGACAACTCACTATTATATAACTTAACTTGGAATAAGTAAAGGAAACACAATAAAGATGCATAAAGTAAATCATAATTGGTAATGGCAAACTTAGATCTTGGTCGAAGAATAGTTGACCATTTGCAGGAGTTCACAAATAACTGGTTTTAAATGATAGCTTTCAAAGTAGTAAACACCAAAGAGCAAATGTGCAAACAAGGAACATAAGAAAATGATTGAATAAATCATCATATGAATAAATGAAACACAACAACTCAAATACTTGCCGAGATAGAAGGGAATAGGTTTACTGACTCAAGTAAAAAGTAAAAGAAAGGCCCTTCGCAGAGGGAAGCAGGGATTTCAAGTTTCATAACGAGCTTCCAAAAATTATGGTACTTATTAGCTTTCAGCTCTGATTGCCCCTATCATAGGCATCTTTAGGTGATTAAGGTTAAAGTGATCAAATATGAGGATATGCTTGAAAAGTTGTAAGTTGAAAATGTCATGTCCCTTGAATACGAGGGCCGCTCCTCATGCTACTCAAGTTTAGTTACCGGTAAGTTCTATTCATAGTAAGTATATGTGTATCATAGAGGACCGCCAACGGGGTACCCCTTGCCCGATGATACGGAAGAATCCCCATATCAAAATGACAAGGCAAGCAGACAACGAGCATCTCAGCAATCTTCTTATTTACCATGGGAATATGGTGCTTTTTTCTCTATTTCCTCTTTTCTCATCTTTTTTTCCTTTTTCTCTTTTTCTCAATCTCTATCTCTTTTTTTATAAGAAGAATGCTTCATAGATGCTCATTATGGTTACACTACAGGTTTCCACCATGACAACATGGATTAGACCGGTGGCCCAGGCGTTTCTCTAACACACATACATAACTCCATGGACTTACAAGCTCCCCTTTCATTTCACACCGACGACATCCATAGACAAAAGAGCATGATATCAACTAGGTACAAAGTACCAGTGCAATGTTGAAAGCGTTCCCCATGACAGCATGGTTCTGCTAATTCACAACTTACAAAGCGCAAGCATATACGCAACATAGATGGGCACACTAGTTCAAGTTTATTAAGTGCAAGAAAGTAAAGTGTGCCATGAAGTTCGTGAGAGCTTTAATCACTAATTTTCACATAACAAGTTTAATTCGAAAGGTAGATAAAAACATGAATTTACTTGGAATGGCATAGTGCTAATAGGTAGGTATGGTGGACACAAATGGCATAGGTTTTGGTTTAAGGATTGGATGCACGAGAAGCATTCCCTCTCAGTACAGGTTTTTGGCTAGCAAGGCTGGGTAGCAAGTATAAGAGTTGAAGGAAACAAACAAACATATAGGTGATAAAAACAAACATGCGATCTTCCTTGGAAGCACAAAAGATCTTAACTAGATAATACCAAACTTATGAGCAAATCAAGAAAGAAAGATGATGAGATTATATTTCTTTAGAGTACTTTTTATCTTTTTCATTCAACTCTCAAAAATAGTGTTGCCACTGACCGAGCCAGGTTTGCCAAAACCAACTAAATTAACTCAATGATCCCAAAGTGATACCAATAGTAACAACAAGATCAATCATATAACCATGAATTGAAAACTAATATAAGATATGCAAAAGAGTAAATGATAGAACTTCTCATTAATATTCCATAACGGCAACTCACACCAAGGGATACATATGTAACGAGAGAGGGGACACTTCCATAATGCAAACCATCCTACATAATAACTTCTCTATTCATGATATGACTCTACTAAAAGGTAAAAAGATAGAAGATAGTGATGTGATACCGCGACACTTCCCCAAGCTTGGAACAAACCAAGGGGATGCCAAAACTTGATGACGAATTACTCCTTCGGTGGTGGTGGTATTCTCTCGATTAGCGTGAGAAAATCTTCCAGCATCTTGCGAAGCCTGTTATTCTCCTCTTGAAGCATATCCACCTTCCCCCTCAAGACTCGGTACTTGTCGCAGAATCACCAGTTACTCGTAGAGCTTCCACTGTTGTAGGGCAGGAACTGAGATCTAGAGGTATCAGGCCCTTCATGCCTGCTGCCATGTCCTTTACTTCCTCTCTGACATTCCGGTCCATGTCTTCGCACCTAGTTGTGATCATTTCTTATTTCACCCGTCCCACAAGAGTCTCCTGCTCAAGATTGCGTTGGAGCTCGCGACGGCGTTGCAGCTCGTAATCCTTTGAAGATGAACCCGTGAATGACATCTGGACAGATCGAAACAAAAACATGATGAGAACACGATATACGAACCTTGGGGGATCCAGGGGATTATATATTACGAAGTTTTACAACAAAAGGAAGGTACTGGGAGAAAACGGGTCGGAGACGGAGTCCGGGGCGGCCACACCACCTGGTGGCGTGACCAGGGGTGGGCCCGCGCCACATGGTGATGTGAGCCACCCAGGCTCCGTTTCTGTCTCTCTTTCACTTTGTTGCTTTCCTTGTTGGATAAAAACTGCAAAAATATAACTTGACAGAATTTTCGCGGAACTTTTCTTACCAGAACTGGTACCTATTCGAAAACGGACTCTCCGGGTCTCTGAACTTGGTCTTTAATGAATTTTTTCGGAGTTACCACTTGAATAACATCAATATCTTCATATTCATACACCTATCGCTTTAGTCATGAAACCTTTCACTTTCCTATTACACCATTTTCTCCACTAACCTGGAAATTTCTTTCACACAAAACTTCACACAATTCTCATTAGCAACATTAGTATAAGCGACGTAATAAAATCTCTTAAGTTCAATTTCAACTGAAAACCAACAGAACAAAAGCTACTGTAGCTACTCCTTCCGAAAGCCCAAAAAGAATTCAAAAAGGAAATCGATTTAAGAAGCAAATGCAAGAGAGGCAAAATCTGTCAAAACAGGCCAGCAGGTAAAGATCAAATTTTTTCGAAAATCTTCTGTTGCTCAAATCAAAAAGTGCAAAACTAATGAAAGTTAAATAACTACCTAGGACAGAAGCACAAAAAATTACAGCTCAATACGACATACAGAGATCTCTCACGAATTTTTACGGTGAAGCGCAAAAATCTGTTTCGGGATAGCAACTTCCCCAAATCTTACTTCTCTCTCATTAGAGGTTGATCTTGACACAAAAACCAAACAAAAAGGATAATGAGAGGTTATTACCGAAGTAATAACTTCCAAGACTCAAATAAACGAAAACAAACTGAAAGCACAAATATATTGGGTTGTCTTCCAAAAAGCTCTTTCTTTATAGCCATTAAGATGGGCATGATAATTTCAATGATGCTCGCATACGATATGAATTGAAGTGAAAGAGAGCATTAACAAGCAAAAATGCACATGTTTAAGTCTAACCCGCTTTCTATGCAAGGGAACTTTGTAAACAAACAAGTTGTTGAAACCAGAAACTGTAAGCATAAGAAGGCAAAACAAGTGCAACATAAAGACTTTAAGCATAAAACAAGGAAACTTAATATTATTGAGATACACTGGAACACTTTTCCAGCTCTCATAGTTACCTTCAGTATCATGAATAAACTTAACAATATAACTATCATAGGGACCATTGTAGCAATGATCACTTATCCTAACAGAAAACACCGGGACACTAGCTCTCATAACACTACTTCGTGAAACAATATTAGAGGTATCCGTACAAAGGATAGTGTGTCCCTCTTCTACATATTTAGTGCAAAAAATTTCACATTTGCTATTATAGGTTCATCATCCATTTGTTTATCAGGTTCAACAGCTTTATTTGTACTTTCATTTACCATACTAGCTATCATAGAATGTTCCTTTATCTTAACTGGGAGAGGCATTTTCTCAATGTAAGGTTTAGGTAAAACATGATTAGCGTTATAAACTTCAGTATTTCGTGCAAGAACACTCTTAGCAACATCTTTATATGGTTCATGATACTTATTACACTTCTTTTTAGGCACTTCAATATAGGAAGCAAAAGCCTTAAAATAAGTTGCAATAGCTTGAGTGTCTAGACCATAAGCATTTTTAATATTTTGAAAGTCACCAGTTCCCATAAAAGATTCAATGCATTCATAATCATAATTTATACCTGACTTTCTTCCTTTGTCATTCTCCCATGCTTCAACATTGTCTTGAATACGGTCTAGAAGATCCCATTTAGCTTCTTCTTCCATGTGAGTGAATGATCCAACACAAGACGCATCCAATAAATCCTTATCATGAAGAGGGAGTCTTGCATAAAAGTTATGGATAATAATATTGTTGGGGAGCTCATGAATGGGACATTTGAGCATTAGTAACTTCAATCTCCCCCAAGCTTGAGTTGTACTCTCTCCATCAAGAGGCCAAAAGTTGTATATTTGATTCCGATCTTTATGAATCTCACTAGGAGGATAAAATTTTGAATAAAAGAGAGGCACTATTTCCTCCAATTCAAGAGCTTGACCATTCTTCAGCAGCTTATACCATTCTTCAGCTCTTCCTTTTAGTGATAATGAGAATAACTTCTTCTTGACTTGATCTGTTGTAATACCTGCACACTTGAACAACCCGCATAATTCGTGAATAAAGAGCAAACGATCACCAGGATGGACGGTTCCATCTCCAACATAATAGTTATCCATGACACGATCAATAATTCTTGTAGGTATTTTAAAAGTATCATTCTCAGCAGGCGATGGTTCATCTACTACCTTAGCAGTGGTAGTAGCATTACAAAATAAGAAACTCAGCGAATTTTCCATATTGAAAATAAAGCAACTAACAGAAATAAACAATACTCACAGTAGAAGTTTCCTTTACCAGTTTCACTCTCGAATAGCGCTTCACTCCCTGGCAATAGCGCCAGAAAATAGTATTGACGACCCACAAGTATAGGGGGTGTATCGCAGTATTTTTGATAAGTAAGAGTGTCGAACCCAACGAGGAGCAGAAGGTGCTGGCGAGTGGCTTGGAGCAAGAATTCTCTATAAATACTTAGCAAACGGATTTTTAGGGGTTTTTGATAATGCAGGTAAATAAAGTACGAGTAAATAAAGACAATAAGAATAAATGCAGTAAGTGGCCCAATCCTTTATTCAGCAAAGAACAAGCCGGTTGTATTACTTAAGATGATCAAACGTTCTCGAGGACACATGGGAATATCGTCAAGTGCTTTCGCTTCATATAGTTGATTAATCTTCTTTAGTTTGCTAAGTGTTGTGTGGGCGAACCTGTGCTAATGTACCGACCTTCCTTGGACTAATACATACTTGTGATTATACCCCTTGCAAGCATCCGCAAGTACAAGAAAGTAATTAAGGTAGAAACCTAACCACAGCTTTAAACTCTAAGACCCTGACGTCCCTTGTGCAATGGTTTCCTAACGGCGGTTCAGGTTTCTGTCACTCCGGCAACCCGTACGATTAGTAGCCAAATACACAATGCATTCCCCTAGGCCCATATAGGTGAAGTGTCATGTAGTCGATATTCACATGACACCACTAGAAGAAGTACACCACAACTTAATTAACAAACCATTGAATCTTTCTCAACACAATACCACTACTAACAACATGACTTCTCCCATCTCCTCAAGAACTAAACGAACTACTCACAATACATCATATGGATCATGATTAGAGATGAAATAATGATATGTAACAAACTGAACATAAACGATAATTCAATGGTTCACTCAATAGCATCAACTACAAGGAGTAATCAACACCGAGAAAGTTCCCCTAAGAACTATACAAGATTCAACCCAATTGTTATAGCGGTATGAAGTGGAGATGATGGTGGTGATGGAGATGATGATGGTGATGATGGTGATGATGATCCTGATGAAGTCCACCTATGGCGACGATCTACCCTGTGGGCCATCTCCCCTCCTCCTTCTGGCAATCTTCGTCTTCTGGAAAAATAGGATTTTCCATGTATTTTCCCGGATTTTCCGATCTTCGCGACACATTTTCCATCAGAATCCTGACTGCAGCGGTCCATGCTCCAAAAGTCATCAACCATGCAAAAACAGATGAAATTACATATGTATCATCTCTTAATATGAAATATATCAATGAATAACAGTAAATTATGATATAGAATAGTGATACAAAATGGACGTATCATCTATATGACCGGAACTATATAGTCGGAATTTTTTCCCCCGTTGTATAGTTGGTCGTTAAACTGTCTGTACATATGAAAAGAAATTGTACGGAGGCATTGATATCTATACGACCGAAACTATAAGGCCGGAATTTTTATTCCTACCGTGTAGTTGGTCGTTAAACTCTCAGTACATATTACAGAAATAATTTCGATGGCAAAGATAACTATACGGCCAGAATATTTATTCCCGCCATATAGTTGGTCATTAAACTCTCTGTGTGCATCAAAAAATTTCTTTTTCTTCGTAAACTATTTCTTTTCCTGTAACTTAGCGATATACCTTGTTTTTGATAGAAAATTGACAGAAAATATTGTCGACCAACAATAGCATGAATAATGCAGAATTTTAAGTACTATCGAATTTCTTCTCCTCAAATGGAGTTTTCTAGCACTCTTTATTGAAACTTTAAACTAAAACTAAAAACTTAACACAAACCTCAATTTAACATGGGTTGCCTCCCATGGAGCTCTCTTTTATGGTCAATAGCTTGACCTGGATGATACTCACTTGGGCCAGATGAGGGGAACACACACTCCAAAGTAATTGGCCTTCAAAGTGATGGCCTCCTTCTCGTCATGTTTGGCCTGGGGAAATGAATGACAAAAGGATCCCGCGAAGGCAATTGCAACTTCATGTTCGCTTCATGAAGGTTAATTAAAGCCTTTATAGTTCTCAAGAAAGGACAACCTAGTATTATAGGACCAATAGTATCTTCAGGCATGTCAATAATAACGAAATCAATGAGAGCAGGACAACCTTTGATGTAAACTAAAGTGTTCTCCTTCATCCCTACAGCTTGTTTGTAGGTAGAATCTGCTAGATGCAATTTCAATTCAGTAATTTCAAAGGAGCCAAGATTTAACTTGTTAAAAAGACTCTTTGGAATTGTTGAGACGCTTGCACCTAGATCACAAAGTGCAGCTATCTCATTGGTTCCAATCTTTATCTTAATAGTAGGCTCAAATATGTCATCTAGTTTAACAGGTAATTTTTCAGCGATTTTCTTGTATTCCTCTTCAAGCTCAAGTACCTTAATTGCTACTTGATCAACAAAGTGTTGATACATGGCTTCATCATTACCTTCACTTACAGGAATTTTGATGTTGATCCTCTTTACGAGATCTTCGATGGTGTAGCTTGGTGAAGTGGCATTACTATAATCAAGTTCTTCAGGCTCCTCCCTTTGGATTCTCATCATTTTGAGTTCTTCAATAGGATTGGGCTCAGCTTTACCTACAAATTTAACTAGAATGAGAGTTTGACTCTCGGTTATCTTACCTAGTTGTGCCTCAATGATCCTTGTTCTTTCTTGAAGGGCCTGCAAATCATTTCTCAAACTAACAACTTGGTTAGATAATTTACCAAGCATAGCATCATGGTTCTCCGTAATTTTGACTAGAATATTATTTTGTTCATTTTTGAGTCTACGAAAGACTTAAGCATTTCTTGGAGACTACTATTACTAGTTCCCATATTATTAGAGTTATTTGTAGGACTAGCATAATGTTTCTAAAAGTTAGGATTGTAACTCTTCTTCCAAGCAGGATTGTAATCATTACGAGCTACAAAGTCTATCTCTTCTATATTTGTTTCAAGGGTGGCTCTTACCTAAGTTTCCTTACCTTTTACGACTAGTATGAGCTCATCGAACTTAGTATTTAGATCTTCGTTCTCTTGTGGTGAGACAGAGTTCACCTTCTTCGTGTTTGATCTTTCCACATGCCATCAAGCATGTTTGTCTTGCATATTGTGTAGCAGGTGCTTTGCTTCGGTAATATTTTTACCCATAAATGTTCATCCAGCTGCAGTATTAAGCATAGACTTATACACATGATTAAGAGCATTATAAAATAAATGGAGGAATAACCAATCTTCCATCCTATGACTAGGACAGTTTCTTAGGCATTCTTTCATCCTCTCCCATGCAAGTGCTAGTGGCTCATGCTCTTCCTGTCTAAAGCTAGTAATATTAGATCGGAGTTGCATAGTATTGCATGTGGGAAAATTTTAGTCATAAATAAAGAAGTACATCCCACTCATGATGTAATAGTATTTTTAGGCAAAGATAGCAACCATTCTTTCGCTCTCCCTCTTAGAGAGAAAGGAAATACACGTAATTTGACCGCATCAGGGTCAACATATTTTATACGCATCATATCACATATTTCAGTGAAAGTATTTAAGTGCATACCCGCGTATTCAACGGCAAAGCCTCCAAATTGATTTTGTTGACCCAAACTTAAGTAATGGGGCTTAATTTTATAGTCATCAGCAGCGATTGCTGGTTGAGTAATAGGAGTACGCAAATTATCATTATTGGGAGTAGCTAACTCCCCAAGCTTCTTTTGAGCCATACTTCCTATGTTTTGGGGTTTTCTTAGATTAAAAATTATAACAGTAAAAAGAAGAATTTAAAGACTAACTATTTTTTTGGTTTATCAAATAAAGACTAAAAGCAAACTTACAAAATTAAAAAAAAGAATTAAAACTAGCAAGTTTCCTAATAACCTCACCAGGGTAGCTATTGCTTCCCCAGCAATGGCACCAGAAAAATGGTTGATACCTTCGATCTGGATTATGGATGTAGTATAGGTCTTTTTCCCTAGTAGACCTAGGTTATCGAATCCACGGGAAGCGAATGCGTAGTGAAATTACATTGATGGACCTTCGGGAGTTTTAGAATTCCTTTTGTGTTTTTATCAGACTAGTAGCTTGCGTCTTTTTGTTGTTGTTGATGATAGAGAGAGAGGGCCTAGGGCGTTCCGTTTCACCTATAGCTATGCAAAAACATCTTATGGAAATAAAAGATAGAAATAAAGTATGCGTGTACTTGTTAGAGCAAGATAAATTATATGTGGGCAGTGCATCCATAATTGCTATTGCCTCCGCAACCGCTTATAGAAATAACCTACTAGTCTCATCCATAGAAGAAAGAGAACTAATAATATGCATAGTGATGTCACCGTTAATCCCAAGCAAATCCCTCACATATAGCCCTACTACCCCTTATGTCACTAGGGTTCCCAACCTGCAGATCAATCATCACTCATACTCCCTATACCTGGCTCAACCCTCGAGGTCTTGGGTACCTGACAAGTCCTTGGATTGAGGCTAGAGAGGATACAATAATCATCCATTCATACAAACTAATACACGATCCCATCTATGATAAATCACATGCAAAATCAACCTCGACGTAATCTTTGGCATGTCGAAGAACTTCTGGCGCGAGCGCATCGATTTTGAGGTCATCGACTGGCCGTCACAATACCATTGCATCCTTGGGCGCATCGCGTTTGCTAGGTTCATGGCGGTGCCCCGCTACGCCTACCTACAGATGAAAATGTCAGGTCCCAATGGCATCATAACGATCAACGGGAACTTTGAGCGATCTGACGCTTGTGACAGGGAATTCAACAGAATCTCCCAATCCTTCGGCATGCAGGAGGAACTCGCAAGACTAAAAGAGACGACAGACAACAGTCTGCCTCCCTTGAGTAGGCCAAGCTCACCTGATCTCTCCTTCGACTCATCCGTGCACATAAAGAAGGTGCATGTCCATCCATCGGATCCCGCCAAGACGGCCCTCATCGCCAACAATTTGAGTCCCACATAGGAACTCGCGCTCGTCGAATTCCTCCATGAGCACTGGGAAATTTTTGCCTGGTGTCCTGCAGACATGCCAGGAGTTCCTAGGGAATTCGCCGAGCACGCACTCAACGTCAACCCCGACGCAAGGCCAGTCAAGCAAACAATCAGGCGACTGTCTGAGCCACGAGCGCATGCAGTCGGAATGGAGATCAATAGACTCCTCGAGGCCAAATTCATACGCGAGATCAAGGAAAGCACTTGGCTCGCCAATACGGTGCTGGTGCCAAAAAAGGACACGGATATCCTACGGATGTGCGTGGACTTCACTTCTCTAAACAAGCACTGCCCAAAAGATCACTTCCCGCTACCACGGATCGACCAGATCATCGACCCCACCGCTGGGTGCGAGCGCCTCTGCTTCCTCGACACCTACTCAGGCTATAATCAAATTTGAATGAAGGAGGAAGACCAGGAGAAAACCGCGTTTACAACAACCTTCAGTGTGTTCTGCTACAACACAATGCCCTTCGGGCTAAAAAACGCGGGAGCCACCTACCAGCGGTGCATGTAGGCTTGCCTCAAGGAGCAACTGGGTCGCAACATCCAAGTCTATGTCGACGACATTGTAATCAAGACCAAGGAGGAAGCCTCTCTAATCGACGATTTGCGCGAAACCTTCACCAATCTCGATCGCTACCGGATTAAGCTCAATCTGGAGAAATGCACCTTCGGTGTACCATCTGGGCAGCTACTCGGGTATCTCATCTCGGCGAGGGGGATCGAAGCAAATCTGAAAAAGATAAAGGCCATACTGGCCATGGAGAAGCCAAAGAACATAAGAGGCATCCAGCAACTAGCCGGATGAATCGCGGCCCTTAGTCGATTTATCAGTCGAATGGGAGAAAAGGCACTGCCCTTCTACCAACTCCTCCGCAAAGCTGACAAATTCGAGTGGACCAGTGAAGCGCAAGAAGCATTCAAAGATCTCAAGTGCCTACTATCCACTTCACCAGTACTGGTGACTCCACGAGAAAGGGAACCACTGTTGCTGTACATCTCCGCCACCAACCAGGTGGTCAGCATAGCGCTCGTTGTCGAGTGAGTTGAGGAAAACAAGGTCCATGGCGTACAACGCCCGGTATACTACCTCAGCGAGGTCCTCATGCCAACAAAACAGCGGTACCCGCACTACCAGAAGCTGGCGTACGGCGTCTTCATGACCGCCCGGCGACTGCGCCACTACTTCCAGGAACTCCCAGTCGTGGTAGTCAGCGATGCCCCGTTGGGACATATCCTCAATAACCCCGACGCCACGGGGCGAGTAGCGCTTTGGGGAATAGAACTGTCTCCACGAGACATCACATACGAAAAGCGCGACGCAATCAAGTCGCAAGTCCTCCCTGACTTCCTCGTGCACTGGATGGAAAACCAACTCCCGGATAAGCCAGATATGTCCTACCTTTGGACAATGTACTTCGATGGGTCCAAGCGGAAAGACGGAGCAGGCGCAGGTATCATACTGACATCACCTCAAGGGGACAAGCTGAAATATATCCTGCGAATGCAGTTCACAGCCTCAAACAACGAGGCTGAATACGAGGCCCTGTTGCACGGGATGAGGATGGCAAAAGCTTGCGGCGCGAAGAGACTCATCATATATGGCGACTCCAAGCTGGTCGTCAACCAAACAATGCACGAGTGCGATGCACTGAACGACAACATGATCGCGTACCGCGACCTCTACGATACACTCGAGGGAGACTTCGATGGCTGCGAGTTGCGACACATAGGTCGCGAAAGCAACGAGGAGGCGGACGCACTCGCCAACATAGGCTCTACCTGCGCCCCCATACCACCTGGGGTATTTCTCGAGCGCATATGCGAGCGCTCCATCAAGCCAAAGGCTGTAGAGAAGAAAACAAGCGTAGCAACGGACTCAGGGGCTATGCCACCCAATGAGCCAATGGCACTCGATGACTTGGAGCTGAACACAGGACTCGAGGGACCAATGAGCATCATGATGATCGAGCAACCCTGGACGCAGCCATACATTACGTACCTCCTCAGCAAGCGCCTACCGGACGACCCAATAGACACACGGCACATCGCGCGGCGCTACAAGGCGTTCGCCGTCAACAACGGCGAACTGTATAAACGCAGCATCACAGGAGTACTACAACGATGCGTCTCCATGGCCGATGGAAGAGCAGTTCTCCTCGACATCCATGAAGGGACCTGCGGGTACCACGCTGGCAATCGCGCCCTCGTCGCCAAAGCTCTACGAGCTGGATTTTACTGGCCCACGGCCATGCGTGACGCCAAGGACATAGTCCAAAAATGCAATGCTTGCCAGCGATTCGCGGACAAGCCACATGCACCAGGCGCAGAACTACGGCCTATTCCATTGGCCTGGCCCTTCGCATAGTGGGGGCTCGACATGGTTGGCAAGCTCCCAAGGTCCTCGCAAGGAGGCTACTTCTACCTCTTGGTCGCAGTCGACAAATTCACCAAGTGGATTAAGGCCATGCCGCTGACAAAGCAATCAGGGCACAGCGTAGTCAAGTTCTTCGAATCTATCGTCTACTGCTTTGGCGTACCGCACAGCATCATCACCGACAACGGGACGAACTTCACATCCCAGGAGTTCCAGGAATTCTGCGAGAACCTGGGGATCAACATCAGCTACGCCTCAGTAGCGCACCCATAGACCAACGGTCAGGTGGAAAAGGCGAATGGGCTCGTCTAGAATGGCATCAAGAAGTGACTCCTATGACCGCTCGAACAAGACGCGGGTTGCTGGCCAGATGAACTGCAATCCGTACTCTGGAGCATGCATACAACTCCAAACAGCGCCACGGGCTACACGCCATTCTTTATGGTGCACGGAGCAGAGGCAGTACTATACCCGCCGAGGTACGGTACAAAGCGCCACGCGTAGTCGCCTACAGCGAGCATGAGTCATCCCTCGCACTCGAAGACTCCGTTGACTTCCTTGACGAAGCAAGAGAAATCGCTGCAGAAAGATCCACGTTCTACCAGCAGAACCTGCTCAACTACCACAGTAGAAGGCTTCGCCCCAGATCCTTCGTCGAAGGTGAGTTGGTCCTGCGACTGAAGCAACAAGGGCATCTCAAGCTCGAGTCCCCCTGGGAAGGACCGTACGTGATTACAGAAGTAATCCCTGGTGGCGCCTATCGCCTTAAAGATCTAGAGACAGGAGTCGCATACTCCAACCCTTAGAACGTCGCCCAACTACGACGCTTCTACCCCTAGTCGTTTTACTTTTTATATTACAAATAAGGCTACTCAGCCAAGGATACTTAGCCGCACATTGTACCTCACACTGTTCTTCGAATAAATAAAAGCTAAGTGCCCCAAAACTCCGTGTTCTTTTTTCACTTTGTCAATTTTTATACTCGGGGGCTGCGCCACCCATGCGTCTGTTCTTCGAACCAATAAAGCGATATCCTGAGTAGCTGGCACATCAATCGAACCCCTTAACACAAACTCAACCCAGGTGCAATGCACCTGGCAGATTGACAAGGGACCAAGATGGCCAGGCTAACGAAAAGGAATCGCATAGTGCAACGCACCTCACGCTTACAAAGCTATGTGTACACATTCGATAATAAATTATCTACAACATATATATGAGCTTTACAACACAAATACACTTATGTGCAGGATACAAATTTGGCTACTATTGCAACAGAAGAACGTTGGTTTGTTCCTCGAAGAAGTCGACGATCTCCTCTGCTGGACGGTCCACCGCCTGATAATGCGGTACCATATTCCAGGCAGATCCTGCTGGAGGTGCTGGCGGTCCAGAGGCAATGGCGGCGACATCCACGTCAGACCTGTGCAATCGCACCATTGAGAGGGCAGCCTTGGCACCAGCCACCAACTGCTGCCTCATGCACTCGCGAACCGCGGACATATCTTGAAATTTGGCCAGGAGAGCCAGCAGGCTTGATGGAATGTCATCCAACGGGAACATCGCCCGATAAATGTTCTTCAAACACGACTGTGACTTCTTCAGGAAGAGCAGCACTTGCGAGGCACGATCCTGCAGGGTCGCCAACGCAGTCGCACGATCATGATCTACCTAGAAGTATCCACTCTCCTGAAGTTGCTCTTGGGTGAGATCATGTAGGCGAATGGCAATTCTATCCCTCTCCTCCTGCGGATGGCGTGCGCTAACAACTACACAAGGCAGCATAAATAGCATGAGTACAACGTACCGCTGCGACTAACTACGAAGGAAAAGATGAGAATGAGCAAACTAACACTTAAACTGGTCGCCCAGCTGCGTCACCTCGCCCAGCAGATACTGCTCGCGGGCGGCGACTTTTTCCGCCTTCGACTTCCACACGTCTGTGTTACCGCGGATCAGGGGAAACTTACGCTCCAGCTGCTTCACGCGGTCACGAAGTCGCGACAGCAAGGACAACTCCTCTACCCTGGAGCACGATGGCGCCACTGTCTCATCAAGAGATGGCGAGTCCTGGGTTCCCCCCACAGGATCACTTGACGTACCCTACCACAAGTCAAGACAGAGGCAAATAAGGCGACCAAATTAACACAAAGGCAAGGGGAACAGATGCATTCAAGATAAGCATAAGTGTTCACAAACACACTCGCCAGCAGGCATGTTCTTAGACCAAAAGGGCAACTCATCAACTATTACAACAAGCTAACTATGGAGTAGCTGGCTTCTTTGACTTCAACTGCTTCGGGGGCTTCATCAAGTCCGTGGCAGTATCAGACGCCACTGACTTTCCGCCGGCCCCTGAGGCCAAAGCTTTCACCGCCTTCTTCGCACGTTGGAGCTCCTCCGAATACTTGGCAACAGTATTTATCATGGATTGGCCATATTTGGCACAGGCAGTCGCGAAAGGAGCGAAGACTACCTGCTGACCATCTACGCCAACAGGCATCGCCTTAGACACCACAGAGGGATCTATCTCGACTCCGTGGGCTTGCACCATGGCAAGTGACATGGTCGCACCAGCCGCGCGGAGGGAGTTCTTGTAGGTGGCAGGCACACCCCCGGCGAGTGACTCCACCAGCTCGTCCATATTATCGACCAGCTCCGCCTTCGGCATCAACTCCTCCCGGAGGCGACTGAGGGTGACCTTGGCTTTGGACAATGTATCTTGGATGGCGGCGCTTCGGTCCTCGACTGTAGACACCGCGCCTGCCAGAGCGTCATCGCGACGAAGGGTCTGTGGGTCAAAGCTCAAGTCGCCAGCATCTGCACAGAAAACACACACATGGATCAAACCTCTAGCGCCACCGACAAAACTCTAGATGCAGAGAAGGATAACAATAAAATATCTACCAGTAAAGGTACCTGAGAGGGCCTTGGCGACTGAGAACAGTTGCTCTTCGAACAACTTTTCCCTGGCCGCAAAGGAGGCACGCAGAGCTTCTTCGCGCTTCTGTGCATCATCACGAGCCGCGATTGCCTCGTCGCGCCCCTTCACAGCTGCAGCTAATGTCTTTTCCAAGGTGGCGGCGTTGCGCAGCAATGCGTTATGCTCAGCTACATGGCAATCAAAGGTTGACTATCAGTCGACTATACCAAAAAAGGAGGAGATGAAAAAGAATAAGTGTAGAACACTCACTTTCGACCACGCGGTGACGCGTCTCCAGCATTGCATGCTGGCGACCCATCGCCATCACCTGCTCCGCTACTTGCGCGGCTTCCTTTACAAGGAGTTGTCGCACAAAACAAGGAATCAGAGAGGGCAACAGAGAATGTCGACTGTCACACTAAAAAGAAGGAAAGATATACTTACATGGTCCTCTAGCGACTCCGAAGAAGTTTGCTGAACTGTCATCCGAGCAACCATTCGATGCTCCCCTACATGAGGAGAGTTCTAAGAATTGTGCCCGGAGTGGGCCGCCGCCGGAGGAGAAGGAGCACGCTCGACCTCTACCTTGGCCCTTGAGGTCGCGACTCCAGATTCCTTCAAAAACTCGACGTCACCAGAAGATGACGATGCCTCTTGACTACAAGACCAAATCCACATTGAGAAAAGGCAAACTCCAGGGCAAAGCCAACAAGAAGAAAATAGGAAAGAATGAATGAATTCGCAAACTTACCAGTCAAACTTGGCAAGATCAAATGTGGCCTCCGCCGACTCTGGCAAAGATTCCTTGGGCAATCGCATCTTCTTGCGAGAAGACGGTGCCACAACCCTCACAGGAACGGCTGGAATTAGCGATTCCGCACCAACAGCCGTGCCTTCTGGAGTCGAAGGAGTCGACGCGTCGGAATCCTCACTGCGTGAACGCTTCCGAGTATCCGGGCTCTCGGACTCGGGGGCTTCCTCTTCCACATCAGAAGGGACAGTCGATTCAGACTCGTCCTGTTCCAAAGCTTCGCCAGGAATAATCCCCTCAGGGAGAGGAGGCATACAGGGTGGCACCGCCCAATCCTGCATACAAACAGCAAAGATCAGCAAAAAGAACAAGTAAGCAACAGAAAAAGCAATCGCGAAAATAAGCTACTGCGTAGCACAATTGTACCTCAGAAGGGGGATTCGAAGCATCAAACGGAGGAACGACTTGTTCACTCGGAAGCACATCCTTGATAGTGTACTTTGTGACCAGTCGAACCCTCTTATCCACCTCACTCGCGGACATGCCATCGGCAGACATGCGAGTGGCATCATCAGCGCCACACCATTGAAACATGGGATGGACTCTGGCTTGGAGAGGCTGGACGCGATGGCACAGCCAAGTTCTGATAAGGGTGCAACCTCCCTCTTCTGCGCCTATGCGACTCTCGAGGTCGCAGACGCATTGATATAGCACGTCTGTCTCTGCAAGTTCGCCAGGCATCACTACGTTCTTCCAAGAACGCATCTTCTTGCAGGGAGTCACGGGATCAAAGGGCGCGAGTCCAAAGTGCTCATCTTTGGCCTTCTGATCGCGGACATAGAACCATTTGTCCCTCCATCCCTGGACGGACTTGGTGAGCTTGATGTCGAAGTAGGTGGCAGATGGGTCGATGTGGATTCCGCAACCACCTACGTCGTAAAATAAAGAGCCAGATGCTGACTGGCGCTTCAATTTAAACAAGCGCTTAAAAAGACCAAAGTATGGCTCGATTCCGACCCAGCACTCGCAAAGGGTGATGAAGCAGGTGATGTGGAGAATCGAATTTGGGGACAGCTGATGGAGCTGGAGCCCGTAGAAGCAAAGAAGACCCCTAAGAAAGGGGTGGAGAGGCAAGGAGAGACCACGAATGACGAATGCGAGAAACATCACTTGAAAACCAGCGGAAGGAGCAGGAATGGTCTCACCACCGGGGATGCGTGCATCGGCGACTGCTGCAGAGATAGCTCTGTCCTGACGAAGAAGACGGAGATCCGACGCCTTGATGATGGAGGGGCGCCATGCACCATTGGTCACGCGGGTGCCCGCGACCTTCTTCTTCCCGCCGGCGGCGGCGCTAGTGCCCGCAGCAGCGGAGCCACCATTCTTCTTCGTCGTGGCAACGGTGGTCGCGAAATCAGCGCCAGCGCCTCCTTTCTTCTTTCCCATTGCGCGGCGGCGATGAGAGCACATAAAATAGCTTGGAAACGAACGGAGGTGGTCCAGCGCTATGGAGGAGACGAGCGCAGGAAAGCAGAAGAACAACAACAATGGCAATGTCAGCGAGGACGAAAGAGCGCAGATGGAAAATTACCGCCGCAGCGCCGCTACTTAACACCTGGGAGATGCAATCCAACGGCTGACAAAAACCCTATTGGACGCGTGGCACGCATCGCGTTGGACACATGGATCAGAGGAAGCGCGAACCGTCACCCCACTTCTACCATTACGCACGGAAATCGAGGAGGCGCAGTTAAAAATAAGATTACGCATGCCCAGTCAATTCAAAGTCAGAAAGTGGGACCCACCGCTCATCACGTCCCGTCAAACTCGCTCACGCGGGTAACTGAGGTCATACAAGCGTCAGCACTAACATCATCAAAGCTACACAGCGGAAAACTTCGACTACTTCAGTCCTTGCTGGAGTCTTCGACTCCACCAAGCACTCGGGGGCTACTCCCATAGGGAGCGCTGGTCGCGCACCCTACGATTTTTCTTTTCTTATTGCAGGAATGTGGGCA
This sequence comes from Avena eriantha, assembly GCA_910589775.1. Classification (NCBI taxonomy): domain Eukaryota; kingdom Viridiplantae; phylum Streptophyta; class Magnoliopsida; order Poales; family Poaceae; genus Avena; species Avena eriantha. Next base: position 552,684,359 of record OU342743.1, read on the forward strand.
ATCACAATCAAACCCAACCACTCGAAACACGGTTCGACTATGGACATGGGTTACTCCCATAGGGAGCGCCGGAAACAATTTCGACTGAAACAAGCAAGTAAAAGACGACAGCAGTCGCAAAAGTGTTTTAGTCCCTGCCTGAGTCTTTGACTGAAACAAACAAGCAAAGACGATAGCAGTCGCAAAAGTTCTTTAGTCCCTGCCTGAGTCTTCAACTCAACTAGGCACTCGGGGGCTACTCCCATAGGGAGCGCTGGTCGCGCACCCTATGATTATTTGCATAAAAATTGTGTGTTGATAACATTTGCACTCGCAGCTCATGGCGACATCGCCTCATAATTTTCCTTACAAAGAGACTACGTCTCCTGGGTCGCCTGAATCATCTCCGCGATGATAAAATTCGGATGCCGCGCTTACAGCGTGAAGGTAAGACCTGAATAAGGCCTGGCAACGCATTTAACTACACACTACCAGAAATATATCCGTGCCTACAGGCACGATGAACATGCCTTGACGGACGCGTCGAGTGCTCACACCATATAACTGGAATTCGACTCCTGTAAGACCTCCGCGGCCTGAGTCGAATTATGCCAACACTTTTCCGGATTCGAGTCCGGGGACTCGAGTTTGAGTAGATTGCGTTGTTTCACCCTAAGGTGGTTAACTGATACCGATACTTCGGCTATATCAGGAACGTATATCAACAATCCCTATGACATAAATAAAAGCAGTCGAAAATGTACTCATTCAGGCACTCGAAGACTTCAAAAAGTCCCCAGTCGAATCTGCGGTTCCACTGGACACTCGGGGGCTACTGACATGGGTATACCCTATAGGTACTCGAGCTTGGTATATACGGTCCAAATACGTACATGCCCACGGTGTCGCCAAAGCCCAGATGAAAGGACTTGAGTAACCCGCGGACTCTCGATTGCTTGAAGGACAAGAAGAAGCTAAAGATAGAAAGTTTGAAGGGGAAAACCCTAACTTGTAACCGACTCGACCTGCTACCTGAGACCTAGCCTATTCTATATAAAGGCTAGGAGGGGGCGGCGAGGAGGACACACGCAACCCTAGTTTCCACAACCCTCGCCAAATTGCATCTGCGCACCATTGTAACTTTTGACTCCTTCGATAATTCCACGAGCAGACAAGCAGGAGTAGAGACCTCTACGAGGCCTGAACCTGGGTAAATCCTTTGTCCCCTGTGTGCTTGTTTGCTAGCCGATAGATGTCTCTAGCGCTCCCTCCTTCTCCAAAACTCAATTCCATAACAATGGGCATTGATGAGTTAAACCCTCGCCACTACTACTCCGAAGCATCCATTTTTCTCAGACAATTTCATTCAAGAGTGTTATCGATTCTATTTACATTAAGCTCAAATGGGGTTGAGTAGTTCTAAAATCAAATCGTTTAGGCTAAACATGGACTCAAGTCATCTTTTGGATGATTTTTCTTGTTGTAAAAATGTTAGAAATATTTTTAACCAAGTTCGTTGCTCATTATTTCAAAGCTAAAAAGGAGACACAGGCAAAGGAATAGAATTTATAGGATAGCAAGCTAAGTGGGGAGTGGCTCGAGTGCAAGCGAGTAAATAATTGTAGGGTCAATTTAAAGTTGCAGAAAAGGTGATGAAAGGAATGTGATACCTCCTCTTGCTTTCTTTGTTCTCGTACTTGAGTCGACCCCCTCTATATTTCTCTATTGCCAAGTCACCTGAAATTCAGCAATCTCCGAGAGAAACAAATAAAAAAATTTGCAATAAAGGTTACAACTATTTTTTGTGTGTTTTTGGTTTAGGAATGCAAACTAAAAGTAAGCATGCAATTTTGAAGAAGTAAAATAAATCAAAAGAAGAAATAAAAATATGAATGCAAGGTTTGGAGGTTTTCAAACCTACCCCAAGCTTAGGCTATTACCAGGCTTAGTTGTTCTCGTCGTTCAGCGGCAGGTACGGATACTGCTGGTAGTAGTCGGGGAAGTGGGTCATGAAGTGACTGAAGTTGTGAGTTAAGGCACTAACATCCTCATTCACTCCTTGTAGTGTGTGGTCAATCTCCCCAACATGCTGGTTGAGCTGCAAAAAATCTTGATAGGGGACATTGTTGAACCCCTACGGCTGCTGATTGGGCCATAGGTTCCATGATCCCTCCTATTGCTACTGATGTCCCTCCCAAGTAGGGTCGTATTCCTACTCGTACGCCTTATCATCCCGATGCTCTCCTTCTTCATCTTCTTCTTGATCAGGCTGGAATTCAGCCATGATCTCCACCACTCGATCCTTGGTGAGGATCCACTTGTCCTTCGCCACAATCGAGAAGGCTTGTGGACAGGGCAATGGGACCTGCTCAACCTGTGCATCATCAAGATAACAAAACTGATATGCTCGGAGCCTCTTGTCAGCTTGGTAAACACCGAGGAAACCACAAGCAGTTATATATATTTGACATCCATAAGTTTGGAGCCGTCATCAAGTTGCATCACAGGTAATGTAATGTTCAATGCTAGGACAAGGAAGGTGGGTTACCAATCCACCAATGCGAATGTCACCTTTCTTTTTGTTGCTCTGGTGGCGAAGGTGCTGGAGGACTAGAGCCGCATGATTGGGGCTTTGAGGTGCATTGGGGAAGAGTGCCTTGATGATCATGGCCATGTCCGCATTGGCCATGGAATCAGTATCTCCTCTTCCCAACAGTGTATTGGGGAGGAGCAAGGCGAAGTAGCGAATTGTTGGGTTCTGAATGGTGGACATCTTCTTCTGGTAGAAGTCCCTGCCACCGTTAATAGAAATAACCTCCCAAGTTTCTCCACTTGAGTAACAGTTGACTCCCCATCGTGAGGGAAGCCAAAAGCATCACAAAATTGTTGGAAAGTTATTTCATATGGCTGCTGGTTTATGGTGAAGCTTACCGTGCATGCATTACCTTTCTCCTTGTGGCGAGGAACTCATAGGTGATCTCGGTGTAGGTATTCTGGCTTGCGTAGGCGAGTAGTGATAGCCCTGCATTTGCACACATGAGGTCAAAGTCCACCTTCAAACCTGTCGCGATGAGAAAGCTATCATCTACCCAACATGTGGGCATCGCCCTCCTTGATGAAACCATGGCCAACTTGTTGTTGAGCTCGGCCTGTTGCCCCGAGCACTCGCCACGTTAGCGCTTGCTCTTGCAAAAAATGCTACCAATTTTGTTCATCTTCATGCACTGAAAAATTTCACCATGAAACCTTAGGCATATAGTTTTTACATGATATATGAACGATTCTACATGGAAAATTTTAATCCTAACATGAGAAATCAAAAGGGAAAAACAAAATAAGCTTGAGTTCATCCACTAGATCAATGTGAGAGTTTCAACCATGGAATTCTGAAAATAAAGCATGGATAGGGAGAGAAACATGCCAATCTATTGATTCCCTAACTCAAATGAATGAAATCCGCGAAGAATCAAGAATTCTAGGTGGATTTTGAGGGGTTTGGAGCAAGAATATGAGAGAAAAGGTGAGGAGTAGGAAGAACCCTAGCCATCTCGGTGCGTTTAAGTGGCCACGCCGAACTATACGGCCGCAACTATACGGGCAGGAAAAGTAGTTCCCGTTGTATAGTTGCCGCAGCGTCAACAATTAGGGTTTCTTTATGCCAGATCACGGCTATACGGGCGCAACTATACGGCTAGATCAAAATTATCCCGTCGTATATTTGGTCGCCAAACCTTCTGGAACCTCGAGATAAATTTTCTGAGATAGGCATCGATAACTATACGACCAGAATTTTTTTCCCGTCGTATAGTTGGTCGTTAAACCTTCAGTATCCTGGAAAAGAAATTTTACAAAGGCAACGATAACTATACGGCTAGAATTTTTATTCCTGCTGTATAGTTGGTCATTGAACCTTCTGTATCCTGGAAAAGATATTTTACAAAGGCAACGATAACTATACGACCGGAACTATACGGCTGGAATTTTTATTCCCGCTGTATAGTTGGTCGTTAAACCTTCAGTACTAAGCTTTTTCTCCCAAAATTTTCAGAGATTCACTTTTTAATCTGGATAAAATGATTAAGCTAGTTTTTATTGATAAAACTCAAAGTTTTATTTTTATACTTATTCTAATCTTGTTCAATCGATATTTCTACTAACTTTTGACAGCTGCATCTTCACGGGCACGCTTCCGCAAGAATATCTGTGAAAAAGTTGTAGGAATGCGATGAACATTTTATTCTTTAATTTATTTTATTAATGTGATGAGTTGACTCCCATTAAGCATTTTTATTAAGAATGGTTGAATAATTCAACCCCTTCTCTGTTCTCGAATTCTTACCTTAGGTTGCCCTTATCAAAGGCACTTACCACATGAACTCGTTTTGCCGGTGGAATATATCTTTCTCCTGCTTCTAGCTTCTTTGGAAGATACCAGATGATTTTAGCATCATAAACATTGGAGATTATTTTTCCCTCACAGCACAATCAATTGACACTCCTGTAGTCTTCCAAGTATTATGGATAATTTTTCATCCTTCGGCATTTCAAGAATAATAAAATTAGTAGGAATAACATGCTGATCTAATCTAAGTAGGACATCCTCAATCATACCAATGGGTTGTTTAGTGGACTTGTCAGCCATCTGTAAAGTGATAGTAGTAGGGGAATACACCTCTAATCCTAACCTTTATAGAGGGAATATGGCATTACACTAACTACTGCACCTAAATCACACAATGCATTGTGAATATCTGTTTTGCCAATTGAGCATGAAATAATTGGTATTCCGGGATCTCCTGATTTAGACAATAGCTTCCCATTAGCAGGATAACTAGTCACCATGACAACTATTTCAGTTATTTCTTTCTTTCTACTAAGAATATCACGGAGGAATTTAGAATAGGCAGGAACTTTTATTGCATCCACAAATGGAATTTCCAGACGAAGATCACCAAGTGCTTTTTTAAACAATCATAGATTACCTGATCCGGTGATTTCTTTTTTCTTCTAGATAAGGAAGCTTTTGCTCACCTTTCTTATTCTTGTCTTTTACCTTTTGCGGGGGATCAGGCTCTTTTGTTGCTTTCTTTTGTTGCTGCTTATCGCTCTTCTTATTTTCTACTACAACAACTTCATCTTCATTGCTTATCTCTTTTTCTTCTCTTGGATCAACTGTCTTTGCATCAGAGTCAAAGCAGTCATCATGTGCATCATTTTGCTCCTCCATGGTTTGATCTTGTGTTTCTTGAGCAGTTTCATCTTGAGGATCCACCAGTGTATCATCTTATTGGCTTGCTTTGAGCAAGGCTTATTCCTTTCGATCTTTTTCAGCTTCATATTCTGGTGGTCCTAATGGTCATGTAGAAACTGCAACTCCCTTGTAACAACATTAGTAGAAACAGGAATGTCTATATCATCTTGAAGAAAAATTTGATAACCAGATGCTATTTGTTCACATTGGGTTTCAATCCTACTAAGGTACTTGTGAAATAATTTTATTTCTTGGTCATCATAATTTTCCGTGAGTTCCGCCCAAATCTTCTTATGTCTTTGAAATTGCTTATGCAGGTTATTATGAGATTTTGCTTGTCGATGTTTTAATTCTTGAAAAACTATTCTAGTTTCATCTTCTTTAGTAAAAACTTGTAACAAGTCTACTTTGTTTTCCTTAACAAGTTCAGAAGGTATACCCTTTTCTTTTATTGTTTTGCATACTTCAGGCATAAGATCAGGAGTTATACGAAGTATCCCTTTTTCTAGCCTAGTGCCAAAATCAGGATTATATAAAGAATCATTCTTAGCCCTAGTAGACATCAATTCCAAACATGCTTTAACAGTTAAAGTATTTATCGATCCTCCTGCTGATAAGTCAAGCAACTCTCTGCATTGAGTATTAAGACCATGGTAAAATAAATGGCAAATAGTTGATTCAGAATAGCCATGATTAGGAATACTACTAATCATTCCAAAGAATCTATCCCAGGCTTGTGGGTAGTTTTCTCCCACATTCTGACTAAAGTTGCATATATTCTTTCCAATTTCATTTACCTATTGAAAAGGATTAAACCTATTTATGAATTTAACAATACAGTTTTCCCAACATTTAATGTAATGATGAGGGAGAGAATATAACCAGTCTAGAGCCTTACCTTTAAGAGACCACCGGAATAATTTTAGACAAGAGAAGTCTCTTGGCAAACCTTTTGGTCCAATTGATGTTATCACATCGTCGAACTCTCTAAGATATCTTCCTGGGTCTTCATCTTCCCTTCCACTGAAAGCTTTTTCCTGAAAATTTTTTATAATCTCACCATCAAATTGTTATTCTCTAACTCCAGGATTAGGAAATTATATTGGTTGTTTAAGAAAAGCAGAACTTGGAGCACTATATTCTCTGAGATTTTTCTCAGGTATCTTGGGAGTTGTCCTGTAAATGGACATGATTTCCATAAAATCACTCAGGTTTTCAGTTTCAACCTTATTTGATCTTAAAAGTTTTTCAATAATTTCCTTGTGCCTTGAATAGGCACACACTCAATATAATCTGGTAAATAGGTCCTACCAGAGCGTGTAGACCCTTTGTCTCCTAGGGAGACCATTTTGTAGTAGTAACACCTGAAATGTCAAGATACAAACACTTAGCGCTTAGCTCCCTGGCAATGGCACTAGAAAATAGCTTGATGTTTGCAAGTGCACGGATCGTTTGTAGCTACTTTTGAAGTATAGATATCGATCCCACAGGGAGTCCAAAGGTAAACGTTTATGAATGAAGTCTCTGTCACACTCAAAGTTGTCATAGGTCTTCGAGTGAATTGACTGCAAGTGTGGAAATATAATAAAATTTGGATTAAACTGGATGTATTTCAATAAAACTAAAATGTAAAATTCAGGAATAAAAAGCATAAAAGTAAAGAACGATTCGATTGTTTGTGGTTTTCTACAGATAACAAAGAAGGTGCGGGGAGATACAGTTCATGGTGATAGTGACTGTGCTAGGTGGACGAATGATAAATGTAATATCTTATAAGTATATATGTAGGCGAGCAACCCATAATTAGCCGGAACTCCTCTTGGTAGATTTCATCCCAACTTCAGTAATCCTACTAGTGTGTTATCAAAACCATGGTTAGTCACTAGATGATTAAGATCCTTCAAGTTGCTTAGCAATTAAGCTCCTTGGATCAGGCTAATGCAATAAGTAGAGTGATTCCTCGTGATCCTCGAGCCAAAATAGTTTCCCATTGATATCCCCGTGTCACTCGGGGGGGGGGGGGGGTGTCGCCAGTCTACTAGCAAACAAGATCCTATCTATGTAGAACAAAGCATCATGTTGTCTGGGCCCTTAATTGGACAACAAGCATTAGGCATCCCACAGATAGTCAAGCACACATAATATAGTAATTAAAATCAATCACAAACTAATGGAAAATATATGGAGGCACATCACATCTCACCAATCCCTTACATCTCCCACGCCCAAGGAACTTACTCACACATGAGAGAACAAAGCATCATCGATATAATTAAATAAAGGGAGTTCTTCTCGATATTACCGTGGGGATCCACAATAAGAATAGAAAAGTAATCCAACACAATTCATCATAGGAAGAAATAATCTCAAACCCTAATCTTGCAAAGTGAAGATCTCTCTCTCTCTCTCTCTCTCTCAAGTAGAAGTAATGGCTATGAGGGTGTGATGGCTAGGACGACGAAGATCGTGGAGCGAGATGAAGAACATCTTCCCCTTCTTCTCTGGAGTTGTCCCTTCGTCGAAGATCGTCGAAGATCTTCCCCTTCTTCTCTGGAGTTATCCCTTCCCCTTCGTCGAAGATCGTCGAAGTTGTCCCTTTTGACAAGACAGAGGTGGCGACAACTATATGGCTGGAACTATACGGCGGGAAGTATACGCCTAGAAAAATATTCCCGCCGTATAGTTGCTCATTAAAGCTACAGTATGCCTCCCTTGATCACTTCCAAAAAGAGACTTGCTTGTTTTCGCCTGAATATTGTGTTTCTCTTGCTAAAACCTTCTGTTGATGTTCAGAACCTGAAACACACATTAAAAACCAAGTTTTATTCGCTACCAAAGTATTAGCATTAGGTAAAGCTAGAAAACGATCAAATCCAGAAGAAAACCATCAATAAAAACCATAAAAAATATGTCGAATCTCACAGCTATCAGGTATAACATGAAAATGTGGCGGCTAGAGGGGAGTACCCTCACGAGAGGCGCCATAAGCCTCTCGAGGAGAGAGCCATAGGGCAAATGTTTATCCTGTTGGGCCCTCAAAGAGGTACCATAGGTATAACATGAAACGGTGGCCACTAGAGGGGAGTACCCTCACGAGCTACCCCGTAAGCCTCTCGAGGAGAGAGCCGTAGGGCAAATGTTTATCCTATTGGGCCCTCGAAGAGGGACCGTAGGCATAACATGAAATGGTGGCCGCTAGAGGGGATTACCCTCACAAGCTGCCCCATAAGCCTCTCGAGGAGAGAGACGTAGGGAAAATGTTTATCCTGTTGGGCCCTCTAAGAGGGACCATAGGTATAACATGAAAATGTGCGCATTTCTTTGTTTCCCAGTATATGTTGCGCGAGGGTTTCAAGCACCAAGAACCATGGGTGAGGTGAATTATCATATGAGCTGGTCCGCAAGTCTAGAGCTCGACACTTTAGGCCTTGGCGTTGACACCAAGAATCGTGGGTGAGGTGACTTATCACGGGATCTAGTCTACAAGTTCAGAGCTCGACACTTTAGGCCTTGGTGTTGACGGGGAGTAGCCTAGTGATGATCACCATGCCTAGACCCCCGCTCACGTGACATATGTAGGAGAACCTTTGTGATGCACGGGTAAAAATGTTTTCTCGGTGAAAGAAAAGGCGAATGACAAGGTTGGTACAAGGCACAAGATCCAAAAAACAACCAGGGAGGTACAATCTTATTACAACGCACCGTGATCTGCACAAGGTCTTATGAGAGATAAAGCTATAGAGGATAGGAGTTAGGAGTCACCTTCAGAAAAGCGGGACAGTCCGTTGCGCTGCTCGAAGAGGCTTGTCCACCTCTGGAGTGTCTGATGCAGCCCCCTGGGCCATGACCATTAGGTGTTGTCGGGGAGGCAATTGATGTTGCTCGCGCGCTAGGTGTAGTCCATGGGGAATTTGGGATCCCCCAGCTCCCCGCCTCCCTCGTGAGTGCCCTCTGTGTCAGTGAGGATCAGTTGAGGCGGTGCCGACCTCCTTGCGTGATCATGGACATAGAGAGCGACTAGATCCTTTTTGGGTGGGTACCAAGCGACATCATCTCTTTTGGCTAGGGCATTTTCTTGGGCCGCCATTTGCTTCTTCCTTGTGGTACCCCAATGCAGTCAAGGGCATCCACGTCTTTCGGGTATGCTATGGCGGCGGTATTATAGGCATGCTCGAGGAGCGCAGAGCCTCTTTCTCATCCCAGCGGATCATGATGGTCTTGTTGCTTGATGGTTGTGATAATACAACACTTTTTAGCAATATAAAATGTGTCATTTGCCTATCATATCATTCTCCATCTAACTATTACTATGCCTGATATGCATGATTACTTGTTTTTATTAAATTTAATATGAGCTTTGCACATTTAGTAGTTTAGGTAGAATTTTATCCCTCTTCGTTGTCTTTGACATGTGTGTAGGTGTTGATGATGATTATGGATAAAACAAAGGCAAAAAGGAACAAAAGGAGCATAGTATGGAGGAGCTGTAGGGACCAGACTTAACCTTTTGAGGTGTTGGAAAAGTGAATTTTTCCAACTTTTCAAAATAAATATCCAAGACCATAGGATTGTAGCCCTCGACGAGACGAATTCAACGAGCCCAAGAACACCCAAAATGCAGTTCGTATAAAGAAATGGTGACCAAAATACTAAAGAGTACTAAAGATTTAACAACCAACTACACGGCGGGAGCAAAAATTCCGGCCGTATAGCTCCCACCGTATAGTTGCCGAAAAGGTCGCAAATGACAGGATTTCGCCCTCCGGAAGCTCCAGAACCTTCCCTAAGTCATATGACAGTATTGGGGGAACCCTAGGGCACCCCCAAGGCCTATATAAAAGAGGGAGGAGTCAAAGAAGAGAGGAGGAAGCCACCATACACCATATACACGATCTAGATCCCATATACCGCCTCCATGGCGGCGCCCTGCCGACGTGCCACCTCCATAGCCTCTACAGCTCTACAAAGATCCAGATCTCCATCAACACCATCAAGCCATCCAAGCAAGAAGAGGAGGAGAAGGAGGACGCCGCCATCACCATGTCGACGCCACCATCACTGCGCCATCATCACCATCTCCATCGCCGCTACTCCTTCACCCTTCCCCATCATGATCTCCGTAATGGGTTGTAACATGGCTTGAACCCCCTTTTATTAATGTTATGATGATTTGAGTAATTGAAGTGTGGTGTGTTCTTATTAATTAATATGTTTGTGCTTTCTCTTTACATTGTTCTATTCATTATATTATTCTAGTGATTGGAGACGTCCAATCCATTGTTGAGGAATTTACTAGGGATTCACGGAGTGTCAAAAAACTTATCATTAGTCTCTGATCTTCCATGGGTAGAACTAATAGGCTATTTGCTATAAGTGATTTGCAGAGGCAATAATAGCTTAGGATGCACCGCCTAGAGTTCCCTCAAGATCACTCATGATATAGATAGGTATAGTGTTGCGAATTGCTTGACCCCAAAGTGACAGATGGGATATCTTGTGACTAGTACACTTGTTTAGGAGTATGGTTGTCCATAGAACTTAATTCCTTTGCTCTGGTTTACCTTGATTGGTCTTGTTACCTTAATACACTATTCTCTTATGAGATGACCCATGTCCGAATAGGGTGTGGACAATTGAGTTGTCTAGTTGCCACTTACCAACGGTGGGAGACAACGGTATATGAGGGACCGCCACAATTATAATTAACAGCTATTCCATAAGAACTTATCATGCACACCGGTATACACAACATTACTTGAGGAACCATAACATTAATATTTCATCTCATTGCATTCACCTCTTTTCAGTTTTACTTTTGTTCTAGTTTTCTTCCAGTCCTAGTAGTAGTTATTACAAAACATCTGAAATTCATTCATCCTAGTAACTTATAGAATAGGCTATTTCCAAACCACGGTTTGGGTGCGAACATGGTCGCATTGACAACGTGGTTGCGGGGTTGTGTTCGTCGAGCTCCCATTGGGATAAACACTTTAAATATTTGCTGCTACAAGTACTACAATAACCCTATTATTGGTGCAGGAACCCAGTCATCATCTCTCCCCCGACATCTTGACAATATTGTAGGCGTGATGGGTGACCGCCATGAACTTGGCCAGCGCCGGGTACCCCAGGATGACATTGTAGGGTAGGCCGATGTGCTCAACATCGAAGTCGACAAGCTCCATTCTGTAATTGTCACGGGACCCGAACGTTACCGTGAGTCACAGATGCCTGATGGGTATGGTGGTCCCGTTGGTCACGCTGGTGAATGGCATGGTCGGCATCAGCTGGTCATAGGGAACAGACAGCTTGGCGAAGGTCTTAACGGAGATGAAGTTTAGACTGGTGCCACTATCAATGAGCGTCTTGGCAACTGTGATGTTGTTGATGGTGGGGGTGCGGACCATGGGTAGGGTTCCCACATACCTAGTGGAGGTAGGGTGGTTGTCAGCGGCGAAGGTGATGGCGTATTAGGACCACTTGAGCTTTGGGGACGAAGTCCCAGGCCGGGCGAACGCGACCTCACAAGTGAGCTAATTGAAGTGACTATTGGATGCCGGGGCCTAGGAGCCACTGAGGATGCATGCGGTGACCCTCATTGGCTCCTAGTATCCCCCGTTGTTCTCCTTTGTCTGGCCCTTCTCCACGTTGTGGTGATGCTGCTGGACGACATTGGCCTGGTGACCCATCCGGGGTGCATAGTCACCTCGTAGTCGTTGTTTCAGCGCCTGCCGCTCTGGTGGCCGCCACGACCATTGTTCCTCTCATCACCTTGCCTCCCTTTCCTCTAGCTGCTGTGCTAGTCACACATCCACTTGAGATCGTAGCAGTCATAAGTGGGATGCTCGTGCTTCTTGTAGAAGAGGCAGTATGGGCGGTCCTCACTCTCCCCTTCTCCATCACCCTCGTGAGGGCTCTTCCTCTCAGGCTCCAAGGCAAGGACGACGGCTGGATTCCGCTTGGCATCCTTGCTCTTACCCTTGGAGGAGCTTGTGTACCTGGGCGCGGCCTCTTCCTCGTCGAGGCCGAACATGCCACCAGCCTAGGCCTTGGCACACTTTTTCGCCATGACGAAGAGTTCTGTCGCTGTGGTGAGGTTTTCCCCTCGGATGCCTATATTTTCCCTCATCCTGACATCCTTGACTCCCCCGGAGAAGGCAATGATGATGTTGGAGTCTGAGATCTTGGGAATCTTGTTACAGACCTGGCTGAACCTTTGCAGGAACTTGAAGAGGGTCTCGCCAGCCTACTAGCGCACCTGGCAGGGGTTGTAGTAGGTGAGGGGATGCTCGTAGGTTCCCTTGAAGTATGTGATGATGAGTACACAGAGGGAGGCCAACAAGCCGATGGATTCCTAGGGGAGGTTCATTACCTAGGTGCACATCGCCTCCTTTAGGTCCATGGGGAACTAGTTTGCATTACACGGTTGTCGCCTCAAACGGCCTCGATACCGGTGGTGTAGAGCTGTAGGAACTCGCACGGGTTGGCGGTTCCATTGTAGTGTGCTGGTATCTTCGGGGCAGAACTTGTGTGGCCACACCACACGGCGGAGGTCCTTGGTGAACACAAGGCAGCCATTTCTCTGCACCTCCTTGCCGTTGGCAAGGGCCGCGCAGTTCTGCTAGCTCGTCGTGATGATCTCCTTGACGATGTGGTCCTCTCATCCACGTGGGGGCGCGGTGATCGCACGGGTGGTCTTGGGAGGCGGGACAATCTGGCAGTTGTTGCAGAGTGGTGGGGCAGTGTCGCCATGCTTGGGGGAATCATCAGAACCCATGAGGTGGATGTGAACCCATAGCACCATGTGATGGATTCTCGGTGGGAGGACCTATGGCGCTTGGTTCAGTGCGGTGATTTCAAGAAGCTAGGCCATGCACTCATGCCACTTCTCCTACCCGGATTCAGCGGGTGGGTGCTATAGTAGCTCATGCACCATGCACTTGGCAGCCTCCGGCATGGGCCGGTCGGTCTTGTCGCGGGTTGTGATGCAGGAGAGAGAGATGTTGTCATGCGTCGAGATTGGTTATTCCCGCGACAGACGGAAGGAGGAGCCCTGCTTGTCCTCCGTCCATGGAGTTTGCTCCGTGGTGGTGTGCCGAGGGGCGGGCTCCGTCTAAGCCTTGCTTGTCTCGCGAAGGAGGGCACGCTCGGCCCAAGTCTCGTTGCGATCCGACATGCCGACGAGGTTGGTGAAGACCTTGTAAGCGCTCCTCAGCATCCTACCTGGCGCGCCAAATGTCGGAGACTAGTGTCCCGCAAAGGAACAAGGGGTCCGACGAGCCCTGAATTCATGAGGGGGATGAACACGCGTTCTGGTCTGGCCGGCGATGATGACGACAGAGCACACACATGACAGAGAGTGACACATGTTTTTTCCCAGGTTCAGGACCCTCGTGAGGAGGTAAAGTCCCTACTACTTCTTGGTTGTATTACTCGCGCACTTCGCAAGGGTACACAGGTAGATGATTGTCTAGGGTTTGAAATCATAGGGATTGATCCCTTCTACGATGGTGGTACCTCCCCTTTTATAGGGGTGTTGGGCCTCTTCCCCCAAATAGTAGGCATGCAGGGTCACCACATTACCACCCGAAGGGTGTACGGTTCACTAGTCTACTTTGTGTGGACTAGGTCTAGCGTTGCTTATGGTGTGTCGACCCTTCATAAAGCTGAGAATGCGGATGTTGTCTGCCACTACGCGATGCCTCTTGCGTCCTTCCTTGCACCAAAGTGGCAAGGAATGGCCATGCTCACGCTGAGGTCACCAATGTTGCTTCTACACCGAGGTAGCCATACCAACTCCTCTTTACCGAGGCGTCCTACACTGTCCTAGTGCTGCCCCTAGGCTATCTCCTCTCTTTCCCCTTTTGCTTTGAGTTTACCGGCATGCCCCTGGGGCGAGTTCCGAAGTATCCGAGGCCCATTGGGAGATTGGATAGGATGGGAGTCTTACCCTCCCTTGTCACTAAGCTCGTGAGGTGACGCGCCGTGGGACGATGGCTCTTCAGGACCGTCACCGCCTAAGTGGTGTCCCGTCGACCGTCGTGTCGTGGTACCCTGGTTACTAGAACCCCGATAGAGACTACCATTTTTTATCTTTTTCTTCAATATTAGGCTTTGCACAAAATTAAGTTCTCTAGATATGTAGCTAGGTGAACTATCCTATATGTAGAGAACAACAACAAGTAGCAAAGCGGTAAGGACAAGTAGTAAAGGAGAGGAGCGAGTAAACCAGCGAGGAGACACGGAGATGTAATTCCCGTAGTTATTTCCAAGGAAGCTACGTCTACGTTGGAGAGGTGTTGGGGCCACACAAGGTCACCCAAGTGCCACAAAGGCCTCACCTTCTCCGGTGAACTCACCACAAAGGCGAGCTCACATTCCACTAACTGATGACCTTGAAGGCGCAACCTAAAACCTTTACAACAAGATTAAGAGGAATCTCCACAACTCAATTTGAGTGCCCTCAGCGACTCCACGAGCTTCACAACACATGCCTGAGCTTTGAGGACATCCTACACCATCTAGGGTTCCAAGAACCTAAGAGTAAGAAGATCCACAAAGGATGGGTGGGGAGAATTGAATTTTCCTTGGTGGAAGTGTAGATCTGGGTCACCTCTCCCACTCCTCAAAAGATCAAGGGGTTTGGATGGCTAGGGCGAGATCTCTAGGAAGATTTAGCTCTTGTATTAATGGAGGAGAGAGTATTGGAGAGTTAGGTGGGGAGGAGGAAGAAGAGATCCTTAAATAGGGCCCTTCAATTCGAACCATTACTAGGTTTTGCGACTCCATCGGTACTACTAGTGGGGATCCAAAACTTCCGACCAGGCTCGTTCCAACGGCTTGAAAGTCGCCAGAGCTGCCTCAGAGTATAGGCCAGAAGTTCCACCTGAGTGAGAGCGGAACTTCCAACCGGTACTATGGGACAACCTCAGGTCAAGTTCCACTAAATAGCATTCTCAAAATAGAGAAGTGACTGAGTTGAGGCCAGGCCTCACCGAAACTAGACCAGAACTAGGCTTGGGAGTTATGGGTCGAGAAAACCCTGACCAGAACTACCAACGGCTCATCGGAAGTATCGATAGCAGGTACCATAGGCACAGGGCCGAGGAAATGACGTGGCATTACTAGCCGGAAGTTCCATTCAAAAACAGCCGGAACTTCCGACCGGTACTACCGGTCAACTACCTATCCAAGTTCCGATAAAGGAATACCCCAAAACAGAGAGCTTAATGTAAGCATCCCAGGGGCACCGGAACTAGGCCGGTACTTGTGCCGGTACTACCACCGATGCCACCCTCGAAAGAACCTATGGGCAGAACTACCGATGCATGGTCGATATTTCTAGTCAGAACTAGAAACAGCTCAAACCCTCAAACGGATCGCTCTCTCGCTGAAAACTGGGAAGGTCGTAGGTTCAAATATGGTTTGTGCAAGAAACGAGATTACCCACATCCTTCCGAGTTGGACCCCCTCTTGATAGTACCGGATCCTAAAACAACAAAACAGAGAGAAATGCAAAATAAGAAGCACCCTTGTCATGAGTCTTCAAGAGATGATTCCACCAACTATGATGTGCACATATTTAATTACTATAACCTAGGAACACGATTAAACCACAAGAGGAGTTGTCATCAACACCAAAACACTTAGAGAGATAAATTTCCTTTCAATCTCCCCCTTTTGGTGTTTGATGACAACCCCATAAGATTTGCATAGATATAGTAGATCAAGTACAAATATTTTCAAAGTTAATAAGAGCGCCTCTCCTAGATGTGTGCATGATTTGGAATTTTCTTATGGAATGCAACATTCACACAAAATGATAGGCTCCCCCTTAACTTTTAAATACTAGACAAGTGCAAAGATATAAGAGTAAATGAGTAAGATCATACCTTTGCACCAACAATCACATGGTGAGAGAAAATATAATGGGCAACAATATAGAGAGCTCCACCATATACATCCAACCACAATAATACCATGAGAATACCACATAGATATCAACACATAGTCTCATACATAGATAGCATAAGTGGCACAAATAGACTTCACAAACACACATAGATAAGAAGAATGTTCACGATAATAGAAAGATCAAAGCAAGAACGAGCTCGTGACATATCGTGCAAATCCCATAGTAATAGACATGTTTCTCCCCTTTTGGCATCAAGACGCCTGAAAGAGCATGTGGGCCCCATGTGTGTTTTTGGTAATTAATGACAATCTCTATGGACTAATGTTTGCATTGAGTTGAACTTGTAGGAGTTGTCCATTGGTTTTGCTTGGACCATGTGTTGGTTTTAAGGTGGAAGAAATGAAGAAGAAGAAGCATTGTCCAAGGGCCTTGTGCCTTTTTGGAGTCATATGAGTGGTCATGGATTGATGAAGACAAAGTCAAAGAAGAGGCTTCCCCATGGTTTATGGGGGATCATATGTCAAGTCTTCGTCAAGCGAGTGCGTGCAAGAGCAAGCAAGAAAGGTGTACATCTTGAGAAGGACAAGATCGTCTACACCGTGATCAACTGGAATGCTCAAGGCTAAGGTATATTCTTGATAGGTTTTCCCTTTTGTCGGTCTCATGTTGGTAGTTGAGAGACCGAGTTTAGGATAGATAACCGTACTATCAAGAGGGGCTCTCGAGTGAGTAGCTTGATCATATCGTTCGAAGAGAGCTCAAACCTTTGCATTCTTAGCATCATCATGCTTGGTTGTTATTTGGATCTTATCCATTTGAGGTTTTAGAGCTTGTGGTAATAATCATAACAAGATCTAGTTCATCAAAAACGGATTTCCCTTTTACATCTAATTGCATTTTTGATCTTGGAGGTTTTCTAGATTCTCACCAAGAGAGGTATCTCACATTATAATACTTGATAGATTCTCACTTGGTGATATCCAATATTTTTGTTGGGTAGCTCTTGTTGTCCTCTTTCCAACAAAATTAGTTTCGGGTCAATCGGAGGTACCAAACTCAAGATATCGCTATTTGAATCTTGCCTCTTATTTGTTTTAAAAAGAAAAGGAAAAAGATCTTTTTTTGCCCCAAGCAGTACTACCGGATCTTCCACTGCTCACAGCTACATGCAGCCCATTTGCTTCTGGCCTGGCCGGTGGTACTGGCCCATCGTGGTAGTACCTCCCGGCCGGGCCGACCCAACCTGGCACCCAGCTTCCTGCCTCCGCCCTCTCTTAGCAGGCCGCTCTTGCCTCGCTCCCACACAACGCCCCCACCCACTTGCCCCGCAGCGCTCGCCCTGCTTCCTCGCTCGCACGTGCGCTGCCCTTCCCCCGATCCCCTTTGCTGCCATCTCTCGCTCACTGGCGACCGTTCACTAGCGGCTCCCACTTGCCCGCTTTTTCCTAGCATTGTTTGTTAGCGGGCCGGTAGAACCGGCCTAATCTGGTACTACTAGTCCAGGTTGTTTTAGCCCCAACAGGGAGAAATATTGGGCCCCTATAGAAAGCTCTCTCTCTCTCTCTCTCTTTTTTCATTGGGTCTTTTCTCCTCTATTTGTTCAAGCCTTTTGCCCCATATATTCTCATCCCCTGTGAGCTTGATTAATCTCTTCCCCTCCAATGATTCTTGCCTATATTTGAGAGGAAGATTGAGGAGATCTAGATCTACAATTTGACCAAATCAAATCATCTCTTTGTGACTGAATATTTGGGATCTAGATCTTGGGAGATTTTGTGTTCTCCTTGTGTTCTTCCTCTCTTGTTACCCCAATTGCTTTAGTAGCTTTGTTGGAACTTGAGAGTGAAGTATTGAGAATCTTTGTGGTGTTCTTGCCATTTGCATTAGGTGCATTGGTTTGAGTTCTCCTCAGAGGATTTGCTTGGTGAAATCAAGAAGCTTGTTCCTCTTGGTTTCTTGGAACCTTGGAAGGTTGTGTGGCCTTTGTGGCGTGTTTTTGGGTCCTTCAATTAAGTTGTGAAGCTCTCTCCAAGATTGAGGCCTTGGTGGTGATTATTGGGAGCCTCCAATTAAGTTGTGGAGATATACCCAATCTTTTACGGATTTGGTGACCGTCCTCAAGTGTCCCATAGTGGAATGGGTTCTTGCCACGTGGTGGGTTCTTGGGAGAATAGGGTGAGGCCTCTTGTGGCGTTGGTGATCTTAGTATCGTCCCCCCTCCAACGAGGCGTACTCCCTTGTTGGGAGGAACTCGATAAAATATCACCATCCCTGCGTGCCTCGGTTATCTCTATACCTGAGCTCTTTACTTATGCACTTTACATTGTGATAGCCTTCGTGATTGAAGTAATATATATTTCTATCACATTATTGCTTGTCTTGGTTAACATAAGTTGTTGGTTCACATAGGTGAACCTTAGTATATCTAGGCTTTATGCTTGACAAAAGAAAACGCTGGTTTTATTCCGCCATTGTTAAGCCCATTTCATAAAAGTTTTAAACCGCCTATGCACCCCCTCTAGGCGACATCCATGATCTTCCAATGCCAAAAAGGGACAAAAACCAAATCTATGTGCCACAACCACCAAGATACGGAGAGGAGTGCTCGGGGGTCTAGGTGGCATGCTCCAACTGGTCAGTGGGGGATTAGTGATGGTGTCTTGATCATCATCTTCACTATTGGTCCACTTGCAATTCTCGTCCACCCACTAGGATTTGGTCACGGTGACAGAGCTCGATTCTGGGGACACATCAATGTTGAGCTTCTTCATGATAGCCTTCTCCCTCTTGATACAGTGCCTCATGTCCACATAAGCTTGATACTCACGATATTGCATTAAGAAAAATGGCTTCTTGATCTTCCTCATCAAGGTCTTGGCCCAAGAGGGCTGCCTATTTAGCTTGGGTGGCAGAACATACACCTCATGATCATCATCAGTAGACACATCCTGGCTTGTAGCCTTAGCCTTTTCTTTCTGAGCCTTCCAAATAGCAGCCTCCTTTTCCTCTTGAGTCCTAGGGTTAACGTGCTTTTGCACACAAAGGTGTTTCTCCTCATGGATGGAGAAGCCGTCCTCAAGAAAACAAGTGTGAGTGACTTCCAACCACTTGGAATTGATGAAAGTCTAAAGATAGGGAGCATAGGGGTAAGAACACTTTTCAAGCATAGCGAGCCAAATCTCATTGTACATGTAGTCCATCACATCAATCATCTCAATGAAATCTTTGTGAAGGTAAGTTTGCAGCATGAGGTCAATCTTGAAAGTATGAAGCTGATCAAAGTTACCTGCCTTAGGAGCAATGGTGTTCTGATACACACGACACACAATATCGAAGATAGGAAGAAGGTGAGCGCTTTGACCATTGACGCACCAACCAAAATGTAGAGTGGCTCCATAACATCAACATCGGATGCCTTATCCTTATCATGACATCTCCAACCATTGGCATCTTTCCCAGCTTGAATAGGATACCCAAGGAGAGTTGCAAACTTGGACCACTTAGGAGTCAACAACTGGTTATGAGTCATCAACTTCATACACTATCAAAAAAATCATCCACTTGATTGTCACATCCACAGGGTCAAACTCCATGTAGAGAGTTGAGAGAATTGGGCAATGGATCTCATCAAAGTTCTGACAGTGTTGCATAATCCTGAGAAGCCCAAACTTCCTTCACATGTCATAATCAATCTTCTTCCCCATGTGGGCCACATTGATATGCTTTAGAGGGGTAACAACACGATTTAGGTTCAATACACTTCAATATAGGTTTCCTCTTGCCAAGTAGTGTGAAAGAAAGGATCTCTAGTGCGATAGGCACGTGGAACAACATTGGTATCCTTCTGGCGTAGTTCTGAGTAAGCTTCCATGGTCCATTTAGAGATCTTCTTCTTGTTGGTAGCAGGTCCCTTGCTGACTTTCTTCTTGGACGAAGAGGAAGGTTTCTTCCCTTCGGCTGCATGGAGGGTTGTTGCTGCTTGTTGGAGAGCCATCTAAGCAGTGGGGTGGATGACCTCATGATCTTCTTCATCGATCCCTGGTGGTCCAATAACGGCATCTGGGTTGGTGGGTGTGAAGAATATAGGGACGCTGCTTGCGCTTAGTGCCACCTTGAGAACCACCTTGCCCTAAGAAGAAAGCACATAGGTAGGGAGGGAATGGGAGAGTAAGTGCACAAGTTCAAAAGAGAAACAAAATATAGATTGAAGAAATACATGAGACAGAACTTTACTCCTATTCACCGGAAGCTCCGGTGAGCAGTCAGAACTACCATATGGAGCAGCCAGTCGGAAGTACCAGTCACACCCCACCGATAGTACCGGTGATGGCACGACCTAGGCAGTTCATCAGATCTAGAGCGAAACGAGAGTAAATCCTACAAATGTATGCCAACAATCTACACAAATGTGGTAACCCTAGACCTACCAAGACCTCCCCAAGAAGTTCTAGCCAAAGAACATGCATAGACACGGCAAGCCCATACTCAAGCGAGTGAAATAGCATGATCTCCATTAAAGGAGGGAGATAGGAACAAATACTAGGTTCCATGGTGGGAGATCGAGGTGCGGAAGGTTCCCACAGAGCCAATCTGAAGGAGGAGGACAAAAGTAGTGGGGTCGGCGGTTCCTCCGTGGAGAAGCTGCGTCCGACAACTAGATTCTGTAAGGGGCGAGTCGGGGAGGAAGAAAGGGAAGATTCCCATTTTCCTCTCGGGCCCTCTACTTAAAGGATGAAGTCCCTACCATAAGTATCGATCAAAGGACGGAACTTCCGGTCACATGGGAGTTCCAAGCGCGGTCAGTATTGCCATTCTAGGGAGAAGTTCTGGAGAACTCATCCTAGGACCGGTAGTACCGGTGCATGGCTGGAACTTCTGGTGTTGCCTAAAGAAACTTTCCCATATTTGAATTTAGGCATGGAGTGAACTTGTGCATAAGACGAAAGTGGTTTCAGGATTAGATAACTGCTTAGGTTAGACAGAAGGGGATATAAAAGAACCAAAAGAACACTAAAAGCAACAAAAACAAAAAAAACACAAGAACCAAAGAAGATTGAAATAAAAAGGGTAGGTGGTCGAGGCCACCATATATGAGTAAACTTGGCTTGAAACCACAAAGATATATCTTAGGTTCATTACCAAAACTCATCATTGAAGCTCATTTTGTCTCAATGAGGGACTGTAGAGAATGGATGCATTAATGTGCGCATAATAGGAGTCGTGTTGATTCATAGGAGGAACTACACTCCCCCTAAATCCATGCCTACATCCAAACAAAGATATCCTTTGAAACACGAGTAGGTGTGCAAGCTACTCAAGCAACATTGCTCGAATCTATGATATTTAGCTCATGCCTTAACTCTTGGAACATTGCTTCATCAAGTGGCTTTAGAACCTTGCTTCATCAAGTGAAAAGATCCGCTAGATTGGCCTCAGTAGGAACATACTCCAATAATTTATCCCATCTTGCAACATGATCCCGGATGAAATGATGACGAATCTTAATATGCTTGGTCTTGTTGTATTGTACCGGGTTGTGAGAAATGGCAATGTCACTCTCATTGTCACAAATAAGTGTCACCTTGTCAAAATATAGACCGAGATCTTTCAAGATTTGCTTCATCCATAGCAATTGAGCACAACAACTTGCGGCGGAGATATATATCCGCTTCAGCGATGGACATGGATACGTAGTTTTGCTTCTTTGACGATCGACATACCAAAGATATTTCAAGGAATTAGCAAGGACTAGAAGTTGACTTCCTTTCCACTTTGTCTCCCGCCCAATCTGAATCTGTGTATCCAATGAGGTCAAACTTGGCTCCCTTGGGGTACCATAACCCAAAGTTTGGGGTATGAACCAAATATCAAAAGATTCGCTTGACTGCCACCATGTGGCTTTCTTTTGATGTGGCTTTGAATCTTGCACACATACCCACACTCAACATGATATCTAGTCGGGATGCACAAACATAAAGCAAAGAACCAATCACAGAATGGTAGAGCTGTGATCCACATCCTTAGCCTTGGAGTCGAGATCGAGATTAACCTTTGTGGGAATAGGGGTCTTGGCACCTTTCACTTAGTCCAAGTTGAACCTATTGAGCATATCTTGAATGTATTTGGCTTGGTTGATGAAGGTACCTTTCCTGAATTGCTTGACTTAAAAGCCAAGAAATAATTCCAACTGACCCATCATATACATCTCGAACCGGTTGGTCATAAGCTTGGCAAAATCCTCATTAAAAGATTTGTTAATAGATCCAAAAATAATGTCATCAACATAGATTTGGCAAATGAGCAAGTTCCCTCCAACTCTCTTAGTAAAGAGAGTGGGGTCTATTAGCCCTACTTCAAAACCACGGTCTAGCAAAAGCTCTCTAAGGCACTCATACCATGCACGTGGGGCTTGTTTGAGGCCATAGAGTGCGTTGTTAAGCTTGTAGACATGGTCCGTGAAGAGAAGATCCTCAAAAAACGGAGGTTGCTTGACATAAAATAATTCTTTTAAAGGACCATTAAGGAAAACACTTTTAACATCCATTTGTTGCAATTTAAAACTATGATGAGTGGCATAAGAAATAGGCATGTGAGTAGATTCTAGATGAGCAACAAGGGCATAAGTTTCACCGTAGTTAATACCCTCAACTTGAGAGTATCCTTGGGTCACCAACCTTGCCTTGTTGTGGACGACTATCCCATTGGGATCACGCTTGTTCTTGAATATCCACTTGGTCCCGTTGACATTTTGACAATCTTTTGGCTGCTTCACTAATGTCCACACCTTGTTCCGCTTGAAGTTGTGAAGTTCTTCATTCATAGCATCAAGCCACTCATCATCTTCAAGTGCTTCGAAGACCTTTTGGGGTTCAATATGAGAGATAAAAGCATAATGAGGGATAAAGGAACTTAATTGCCTCCTAGTAGTAGAACCCCTATTGAAATCTCCATAGACATTATCAAGGATATGGCCATCTTTGATTAGCTAGGCGAGTCGATATGCTTAACAGTGGGCTTGGGTCTCAAGACGAGATTCTTTAGCTACCACTTGGTCATTATCACTACCATTTGAGTCCCTGCCTTGACTATAAGAACGAACTTGATCACTATCTTCATCAATATCAACCATTGGAGCATGATCAACAATATTTGGAGAGGTATTAGCTTGGATTTGATCATCATTGGCTTGACCTTGATCAACAATAGCTTGACTTTGGTCATTGTCTTGTGATGTTCCACTATCTTGGGGAGGTAGATCTTTAAGAGCTTGACATTGACTGGGGCTTGAAGAATCATGTACATGAGCAGCTTGGGAGGAGCTTGGAGGATCTTGAAGTGCAACAATTGGTCCTTGAGGGCAAAGATGATCTTGTGAGAGTGAGGGCTCCACTTGAGTGGAACATGGTCCTTCTCCTTCGGCCATAAGGGGTTCCTCAATGGGGCGGAAGAATCCCACACCCATTCTTCTTATGGCTTGAGGAGGAATTTCATCACTAGGATCACGAATACCATCTTACCTCACAAGGGACACATGTTCTTCATCAAACTTTACATTGCTTGTTTCTTCAGCTCTTCCATTGCCTTTTTTTAGACTATATAAGCATGAGATTGATTGGAGTATCCAACGAATATACCCTCTTAAGCCTTTGATCCAAACTTAGACAACCGAACAACCTTCTTGAGAATGAAGCATCTACAACCAAACACCCGAAAGTAACTAAAATTGGTCTTGTAGCCGGTGAGGATTTCATATGGTGCCGTGTTCTTGTGCTTGCGAAGGTATAGCTAGTTGATAGAATGTCATGAGGTGGATATGGCCTCGGCCCAAAAGTTATATGCTGACTTGAATTCCGCGAACATGGTCTGAGCCACGTCCATCAAAGTATGGTTCTTCCTTTCGGCAACACCATTTTGTTGAGGGGTATATGGAGTGGAGTATTGGTGCTTAAACCCCTCATCACTAAGGAACTCATCCAAAGTATAGTTTTTTAACTCGGTGCCATTGTCACTTCGGACGGACAAGATTGTTGCATTGTGTTTCGATTAAACGTGATTAGCAAAGTCGATGACCGTCTTTTGAGTCTCGCTCTTGAACTTGAATAAATAATCCCAAGTGCATCTTGAGAAGTCATCCACAATCACCAAACAATACTTATTCCCTCTAAGACTATCATGAGATGGAGGCCCAAAGAGATCCATGTGAAGGAGTTAAAGAAATGTTTCGTGGTAATTTGATTGAGGACCTTGTGGGGTGACTCATGCATCTTTCCTTCAATACAAGCCATGCACACACGATCTTTGGCAAAGGAAATGTCTTTTAGTCCAAGTATGTGACCCCCTATGTAGAGACTTTGCAAAAACCTCATGTTTACATGGGCCAAGTGGCCATGCTACAACCATCCCACATCAGCTTTAGCATAGAGACATATTCCATATGTAGTGGTGTTTCTCGAGAAATCCACCACGTACAAGTCATGCTCTACGTGCCCTACGAAAGCCACCATGAGAGTCTTTCTCCACATGAGGACCACTGAGTGCTCAGTAAAGAGAGATGAAAGATCCATAATGGCTAGAGCACGAATGGAAAGGAGGTTGTAGCCAAGATTTTTGAAAAGCATGAAGTTAACCAAGGATACATCTGGGGTTACCACCACCTTGCCAAAACCCAATACCTGGGAACTTGTCTTATCACCGTAGGAGACCATAGTGTTAGCAAACTTTGGCCTTATCTCCGACATGATTGACTTACTTCCGGTCATATGACTTGTGGCTCCACTATCGAGCCCCCATTTTGCTTCACCATAAGCAAAGTCCTACAAGAAAACCAAGCTTTGGTTTTAGTTACCCATTTTGCAATTGGTCCCTTTTTGTTAGTAACAAGGATATTTGGTACCCAAATAGTCAATGGTAATGAGTGTAAGAGGTGCCAATATATTTTGCATAGACATGACCATCATAAGATTCACAAAGAATATAGGATGGGTTATTCTTCCCGAAAAAGTTGTCACTTTGCACAATGGTTGGACTATGAGGTGGTTCTTGAGAAATGCTTGATGGCTCTGTGTATGGCGCCAGGAAAATGCTAGAGCGTGGTTGATGTAGATCTCGTTGGGAACCCCAAGAGGAAGGTATGATGAGCACAGCAGCAAGTTTCCCTCAGTTATGAAACCAAGGTTTAATCAAACCAGTAGGAGCAAGGAAACACCCCAAAGGTGTTACTAGCTGAGCTTTGGCAGTGCGCACTACCGGTGCTAGTAGCAACGTGGATACATGCACAACATAACCACAGAACTTTGTCCCCAACTTGCGATGAGGTTGTCAATCTCGGAAAACAAAGGATTAAACGTATCGAATGGAAAGAAGTAAAAGTTTGCAGAAAGTAAACACAAAGAAGTAAAATATTGTAGATTGTATGTAAAAGACAAGGACCGGGATCCATAGTTCACTAGAGGTGGCTCTCCTTAAGATAGATAACATGCTGGGTGAACAAATTACAGCGGGGCAATTGATAAACATCGAGAAAGCAATACATGCATATACTAATCAACTTGACTCCTTTGAGATTCGATTATGCATTACAACATAATACATAGACCGCCATCCAACTGCATCTATGACTAATAATCCACCTTCAGGTTATCATCCGAACCCCCTCCAGTATTAAGTTGCAAGCAACAGATTATTACTTTACAAACTGCGTGTAAAGTAAACAATACGATTTTTCTATGAACACAAGATTGTTGTTTTCTCCCTAGTAGCAATAGCACATCTAGTACCTTAGAGATTTATGTCACTTTCCCAGATTACCAGAGGCATGAACCCACTATCGAGCATAAATACTAACTCTTGGAGTTGCTAGCATCTACTTGGCCAAGATAGCTACTAACAACGGAAAGCGTGCAAGATCACAAATAACAAAGACATGATAGAATCAATAATCAATCTGAAATAGCATCTCAATATCCATCAGATCCCCGCAAACACAACATGTATGATTACAAATAGATGATCTTGATCATGAACGGAGCTCACAAGATCTAGACATGAAAGCACAAAGGAGGAGAACCAGCCATCTAGCTACTACATGGATCCATAGTCCAAGGATGAACTACTCACGCATCACACCGGAGGCTTGCATGGTGATGAAGAAGGCCTCCAGGGTGAATTTCCCTCTCTGGCAGGGTGCCGGGAAGAGCTTCAGATCCCTCCCAATCTAGGGATGGAGATGACGGCGGCTACAGACTCTTTCGTGGATTTTTGATCGGGCCCTTAGGGTTTTCGTCCCGAGGGCATCTTATAGTCGGAAGGGGAGACCGAGGGGGTGCCGGGAGCGGCCACACCACCCCCTGGCGCGGGCCAGGCCTGGCCGCATGGCCAGGTGGTGTGGTGGCCCCCTGACCCCTCTCCTTCTCGTATTCTGGCACTTGATGTCTTCCGGAAAAATAGGCACTTTGGCTTTTGTCCCGTCCAATTCCGAGAATATTCATTTTCTAACTTTCCTGGAACCAAAAACAGCAGAAAATAGGCAGCTGGCACTGTGGCTCTTGTTAATAGGTTAGTCCAAGAAATCATATGAAAAGTACTCCAAAGTTGGAACAAAACACATAAAAAATTATAGATACATTTGCAATGTATCAACATCCCCAAGCTTAACTCCTTCTCGTCCTCGAGTAGGTAAGTGATAAAAAGAAAGAATAATTTTTGAGGTGACATGCACCATCAAAGACTTGATCAAAGTATTTGTAAAACATTCAAAGCTAGGATCATAGTACTTCAATCATAACATGAAAGACAAAGTTCTAGAAATAAGCAAAGAAACTATGATGCAACATGAAAAGGCACAAACAAAAGATTCATGAATAACAATGCTTTGCAAGACGTTTGTTTGTTTCACATAAAGAAAACATAGCATAATAGTATTCAGCTTGTCCCTCATAGAGTAGCAAATATAAATGCATAGGACACCTTCAAAGTTCAAAAGAGTGACTAGATACAATAGTTTAAAACAAGAAATATCAAGTTATGCATCAATCAACTAGTCATGGTCCAATGCACATAGAACTAAGAATGGCCACTATGCTCTCAAAGTAGGTGCATAAAGATAGAAGGTGGAGACTCAATATAATGGTGGAAGAAAGGCCTTTGTAAGAGGAAGTAGGGATTCAAGTCTCATAAAGAGCTTCCAAAAATTATGGTACTTATAGCTTTCAGCTCTCATTGCCCCTATCATAAGCATCTTTAAGGTGATTAAGGTTAAAGTGACACAACTAAGAGGATATGCTTGACAAGTTATAAACTGAAATCTCATGCCCCTTACTTACGAAGACCGATCCTCATGCTACTCAACTTCAGTCACGAGTAAGCTCTTGTCATTGTAAGTACATGTGTATCATTAAGAACCGCCAACGGGGTACCCCTTGCACATGATACGGGAGCTTCCCCATAATCAAAATGACCAGGCAAGCAGACAATGAGCACCTCAGCGATCTTTTTATTTGCTATTTGCATAGGTTTTTATTGAGGATGCTTCATAGAGTGCTCATTATGGTGATGCTGCAAGTTTCCACCATGATTAGGCATGGCTTAGGCTAGCGGCCCATGCGTTTCTCTAACACACATACAAACTCCATGATCTTACAAGTTCCACTTTTATTTCACATCGCCGGGATCCGTAAGCAAAAGAACATGATATCAACGGGGTACAAAGTACAAGTGCAATGTTGAAAGCGTTCCCCATGAAACATGGTTCTGCTAATTTCAACTTATAAAGCGCAAGCATATACGTAACAAGGAAGGACCCAATGGAAGTTTATTAGATGCAAAAAGTAAAGTGTGCCATCAAGTTCGTGAGAGCTTTAATCACTAGTTTTATCATAACAAGTTTAATTGGAAGGTAAACAAAAGCATGAATATACTTGGAATAGCATAAGCTAGTAGGTAGGTATGGTGGACTCTTTGGAATAACTTGGTTTAGGGAGTTGGATGAATGAGTGGAACTCATACTTGGTTGTGGAGGCTAGCAAAAGACTGGGAGCGACAAACTAAGATAGCAATAACGGCCATAATCATGCAGAGCGACAAAACATCATTGATCAAAGCATAAAGTGATACTAAAAGTTGAAAACTAAAGGATCATAAAGGCTATGGTGACTTGAGATAGTCATAACATGGTGTGAGCATGTGCCAAGTCAACCCAAATAAAGCATCAAAGGAGAATACCACTATACTATGCTTTAATATGCTAAAATAACGCATGATTCATCCAAGGCACATTAAGCAATCTCAATTGTTTATAACAAGTCATGCTACAGAAAAGAATACTAAGCATAAAGCCAAAACAATATCAAGCATAGCATGACAAAGCATAGGCCACAGTCAAAAACAATCTCTTTTTACCACATAAGCATGAACTTTCCTACTCTTTTCCAAACCAAACCAAACTATTTGCAAACCAATGTATGAAAGAGGGGGTCCAACCAATTAATTCAGAAAACTAAGAAAACTAAAAACCAAAACGAAAACGAAAAAGAAGACGCTCCAAGAAAAACACAAATGTGCATGAAACAATAAAAATGAAGCGTTTGGAAGAAACCTGGGATTTTTATTGATGAAGAAGGGGATGCCTTGGGCATCCCCAAGCTTTGACGCTTGTACTTCTTGGATATTTCTTGGGGTGACATGCGTGCCATCCCCAAGCTTGAGCTTTAGTCCATCCTTCATCTCATTACTCATTCCTTCCATACACCTGAAAATTTTCCTCCATACAAAACTTCACACAATCTTTATTAGCAACATTAGTGCACTCAAGATAAATAAGTCTTAAGGTTCAGTTCTAAACCCAAATAAACTTCCATTAGAACACTAGATACTGTAGCACTTCCCTCAAAAAGCTCAATTCCCCAAAAGAACTCAAAAACGAACCAACAAGAAGCAAATGCAGAAAATGGCAGAAATCTGTCAAAACAGACCAGCATGTAAAGACGAATTTTTTCGAAGACCTTATGTTGCTCAAATAAAAAAGTGTTGAACTAACGAAAGTTAGATAACAACCTGGGGCATAAGCACAAAAATTCACGCCTCAAAAAGACGTTCAGAGATTTTACACGAATGTTTACGGTGAAGCACAGAAATCTGTTTCGGGACAGCAACTTTCCCAATCATTACTTCACTCTCATTAGAGGTTACTCTTGGCAAAAAAAGCAAATAAAAAGGATAAGGAGAGGTTATTACAGAGGTAATAACTTCCAAGACTCATCTAAAACTTTTGGGTTATCTCCCAATAAGTACTTTTCTTTAACGCCTTTAAGTTAGGCAAAAGAAGCAAGAAAGAATCAAGTGTTCTCAAATGAAGAAGCATTAAGACCAAATTTTGTTTTCATAGGAGAAGCAAAAGAAATCTTTTCTTTATTTTTAGGGAAGTGTTCTATACCTTTCTTTAGGGGGAGTTGATATTTAATGGTGCCTTCTTTCATATCAATGATGGCACCAACAGTTCTAAGAAAAGCTCTTCCCACAATAATAGGACAAGAAGCATTGTATTCAACATCCAAAACATAGAAATCAACGGGGACATAGGCATTATTAACCATAATAAGAACATCATTAATACTCCCCATGAGTTTATTTTTAGCATTATCATCAAGTGGGACATTCAAATAACAATCTTCAAGTTCAGGAAAATCAAGCATATCATAAATCCTTCTAGGCATAATAGAAACAGTACTATCAAGATCACATAAAGCTTTGAAATCAAAGTCATTCACTTTCATATTAATGATGGGTTCCCAACCATCTTCCTGTTTTATAGGAATATAAGCTTTATGTTTCATCTTTTCTTCTTTAATCTTTATGAGAGCATCGGTAATGTGTTTTGTAAAGGCTATGTTCATAGCACTAGCATTAGGACTTTTAGCAAGCTTTTGTAGGAACTTAATAACTTCAGAGATATTGCAACCATCAAGATCAAAATCGAATTTATCATCCAAAGTAGTAGAACTATTACTAGCATCAACACTAGTGGTGGTAATAGTAGAAACACTAATGTGTCTAGGAATTTCATCTTCTCTTTCCCACTTAGCATGTAATTCAGCTAATAGTCTAACATTTTCATCAATTCTTACTTGTATGGCATTAGTGGTTGCAAAGGGATTATCATTAGTTTCAGGTTTAGCATCCATTTTATTGTTCAAAGAGGATTGAGCTTCAGACAAAGATGCTATATTTCTTTCAGCATTGGAGAGTTTCAATTGTAAACTAGGAATTTCCCTATTTAGACTCTCAAGTTGATGGCTAATGTTTTTCAAAATGGTAGATTGTTCCTCCATAGTTTTAGTGAATAGCTTATTTTGCTCATATTGCATTTGCATGAAGTTTTTAGTGGCTCTTTCAACTTCTAAAATTCTTCCTTCACTAGGTAATCCAGGTTTACCATTATAGCCATAAGCATTGTTGCCAAAATTGTTATTTCTTATGAAGTTCACATCAACTTGCTCTTCTTGAGCAACCAAAGAGGCTAAAAGAACATTATTTGGATCAATATGGGCTTTCCCATTAACAAGCATAGACATAATAATATCAAACTTATCACTCAAGGCGGAGGTTTCCTCAACAGAATTTACCTTCCTACCTTGTGGAGCTCTCTCAGTATGCCATTCAGAATAATTAACCATCATATTGTCCAGAAGTTTTGTTGCAGCACCTAAAGTGATGGTCATAAAGGTACCTCCAGCAGCAGAATCCAATAGGTTCCTTGAAGAATAGTTCAA
This sequence comes from Avena eriantha, assembly GCA_910589775.1. Classification (NCBI taxonomy): domain Eukaryota; kingdom Viridiplantae; phylum Streptophyta; class Magnoliopsida; order Poales; family Poaceae; genus Avena; species Avena eriantha. The sequence goes on from OU342743.1 coordinate 552,715,269, forward strand.
TCCTGCATAAAAAGTTTGGATGATCATCCAAGCAGTCGGTCCATGAGTGGGACAATTCTTTACCAAAGATTTCATTCTTTCCCAAGATTGAGCAACATGCTCATTATCAAGTTGTTTAAACTTCATTATTTCACTACTCATGGATATAATCTTAGCAGGAGGATAGTATTTTCCAATAAAAGCATCTTTGCACTTAGTCCAAGAATCAATACTATTCCTAGTTAAGGAATTCAACCACTCTTTAGCTTTTCCTCTCAAAGAGAAAGGAAACAATTTCAGCTTAATGATATCACCATATGCATCCCTATGCTTTTGCATCTCACAAAGTTCAACAAAGTTATTTAGATGGGAAGAAGCATCTTCATTACCAATACCAGAAAATTGTTCTCTGATAACAAGATTGAGCAAAGCAGGTTTTATCTCAAAGAAAGTATCTTCAGGCACATGTGGAGCAATAGGTGTGCTCATAAAATCATTGTTGTTGGTGCTAGTCAAGTCACACAACTTAGTGTTTTCAAGAGTAGTCATTTTTTGGGGTTTCAAATAAGAAAGCAAACTTGTAAAACTAATTTTTTTTGTGTGTTTTTGAAAAAGAAAACAACCAAACAAAGCAAAAAGAAACTAAGAAAAACAAAAATAACAAAGTAAAGATATTGGTTATGAGGGACTCCCCTTGTGAAGATGTCCTTGACTCCCCGGCAACGACGCCAGAAAAATGCTTGATGGGGCGCCAGAAAAATGCTGGAGCGTGGTTGATGTAGAGCTCGTTGGGAACCCCAAAGAGGAAGGTATGATGAGCACAGCAGCAAGTTTCCCTCAGTTATGAAACCAAGGTTTAATCGAACCAGTAGGAGCAAGGAAACACCCCAAAGGTGTTACTAGCTGAGCTTTGGCAGTGCGCACTACCGGTGCTAGTAGCAACGTGGATACATGCACAACATAACCACAGAACTTTGTCCCCAACTTGCGATGAGGTTGTCAATCTCACCGTGTTTTGCGGAAAACAAAGGATTAAACGTATCGAATGGAAAGAAGTAAAAGTTTGCAGAAAGTAAACACAAAGAAGTAAAATATTGTAGATTGTATGTAAAAGACAAGGACCGGGATCCATAGTTCACTAGAGGTGGCTCTCCTTAAGATAGATAACATGCTGGGTGAACAAATTACAGCGGGGCAATTGATAAACATCGAGAAAGCAATACATGCATATACTAATCAACTTGACTCCTTTGAGATTCGATTATGCATTACAACATAATACATAGACCGCCATCCAACTGCATCTATGACTAATAATCCACCTTCAGGTTATCATCCGAACCCCCTCCAGTATTAAGTTGCAAGCAACAGATTATTACTTTACAAACTGCGTGTAAAGTAAACAATACGATTGTTCTATGAACAAAGGATTGTTGTTTTCTCCCTAGTAGCAACAAGACATCTAGTACCTTAGAGATTTCTACCACTTCCCCAGATTACCAGAGGCATGAACCCACTATCGAGCATAAATACTAACTCTTGGAGTTGCTAGCATCTACTTGGCCAAGATAGCTACTAACAACGGAAAGCATGCAAGATCACAAATAACAAAGACATGATAAAATCAATAATTAATCTGAAATAGCATCTCAATATCCATCGGATCCCCACAAACACAACATGTAGAATTATAAATAGATGATCTTGATCATGAACGAAGCTCACAAGATCTAGACATGAAAGCACAAAGGAGGAGAACCAGCCATCTAGCTACTACATGGATCCATAGTCCAAGGATGAACTACTCACGCATCACACCGGAGGCTTGCATGGTGATGAAGAAGGCCTCCAGGGTGAATTCCCCTCTCTGGCAGGGTGCCGGGAAGAGCTTCATATCCCTCCCAATCTAGGGATGGAGATGACGGCGGCTACAGACTCTTTCATGGATTTTTGATCGGGCCCTTAGGGTTTTCGTCCTGAGGGCATCTTATAGTCGGAAGGGGGAGGCCGAGCGGGTGCCGGGAGCGGCCACACCACCCCCTAGCGCAGGCCTGGCCTGGCCACGCGGCCAGGTGGTGTGGTGGCCCCCTAGCCCCTCTCCGTCTCGTATTCTGGCACTTGATGTCTTCCGGAAAAATAGGCACTTTGGCTTTTGTCCCGTCCAATTCCGAGAATATTCATTTTCTGACTTTCCTGGAACCAAAAACAGCAGAAAACAGGCAGTTGGCACTATGGCTCTTGTTAATAGGTTAGTCCAAGAAATCAGATGAAAAGTACTCCAAAGTTGGAACAAAACACAAGAAAGTGAATAAAACCAAGCATGGAACATCAAAAATTATAGATACATTTGCAATGTATCAATGCCCTTCTTCTTCTTGGGCTTGGGGATGTACCCAACTCCTCTCTTGTCAACTTGCCCTTTTGAAAGGTGATCTTTCAACTTCTTGTTTTCTTCAACAAGAGTCACATGCTTGCAACAAGGGTTATAAGAACTAGGCAAATCTACAATATGCATAATGGAAGACTTTGATTGTTCATTGTTCAGTTGAGTTTAAAGTTCCTCATGGGCTTCAAAGAGGCTTGAGAATTTACTCTTTAAGGCTTGGTGTTCATTTTTGAGTTTATCAAGATCCTCTTGACTCCTATCATGACCAACACCAAACTCAACTTTCTCATTTTTAAGCACTTCAACCAAAGCAAGAGCATGGTCACGTTCTTTAATGGGTTGAGACATGGAAGAATTATGATCCTCTACAAGTTAGTGACACTCTCCGCAAGAGTGAATCTCAGATTTTGTTCATCCTCAAGAGATTGTGAAAAGGGAAGCAATTTCATCGGTGGCCTCTCTTTCATTTTTACGTAGAAAGTCAATTAGTTCTTCCTTTTCATCTAGAGTTTCCCTAACATGATCAAGTTAGATTATAAGAGTTTCAAAGGATGCTTTTGTATCATCATACAAATGATCAATGAAATCACACATGCTTACCATCTCTTTCTTTACTTTGACATCATCAAGATCATGCAAAGGATGTTCATTGGAAAGGGATTTGGAAGTGGGTGTTACCTTGGTGGCTTTGGCCATGAGACACTTTTGGTTGGGGTTGATGATGTTCTCATTTGAAGATTCGAAGAGTGACATTCATGGAGTATAAGAAGTGGCAATAGCGAGAACTCCCATGATCTCACCACCTTGACCTTCACTATCATCATCATCCTCCATGCCCGAGAAGTATTATTCATGGACCACCATTGGCCTTTCCTTGTTTGCGAGGTTCTTGTTGGGGAAGTTCTTTTGTTCATTGTATGAGGAGATCTTGACTTTGTCTTGTTGATAAGACGACCACCATTGTATTCTCTATTCTAGAAGGGACATATGGCTACAAAGTAACTCTTGTCATTGTAATTGTAGCAAGAACTCACTTTAGGAGCTTTTGTCATTGAGTTAAATCTTGTGTTCTCCCTTAACATTGACTTCATGCTTGGATTGTTCCAAAAGGATCTTGATGCAAGTGCTAAGTGCTTGCTGAAGGCATACTTGATGTCCTATTGAGACCACTCATTAGTGTCTTATTCTTCATCAACTTCTACCACTTTGGCCTTCAAGGAAAGAATCACCTTTTGAGATCAATAAGCTCGAGCACATGTAGATTACGCATTCTTCTTGGCGATCATCATGGCAATCAATTCACTCAAGACTTCTTGTGATGTCATGATGTGATAGTTGTAGGGTTTCGCGTATGAAAACAATAAATTTTACCCTATGCCCCTGAACCCCCTTGATTGCCAGGACCTATCTATTAGTAATATAGTAACGGGAGGGGCTTTTCGTGAACTTACCCTTGAAGATCGAAAAGCATTATCAATGCTCGGGAGAGCGTGGTTGATGTAGACGAGCTGAAGCCAACCTCAAGGTCGAGATAAAGTCCTTGCGCTCCTTTGGCTCCAACGACTTCTAGTGCCTCAAATGTTGCACCTCGCAGGGAGTTACATGCATCCGGTGCCTAGATATGACTCCAGCTTCCCCAATCCAGCAGCCGTTGCGGAAGTAGAGCTCCAGGGACCACGGTCACGGGAGAGAGAGATAGAAATATCAACTAGAGGTCTCCCCAAAAGTTAGGAAACCTTTATTGAATATTGGTTGTATTTATTGGGTCAAAATACCCCACTAAATATAGGGGAAGGGGAGGTACTCCCTTCCTCAAAATCCCGGGGTGGGACTAATCATGGGAGGAGGTGGGGGGAGGCGTCGTCGGCCACCCCACCATGGGGCCCACATGGGGGATGGCCCAGTAGGGGTGCCGACCACCCCATTGGCCCCTCCTAGGGAGGTGGCCCCCCTCTTAGGCCCTTTCCCCTCCGGGATTTGGCCCATTATGCCTTTTGACCATTTAATTGATTTTCTATTTTATTAAATAGTTATGAATAAATGATTAAATGAATATTTAACATTCATTTACATATTATTCAATCTCCGTGGCTATGGAACACCTTCCACCCCCACTCCGGACATCCTTTGGATTTACCTTCCGGTTTTCTCTCTTCTCTTTCTTCGGTGATTCTACTTGTGGGGCCCCCGGATTAATCATCCGAGAAATCCCTGTTATGCATACACCATGTTCCCATGATCAGTGAGTCGTGGAACATAACCGACAAGTATCATTACAACATCCGGGACATGCCGAATTACAAGACTTACATAAATGTCGTTATGGCTACATCAATAATCAGCAGCGGAACTTCATCAAGCGTAGAGCCCGATCCATGCCTTAACCTACAGGCCACTGACTGGGAGAATGTCCTAGCTCGCATAGTCGTCAATGTCACCTTCTTCTTGATATCTGACCAAGTTAATAGCCAGGGACAATGCCAGTGAGTACGTTGAATGTACTCACAAACCACCTTAAGATAACAATAATAATAAGAGGATATGCATTATGGCTGTGTTAGTAGGAGGGCTCCAAGAAAGGTTCTTTTCTCAAATAATTTCTCTTGTAGATATAGCATCTACATATCTTTGTTGAAAACTTTTGTAAACCATTTTGGAAACTTTTTTAAAAGATTTGTAAACACTAGGATTAGGGTACCCACTTGTTCCCGTCTTTAGGTCGTCCCACGACCAAACTCCTTTCATTCCTTTCTGACCATCCCATGGTCAAAACAGGTATCCTTTCCGACCATCCCATGGTCAAAACATTTCGAAAGCCATTTCTTTTCAGAAAAATCCTTTTTGAAAAAAAAACCAGCACCGCTCTACAGCAACCTTCCCAACCGTCCATGACCGCGGACGCGGCTATTCGAATAGATTTACACTCTGTAGAGGTTGTACACTTTACCCACACCATCCGGGTACACTACCCTGATCTACACCGATCGTGGGTCGAGTAACCGATCAAGACTCTCCGGATGCCCACTCCAATATAAGTGCCTACCCTATGAGTGTTACTCCCCTCAAAATCGGGACGTCGGGTACCGAGGACCAACCGGAGCACATTTTACACTTTACATAGTGGGCGCTTTCAATGAGGGGCTCACAGTAACGCGTCGAGGCCCGCAAACCCTTCGTTCCTTCTCCAGGTCGATGTCCCACATGGACCCTTATGTGAGAAGGCCCACCCTCCAGGGATCGCAATCCCCTGTAGTAGTTACGAGGCATCTTATACCAGAATAGACAACCCTCAAATCCAGCCATGTCCCATTCTAGAGTAATGTGGTTGCACAGGGTTAATTGTTCTAGCAAAACTGCAAAGAACCGGGTGCGTTTTTGTAAACCTTTTTCCTCCATCTTTCCTTCAGCATTTTGTAAAACAAAACCTTTTTTTTTCTCAACATATCTTGGGAGGTCCCACCTCGCCAAGGTTTTATCATAAAACATTTGGTAAAACTTTTTCCGGGGTCTTCCCATCCTCTAGTTTTTTTGCTTCGGCTAAAACGGGGTCTCAAATGGGTATGATGTAATGCACCATCTATTCTACTAGGTACAAGTAGGTGTCACCAAGGGGGTTGTACTTAATAGTACAAAAGTGTAATAGTTCAGAGGAGCCAAACCACTACCATATATACATCAACATATAATAAAACAATGCAGTTTCATAAATAGTAGATAGAACATGCATAAGTAAAATAGTAGGACAAGGCTTATGAGCAAGAAGGTGGCTTGCCTATGATCATAAATATGCAATATGTCTCTGGACTTCTTCTTTAGATAACCAAGAATACCAATACCAATAATAATAAGATCTCTTCTTCTCGGCGTCAATACGAGCGCAACTATCGTCGTCAAGACAGCACATGCAAACAAACCAAGCCACAATCAACACAAGGCATACAAGCACCAATACAATACATCAAGCAATTGAATAATACCGAATTAAGATTCAGATGGTTTTGAGAGCTTTGGATTTAGGAGATTGAGATGGCCTTGGAGAAGGGGATGAACGTCCCTTAGGGTTTTATAGTCCAGAAATTACCTAGGAGAGGGGTTATGCACCAAGGACATATTCTATATGATACCATTGTGTAAAAATGATACCAACCGATAGGGTTTGATAAAATGAGACCAACAAAAGTGGTTTCACTATTTTATCACTTTTCTTTGATTTCCTATGAATTTTCTAGTGATAAAGGCTCTAGTTTAAGGAAATAATTCACCAGAAATGTTCTATATGTCCAAAAATTATTTACTTGGGTGGTTAGGTAGGTCTTGATGTACTTTTTCACTGAGGTTTGGAATCACTCCAAAATATTTACCAGAATGCCCTCAGGAAATTCCCAAAGGCAGTTCTGTTTCTAACTTGTCTTTTTCACCAGATTAAATCTACAGGGACTTTTGATATGAAGCAAAAGTCAATGGATAGGTACTTTGAATACAGTTCTGTAGAAATTGAAATCACCCACTTTGGAGTGCTGAAACTCCAGTAGTGATTTTTCTACTGAAACTACCCTAGCCAGAGATGATTAATTCACCAAAGTTGGACAAAGCATCAATAAAATTTGATCTCCTGGGTTTTGAAGGATATTGGTATTCGTGTGTTCTAGGAGTTGGAATTAGGTCAAAACCACTTATGGTTTGGTCTAGGGAATTTTCTAAAGTCAGATTGTGACTGTTTTGTTATTTTTACTACCGGAAAACAAATGCTCAACTTGGCATAGGGATAATTCCATGAGATAGGTACATGCAACACCTACCAATACAATTGGATTTACCCAATTTGGGTTTACCAATCTCACAGAAACAATTATTTATTGGAATTGACACACTTTTGTATTTTTATTACTAGTAAATATCTGGATATTATTTTGATGCAAAACTGGTTCTGAAAGATGGAGCATACACTATATTTCATGGTAAAATTTATATAAGGGAGTTTTGGGCATTGTGCAATTTCATTTTGAATTAAAGTAACTGACTAAAATCAGATCTGGTAAGGAAATGCTAAAAGAAAAGGAAAATTGCCTCACGGGCTAGGATCCGGGGCAAAGTGGGCCGCAGAGAGAGGATTCAGCCCAGTTGGGCTCGCTGGCACGAGCAGGAGGCGGGTTCAAATCGCTGATGGGTGGGGCCCAATCGCCAGCGTCAACGGGAGCGCGAAGGGGTATCTGTGAACAACGGCCGTTGCATCTAGCCACGATGGACGATGGTGGTTCGTCTCCGAGCTCGCAACGGCCAGGCAGCGGCGGAACCCTAGAGCGGCTCGGGATGGTGGCGGGGGAGCTTACCAGAGGACTCGGGAGGTGCCGGAGAGGGTGCTGGGCGACGGAGGACTCCGGGGCGAGTCCAGGGAGGGGCGGCAGCAGCGCCCTCGTTGCTGGGACCTTGCTCGCGCAGTGGCGCCCAAGAGGGAGCTCGCCAGAGCTTGACCAAGGCGACGGTAGAGACGGTCCTGGGCAAAAAAGAGCGTAGGGTTAGATGCAGGGGGCATGGGGAGTCCGGGAAGCTAACATGCAGAGGGGAGAGGCAGTAGGGAGGAGCCCTTGCTCGGTAGATGGGGAGGCCGAAGCTTTGCTTCCTCTCTCCCTCGAGCAGCTCAGAGTAGGGGAGAGGGAGTGGAGTGCGGGGGAGGTGTGTGACGGGGAGAGGGGCAAATGAGCCAAGGATGGGGATGTGGGGTGGCCTGTGGCCCGAGTGGGGAGGGTGTAGGAGGGACCAAGTCCATGGACAAGCTTTGGAGGGTGCTGGGCAGTCATTGGTTGACAGGGGCGGTGAGGGGTGAGAGGTGGGGGTGCTCTGGGTCCTGTAGGAGCAGAGAGGGCCAGCAGGTGGCTGCTGCAAGATAATTGGCCTCACATGCTTGTCTCTCTCTCTCCTTCTCACTTCCAAGCACATGGGACAAGGGAGAGTGGTTGCTACAGTAGCTTAGCTACAGTGCACACGACCCGGACTGAGGTATGTGGTGGTGGGGGCTTGCTGGTGAGGATTGGTGAGGTTTTGATGGAGTATTAGTGCAAGGTTTTGATCATAATCCAAATTTGGCAAAGTTGATGATTATGAAGAAGTCTTTGAATTAATCTTGGCAAGATGAGTGATTGGTACTGGTAGATGGTTTAGGTCAGGATACATCTCCAAGATTTATTTGGGATTGATTGGATCACTCTAGATTACTTTTGTATCATTTATTCAAAAAGTGCAGAAATGGTTTCTAGAGGCTAATGTGATATTTTTACATTATACAAAGTGATATTTTGGTGTGAAATGGTCCTAGATACCATATTACACCTTAGGGGATTTTATTGGGATTTATTGAGGTGGGAAAGTATTTTTAAAGGATTATTTCTTGTTTCTGCCATTTAAGACAAAGGGCAAAAAGAAATAGTAAAGAGTCTCAAAAATATTTATTCTTGAGATGGGACTGTAGGGTATGATATATGGATCTCAATTGAGCCAGAAGTTGGGGAAGTGTTTTGGCAAAAACTAAACTTTCCTTTATGGAAGAGGTTTTGGAGGTTTTGCCTATTAAAGGAATTAAATAGATTTGGGGCCATAATAATTATGGATAATATTTGATAAATCTTGATGATCAAGTTAGATGATGTAAACAAGGTGTAGAAACCATTTGCAACCTTGGGAAATTGGAAATCCAACTTGAATTAGATGGAAAACAAGGAGTTGTGGATCTAGGGTGATGTTATTTTTATACCACCAAAACATGGGTGTATCTTGGAACTCAGAGCTCACCTTGATGCAAGGGATATATGGATAGCTATACCAAGTCATATATATGATCATGGTAGAAGGAGTTTGGATTGGTTACATTTTAGGTGGTCTGGAAGTGATGGCAAACTTGGTTGAAAATAAGGCTGCCATACCAGATGACTCATGTTGCCTTATAAACCATGTGGGTTTAAGAGGCACAAAGATCCACTTGTAACATGTGTAGTAGATATTGATAGACCTATATGAGTAGAACACAACCATGCAGAGAGTTGGTCCATAGAAGGTTGGATGATGGTGTGAGCTTCTGTCAAAGTAGGCATGTTGACTAGATTTGCAGGAAAAGTTATCTTCTTGCCTGCAAAACCATCAAGAACAAGTGGGTTGGAGGATTATTTAACCAAGTACAAGAGTGGGCCTTGGTAGTCCTTAGGATGGTTAACAAGATGTTTCAAGTGTATTAACAAAATTGCACAAGGGTTGAGAGAGGGAGACATCCAAAAAGGTGATGTTGGAAATAGTTTTCCAGACTTAGCCAAATTTGGCAGATTTAGGGTTTTTGACTAGAGTAAGAGAGGGAAGGCTTTTTATGGATAGTAAGATACCAAAGCATCATCAAGTAGATGAGGTTTAAGAGTATATTGAGTATAAGGGATCCATGCTTGATATTGGTCTTTATTGACTTCGAAGCTTTTAGAAGGGATCACTTTAGAATTGATCTAGTTAAGGGTTTTAGATGATCACCTAGTGGCTAGAGATCAGATCCATATTGTATTTTTTCTTAGGATTTGGTGATCTTGAAGTATCTTGATCCTAGAGGATGAGCTCCTAGAGTAGCTCATACTACTTCTAAGCAATCAAGTCAAACAGCAGATCAAGGCAACTCATCTTACAAACAAATCAACTACTACTAGGGTGACCATCAAGCTTAGCTTGAGGTAAGGATGGGCAATTTTGAGAGGTTGGAGTTTGAACAAGGTAAGGTCCTTGGTACATCTACCAAGAGTAGAGTTCAAAAGATTTATAAAAGGTTTTGGAAATCTTTGAGGTAAGAGTGGTTGAAGGTCTGTCTTGAAAACATAAGGAGATTATAGTAAGTAGTTGTCCATAGTTTGGGGTGTTAGAAGCTACTAAAATAGTTGGTTGGCAAAGGCTTCTTGGCTCAGGTTTTAAAATGCCAGAACATTTGAGAATATGTAAAATAAGCCAAGACAGTTTTGGGAGATAGCTTTTTGACAACTAATGAGTATATCTTCTAATACACATTCATAAGCATAAACATTGTCAAACAACATGCAAATACTTCATCACTAAATAAGAAAAAGTTTTTGTTTCCCCCTGATTTTTGCATTCTGGACAACTAATCAGGGTTGCTGAAATTGGGATGTTACAGACCTTTCCCCCTTAAAAGAATCTCGTCCCGAGATTCAGGAGAGTAGGGTTAGGGGTTTTTTAGTCGGGTTGATTCTAGGTATCTTACGCATACTATCTTACGGACTCCGTCTTTGAAAGTGCCTACTTTGTCGATGAAGTTGAGCTTCAGTCTTCCGGGATGCACGGACAGTTGAGCAGAGTCCAGTCCGATGGCGAGGGATGACCTTCTTTTCCTTCCGGACTCTATATCTCGAGGGCTTAGCCTGGGCGGACTATCTCGATGCTGAACTTCACAGAGTACTCGTCGGAGGGTAGAATCTACGATTGGGAGTACCTCTGTCTAAGGATTCACAGCTCTTCTGTAGGGTTGTAGAGTATCCTATTTAACGATTTTAGGGTCGGGACTCCTGAGTTTGCTTTGGCGAAGGGTTACCCTACTTTGCGGGAAAGACGCAGTCTTTCCCCCTTAGGATTAAACTAGGGTAGATCGGAGAGTTGACATAGTCCTTCCTTCTTGGAGTTGTGGATTAACGTTTTGAAGGCTTTCACCCATCTTCCTCTGCGAGTTGGAAGCTTCCGGTGACATCCGTGAAGGTAGGTCATACGGGCTTATGTACTACGATTATTTGTACTTAGCCAGTTGGAGTCTCAAGTCCTCTAAGCGATTGGAACTGGGCAGATAGCGATCCTCTGGTCCTTCGGGTGGGTCTTCAGCTGAAGTAGCGGAGGGAATTCATAGAATCTTCAGTTAGTTTCTCTTTGGATATTCATGGGTTGTTGTTTGGTGGAAGGACTTCGGATCCGGGAATATTTTATGAGGTATCTCCTGGTAGACAGTCTTCTGAAGATTGAGTGAAAGACGCAGTCTTTCCACCTTAGAGCCTCACTAAGGTTCATCAAGAAGGGTGCGGATCTTCTGTCTTGGAGTGCTGACCGATGTTAGCGGAAGGTTGTATCTTCCCGGAGTCTTGAGCTGAGGTTGTCGAGGGACGCCCTATTATATAAACCTTGGCGAGGGTGCTTTCCTATCGAAGCCTTATGGAGTTAGCTCAGGGCAAGCTAGCAGTTTATGACTCTCCTGGCTAGTCTTTAGTTAGGGTGGGTGCAGTCAGCGTCAGAGAAGAGGTCTTCACTCGAATCCCTTGCGTTGCTTCTGCTTGAGGGCGGAGTGGACTCGTTGTCTTCATGCATCCTCATCTTCAGGTTTTTGGATTATTTTGTCCTTCTAGTGAGGAACTTCCCGTTGGGTTGGGTAGGGTCGACTAGAATAGTTAGTCTCTTGAGGTGGTTGGAAGGTCTAATATACCGGGGGACAGCATAGTTAGGTCTTCACTTCTTGTCTTGGTAGACATTTCTGGTGGTTTCTTGTGGATATTGAGGATCCTTCGGGGGTTGACTTCTGGCTTCAACGGGATTTCTTGCTATAGTAGACTAATGAACAAGGGAGAGTTGCGCTATTGAAGAATCTTGAGAGGTGAGTTGGACGAGGTATGCCATCCTGCTAAGGTGAAATCTTCGAGTTGATTCTGACCTGACGATGTCGAACTCCTGGTTCTTGCGATGCTTTTCCTCTCATATACTCTCGAGGTTAGTCTAGGTCTCATTACCGACAACTAACACAGGGGTTTCCTGAGTTACTAGGTGGGTTATCGCTCCTCGAGTCACTTTGTTTAAGGAGGTCAAGGCAAACCAGAACATACAAACAAGGCGAACAGAGCGAGGGAATCGCAATGTCCTCGGCAGACAACACACATCAAGCAACACAGGATGCACTTAGGCAAACAAACATGGTCAACACTAGGGACCAAGGAGTTAACTACTCGTGATATAGGGGAATCCTATCGTATGACTATTGACCCTAGATATCGTCTTTCTTCAGGTCGAAGTCACTATCTTGCCGATAAATCCTTCGTCGTATCTTGGACGCTTCTCGATAGTGCAACACCCGATATCTTCTGATTGTGAGGATTCCGTTGGTAGAGCGATATTGTAGTCTCTTGTGTTTGCTGGTGGTTGCTTGTCTTCATCTTGTTCTCATTGTCTTTACCGGGTTCTAGATCCTCGTTATTTAAAACCCGTAGGTTTGAAGTTTGGATGAGAGTTAGAGGAAACCATTTTCGAAAGCATTTACTTAGAGTAAGAGAAGAAGTAGAACTTTTTGAAACTCATTGGGAAACTAATTTTTGAAAGCCGAGGTTTTCAAGGTAACGTTCCTATCTAACGACCATGCTAACTAAGGTTCTCCTACAGGCAGGATGGCTCTGATACCAAGTCTATGGGGCCCCCCGGATTAATCATCCGAGAAATCCCTGTTATGCATACACCACGTTCCCATGATCAGTGAGTTATGGAACATAACCGACAAGTATCATTACAACATCCGGGACATACCGAATTACAAGAATTACATAAATGTCGTTATGGCTACATCAATAATCCTCAGCGGAACTTCATCAAGCGTAGAGCCCGATCCATGCCTTAACCTACAGGCAACTGACTGGGAGAACGTCCTAGCTCGCATAGTCGTCAACGTCACCTTCTTCTTGATATCTGACCAAGTTAATAGCAAGGGACAATGCCAGTGAGTACGTTGAATTTACTCGCAAACCACCTTAAGATATCAATAATAACAAGAGGATATGCATTATGGCTGTGGTAGTAGGAGGGCTCCAAGAAAGGTTCTTTTCTCAAATAATTTCTCTTGTAGATATAGCATCTACATATATTTGTTGAAAACTTTTGTAAACCATTTTGGAAACTTTTTTAAAAGATTTGTAAACACTAGGATTAGGGTACCCACTTGTTCCCGTCTTTAGGTCGTCCCACGACCAAACTCCTTTCATACCTTTCTGACCATCCCATGGTCAAAACAGGTATCCTTTCCGACCATCCCATGGTCAAAACATTTCCAAAGCCATTTCTTTTCAGAAAAATCCTTTTTGAAAAAAAAACCAGCACTCCTCTACAGCAACCTTCCCAACCGTCCATGACCGCGGACGCGTTTACACTCTGTAGAGGTTGTACACTTTACCACACCATCCGGGTACACTACCCTGATCTACACCGATCGTGGGTCGAGTAACCGATCAAGACTCTCCGAATGCCCACTCCAATATAAGTGCCTACCTTATGAGTGTTACTCCCCTCAAAACCGGGACGTCGGGTACCGAGGACCAACCGGAGCGCATTTTACACTTTACATAGTGGGCGCTTTCAATGAGGGGCTCACAGTAACGCGTCGAGGCCCACAAACCCTTCGTTCCTTCTCCAGGTCGATGTCCCACATGGACCCTTACATGAGAAGGCCCACCCTCCAGGGATCACAATCCCCTGTAGTAGTTACGAGGCAGCTTATACCGGAATAGACAACCCTCAAATCCAGCCATGTCCCATTCCAGAGTAATGTGGTTGCACATGGTTAATTGTTCTAGCAAAACTGCAAAGAACCGGGTGCGTTTTCGTAAACCTTTTTCCTACATCTTTCCTTCAGCATTTTGTAAAACAAAACCTTTTTCTTTCTCAACATCTCTTGGGAGGTCCCACCTCACCAAGGTTTTATCATAAACTTTTTCCGGGGTCTTCCCATCCTCTAGTTTTTTGCTTCGGCTAAACGGGGTCTCCAAAGGGTATGGTGTAATGCACCATCTATTCTACTAGGGACAAGTTGGTGTAACCAAGGGGGTTGTACTTAATAGTACAGAAGTGTAATAGTTCAGAGGAGCCAAACCACTACCATATATACATCAACATATAATAAAACAATGGAGTTTCATAAATAGTAGATAGAACATGCATAAGTAAAATAGTAGGACAAGGCTTATGAGCAAGAATGTGGCTTGCCTGATGATCATCAATATGGCAATATGTCTCTGGACTTCTTCTTTAGATAACCAAGAATACTAATACCAATAATAATAAGATCTCTTCTTCTCGGTGTCAATACGAGCGGAACTATCATCGTCAAGACAACACATGCAAACCAAGACGCAATCAACACAAGGCATACAAGCACCAATACAATACAGCAAGCAATTGAATAATACCGAATTAAGATTCAGATGGTTTTGAGAGGATTGGATTTAGGAGATTAAGATGGCCTTGGAGAAGGGGATGGACATCCCTTAGGGTTTTATAGTCCACAAATTACCTAGGAGAGGGGTTTTGGACCAAGGACATATTCTGTATGATACCATTGTGTAAAAATGATATCAACCGATAGGGTTTGATAAAATGAGACCAACAAAAGTGGTTTCACTATTTTATCACTTTTCTTTGATTTCCTATGAATTTTCTAGTGATAAAGGCTCTAGTTTTAGGAAATAATTCACCAGAATGTTCTGTATGTCCAAAAATTATTTCCTCGGGTGGTTAGGTAGGTCTTGATGTACTTGTTCACTAAGATTTGGAATCACTCCAAAATATTTACCATAATGCCCTCAGGAAATTCCCAAAGGCAGTTCTGTATCCAACTTGTCTTTTTCACCAGATTAAATCTACAGGGACTTTTTATATGAAGCAAAGGTCAATGGATATGTACTTTGAATATTGTTCTATAGAAATTGAAATCACCCACTTTGGAGTGCTGAAACTACAGTAGTGATTTTTCTACTGAAACTACCCTAGCCAGAGATGATTAATTCACCAAAGTTGGACAGAGCATCAATAAAATTTGATCTCTAGGGTTTTGAAGTATATTGGTATGCATGTGTTCTGGGAATTGGAATTAGGTCAAAACTACTCAGGGTTTGGTCTAGGGATTTTTCAAAAGTCACATTGTGACTATTTTTGTTATTTTTACTACCGGAAAACAAATGCTCCACTTGGCATGGGGATAATATCATGAGATAGGTACGTGCAACACCTACCAGATACAATTGGATTTACCCAATTTGGGTCTACCAATCTCCCAAAAACAATTATTTATTGTAAATGACACACTTTTGTATTTTTATTACTAGTAAATATCTCGATATTATTTTGATGCAAAAATGGTTCTAAAAGATGGAGCATACACTAGAGTTCATGGTAAAATTTATATAAGGGAGTTTTGGGGCATTGTGCAATTTCATTTTGAATTAAAGTAACTGGCTAAAATCAGATCTGGTAAGGAAATGCTAAAAGAAAAGGAAAATTGCCTCACGGGCTGGGATCCGGGGCTAAGTGGGCCGCAAAGAGAGGATTCGGCCCAGCTGGGCTCGTGGGCACGGGCGGGAGGCAGGTTCAAATCGCTGACGGGTGGGGCCCGGTCGTCAACGTCAGCGGGAGCGCGAAGGGGTATCTGAGAACGAGGGTCGTTGGATCTAGTCGCGTTGGACGGTGGTGGTTCGTCTCCGAGCTCGCGACGGCCAGGCAGCAGCGGAACCCTAGAGCGGCTCGAGACGGCAGCGGGGGAGCTTACTAGAGGACTCGAGAGGTACCGGGGAGGGTGCTGGGCGACCGAGGACTCTTGGGCGAGTCCAGGGAGGGGCGATAGCAGCGCCCTCGTCGCAGGGACCTTGCTCGCGCAGATGGTAAATGTGGTTGATACGTCCATTTTGCATCACTATTCTATGTATTAATTCACTATTATTCATTGATATATTTCATATTGAGAGGTGATACTTATGTTATTTCATCTATTTTTGCATGGTTGATGACTTTTGGAGCATGGACTGCTGCAGTCAGGATTCTGATGGAAAATGTGCTGTTTGGAGGCAAAATTCGCGAAGATCAGAAAATCCGGGAAAATATACGGAAAACCCTATTTTCCCAGAAGACTAAGGATGCCTGAAGACGGAGTGGGGATGGGCCACAGGGGGCCCACACCACCCCATGGCGCGGGCAGGCCTAGGCCGCGCCAGGAGGTGGTGTGGCCACCCTGGCCCACTCCAGCCTCTCCCCTCTAGCATATATCATCCTCCCGAAATCCTAAGACTCGGGGAGTGACCACAGAAAGATTCCGCCGACTCTGTAGGGCGGAAAACACCGAGAGAGAAAGATCTCTCTGGCAGAGATATTTCTGTCGGGGGAATTCCTTCCCGGAGAGGGGAGATCGTCGCCATCAACACCACCATCAAGCTGGACTTCATCGGGATCATCATCATCACCACCACCATCATCATCAGCAGCACCCTCATCACCATCTCCATATTGCTGTAACAATTGCGTTGAATCTTGCATAGTTCATAGGGGAACCTTTCCCGATGTTGATTACTCTTTGTAGTTGATGCTATTGAGTGAACCATTGAATTATTGTTCATGTTCAGATTGTTATACATCATTATTCCATCTCTGATCATGATCCATATGATGTCTTGTGAGTAGTTTGTTTTGTTCTTGAGGACATGGGAGAAGTCTTGTTGTTAGTAGTGGAGTTGCGTTGAAAAAGATTCAATAGATTGTTATTTAAGTTGTGGTGTACTTCTTCTAGTGGTGTCATGTGAACGTCGACTACATGACACTTCACCTATATGGGCCTAGGGGAATGCATTGTGTATTTGGCTACTAATCGTAGGTGTTGCCGGAGTGACAGAAACCTGAACCCCCGTTAGGAAACCATTGCACAAGGGACATAAGGGTCTTAGAGTTTAAAGTTGTGGTTAGGCTTCTACCTTAATTACTTTCTTGTACTTACGGATGTTTGCAAGGGGTATAATCACAAGTATGTATTAGTCTTGGATGGGGCGGTACATTAGCACAGGTTCACCCACACAACACTTAGCAAGCTAAAGACGATTAATCGACTATATGAAGCGAAAGCACTTGACAGTCTTCCCATGTGTCCTCGAGAAACTTGGTCATCTTAAAAAATACAACCGGCTTGTCCTTTGCTGCATAAAGGATTGGGCCACTTGCTGCTTTTATTCCTACTGTCTTTTATTTACTCGTACTTTGTTTACTTGCTTTATCAAAAACCCCTAAAAATCCATTTGCTAAGTATTTGCAGAGAATTCCTGATCCATACCACTAGCCAGCACCTTCTGCTCCTTGTTGGGTTTGACACTCTTACTTATTGAAAATACTGCGATACACCCCCTATACTTGTGGGTCATCAAGACTATTTTCTAGCGCCGTTGCCGGGGAGTGAAGCGCTATTGGAGAGTGGAACTGGTAAAGGAAACTTCTACTTGAGTATTGTTTACTTCTGTTAGTTGCTTTATTTTCGTTATGGATAATTCGCTGAGTTTCTTATTTGGTAATGCTACTACCACTACTAAGGTAGTAGATAAGCCACCACCTGCTGAGAATGATGTTTCCAAAATACCTACAAGAATTATTGATCGTGTTATGGATAACTACTATGTTGGGGATGGAACTGTCCATCCCGGTGATCATTTACTCTTTATACACGAATTATGCGGGTTGTTCAAGTGTGCAGGTATTACTACAGATCAAGTTAAGAAGAAGTTATTCTCATTATCACTAAAAGGAAGAGCTGACGAATGGTATAAGCTGCTGAAGAATGGTCAAGCTCTGGAATGGGAGGAAATAGTGCCTCTCTTTTATTTAAAGTTTTATCCTCCTAGTGAGATTCATAAAGATCAGAATCAAATATACAACTTTTGGCCTCTTGATGGAGAGAGTATAGCTCAAGCTTGGGGGAGATTGAAGTTACTAATTCTCAAATGTCCCATTCATGAGCTCCCCAACAATATTATTATCAGCAACTTTTATGCAAGGCTCCCTCTACATGATAAAGATTTATTGGATGCTTCTTGTGCTGGATCATTCACTCGCATGGAAGAAGAAGCTAAATGGGATCTTCTGGACCGTATTCAAGACAATGCTGAAGCTTGGGAGAATGACAAAGGTAGAAAGTCAGGTATAAATTATGATTATGAATGCATTGAATCTTTTATGGGAACTGATGACTTTCAAAATATTATTAATATTTATGGTCTTGATTTGCAAGTTATTACGAATTTCTTTAGAGCTTTTTCTTCCTATATCGAAATTCCAAAAAGGGGATGGAACAAATACCATGCACCTTACAAAGATATTGTTGACTATGCTCCTATTGGAAGTGCTGAGTATTGCATTATTGACCCCATCTTACCCGAACCTTATATCGAGAAGATTCCCTTACCCGAAAAGGTAAAGGACCATCCTATGATAACTAATGTAATCACTAAAAGTGAAAAAGGAACTGTAAAACCTGATGAACAAATAAACATTGAACCTGTGGTAGCAATTGTGAAAGACCTTGTCACTAAAAGCGTAGAAGATGGGCACATAGTCTTTTGTGAGGATGCTTCTAATATTGTTTCACATCCCAATAGAACTAAAAAGGCTAGTGTTCCTGTGCTTTCTTTTAGAATTGGTGATCATTGCTATTATGGTTTATGTGATATTGGTGCAAGTTCTAGTGCTATTCATTATGAGCTTTACAGAGAAATTATGCATGAAATCAGTACTTGTGAGTTGGAAGAGATTGATGTGGTTATTCACTTTGCTAATAGAGAGACCATCTCTCCAATTGGTATTGTACGAGACGTGGAAGTTCTTTGTGGTAAGATTAAGTACCCTGCTGATTTTCTAGTACTTGGTTCGGCTGCTAGTAAAACCTACCCTATCATTTTTGGTAGACCTTTCTTGAGTACTTGTGGAGCTATTATTGATTGCAAGAGGGAGAAAATCTTGACTAAGTTTGATGGGGAATCTTATGAGTTTAATTTTTCGAAATTTGCTAAAGAACCTTGTGAAGAGGAAACCCATAATGAGGATTTTAGGGTTGAACAACTTGCTTCTATTTCTCTTGCTCCTAACAATGCTTTGCAGCAATGTATGGAAGATCATGAAAGTGAAATCTTCATGGAAGAAAGGAATGAGATTGACAAGATTCTCCGTGATCAGCCTATGATGCTTAAGCACGACTTGCCTGTAGAAGACTTGGGTACCACGATGCCACCTAAAAAGGATCATGTTTTCGATCTAAAACCTCTCCCTGATGATCTTAAATATGCTTATATTGATGATAAAAAGATATATCCTGTTATTGTTAGCGCTAAACTTTCAGGGAAGGAAGAAGAAAGGTTATTAGAAGTTTTGAGGAAACATCGAGGAGCTATGGGCTATACTCTGGATGATTTAAAAGGGATTTCACCTACTATATGTCAGCACTCTATCAACATAGAACCAGATGCGAAGCCGGTAGTGGAGCACCAACGACGTTTAAATCCTAGGATGAAGGAAGTGGTAAGGAATGAGGTATTGAAACTCCTTGATGCTGGTATTATTTACCCTATTGCTGATAGTGAATGGGTTAGTCCTGTTCATTGTGTTCCTAAAAAGGGAGGTATTACCGTTGTCCCTAATGATAATGATGAGCTTATTCCTCAACGAATAGTGGTAGGTTATAGGATGTGCATCGATTTTAGGAAAGTCAATAAAGTTACTAAGAAATATCACTACCCGCTTCCTTTTATTGATCAAATCTTGGAAAGGTTGTCTAAAAAGACCCATTTTTGTTTTCTTGATGGTTATTCTGGTTTCTCTTAAATTGCTGTTAAACAACAAGATCAAGAAAAAACTACTTTTACTTGCCCTTATGGAACTTATGCTTATAGACGTATGCCTTTTGGTTTATGTAATGCTCCTGCTACTTTCCAAAGGTGCATGTTTGCTATCTTTCATGGTTTTTGTGAGGAAATTGTAGAAGTGTTCATGGATGACTTTTCTGTCTATGGAACTTCTTTTGATAATTGTCTACACAACCTTGATAAAGTTTTGCAGAGGTGTGAAGAAACTAATCTTGTTCTTAATTGGGAGAAATGTCACTTCATGGTTAATGAAGGGATTGTTCTTGGGCATAAAGTTTCTGAAAGAGGCATAGAAGTTGATAGAGCTAAGGTTGAGGCAATTGAGAAGATGCCATGTCCAAGAGACATCAAAGGTATTCGTAGTATCCTTGGTCATGCTGGTTTCTATAGGAGGTTTATTAAAGACTTCTCTAGGATATCAAAACCTCTCACTAATCTTCTTCAAAAAGATGTACCTTTTGTTTTTGATGATGATTGTAGGGAGGCTTTTAAAACTCTTAAGAAGGCTTTAACTATAGCCCCTATTATTCAACCACCTGATTAGAGTTTACCCTTTGAAATAATGTGTGATGCTAGTGATTTTGCTGTAGGGGTTGTCCTTGGGCAACGTATTGATAAAAAGTTAAACGTTATCCATTATGCTAGTAAGACTCTAGACGCTGCTCAAAGGAATTAAGCCACTACTGAAAAGGAATTTCTAGCTGTTGTTTTTGCCTATGATAAGTTTAGGCCCTATATTGTGGACTCAAAAGTAACCATTCATACTGATCATGCTGCTATTAAATATCTTATGACGAAGAAGGACGCTAAGACTAGGATTATTAGATGGGTACTGCTTTTACAAGAGTTTGATCTACACATAGTAGATAGGAAGGGTGCTGAAAGCCCTGTAGCTGATAATTTATCTCGTTTGGAAAACATCTCTTTTGACCCTATGCCTGTTAATGATAGTTCCGTAGTAGGGGTGAGCTCGCGAGGAAGCCCTTGGTATGCTGATTACGCTAACTTTATTGTCTCCAAGTATTTGCTTCCAACTTTTATAGCTCAGCAAAGAAGAAAGTTCTTCTATGATTTGAGGCATTATTTTTGGGATGACCCACACTTATACAAAGAAGGAGTTGATGGTATTATGCAAAGATGTGTTCCAGAATATGAAAAAAAAGAGATATTGCGTAAATGTCATGGTAGCGCCTATGGAGGACATCATGCTGGGATAGAATTGCACAAAAGGTACTACAATCAGGTTTCTACTGGCCTACCCTTTTTAAAGATGCAAGAAAATTTGTTTTATCTTGTGATGAATGTCAGTGTGTTGGTAATATTTCTAGACGCTATGAAATGCCTATGAACTACTCTCTAGTTATTGAACCTTTTGATTGTTGAGGATTCGACTTTATGGGTCCTTTCCCTCCTTCGAAGGGTTACACTCATATTCTTGTTGCCGTTGATTATGTTACTAAGCGGGTAGAAGCCATTCCTACGAAAAGTGCTGACGGGGAAACCTCTCTAAAAATGCTTAAGGACGTTATCTTTCCTAGGTTTGGAGTGCCTAGGTATCTCATGACTGATGGGGGTTCTCATTTCATTCATGGCGGTTTTAGGAAGACCCTCGCTAAATATGATGTTAATCATAGAATTGCTTCAACTTATCACCCCCAAACTAGCGGGCAAGTAGAGTTATCAAATAGAGAAATTAAATCTATCTTGCAAAAGACTGTTAATAGGTCTAGAAAAAACTGGGCTAAGAAGTTGAATGATGGCTTATGGGCTTATAGAACTGCTTACAAAAATCCTATGGGAATGTATCCTTATAAAATGGTTTATGGGAAAGCTTGCCACCTACCCTTAGAATTAGAACACAAAGCTTACTGGGAAGTGAAAGAACTAAATAGAGATTGTAAGCTCGTTGGTGAGAAAAGATTATTTGACTTAAGTTCTTTAGATGAATGGAGGAGTGAAGCCTATGAGAATGCTAGGCTCTTTAAGGAAAAAGTTAAAAGATGGCATGACAAGCGAATACTTAAGAGAGAATTTCATGTTGGTGAGAAAGTTCTATTGTATAGGTCTCATCTCAAATTTTTTGCAGGTAAGCTACTATTAAAATGGGAAGGACCTTTCATCATTGAAGAAGTATACCGTTCAGGAGCAATACAAATTTCTTCTATAAAAGATAATACTACACAAGTAGTGAATGGACAGCGACTCAAACACTATATTGCTGGAGATTCTTACAATGAAGATGTTGATTCCTTTCAAGTTATAACTCCAGAGAAATTCATTGAGGACCAAATTCAGAGACCTGCAGAGTCTGTTTTCATGTAGGTAACAGTTCTGGTAAGAAAAGTTCCGCGAAAATACAATACAACTATATTTTTGCAGTTTTCAGTCGATAAGGAAAGTTTCGAAGCGAAAAAGGGATGGAACCGGAGTCGGGGTGGCCTACACCACCCCATGGCGCGGGCCCACCCCTGGCCGCGCCACTAGGTGGTGAGGCCACCCAAGACTCCGCCTCCGACCCGTTTTCACCCAGTACCTTCCTTTTGATATGAAACTTCGTAATATATAACCCCCGGATCTTCCAAGGTTCGTATATCTTGTTTTCGTCGTGTTTTTGTTCCAATCTGTTTCTGCCAGGTAGAATCCCAGATTTGGAGCCACAATGTCTTCCTCTGGATCATCCAAGGAAGATTCCTTAGAATATATCATCAACCCATACATGAGAGAATTGAAGATTCATCCCAAGGAGTTGTTGCTCGAAGGTGGGGAGGTCCGGATTAAAGAGGTTCAAGGCCCTCAAGGTGAACAAAGTCTAGAGGACAGGATGGAAGCACTGGAGCAAGAAGTCTTTAGGTACAGGAAGATGGCGGAGCCTGAAGTGGATATCATCCATAAGATTTGTTCCGAACTCATCACCGAGCACCAAAAGGAGACTGCTGAACTCAAAGACGAAGTCTTCTCACTCCGCCAAACAACCAACAAACTGCAAGCACAGTTCTATGACGTTCAAAATCAAAACTGCGAGTATGAGGCTAGATTTAAATGCATAAGTGCTACTGCAAGTTTCAGGATGTTGGAAACCACGATGTCCTTTGTTGATGGGAAGCCTTTACCCTGGAAGACGGACGAAGATGAGAACACACCACCACCACCAAAGGAGTAATTCATCATCAGGTTTGGCATCCCCTTGGTTTGTTCCAAGCTTGGGGGAGTGCCGCGGTATCATATCACTATCTTCTATCTTTTTAGCTTATTAGTAGAGTCATATCATGAATAGACGAGTTATTATGTAGTATGGTTTGCATCATGAAAGTGTCCCCTCTCTCGTTAGATATGTATCCCTTGGTGTGAGTTTTCGTTAGGGAATATTAATGAGAAGTTCTATCATTCACTCTTTTGCATAGCTTATATTAGTTTTCAATTCGTGGTTATATGATTGATCTTGTTGTTAGTATTAGTATCACTTTGGGATCATTGAGTTAATTTAGTTGGTTTTGGCAAACCTGGCTCGGTCAGTAGCAACACCTTTTTGAGAGTTGAAAAGAAAAAGATAGAAGTACTCTAAAGAGAAATAATTTCATCATCTTTCTTTCTTGATTTGCTCATAAGTCTAGTATTCTCTAGTTAAGATCTTTTGTGCTTCTAAGGAAGATTGCATGTTTGTTTTTATCACTTGTATGTTTGGTTGTTTCCTTCAACTCTTATACTTGCTACCCAGCCTTGCTAGCCAAAAACATGTACTGAGAGGGTATTCTTCTCGTGCATCCACCTCCTTTAAACCAAAACCCATGCCATTTGTGTCCACCATACCTACCTAGTAGCATTATTGCTATTCTAAGTAAATTATTGTTTTATCTACCTCCCAAATTAAACTTGTTATGTGAAAATTAGTGATTAAAGCTCTCACGAACTTGATGGCACACTTTACTTTCTTGCATTTAATAAACTTGAACCATTGGGTCCTTCTTTGTTGCGTATATGCTTGCGCTTTATGAGTTGGAGTTAGCCGAACCATGTATCATGGGGACCGCTTTCAACACTTCGTTGGTACTTGTACCTAGTTGATATCATGTTCTTTTGCTTATGGATCCCGGCGGTGTGAAATAAAAGTGGAACTTGTAAGATCATGGAGTTTATATGTGTGTTAGAGAAATGCCTGGCACGCTAGCCTAAGCCATGCCTAATCATGGTGGAAACTTGCAGCATAACTATAGTTAGCATTCTATGAAGCATCCTCAATAAAAACCTATGCAAATAGCAAATAAAAAGATCGCTGAGATGCTCACTGTCTGCTTGCCTTGTCATTTTGATTATGGGATAGCTCCTGTGTCATGTGCAAGGGGTACCCCGTTGGCGGTTCTCAATGATACGCATTTATTTACAATGACAAGAGCTTGCTCGTGACTGAAGTTGAGTAGCATGAGGATCGGTACTCATAAGGAAGGGCCATGAGATTTCAACTTATAACTTGTCAAGCATATCCTATTAGTTGTGTCACTTTAACCTTAATCACCTAAAGATGCCTATGATAGGGGCAATGAGAGCTGAAAGCTAGTAAGTATCATAATTTTTGGGAGCTCTTTATGAGACTTGCAATCCCTGCTTCCCTCTGCGAAGGGCCTTTCTTTTACTTTGTTTTTTGAGGTGAAACAGTAGGGAAAAATCCCCACTACAATTTTTTTATTATATATGAGTATTTTACAATGAGAAATGATCTAAGGTAGATCATAAACAGTTACAACTAACTCGATCTATGCAGACTATCTATTCTATCCCTGGTCTAATTGCTGATTGAGCCAGGCTTTGAATTTCTCTTTGTATTTTCCTTTGATTCTGAATTGTATCCATCTCATTTCTTGGTAGAAAATTGCTTTCCATCTATCAAAAGTGGGTCTTTTGTCATTAAAAATCTTCTCATTTCTACATATCCAGATACCCTAGGAAGTCAGGATAATGATCTCCATTGCAAAAGGTAGATGTAACTTCTCTTTTATGTTTGAAATAGCTTCTAACCCTGTTAGATTTGCAGTTCTGTTTCTGGAAATATGGTCCCAACATTTTTTTGCAAATGGACAATCCCAGAAAAGATGATTTGCTGATTCTTCTGAGATGCAATTGGATGTAACACAATTGTAATTAGGAAGGTTGAAATTCTTTCTCATCAGTAGATTTCTTGTATTCACTCTGTCTAGTAGCAAAAGCCAGAAAAAGAACTTGCGTTTATTTTGACAGGAGATTGCCCAAACCCAAGAAAAGTGAGGTGGTGATGGTGAGTATCCAATCATAGCTGAGTAGGCCTTTTTAACTTCAAATTTATCTGATCCCCAAATATAGTTCCACTTATCATGGGTGTTCTCTTGAGTGTCATGCCTGAATTCCTGGCATCTTTCTTCCATGACTAAAAATTCAGAGAAAGCTTGTTGAGAGAGAGGTAGGTGGAAGTTATCTTCAAGAAATTCAGCATGAAGGAAGTCATGAACACTGATGTTTGTGGACTTAGCATAGGACAGGAGGTGAGGGAATTTATTCATCAAGCACTCATCTTTCCAAAGGTCTCTCCAGAAATAAGCAGATCTGCCTGATTTCAAATTACATCTAGCCATGCCTTTAAAGTTATCAATTAATTTGATATGTGACTTCCACCAGAAAGATCCTTCGATGCTTCTTCCAGGTAGTTTTCCATTTTTGTAATAAGTCTCCCATATGAGATGAACCCATGGTATGTCCTGGTGGTTATAGAATTTTTCCAAATTTTTCAGAAGGAGTGCATTATTTTGAATCTGTAGGTTTAGTACCCCTAAACCCCCTTGATTTTTAGGACGGCAGATTTCCCATGATACAAGTGCTTGTCCTTTTGCTTGCACATCTTCAGTCTTCTTTCTCCACAGACAATATCTCATATATTTAATAATTGGATCCTTGATGGCTATTGGCACCTCTAAACAGCTCATAAAAAATAGAGGAAGTAAGGAGAGAACAGATTTGACCAGCTGCAGTTTTCCTCCATAATTCAAGAAATCAGCAATTCCACATAATCTTCTTTCCACTCTCTGAACAATGGGAAGAAAGTGCTCCATAGATGGCTTTGTGATGCTTAGTGGAAGCCCAAGGTAAGTAAAAGGGAGGCATCCAGTTTGATAGTTGATTGTCATAGCAAAATGCATAAGTTTATCATTACATGTGTTTATTGGCATCATGCTAGATTTCAGGTAGTTGACTTTGAGTCCAGTGGAAATTGCAAATGTTTGAAGAAGTGCTTTCAAGCATAATAATTGAGATGCATCAGCTTTGAGTATCACCAATGTGTCATCAGCTATTGAATAACAGGGAAGTCACTGTTGGGTGGTCCCACAATTGGTGGAGTTAGAAGATTCATATGCATGGCCTTGTTTAGAACTGATTGCAGGAGGTCAGCACTAAGGACAAATAGTAATGGTGAAAGTGGGTCTCCTTGCCTAACACCTCTCCTGCAGTAGAACTTTTTACCAGGCACACCATTAAGAAGAATTTCAGAAGTTCCAGATTCAAATATCATTTCAATCCACCTAATCCATTTTCTCCCAAATCCTCTAGCTTTAAGGATATTTATGATGGCAGAGTGGTCTACTGTATCAAATGCCTTCTCAAAATCAAGTTTGAGAATTAAAATTTCCTCCTTTGACTTGTGGCATTGGAATAAGTATTCAAAGGCCCAACCAATGCAATCTTGAATATATCTGTTGTTGAGAAATCCATATTGGTTTTTATGTACCAATTTCAGAATAATAGATTGCAGTCTATTTGCAAGAAGTTTGGTGATTATTTTGAATATATAGTTCAATAAGGAGATTGGTCTGAAATCAGCCGATGTAGATGGGCAGGTGACTTTAGGTATGAGTGTAATGTAAGAAGAGTTGATGCTCTCAAGGGAAACTTTCTCATTGAAGAACTCATGTATCAGTAATTTGATATCATATCCAATGATAGACCAGCAACTTTTTATAAATTCATTATTAAAACCATCAGGACCAGGTGACTTGTCATTTGGTAGATCAGTGATAACCTCCTCAATTTCCTTGTCAAGAAAAGGTTTTTCAAGTGAATATTTCATCTCATCAGTCATTCCATTTCCATAGAAGTCTGCAAGGTTATAGTGCATCTCAGTTTTGACTGATGTACCCATTCTTGCCCTGAAGTCATTCCAAAGGATATCAGCCTTGTCATAGTGATTTGTAAATTCCTGTCCAGATTCATTCTTGATCATAGATATATAGTTGTGCATGTAACTGATGGTAGCTTTTGAATGGAAGAACTTAGTGTTTTCATCCCCAAGTTTTACCCATTTAATTTTCCCTCTTTGTTTCCAATAGGTGTTTTGGTTCTGAAGAAGAGAGATAATATGGGATTTCAGGATATCTCTGAGGTGCCATTCATTGATGGTTAATGTTCTAGATTCTTCAAGTAGGTCCAGGAGATCAATGGTGTCATTCACCTTAGCAATTTGGTCCTTTAAGCAAGGTAACTCTTTTGCCCAAATCTTGATGCCTCTCCTCACATTTTTCAACTTGGCACAAATTCTTTTTGCCATGTCTTGATAATTCACAGGTATGTTGCAAGCATTTTGTACAATCATCTTAAAATCAGAATGATGAAGCCAGTAATTTTCAAATCTAAAGATTTGTGCCTTGGGGATGTTAGTTCCAATGGATATGACACAGGGAAGATGGTCAGAAATAGGTTTGGATAGTGGAGTAACCATAGTGTATGGGTATTTGGTTGTCCAAGAACTAGATGTAAAAAACCAGTCCAATCTTTCTAGGAGTGGATCTTTTTGCATGTTACTCCATGTGAATTTTCTACCCTTTAGTGGCAACTCAACAAGGCCCAGGTTGCAGATAGCATCGTTGCACTTTTATTTCTATCAGTGAGACTTCTGATAAGGTTAAAATCACCTAACACTAGCCAATCCATACTATCAGGCATAGTGATGTTTGAAAACCAGTCTAAGAAATCCATCTTTCTATCATTTTGACATGGACCATAGATATTAGTAAGAGTCTAGGAATCATTTGATAATTGAGAGGTGAAGGTGACAGAAGTTGAGAAAACATTTTGAAAAGCCCTGGTACCATTAAATAATGTACTGTTCCAGATGGTAATAATTCCTCCAGATGCACCAATTGATGGTAAGAAATCAAAGCTGTCAAAGTGGCTTGGACAGAATTTTTTTAAATAATTGATATCAAAGTTTTCTCTCTTGGTTTCTTGGAGACAAATAATGTCACATTCCGATTCCATGATCTTGCTTTTAAGTGCCAACCATTTTTTCTCAGAGTTAATTCCCCTGAGGTTCCAGTTCAGAATCTTCCAGTTTCTGTTGTTACTCATTTAAAAACCAATTGGGTGAGCATTGGGGTGACACAAAATTTGTAGTCACACAAATCAGACTGAACATAACATAGGATACTGAATTCATAAACATGTCCAACAGCAAATAGGTCTGCAACAACTCATAACAGGCATGAAAAGTAACTAGTCCAGTCATAAAAGGATAGATTTTTGTAAACATTAAACACATTATTTAGGTGCTTTCTTCTTAGACTGTTGTCCACAAGATTCAGCAGCCCCTCCCTTCTTCTTCCTTGGAAGGTATGGTTCTGGACCAGTCCTCTTCGGTCTAGGCTTTCCAGGTGGCTTGATGATCAAATCATTGATCCTGCCCTTCTTCAGCAACCTTTTCTCAAGTTCTCCCTCCTTAACCTTGCAAAATGAATCAGCAAGATTCTTAACAACCTTATTACTGAGACAAGGTGGAGCAGCATTGCAAGAGAGACAATCATGATCAGAGCAATTCATATAGCTTTTAAAACCCCCATTAAGTTCCACAATTCTGGGGCTCCTTCTCACCTCAGATTCCACCAATGGTTCTTTACCCCTCCTCCTCTTTGTAGGAGCATTTGGCACCATCATGCTCGATGGGGAATCATTCTTTTACTTTGTAGTTGAGTCAGTAAACCTATTCCCTTCTATCTCAGCAAGTATTTTGAGTTGATGTGTTTCATTCATTCATATGATGATTTATTCATTCATGTTTCTTATGTTCCTTGTTTTGCACATTGCTCTTATCCTGATGTTTACTACTTTGAAAGCTATCATTGAAAAACCAGTTGTTTGTGAACTCCAGCAAATTATCAACTATTCTTCGACCAAGAGCTAAGTTTGCCATTACCAATTATGATTCACTTTATGTATCTTTATTGTGTTTCCTTTACTTATTGCAAGTTGAGTTATATAATAGTGAGTTGTTTTCTATTATGATCTATGTATTTGATGAATGTGATGCTTCTTGTCCGTATTCTTTTATCGACTCTTCACTCCATAAACCTGAGGCCATGTTTATTGAGCTCAGTTTCACTTGGGGACAAGCGAAGTCTAAGCTTGGGGGGAGTTGATACGTCCATTTTGCATCACTATTCTATGTCTTAATTCACTATTATTCATTGATATATTTCATATTGAGAGGTGATACTTATGTTATTTCATCTATTTTTGCATGGTTGATGAATTTTGGAGCATGGACCGCTGCAGTCAGGATTCTGATGGAAAATGTGCTGTTTGGAGGCAAAATTCACGAAGATCAGAAAATCCGGGAAAATATACGGAAAATCCTATTTTTCAGAAGACTAAGGATGCCAGAAGACGGAGTGGAGATGGGCCACAGGGGGCCCAACCACCCCATGGCGCGGGCAGGCCTAGGCCGCGCCAGGAGGTGGTGTGGCCACCCTGGCCCACTCCAGCCTCTCCCCTCTAGCGTATATCATCCTCCCGAAACCCTAAGACTCAGGGAGCGACCACAGAAAGATTCCGCCGCCTCTGCGGGGTGGAAAACACCGAGAGAGAAAGATCTCTCTGGCAGACGGATTTCTGCCCGGGGAATTCCTTCCCGGAGAGGGGAGATCATCGCCATCAACACCACCATCAAGCTGGACTTCATTGGGATCATCATCATCACCACCACCACCATCATCACCATCAGCACCCTCATCACCATCTCCATATTGATGTAACAGTTGCGTTGAATATTGCATAGTTCATAGGGGAAACTTTCCCGGTGTTGATTACTCTTTGTAGTTGATGCTATTGAGTGAACCATTGAACTATTGTTTATGTTCAGATTGTTATACATCATTATTCCATCTCTGATCATCATCCATATGATGTCTTGTGAGTAGTTCGTTTTGTTCTTGAGGACATGGGAGTGGAGTGCAGGGGAGGTGAGTGAGGGGAGAGGGGGCAAATGAGCCAGGGATGGGGATGCGGGGTGGCCTGTGGCCTTTTTATCCCGAGTGGGGAGGGTGTAGGAGGGACCAAGTCCATGGACAAGCTTTGGAGGGTGCTAGGCAGTCATTGGTTGACAGGGGCAGTGAGGGCTGAGAGGTGGGGGGTGCTCTGGGTCGTGTAGGAGCAGAGAGGGCCAGCTGGTGGCTGCTGCAAGATAATTGGCCTCGCATGCTTGTCTCTCTCTCTCTCTCCTTCTCACTTCCAAGCACATGGGACAAGGGAGAGGGGTTGCTACAGTAGCCTAGCTATAGTGCACACGACCAGGACTGAGGTATGTGGTGGTGGGGGCTTGCTGGTGAGGATTGGTGACGTTTTGATGGAGTATTAGTGCAAGGTTTTGATCATAATCCAAATTTGGCAAAAAAGTTGATAATTATGAAGAAGTTCTTTGAATTGATCTTGGCAAGATGAGTGGTTGGTACTAGTAGATGGTTTAGGTCAGGATACATCTCCAAGATTTATTTGGGATTGATTGGATCACTCTAGATTACTTTTGTATCATTTATTCAAAAAGTGCAGAAATGGTTTCTAGAGGCTAATGTGATATTTTTACATTAGACAAAGTGAGATTTTGGTGTGAAATGGTCCTAGATACCATATTACACCTTGGGGAATTTTATTGGGATTTATTGAGGTGGGAAAGTATTTTTAAAGGATTATTTCTTGTTTTTGCCATTTAAGACAAAGGGCAAAAACAAATAATAAAGAGTCTCAAAAATATTTATTCTTGAGATGGGAATGTAGGGTATGATATATGGATCTCAATTGAGCCAGAAGTTGCGGAAGTGTTTTGGCAAAAACCAAACTTTCCTTTATGGAAGAGGTTTTGGAGGTTTTGCCTATTAAAGGAATTAAATAGATTTGGGGCCATAATAATTATGGATAATATTTGATAAATCTTGATGATCAAGGTAGATGATGTAAACAAGGTGTAGTAACCATTTGCAACCTTGGGAAATTGGAAATCCAACTTGAATTAGATGGAAAACATGGAGTTGTGGATCTAGGGTGATGTTATTTTTATACCACCAAAACATGGGTGTATCTTGGAGCTCAGAGCTCACCTTGATGCAAGGGATAGATGGATAGCTATACCAAGTCATATATATGATTATGGCAGAAGGAGTTTGGATTGGTTACATTTTAGGTGGTCTGGAAGTGATGGCAAACTTGGTTGAAAATAAGGTTGCCATACTAGATGAGTCATGTTGCCTTATAAACCTTGTGGGTTTAAGAAGCACAAAGATCCACTTGGAACACGTGAAGCAGATATTGATAGACCTATATGAGTAGAACACAACCGTGCATAGAGTTGTTCCATAGAAGGTTGGATGATGGTGTGAGCTTCTGCCAAAGTAGGCATGTTGACTAGATTTGCAGGAAAAGTTATCTTGCCTGCAAAACCATGAAGAACAAGTGGGTTGGAGGATGATCAAACCAATCGAAAGAGTGGGCCTTGGTAGTACTTAGGATGGTTAACAATATGGTTCAAGTTCAATACCAAAAATGCACAAGGGTTGAGAGAGGGAGACATCCAAAAAGGTGATGTTGGAAATAGTTTCCAGACTTAGCCAAATTTGGCAGATTTAGGGTTTTTGACTAGAGTACGAGAGGGAAGGATTTTGATGGATAGCAAGATACCAAAGCAGCATCAAGTGGATGAGGTTGAAGAGTAGATTGAGTATAAGGGATCCATGCTTGATATTGGTCTTTATTGACTTGGAAGCTTTTAGAAGGGATCACTTCAGAATTGATCTAGTTAAGGGTTTTAGATGATCACCTAGTGGCTAGAGATCAGATCCATCTTGTATTCTTTCTTAGGATTTGGTGATCTTGAAGTATCTTGATCCTAGAGGATGAGCTCCTAGAGTAGCTCATACTACTTCTAAGCAATCAAGTCAAACATCAGATCAAAGCAACTCATCTTACAAACAAATCAACTACTACTAGGGTGACCATCAAGCTTAGCTTGAGGTAAGGATGGGCAATTTTGAGAGGTTGGAGTTTGAACAAGGTAAGGTCCTTGGTACATCTACCAAGAGTAGAGTTCAAAAGATTTATAAAAGGTTTTGGAAATCTTTGAGGTAAGAGTGGTTGAAGGTCTGTCTTGAAAACATAAGGAGATTATAGTAAGTAGCTCTCCATAGTTTGGGTAGTTAGAAGCTACTAAAATAGTTGGTTTGCAAAGGCTTCTTGGCTCAGGTTTTAAAATGCCAGAACATTTGAGAATATGTAAAATAAGCTAAGACAGTTTTGGGAGATAGCTTTTTGACAACTGATGTTGAGGTAAGGAGTATATCTTCTAATACACATCCATAAGCATAAACATTGTCAAACAACAGGCAAACACTTCATCACTAAACAAGAAAAAGTTTTTGTTTCCCCCTAATTTTTGCATTCTAGACAACTAATCAGGGTTGCTGAAATTGGGATGTTACACTACCGATCATGTAAACACCCTCTAAGCATCACCAAGCCCTTAAGCGTGATACCCCACGGTTCGGGAACACTCTAGACATGGTCGGGACTCTCCTAGACCAATGATCAATAGAGGTATCTGGATGGCCATGTGACCCCTATGCATTCCATGAAA
The DNA here is from genome assembly GCA_910589775.1 of Avena eriantha. Classification (NCBI taxonomy): domain Eukaryota; kingdom Viridiplantae; phylum Streptophyta; class Magnoliopsida; order Poales; family Poaceae; genus Avena; species Avena eriantha. The sequence continues at coordinate 552,748,198 of OU342743.1, forward strand.
TCTTTCGTCGTTTGAACCGTGACTGTCGTGTCTTATTCCTTTTGTCTCTTGATACTTGCATTGCCCGAGATCTGATCACCAGTTCTCTTGGAATCTCGTTACCGATAAATTCTACTTGACTCGTTTCGACAAGTGATATCCCTGTGATCAAATCACACGATGTGCAGCTATTGGATATAATTTCTCCGAGTGGGCCCTCGAGTATCTTTCCATCACGTGGATGGACAAATCCCGCTCTTGACGTATAATGCCTCTACTGTTCCTCCAAACACCTAAACGCACCTTTATGATCAATGTTTAACCAAGTGACGTTTGATGCTATCAAAGTACTCTAGGGAGACAGTGATTGATATAGCCTCACGATCTAAGGAATAGTCTACTAGGTCTATTATAATCATTGTAACTTGAACTTCGTGACATAACTGGGTCATGATTTTTAGGTTGGGTATTAGTTCATCATCTCATTCTCGAAATGAGATGACTCCATTTCCAACTGGCATAAATGCCACATGATCAGGAAACCTTGATCATATGTTGACCAATGAACCAGTGACTAGAGTTTCACCAGGAACCCCTGGTTGTTTATATATCACACGTGTATTGACGTTTCCTTTCAATATAGTTATAACATGATATAAAACTTAATCATAAACTTTATGAAATATGATAATAACCCTTATTACTATTTGTCTCTAGGGCATATTTCCAACAGTCTCCCAATTGCACTAGAATACAAATAAACTAGCTGCATTTTTTCTTAATCATTGGCACCATATATTCTGATACCTTGGACATGCTTGCTCATGGAAGAGGTTGAGTCTCGGGCATGTACTTTACAGTCCCAAATCCTTTGCAACTTACTAATGTCACCTTGATTGACATTAATACTTTATCATCACATGATAACATCTTTGTGTATGCATCGTCGCTATGGCAGCAGAACGAGGCCGGTTTCCAAGAGCCTACAGTGACTTTAGATCAACCTCATGGGCTTTCTCATGGGCATTGTGCCCTGGGACACATCATTCTACGTTAAAGATGAACTAGTCCCGCCATAACAGTATACATCACTTTAGATGGTACCCTTATCTATTATTATAAATGTAATCATCGAAACACTAGTGCACCCTGTGCAATTTTTGATGTTTTGTTCACCTTGCTTCCTACTTGACTTTAGTCAGTACTATCGATATAGGAGTTTCCAATCTTCTTACAACATCACCCTTTATGTTTTTAAGATATGTCATCCTTCATGGATTTGGAAACATGTCTATAGTTCTCAATTAGACACTATGGACAAACTTAGCTCAACATTCCATGATTCGTGTTAAATCACTTCTCAAACGTTCTTTCTTGGATCATATATTCTGTTAAGTTGCCATCATGGTTTTTTAAGATAGAACCTATGCCTTCAACATAGTGGATGACGGTCATCCTTTTCTTTCTTTCAACCATCAATGTTTACCTTAATGCTATTCCTAATTTTAATTGACCAAGGACAAGTCCTGAATCAATTCCTATTCCGAAACTCTTTTCAGAATTCCTCTTAGGAACACTACATAATATTGCAATATATTTACTATCAACTTCTAATCCCTATAAATCTTTATTTATCGGTACTTGCACTTTTATTCTTAATGTGTCGTATACACACTTAAGAATCAGTCAATAAGCTCCCACTCAAAATATGTTCTCAACATATTTGAGTATGAGTCATTACTCCTACTCAAAATACGTTCCGACATATTTGAATCTGAGACTTATTCTGCTTCCACTTAAAAATATGTCATTCACATATTGTTTTAGGAAGACTTTCATAGCTTCCACTCAATTTCATGCAAATTTCATATCCACTCACTATTTTGAACGATTTCAAAACCCTTTGATAAATTATCAAACTGAGATATTTATTATGAGATGCTAGTACTTTACTAGTATTAAACCCACTAGACTTTCAGCACACTTGAATCAAATTCATTTGAATTTGTCTAATACATTATTCATGAAAAATTGTGCCTTTGTCATTCACCTTTTCCTTCATGACTTTGCAGTCATTTGGAAAATTCAAGTAACCCCTTTACTTGTTAAGATTCAGCAATAAGTTGCTTTCTAATCTCAAGTGAATTTTGCCTCTAGAATTTCTCATAATTTTAGTTTACCATTATTTTCTTAGTAGTTCGTAGGTATGTCATATTTCGGTAACATGACAAATGATTCACAAATGTCTCCATATGGGATATGGGGTACATTTTGAATCCTACTTCATGTAGCGAAAACACCAGTGGGGAAAACACAATGATCATTATCATTGATTCTTTCCTTTATGAAGAGAATCGTTCAGGAACACTTTCCGTTGCGCTTCTCAACACTCTGATGCAGGGTTTTGAATCCTCATCGTGTTTTCCACTATCTTCCAAAACCTCCTTATTCAAGAACACAAACTTTCTCGAAAAAGCACCAAAATTTAAGCAACACTAATTTTGCCTTTCTTTTGGTTCTAGCCATGGGTTTCGTATTCATTTTCCAATGAATACTCTACAAGGACTTATTAGCTATTTGTTTTCATTATATCAACTCCAAAACTTTCACGATGATCCATACAAGATATGGCACCGATCTCACGAATTCAAATGGTTCACTATATATTCTAATTGAGTGCTAACTATTTCTAACTAACGGTCTTTACATCTACACTACAATGATTTATTCGGTGCCATCTATTCACCCACTTGATATCTAATATCAGATTGTCATGCTTTGCATTTTGACATTTCAAACGCATTGCATTCCACAATTTCTTTATGCCATCCTTATAAAGTTGAATTTCATTACTATTGATCAAAAATCGTAGTAATTAGATTCTCTTTTATCTTTAATACCCTTGGATGATGAAATATTTTGATCATATCAAATAGTTTCATGCTCATGTTTCCTTTGGTAAACTCTTTACTAATTTTAAACAATCATATAATTATAATTATCATTTTGTTGAAATATAATACATCGAATATTATTCCATTTTAACAATCCATCAAACACTTTGTATTCTTGCAATACATGGTGTTTAAGTTATCTTTGCCGAACTTGGGCTTGATTCATATGAGACAATAAATCAAATGACTTTCACATATTCTCAATATAACTTTGAATTTAAACAATGGTTTCATTCAAAATGAATATATCATTAAGTTGGGTATTTTCAAGGCATTTCAATACTTTACAAATGTTCATGCATTATCAGTTAGTTTCAAAATAAGGATAATTCACACATAATCGAACAAGATATGAACACGAATAGAAATCATTCATAAAAGTAGAACAACTGTTTGTTAGAAACTCATACGAATAACCGTCTCACGAAGTGTGAGACACACTAAAGAATTTCATAATCTATCGATTACAATAATCATCCTAAAACAATAAACTAAAAGATAAATGTCGAGGGAGCGTGTCATTGGCCATCCACGCAAGGTCACCTCCTCTCTAGCAATCAACTCTCATGCAGAAGGACCTGTTTTTAGCAAAACAGAATAAGTATCAAATATACTCATCACTGCAATATGTGTTTGCAAGATTATAACATTTATAAAATTTTATATCAAATATATACCTTTGTCACTAATGACCTCTCCGGTGATTGGTTCAACCTTTACGTTTTTGAAACGCAATATGAAATCCTAGAAATCCAATATTTCCGTATCACCACTCATGATGCTACTCCGAACATGTCCTTCGTAGCTTGAGGTAGCGATCGAAGTAGCACGCCTATCACAAATGACTTAGTAATCCAGTGGTCCACAAAGTTAACCAGTCTCATGTGTGCAACAAGCATGCGCTCTAAGTGACTCTTCAGACAAGTGTGTGTAGGGGTTCCGCGCGTAAAAACAATAAATTTTACTCTAGGCCCCTGAACCCCTGAAGCTGCCAGGACCTATCTATTAGTAATACAGTAAAGGGAGGGGCTTTTCGCGAACTTACCCTTGAAGACCAAAAAGCGTTGTCAACGCTCAGGAGAGCGTGGTTGATGTAGACGAGCCGAAGCCGACCTCAAGGTCGTGATGAAGTCCTTGCGCTCCTTCTGGCTCCGACGACTTGAGTGCCTCAAGTGTGACACCTCGTGGGAGTTACACACGTCCGGTGCCTGACGATGACTCCTGCTTCCCCGATCTAGCAGCAGTTGCGGAAGTAGAGCTCCCGGGTCCGAATCCAGCAGCGCGACGACGTTTCGCGGTGAAGATGTCTCTCGCTCTCGCAGTCCAGACTTGGGACCACGGTCACGAGAGAGAGAGGGGGGAGAGAGAAAATATCAATTATAGGTCCTCCCAAAAGTGGGGAGACCTTTATTGATTATTGGGTGTATTTTCTAGGCCAAATACCCCACTTTATATAGGGGGAGGGGAGGTACTACCTCCCCTCAAGTCCCGGGGTGGGACTAAAGGAGAGGAGGGGGGAGGAGGGGGCCGCCAGCCACTAGTGGGCCCCGCGGGGGGCTAGGCCCAGCCGGCCTCCCCCTTGCCCCTTCTCCCCTTTCTCCTTTTCCCTAATGGGCCCTCTCCCTCCGGAAATTGGCCTATTAAGCCTTTTTGACCTTTAATTTATTTTCTTTTATTAAATAATTATGAATAAATTATTAAATCAATATTTAACATTCATTCATATATTATCTAATCTCTGTGGCCATGGAACACCTTCCACCTCCACTCCGGACATCCTCCGGACTTACCGAAACCCTTCCGGTTTTCTCCCTTCTTTTCTTCGGCGATTCTACTGATCCCTAAACACTCTCTAAGCATCATCAAGCCCTTAAGCGTGATACCCTACGGTTCGGGAACACTCCAGACATGGTCGGGACACTCCTGCACCAATGATTGACAGAGGGACCTAGATGGCCATGTGACCCCTATGTGTTCCACGAAGATCATTCGTCGTTTGAACCGGGACAGTCGTGTCTTATTCCCTTTGTCATTCGATACTTGCATTGCCCGAGATCTGATCAATGACATCACCATGTCGGGTTCAATCTCGTTACTGAACAATGCTACTTAACTTGTCCCGACAAGTGATATCCCGTGATCTAATCACACGCTGCACAGCTATTGGATATAACTTCTCCGAGTGGGCCCTTGAGTATCTTCATGTCACATGGACGGACAAATCCCGCTCTTGACATATATTGCCTCTACGGTTTCCTCCGAATACCTGAACACACCTTTATAACCACCGTTTTACCAGATGGCGTTTGATGCTATCTAAGCACTCTCGGGAGACAGTGATTGATATAGCCTCACGGTCTAAGGAATAGTCTACGAGGATCCATTTCTAATCATCGTAACTTGAACTTCGTGACATGATCGGGTCACGATGTTTAGGTTGGGTATTGGTTCATCATCTCATTCTCCGAATGAGATGACCTCATTTCCAACTGGCATAAATGCCACATGATCAGGAAACATGATCATCCATTGACCAATGAACCAGTGACTAGAGTTTCACTGGGAACCCCTGGTTGTTTGTATATCACACGTGTACTGATGTTTCCACTCAATACAGTTATAGCATGATATAAAACTTAATCATAAACTATATGAAATATGATAATAGTCCTTACTACTATTTGTCTCTAGGGCATATTTCCAACAGTCTCCCACTTGCACTAGAGTACAAATACACTAGCTGTATTTGTTCTTAATTATTGGTACCATATATCCGGTACCCTAAACATGCTTGCTCATGGAAGAGGTTGAGTCTTGGGTCTGTAGTTTATAGTCCCAAATCCTTTGCAACTTACTAATGTCACCTTGATTGACATTAATACTCTATCATCACATGATAGCATCTATGTGTATGCATCATCGCCATGGCAGCAGAACGAGGCCTGATTCCAGGAGCCTACAGTGACGTTAGATCAACCTCGAGGGCTTTCTCATGGGCACTATGCCTTGGGACACATAATTCTACGTTAAAAGCGAACTAGCCCCGCCATAACATGATACAACACTTTAGATGGTACCCTTATCTATTATTATAAATGTATTCATCGAAACTCCCGTGCACTCTGTGCAACTTTCGATGTTTTGTTCACCTCGCTTCCTACTTGACTTTAATTGGTATCTACAGGAGTTTCCAACATATTCCCTTATAACATAACTCTTTATGCTTTAAGATATGTTATCCTTTATGGATTTGGAAAATATGTCTACAGTTCTCTACTAGACACTATGGACAAACTTAGTTCAACGTTCTGTGATTCGGACTTAATCACTTTCAAACGTTCCTTATTTGGATTACATATTATGCTAAGTTATCATCATGGTTTTCTAAGATAGAACCTATGTCTCAACATAGTGGATGACGATCATCCTTTTCTTTCTTTTAACCATTGATGTTTAAACTTAATGCTATTCCTAATTTGAGTTATTAAGGACCAGTTCCTTAATTAACTTCTATTCTGAAACACATTTCAGAATCCCTTAAGTAATACTACATAATATCATAATACACCTATTATCAACTTCTACATCTTATAAATCATTATTTATAAGTATTTGTGCCTTTCATCCTTAACATACTTAAGAATTGCTCCTATAAGCTCCCACTCAAAATATGTTCCTACATATTTGAATTTGAGCCTTACATTGCTCCCACTTAAAAATATGTCAATCACATATTGTTTCAGGAAGACTTTCATAGCTCCCACTCAATTTTATGAAAATTGCATATCTCCTTTACTATTTTGAATAACTTCAAAATCCTTTGATCAAATATCAAACTTGGAGATTTACTACGAGATACTAGTATTTTACTAGTTTTGAATCCACTAGACATTTAGCACACATGAATCAAATTCATTTGAATTTGTCCAATACTTGACAAATTGTGCTTTAGTCATTTACCCACCTTTTCCTACTATGGCTTTGCAGTCATTTGGGAAAATCCAAGTAACTCCTTTTACTTGTGAGATTCAACAACGAATTGCCTTCTAATCTCAAGGGAACTTTGCTTATAGGATTTCTCATAATTTAGTTTACCATTATTTCCTTTGTAGTTCGTAGGTATGTCATGTTCCAAAAATCATGACAAATGATTCACAAATGTTTCCATACAAGATATGGATTTACATTTTGAATCCTACTTCATGTAGTGAAAAACAATAGTGGAGGGAAAAACACAATGATCAAAATCATTGATTCAATCTTTCCGTGAAGAGAATCGTTCAGGAACACTGTCCGTTGCGCTTCTCAAAACTCTGATGCAGGGTTTTGAATCCTTGTCGTGTTTTACACTATTTTCCATTTGCTCCATATTTGAGAAACTTCACTAGAGGTGAGCTTTCTCAAGAATGCACCAAAATCCCACCAATATGAATCTTGCTTTCCTTTTGGTTTGAGCTATGGGTTTCATATTCAAAGTTTCCAATGAATACGCTACAAGGACTTATTCGCTATTGTTTTGGTTATATCGAATAACCGCAAAACTTTCACGAATTCAAATGGTTCACTACATTCTAATTGAGTGCTAACTATTTCTAAGCTAATGGTCTCTACATATACTCTACAACGATTTATTTGGTGCCTTCTATTCAACCCCCTTTTGATATCTAATATCATATTGTGATGCTTTGCATTTTGACGTTTCAAAACACTTTGCATTTCATAATTTCTTTCATGCCATTCTTATAAAGTTGAATTTCATTACTATTGATCAAATCGTAGTAATTGGATTCTCTTTTATACTTATACCCTTTTTTGATGAAACACCTTGATCAAATCAAATAGTTTCATATTCATGTTTCCTTTGGTAAACTACTTTACACATTTAAACAATCTTTTAATAATAATTACCATTTTCGTTAAAATCCAATACATCGAATATGTATTCAGGGGCGGAGCTCCCCTTTGGGCAAGGCAGGGCGTCCGCCCTACCTTAATTTTGGGGCAAAATGTTTATATATATACGCTTATACCTCTGTGTATATGATTTCATGCATTTTCTGTTCGTCTCTGGAATGAATATGTAAGTAAACATGGCTGGGCCATGTTTGGTTGCTAGCTCGCTCAACTGGGCCTTTACCGGGCCACGCAGGGGAACATTAGTAGCTAGCTATCGACCGAGACTGTCCCCGTCGACTGCTTTCTCTAGGTCTCGTGCGTTCGACCTAACGGTGCCGCCAGCGACTGGACCGGATGGCGGCCGGCCGGGCTAAGCCAGAGGAGTTCGGCGCCACCATGCCAGCAAGGCTTGTCTGCGGCCGGCGGCACAACAACCATAGCTACTGTTCTTTCCGATGTCACCATGCCTGGACATCACCACAGGCTACACCACCGGTCAGGCTTCTAGGTGATTTTATTTCAACTCCATGTAATATATTTTGGTATTGTTTGGGTGTGCTAGTGCAATAAGTATTTGTCTAATAAAAGAAAAAAGAGGAAACAACTAGCAAAAGAGTCCATAGAGTCCCAAAAGGAAGCGTCGAGATTTCTACCAACACTTCTTAGAGACTAGCTTTAGCTATTGCAGAAGAAATAACACCATGATGGTATCAGGGAGAAACTTTTCGTAGATGTGATCCCTGACTGTATTAGGCATGGATTTTTTAATGATGTTAAGTAATCAATAAAGCGTCGTGTTTCCAAAACAATACTTCTCAGAAACTGGCTTTAGCTATTGCAGAAGAAATAACACGATGATGACAATGAAATTTTAGAAGAAATTGCTAACATAAAGTATTAACGTGTCTGGACTTTAATTTCTTGTATAAAACTTTTTATGCTTTAAAGTTCGCCCGACCTTAAAAAAATTCCGTCCTTCGCCACTGTATGTATTTACTTTTAACAATTCTTTAAACACTTTGTATTCAAGTAATACACGGTGTTCAAGTTATTTCGCCGAACTTAGGCATGATTTATATGTGACAAGAAATCGAATGACTTTCACATATTATCACATAACTTTGAATTTAAACAATGGTTTCATTCATTAATGAAATATCATTAAGTTGGGCATTTTAAACAAGGCATTTTAATGTTTTATAAATGTTCATGCATTATCAATTAGTTTCAAACAACAAGGACAATTCACACATAATCAAACAAGATATGAACACGAATAGAAATCATTCATAAAAGTGGAACAACTGTTTGTCACAAACTTGTATGAATAACCGTCTCACGAAGTGTGAGACACACTAAAGAAGTTCAAATCTCTTGATTACATTAATCTATACCTAATAATAAAGTACGAAGTGTTTCTTACGGGTTCCGTTTTTTCTAGACCGTTTTTCCCTTCCACTAACATAGAAATTACCCACATATACCACCTATAAGTTAAAAACCGGTTCTTAATTAAGGAGCTGTCATACAACGCTAATAAGTTATCCCGATCTACTCTACTTGGATCTCTTCTTCTCTTGGACAAGCGCATGCACATGTTGCCGTGACCTAGAGGCCACGGTGAGAAAGGCCCGTGCTAGCTAATGTTGATGGCTTTCCACATGGGATGTTTAAAGGCATGAATCACTGTTCTCAAAGATGGAATTCCGGCGTTCACCGACTACAGCATGGCTGGCGACCTAACCGGCCTAAACATCCGAGCTTTCCATCGGCATAAGTCCCGGATCGATGAATCGTACTTCAAAGCATTGCCACTTTGGTTTTCTTTAATTCTCATGGGATGAAGCTGGTCATCGATGGTTCTACTAAAAAAACAGACTGGAGGATGGTTTGTCGTGGGCTGTAGTTTGCACGAGTAAATCTAGCACCGTAGTGTGTTAACCACATCTATGCTCCAACAGAAGTAGTTTCTATTGAAATAAAATTCCATATTTATGGTTTGAACTCTTACAACATCCATTTTGCTTAAAGAATGTGGTGTTGATTTAACATTCTAATAATATTATTCTCTAAAATAGCTTCCCAGTTTGTTTGCACATAGTCCGTAACTGATAGGTACGAGAATTGGTCCATAATCATCTGATAGCTTCTGGCTGCATTTTTGTGGTCCGGTTGTTCAGTTCCTTTCTAAAGTCATAACGCATGTGGGAGCCACGGGGAATCAATTCTGATTTGTAGTTAGTTTTTTCTTTCTTTTTAATTTTCTTATCCGTACTACTTTGTTACTATTAAATGGCTTATACCAAACTTATGGAACACTTTTTTTAGGATTTTGAATTTTTCAAATGTGTAGAATGGTCTGATAAAGAGCTGGAGTTCAATAACATAACAACAACTGCCATTCATTCTTTATGGTATCACGACCCGCAAGAAAGCACCATTCATTCTTTATGGTATCACCATTCATTCCATTGAGACTGCTTTGTTCCGTCAACATAAAAAGGATTTCCAGCAGAAAAATTCTTGATGGTTAAAATAATATACATTCAACATAATTTAATCCGTAGCAACGCACGGACACGCTTCCTAGTCATCCTAAAACATAAACTAAATGATAAATGTCGAGGGAGAGTGTCGTCGGCCATCATCATCATGCTCGCCATCAACACGCAATGTCACCTCCTCTCCAGTAAGCACCTCTATGCAGAAGGACCTATTTTCAATAAAACAGAACAAGTATCAAATATACTTAACACTACAATGTGTTTATAAGATTATAACATTTATAAAACTGTATATCAAATATATACCTTTGTCGTTGACGACTCCAGCGACGTTGGGTTCATCTATCACATTTCTGAAATGTGATATGAACTCAAGGAGATCCAGTGTTTCTGTGTCGCCTCTCATAACGTTGATCCTGACTTGTGCTTGGAAGCTTGGAGGAAGCGACCGCAGCACAACACCCATCGCGAATGAGCTTGAGAACCAGTTGTCCAGGTAGTATGCTAGACTCATGTACGCATCGTAGAGGTGCAATAAGTGCTCATCCAGTGAGGAACCCTCCTCCATCTTTATGGAGAGGAAGTCCCCCATCTGCTCATACTCCCACATACGCATTTCTTCCACGAAATGTGCTCTCAGATGTGTCATGACCGCCCGCGGCTTGAGACTCCCCACTATTGGCCATAGCCCATCCTCCATTCTGAGGCACAAGGTCACTGATATGAATGTGGACGACGATAATGCAGATCCCGCTGCTCCTGGGTCTCATGAGTATAGGGTGACTCCAAATACATCTCGCAGGTCATGTAGTCAGCTACGTTATTCTCCCCAAGGAGATAAAATAGGCGTATGACCCATGCAGAAAAGTTGGATCCATCTAACTTGAGCTTTTCTCCTTTTAACCAATCGTTGATAGGAAAGATAATCTCGGGAAGAACCATTTTTCTACATTTATAATTGCAAAAGGAATTTAGACTAAGTTTATAATTAAATGAGTTAATAATAACTCCACTCAGAACCACCTATCCCCAGTGAGGGTTCCTAATGATAACACGACCCCTATCAGCCACATCTCCCCCGATCGTCACGGCCATCAATGTGGGTTCAAGGGTGGACGCTAAACTTCTGTCACATCATTCATGCGACTCGTGCTTGATCTTTCGACCATCCGTGTTCCGAGGCCACGCTTCTCTAGCGTGCTAGGCTCGCCAACTCAACCTTAGTGTATTCGTTGTGCAACATGGCTTACACCCACTGTATGCGAACGTGGATATGTATGACACCCAGGCCTGTCACCCTGGATCGCCTCATACGGACGAACTTTCTTGGTGGTGCACACTAAGGGGGAACACAATCTTTGGTTATTTTAATAGGGATCATCTTATTAGGCTACTGTCAAGTATCTAATACTAGCATGCAATAAGACATACAAACAATAACATTGAATGTAAATGCCATGTGATATGGTCCTTCACGTTGTGATCTCCATCCGTCGTCACCGGGCTCCGGTGCCAGGGTTCCGGCGTCGTAGACACCAGGGTACCGGTGTCATTCCGGCGTGGTAGTTTTTCATTACCGTGACTATCTACTACTATGTAACAAAAGGTAATTACTTTACCTTTTCCACAACCATATCACAAAGCAGCGCCCCCCCTGCAAAACAAAGTTAGACGCCTCTACTTTATCTTTGCATGTTTTACGTGGCTGAATGGGCTTTCGTACAAGAACCGTTCTTACCTACGAACTTTCAGCACAACGCTGATCAAGTAGTTGTCTATACTACACCCCTTTCGGGGCCCTCCGTTGCAAATGGTATACCAACTAATGCGAGAGAGAGACACCCCCCCTAAGCCACTTTATACGGTACAAGCCGTATGTCAAGCGTGGACCAGTCTCGCGAATGAACACGTAAAGTCGGTTGGGGGGTGCTTCATCAAGCATTACTGCGGTATACACAAGTACACGTGGGAGGGTAACAACTAAAAGATCAACTCCCACACGCTACATCTCGTGTGTTCTACCCGTACTAGCATTACTACGCATAGATCTAGCTCTGATACCACTGTAGGGGTTCCGCGCATAAAAACAATAAATTTTACTCTACGCCCCTGAACCCCTGAAGCTGTCAGGACCTATCTATTAGTAATACAGTAACCGGAGGGGCTTTTCGTGAACTTACCCTTGAAGACCGAAAAGCGTTGTCAACGCTCAGGAGAGCGTGGTTGATGTAGACGAGCCGAAGCCGACCTCAAGGTCGTGATGAAGTCCTTGCGCTCCTTCTGGCTCCAACGACTTGAGTGCCTCAAGTGTGACACCTCGTGGGAGTTACACACGTCCGGTGCCTGACGATGACTCCCGCTTCCCCGATCCAGCAGCAGTTGCGGAAGTAGAGCTCTCGGATCCGAATCCCACAGCGCGACGGCGCTCCGCGGTGAAGATGTCTCTCGCTCGCGCAGTCCAGACTTGGGACCACGGTCACGAGAGAGAGAGAGAGGGGGTCAGAGAAAATATCAATTAGAGGTCCTCCCAAAAGTGGGGAGACCTTTATTGATTATTGGGTGTATTTTCTAGGCCAAATACCCCACTTTATATAGGGGAGGGGAGGTACTACCTCCCCTCAAGTCCCGGGGTGGGACTAAAGGAGAGGAGGGGGAGGAGGTGGCTGCCAGCCACTAGTGGGCCCGCGGCAGGGGCTAGGCCCAGCCGGCCTCCCCCTTGCCCCTTCTCCCTTTCTACTTTTCCCTAATGGGCCCTCTCCCTCCGGAAATTGGCCCATTAAGCCTTTTTGACCTTTAATTTATTTTCTCTTTATTAAATAATTGTGAATAAATGATTAAATCAATATTTAACATTCATTCATATATTATCTAATCTTCGTGGCCATGGAACACTTTCCACCTCCACTCCGGACATCGTCCGAAATTACCGAAACCCTTCCAGTTTTCTCCCTTCTTTTCTTCGGCGATTCTACCGATCCCATAAACACTCTCTAAGCATCATCAAGCCCTTAAGCGTGATACCCTACGGTTCGGGAACACTCCAGACATAGTCGGGACACTCCCGCACCAATGATCGACAGAGGGACCTGGATGGCCATGTGACCCCTGTGCATTCCACGAAGATCTTTCATCGTTTGAACCGGGACAGTCGTGTCTTATTCCCTTTGTCATTCGATACTTGCATTGCCCGAGATCTGATCAATGACATCACCATGTCGGGTTCAATCTCATTACTGAACAATGCTACTTAACTCGTCCCGACAAGTGATATCCCCGTTATCTAATCACACGTTGCGCAGCTATTGGATATAACTTCTCCGAGTGGGCCCTTGAGTATCTTCCCGTCACATGGACGGACAAATCCCGCTCTTGACATATATTGCCTCTACGGTTTCCTCCGAATACCTAAACACACCTTTATAACCACCGTTTACCAGATGGCGTTTGATGCTATCTAAGCACTCTCAGGAGACAGTGATTGATATAGCCTCACGGTCTAAGGAATAGTCTACGAGGATCCATTTATAATCATCATAACTTGAACTTCGTGACATGATCGGGTCACGATGTTTAGGTTGGGTATTGGTTCATCATCTCATTCTCTGAATGAGATGACCTCATTTCCAACTGGCATAAATGCCACATGATCAGGAAACATGATCATCCGTTGACCAATGAACCAGTGACTAGAGTTTCACTGGGAACCCCTGGTTGTTTGTATATCACACGTGTATTGATGTTTCCACTCAATACAGTTATAGCATGATATAAAACTTAATCATAAACTATATGAAATATGATAATAGTCCTTACTACTATTTGTCTCTAGGGCATATTTCCAACAGTGTGTTCCTCTATCTTTATGGAAAGTAATTCTCCAAGAAGTTCGTGCTTCCACATGCGCACATGGCTTATGAACTCTGCTCTCAGTTGATCCACCATCGAATATGGGTCAAGATCACCCATGAGCGGGTGTAGTTCATCCACCATTCCATGACGCATTATTATCTGAATGTAAGTGGACATCTCTTGGCGATATGTCAACACCCGGTTTTTTAATCCCAGATGCCTGTTATGTCATACATCACAATCCCAGGATTACCATTTTTGCGAGACATAACAGATTGGATATCACAGTACATCATCCATTACAAACCATAAATAAGGTCTTACACAAATAAGGATCTCATGACCCAGTCTTAATACAACAAGCAGCGGAATAAGTAATAAGCGTAGCGGTGGGGTCCATCTTCAGGGGCACAGGCAATGCTGACGAAGGCAGATAGTCCTAGTTATCATAGCCGTCCTGCTGACCGTCATCTTGGTAGTCTCCTTCATAGTCTGGCCATAGGAATAGCTAGGGACAAAAGCCATGAGTACTCTTTAAGTACTCGCAAACTACCACTAACAAGTAAGATAGTACTAATGGAGATGCTAACTCTAAGTTTGACTATAAAGTTAAGTTTGAAACCTAAGCTGAGTTTAGAAACAAAGAAGATAAAATAAATTTCTAGAATTACTTAAGTTGGGAAGCTAGTATCATTGTCACAACCCTATTGTGGTCAAGTCAAGATTCATCATCCATTTCATAAGTCATTTTGAAAACATCTGACAACGAAACAATATGGCCACTCCAACTGTCCATAACCGCGGACGCGGCTATCTAAATAGTTTGACACTCTGCAGAGGTGGTACACTTTCACCACAAGATTTGATACATCTATCAGGGATAACCTAGAATCATCATACTTAGTATGCAGATAATCAAACATAACCTTTCATTTACACGCCCTAGTATAAGCACCTCTCCTATGAGCATGGCCTCCCAACCATGACCATCTGTCATCTTGGGCACTACATAGGTGGACAACATTGAGAGGTAGCCTCATCTCAAACCTCTCCCGTGAGGGAACTAATACTAATGCATATAAACTTCCGGCTAAGCCTTATCCAATTCAGGTATTGTGGTTGTACGGTAAAATGGGAATGGTATCGCATCCAAATCCAACCATCAGTTTTGTAAAAGGGTTAAGGCTCATGCCTCAATAGTTTCATCATCATAAACCATTTGTGTTTCTCAACACATGTCAAAACATCTCAATAGAATGACTCATCATTCCAAGGTTTTCATAATTCATTTTCACCAAGTGTTCCCATCTAAAGTGACTTAAGTTTTTTTTAGCTAGCTCTGAACTACTAAGTTAAGAGTGTTCACTAAGGTGGAAAGATAAGATCAATCTCATACCATAGAATGACATCTAAGGTTATCTAGATAGGTCAAGTTTTATACTTTCTATGCTACCTTCAAAAACAACTAAGGGACTTTGGTAAAGTAAAGAAAATAAAAGATTGAAAGTAAACTTGGAGTAGGTACTAGTCAAAGTGGTATAACCAAAGCATGCCTGATGCATCTTGCTCAAGTTATCTAGTTTAATTCTAGCTTGCTAAGTATTATACTTGCAAGTGTTAGCTTGCCTTGGTTGGTGCAGTGGTTGAAGTTTTCTTCCTCTTCCTCCGGGTAGAACTCCTCCTCCTCGAAAGCTTGGTCGGTACTATCGTCTATAAATACATACGGAGTACACAATCACCAAACAATACTTAACTAGTCTACTTAGCACACTAAGGCACACATTTTAATGATCCATTATCATCACTAGCATCACAAGGTTTTATTAACTAGCTTCATTCTTTTTATTTAAGAAAAGTAATTTCTACTCATTGAAAATAACTAAGATTTAATATTCACCACTTAAAATATGGGATCATGTGGACACATGTCATCACCACATATTCTAACACATGGGAATGTGATTTAAAGGTTGGATCACATTTTAATAAGTTTAAGTTTAAAAATTAATGATTTAAAGTGACTAGAAATGTCTATATAGCATTATTTTGGTACTAGTACAAAGTCACTTCATGCAAACCTTAATATTATTGCATATTCAGATAGGTATGGTTAAATGTGATTTTTGAGAGTTGGAATCAACTCAAAAGCTATTATGGTTGATTTTACAAAAATGTTTGAATGTGCAAAAGCTTATGTCTTGTTACTTTTACTAGGAGAGATCTCTAACTCTAAATGAATTAAATCCAACGGGCTTGGATAGATATTTCAGAAGCTTTCCAACACAATTGGAATCACTCCATTTGGATTTGTAAATCTCTCTAAAATGATTTTCAAACTAGGGGACAGAACTAAGTTCAAACTTAAATAGAAAAAATTTGAATTCGTGGGCTAGCGCGGGAAGGAAAATGGGTCGGCCCAGTGGCACTCCGCGGCGCGGATGACAACTGACAGGGGGTCCTGCTGGTCAGCGCACATCAAACATGAAGCGGTACGGGGCAACGTGGACCGTGCGATTAAAAGGAAGATCTACGGCTGCGGAGCGTCGTCCCCGGTGAACAGGTCGCCGGCGAGAACTAACCCTAGCGGCTCGGTGGAGGTGCACAGGGGGCATACCAGGGCTCCAGCTACTGTAGTGATGGGACGATCGAACTGGTGGACGACGGCGGGCTCAGGCGAGGTCACGGCAGCTCCTGGGGTGGACAAAGTCGACGGCGCCTTCTCCTCCTCTACAGCGGGCTCCTCCGGCTAAATTCCGGTGAACTATGGCTCGAGCAGCTCCGGCGAGAGGTGGGGAAGGATCAGTGAGGAGAGGGGAGTGGAATGGTGTGAGGAGTTTGTGTTGGGGAGGGCTCCTTTTATAGGGCGACGAGGGGACCGAGCGGCACGATGACGAGCTCGTCAGTGACGCTGATACAGGGGGCTAGAGGCATGGGCGGCGTAGGTGGACGGTGGCCTGCCTCCTGGCGATGCTCTACGGTGTTAATGCGTGGCTAGGGGCGGTGGCATTTGGTCAGGCGAGGCTGGCGCTCTGCGCGATAGAGGCAGTGCTTGATGTCGCGCACGGTGACTGTGGGTCGCCTGGCGGCGCACGGCCGTGTCTGGCAGGGTGTTGGGGTCGAGGCAGAGCGGCGTGTGGGATTTTATGTCAAGTGGTGGTATGCTGCATGCTGGCGACGATCGCGCTTTGGCACACGCTGAGCACGGCGCAGAGAATGGACGGCGGTGCTGGGGTGTGATCCAGGGCCTGGGGTGATCGAGGGGAGCACAGGGGCAGCGGTAGCATTAGGCGGAGCTAGTGGGGGCGCTAGAATGGCGCGGCGTGGTCTGTGGCGCTCTGTCCACGATCGGCCGGCGGCGACCAAAAAGTGGCGGCGCTCCACTGCTGCTGCGGCTTAGGGGTAGGCCGGTGAGGGTCTGGTTGGACTCGGGGGACAAGAGTGATCAATGCAGCTCTAATAACTCGACAAGATTTGATCAAAATAGTAGAAGTTAGGCTAAGTTTGATTCTGTCTGCAAGGTGTTTGTAGAAATGGCCGCAAGAATTCAAGTTTTGAATTTTTAGATGATTTTTGGTGGAGTTGATAGGCACATGCTTAAGCCTCTGTGGTTCCTTGGGTTTTGAAAATGGAGCTCATTTGAGTGGTTTTTGAATAAGTGGGATCTTGATACATACACTAGATTCAATTTTCAAATGCCATTTAAAATTAGTGTTTGCAAGTGATACATTGCAAATGTATCTATAATTTTTGATGTTCCATGCTTGGTTTTATCCACTTTCTTGTGTTTTTCCCACACTTTGGAGTACTTTTCATATGATTTCTTGGACTAACCTATTAACAAGAGCCACAGTGCCAGCTGCCTGTTTTCAGCTGTTTTTGGTTCCAGGAAAGTCAGAAAATGAATATTCTCGGAATTGGACGGGACAAAAGCCAAAGTGCCCATTTTTCTGGAAGTCATCAGATGCTAGAATACGAGATGGAGAAGGGCTGGGGGCCGGCCACACCACCTGGCCACGCGGCCAGGCCTGGCCCGCGCCAGGGGGTGGTCTGGCCGACCCCAGCACCCCCTCAGCCTCTCCTTCTGCCTATAAGATGCCCTCCGGACGAAAACCCTAAATGCCCAATCAAAAATCCACGAAAGAGTCCGTCGCTACCATCATCTCGATCCCTAGATCGGGAGGGATCTGAAGCTCTTCCTGGCACCCTGCCGGAGAGGGGAATTCACCTTGGAGGCCTTCTTCATCACCATGCAAGCCTCCGGTGTGATGCGTGAGTAGTTCATCCTTGGACTACGGATCCATTTAGTAGCTAGATGTCTGGTTCTTCTCCTTTGTACTTTCATGTCTAGATCTTGTGAGCTCCGTTCATGATCAAGATCATCTATTTGTAATTCTGCATGTTGTGTTTGCAGGGATCCGATGGATATTGAGATGCTATTTCGGATTGATTATTGATTCTATCATGTCTTTTTTATTTGTGATCTTGCATGCTTTCCATTGTTAGTAGCTATCTTGGCCAAGTAGATGCTAGCAACTCCAAAAGTTAGTATTTATGCTCGATAGTGGGTTCATGCCTCTGGTAATCTGGGGAAGTGACAGAAATCTCTAAGGTACTAGATGTGCTGTTGCTACTAGGGAGAAAACAACAATCCTTTGTTCATAGAACAATCATATTGTTTACTATACACGCGGTTCATAAAGCAATAATCTATTGCTTGCAACTTAATACTGGAGGGGGTTCGGATGATAACCTGAAGATGGATTATTAGTCATAGATGAAGTTGGATGGCGGTCTATGTATAATTTTGTAATGCCCAATCGAATCTCAAATGAGTCAAGATGATTAGTATATGCATGTATTGCTTTCTCGATGTTTGTCAATTGCCCCGCTGTAATTTGTTCACCCAGCATGTTATCTATCTTAAGGAGAGCCACCTCTAGTGAACTATGGATCCCGGTCCTTTTCTTTACATACAATCTACTTTTTTTACTCCTTTGTGTTTACTTTCTGCAAACTTTTACTTCTTTCCATTCGATACGTTTAATCCTTTGTTTTCCGCAAAACACGGTGAGATTGACAACCTCATCGCAAGTTGGGGACAAAGTTCTGTGGTTGTGTTGTGCAGGTCTCCACGTTGCTACTAGCACCGGTAGTGCGCCCTGCCAAGGCTTAGCTAGTAACACCTTTGGGGTGTTTCCTTGCTCCTACTGGTTCGATTAAACCTTGGTTTCATAACTGAGGGAAACTTACTGCTGTGCTCATCATACCTTCCTCTTGGGGTTCCCAACGAGCTCTACATCAACATCGTAGCAGCATTTTTCTAGCGCCGACACTGAGCTATCAAGCATTTTTCTGGCGCGGTTGCCAGGGGGTCAAGGACATCTTCACAAGGGGAGTCCCTCATAACCAATCTCTTTACTTTGTTATTTTTGTTTTGCTTAGTTTCTTTTTGCTTTGTTTGCTTGTTTCTTTATCAAAAACACAAATAAATAGTTTTACTAGTTTGCTATCTTATTTGAAAACACACAAAAAATGACTACTTTTGAAAACACGAAGTTGTGTGACTTCACTAGCACCAACAACAATGGTTTTATGAGCACACCTATTGCTCCACCTGTGCCTAAAAATACTTTCCTTCAGATAAAACCTGCTTTACTCAGTCTTGTTATGAGAGAACAATTTTCTGGTATTGGTAATGAAGATGCTGCTTCCTATCTAAATAACTTTGTTGAACTTTGTGAGATGCAAAAGCATAGGGATGTAGATGGTGATATTATTAAGCTGAAATTGTTTCCTTTCTCTTTGAGAGGAAAAGCTATAGAATGGTTGAATTCCTTAACTAGGAATAGTATTAATTCTTGGACTAAATGCAAAGATGCTTTTATTGGAAAATACTATCCTCCTGCTAAGATTATATCTATGAGAAGTGAAATAATGAAGTTTAAACAACTTGAGAATGAACATGTTGCTCAAGCTTGGGAAAGAATGAAATCTTTGGTAAAGAATTGTCCCACTCATGGACTGACTGCTTGGATGATCATCCAAACTTTTTATGCAGGATTGAACTATTCTTCAAGGAACCTATTGGACTCTGCTGCTGGAGGTACCTTTATGACCATCACTTTGGGTGCTGCAACGAAACTTCTGGACAATATGATGGTTAATTATTCTGAATGGCATACTGAGAGAGCTCCACAAGGTAGGAAGGTAAATTATGTTGAGGAAACCTCCTCCTTGAGTGATAAGATTGATATTATTATGTCTATGCTTGTGAATGGGAAAGCCCATATTTATCCAAATAATATTCCTTTAGCCTCTTTGGTTGCTCAAGAAGAGCAAGT
Organism: Avena eriantha; assembly: GCA_910589775.1. Taxonomy (NCBI): domain Eukaryota; kingdom Viridiplantae; phylum Streptophyta; class Magnoliopsida; order Poales; family Poaceae; genus Avena; species Avena eriantha. The sequence continues at coordinate 552,768,721 of OU342743.1, forward strand.
TGATGTGAACTTCATAAGAAATAACAATTTTGGCAATAATGCTTATAGGAACAATTTTGGTAACAACAATTATAAGCCATATCCTCCCAATAATGATAATGCTTATGGAAATTCTTACAACAATAATAGGAGTGCTCCCTCTGAACTTGAAGTTATGCTTAAAGAGTTTATTAGTAAACAAACTACTTTCAATAAAACTATTGAGGAAAAACTCTCTAATGCTGAAAGAAATATAGCATCTTTGGCTGAAGCTCAATCTACTTTGAACAAAATGGCTTCTAAACCTGAAACTAATGAGAATCCCTTTGCAGCCACTAATACCATACAAGTAAGAATTGATGAAAATGTTAGACTATTAGTTGAATTAGATGCTAAGTGGGAAAGAGAAGATGAAATTGCTAGAAACATTAGTGTTTCTACTATCACCACCAGTAGTGTTAAGGCTAGTAATAGTTCTACCACTCTAGATGATAATTTTGATTTTGATCTTGATGGTTGCAATATCTCTGAAGAGATATTAAGTTCCTACAAAAGCTTGCTAAAAGTCCTAATGCTAGTGCTATGAACATGGCCTTTACCAAACACATTACTGATGCTCTCATAAAGATTAAAGAAGAAAAGATGAAACACAAAGCTTTTATTCCTATTAAACAAGAAGATGGTTGGGAACCCATCATTAATATGAAAGTGAATGACTTTGATTTCAAAGCTTTATGTGATCTTGATAGTAGTGTTTCTATTATGCCTAGAAGGATTTATGATATGCTTGATTTGCCTCCACTTGAAGATTGTTATTTGAATGTCCCACTTGATGATAATGCTAAAAAGAAACTCATGGGGAGTCTTAATGATGTTCTTATTATGGTTAACAATGCTTATGTCCCCGTTGATTTCTATGTTTTGGATGTTCAATGCAATGCTTCTTGTCCTATTACTTTGGGAAGACCTTTTCTTAGAACTGTTGGTGTCATTATTGATATGAAAGAAGGCACCATTAAATATCAACTCCCACTTAAGAAAGGTATAGAACACTTCCCTAAGAAGAGAGAGAAGATTTCTTTTGCTTCTCCTATGAAAACAAAATTTGGTCTTAATGCTTCTTCATTTGAGAACACTTGATTCTTTTTCTTGCTTCTTATGCCTAACTTAAAGGCGTTAAAGAAAAGTACTTATTGGGAGATAACCCAAAAGTTTTAGATGAGTCTTGGAAGTTATTACTTCAGTAATAACCGCTCCTTATCCTTTTTATTTGCTCTTTGTGCCAAGAGTAACCTCTAATGGGAGAGAAGTAATGATTGGGAAAGTTGCTGTCCTGAAACAGATTTTTGTGCTTCACCGTAAAAATTCGTGTAAAATCTCTGAAAGTCTTTTTGAGGCGTGAATGTTTGTGATTCTGTATCAGGTTATTATCTAAATTTCGTTAGTTCAACAATTTTTGATTTGAGCAACAGAAGCTCTTCGAAAAAAAATCGCCTTTACCTGCTGGTCAGTTTTGACAGATTTCTGCCATTTTCTGCATTTGCTTCCTGTTGGTTCCTTTTGAGTTCTTTTGGGGAATTGAGCTTTTTGAGGGAAGAGATACAGTAGCTAGTGTTCTAATGGAAGTTTATTTGGTGTTAGAACTGAACCTTAATACCTATTATCTTGAGTACACTAATGTTGCTAATAAAGATTTGTGAAGTTTTGTATGAAGGAAAAATTTCAGGTGTATGGAAGGAATGAGTAATGAGATGAAGGATTGACTAAAGCTCAAGCTTGGGTATACCACGCGTGTCCCACCAAGAAATATCCAATAAGTACAAGCGTCAAAGCTTGGGGATGCCTGGGCATCCCCTTCTTTATCAATAAAAATCCCTGGTTTCTTCCAAACGCTTCATTTTTATTGTTTCATGCACAATTGTGTTGTTCTTGGAGCGTCTTCTTTTTCGTTTTTGTTTTGGTTTTTCATTTGCTTTTGTTTGCTTAGTTTTCTGAATAAATTGGTTGGACCCCCTCTTTCATACATTGGTTTGCAAATAGTTTGGTTTGGTTTGGAAAAGAGTGGGAAACCTCATGCTTATGTGGTAAAAAGAGCTCGTTTTTGACCATGGCCTATGCTTTGTCATGCCATGCTTGATATTGTTTTGGCCTTATGCTTAGTATTCTTTGCTGTAGCATGACTTGTTATAAACAACTGAGATTGCTTAATGAGCCTTGGATGAATCATGTGTTGTTTTAGCATATTAAAGCATAGTACAGTGGTATTCTCCTTTGATGCTTTATTTGGGTTGACTTGGCGCATGCTCACACCATGTTATGACTATCTTAAGTCACCATAGCCTTTATGATCCTTTAGTTTTCAACTTGTAGTATCACTTTATGCTTTGATCAATGATGTTTTGTCGCTCTGCATGATTATGGCCATTATTGCTCTCTTAGTTTGTCGCTCCCAGTCTTTTGCTAGCCTCCACAACCAAGTATGAGTTCCACTCATGCATCCAACTCCTTAAACCAATTTATTCCAAAGAGTCCACCATACCTACCTACTAGCTTATGCTATTCCAAGTATATTCATGCTTTTGTTTACCTTCCAAATTAAACTTGTTATGAGAAAACTAGTGATTAAAGCTCTCACGAACTTGATGGCACACTTTACTTTTCTTGCCCTTAATAAACTTGAACCATTGTGTCGTCTATGTTGTATATGCTTGCACTTATTTGTTGGGAATTAGCAGAACCATCCTTTCATGGGGAACGCTTCAACATTGCACTTGGTACTTGTACCTAGTTGGTATCATGCTCTTTTGTATATGGATGTCGTCGGTGTGAAATGAAAGGGGAGCTTGTAAGTCCATGGAGTTATGTATATGTGTTAGAGAAACGCCTGGGCCACTGGTCTAATCCATGCTGACATGGTGGAAACCTGCAGCGTAACCATAATGAGTTGTCTATGAAGCATTCTTCTTATTAAAAAAGAGTCCTATATTGAGAAAAAAGAGAAAAGAGAAAAAAAGAGATTATGAAAAGAGGAAAGAGAGAAAAAAGCACCATATTCCCATGGTAAATAAGAAGATTGCTGAGATGCTCGTTGTCTGCTTGCCTTATCATTTTGATATGGGGATTCTTTCGTGTCATCGGGCAAGGGGTACCCCGTTGGCGGTTCTCTATGATACACATGTACTTACGATGAAAAGAACTTACCGGTGACTAAACTTGAGTAGCATGAGGAGCGGCCCTCGTATACAAGGGACATGAGATTTCTAACTTATACTTCGTCAAGCATGTACACCATAGTTTGTTCACTTTAACCTTAATCACTTCAAGATGCTTATGATAGGGGCAATGACAGCTGAAAGCTATAAGTACCATAATTTTTGGAAGCTCTTTATGAGACTTGAATCCCTACTTCCTTCTATGAAGGCCTTTCTTCCCCCATTATATTGAGTCTCCACCTTCTACCTTTATGCACCTACTTTTAGAGCATAGTGGCCATTCTTAGTTCTATGTGCATTGTCCCAAGACTAGTTGATTGATGCATAACTTGATATTGCTTGTTTTAAACTATTTGTATCAAGTCACTCTTATGAACTTTGAAGGTGTCCTATGCATTTATATTTGCTACTCTATGAGGGACAAGCTGAATACTATTATGCTATGTTTTCTTTATGTGAAACAAACAAACGTCTTGCAAAGCATTATTATTCATGAATCTTTTGTTTGTGCCTTTTCATGTTGCATCATAGTTTCTTTGTCTTATTGCTAGAACTTTGTCTTTCATGTTATGATTGAAGTACTATGATCCCAGCTTTTAATGTTTTACAAATACTTTGATCAAGTCTTTGATGGTGCATGTCACCTCAAAAATTATTATTTCTTTTTATCACTTACCTACTCGAGGACGAGCAGGAGTTAATCTTGGGGATGTTGATACATTGCAAATGTATCTATAATTTTTGATGTTTCATGCTTGGTTTTATCCACTTTCTTGTGTTTTGTCCACACTTTGGAGTACTTTTCATATGATTTCTTGGACTAACCTATTAACAAAAGCCACAGTGCCAGCTGCCTGTTTTCTTCTGTTTTTGGTTCCAGGAAAGTCGGAAAATGAATATTCTCGGAATTGGACGGGACAAAAGCCAAAGTGCCTATTTTTCCGGAAGTCATCAAATGCCAGAATACGAGACGGAGAAGGGCTGGGGGCCGGCCACACGACCTGGCCGCGCGGCCAGGCCTGGCCCGCGCCAGGGGTGGTCTGGTCGACCCCAGCACCCCCTCGGCCTCTCCTTCCGCCTAGAAGATGCCCTCGGGACAAAAACCCTAAGTGCCCGATCAAAAATCCACGAAAGAGTCTGTAGCCGCCGTCATCTCCATCCCTAGATCGGCAAGGATCTGAAGCTCTTCCCGGCACCCTACCGGAGAGGGGAATTCACCCTAGAGGCCGTCTTCATCACCATGCAAGCCTCCGGTGTGATGCGTGAGTACTTCATCCTTGGACTACGGATCCATGTAGTAGCTAGATGGCTGGTTCTCCTCCTTTGTGCTTTCATGTCTAGATCTTGTGAGCTCCGTTCATGATCAAGATCATCTATTTGTAATTCTGCATGTTGTGTTTGCAGGGATCCGATGGATATTGAGATGCTATTTCGGATTGATTATTGATTCTATCATGTCTTTTTTATTTGTGATCTTGCATGCTTTCCGTTGTTAGTAGCTATCTTGGCCAAGTAGATGCTAGCAACTCCAAGAGTTAGTATTTATGCTCGATAGTGGGTTCATGCCTCTGGTAATCTGGGGAAGTGACAGAAATCTCTAAGGTACTAGATGTGCTGTTGCTACTAGGGAGAAAACAACAATCCTTTGTTCATAGAACAATCGTATTGTTTACTTTACACGCAGTTCGTAAAGCAATAATCTGTTGCTTGCAACTTAATACTGGAGGGGGTTCAGATGATAACCTGAAGGTGGATTATTAGTCATAGATGAAGTTGGATGGCGATCTATGTATAATGTTTTAATGCCCAATAAAATCTCAAAGGAGTCAAGATGATTAGTATATGCATGTATTGCTTTCTTGATGTTTGTCAATTGCCCCGCTGTAATTTGTTCACCCAGCATGTTATCTATCTTAAGGAGAGCCACCTCTAGTGAACTATGGATCCCGGTCCTCTTTCTTTACATACAATCTACATTCTTTTACTGCTTTGTGTTTACTTTCTGCAAACTTTTACTTCTTTCCATTCGATACGTTTAATCCTTTGTTTTCCGCAAAACACGGTGAGATTGACAACCTCATCCCAAGTTGGGGACAAAGTTCTGTGGTTGTGTTGTGCAGGTCTCCACGTTGCTACTAGCACCGGTAGTGCGCCCTGCCAAGGCTTAGCTAGCAACACCTTTGGGGTGTTTCCTTGCTCCTACTGGTTCGATTAAACCTTGGTTTCATAACTGAGGGTAACTTGCTGCTATGCTCATCATACCTTCCTCTTGGGGTTCCCAACGAGCTCTACATCAACATCACACCAGCATTTTTCTAGCGCCAACACTGAGCCATCAGCAAGTTTTTGGCAGATCACAAAGTGGGCCTTAGTACACCAATACATGTACTAGCAAGGGGTGCAAAGATCCACATTTGTCTCTATTAGGTTTTGAGTTCTAGGAATAGCCAAAGTAGGCATGGTAGTTAAAATGGCACAAATGACCATTTCTTTATTTTATTCTTTTTGATTTGTTCTTCTTTTGGATTTGTTTGGGAATGATCTAGATGATGTTTATTTCACCTAAGAATCATTTTACAAGCAATAGATCACTTAATCAAGTCAATTCAAATCAACTCCTAATTGAAATGCACACACATATGAATGCTTTAAAAAATTTAAATGGAAAAGTTTTTGTTAACTCTAAATTTGATGATTTGGATCTTGATCACTTGGATTAGAGTTTTGGGATGTTACACGATAGTAGCAGTTTGCCCTCTCTCGTGGGGTCTCATAGCCATCAGGCTCGGCCAATTCCATCGTGCGGCGTATGTGTGGCATCCCGCTAAAACAACTACTAGAAAATCGCTGTGTTTTTGTGCATTGCATCATCATGACTGCATGCTCATGTCATCATGCCACATTGCATTTGAGCATCGTCATCATCATGCATGGTTTGTTTAAAAACTATTTTCAAAAACCTATTTTGTTTTCTAAATAAGCCCCGTCTTTATTCAAATACAAAACCCGGGCTTGGCCGGAATATCTACAAACGGCTTCTAAAAGCCTTGTTGTTCTAAATAAAATAATTAAATTATTTTTAGGAGGTAGCCCGCCAGGCCCGAAAGCCCGGCCGGCCACCTCCAAACCCTAACTCTAATCTACCCAACCTAAACCCCATATGTCTAAACCCAACCCTAATCCTACCAGCTAACCTACCCCTAACCCAACTCGCACCCACACACGCACGGCACACACCACACATCTGCTCCCTCTCACCCCACGCGCCTGCCACGCCTGCTGCTGGGCCCCACCCTGCAGCCGGCCACTCCCACCTGCCCCAAACTCCCTGCCCTAACCCACAACTCCCTCCTCCCGCCTTTTTCCCGCCCAGCCTTCCTAGCCTCGCCGTCACCCGGGCGCAACTCCCTCCTAGCCGCCACCTCACCTGAGCCACTCCTGGCTCGCCACCTCACTCCACCGGTCCCACCCCGCAGGAGACCGCGTCCACCACGCCCCGACCACTCCGCCACCTGGGCACGCACCCCCACCTCCTCTCCCGCTCGCACGCCGCCCTCCCACATGCAGCCTCCCCCAGGCGAGCCTACCTAGCCCCACCTCTCCCGAGCGAGCACACCTCCATCACCCCGCGTCTCCCTCCTCCTCCCCCCCCCCCCCCCCGTTCGATGCTGCCGCCGACATCGAGCTCGCCCGGCGCCCGCGACCAAGCCCTGCCGCCAGTACCTCGCCTCCACCGCGCCCTATTTCCACGCCCCGCCTCACGCATCCATCCCCTCTCCCCTCCACCTCGGTATCCGCCGTCGGACCTTCCTCCCTCTTCTCCGTGTCTGCATTGCCACCGCCCCTCCGGTCGCGGTCGTGTTTGCGCCTCTCGCGCCCCTCGCCCCTCTCCCACAAGGCCGGCCTCGCGCTTCCTTCCACCGCGCCGGCCCCGGCCACCTCGCTTCTCCCCGTTGCCGAGTGCCCTTCCATCGACCCTCTTCTGCTCGCGCCCTCCCTCGAGCCTGAGGCCGCCGCCCCCCTCTTCCCTGCGGCCGCCGTCCTCCGTCGCGCCCATCCCAGGTCGCCCCGTGCCGCCGCCTCCTTGATCCTGTAGAGCCGCCGCCAGGGGCACGCCCTCGCTCCCCTGCCTCACCGAGTTCCACCTCGTCTCCCTAGCGCCCCCATCCCGCAGGTCCCTCGTAGCCCCAAGCGCCAGTACCGGCCTCGGTTTTCCCTAAGTCTGTCTCGGTCCTTCGCTTCTGCAGTACCCACAGATCGAGACAAGGATCCTATCCTGTGCCATGTTAAGACAGAGGCTAAGACTGCATCATCGTCAAGATCTTCGCCGCCACGGATAACGTGTCGTCACCCGGTGAACCATGTTGCCGACAAGATCGACTACCGCGAAAACCACGTTCTCCGACACGGAACACCAAGATCTCCCGGCGCCGAGACCCAAGTCCGACACCAACAGTCGAAACCGCGGAACCAACAAGTTTGCCTACACGGACACCGAGCGACAAGTTCTCCTTCCCGGAAGCGTTGACACCGGTACGACAAGACCTCGTTCCCACACCGAAGCCCGAGGACCGGACGCCAAGGTCGCCGACACGGAATGCCAAGTTCTTCATCCGGACGCCATGACCGTCTACACGGGCCCGAAGACCACTGGTACCCGATCCATTCAAGTTCGCCATCGACGGCAAGATCGACCACTTGGAACCCAAGTTCTTCGTCACGACACAACAAGTTCTCCATCTTGTATCCGAACCTCGCCGTTCCCGGCGCCCTGAGACCGAACCCGAACCACATCGAACCAAGATCGCCGAACACCAATGTGCGACCCTTTTCCTGAGACCAATATTTTTACAATATATAATATATATTTGTTGCATATTAAATTGCTCATGCTCGCATACATATTCATTTGTTTGGGGGTATTTTGTCGACTCACCTAAATTAAATATGGAGACTATATGCGGGATTTTCTAGTCTTGTATTGACTCCATTTAAATTTGTGTAGCGAACCGATGCCATGTGTTGCCTTGTTAAGACAACATTTAAATTGCGGGGTATCTAAATAACTTAAACCGTCTAATTAATTGTCGGCACCCCAGTTCCGCTTAATATTGCCTAGTTGCATCGCATATTTGCCATGTCATGCATCATACATGCATCATGCCCGATCTTCTGCCATAGTATTAAATAGTGCATCCGGTGTTTCTTTTAGGGTTTGCTTCTTCACGGATTAGGCCGTTGAGTGGATGCGAGCATCGACAAGTTCTTCGGATAATGTATCTCCAGCTATCTTTCTAGGCGAGCATTCTCCTCCTTTCTACCTATTTTGCATTTATAGTCTTTATTTCCTCCTATTGATCTATTGCTATCCGTGTCGCGATGCTTTAGTGTTCCGTACCAGATATATTCCGTGCAGCCTTTATATTGCCTTGGACACCTCCTATTACCTGTTGTTTGGTAGATAGATGGTCTTGTGAGTCGTAGTCGCTTGCTCAGGTGCGATCCCGTGTCGTGAAGTACCACACAGTTGTTGGAATATTGTCATATGCTTTACGGTGGAGAGGATCATGACTTTAAATACAACTATTAAATTGCTGGGATAACTAATGAAAGAGGCACCGGTGGCCAATATATGCTATTTGGTTTTTCATGTCCACTTGTGTCCCATAGGCCCCGAGTACTTGATACCTGTTCCTTGACTATTCGCACTATCCACATTCGGGAGACCCTATGGATCCCCCTTAGCCAGAGCTTGATTCATTTCTTATTTCTTGGGGCCACAAAGTAGTTTGGGGCTTTATTACTATCATGTACTTAAGCCATGCTTTACTGCTTTATTTACGATTGTGCGTGGAGCACCTGTACTATTTTGGAACGTGGAATGTTTTCGCGGTATCGAAAAGCCCAGTCACACTTTCGGGTTCCTAGTCGTTTACAGCCATTGTCACAAAACCTGGGTCCGTCTCGGAGCCAGCCAACTTCGTTGCGGGTAGCTTAGTGGGGTGGCCCCCTGAAATATTTTATGAATCATGTGATTGCTTTATCGTGAAAGCCTCGTTGGGTTTTGATTTGGTTTTTCTGAGGTTGATCGTGTGTGTGTTGCTATTTGTGCACCCCTGGAGGGTAAATCTTCCTGAAAGCCGTGTCCGCGGTTATGGACGACTTGGAGCACAGTATCTCGATCATAGACAAGCATAACTAAAGTAGTGCTATAAATTTGACTTAATATATGACTAGTAATCAGCTTCACTACAATGGAATGGATAAAAAGTGCCAACAACTGGTGGAACTGGGGTGTATCGTGTCATGTTATACCTGCCTAGTAAGTATCGCAACTCCAATAGAATGAAATAAAAGTGTCAACAACTGTTGGGTTTGGGATGTCACATGCTAATTGTATCTGACTAGTAAGTACTGCAACTACAACTGAATGCTTAACTAAAACTGCCCACTACTTATGCTATCAGGTTAACTCATGCTATCTATATTTGACTAGTAACTGCTTCAACTATAATAGAATGAATAAAACTGCCAACTGTGTGAGTTCCTTGGTTTGACTTCCTCGTTTGGTCTCGAGGGGGAAATACCAGGATGGGTATGATTGGTGTTAGTATAAGGTTGGATCCGAATAGGTCTTTCTTATCTCTCTCTAATAGCCGACAGTTAATCGAGTCTCTATAGGTTGTTTAGTGCATGCTGTGTTGCCGCTTCAGTCCACCATACCTATGTAGACGAGAGCCGCCGAATTCTAGCCTCGCCGTGTACTGGCCTCAGTATGACGCTCCTCGTTTTCCCTTTTCCCTTTGTCGGCACCCCTTTTGCTTAGTAGGTTTGAGATCGACATCGTTAGCATGGTTACCCTTCCGGCTTGGCCTGGGCAGGGTTATGGACGCCATTGGTTATTCTTCAGAGCTCTTAGCCCAATTTGCTTCTTATCCGTACTCGGATGTTGAATCGTTTTCAAGGTGAATTGGATCTTTGTACTGTATATCTGTATTCTTGACTCATGGAGTCGTTGTTGTATATACATATGTTCTGTGGGTTCCATCGTGGACTATTGTGTAATGATATTACTTTGTTTTCCACCCGCACGAAAGTGCCTGGTGGGCGTCATTGAATCGTTTCTATGCGGGTTTGGCGGGAAGCACTAAAACTTGCATAGGACCGATTCGAGGGTGTTACAGTATGTAATCTACCACACGATTCCTAGTAAGGAGATCATTCAGGCGCACAAGCCAGCCAAGGAAGGTGTATCCATCAAGTCTAAGTTTGTCACCAACTACCCACTCCTCAACGTCAAAGTAAGCTTCACGGTGAGCCATCTCGCAAAAGGATTTTAGACTAAGTTTATAATTAAATGAGTTAATATAATAACTCCACTAAAAACACATATACCTTGAAGGGTTCTAGTGATTACACAACCACTTTCCCCTACATCTCCCCCGATCGTCACGACCATCAATGTGGGTGCTAGGGTGGACGCCTAAACGTCGGTGACATCATTCATGTGACTCATGCTCGATCTTTCGACCATCCGTGTTCCGAGGCCAAGTCTACACATGCTAGGCTCACCAACTCAACCTTAGTGTATTTGCTGTGCAACATGGCTTACACCCACTATATGCGAATGTTGATATGTCTGACACCCGATCATCACGGTGCTACCTCATACCGAAGAACTCTCTTGGTGGTGCACACTAAGGGAGAACACAATCATCGGTATTTTTAATAGGGATCATCTTATTAGGCTACTGTCGAGTATCTAATACTAGCACACAATAAGATATACAAACAATAACATTGAATGTAAATGCGATTTGATATGGTCCTTCACGTCGTGATCTCCATCCGACGTCACTAGATTCCGGCACCAGGGTTCCGATGTCGTAGACACTAGGGTACCAGTGCCTTTCCGGCATGATAGTCCATCACCTCCGTGACCGTCCACTACTACTTAGCAACATAAGGTAATTACTTTACCTTTGACACAACCATATCACAAAGCAACGCCCCTTTCAAAACAAAGTTAGATGCCTCTACTTTATCTTTGCATGTTTTATGTGGCTGAATGGGCTTTCGCACAAGAACCGTTCTTACCTACGAACTTTCACCATAACATTGATCGAGTAGTTGTCTCTACTACACCCTTTCAGGGCCCTCCATTGCAAATGGCATACCAACTAATGCGAGAGAGACAGACACCCCCCAAAGCCACTTTATATGGTACAAGCCGTATGTCAAGCATGGACCAGTCTCGCGAATGAACGCGTAAAGTCGGTTGGGGGCCGCTTCATCAAGCATTGCTGCGGTATACACAAGTATGCGTGGGAGGGTAACAACTAAAAGATCAATGCCCACACGCTACATCTCGTGTGTTCTACCCGTACTAGCAATACTACGCATAGATCTAGCTTTGATACCACTATAGGGGTTCGTGTATGAAAACAATAAATTTTACCCTATGCCCTTGAACCCCCTTGATTGCCAGGACCTATCTATTAGTAATGCAGTAACGAGAGGGGATTTTCGTGAACTTACCCTTGAAGACCGAAAAGCGTTGTCAACGCCCGGGGGAGCATGGTTAATATAGACGAGCCGAAGCTGACCTCAAGGTCAAGATGAAGTCCTTGCGCTCCTTTGCCTCCAACGACTTCTAGTGCCTAAAATGTTGCACCTCGCAAAGAGTTACATGCATCCGGTGCCTGGTGATGACTCTCGCTTCCCCGATCCAGCAACAGTTGCGGAAGTAGAGCTCCTGGATCCGAATCCTGCAGCGCGATGGCGCTATGCTGTGAAGATGTCTCTCATTCGCACAGTCTGAACTTGGGACCACGATCACGGGAGAGAGAGAAATATCAACTAGAGGTCTCCCCAAAAGTGAGGGAACCTTTATTGAATATTGGTTGTATTTATTTGGTCAAAATACCCCACTATATATAGGGGAAGGGGAGGTACTCCCTCCCTCAAAGTCCTGGGTGGGACTAATCATGGGAGGAGGTGGGCGAGGCGCCGCCGGCCACCCCACCATGGGCCCCATGTGGGGGATGGCCCACTAGGGGTGCCGGCCACCCCTTGGCCCATCCTAGGGAGGAAGCCCCCTCTTGGGCCCTTTCCCCTCCGGGATTTGGCCCATTAAGCCGTTTGACCATTTAATTGATTTTATCTTTTATTAAATAATTATGAATAAATGAGTAAATCATTATTTAACATTCATTTACATATTATTCAATCTCCGTGGCTATGGAACACCTTCCACCTTCACTCCGGACATCCTCCGGACTTACCTTCCGGTTTTCTCTCTTCTCTTTCTTCGGTGATTCCACCGATCCTGTAAACACCCTCTAAGCATCACCAAGCCCTTAAGTATGATACCCCATGGTTCGGGAACACTCTAGACATGGTCAGGACTCTCCCAGAACAATGATCAATGGAGGGACCTGGATGGCCATGTGACCCCTGTGCATTCCACGAAATCTTTCGTCGTTTGAACCGTGACTATCATGTCTTATTCCTTTTGTCTCTCGATACTTGCATTGCCCGAGATCTGATCACCATGTCTTGTTCAATCTCGTTACCGACAAATGCTACTTGACTCGTTTCAACAAGTGATATCCCTGTGATCAAATCACACGATGTGCAACTATTGGATATAACTTCTCCGAGTGGGCCCTCGAGTATCTTTCCGTCACACGAATTGACAAATCCCGCTCTTGACATATAATGCCTCTACTATTCCTCCGAACACCTGAACACATGTTTATGATCACTGTTTAACCAAGTGACGTTTGATGCTATCAAAGTACCCTCGTGAGACAGTGATTGATATAGCCTCATGGTCTAAGGAATAGCTACTATGTCTATTCTAATCATCATAACTTGAACTTCGTGACATGATCGGGTCACGATGGTTAGGTTGAGTATTAGTTCATCATATCATTCTCAGAATGAGATGACTCCATTTCCAACTGGCATATATGCCACATGATCAGGAAACCTTGATCATCAGTTGACTAATGAACCAGTGACTAGAGTTTCACCAGGAACCCCTGGTTGTTTATATATCACACGTGTATTGACGTTTCCTTTTAATACAGTTATAGCATGATATAAAACTTAATCATAAACTTTATTAAATATGATAATAATCCTTATTAATATTTGTCTCTAGGGCATATTTCCAACGATAGTTGCTTCTTCCCTTGATGGATTTGAGCTTTTGTTCTTCAAATGGAAGAAGAGCTTGAACAAACTTTCTCTTCATGAACTTGTCATCAACATAGGTAGCTCCAAGATCCCTCATGGTGACACAAAGAACCTTAAGTCGTTGATACATGTCTTCGGGAATCTCACAATCTTGCATACCAAAGCCATCGAACTCATTGTTGACCTCATCAAACTTGGAGCTTTGAATGCTCGTATTCCCCACAAATAGCTCGGTGAGATGATCCCAAGCTTTTTTGGTTGTGGAGAATTGGCGAATGTGAGAAAAGTCCTTGGGGTCAATGCCTTTTGAATCATGCCCAGAGTAGTGGTATTAAGTTGCTTATCCACAACCTCGACTTGATTCAACTTCTTTGCATCATATGGAGAGAATCCTTCTTCCACAATCCTCATTAACTCGACAGAAGAGCTGGAAATATGAGACTTCATTAGATATTGCCAATCAGTGAAGTTTGAAGTATCTAACATAGGTGGTGCTCCTTGAGGAATGATGTGAGGCATGGGGATAATTGGTTCCAGAGTATAATTAGGAGGTGGTGGTACCTCCGAGTAATCCTTTTTGTCCCCTTCCTCTTTGGATGTCGAGTCACCGATCCCCTCCATGCTCTCACTTGGTTGTTTTGTTGTTCGAGCGACAAAGCCCAAATCCAAGTGAGTATCGGCCACAACGGGGATGGCCTTGGGGGAGGCTCTACGGTTTTGGGAGTGGTATCCATGGCATTAGGCTTAAATGAATGCAAAAGGGTCCTCATTTCCTCGAATTTGGTCAACATGGATGTCTACAATCGCTTGAGGTCATCCATGGAGACCAAACTCTTGGTGGCTTCACCACCACTACCCTCATCGTCAGCCATAGTCTCTTAGGCTGTAAAGCCCGAAATAAGAGCCTTGGATCTGATACCAATTGAAATGACCAACTAAGGTCGACTAGAGGGGTGATAGGAGACTACCAGTTTTTATCATTTTCTTCAATTTTAAGCTTTGCACAAAATTAAGTTCTCTAGAGATGCAGCTAGGTGAACAATCCTATATGTAGAGAACAACAACAAGTAGCAAAGCGGTAAGGACAAGTAGTAAAGGAGAGGAGAGAGTAAACCGGTGCGGAGACACAGAGATGTAATTCCCGTAGTTCACTTTCAAGGAAACTATGTCTATGTTGGAGAGGTGTTGGGGCCACACAAGGTCACCCAAGCGCCACAAAGGCCTCACCTTATTCTCTAGTGAACTCACCACAAAGGCGAGCTCATGTTCCACTAACCGGTGACCTTGAAGGTGCCAACCAAAACCTTTACAACAAGGTTGAGAGCAATCTCCACAACTCAATTGGAGTGCCCTCAACGACTCCATGAAGCTTCACAACACATGCCTGAGCTTTGAGGATGTCCTACACCGTCTAGGGTTCTAAGAACCCAATAGTGGGGGAATCGAATTTACTTTAGTGGAAGTGTAGAACTAGGTCACCTCTCCCACTCCTCAAAATATCAAGGGGTTTAGATGGCTAGGGAGAGAGATCTAGGAAGACTGATCTCTTGTATTAATGGAGGAGAGAGAGTATTGAAGAGTTAGGTGGGGAGGAGGAAGAAGGGCTCCTTAAATAGGGCCCTTCAATTCGAACTATTACTAGGTTTCGCGACTCCACCGGTACTACCGGTGGGGAGCCGGAACTTCCGGTCAGGCTCGTTCCAATGGCTCGAAAGCCACCGAAGTTGCCTCAGAGTACAGGCCAGTGCGGAACTTCCTGCTGATACTACTGGTCAACTTCTAGTCAAATTCCGCTAAATAGCATTCTCACAGAGAAGTTACTGAGCTGAGGCCAGGCTTCACCGGAACTAGGCCGGGAAGTTCTAGGTCGAGAAACTCCTGACCAAAACTATCGGTAGCTCGTCGGAAGTACCAATACCAGGTACCATAGGCACAGGGCCGAGGAAATGACGTGGCAGTACCAGTCCGAAGTTCCATTCAGAAATGGCCAGAACTTCCGAGAGGTACTACTTTCAACTTCCGACCCAAGTTTCGGTAAAGGGATACCCCAAAACAGAGACCTTACTCTAAGCATCCCACGGGCACCAGAAACTAGGCAGGTACTTGTGCCGGTACTACCGCCAACGCCAATCCGGCAAAAACCTGCGAGTGAAACTACTAGTGCATGGATGGTACTTCTGATCAGAACTGGAAACAACTCAAACCCTCAAACAGGTCGCTCTCTAGCTAAAAACTGGGGAGGCTGTGGAGGTGCAAATATGGTTTTTGCAAGAAACGAGATTCCCCCACATCCTTCCGAGGTGGACCCCTCTTGATAGTACAGACTCCTAAAACAACAAAATAGAGAGAAATGCAAAACAAAAAGCGCCGTCTTCATGAGTCTTCAGGAGATGATTCCACCAACTATGATGTGCACATATATAATTCATGTAACTTAGGCACATGATTAAACCACAAGAGGAGTTGTCATCAACACAAAAACACTTAGAGAGGTCAATACCCTTTCAAAATGGGATCTGTCAGCTAGACTAAATGTTTACTGCATCTAGCAACCTTATCAAGTTCGAAACATAGAGACACAACTGAAAAGAAAAAGTCTGGCATGTACATGTTTGTTTTAATAAGAGGCTGACATCTAGGACACAACAGCTAAAATAAATGGCTCATACATCAAGCAATATTATCAAGTTCAAAATAGCGAGGTGTGAGCGAAGAAAAAGTCCATCATACACACATTTCATCTATAAACAAGCTGACATAGGGGACCCAACAGACTAACTAAATGGCTGATGCATCGAGCAACATTATCAAGTTCAAAATAAGGATGCGCGACCGAAAAATAATCCGCTAGAGACATTGACGGTCCCACGGGCTTCAAAAGACTTCGGTGGCATCAACCAGAGTCAAAATCATGCGAGGAATCGGAAAACCCACATCTATCACATGTTGGACGAGCTTTTGCCACATTTTAATGATTCCAGGTTGTAGAGGGCCACGAAAATGAAAAAAAAACAGGTTTCCATCTACCATCGGAAAATGACAAAATTGTGGCAGAAGGTGCACCTTTTATAACATTTGGCGGACCAAACTGTTGCGGATGACAACTTTTCTTGTAGTGATGTTAGGTCAATTGTCATGGATCCTTTCCTGATACACTAAGCATAATTATTTGCTAAGATCATTTTCAATTCACTTAATCGCCAATTTATGATTAAATGTATTCTCCAAGGTTGAAGAGTATACTCATAAGTCTAGTATCCAATGTGTCTCTAATACATAGGTTTGGACATAAAGACCATGATCTAAGCTTCTTAAAGGAATCACAAGTGTGGAGTGCCTTCTCAAGTGGTAAGCTATCTACTATTATGTACTAATGAGTTGTAAAAAGGTCTTCTCGACTGGTTATAGTTGAAAGAGATAAGGTTACCTAGCTAAGGTTGGTATTGGATTCTGGTATCATACATTTAGGTATTACCAATGAGCAATGTTTATGTCCTGGACGTATAAAAAAACTTGTTGATTAACAAGTAACCAAGGTCTACATCATAGCTTATAAGTAAATGTTTAAGTTGGATCTTATACTTGGTAAGGGTTACTAGAAGTAGTAGGTGACTCTAAGCATAGTTGACTAAAATAAATGTTAACTCTAGGGTCTCACTAGGTAAGATCAAGGATAGTCACCAATTCTCGAGGTGATTTGGTGATGTACTTGGATTATCTTGTAAGAGTAACAATTTAGGTATGGGATTTGGAATGACTATTAGTCAAACAAGCACACTCACTAATATTTATCCACACGTTTCTACTTATGGCTTAGATTAGTAGGTGTATGGAACTTACCTTTTAAGAGGATAATTATATCAAGTGATAACACATTAAGGTAACTCCAATTGGCTAATCAAGGTCTACTCAAGTGTGATTGACTACTCCAGTGCCATGTTGATTGTATTCAACACTTCTATCATATCTAGATCTCTTCCCTCTAATGATTGGGTAGAAGGGTTGAAATAAAGAAGAATATAATAGATCAAGATTTTGATAAATCAAGATTGAGTCAATAGGCTTAGATGATGCCCTTGTATTAGAGAATGATCTAGTACATGTGATGATAGATATTAGGATAGCGAAATAAGATAAGAATATATTTTTGATTTGTTTCTTAAGGTTGCGTGCATGTCTTAGTTCACTTTTATTTACGAGTGTTACTTTTATCTTTCTAAGATATAGTTTTATCAAAGGTCATATCAAAATTTATAGCACTCATCTCTATGAACTAATTTTAAATCATCAACTTAAGTGAAATTTCAGTCGCTTTGACAAGTTCTATAAAAAAAGGTTTTAAATTTTTCAAAATTTACATGCATGAATGCAACACATTCATCTATTTCCTACCCATTTCGAGTCTTTTGAACTATGGGATGTTACACGCTGGCCCATCGTAGCCGCCAAGACCCTAATGGATATGGGCCCGAGGCCCACGACCTTTGGCCTCACGCGACTTCGCGCAAGGTACGGACTTTTCGCCACCTTCCCGTTGCCACTACGTCCCCGAGGCTGCTACCCTGGCCTACCTGCGTCGGCGAGCCGTCGGGCTCGAACATGTCTAGATGGAACCATATCTCAGGCACACAGAGCATCACGAGGCACCAAACATCGCAGAGGACCCCGCCGCCACCTCCGCCAACTGATGAACACATCGCCGAAACACATCTCTGCCACCCCGAGAATCCCAGGGCCACCGCTTCCATGCCCGCACATTTGCTACCCGACAACGCCATCGGCTGAGGAACCCCCACTCTTTGAGGGCGGGGCTCGCCGCCACCACGGTGAAGGCGAGCGGTAGTGGCTGCAAGGAGGTGGTGGGAGGGGAGAGCCCTAAGCGGTGGCTAGAGTTTCACCCTGCTGCCTCCCTCGAGGGTGACACATGACGGGGGAAACGGGTCGTTCCTTAACTTTTATCATCTTCACCCGAGTTTAAGCAACAAAGTGGAGTGCAAGACTACTAATGTGTTCTTGTAGTAAAAGATTAGAAGAGCTGTTGGTAGGGGTGGATATCAAGCCGACTCGATTCTACTTGTAAATACTCATTAGTTAACGAGTTAGCTCGACTCAACTCACTAATTTAATGAGCTTAAAACCCCAACTTGGCTCGACTCGGTAAATGCTAGTTGCTCCATGAGAAAACCAACAATGTAATCAAGTTATCATGGAGCAATAGTATGAGAAGGATGTTTCAACGTCTATGCCTCTCCGTGTAGACTTTAGAGACTTTGACCAAAGTGTTTATGTATTCTTTGGCCTAGAGGTATCGGTTTTTCTTTAGTATATTGACTAATATATGATGAGGTATCACGTAAATCGTATTGAAATTAACGAGTTTATCGAGTGCCCGCAACTCGAATCATCAAAATCGTTTTCTTAAAAAGCAGAAAAAAAACCCAGCTTGGCCTAGCTCTTATCCGAGTCAATCTCATTTAATAATACTCCCTCTGTCCGGGTTTATTGAGGCCTTTGTCTGTTCGTAGGTTGTGGATTCGACAAACTTAATATAGGCTATATATTACAAAAATATATCATTAAAAACTCCAAATTTTATATACTTTCTATAATATTATAATTTTTATGTTATATAACTCATACTCCAACTAAATTTATCAAATTTACGACTAAAGATATGCGAAGTCCGAATAAACCAGCATGATGGAGTACTCGATAACCTCGCGAGATTCGAGTTTTATTTACACCCTGGCCGTGAGTTCCGTGTATCACTAGGAAGGGCCTACACGCGTGGGAAAAAAAAGGTAACCACTACCGACAGGTGGGCCCCGCAGAACAAAGAGAAGGAGCGGCAGCGGCCACGAGGATCCGTCAGGCACTGGCGATTGGTCGATGCCCTACCGTCTCTCTTCCTAGTTGAAGTTGAAGGGGATAGGGAGCGGCGGCGGCGCGGTTCCGCTTTCAGAAGGCGGCGATGAGTTCGTCCTCGGAGAAATCCAAGAACAAAAGGCCCATGGAGGCCGATCCGACCAGCGGAGAGGAGCAGGGCCAGGCGAAGAAGAGGGATCCGGGGAGGGAGGAGGTGCCTGCACCGCTCCCCGTGCCCGCGGGTAGGCCAGCTTTCTTCGTTCATCCCAACTTCTTCAGGGCCAAGATTGAAAGAGACAGAGTTGCTGCGGAATTAGTAGGTCTGATTTCTCCTCTTGCCCATCCTCCACAAGCGTCCCCCAGTTTAGCTAACTGGTATCTCGCAAGTGTGTCTCAAATTGTTCTTCGTTTGTTTGTTTGATGCATATTCCAAACGTTTTAGTTACTGTTGTTGGATTTGCAATTTCAGTCAGTTATTGCATTCATGACCAAGTATATAATCACGCTTCACTTATATTTTCTAATGGTATAAGTGTGTGATTGATTTGTATTTATCTCCTTGTAGCTCCCCCGAAAATTCCTACGCTCAAGGGCTTTAAACCTCCCACCTATTTTCACACTCAAGAGCTTCTCCACGTTCGCGAAGCTGGAACCAAGGCAGTGCTCACTGCCGCTAAGTCTCTTGTTGGGATTTCATCCACCGTGGGTATGTAGCACATATGTTTTGCACCAATCCTCTCAGTTTTAGGATGATCAGACTGGATTTAAAGTGCTATACTAACTCTGTCAGCAAATACATATGTTCAAACAAATCATCACATGTACTTTAGATGAGTATTTTATTTTTGCCTACCCCTTGAGCAATTGTTATCTACTTAATAATTTACCGCTGCATTAGCGCTGATATGTCAATTTAAATAGAAATAAAAACGCTTGGTCTCAAGAAAAGATTTCCATCAATATCCTTTTGAGAAACAATTTGTCGAGAATTATATCTAAACATTTATGGATCTTACATAAACCATGTGTTTACAACTTTTCTTCCTCAACCTTATCATGGTCGTATTGCAATTCAGTTTTTCCGTTAGTGCCATATCATTGCTCTAGATGCTCTTAACACATGCTCGTCTAAGTATGGTTTTATTGTTTGTTGAAAAATGCTAAAACATCACGCGACCATATGCTCACAGATTATGCATGCATATACCCATGTTGTGAGTAAATTTCTCTTCTTCCTGTCCGATCCCATATAATACTGTTGTATTTGCTTTGGAACTCTATTTGATTACTTGTACAACTTCATCTCCATTTGTATTTGACTAGCAATTGTATAGAAGGTGCATGCCGAATCATCTTAAATATATTGCTTGAACATCTTTTTTTTCTTACTATATGTCTCCTATAAGCCTATTTCTATTGTGTCTGTCTAGTTAATCCTAGCCATTTCTTTTACCAGTTTAGCAGTACAAAAAATTGATCGATCATCGCGCAACTTGATGTATATTGTGCATGAATCATGGTGGATGCAGGTGGCAAACCTCTAAAGCGATGCTCTGGTTTTTGGATTGATTGGAACGAGGAGAACAAAACCGGTATTGTTTTGACAACTGCACATCTGATTCGCACAAAGAATTCTCCTGTCAACATCTGGTTAGGCGGAGAAGAGTATGCTTCCCATGCTAATGTGAGTCAATGTTTTTTCTATTAACATGTATGCATGTACTTTCACTTTACTTGGTTTCATCTTAAATTAATAACTAGGCATAAGATAGCTAGTTGCCTAGTGGTAAATTGCATGTCTTGTGCTATTTGACTTCTCTAGTACTCCCTCGTTCATTAATATGAGGTGTTCTAGCAAACTAACTTAGTTCGCTAAAACCGTCTTATATTAGTTAAGGGAGAAAGTAATAAAATATAATGTACACCTATCATGTTTGGTCGCCAGTGCTCAAAATTGTGATATAATCCTTTCTCCCATGCTCTTAGGTCACTGTTCATTTGCTAGACGGCACCAGTCCAGATGGCGAGTTGCTCTACTACCAGCCACATTACGATCTTGCTTTTGTGAGGGTTATAGTGGGTCAACCTGTTCAGTTACCATCTTTCCAGGAAGAAGTGAAACTTGCTCAAGAAGTCCTTCGGCTAGGAAGAGACAATATGTTAGATCTAAGGATAACATATGGCAGGGCTGAATATCATAATCCAACCATGTATGAGCGGTATCACAACATGTACTTTGATTGTGCAGGTGGTGCAAAAGATGATAAAGAGGTAATATTTCTTATCACGTGATTGTATTAAATGCATTGCTTCCTATTCTGAGTTTGTTTGATATAATTTTGATGTTTTATATTTCAGTATGGTACTACTGCTATATTTTTTTGTTATTATGAACTCTCATATTTTGTGAATGTGAATTGTTGTAGTATGACAACGGAGGGCCAGTCATTGACTTGGAAGGAAATGTTGTGGGAATGTCCAACCATAGTAAGAGGGGGAGTTTTATACCTTCGTCTGTTTTTCTCAAGTGTGTGGATTTGTGGAAGAAATATGAGTGCGTTTTCTCTCTCTCATATGCAATTTAATAACTAGAAATTATGTTTTAACAAATAGCTGCAGTAAATAATTTATGTAAGTAATGTTATATTTGAAAAAATAGCTGCAATAGATAATTTAGCAACAATAGTTTATAAGCAAAGCAAGAGTGGATCTTTGATGGGGTTAAGCTAGGTACGCTGAGACTGCAAAATGATCCACTAGTCTAATTATTTTTAAGAAAGAAATGATGATTGCTTTACTATTATGCTCCATGTGATTGTTTATAGCATAGCACGGAGTAAGATTTGATGGAAATCTACGTTTTGTTTTGTCTCTCAATTTCGATGGCCAAGTTTCCCGAACCCATCCTTTTTTGAGGGATTGAACTTAACCTAGTTGGGGTATTGTCCGTACCATGATTTTGTGATACTCATCCTGTTTATATTGAAATATGCTGTTTTATTTTATCATGAAATCACGAAAGACTTTTTTTAATATTTTTCAAATATTATTCATGTCTCACCTCCTTTGGACCCTTTTGAACTGTATACAAATTTAAATTATTGGTTACTATTAGAATTTTTTTCAGCATGCTAGAAAGATGTTAAATTCCAGTAAAGATGGCTCATTTGAAAAAATTTACTTGCTCATGTCTACCTTATTTGAAATATTTAAATGGTTAGGTATAAGTACATCCCCCGGCCCCACCTTGGGATGACGTTTGAGGCCATCAAGCTTCTTGAGCCTGCTCATGTTGAGAAGATATGGCGTATGTATAACATTGATGATGGTCTTGTTGTTCGAAAGGTATATAATGCCTTCCTGAAGATGCTCAATTTCTCATACAGATAATGTTAATGATTGTGAACTGAAACTTAGGTGTCAAAAGGATCTCATGCCGAAAAATTTGGAATCCAAATAGGTGATATTATTGAATGTATCAATGGAAAAAGCATTTCTACTACAGTTGAGGTTCGTGTATTAGAGATTTGTTAGGTTTCAAATGAAGCGAAAATAAATTACATTAGTGTGATATTTGGTAGCTTCATGCTCTTGACCTTTATGTTTTTGTTCTGCTATTATATAGTTGGAAAAAATGTTGATGAGCATATGCAAGGGCTCCTCAGACATTCTAAATGATTCTAATGTTGCAATTCATGTTTCTGTAAGTTCAACTACTTGACCCTGCCATCCATTATTGTATGGAACTATTATTTGCAAAATGCTAGTACTAAAACACGTCTTATGCTCACTCCACAGGTTGGGTTGTTTCACACGCTAAAAAAGCACCGAACGACGGGAGAGTTGGCTGCAAATGTATCAGATCTTGGAGATGTTATTATGGCCTGAGGTACACATCACAAGTTGTCTAGCTCTAAACTACCGGTAGTATGTAGACTTGATAGCTTGTCCATATCCACACGGTAATAAGCATTCACTATTTGATGAAAGAGGCTGCAAATAACATGATTTTTACAAGGCACAAAAAAAGAGCCGGGTGAAACCGATAATCCTAGAAATATCTTTAGGTTAACGTCCTGACGTCACAATACATAAATTCTAAGATGCAGGTATTTTTTAAGAGTGAAAGCATATGCAGACTCATGGTATCCAAGAGATTCTCAAACTGAGGTGCATATCACATCTTCAGCTGGTTGGCAAAGAATGCAGACTCATCCAACTTTCTCTTTGCAAACCAGCAACATGATACCACACTTGAATACAAGGGGTAGTAAATCCAAAGTTTTACCCAAGAAGAAGGCACCAAGCAAGTAGTTGGTAACACATTTTGGATCTACATTTGCTTCCCAGATGCCAAAGATGCACATTGTTTAGTTTTCTATCAAACTCGCTAGCTGAGAAGAACTAATGTGTACAAGGTCATCGCCTAATTTTTTTCGCGTGCATATGATATGCAATGATTTAGCTTGATTCTGTTTTCTTCCATGCTGATGTTACAACTTATAACTGGGATATGGAATATTTTGCAGCTAATGTTAGTGAACTGGTGATGCTGATTTCTTACTAGACTCGTTCCATCTTGCTGCGATGTAGGAAATGTGTGATTCTACTATTGCATTTGAAAGAAGTTTTTGCTCTGTGTTTTAATCTAATTGTTTCATGTTGCCCCATCTTGTTGCCCCTGACCTGTTCGAAGTTAACAGAGATGGAATATTTTGTAGTTAATTTGGTGAACTGGTGATCCTGAGAACTCCAATTTTTCCAACTTACAACTCATATTCGTAGTTTCCAACAGCTTTAGATGTGTGAACTAGTATGGGTTATGAGTTGGCGATGATCCAAACTGTACTTACACTATTTCTTTGCATTTTTCCAGCTTCAAATGGCGGCTCACCACCCTGTTGATTGGACCAGGATCTTTGATAGGCTCAATTCTTTGTCCTACTGGAACCGAAGGAAGACAACTTTAGTGACCTGCAGCAGGTGGCGGACAGAGTAGCAACTGTGACGCCTATGCTGGAGCGTAGAGCGAGGGTCCAAGATGGTTACTCTTCCACCGGGTCCGTCCTTATGTCCGGACCCACCACCACGCTGTATATTGTGACCACTGCACACAGTTTGGATCACCTTTTCAAGGCATCCGATCCTCTTGAGGAAAGTACATTGGACATGTTCGAGGTCGCCGTTCTATGTCATCACTTTTAGCAGGATTACCAACAGCATGGGCTGCCTGGGGAGAGGGACTATGCCAAGGGATACATTCTAGCAGCAGACTGCTCGAACGATATACTTATCGTGGGCGTTCCAAAGGAGAATCTGAAGAGCATGGTTGGTGATAGAACATGTGCAAGGAACCACGACAGTCTTGTGATCAGTGAGGGTGTGCCGAGAGAATCAAAAGAGTGTATGTTGGTATCCTGGCCATCACATATGCATGATAAGGTGTCAAGTCAAGAGGTTGGACAAGCTCCTCCAGGACAGTCGGTACAATTAGCGATCCAAATCCTTCTGAATACAACATGTCGGTCTTGGAGGTTCACATGACCACGGAGCGTGGATCCTCAGGCGCACCGTTGGTTGGCGAAAAGGGAGAGGTGATAGGGATGCTCCACGGTGGGTTCAAGGGGGCGCATTCCTACTTCGTTGATGCGAGGCATCTCAGGGCGTGGGTACTACCTGCAGAGTATCTAGTGGATCTGGAGGAGGGACATCCGGTAGACCCGTAGTGGCTTTTGGTCACTAGCATCGTGTGTTGTATTACATTACAAGTATCCTGTGCGGAAGAGTTGATAAGCGGATGAGGATCTTGCAAATGTCAGGTTGTTTAACTTGCCCTTTGGTCTGCGGCTGTGTGATCATAAATTCTATCTTTTGACTTGCACTGACCTTGCTTGCTCTGTAGTGTTGTTGTGGATGAAAGGTTGTATCATGCTGGTTTATGGTCAAACTAATCTTTTGGTTTCTTATATCTGTCTGCGTGATCGCTTGTAGTCACTTGACTTGTTTTCCCTAATGTTGCTTTTGGTCCACAGACAATTTGACGTTACGTTCTGGAAAACCTGATGCACATTGTTCAGTTTTCTATCAAACTCCCTTGCTGAGATGAACTGATGTGTACAAGGCCATGGCCTAATTTTCTCTGTCGCGTGGAAATGATTTAGCCTGATCCCGTTTTTCTTCCCGCTGCTGGTGCTACAACAGAGAGAGAGAGAGAGAGATGGAGTAGTTAAATAGGTGAAGTCATGATTTCCTATTGGACTAGCTCCGTTCGGCTGCGATGTGGAGCAAAAGTGGGATGTGAGTATACATCTTAAACATGTTGCACACCTTGTCGCCTCCAGACCTCCTTTCTGTCCGACGACATGCAGGGCTCGGTGGATAGACAATTCAGCTGATTACGTCCAAGACCATTGCTGCAGTGCAAAATGCCAGACTCGTCTGATTTTTATCGAAACGTTGCATCATGTTTGATTTGCTATGGAAAATACCTGGCACCATCAGAGGCCCTTTGCGTTGCCGGCCTGGAAGCAGAGTAATCCTTCTTGATGTTCTTGAGCCTTGCAACCACGTTTGTTGGTCCATTATCGCCATCCATCTGGTCAGAAGGAACTCGTTTGAAGACATCAGACCCATATGAAACATGGGTGAAGAACCCAAAGATGTGAAGAACTAGAGCGTAGGCATTTCATCTGTTTGTTCTTCTCTGGGGTGCTCTTGACGAGCACTGTGATTAGTAACCCCGAGCCTTGCAATGCGTGGTAATTTATGTTGGGATTGCCCACTCCAGAAAGCAGCACTCTCGGTAGGTAATCACAGGGACATAGATAAAAAAAGAAAAACACACGAGCATGTTGTATACCACCTGACAGGCTCGAGATTTATTCAGGTATAAGGGGACGCGAAATTCTGTAGTCTGGACAACAAGTATTTACAGTAAGAACTGCGAGACTATAGAATGACAAGAGCCGACAAAGGTGGTAAACTGCCTATGCTGTTCATCGTCAATCACAAAATGAGGGGTTGCACAACACACAACAGTCCTAGAATCATTACATCAAATCTTCTCCCGTAAGTACGAACCGTATCTTTGCTTTGACCTCTGTAAATGACACCCACCACGCTCCTAGTATGTTGCTCCGGAAAAGCAGTGCCATTCTCAGATATCATCACCGTGCGCGACATGCTGCTGCTGGTTTGCTCCTTCTTGGCTGTCCAAAGGCATGTACTGGGCCATGATGGCGCGGATCTCCGAATCCATGTAACTCTGGTGAAAGCAAAGCACAAATCAGTGTCATTGGTATCACCACTTCAAAATAAACCAACAGTTAAGAGAGGAGGATGTGTAGAGGTGCCTTACCCTTAGCCTGTATTTGTACACTGCGTATGCTCCGACCCCGGCAAAAACAAGGCCAAAGAAAATAACCCACATGAAGCTCCACCCAACCGAGGAGGCAGCCTGTTTGCCTGCGAGGAGTTCATAAACAAGATTAGACTAGTATAATACAGAAAAAAGGTGAAATTATACTCTGATACTTTTATTTGCTGATGCCATCTCTGCTGACAGAATATCCCGTATAATTGTTTTAATGCACGTGCACAACAAAGTGGAGTGCAAAACTACTGCGTTCTTACAGAAAAAGGAGATGGCAGTGTCTAAAAGGATATGGTAATATTATGCATGCAGGTAGTGATGTAAACATTTCCACTAACGAAACTGTGATTATTTCGCTAAACAAACTAACTAAACCAATCTAGGTGAGGTAACAATGCAGATCATGGCGAACACATCCTGGGCAGGCTGCTTCACTTTTTTCAAAACTTAAAACTGCAATGGAAGTAACTTCAACCATTACACCAGGAATATAAAGCCTGAGTAATCTGAATTACCCGTGGCTGGAGTCTGGAGTACATTCATAAGGCTAGATTGTACTACCTCCGTTCCGTAAAATAAGGTGTATAAGTTTTTCCAGAAGTCAAACGATTTTTCATATTATATCTCTATATCATCATGCTTTGACCAATTTTTTAGGAAAAAATATCAACATCTACCATCCCAAATTAATGTCATTAGATACATCATGACCATAGTTCTCAACAGATTTTTCTATAAGTTTGGTCAAACTACACATCGTTTGACTATAGCAAAAAATTATACGCCTTATTTTACGGAACAGAGGTAGCACAATAATTCAACTTGTACAAACATCAAGGAAAAATTCTTTCGGATGTAACCACTGTATATTAAGCAACTAGCACATCCCCTATTTCTTCAATAGAAGTACAGCTCACTAAGTGACTAAGAAACAACCAGTCCAGCATTTAAACTGAAGTATAGTATCAAGCATCTCAAACAACATGTATACGATCAACCATTTCAAACAAAAGAAATTAGTCTCAACCTAGGAAGAGCATATGCTTCTCATCAGCAATAATAAATACTGGCTCTTGCAAGATAAATATGAAGAAAATTGAACTAGATAGTTGTGAAGGATTTCAGGTTAGGCTACTCACTGATACAAGTGTCTTGCTCTCTCATGTATAACATATTGTTATCACCGCAGCTGCATTCATAGCTTCCCCATGTATTTTTGCAGCTGCAGCCATCACACTGGCAGGCGGATTTTGTTTTGCATTCATCAATATCTGCACATACCGTAGATTAAGTATAGTTTACAAGGATAGTGTGAACTCTTTGTGACTGTACTGCCTTGGTGCAGCATTTTGAGTCAATAAAAACTCCCTTTTATCAAAAACAAGTTTACAAGAAAACAATTCCATTATACCATCAGTGAAAGTTCTCAAAATTTACAAATCATAACTATGCTAGGTAGGTATAGAACCCCAATGCCCGTTTATATGCTCAAGCAAAGGCAATATAACCCATGTTCTCTGAAATATACATAGTACATTCAAGTCAAATAAGTGTTGCCTAAATTGTTTGCGGTCCAACCTTTCCAATTTATCTCCATGAATATATAGTAACCACCAAATGTGAAAATGGTGAGTATATTCTAGACGGAGTATTAAATAAACATATAGTCAATTTATGCTCGTTCAGAATAGGGTCGTGTCCCAGTAGTACAAGATATGTTTCTGGATAATGGTAAAGTACCTTCACAACTTTTGACACCATCGCCCGTGAAACCTACTGGGCATTTGCAACCTTTAGATTCTTCATGCTGCAAATTTCTGAATTTAGTTCTCAAGGAAATACCAAGGCAAATTACTAGGTCTCAGGATAACTCTGATCATCTACTTACTAAGCAGGCAGATATTGTCTTCCCATCTCTAGTATCCTCCCAGCATCCTCCATTGTTGATCTGACACCTTCCAATACCAGAAGCTGATAATGGTAAATGTTAGTACCAAGCTGTACAGACAGTTTCCGAAGAACTGATAATAAGATGGCATGCAAAAGTAAATTACCACCCAGTATGGCAACCACATTGTTTCAGTAATATATAGTACTCTCTCCGACCCAAATTAATGGACTCAATTCTTTCTAGATACGCATGCATCTAAACTAAATACTTAACTAGATTCATACGAATCTAGACAAAGTTGAGGCCATTAATATGGACCGGAGGGAGTAGGAAACACCCATTCCAGAAATAGTTTCAGCAAACTCAATCCCATAACTAAATTCACATATTACCTTCACAATTCGTATATCCATCACCAGCAAACTTGACACCTTTGACAATAGGGCACTCACAAACACGCCCACGGAAGGTATCCTACATTTGCACATACCAAATTAGATATGTTACAAGACAATAATAGAGGAAGAAGATAAGGTGACATATCAGAGAATCTGTAGCTAAAACTGACTGTACCTTGCATGCGGTGACGTTATTAGCCTTGTCAATCCAGCAACCTCCATTGTTGTCCAAGCACTCATTTGTTTGAACGTCTGCAGGGAACAAAAGAAAGAGAAGAAATAGTAATGCACCACAAGACAAGATCTAGGAGACATTTCTGCAGTAAAAGGAGAAGGTATACAGACCTTCACTCAAACAAATAGCAGGCTCAGTTGTCTCCTCAAATCCTGAACAGATAGCTTTGAGCACAGCACCTTTGTCCAACTTACCTGAAGAAAAAACTAAACTGTAACCAAATAATGTCAGGAGTGGAACAGCTAGTGCAATGAAACAGTAGACAACCTCGGTATTGCCTGTTGTTGACAACAAGCGTTGGCAGTATCGTGACATCTCCTCGTTTACCATGACCAATCTACATAGAAGAAATATATAGCTGAATATACCATACTTTTAGGGACATATGCACAAGGCAATATTTAGCAGAATAAAGGTCATGCTTTAGCAGCAAGGTTGTACTTGGGCATCTTGTTCTGCCTTTAGAATTGGATTTTCCTCATCAGCTTCAGGATCTCCAACACACTTGTCTACCTTATCAAGGTCCAACCCTGAACATATGAAATGCAGGAAAATGTAATAGCAAGTACCAACTCGGCAGCCTTAATCAATTTGTTAAACGAATAATAAAATAAAGAATTCTGGGATACATGAATCAGTGCCAATTAGACCTACCAAGTGACTTAATAACATCAGTTGCACATTCATGTGTGTACTTCTTTTCCTTCATAGGGCATCTAATGGCGAAGTCATGTACATAGTCCCACCATAACCATGGCTTGCCAGTGTCATTAGCAACCTTGAATACACAAACTTGATGTAGATTTTGAACCACGACATCTTTTCCATCATATCCTTTGCTGAAATCCTGCTCTGGGTCCGGTGCACAATATCTGCCATGGTTGATGCACTGGGATTTGCATTGCTTGCTCACAACAAAAGCTTCTGGGCAATACCATGTAATATAATGTGGAGTGAACTGGGTGTAACCCTTCTGCTCGAGAACTTGTGCAGTTCCTCTAAAGCTCTTCACGAAGTCCATTTGCATATCACATTTAGGACCACATTCATCATTACTGTTTGTCCAGAATTCATACTCTACACGCTCATCAGGATGGGGAAGTGACTCCCTCCAGTCCAAAAGGACACTAACCATTTCACCTTTTTCAGCAGCTTTCTTGAGGTCATCGCCCAATTTCTTTGTTATAAGCACTGAGGGAATAGTGATGTTTTCCATGTGTTTTGTGCCTGTATCTTCTGGGTTGTCCATTGTGATTAAAGGCTCATCCTTGCTATCCACAACAAGAACTGCTGCAGCTCCAGCAAGTTGTGCATTCCATGCCTTTGTTGTGAAAAAGCACTCTGTTTGTCACAGAGGAAACAGAATTAGAATAAAAATAGGTACTCATAAATTAAGCAGACATATGCTACATTAATTGCATGTTTTAAGACCACGAGCAATAACATTAATCGTATCTAACAAGCAGAGAGCAATGGTATTGTTTTTTCCTGATTCATTTGTACCTTAGATGTCAAGATGGATTCCTTGTGGATTAATTGTGAAACAGCAGACTGTACTTATACCTAGTATATGACTTTATATTCCAACTTTAACATTGAAATTATATTTTACTGAAGCTAGACATCTGATGTGGAACTTCTATTTTTGCTACTATTGAGATGATGTTGCTGCAGTAGCCAGCAAGACTGCAGTTCTTTTTGTTGGGTTGCAACAACAGATTTTGTATTTACTGATAGTAGGTGTTAAGTACTCCCCATTTCTGCGCAGCAGGGTTATGAAAACCCACGAGAAGCAACCCTCTGTGCCATAATATAAGATGTTATCGCAACCAATCTACTCGTATATACTCCCTCCATTCCTTAATATAAGACGTTTTAGGAAACTAAATTAGTTAAATTAGGAAACAGGGGAAGTAGGTTGTAACAACATCTTATATATGGGACGGAGGGAGTACCAAATTAGCACTAAAACCCTAATGAATTGCTACCCCCAATACAGCTCCAAATCAAACTAATCCTCATCCGTAGAGCATCAAATGGATACTAGTAGAGACCCACAAGACTGCATGGAAGGGAACATGAGTGTGTGGGAAGCTCACTAACCAATAATTGATGTTACTAACTACCTACTAATAACGAACCAAATCAAAGATTACACTCATTAACTCCCCTCCTAACTGACCAAGCTACTACTACTACTAAATCAGCTCGACAACTGCTCCTAGCAGTAGTCAACATAGAATAAGTGAAGGCAGCAAAGCAAGATCCAAAAAAAAAAAGAGAGAGACAGAGAGAGGAACACCTCCGCGGTCTATGAGGACGAAGTTTGGTCGCTCTCCTGATTTGTGCGACTTGAAGGATGTTTCGAACTCCTTGCAGGCGTCCTTGTTGTCCTTGGGGTAGACGACCCATCCCTGCAGGGTTCCCCCGTACTGCGGCACCCCGAAGTTGCCGATGGCGCACTCGTACTTGCCCTTGAGCGCCTCCGGCGAGGTGACGCTGACGCTGTTCTTCTCGACGACGAACCTCCCCGCCGCCGACCCCGCCGTGGCCAGCAGCACCGCCAGCAGAGCCCACCACGCCGGACCCATCATCCTGGGGAGGGAAGGTCTCAGCAGCAGCAGCAAGCAGCAGAGAAGCAAGAGAGGCGGCAAGAAAAGAATCGGGTGCCTGGACGGGATAAAACGGAGGTTTCCAGGAGGAGCAGATCTGCCTGCCGACCTATGGCGTGGAGAAAACAATTCGAGGCGGGCGGCGAGATCTAGCTCGAGCGAAGCGGAAGCTTGGTGTGGATGGATGGAGGGAGGGGTTGGACTTGGAGAAGCTCGCGTCCACGGCAGGCAGGCCGCTGCGTGCTGTGCGTGCCGTGCGTGGAGTCAGTCGTCTCGTCGGTTGGTGGTTGGCTGTTCCGTCCAAGCAAAAAAACCGAACCTAGAGGGTGCTGCTCACTGGAGCACTAGTATACCGTTGCTGTCTCTGTCTATCGAGCAGGAAGGGAAGGGAAGGAAAGCGGATGGGGGTTCCCTTCCCTCGTGGCGAAGCGTTGTGCCGTGCGGCATGAACAACGTGAGCTTGCTCTGCTGCAGCCCAGACAGGCGCGTGGGATGCTCTGGTTTAGTATTGCTGTGGCCTTTGAGATTCGCGCTCCGGTCAACGGTTCGTGATTTCCAAGCCACGGGGAGCATCGGAGAGCGGGTGGTGTCCCACGGGGTAGCTCCAGTCCTTTATGGCGCCTTCTTGTCAATGAATGCATTATCTGTTTTTTTTCCCCTTAGGTTTTGAGAAGTCGAGAACGGATCACGACGGTGAACATGATCGATATCGATGTCTCAACTGTCGGCGTAGCCCCCTTTTCCCCTCTTATCTTTAGGTTGGTCACAGTGGCAGTATCTAGTAAGTGGCAGTATCATACTACTAGTATCATGCATACGATACTAGTATATGATACTATTTTCATAGTACATGATATCATATTGTAGTATCATACTAGTTTTATATTTAATGATTTGTAAAATCTCAATGCAAAATTGTGTACAAGATTTATTTGCATGAGGAATTTCTAGTTTTACGTGCTATGATACGATATCTACCTATGATACTCTAATCATCTCTTTCTTCATTAATTGTTGTGTCACATCAAATTTTTGCCAACATGGCATGCATGATACTAGCTATGATACTCCCACTAGACCAGCCTTATAGAAGAGAATAAGAAATGTACAAGACATCAAGATCAGCTCAAAGCAACAACTAAAATCGAAAAAACTCCACACACACGCACCACACAGCTCTAAAGCCTACTCTCTCTCAGCATCTAGCAGACTCCCTCTAGGTGAAGCTAACTCCCATAACTTATATTCTTCTATGATCCTCATGATCATCTCCTCTGAGTCACACTGCTGTTGTACATTGCCGAAGGCCCGAGCGTTCCTCTGTTTCCAAAGCATCCATGCCACCAACACTATCAGCGTGTCAGACCTATGCATGTCTATCCTTGTAATCCTCTTTCTCGCCTCTGCCCACCAATGTCTCAGATTGGTGGTGTTCGGTGGTTCCTCCAACTGCAGCCCCGCTTGTCTCAAACAACCTAGCCAAACCATTTTCGTGTAAGGGCATTGAATCAAGATGTGGTCAACTGTGTCCTCTTCCTGCAAATAGGTAAAACAGGCATCTAAGTGCTCTTGAAGCCCATGCCTGGACCTCATGTCTGATCTCCATAGACGATATCTGAGCGCTAACCACACAAAAAGTTTACACTTCAGCGGGGCGAAAGATCTCCAGGTTGGCTTGTGCATGCTGCAACAGATGTTCCCCTGACACCGCATCTTGTAAGTGTCCTTGGTCGTGTATTTCCCAGACAGTGCTCCTTTCCAGATGAACTGATCCGGCCTGGATGTGCCCCTCTGCATGCTTTCGATCATCTCCCAAAACTGAGCACACTTCACACATCCTTGCACTGCCAGGCTTTGCGCGCAATCCTTGAGCCACTTGTTTCCAATAAGCGCATCTGCAACTATCATGGTGTTCTTACTTCGAGTGGCCACTCCCTACCGTTACCTCCAGAGCAATCTCTTCAGCCGAGCGTCCAAGGATCCATCGATCACTCTAGAACATCACATCCATCCCATCTCCAACCTTGATAAGAGCAAGGCTTTGGAATGCCTCCTTGGCAGTTGTATCATTGGCCATCTGTAGGCCTTGCCAAGGCCTCGATGGATTGGTACGACGCAGCCACTCCCATCTGACCCGCAATGATAGACTTTGCAACTATAGGTCCTTCACCCCCAAACCTCTAAAGCAAAAGGGCTTGCAAATGTTCTCCCATGCTACTAAGCACTGCCCACCATTCACCTCCTTCTTCCCGGCCCAAAAAACTCTCGGCCACCATGCTGAATAGGCCTCGCGAAGATGCTGATTTGATCAAGATCAACCTTCCCTCTCTCGCAATCAAGCCTCTCTGCCAAGCTGGACAAACGTGAATCACATTGTCTAGCATCGACTGCCACTCTGCTCTGGTTAATGGCCTCAAAGCCAATTGTAGTCCGAGATATTCTATTGGGAATTTTAATAGTCTACACTCTAGTAATTCTGTGATTCTCTGCTCGTCCTCCTCAGTGCCACGAATCAGAGTAGTCGTTATCTTCCTATAATTTACCCGTAGACCATACACCTCCCCGAAGATTTGCATTATGTCCTTGATTGCAAGCAATTCTTGCTGCTCTGGCCTGAAAAAAACCACCATGTCATCAACATATACTGACACTCGTTGCAACGAGTTATGCTAGCCAGGTCCGCCAGCAGCTGATGCTTAACGGCATTGCGGATGACCGTTGTGCACCTCCATACCTAGCACAAAGAGCATTGGCGAGGTAGGGTCGCCCTGCCTAAGGCCTCTACCATGCTTAATTCGCTCTCCCGAGACTCCGTTGACTATAACTTTCGTGTTTGCGGTATACATAAGCAAGGCAATCCATTTGAGGAAGAGTTCCCTAAAACTCATGTGTCTAAGCACTTCGAAGAGGAAGCCCTAGGAAATTGAATCGAAAGCGCACGAGATGTCTAGTTTAAGTAGCATGCATGATCTCCTTATCGAATTGACGAACTAAGCTGAAATGATCATGAAGGATCCTTCCCTTTATAAAAGCCATCTAATTTGTGCTGACCAACTCACCCATGCGCCTTCTCAATCTGTTATCAAGAACCTTGGAGAATAGCTTTGAGAAACCGTGAACTAAGCTTATAGGTCGAAAATCACCCACTAGTAAGAAAAGTCCTAGTGGCGGCGTTCAGAAAAAGGGGGTTCGTGGCGTTGAACCTGCACGTCACTAACCTTGCATCCCTGGTAGGTCACTACAAGAATCTAGGTGGTTCATGACGATCTGATATCATCGTGGATGAGGGCCAAAACGTCGTAGATGGCCATCCGCAACGAATCCTGCGATTAAAATAGGTCACAGACCTCACATCATAATTCATTTCGCGACATTCCTGTAATTTTGTCGCAGCGAACTGGACCCGCCTAGCCCAGGCCCGGTCGTTCATGACGTTTTTATTTCGTCATGACCGAGGCCACATGGCAGACGGCACCGCGGGTGGCCGTCAGCAACGTTTGCTGACGTCATGTTCATCGTCTACGACATCATCGAGTTCCTGACATTTTTTCCGTCACGGCCTGATTCCGTTGTCTCCATATCCATGATGTCATCCAACCCGTTCATGACGTTATACATCCCGTTTATGACATAGAACGATTTTACCGGGGCAGAAATGTTATGTTTTCTTTGACAGGACCCATGCCGAGGATAACTGTTCTCTATATCTGTAGTCTTGGTGGCAAGGAAGACATATATGAATCTACGGTTGTTTCCCAAAGATGCCACCTTACCAATGATGAGAAGGAACACCTCATAGCTATCCTACCGCCAATCAACACCTTCATCGGGGTTCCATTTGTGACCCGTTCGACAAGGACAAATTTTGTCCAACATAAGGTGGTATGGAAACTACGTTTTGTTGTTCCTTGTATGGCTCCATATATAACTTGTGGTGGTGGTCGTCTGACATGATTACTTCTTCTTTTTAATCCACGGCGCGACATCGTAGAGATTACCTACGAAAGTGGTTTCTATCGTTGTATTGGGAACAACAGTACCTAAGAAGGTTAGATAGAGGTGTGGGGACTAGCAGGAAAGCTATCGACGGTGTCCGCAGGCGGGATTGGATACAAGCAAGCGTAGCTAGACGCAGGAAGTACCCAGGTTCGGAGCCCTCGTGATGAGGTAACACTCCTAGGCACAGTGCTCCTTGTATCCAATCCCGCCTGCCGGATCTGACTATGGGGATATACGAACTACAAGTGCTCCTTGACCTGTATTCTCTAGCTACTGTCTTAAATGCAAAGAGACCAACCCTTACTATGGAGGCCTTGCCTCTCCTTATATAGGCAGAGAGGCAACGGTCTCAGTGGCCAATCCGACTGGCGGGCCCCACATGCGGGTCCCAGCCGACTGGTCATCTACAGTATCCGGTACGGTATGTCCCATTGGAGTATGAGCGGTATGGCTGTCCTAGGCACAGTGGACGTCGTGTGAGCTGTCGTCAGCATCGGGCCACTGTTCCCGCGTCACCATCGCAAAGTCTTCGGTATGGCCGAGTAATGGCCGGTCTTGTCATCGTACAGGGCGTACCGTGCACTGATACGCACGTCGTCCTGTCTCTTTGATTGGTTCCGGCTACATCGCCGTAGCCGGCTGCTTCTTGTTGATCCGGCTACCGTGTGGTAGCCGGCCTAGCTTGCTTTGTCCGGCTGCGTCTGGTCAGCCGTATGCGATCCGACTGCACGTTTCTTGTCGGTTGGGGTATCTAGGGATCATCCCCCCGACACTAGCCCCCGAGCGCATGTGGATTCCGCCCTTAGGCGAAATGTGCGCGCGCTCCTTCCTGGTTTTGAATTTGTGAACGGCTAGGTCTGGCGGTTGCGCTACCCGTGACGTCAGCGCTGACGCCAGCCACGCGCGCACGTGCCATCATTGCACTGTGGCGGGCAGCGTAACGTCCCGTCGCTCGTCGCCTTGGGAAGCTGCTGCCCGGCGCTTCGGTTCTTGCTCCAGGATCTTCTGCGCATCCCGCGTCGGCACACGAGATCTGGGCGGCAGCTGGGGTGGGGTTGCCCGGATGGCTGCCACGTGGCGTCGTGGACGGTTCCTCTTCAGGCCCTTTAAAGGGACGCCGTGGGGGAGGCATTTCCCTTCCTTCGCTCCCCCGCTTCCAGTTGCCCCTTCCCTTCCGCGCTCCTTCCTTTTGCGCTCTTCCTTTCTCTCGCTGTAACCCGCTGTGCCGCCCGTTCGTCATTGTCGACGGTACGGGCCACCGCCACTCCTCCGTCGCCGCGCCTCCTTGCCAGCCGGAGATGGCAGCCGATCGCGGGGCCTGGTGCGGCTCCTCCGTCACCGAGGATCAGATCTAGAAGTACCGCGCCACCCACGTCCTTCCGCCGGAGGAGGAAGTGGAGGTGCGGCTGGCGCCGGCGGGAGAGGTGTCACCGCACCCCGCGGAGGGGGTGCGGGTCATCTTCCTCTCGCATCTGTCACGCGGGTTCGCGCTTCCGGTGCATCCCTTCTTCCTCACTTTCTTGGCGTTCTTCCACCTCCGCCTCCACCACCTCGGCGCCAACGCAATCGGAACGCTGGCGCACTTCCTGGCATTCTACGAGAGCTATCTCGGGATCCAGCCGGATCTCGAGCTCTTCTGCCGGCTCTTCCGAGTCCGTCCGCAGGTGCAGTTCATGCAGGGGCCGTTAGTCGTCTACGGCGGCACCTCCATCTATTCCCGCATGTAGACCGGCTACCCAAAGTTCCTTCTGC
This sequence comes from Avena eriantha, assembly GCA_910589775.1. Lineage (NCBI taxonomy): Eukaryota > Viridiplantae > Streptophyta > Magnoliopsida > Poales > Poaceae > Avena > Avena eriantha. The sequence continues at coordinate 552,806,239 of OU342743.1, forward strand.
ACGACACGGTACAACTGTGGCAGCAGTCGTACTTCTATGTCAAGAACGTCACCAACATCGACCAGATCAATCTTCCGTCCTTCTAGGATGTCGAGTCTAGCCGCCTGCACTGGGACTTGAAGATCTATGGCGACAAGGCGGATCGGATGCGATGCTGAAACGCATGCGCTCCCTCGTCCACTACCGGCTGACCGGCCTGGACGTCACCCTCAGCTGGATGTCCCGGCTGATGATGTCGTTGCAGCAGCGAGCGCACAAGATGTGCTTCTACTCCGGCCGGCTGGACCCGACCCGGCTGTCGCGCCGCGATTCCCGCTACCACAACCTAAAGGAGTTGGTGTGGACAATCACCAAGGAGCGGCTGCCGGAGGGCTGGAAGTTCAGCCTGGCGCCCTATAGCCGGGAGAACCGCGCGTCCCGGGTAGGTCCCTCTAGCCTGAGTTTTTATTTCGTATTTCTTGCTCTTCTTTCTTGTTTTATCCGACTAATCTCTTGTATTCGGCAGATGTTCCCTTGCATCCTTCGCGAGGAGGGTGAGGCTCCCCTCGAGGAGTTCACGCCTGACTTGCCCGAGCCGCGTGCTCGGCGGTCTGGCGAGGAGTCGGACGGGGACGGGGATGCCTTCCCCAGCCGGAACGACGAGCCGGATGCCGACCCCCACCCGGAGGTTGACGAGGAGGAGGAGGCTGCACCGGCCCCTGATCCGGCGCAGCGCCCTGCGACGGGCGGCGAAGCTGGCGGGAGCGGCTCCAGCCGTTCCAGCTCCCGCCGGCCTGCCGCGGAGGAGCCGGCCCCCAAGAGGAGCCGAACCAGCGCCCTTCCACCGAGTCGCCTGGTCCGGAAGAAGGGGCCGCCTCCGGTTGTGCCGGGGTAAGCCTTTCCTCCTCTATTTTCATCATCTTCCGCATGCTTCCTGCCTTTCTGCCCTTGACTTATTTGCTTTTCTTCTTCTGTCTTCTTAGCGCGTTGGTCTCCTTTGGAGCCGCGAGCCCGGCGCAAGCGCCAACTAGGTCGCCACTCCGTGCTCCGACCGCGTCTACCTGCGCCCCTCCTTCTCCCGTGGCGACGCCTCCGCCACCACCTCGAGCTGAACCGGCTGCCTCAGCCGGAGCGGAAGGTTCGCAGCCGGACGTGGTGGCCCAGCTGGAGGCGGAGGATCTTCAGCCGGGTGGCTCTTCCGCGGGCGCACGGGGGGCCGCTACCGGCAAGGAGCTCGTGGTTGTCGGCGACGACAACTCCGACGAAGAGCCGGGGGAGGAGTGGAGGACAGCGGTGGTTGCTGCGAAGGAGTCCTTGGCCGTCAATGCCATGGATGACGACGCCTCCTCCGCCGCCTCGCTGACGGATCTCGCCGCCACCCTCGAACTGGCGGTGAAGGAGATCCGGCTGCTGGAGGCCGCAGCCGGCGGGAACCGGTCCTTGGAGCAGAAGCTTGCTGCTACCAACGAGACTTCCTAGACTAAGTTTGCTTCATCCGGCTTGCCTTTTTTTTTGCTGATAGCCGGTTTGGTCGCAGCTATCCTCGTGTGCGCTCAGCGCGAGATCGATCGCTTGAAGAAAGGGAACGACCGGCTGAGCAAGTCCAACTCTACTCTGCGGTTGCAGAACAAGGATTGGCACGCGAGGGTAGACGGCCTGGAGGCCACCATCAAGGAGCGTGACGCCTCGCTCGCCAGCCGGACCGAAGCCTTCAACCTTCTCGAGGCCCAGAACAAGGACCAAGAGAAGGAGATCAAACGGCTGGCGACGAAGGAGAAGGCTCTGGTGGAGGAGCTGATGTAGGTTGGCCACACGGCTAAGGGTAAGTTCTTCTTTTCCGTTTCCCTTTCTTTTCGGATCCGGTAGCCGGATCTGACTCTCTTTTCTGACAGTGTTTTATCCCGGCATAGACCTGCTAGCATACAACCGGCTATAGGAGAACTGGCCAGGAGCGCAGCCGACGGCCCAGGAGCTCGTCGTCCTTCTTGGTGAAGAAGCTGCCAAGCTTCACCAAGCGACGCAGGACGTCTTCTCCTTCCTGTGGTCGGACGCTCCGGTTCTGGAGACGATGGCGTAGCTTGCTGCGAAGGCGGGGGAGGTGCCCGCTGCGGTGGACCGGCTGCGGACTTGGCGGCGCGAGCCGGAGCGGAGATGGCTCTGGCCCTCATGCTCTCCTGGTACAAGGATGCCCGCGTCGAGAAGATCGACGGAGGCTTCCGTGCCGGCATCGACCTTGCCGCCATCCGTCAGGCCCATCTGGAGCTCCGAGGATCCGCCATCAAGATCGCCGACTACGTGGACCCCGACGAGGTGCTCACCGACTCGGAGTCTGTTGGCACTCCTGATGTGGAAGCCTCGACGCAGTCGGCCGCGGGCGCTGGAACAGGGTCGAGCTCCGCGCCTCCTCCTCCGCCTGAAGCTTCTGCCGGCCGCGATGCTCCTCACGGCAAGGATCCTGCCGCCTAGTCACTACCCCAGGATGCCGGGTGTATTTGTCTTTATCCTTTAGTTCTATTTGTTAATTTTGAACTAGCTTGAGTTCCCTTTATCTTGTGTGCTTTGCATTTTGTTTCAACATTTCGCCGGTTGACTTTATCCGGCTAACTTCGCCCGGCTATACGCCTTTAGCCGGGGAACTAACATTCCAGTGGGGGCGCGCGAGCGCACTGACTGGGTGTAGCCCCCGAGATTCGGTATGCCAGGTGCTTCGAATCTTTCTTCTTTTCCCCAAATCTTCTAACTTTGTCCGACTAGATTGATCTTAGTCGGTTATTTTCGCTGGCTGAACACCTTTAGCCGGGGGAACTAACATTCCAGTGGGGGCACGCGAGCGCACCCACTAGGTGTAGCCCCCGAGATTCGGAGTAGCTGGCGTAGCCAGGTGCTTCGAATCTTTCTTGCCTTCTCTTGCTCCTGCCCTTGCCCTCACCTGGGCTCCGACGGTCGGCTAAACGCCTTTAGCTGGTCGGGAACTACAAGATTCCACTGGGGGCGCGCGAGCGCACCCAGTGGGTGTAGCCCCCGAGATTCAGAGCGCTTGATGAAGGCAAGGACTTCGAATCTTCTTCTCCTTTTCTTCCCGAATTCCGACTCAAGGTAGTCGGACAAGAATATACATACACATACATCCTCACCGGTTAATAGGTTAGTCTGCCAAATTGTAGCCGGAAAACGGATTTGTTTTTTTGAAAACTAGCTTGCGCCTTTCTGGACACTTAGTCGCTTTCCCGTGTGCTCTGCTGTTTTCGCTGAGTCCTTGCCGGGCAGCCGGGTTGCGGTCCGTAGCCGGAATCGAAGGGAGCTGACAATACATTGCGCACGGTACTAACGGTTTAGTAACCGGATTGGCTTAAGCTAGTTGCAAGGCCGGGACGCCTGGTCTGTCGCGTCTCCTCCCTGTTTTTCGTGTGGGATGTCTCGGGCTTTTGCTCTTGCTAGCCGGACAGCCGGGTTGCGGTCTGTAGCTGAGACGAAGAGTGGGCATCTGACATCATCGCACACTACTCAGTCCGTTTGTTGACTTAGCAGGCCGGGCCAGCCGGCGAGCCCCCGGGTAGGGGTTGCCGGAGCCAGAAAACCAGAACCGAAAAACAGATGCAAAACACCTTTCTAGCAAGGAGCCCCCGAGCATCTCGTAGGGGTCCGCATTTTCATTCATAGGGTTTGCGGGATACATACACTGTCTGGCGACTAGGTGTAAAACGGGCGCAGCAAGGCCGTGTTCCAGGGACGCTCGGTTTCCTCGTCTGATTTGTCCATCTTGTTCTTGTGCGACTGCTGCACGTCAATGAGGTAGTAGGAGTCGTTGGGCAGCGCCCGGCTGATGATGAAGGGGCCCTCCCAAGGTGGCGATAGCTTGTGCATGCCCTTCGTGTCTTGCACCAGCCGGAGAACTAGGTCGCCCTCGCGGAACGTGACTGGGTGGATCCGGCCTGAATGGTAGCGGCGTAGTCGTTGCTGGTACAGGGCTGACCTGGACAGGGCCAGCTCGCGGGCCTCATCCAGGAGGTCCACTCCGTGCTCCCGCGCCTCCTGGTTGGCCTTTTCGTCGTATAGGAGCTTGCGCGGTGAGTCGAACTCGATGTCCACGGAGAGGACGGCTTCTGATCCGTAGACCAAGAAGAACGGGGTGTAGCCGGTTGACCTATTCGGCGTGGTGTGGAGGCTCCATAGCACAGCCAGAAGCTCCTCGATCCAGCATCCGGGTGACCGCTCCAATGGCTCGATGAGACGCGGCTTATACCGGCTAGCACCAAGCTGTTTGCTCTTTCGACTTACCCGTTGGACTGCGGGTGCGCGACGGAGGCAAGGTCCAGCCGGATGCCCTCGTTGCTGCAGAACCGGGCGAAGGCCCCCTTGGCGAAGTTCGTGCCATTGTCGGTGATGATGCTGTTGGGGTAGCCGAACCGGTTGATGATGTCGGTGAAGAAGGTGACAACTGTCACCCCGTCCAGCTTCCGGATAGGCTTGGCCTCAATCCACTTCGTGAATTTATCCACCGCCACCAGCAGATGGGTCATAACCACGCGCGCTCGCTTGAAGGGACCGACCATGTCGAGGCCCCAAACCGCGAAGGGCCAGGTGATCGGTATGGTCTTGAGTACCGAAGTTGGCATGTGCCTGAGCTGCCCGAAGCGCTGGCACCCATTGCACGCGCGGACCAGCTGCTCAGCGTCCTCGAGGGCGGTGGGCCAATAGAAGCCATGGCGAAACGCCTTGGCGACTATCGCCCTTGATGAAGCGTGGTGCCCGCACTCGCCCTGGTGGATGTCCTTGAGTAGCCGGTAGCCCGTGTCTACATCGACACACCTTTGAAAAATGCCGGATACGCTGCGCTTGTACAGTTCGCCGTTGATAATGGTGTACGTGTGCGCACGGTGCCGGATTTGCCTGGCTTCCACCTCGTCATCCGGAAGTTCTCCGTTGGCGATGTAGTTCATGAAGGGCTGTGCCCAGGATGGCACTTCCCGAATGACGAGGATGCTCCCGCTCTCCGGTTGACGGATGTTGGGGGGTCATCCGGATGGCGTACCCGGGACGGCAGCCCCCGAGCTACTTGACGAACCGGCAGCCCCCGAGTCTTGCGAGTCGGCGGGCATTGCCTTGCCAGAGTTGGTGCGGGTCTTCTTCTTTGGAGATTCTGCCGGCTCCGCTTCTGCTGCTCTGTTAGCTGGAGCGCTCCCTGCCCAGATGATGGAGTCCGACTCCGGCGATGGGTTGATGGAGGGTTTGCGCAGGTGCTCCAAGGAAACCCCTGGTGGGATCACCTGCCTGGTGGATCCGATTCTGGCAAGCGAATCGGCTGCCTCGTTGTTAACGCGGGGGACGTGATGGAATTCGCATCCGTCGAAGGAGGCGCTGAGCTTTTGGATGTGGAACAGGTAGAGGGCCATGTTTGCATCTCTGGCGTCCCATTCCCCGGACACTTGATGCACCACCAGATCCGAATCAAAGAAGCAAATGATCCGGTTGACACCGATCTCCTTGGCTAGACGGAGTCCGTGCGCCAGTGCCTCGTATTCGGCTACGTTGTTGGAGGCCTTGAAGTGGATCTGCAGCACGTACTCTAGCCGGTCTCCCTTGGGCGAGGTGAGCACGATGCCGGCTCCCAAGCCCCCGAGCATCTTTGACCCGTCGAAGTGCATCTTCTAGTGGTCCAAATCCGGAACCGGTGGGAGATACTGGGTCTCAGCCCAGTCGACGAGGAAGTCCGCCAAAGCCTGCGACTTGATCGTGAGCCGGGGCTCGTACTGGATGGAGTAGGCGGCGAGCTCGATGACCCACTTGGCGACTCGGCCGGTGGCGTCCTTGTTGCTGATGATTTCCAAAAGGGGTGCGGTGCACATGACCTTAATCGGATGCTCCTGGAAGTTTTGCTTGAGCTTTTTGCATGCCAGGTACACGCCGTAGCACATCTTCTGGTAGTGGGGGTAGTTCTGCTTGGAGAGGGAGAGAACCTCGCTGAGGTAGTAGACGGGCCTCTGAACCGGCTGAGCATTGCCTTCCTCGGGGCGTTCCACCACTAGGACGACGCTGACGACCTGGCTGATGGCTGCTATATAGAGCAACATTGGCTCCTTGCTAGCCGGCGTGGCTAGAACTGGCGCTGTGGATAGCATGCGCTTGAGGTCATGAAATGTGGTGTCGGCTTGCGAACTCCAGGAGAACTTGTCAGTCTTCTTCATCAGCTGGTACAACGGGAGTGCCTTCTCCCCTAGCCGGCTGACGAAACGGCTGAGTGAGGCCAGGCATCCGGTGAACTTTTGGACTCCAAGCAGGCTCCTGGGCGGCTGCATCCTCTCGATGGCCGCAATCTTCTCCGGATTTGCCTCGATGCCTCGTTGTGATACGAGGAAGCCGAGGAGCTGATCGGATGGCACTCCGAAGACGCACTTCTCCGGGTTCAGCCTCATCTGGTACTGGCAGAGGTTGCCAAATGTCTCTCCCAGATCCTCGAGGAGGGTGCGCTTCTCCTTGGTCTTGATGACCACATCGTCCACATAAGCATGCACGTTTCGGCCTATCTGCGAGTGCAAGCACTTCTGCATGCAGCGCTGATAGGTAGCACCTGCATTCTTTAGACCGAAAGGCATGGTTACGTAGGAGAAAGCCCCATAGGGAGTGATAAATGATGTCTTAATCTGATCAGCCGGGTTTAAACGGATCTGATTGTAACCGGAATAGCAATCTAGAAAAGACAACAAATCACAGTCGGCCGTGGAATCGATAACTTGATCGATACGGGGCAAGGCGAAGGGGTCTTTCGGGCACGCCTTGTTCAGGCTGGTGTAGTCGATACACATGCGCCAGGTCTTGTTCTTCTTTAGCACCAGGACTGGGTTCGCCAACCATTCCGGGTGGTACACTTCCATGATGAACCCGGCTGCAAGGAGCCAGGTGATCTCGTCACCAATTATCTTCCTCTTCTCCTCTACGAACCGCCGCAGAAGTTGCTTAACCGGCTTGGCATCCGGCCGCACATGAAGTGAGTGCTTGGCGAACTCCCTCGGCACACCCGGCATGTCCTTGGGGGGACCATGCAGAGATGTCCCGATTCTCACGGAGGAAGTCGATGAGCGCGCCTTCCTATTTGCTGTCCAAGCCGGCACCAATGGTGACGAACTTAGTCGGGTCGGAGGGGTCGAGCAGGATCCTCTTCGTCTCCCTTGCCGGCTGGAAAGCTCCTTCTCCAGCCGGTTTGCTGCTAGCCGGCATGTCCTGCTGGGCCATGGCCACATTGCGCATGATCACGCGCTTCTCCTCGGCTATGATGTGGGCCTCTGCCAGTTTGGAACCGGCTGAGGCGCACTCCATCGACCTCCTGAAGCAGTCGGCGACGGTGATCACGCCGTGGGGTCCCGACATCTTCGTCTTGAGGTACGCGTAGTGGGGGACGGCCATGAACTTGGCGAGGGCGGGGTGCCCAAGGAGAGCATGGTAGGAGCTCGTCATATTTACCACCTCGAACCAGATTGGTTCGCGGCGGAAGTTCTCCTCAGTCCCGAAGATGACGTCCAGCTGGATTTTCCCCAGCGGGGCGCAGGCTGGCCCTGGCAGTACGCCGTGGAACATTGTGGTAGTCGGGCGCAGGTCGCTTTCGCGAATGCCCAGCTTCTCCAGCGAGGACTGGTAGAGGAGGTTGAGGCTGCTGCCTTCGTCGATGAGGACGCATGAGAATCGGCAGGTACACGCGTTGGAGATGATGAGGGGGTCGAGCACCATGGCGTAGCCCCCGGGAGTCGGCAGCTGCTCCGGCTGGTCTGCACGGCTCCAGGTCATGGGGGTTTCCGACTAGTTCAGGTACTAGGGGACCGAAGAGACAATGGCATTGACCTCCTTGGAGCGTCGCCTGTGTAACACCCTCTAATCGGCCCTATGCAAGTTTTAGCGCTTCCCGCCAAACCCGCATAGAAACGATTCAAGGACGCCCACCAGGCACTTGCGTGTGGGTGGAGAACGAAGTAATACCATTACACATTAGTCCACGATGGAACCCACAGAACATATATATACAACAACGACTCCATGAGTCAAGAATACAGATATGCTATACAAAGATCCAAATCACCTTGAAAATGGTAGAGCGTCCGACTACGCACAAGATGCAAATGGGGCTAAGAGCCCTGAAGAATAACCAATGGCGTCCATCACCCTGCCTAGGCCAAGCCGGAAGGGTAACCCTGCTAACGACGTCGAACTCGTACCTGCTAAACAAAAGGGATGCCGACAAAGGGCAAAGGAAAAAGAGGAGCGTCAGTACTGAGGCTAGTACACGGCAAGGCTAGAATTCGGCGGCTCTCGCCTACATAGGTATGGTGGGCTGAAGTGGCAGCGCAACATGCACTAAACAACCTATAGAGACTCGATAAACTGTCGGCTATTAGAGAGAGATAAGAAAGACCTATTCGGAACCAACCTTATACTAACACCAATCATACCCATCCTGGTATTGCCCCTCGAGACCAAACCGAGGAACTCACACAGTTGGCAGTTTTATTCATTCCGTTATAGTTGAAGCACTTACTAGTCAGATATAGATAGAATGAGTCACCCTGATAGCATAAGTAGTGGGCAGTTTTAGTTAACCATTCTGTTGTAGTTGCAGCGCTTACTAGTCAAATACAATTAGCATGTGACATCCCAAACGCAGCAGTTGTTGGCACTTTTATTTCATTCCATTGGAGTTGCGATACTTACTAGGCAGGTATAACATGACACGATACACCCCAGTTCCACCAGTTGTTGGCACTTTTATTATCCATTCCATTGTAGTGAAGCTGATTACTAGTCACATATTAAGTCAAATTTATAGCACTACTTTAGTTATGCCTGTCTATGATCGAGATACTGTGCTCCAAGTCGTCCATAACTGCGGACACAGCTTTCAGAAAGATTTACCCTGCAGGGGTGCACAAATAGCAACACACACACGATCAACCTCGGAAAAACCAAATCAAAACCCAACGAGGCTTTCACGACAAAGCGACCACAGGATTCATAAAATATTTCAGGGGGCCACCCCACTAAGCTACCCGCAACGAAGTTGGCCGGCTCCGGAACGGACCCAGGGTTTGTGACGACGGCTGTAAACGACTGGGAATCCGAAAGTGTGACTGGGCTTGTCGATACTCGCATCCACTCAACGTCCTAATCCGCGAAGAGCAAAGTACTAAAAGAAACACCGGATGCACTATTTAATACTACGGCAGAAGAATCAGCATGATGTATGATATGGTGCATGACATGGCAAAGATGCGATGCAATTAGGCAATATTAGTTGGAACCGGGGTCCCGACAATTAATTAGATGGTTTATGTTGTTTAGCTACCCCGCAATTTAAATGTTGCATTAACAAGGCAAAACATGCCATCGGTTCGCTACACAAATTTAAATGGAGGCGGCATAATACAAGTATAGCCCGCATATGCGCTCCATATTTAATTATGAGGTGAATCAACTAAATATCCCCAAACAACCACAATATGTATGCGAGCATGAACAATTTAATATGCCACAAGGTATTTTATATTCATAAAAAATAGGGTCTCAGAAAGAGGGGTCACACATAGGGTTCGACGATCTTGGGATCCAAGGGTGCGGGGGCTTTGGACTTCGGAAAGTCTTCGGGGTCTCAGCCATCAGGTCCTTGAAGGAGGTCATGGCGTTCCGAGGGGTTCGACGGGATCGGTCTCGGCGGGAATGTTTCGAACAACGGAGTAGATCTTGTCGCATCCGTGGTCTTCGGGTCCGATATGTAGATCTTGGTGTCCCCTGATGAAGATCTTGACATCGGACCATCCTTGTGAGGATAATTCGGATAACGATCATCAATTGTCAATCTTGTCGCCTCGGTTCAGAGGAAGCCCTTGTTGTAGCACCACACCATCAACACACCTTGTCGGCACATCACCATCTATACTTGGACACCATCATCACAACTCCAAATCACTCAACATCCACACCACCTGCAGACACCACGAGAATGCCCTGAGGATAGCCGGAGGGTCTCGGGTCGACGCAGGACAGGGAGGCTCGGCGACGTGGTTCCGCGGGTTGAGGAGGAAGTCACAGGGGTCCGTGGCACCGGTGTGCTACAGAAGGCAGGGAGGAGATGCGGGGCTCGTCGGGGTGAAGGACGCTCACGGCAGCACGACGGCGCATGCAGAGACGAGGAAGCGAGGGTCGACGGGATCCGCGTGCTTGGGGCTCGCCGGCCAGGAGGACGACGGTGACGGAGCAGCGAGGGGAGCTCGGTGCGGACAGAGGCCGATGGCGGCGACCGAGGCAGGGTCTCACGCAGGCGGCGGCCGGAGAAGCTACAGCGCGGCCAAGGCGAAAGGGGTCACGGCGACCGGCTCGCAGAGCTTGCAGCAGTGCAGAGAGGAGGCGGCTTGGGCTCCTGGGCATCGGCGCTTGCTGTCGTAGGTCAAGGAAGTCACGACCGGGGCGGAGGAGACAGGATTCGCAGAGGCGGGGCCTCGGGGGCGCGGAGGAGCATTAACGGCTTCAGGTGATGCAGAGAGGGCTGCGGGACGGAGGCCTGCGGGGGGGGGGACGCGGCGGAGCTCGCAGGTGTAGCGGCGGTCACGGTCGCGGCCGAGCGGCGCGCGAAGGGACGTGTCGACGACGTGGGGTCGAGGAAAGACGATGGGGCTTCCCTGCCAGAGGAGTGGCGGCGACCATGGCCTAGGAAGGCGCCGGGGAATCTCGTGAGGGACGGCGGCCCGAGGGGAGGGAGATGCGGGCGAGGGGAGCCGAGGAAGAGCAAGACCGCGGGGTTCGCGGTATGTGGGAAGGGATGAGGGAGAGGGGACGCGTGGTAGGGCTGGGTCTGCATCACGGTGGGTGGAAAAGCGGGGGCGGGTCGCGTGTGCTCGCGTCGGGGGTGCGTCGGGTGGGACCAGGTCGCATGCAAGTGGGGATCCGAGGCGGGCGGGTGCGTGCGGGGCAGGAGGTTGGGTGTGGTCGGTGAGGTGCACCGCGGGTGCGTTACATGTGAAGTGTGTGTGTGCGCTGCGGCCGGCTCGGTCAGGCGGGTGGTGCACGCGAGTGCCGCTGGGTGGGTTGTGTGTGGCGGCGGCAGATTGGGAGATGGAGTGGGGATCTGGGGTAGGTAGGGATTAGGGGTTTCTAGGGTTAGGGTTTTCTGGATTAGGTTTAGTTGGAGGTGGCCGGCTGGGCTTTTGGGCCTGGCTGGCTTCCTCCCAAAAAATAATATAACTTTTTATTTATTATTTAAAGGCCTTTGTAAACTGTTTTTAGACAAATAAAATATCCGGAAGAGACCGGGGTTTTAATTTGAAATAAAGACAGGGGATATTTAGAAAACAAATATAGGCTTTTAGAAAATAGTTTTAGGCAAAACCATGCATGATGATGACGATGCTCAAATGCAATGTGGCATGATGACATGAGCATGAGGTCATGATGATGCAATGCACAAAAACACAGCGATTTTCTAATAGTGGTTTTAGCGGGGTGCCACAATTCGACACCACTAACAAGGGATCTCGCCCTCGAGATCCGCCTCGTGGTACCGGGAAGAAGGTCGGCGATCTGAATCTTCTCGCTTCGTGTAGATGCTCGCGACACGACTAACAAGAGGTCGTTATCCGTGATCGTCGAGAGAACACTCTGGGAAACAAAGGACGAAGGTAAAGGTGTCCACAAATAAAGCCACCGCTAACTTCGATAGAAAGAGAGAACCGATGCATTCTCATCCACTTCAATGTACACGAGCAAATAGAGTGAGTAGTTGGCATGGGGGCCAATCCATCATGCACCCAAACTATTACCCTGCACATTTAGTAGAAAAGCGTACAACCCATTCTCGGAATTAGACTGAAGATCTTCACAAACGAGGTTCAGAACAAAGGAGTGATGCAGGCTCTGCATCGGATCTGGCGTAGATGATGTCATCGCGGCGGAAAACACCAGAAGGCACAAACAAGGAACAAAGAATGGTGCCACAGATAAAGGATCACTTAGATAGCATGAAGTCCGGAGGTCGAAACACTGTTGCCAAAGGAGGAAGCGAAACCCTGAAGGTACGACGGAACCCAACCACAAGAAATCCTGGACTTGAAGAGAAGATAAGAGAGCAGATTCAAAACACGCAGAGGTAAGAGGAGAATAGCATAGGGGTAAGGAGTAAAATTAGACCTAATCAGATCTATCCAACCGATTTTGCAAAATAGTTTTGACACTCTACAACGTCCGTTAGCTAGGTTATCCTACAGGCTGGACCAGTGGGGTATCGCAACTGCTGAGCTCTGATACCACTCTGTAACACCCTCTAATCGGCCCTATGCAAGTTTTAGCGCTTCCCGCCAAACCCGCATAGAAACGATTCAAGGACGCCCACCAGGCACTTGCGTGCGGGTGGAGAACAAAGTAATACCATTACACATTAGTCCACGATGGAACCCACAGAACATATATACACAACAATGACTCCATGAGTCAAGAATACAGATATGCTATACAAAGATCCAAATCACCTTGAAAAAGGTAGAGCGTCCGACTACGGACAAGATGCAAATGGGGCTAAGAGCCCTGAAGAATAACCAATGGCGTCCATAACCCTGCCCAGGCCAAGCCGAAAGGGTAAGCCTGCTAACGACGTCGAACTCGTACCAGCTAAACAAAAGGGGTGCCGACAAAGGGCAAAGGAAAAAGAGGAGCGTCAGTACTGAGGCCAGTACACGGCGAGGCTAGAATTCGGCGGCTCTCGCCTACATAGGTATGGTGGGCTGAAGCGGCAACGCAGCATGCACTAAACAACCTATAGAGACTCGATAAACTGTCGGCTATTAGAGAGAGATAAGAAAGACCTATTCGGAACCAACCTTATACTAACACCAATCATACCCATCCTGGTATTCCCCCTCGAGACCAAACGAGGAAGTCAAACCGAGGAACTCACACAGTTGGCAGTTTTATTCATTCCGTTATAGTTGAAGCACTTACTAGTCAGATATAGATAGCATGAGTCACCCTTATAGCATAAGTAGTGGGCAGTTTTAGTTAACCATTCTGTTGTAGTTGCAGCGCTTACTAGTCAGATACAATTAGCATGTGACATGCCAAACCCAGCAGTTGTTGGCACTTTTATTTCATTCCATTGGAGTTGCGATACTTACTAGGCAGGTATAACATGACACGATACACCCCAGTTCCACCAGTTGTTGGCACTTTTATTATCCATTCCATTGTAGTGAAGCTGATGACTAGTCAAATATTAAGTCAAATTTATAGCACTACTTTAGTTATGCTTGTCTATGATCGAGATACTGTACTCCAAGTCGTCCATAACCACGGACACGGCTTTCAGAAAGATTTACCCTGCAGGGGTGCACAAATAGCAACACACACACGATCAACCTCGGAAAAACCAAATCAAAACCCAACGAGGCTTTCACGACAAAGCGACCACAGGATTCATAAAATATTTCAGGGGGCCACCCCACTAAGCTACCCGCAACGAAGTTGGCCGGCTCCGGAACGGACCCAGGGTTTGTGACGACGGCTTTAAACGACTGGGAATCTGAAAGTGTGACTGGGCTTGTCGATACCGCGAAAACGTGGCACGATCAAAAACAGTACAGGTGCTCCACACACAATCTTAAATAAAGCAATAAAGCATGGCATAGGTACAGGATAGTAAGAAAGCCCCAAACTAGTTTGTGGCCCCAAGAAATAAGAAATGAATCAAGCTCTGGCTAAGGGGATTCATGGTCCCATATGCGGATAGTGCGATAGTCAAGGAACAGGTATCAAGTACTCGGGGTCCTACGGGACACAAGTGAGCGTGGAAGAACCAGATAACATCTATTGCCCACCGGTGCCTCTGCATTAGTTATATCTAGCAATTCAATATTAAGTTGTAATTAAAGCCATGATCATCTCCACCGTTACGCATGTGCCAACCTTCCAATAACGGTGGACCAACAATGACGCGAAGCAGCACCCGAGCAAGCAACTATGACTCGCAAGGCCGATTATCTATCAAACAACAGGCAATAGGATGTGTCCAAGGCAATATAGAGGCTGCAAGGAATATAAATGGTGCATGGAAACTAAAGCATCGCAATACAGATAGCAATAGATCAATAGGAGGAAGTAAAGACTATAAATGCAAAATAGGTAGAAAGGGGGAGAATGCTCGCCTAGGAAACACTGTCGAAGATACATTATCTGAAGGACTTGTCGATACTCGCATCCACTCAACGTCCTAATCCGCGAAGAGCAAAGTACTAAAAGAAACACTGGATGCACTATTTAATACTACGGCAGAAGAATCAGCATGATGTATGATATGGTGCATGACATGGAAAAGATGCGATGCAATTAGGCAATATTAGGTGGAACCGGGGTCTCGACAATTAATTAGATGGTTTATGTTGTTTAGCTACCCCGCAATTTAAATGTTGCATTAACAAGGCAAAACATACCATCGGTTCGCTACACAAATTTAAATGGAGGCGGCATAATACAAGTATAGCCCGCATATGCGCTCCATATTTAATTATGAGGTGAATCAACTAAATATCCCCAAACAACCACAATATGTATGCGAGCATGAACAATTTAATATGCCACAAGGTATTTTATATTCATAAAAAATAGGGTCTCGAAAAGAGGGGTCACACATAGGGTTCGCCGATCTTGGGATCCAAGGGTGCGGGGGCTTTGGACTTCGGAAAGTCTTCGGGGTCTCAGCCATCAGGTCCTTGAAGGAGGTCATGGCGTTCCGAGGGGTTCGACGGGATCGGTCTCGGCGGGAACGTTTCGAACAACGGAGTAGATCTTGTCGCATTCGTGGTCTTCGGGTCCGATTGGTAGATCTTGGTGTCCCCTGATGAAGATCTTGACATCGGACCATCCTTGTCAGGATAATTCGGATAACGATCATCAATTGTCAATCTTGTCGCCTCAGTTAAGAGGAAGCCCTCGTTGTAGCACCACACCATCAACACACCTTGTCGGCACATCACCATCTATACTTGGACACCATCATCACAACTCCAAATCACTCAACATCCACACCACCTGCAGACACCACGAGAACGCCTTGAGGATAGCAGGAGGGTCTCGGGTCGACGCAGGACAGGGAGGCTCGGCAACGTGGTTCCGCGGGTCGAGGAGGAAGTCGACGGCGCGGGGTCGAGGAAAGACGACGGGGCGGCCCTGCCAGAGGAGTGGCAGCGACCGTGGCCTAGGAAGGCGCTGGGGAATCTGGTGAGGGACGGCGGCCCGAGAGGAGGGAGACGCGGGCGAGGGGAGCCGAGGAAGAGCAAGACCGCGGGGTTCGCGGTAGGTGGGAAGGGATGAGGGAGAGGGGACGCGTGGTGGGGCCAGGTCTGCATCGCGGTGGGTGGAAAAGCGGGGGCGGGTCGCGTGTGCTCGCGTCGGGGGTGCGTCGGGTGGGACCAGGTCGCATGCAAGTGGGGATCCGAGGCGGGCGGGGCAGGAGGTTGGGTTGGGTGTGGTCGGTGAGGTGCACCGCGCGTGCGTTACATGTGAAGTGTGTGTGTTCGCTGCGGCCGGCTCGGTCAGGCGGGTGGCGCACGCGAGTGCCGCTTGGTGGGTTGTGTGTGGCGGCGGCAGATGGGGAGATAGAGTGGGGATCTGGGGTAGGTAGGGATTAGGGTTTTCTAGGGTTAGGGTTTTGTGGATTAGGTTTAGTTGGAGGTGGCCGGCTGGGATTTTGGGCCTGGCTGGCTGCCTCTCAAAAATAATATAATATTTTATTTATTATTTAAAGGCTTTTGTAAACTGTTTTTAGACAAATAAAATATCCGGAAGACACCAGGGTTTTAATTTGAAATAAAGACAGGGGATATTTAGAAAACAAATATAGGCTTTTAGAAAATAGTTTTAGGCAAAACCATGCATGATGATGACGATGCTCAAATGCAATGTGGCATGATGACATGAGCATGCGGTCATAATGATGCAATGCACAAAAACACAACGATTTTCTAATAGTGGTTTTAGCGGGGTGCCACAGCCTGCGGCTGTGCTTGTCGTCCAGCTCCGTCTCGAAGATGTGGTAGTCAGCGTGCGGCTGGGGGTAGCCGTTGTTGTTGTTGCCGCCGTTGCCGCCGTTACCATCATTGCCGGCTCCCCTAGCCGATGGTGGTGGTCCATCGGGAGGGGGCAGGGGGAGACGGGGCTGGTTACCCTGGTCTTTTAGCTGGCGGGTCCAGCTGCAATTCTGAGTGGTGTGCGTAGTCGGTTTGAAGGGACCGCTGTGCCACTTGCACGGGCCGTCAAACATCTGGTCGAAGGTGAGTCGTGGCTTCTGCCTCCTTGCATCGTTAGCCGGTGCGTCGGGTGCGCCCTCCACGACATTGACCTGCCGCGCGTGGTAGCGGGGCTTCTGTTGTCCGGCTTGGCGGTCCCCATGGAACCGGTTGTCGTTGCCGTGGCGTCTGGAGGATCCGGCTTTGCCAGCCGGATTGCTTGGACGGTCGCGAGCCGGCTCCATGGGAGTCGGACACCCGTCAGCATTTACTCGGAGGGGCTTATTCATTATCGCATCTGTCGTGGCGTACTGGTACGCAACCGTCATGAGCTCTGCCATGGTTTTCGGCTCGTCACACAGTAGCCGGTGGCGAAGCATGGTGCCTTCTCGGCAACCCTCGATGAAGAAACTGATGGCCTGGGTCTCTAGGACGCCCTCGCAGGTGTTGCGTAGCTTCGTCCACTTGGCGAGGTACTCACGGTCGGTCTCACGGTCACCCTGGACGCACAAGGCCAGGTCGCGTGGGTGTCCTGGGCGCTTGTACGTGCGATTGAAGTTGCGGACGAATATCTTCTTGAAGTCTGGCCAGGCGTTGATGCTATTGGGCGCAAGGCTGTTGAGCCACGTCCTTGCCAACCCGGTTAGTATAAGGGGGACGTAGCGCACGGCTGTGCGCTTGTTCCCATGGGCGATGCCGACTGCCGTAGCATAGTCGGTCAGCCAATCTTCCGGCTTCATGCTGCTGTCGTACTTGGGGGTGTCCGTGGGCAGGGAGAACTTATCCGGAAACAGTTCGTTCTGGATGCGGGGTCCGAAACAAACTGGACCGGTAGAATCTTCTTCCTCCGTGACGTGCGCTTGAGCGAGGAGCTCGATGCGGTCATGGGCATCCGGACAATCCGGTTTGGGCGCTCCCACCCGGCCCGAGAGACGGGAACCGGCGGGTGTAGGCGCTCCGGTTGGGGGAGGGGGAGGCGGCGGGTTGCTGTTCACCGTCTGCTCCTGGCGCGGCTGGCCCTTGTTGCCAGAGCTGCGACGCCTGCTGCGGGCTTTAGCCGGCTGAGGGGAGGACGCATGCTGGGTGTCGCACGGCGCACCCCTGCTGTTGGCAGGCAACTTGGTCCCCCTGGAGTAGCTAGGGTCCTCTTGCATCTGTCGGTTGGCATCAGCCTGCTTGTCCGCGATGCGGAGGAGCTCCTGCACGCGAGCGTGCTAGCGGGCTCGCTCCTCGCCCTCCAGATTGGGCAGTTCCTCTGCCGCGGCTCGCGCCGCGCGCAGGTTATTGATGGGCGTGCTGTAGGTGGGCCGGATGAGGGCGGGCGCAGGATCCGGCTCCCCATCCTTTTCCATCCTACCGCCTAACTCGCCGCCCTGGCGCCGTACCTGGCCACGCCGGCTCGGCTCCGCAGTAGCCGGAGTGAAGCCGTGCGTGCGGTCGCACTCGCGCCGGGTGATCTCGAGTTGCTTGCGGGCTGCCGCCAGCTCCATGGCCTCCTGGAGGAGGATCTGTTTCTCCATGGTGAAGTTGGCCTCCGCCTCCTCCGGGTTATCCCCGAGGTTAACCGGCGTCAGCAGCCAATCAATGGCATTCTCCACCGGGTTCCGAGGCTGCGGAGGGGCGGAAGTTCCAACCTCGTCCGCGCCTCGCTCCCGTGGCTGGCGGGGATGGGAGCTGGAGCCGGCCATCATGACCTCCACGCCGCAGGACGTGACGGAGGCGCTACCACCCGAATGCGGCAGCTCTGTGACAGAGACGATTTCCCTAGGGAAACGCTCTGGAACGGTGGCGATGTAGACGGGGAGGTCGCCGAATAGCAGGACGATGCCGTTCGCCGGGAAGGAGGTTCCGGCGAAGCAAGAAGCGTTGTCAATGACGTAGTTGAATTTGTCGAGCGTGAGCACCAGGCCGGAGGCCACGCGCTCACCGGCTGAAGTGCGGGGTCCCGTGCGGAACGTGACTTCGGTCAAAGCCATCTGCCCCACGGTGGGCACCAACTGTCGTTGTATTGGGAACGGCAATACCTAAGAAGGTTAGATAGAGGTGTGAGGACTAGCAGGGAAGCTATCGACGACGTCTGTAGGCGGGATTGGATACAAGCAAGCGTAGCTAGACGCAGGAAGTACCCAGGTTCGGAGCCCTCGTGATGAGGTAACACTCCTACTCCTGTCGGATCTGACTATGGGGATATACGAACTACAAGTGCTCCTTCAGCTGTATTCTCTAGCTACTGCCTTAAATGCAAAGAGACCAACCCTTACTACTGAGGCCTTGCCTCTCCTTATATAGGCAGAGAGGCAACAGTCTCAGTGGCCAATCCGACTGGCGGGCCCCATATGCGGGTCCCAGCCGACTGGTCATCTACAGTATCCGGTACGGTATGTCCCATTGGAGTATGAGCGTTATGGCTGTCCTAGGCACAGTGGACGTCATGTGAGCTGTCGTCAGCATCGGGCCACTGTTCCTACGTCACCCTCACAAAGTCTTCGGTATGGCCGAGTAATGGATGATCTTGTCATCGTACAGGGTGTACCGTGCATTGATACGCACGTCGTCCTGTCTCCTTGATTGGTTCCGGCTACGTCGCCGTAGCCGGCTGCTTCTTGTTGATCCAGCTACCGTGTGGTAGCCGGCCTGGCTTGCTTTGTCTGGCTGCGTCTGGTCAGCCGGACGCGATCCGACTGCACGTTTCTTGTCCGGTTGGGGTATCTAGGGATCATCCCCTCGACAGTTTCCTCCATGGGCATCCATGATGATGGCGTGGCTGGAGTACAGTTAGGAGATTTTGACATCACCCCAATTGCATACAAGACTGACTCAGATGGTCGTGCCATCTTCAGGAATCAGGAGTGGAAGAAATTCCACCAGAGTGAAGATAATCTAAAGGTTAGACAAGCCGTGCTAATCACTGGTAGGAAGACCATAAAAGAGATGTTGGACGTGAAATTTGTGTTAGAGACCATCTAGAGTGTAGTTGTGGTTGGGAACTATTAAGCTTAACTAGTACAACGTAGTCTGCAACCGTTAATTAGTCGTTCGAAACCTAGTGTATATATATAATATATTTTTCTGTTTGGTCTGCTTTTGGAAGATTTTGCCGGATATTGTGTGAACTGGAAGCTACTACAAAAAATTATATGAAAGCTACTAGTACAAAAGAATTCTGAAAGATTTCCTGTCCATATACATTCCGGTCATTTGGGCTACTCGCGAGAGGGTCCCTCCTCGCGAGTTCGAGAGATTTCCATGAGACTCTGATCTCTGTTAGATTTTTTGAATCAGTAATTACAACAACTTGAGTACTATGATTGTAGAAGTTGAAAGATAGTACTTGCACATAATTCTGAAAGTTAACACAGAGAATTCTGAAAGAAGCTACTAAAATAAACACTTTGAATTCTGAACGTACTAAAATTAAATACATTACAATTTTATTTGAAAGGTAATACGCATACTGTTGATCGAAATAATATAAATACAGTGCAAAATTTATACTTCAAAATAGACCTGAAAATGCTAGCAAATTACCTAGGATGAATATAGGATTCATTCTCCCCTATATTTTTCGTCGTTGTCGGCTCCCGCGTGCTGCAACATATATTCAGAGAATTCTCTCCGTCTGCAATGTGATGCCAGTATTTCGTCTAGAGGGTAAGGTCTCGGTGTACGTTTCAGACTTAAGCCATACATTACCATTGTTGGTTCCTATTCCCAGGCTTGAACCTCATGATCGTACAATCTGATATAATTCCTGTAGTATATGCAACTGAGTTTGACTATGGGATGTAACCTGGTGTCAATGGAGATAGACCGATGGTAATAAATAAAGATGGCACGACTTCTAATGTCACTGACGGCCTAGAAAGAGCAGTTCTCCGTGCCCACCGGGTACAACACTGGTTGTCCTTTGGTGAAATCCCCGTTCAACACAAAAAGCAGATAACCATCTAACCCCACTAGGTAAAATCTGTAGGTTGCACGTACCTATTCAAAGACTGGGCTGAAATTATTTTGGCCATCATGACAGTGCTCGTGCGCTGCTCTAACTGGATATTGATCGACATGATGTCTCCATTCTCAAGTAATGCATATACTTCTAGTCGAAATGCCGTCATGCAGACCAGAAACATATCAGGTGGTGGCGAATACATTCCTTCTCCAAATGATTCATTGATTTTCCCTGTTGGGATGCTCTCATCGGCCCATGCAATAATATCGGGATAATCTGTGCAAACGAATACCATCGTCGGGGACTTCGTCACGACGACAAATTGCAGAAGATTAGATGGTAGTGTGTTTGAAACTCAGTGTTAGACTTATGAGTGATTGGATTCAGAAGCTAAATCTTGTACGGCTCCACCCTATGAGCAATCACGATGACGCCACGAGAAACACTAATGAAGTAGAATTTTTTAGAAGAAGAGGACATCAGTTAGCACTAAGATGTTTACAATGGAAAATACAAATAAATGAATGTTATATATATATATCGGATGTGAATGTGAACCTACGATGGACGTCCATTAGATTCGTCCTGAAGCAACGACCAGTGGCGAGGTTGAGGAAGGTGAAGTCGCCGATGTCTGAAAGTGTGTGATCTATCATGATCGAGTTGTTGAGAAGGAATTCGGGCACTTTTAAAGTGCGGCGCCAATCGGTGCAGACTTCCCGACAAGCGGCATAGGTGTCGACGTACTCCTCTTTCTCCAGCAAGTAGTCGGCAATCTTGCGAAGTGGGTCGGCCGAGAGATCGGACCAATTCCTCTTCATCTGGCTGCTGGCCATGGCTTACTGCGGGAATGTTTTGATCGAGGAAGAAAAAAGAACTACCACTGCGAGGAGGAGAAGAAGAGGAGAAGAGACGAGGGATACGAAGCAGAACTGCCACTACGAGGAGATAAGGGAGATGAAGCGGAACTTTCACTGGGAGGAGACAAGGAGACGATGGAGAAGAAGCGGAACTACCACTTTAAATTTGGATCAACGGGCTTTTTTGGAACTATCCATACACTACATGCAAGTTTTGATCAAATAGACTGACATGTGGGACCGGCTAAAAAATCACCCCTAGATTCCGTAAAGTGCTACCATGCATAGTACGCTGACAGGTGGGGTTTAAGCACAGAGGAGATGGTCGATGCGAAAAAAAGTGTCGAACATGTGCTGTGACGAAATCCACGATGAATTTGGCACCAGACGAAATGGCAAACTGGGCTTCAGGGCCTGAGACAAAATCTGCGACGAATTTTCCACAACGAAACTAAGGAACGTCATGGATAACCGGGCTGGAGGGGCTTGGAGCTCGTTGTGACGAACCGTTCTAGAACGTCAGGGATCTGCGATGTTTTTAGGTCGCGTCATAAAAAGAACGTCACGGATCGTCCAGATTATTATAGTGGGTCCTAGTGGTGGTGTCTCGGTGGAACGCCACCACTATGGCTCATACTGGTGGCGTTCTATCTGAATGCCCCCATTATATCTCCTAGTTGTGGCATTCACTTCGGACGCCAGGAGTGAGTTAGTCTGAACGCCCGTGGTAGACGCCAGCAGCACATTTTCCCTGCCGTGACAGCATTTCGACATATTTCGCTGCCACGACAGAAAAATACATCGAAATACTGCCGCGGCAGGGTTTCAGGCAAGTATATAATAAAATAATTAATTAAAGAACACAACAATAATAGACGATCGAAAGTCGATAGCTAATAGTTAAGCAAGTCTGCAAGAACTGGTCGCACACCGGATTACAAAGTAACATACTACGTAGGTCTAGACCTGAATTATTATAATATATGAAGGCACCCACAATATCTGATTAACAAAGCTTTGATGCAACACTCAAGAACTACTTCTTATTCAACGGATGAAATGGAAGAACACCGTCATAGGTCATGAACGACGGTGCCTATCCACCGTGTTGTCGAGCCAAGCGATTAGTCACCTCCTCCGGTTGTTCTAAACCTCCATGGAATGCACCTTGATGGTCTATGACGTCTTTGTTGAGGATATCTGCAAGTTTGACTTGGATGCGTTTGAGCTCATCCATATGATCATCACATCCCTTCTTCTCCAGTCTTGTGCTCCATTTTTTGATATCTTTGGTCAAGTCAAAGGTGCTAGCCGCACACACATATGCGCTGATGTGATGTATGATGTAGTAGTTGTCCATAATACCACTCTGGAAAGCATCGTGGTCTGGTTGCTGCACGCAAGGGAATGATTCTTTGACGCGGAAGCCTGATAAATTGCCGCCACCTTTCCTTTTGTTAAACTTAAGTATGTGTCCTCCATGGGTGTGGAAGTGGAAGAGAACTTCATCAATTTCCTCGCGTAGTATTTGTTCTTGCTTCTCGATGAATCCAGAATGTAAGCTTGGCATCTCTGTGTGTATATAACGATGAGCACATGGTGATCGTTGCACAAATAGTTCAACACACCAATCATATAATGGAAAATATATATGATGAAAGTATATCTTAATTAGCTTAGCTGACAAATATATATAATGACTTACGGGGGAGAGTAAGGAAGGAGAGTTGTGCTCTTATCCTTGTAGGTAAGGAGAAATTCTGAAAGGTACTTTCTCGCCGCTTGACGGTCCTCTAGTTCCTTCAAACTGTTCTCGTTGAATTCGTAGGGGTCCTCCACCGTGACGTTTTTGTCATCCTCGGTGGTGACGGTGATGCGGGCCATATGGAGCACCCATAGGCGGAGAAAGTTACTATCTAGGGGCTTTAGGTGCATCATCTTGAAGATATCATCATAACATATGTAGAACTTGTCCGCATGGAATGTAGTGTTCCAATGAATACCAGACGATGGCACACGCACAGGAAAGACCAGGAGGAGATGTCCTAACTTCAGCGTTGCTCTCTCCTTTTTAAGAACCATGTCATTCAGAAGTCTAAGTTCCACGTCGGCATTGCTGTATCTATCCTTCGAAAGGGTGGTTACCACCTCTATAATGCAAAATAGCATAGTAATGCTATCTATATGCAATAAGGTTAGAACCGCTAGCTCAATATTTATTAGCTTGTAGAGCCATTTTTTCTTAAACAACTACGTATTATGTTTATTTTTGTAAACAATGCCATGTTACGGAAATCCATTTTTGAACACGGGTGCATTTGCACCCGGTACAAAAATAACATATTTTAAAATATTGAAAATTTTCAGAAAAAATATATTCATGTGTAGCTTCATGTTTTAGGTTTACGTGAAGTCATTTCACGAAAAATTGATATATTTTGTGTGCTGTGCAAAAAAGACAAAAGTTATCTTGTGCTACTTTAGCACCAATTTTTGTCTTTTTTGCACAAGTCATCCAAAATGTTTATTTTTCGCGAAACAACTTTGCATGCACCTAAAACTTGAAGTTCTACATGCATATATATTTTTGAATTTTTTTAGCATTTCAAATATTGACAAAAATCAAATTCAAATAAAATATAAGCTCGGGAGCCCAATAGCCATGTCCTGGTACTCCTACTTACATACTGTATTAGCTAGTAGTGCTACTAAATATTGTAACCACGTCTTACAGTGATGAATAGGGATTCATATATTCTTTAGCTCCTCAAAGTGAGGTAACTTAGACGGCGCGGTCCATGTTAACACCTCTATAGTGTATGATAACACGGTAGTTTTTATTGTAGATTAAAAAGATTTATTTTTTCTTGAAATGCTCTATGTTATGGTAACATAATATGTTACCATCTTTTTTTATACGATGTCACGTTACCAAAATATATCTAATTGATGTTACATGAAGATGCATGTTACTATATATGTTACTCTCGCTATGGATAGTCGAGAGTAATAAAGACAAAAGTTGAAGTTGTGGTTCTAAGACCAGTCACAATGAGTAGTATAGTATAGTAGTATCAGGCACGTGATATTAGTGTATGTGCATGATTTTCTGTAGTAGTACCATGATCTCATCATATTTATTGAATTGAGAATCTCAAAATATAAATTTATGTTCAAGATTATTTGACAATAATTTTTTTATGTGCTATGATACTGTATCTACCAATGATACCATCATGCTTTCTCATCATTAATTATAGTGGCACGTCACCGTTTGCATGCATGTAGTATATGATACCACATATGATACTCTCATTGTGAGTAGTCTAAGCTTATTTTGTGTTGGGCGCTCATGCTCAATTATTACTATTTATATTCTTATTTTTTTCTAGAATATACCATGAAAGGTGTATCAATCATATAGCAGAAGTGTCAAGCAGTAGATACATCGCCGAAGCAACGGCAAGCGACACTGTCAACAGAGGTGACAACTCCTCCCAGGAAGACTGAGCGACTACTCGCCATCTAACCACTCTAAAGGCACCGGCTCGGGAAAGCCAAAATCAGCGCTACGGAACAGCTTAGCTAAGCGCCACTGCTCATAGTCCGCTTTGATCCTACACTTTACGGCCTCCACGGAAGGGGGCGGAGTTAAAGACCACGTCATTCTGGTGTTGCCAATTGCACCAGAAGACCAAAATGATGGCCATCCAGAGGTCGGGTCTCCTGTGGAGTGTAACACCCCGTCCACTCCTAGGCCCGGGGGGTGTCACTCCTGGCAGCTTAATAGGATATCTAGACTGGCCCCACAGACCAACACTAGTCCTTTCTACGCACTTTATCCTCACTCGTGCGCACCCGGTTACCCACTTCCCGGTCGGTCAGCCATCCTAGAATTGCTCTAGGCCAAGCACGTTTAACCTTATAGTTCTTTTCGAATGAGCTTCCGGAAAAGAAGTTGCAACTTGTTGGTATGAGTATTCTATCAATCCTATTAAGCCATGTGCATGGTCTCACATACACCCACCCTTTAGAAGATCGATGCCCTCATCGATCAAGCACACCCTAGGAACGTTCCTCTTGGCAAGCGTCTGTGCGTCTAGTGCCGGCACATGTGCCATGACGTGTCCACTCTTGGCCACACGCGCCATGCTCCACATGTCCCGCCACTAACCCGCACACACCCATTTAACCGCGAGGTCGGCTCTGATACCACTCTGTAACACCCTCGAATCGGCCCTATGCAGATTTCGGTGCTCTCCGCCAAACCCGCATACAAACGATTCAAGGACGCCCACCAGGCACTTTCGTGCGGATGGAAAACGAAGTAATACCATTACACAATAGTCCACGATGGAACCCCCAGAACAGATATATACAACATGACTCCATGAGTCAATAATACAGATATACAGTACAAGATCCAAATCACCTTGAAACCAATACAACGTCCGAGTACGGACAAGATGCAAATGGGGCTAAGAGCCCTGAAGAATAACCAATGGCGTCCATAACCCTGCCCAGGCCAAGCCGGAAGGGTAACCCTGCTAACGACGTCGAACTCATACCTGCTAAACAAAAGGGGTGCCGACAAAGGGCGAAGGGAAAAAGAGGAGCGTCAGTACTGAGGCCAGTACACGACGAGGCTAGAATTCGGCGGTTCTCGCCTACATAGGTATGGTGGACTGAAGCGGCAGCGAAGCATGCACTAAACAACCTATAGAGACTCGATTCATCTGTCGGCTATTAGAAAGGGATAAGAGAGACCTATTCAGATCAAACCTGATACTAACACCAATCATACCCATCCTGGTATTCCCCTCGAGACCAAACGAGGAAGTCAAACCGAGGAACTCACACAGTTGGCAGTTTTATTTATTCCATTATAGTTGAAGCACTTACTAGTCAGATATAGATAGCAATAGTCATCTTGATAGCATAAGTAGTGGGCAGTTTTAGTTAACCATTCAGTTGTAGTTGCAGTACTTACTAATCAGATACAATTAGCATGTGATATCCCAAACCCAGCAGTTGTTGGCACTTTTATTTCATTCCATTGGAGTTGCGATACTTATTAGGCAGGTATAACAGGACATGATACACCCCAGTTCCACCAGTTGTTGGCACTTTTATTATCCATTCCATTGTAGTGAAGCTGATTACTAGTCACATATTAAGTCAAATTTATAGCACTACTTTAGTTATGCTTGTCTATGATCAAGATACTGTGCTCCAAGTCGTCCATAACCGCGGACACGGCTTTCAGAAAGATTTACCCTACAGGGGTGCACAAATAGCAACACACAGACGATCAACCTCGGAAAAACCAAATCAAAACCTAACGAGGCTTTCACGACAAAGCAATCACAGGATTCATAAATCATTTCAGGGGCCACCCCACTAAGCTACCCTGAACGAAGTTGGCCGGCTCCGGAACAGACCCAATTCTACATTTGAAATAAAGAGGGAGGCAATTAGAAAACAAAGATAGTCTTTTAGAAAATAGTTTCAGGCAAACATATGCATGAAGACATGACGATGTTCAAATGCAATGTGGCATGATGACATGAGCATGCGGTCATGATGATGCGCCAAACCAAAAACACAGCAATTTTCTAGTAGTGTTTTTACCGGGGTGCTACATGGAGCCATCAATGAAGTCCACCACTGCAGCAGATCCGTATCTAGAGCTGGCATCCACAAGGGTGTAGCCCAACGATGTAGAGTCCACGCCCAGACCTCCCTCGCCACGACACAACCCAGCAACAAGTGCTGAATGGACTCTTGTTGTTGGTCGCACAGGGGACATGATGCGGGTCGACAGAGATCTCGGCGTTGCAAACGGTCCCCCGTCAAGCACCGGTTTCTCGAGGCAACCAAGCAAAAAAATTACAGCTGTAGGGGGGGCGGGATCTCCAAATCTGTTCCGAGTCAGGGGCCTTCATCGTCCTTACGAAGAAGGCGTCGTAAGCTAATTTAGCCGAGTAGACCCCATCTTTCGTCCACCTCCAAGTAAGGACGTCCTCCACACCTGGGGAAAGCTGCACCATAGCCAGGACGCACCACAACGTGAAGAATTCCACTAAGGATGCGTCCCCCAAGTTAGGGCTACAATCCCGTAGCCATGCCCCTGAGAGGCCATCCTTCACCGTATGGGCTTTGATCCAACGTGGCGGAACCAACTTAATAAGATTCGGGGCAATCTCATCCACCCGGGCTCCGAACAGCTAACAATCCGACCAGAAGCGCGCATGCTCACAGTTGCCTAGGGTGAAGCAGGAGGCCGCCTCGAAGATCGCTCTGGCCCGCTTCAGGATCTGTAGGTCGAATTTGGACCACGGTTTTGTAGTGTCCTGCCTTTGAAGCCATGCCCATCAACACCTCAGTGCAAGGTTGAGAAAATGAAGATTAGGGATACCTAGGCCGCCACACTCCTTGGGAGAGGTCACTTTATCCCAAGCCACGAGGCAGTGACCTCCCTGTTCCTCATGTCTCCCCGTCCAAAGGAAAGCCCTGCAAATCTTTTGGAAGGCGTCCAAGGTCTCAATAGCCATGTACAGGGACATAAGCGTGTGCACGGTATGGCGCTTAGTGTGGTGCGCACAAGGATCGTCCGTCCTCCACAGTTCAGCAGCCTAGCTGACCAGGGTTGTAATATGTTGGTCGCGTTGTCCACCACGTACTGCAACCGGGCTATGGTGGGCTCGCGCAACCCCAGGGCAGACCCAGGTATCTGCAGGGAAGCGAGGCCACCTCCCCTCCAAGGATCTCATGAGCCATCTCCACTTGCTGGGGAGAACACCTAATCGGGTGAACTGAGCACTTGGCCAGGTTCGTGCGCAACCCAAAATCTTCGTCGAAGTCCTCCACCATGGTCGTGCATGCTCAAAGGTCCAGCATCGTCGGCCTGAGGACCGTCACCACATATTTCGTGTACATCAATGTGCGGTGATGGAGGCCTCGGTTAGCCAGGTAAGAGAGTAGCCCTTCCGCCGAGGCCTTCTTAATAAGGAGGTGAAGCACGTCCATCACCATATGAAAGAGCAGCGGGGAGAGGGGATCCCCCTTCCCGAGCCCACACCTGTTGTAAATAAGGTCGCAGGCGACGCCGTTGACCACCACCCGAGTCAAAGCTGAGCCCAGGAGCCCACAGATCATCGCTAATCACTTCCTCCTGAACCCCAACTTGGCCAACACCTCCGATAGGAAGGTCTAGTCCACTGTGTCAAAGGCTTTCGTGATATCCAACTTGTACATGACCGCATCGATCTTGAGGGTGTTCAGTTTCCTCGCCGTGCACTGAACCAACTGGAAGTTGTCGTGCAGGAACCGCCCCGGATGAAGGCACTTTGATGTGGCCCAATCAGTTGAGGCATCTTGGGGGCAAGCCTCACCGAGAACACCTTCGCCACCAATTTGTCCATGCTATGGATCAGGCTAATGGGGCGGAAGTCTTTAATCCCCATAGGATCGACCTGTTTCGGGAGTAGGGAGATCAAGGCCTGGTTGGCCACGTGAAGCCCCCGACAGTCGCCACTCCACGAGGCCTCGAAGGCCTCCATGATGTCCACTTTGATGATTGGCCAACATGAGGCATAAAACCTCCCTGTGAATCCACCTGGGCTAGGCGCCTTATCTAGCTACTGCGCACGGATAACCCCCAGATCTCCTCCTCGGAAAACGGAGCCTCTAGCTCTGAGAGATCATGAGCCTGCATCCCGAGGAAGGCAAGGTCGAGGGAGTGCCCGCGCTCGGGTGCCGACCCCAACAGCCTCTCGTAGAAAGCATCCACGGCAACAGTCTTTCCATCCTTGTTAGATATCAACGCCCATCCACCTTTAGGAGGGCGATATGGTTCTTTCGTCTACGGTGGTTCACATGCAGGTGAAAGAACTTGGTGCACGCATCACCCTCATTGAGCCACAGGAGTCTGGACTTCTGACGAGCAATGGTGCTCTCAAGGGAGGCCAACCCCAACAATTGGCGCTTGAGACACCTCCTAAAACCACGCTCTACCAGGGAGAGAGCTCGCGACTCCATGGCCACGTCGAACCGGAGGATGAGCTCGTTTGCTAGGAGGATCTACAGTTTGTTGTTCCCAATGAATCTATCACTCCAGCTGGTCAGCGCCTTGGCTGTGGCCGCCAACTTAGCCGCCAATCGCTTAAAGGGGTTCGTGATGGGGGCATTGAGGACCAAGAAACCTCCATAGTCTTAGTGAAACCATCCACTTTTGGCCAAAATGTCTCAAAGCGAAAACATCTGTCCGACTTCAGCTAGGTAGCCAGGCTCAATAACAAAGGGCAGTGGTCCAACGTGGAAGAGCTCATGGCCGAGAGGAAGGAAGAGGGGAACAAAAGTTCCTAGTCCACAATCGTGAAGACCCTGTCAAGCTTCTCCAACGTCTCCTGCGCGTGCTCATTGGACCAGGTGTACGGCCTACCATTGAGATAAAGCTTCTTGAGCTCCAGCTCGGCGAGAGTCCTCCTGAACTTGGACATCATCCGACGGTTCAGGTTACGTTGTTTCTATCCGCTACATCAATGATGAGGTTGAAATCCCCCGCCACCATCCACGGGCCAGGATGCAAAACCCGGACATCCTTAAGCTCTTGCAAGAACCGATACTTGTCCGAGTTAGACTAGGGGCCATAGACCCCGTGAGCCACCAACCAGATTCACCTACATCCCCAACCCTAGCCGTGAGGGTGTTGTCGAAGTTGTGCAGGTTGGAGATCATGGTGACCGCAGATTTCCACGCGTGGAACAACAAGTTTTGCAGTTTAAACTGAACTCCAATTTTTTCTATATTAGGGAACAAAGGGAGTAGTAAACAATATACTATAAACATTAATATGCATCCATGTCCAAGTCCATTGAGATTTTTCTTAAGTATTAGTTAATTTATTGCGCTTTTTACAAATCTGAAGTTACACTTTTCTAAATTGACCAAAAATAAAAAGAATCCCGTTCATTTGAGACTTTAGAAAAACCATAAAGATTGATACTACGAACATGTATGGGATGCATTAGTTTTGCATCAAACATTTTGTTTCCCATCTATTTTTATAGAAAAAGGCCATGGTACTCAAGTTCACAAACATGGTTAAGCACACAAAATTCATAAAAGATGAGGTTTTGAATGGGAAGTTAGTCAGAAGTTCAAACTTTGACTATTTGTACATTAGAAAAGATTGTCCCCGGAATATAGTTGGCAACTATTTTACCTCTTGAGGATAGGACGAGGCTCGAGGGAAGATGACAGTAGCGGAACTCTTGCGACCGGGCCGGCGGCGAGGAGACTCAAACCTTGCCGGCATCATAGTGAGAGAGGTACTTTCACTTCCATCGTATTACATTCATGCGTTTGCAATGAGGGTGGTGCCCTCGTTGTTGTTGTCATGTCGTTCTCTTCCCCTGATATAGACCTTGTGTGTCTGTCTCTACGCGAACATGGCCAAATTTCAAAAAGGAGGAGCTTACCTTGGGATCTTTTGAGCCATCAAAGTATGTTAGTATGACTTCCCAATCTCTCTTTTCTCTCCCACTCCCCTCTCCCTTTTCCAAACTCTCTCTCCCTTCCTCTCTCTCTCTACTCCTTCTCGCATAGCTCCCTGTTGGAAATATGCCCTAGAGACAAATAGTAATAAGGATTATTATCATATTTTATAAAGTTTATAATTAAGTTTCATATCATACTATAACTGTATTGAAAGGAAACATCAATACATGCGTGATATATAAACAACCAGGAGTTCCCGGTAATACTCTAGTCACTGGTTCATTCGTCAACAGATGATCAAGGTTTCTTGATCATGTGGCATTTATGCCAGTTGGAAATGGAGTCACTTCATTATGAGAATGAGATGATGAACTAATACCCAACCTAAACATCATGACCCGATCATGTCACGAAGTTCAAGTTATCATGATTAGAATAGACCTAGTGTACTATTTCTTAGACCGTGAGGCTATATTAATCACTATCACCCGAGGGTACTTTGATACCATGAAACATCACTTGGTTAAACGGTGATCATAAAGGTGTGTTCAGGTATTCAGAGGAATAATAGAGGCAATATATGTCAAGAGTGGGATTTGTCCATCCGCGTGACGGAAAGATACTCGAGGGCCCACTCGGAGAAGTTATATCCAATAGCTGCGCAACATGTGATTTGATCACAGGGATATCACTTGTCAGAACGAGTTAAGTCACATTTGTTGGTAAAGAGATTAAACACGACATGGTGATGTCATTGATCAGATCTCGGGCAACGCAAGTATCGAGAGACAAAAGGAATACGACACGATGTTCATGGTTCAAACGATGAAAGATTTTGTGGAATGCACATGGGTCACATGGACATCTAGGTCCCTCTATTGATCATTGGTGCGGGACGATCCCGGCCATGTCTGGAGTGTTCCCGAACTATGGGGTATCACGCTTAAGGGCTTGGTGATGCTTAGAGAGTGTTTATAGGATCGGTAGAATCACCGAAGAAAGAGAAGAGAAAAAACTAGAAGGGTTTTGATAAGTCCGGAGGATGTTCGGAGTGGAGGTGGAAGGTGTTCCATACCCACGAAGATTGAATAATATGTGAATGAATGTTAAATATTGTTTTAATCATTTATTCATAATTATTTAATAAAGAGAAAATCAATTAAAGGTTCAAAAAGCCTTAATGGGCCAAATCCGGAGGGAGAAGGGCCCATGAGGGAAAGGAGCAAATGGATGAGAGAGAGGGGTGGCCGGCTGATCCCTAGGCACCCCGCACGGGGCCCAATAGGGCCTTGGCCGGCGGCTACCCCTCCCTCCTCTCATCCCTCCTCCGTTTAGTCCCACATGGCTAAGCTAGTTAGCCTGGGGGTGGGATTTCCCCTATATAGTGGGGTATTTTGACCAAATAAATACACCAATATTCAAAAAGGTTTTCTCACTTTTGGGGAGACCTCTAATTGATATTTTCTCTCTCTCTCTCTCTCTGTGTGTGTGTGTGTGTGGATGTAAGCCATATCTATGTTCGCATACTGTGGATGTAAGCCATGTTGCACAGCGAATACACTAATATTGAGTTGGCGAACCTAGCATATGTAGATATGTGATGACCCACAAGTATAGGGGGTGTATCGCAGTATTTTCGAGGGAAGTGAAACCCAATTTATTGATTCGACACAAGGGGAGCCAAAGAATATTTATAAGCCTTAACAACTGAGTTGTCAATTCAGCTGCACCTGGAAACAATCTTGCTCACAGTAGTTTATCAGTAGCAACAGTTTTGTAGTAGGAATAGTAAAGTAACAACAGTAGTAAAGCAAAGACAGTAGTAACAAAAGCAGTAAAAAGTGGGATTCGAGTGCGGTAGGCATAGGGATGGATGGACGGGCGTTGCATGGACAAGACAATTCACATAGCAATCAGAACATAGGGCAATTGCAGATAAATAAGATAAAGCATCCAAGTACTAGACAATCCTAGGCATGTGTTCCATATATAGTCATACGTGCTCTCAATGAGAACTTGCACAACATCTTTTGTCCTGCCAGCCCGTTTGCAGCGGGGCCTTTGGGGAACTACTGGCAATTAAGGTGCTCCTTTTAATAGAGCACCGGAGCAAAGCATTAACACTCCGTGAACACATGTGATCCTCACATCAAAGCCATTCCCTCCGGTTATCCCGATTTCTGTCACTTCGGGGCCATCGGTTCCGGACAACAACGTGTGTATACAACTTGCAGGTAAGACCAAGAACAATACTATCATAATGAATCAATAACATGTTCAGATCTGAAATCATGGCACTCAGGCCCTAGTGACAAGCATTAAGCACAAGTCGCAACAAAGTCATAAAGCACTAATAAAAGATACTAGGCACCATGCCTAACAATCTGATGCCATTACATGAACGATCTCATCCAATCCCTACCATCCCCATAGCCTACAATGGGGGATTACTCACTCATAGATGGGGGAAACATGGACGGTCGATGGAGATGATGGTGGAGATCGATGGAGATGGCTCCAGGGGCACTTCGCCGTCCCGGCAGGGTGCCGGAACAGAGACTTTCTGTCCCCCGAATCTCCCCTTCGGTGGTGGCGGCGCTGCGGAACTTCTTCTGGAAAAACGTCGAACCCCCCCCCGAAGTTTTTAGGTCAGAAGGCTCCTTATAGGCGAAGAGAGAGACCGAGGGGGTGCCTGGGGGGCCCACACCACCCCATGGCGCGGCCTGGCCTGGCCCGCGCCAGCAGGTGGTGTGGCCACCCCTGGCTCTTCTCCGTCTCTTATTCTGGCTCCTAGAGTCTTCGTGTGAAATATGATTGTTGGCATATTTTCCGGGATTTTTCCTGATAGTTGATTTTCTGTACAAAAAGTAGACACCAAGGAAATTCTGCTGAAAACAGCGTCAGTCTGCATTAGTTGTATCCAAATCACACAAGTTTAGAGGAGAAATAATAGCAAAAGTGTTCGGGAAAGTAGATACGTTTTGGACGTATCAACTCCCCCCAAGCTTAGCTTATTGCTTGTCCTCAAGCAATTCTGTTGAAAACTGAGTGCGATAAAAGAACTTTCACGAACACATTTGCTTCATATGATGTAAATATTCTCAGCAATGTGATCAACTACCTGGTCAATTCATAATAAAGAGTATGCAACCAAGTCTACTTAATAGTCTCTGCAAGCTATGAAGAGATTCCAACTCAAGAATAATAATTAGCATGAGGCACAAACATAAGCAACATTACAATGCTCATAGAAAGGTATGATAGAGTGGTATCTCGCTTGCCTTTGATTATGAATGCCAAGGCACCTCTGAAGTTCAAGTGGTGACTAGAAGTAAAGATATCAAGAATACAAGCATCGAAGTCATAACACAAATAATCAAGTAATGGAACAAACAAAAAGAATGACAACTATGCTCTCAAGAAGGTGCTCAAAGAATAAATGGAGACTCAACAAGTAGAAGAAAAGGTTTTGAATAATTTGAAAGGCTTCCAAATGCTGAAAGTATGGTACTCGTTAGCTTTGAGCTCTCATTTCCCCTATCATAAGCATCTTTAATGTGGTTAAGGTGAAAGTGACACAACTAAGAGGATATGCTTGACAAGTTATAAATCGAAGTCTCATGCCCCTTACTTACGAAGACAGATCCTCATGCTACTCAACTTCAGTCACAAGCAAGCTCTTGTCATTGTAAGTATATACGTATCATAGAGAACCGCCAACGGGGTATCCCTTGCACATGACACATGAGCTATCCCATAATCAAAATACAAGGCAAGCAGACAATGAGCATCTCGACGATCTTTTTATTTACTATGTGCATATATTTTTATTGAGGATGCTTCATAGAGTGCTCATTATGGTTATGCTGCAAGTTTCCACCATGATTAGGCATGGCTTAGGCTAGCGACCCAGTCGTTTCTCTAACATACATACAAACTCCATGATCTTACAAGTTCCACTTTTATTTCACACCACCGGGATCCATAAGCAAAAGAACATGATATCAACTAGGTACAAAGTACCTATGAAGCGTTGAAAGCGGTCCCCATGATACATGGTTCTGCTAACTTCAACTCATAAAGCGCAAGCATATGCGCAACAAAGAAGGACGCAATGGTTCAGGTTAAATGCAAGAAAATAAAGTGTGCCATCAAGTTCGTGAGAGCTTTACTAACTAACTTTCTCATAACAAGCAAACATTTTATTCGGAAGAAAACAAGGCATATTGAATATGCACGGAGGTAGCAAATGATGCTAATGGGTAGGTATGGTGGAAACTTTGGAAATATTTGGTTTAGGGAGTTGGAAACTTGAGTAAAACATACTCAGAAAAATTGAAGGCTAGCAATAGTAAGGGAGCGACAAACGAGAGAGCAATAGCTGTCATTATCATGCTTGCAACAAAACAGGACTACTCATGGCATGGAAGTGATTCAAGATCCTCAAGGCAAAATAATTCATCAAGGCTTAACTGATTATCACAGTCATGTGCATGCATGAGCATGTGCCAAGTCAATCAAATGAAACATTCAGAGGAGGATACCACCGTGTCATACCAATTTATGAATAGAGCAATGCAAGCAAACATCATAAGACATGCTACAAACTATTAGCGAGCTGGAGCTAATCATAAGAAAGCAAGAACTACTAAGCATCCAAAGATAACATACACCCTACTTGAATAGACTAAGAAAGCTCACAATGATGAGTATATGTACAAAATGAAAACAAATAGAGTTCGCTACCAGCCTCTTACCACGCCTCAAGTTGTCATTGATCCTCATTATTGCTCTTCACTTGTGTGGCTCGAATAATAATATGAAACCAATATCCACTAAGGACTGCCGAACCCTGTAGCAAACTCGCAAAAACCAAAGAAGAACGACAAATATTTTTGGTGTTTTCGATTTTTAAACAAGAACCAAAAGAGAAAAGCAAGCAAAGCAAAATCTTTTTGGGTTTTCGAATAGTTCAAAAAATGCTTAAAGGGAAAAGCAAACCAAGGAAAAAAGAAGAAGCAAACCAAAGAGAAACAACAGAAATATTTTTGGTCTTTTTGTGTTTTTAGAAAGCAAAAGCAAAGACGAACGAAAACTAAAAAGAGAACGAAAACATGAATATACAAAGTACCGACGCAACATGATATGGAGATGAGTGCGGTGTTGGCGTACCTCCCCCAAGCTTAGGCTTTTGGCCTAAGTGGGTATCAACCATGTACGAATAGGGGTTCCAAGCGGGCGGACCTTGGTAAGAATGGTCGTATCTGGGCCCGTGAGAAGAAGAGGAAGCTCCCAATCATAAGCGGGATGCTGATACGAAGACTCTCCCTCATTCGAGGCTGGACCGAATCATACGTGACCTCCCTTCTAGTGTCCTGCTCCTGTTGGGAAAGCTCTCCCAAGTACGTGTCAAGCTCCTCTTCAGGGAGGGACCATCCTTCCCTGTTATCAAGGTTAAACAAAACAGGTGCAGGCAAAAGAACAACACGCTCAGACTTGCTCTTTCTCCAACCAGCTTTGAGAAAGGTTATTTCATAAGATAACTCACTCAAACTAGCCCACGAGGAAATAAATTTATGGTGTATCATGGAATTAAAATCAAGCCTCTCTATGGGAAACTGTAGGTCTAGATGATGAGGCACTAAACCGTGCAATTCTAGCAAACGAGAAGCAATGAGGCCTCCAAAAATTCCACCTTTCTCACGGTTAGCAGCAAGACGGAAAGCTATCAAAGCACCCAAGTTGTAAGACCTATCTCGTCTAAGAGCAGCAGAGATAAATGCTAAATCAAACGAAGATAACTTATTGGCAATTTTCCTAGCAAGAACACACTTGGAAATAAAGTAGGCAAAGTAGCGAATGGAGGGAAGATGAATGTTATAGATTTTTCCACTCTCCTTCGAGAAGCTACTCCCTTGACAAAATTCTGCATATAAATCCATGAGTGGTTCCGGTCTCTCTTTAATCTTCCTACATGATCCCCATTGAGGAACCTTAATAGCTACACAAAAATCATCAAGAGAAAGGTTGACAACAATATTGCAAATTTTGTAATGGACCATGGGGTTAGGCAAAGAGTGACTAAATTGGAAATCCTGCACCACAAACATGGTTAGCTTCACAAATTGACAAGGTTCTTCTTCCAAAAAGTGCTCTAAACCTGCATTAGAAACCAAAGTGTGGAAATCTTGTAGAATTCCTGCAGCTCTCATGAACTCAGGGCATGGATAAATGGAGGGAAAAACTTCCTCCTCCCGGTGGACCTTCATGACCTCAGGCACCCAAAGCTCATGTTGGTTTAGGTGGTGTTCACTCATCTTCTATTCTGAAATTTAAACACCTATTAAACAAGTGATTGCAAAGTATTATAATGAAGGATTCTACTCATAGGGACTTGCAAGAGACCTAAACATGCATCAAAACTATATCTCTAAGCATCAAACAAGCTTACAAGCTCTCAAAACCAGTCACCTATAGCAGCAAAATACTCAACATATAATCCACTAAACACAAATCTACTTGGACAAGGGGAGGAGTCACATACCAGGGAACAAATGCTCCAAATTTCAGCAAGAAAGATGGGTTGAGCAAGCAGATCGAAAAAATCGAGAGCAAGCACAGCAAGAACGCAATTTTGAGCTAAGAACTGGAGCTTACTTGGGAGAGAGAAGAAAGTGGCAGGTGAGAGAGTTAGTGGGGGGCCAGGGGTGGCCCACACCAGGGCATGGCGCCACCCAAGGCAGGCCGCGCCACCATGTGCTGTGCCTGCCTGGTGGGCCCCCTGGTACCTCCCAGGTACTCCTCTGCCCCTTTTTTCTCGTAAAAATTTAATATGAATTTTCTGGAATTTTTCAAGACACTTTATTTTTGGGCATTTTTCAGAAATAGAAGAATGATTTTTTTGACAGACAGATTTTTTTCTTTTTGGAAACATGATGCAAAGACAAAACAAGGCTAGAACTACAGAAGTTCTAGCATGCAAGCAACTAACAACACAAAGAAAACTAAACGAAAACAAAAACTAAAATGCAAAAGATAGAAATAAACGGAGATAATCATAATGAAAACATTGTTTTGTTCAATGGAATCCTTTTGTTAGCAAGGTTGATCAAGTCTTGCTACCAAAACAATTGCATATGAGACAAAACTTTGTACTCCACTAATGATTATGTTACCTTAACCTTGATAGCAATGGTCCCAATCATAATAGTTTCAAATTTTTCTCTTGGTATGGGACAATATATTTCTCCAACTTGAATGCCTTCAACATGTTCAATTGAATTCAAACTATAAGGCCTTTCAATATTCTTGGGGAAATAGACAGCATGTTCCTTGTCATTAACATTTAAGGTCACCTTTCCTTGATTACAATTAATAACAGCTCCTGCAGTATTAAGAAAAGGTCTCCCAAGAATAATAGACATATTATCATCTTCAGGCATTTCAAGCACAACAAAATCAGTTAATATCAAGCAATTGTGAGCCACCTGAACAGGTACATCCTCACATATACCGACAGGAATGGTGGTAGATTGATCAGCCATTTGCAAAGATATATCAGTTGGAATTAATTTTTCAAGTTGAAGACTCTTATAGAGAGAGAAAGGCATAACAGTAACTCTAGCTCCCAAATCACACAAAGCAGTTCTAACATAACTGTTCTTAATAGAGCAAGGGATAGTTGGAATCCCTGGGTCTCCAAGTTTCTTAGGAACCTTACCATTGAAGGAATAATTAGCAAGCAAAGTAGAAATTTCTTCATTCGGGATCTTCCTTTTATTCGAGACAATGTCCTTCATATACTTTGAGTAAGGAGGCAATTTAATAGCATTAGTCAAAGGAATTTGCAAGAATAAAGGATTCATCCACTCACAAAACTTATTATAGTGTTCGTCTTCCTTTGACTTGTGTTTCTTATCAGGGGAAGGCATAGGTTTTTGGACCCAAGGTTCTCTTTCACTACCATGTTTATTAACAATAAAATCTTCTTTGGTGTATTTAGTATTCTTAGTGTGGTTTTCAGGTTCTTCTTCAACTTTTTCTTCATTAGGAACAACATTTTCTTCATTACCACTTTCAGTTTCAGCATCAGAGATAGATATACTATTAGGATCTATAGCAGGTTCAGAGGGTTCTACAACAGTTTTATGTTTCTTTTTCCTTTTCTTACGAGTAGAACCACTATTTTCAGCTTGTTGAGAATCCTGCTCAATTCTTTTGGGATGCCCCTCAGGATATAGAGGATCCTGAGTAGCAGCACCAGTTCTAGTTCTAATTTCATAAGCATGTTTTTCTTTAGCAGCATTAACTAGCAAGTCGTTTTGCACTTTAACGAGTTGATCTATTTGAGTTTGAACCATTTGAAAGTGTTTAACAATCATTTTAACATCATTACAGGTTCTTTCCACAATATCTTTCAACTCAACAATAGCTCTAGTGTTTTCCATTAGATGATTTTGCACCCTTTTATTAAAGTTATCTTGCTTAACAATAAAGATATCAAATTCTTCTAAGCATTGATCAGGAGGTTTAGAGTAAGGGATATCACCTTCATCAAAGTGTTGGAGAGAGTGTACCTCAATAGTGGATGAGTAGGGAATAGGTTTACATAATTCTTCTATAGGAGGTAAATTCTTGACATTTGCAGCTTTAATTCCCTTCTCCTTAAGACATTTCTTAGCTTCCTTCATCACTTCATCATTTAATTCAATAACTCCTCTCTTCTTTGATGTTGGAATAGGCACAGGAATAGATGGTTCAGGTACAATTACTTCAGGTATAGCTTGTTTAGGAGGAGTCCAATCTTCATAATTCTTGCTTATTTTAGCCATTAATTCCTCAGCTTCCTTAGGAGTCCTATTCCTGAAAACACAATCAGCACAACTTTCTAGGTATGTCCGAGATCCTTCGGTTAGTCCATTATAAAAATATCAAGAAGCTCATTCTTAGGTAATGGACTTCCAGCTTGTGCATGAATCAAAGCACAAAACCTTGCCCAAGATTCAGACAATACCTCTTTTTCTCCCTGTTTAAAATCAAAAAGTTCCTGCAAAATAGCATGTCTAGCACTGGGAGGAAAATATTTCTGCAGGAAAGTACTAATCAAGCACTCAGGGCTATCAATAGATCTAGGAGGTAAATTACTAAACCAAGTTTTAGCTTCTCCTTTCAGTGAAAAGGGAAAAATCTTAGCAACAAAGTAAGTACGCATCTTAATATCATCAGAAAACAAGCCACTCATGGTAGAAAGTTCATTCATATGTGCACTTTCATTCTTAGTCCCACAAAAAGGTTCTTTCTCGACAATAGCTATGTAAGATAGATCGAGAGAGAAATCATAATCTTCATCTATAATGTTCATGGGAGAAGCAGCAAACTTAGCAGCAGGATATAATTTGGGTCTAATAGTACGCCTCTCAAGGAGACTCTTAGCAACGCTCCTATCATGGGTGTTCTTACATTATTTAATAAACTCATCGGTTATCTCAACATAACCATCTTCGATATCATAACTTTCACTAGACTCAAGTGAACTAACAAGTGTGGTAGTGTCTTCATTAGGAGTTTCGGTATTTCCAGCTATAGTTCTAGCAATCGTAGCATCTAGGAAAGGACCTAATGAACCACTCTTATCAAGCACAGTAGAAGCAGCATCAGAAGTTTCAGATTCAGCAGTAGTAGTAGTGTGTGTAGCATGTGTATGTGGTGGTGTAAGGAACTTACTCAGAACAAACGGTGAATCAAGAGCAATAGAGGTGTTTAGAACTGTACCTCTTCTTGTAGTGGATGGTAAAATAAGAACCTTGCCATCACGAGACTTACCCATGATGGATGGATAGCAACGAACAATAGAGAATCCAAGTGAACTTGATAAATAAAGCTATGCTCCCCGGCAACGGCGCCAGAAAATAGTCTTGATGACCCACAAGTATAGGGGGTGTATCGCAGTATTTTCGAGGGAAGTGAAACCCAATTTATTGATTCGACACAAGGGGAGCCAAAGAATATTTATAAGCCTTAACAACTGAGTTGTCAATTCAGCTGCACCTGGAAACAATCTTGCTCACAGTAGTTTATCAGTAGCAACAGTTTTCTAGTAGGAATACTATAGTAACAGTAGTAGTAAAGCAAAGACAGTAGTAACAAAAGCAGTAAACAGTGGGATTCGAGTGCGGTAGGCATAGGGATGGATGGACGGGCGTTGCATGGACAAGACAATTCACATAGCAATCAGAACATAGGGCAATTACAGATAAATAAGATAAAGCATCCAAGTACTAGACAATCCTAGGCATGTGTTCCATATATAGTCATACGTGCTCGCAATGAGAACTTGCACAACATCTTTTGTCCTGCCAGCCCGTTTGCAGCGGGGCCTTTGGGGAACTACTGGCAATTAAGGTGCTCCTTTTAATAGAGCACCGGAGCAAAGCATTAACACTCCGTGAACACATGTGATCCTCACATCAAAGCCATTTCCTCTGGTTATCCCGATTTCTGTCACTTCGGGGCCATCGGTTCCGGACAACAACGTGTGTATACAACTTGCAGGTAAGACCAAGAACAATACATCATAGTGAATCAATAACATGTTCAGATCTGAAATCATGGCACTCGGGCCCTAGTGACAAGCATTAACCACAACAAGTCGCAACAAAGTCATAAAGCACTAATAAAAGATACTAGGCACCATGCCCTAACAATCTGATGCCATTACATGAACGATCTCATCCAATCCCTACTATCACTTTGTGTCCCCCAAATCTCCCCTTCGATGGTGGCGGCGCTGCGGAACTTCTTCTGGAAAAACGTCGAACCCTCTGAAGTTTTTTAGGTCAGAAGGCTCCTTATAGGCAAAGAGAGAGACCGAGGGGGTGCCTGGGGGCCCACATCACCTCCTGGTGTGGCCTGGCCTGGCCCGCGCCAGCAGGTGGTGTGGCCACCCCTGGCTCTTCTCCGTCTCGTATTCTGGCTCCTGGAGTCTTCGGGTGAAATCAGATTTTTGGCATATTTTCCGGGATTTTTCCTGATAGTTGATTTTCTGCACAAAAAGTAGACACCAAGGCAATTCTGCTGAAAACAGCGTCAGTCCGCATTAGTTGTATCTAAATCACACAAGTTTAGAGGAGAAACAATAGAAAAAGTGTTCGAGAAAGTAGATACGTTTTGGACGTATCAATATGGCCTCGGAACACAGTGATCGAAAGATCAAGCACGAGTCATATGGATGATGTGATCGACCAGTAAAGTCCACCTTAGCACCCACATCGATGGCCGTGACGATTGGGGGAGATGTGGGGAAATGGGATCGTGTAATCACTAGAACCCTTCTGGGGATAGGTGTTTTTAGTGGAGTTATTATTTAACTCATTTAATTATAAACTTAGTCTAAAATCCTTTTTGCAATTATAAATGTAGAGATGTCTCACTGCTAGCTCGTGGCTGATATCAAGCTCGTTGGGGAACCCCAAGAGGAAGGTATGATAAGCACAATAGTAAGTTTTCCCTCAGTTATGAAACCAAGGTTATCGAACCAGTAGGAGCAAGGAAACACCTCCAAGGTATTGTTTCCAACTTGGAATCCTGCACAACACAACCATAGAACTTTCCCCCAATTTACAGTGAGGTTGTCAATCTCACCGGTTTTGCTGAAAACAAAGGATTAAACGTATTGTGGAAGAAAGTAATAGCTTGTAGAAAGTAAACAGAAAACAGTAAACAATTGTAGATTGATGGTAAAAGAAAGGACCAGGGTCCATAGTTCACTAGTGGTGATTCTCCTTAAGATAGATGACATGTTGGGTGAACAAAGTACATCGGGGCAATTGACAAATATCAAGAAAGCATACATGCATATACTAATCATCTTGACTCCTATGAGATTTGATTGGGCATTACAACATTATACATAGACCATAATCCAACTACATCTATGACTAATAATCCATCTTCAGGTTATCATCTGAACCCCCTCCAGTATTAAGTTGCAAGCAATAGATAATTGCATTAAGCATTGCGTGTAAAGTAAACAATACGATTGTTCTATGAACAAAGGATTGATGTTTTCTCCCTAGTAGCAACAACACATCTAGTACCTTAGAGATTTCTGTCACTTCCCCAGATTACTAGAGGCGTGAACCCACTATCGAGCATAAATACTCCCTCTTGGAGTTGCTAGCATCTACTCGGCCAAGATATTTACTAACAACGGAGAGCATGCAAGATCACAAATAACAAAGACATGATAGAATCAATAATCAATCTGAAATAGAATCTCAATATCCATCGGATCCCCGCAAACACAACATGTAGGATTACAATTAGACGATCTTGATCATGAACGGAGCTCACAAGATCTAGTC
The DNA here is from genome assembly GCA_910589775.1 of Avena eriantha. NCBI lineage: Eukaryota > Viridiplantae > Streptophyta > Magnoliopsida > Poales > Poaceae > Avena > Avena eriantha. Next base: position 552,849,137 of record OU342743.1, read on the forward strand.
ATGGTAGCACAAAGGAGAAGAACCAACCATCTAGCTACTACATGGACTAGTAGTCCAGGGATGAACTACTCACGCATCACACTGGAGGCAGACATGGTGATGAAGAAGGCCTCCAGGGTGATCTCTCCCCTCTGGCAGGGTGCCGGGAAGAGCTTCAGATCCCTCCCGATCGAGGGATGGAGATGACTGTGGCTACAGACTCTTTCGTGGAATTTTGATCGGGTCCTTAGGGTTTCTGTATCGAAGGCATCTTATAGGCGAAAGGGGAGGCCGAGGGGGTGCCCTAGGCGGCCACACCACCCCCTGGCACGGGCCAGGCCTGGCCGCGCGGCCAGGTGGTGTGGCCGGCCCCTGGCCCCTCTCCATCACGTATTCTGGCTCCGTGTTCCCCTCGGTGAAATATTGACTTTGACTTTTGTCCCGTCCAATTCCGAGAATATTCATTTTCTGAGTTTCCTGGAATCAAAAACAGCAGAAAACAGGCAGTTGACACTATGGCATCTTGTTAATAGGTTAGTCCAAGAAAGTGTATAAAAGTACTCCAAAGTGTGGACAAAACATAAGAAAGTAGATATAAAACAAGCATGGAACATCAAAAATTATAGATATGTTAGCAACGTATCAACATCCCCAAGCTTAACTCCTGCTCGTCCTTGAGTAGGTAAGTGATAAAAGGAAAAAATAATTTTGAGGTGACATGCACCATCATAAACTTGATCAAAGTATTTGTAAAACATTTATAGTGGGATCATAGTACTTCAACATAGCATGAAAGATAAAGTTCTAACAATAAGACATAGCAACTATGTTGTAACATGAAAAGGCACAAACAAAAGATTTATGAATAGCAATGCTTTGCAAGACGTTTCTTTGTTTCACATAAATAAAACATAGCATAGTGGCATTCAGCTTGTCCCTCATAGAGTAGCAAAACATAAATGCATAGGACACCTTCAAAGTTCATAAGGGTGACTAGATACAAATAGTTTAGGAACAAGCAATATCAAAGTTATGCATCAATCAACAAGTCTTGGGACAATGCACATTAAACTAAGAATGGCCACTATGCTCTCTCAATAGGTGCATAAAGATAAAATATGGAGACTCAACATAAAAGTAAAAGAAAGGCCTTCATAGAAGGAAGCAGGGATTCGAGTTTCATAAAGAGCTTCCAAAAATTATGGTGTTTATTAGCTTTCATCTCTCATTGCCCCTATCATAAGCATCTTGAAGTGATTAAGGTTAAAGTGAACAAACTATGGAATATATGCTTGACAAAGTATAAGTTGGAAATCTCATGTCCCTTGAATACGAGGGCCGCTCCTCATGCTACTCAAGTTTACTTATCGGTAAGTTCTTGTCATAGTAAGTACATGTGTATCATAGAGAACCCCCAACGGGGTACCCCTTGCCCGATGATATGGAAGAATACCCATATCAAAATGACAAGGCAAGAATACAAAGAGCATCTCTGCAATCTTCTTATTTACCATGGGAAAATGCTGCTTTTTCTCTCTTTCCTCTTTTCTCATCTCCTTTTTCTCCTTTTCTCAATCTCTATCTGTTTTTTTCATAAGAAGAATGCTTCATAGATTGCTCATTATGGTTACGCTGTAGGTTTCCACCATGATTAAGCATGGATTAGACCGGCGGCCCAGGCGTTTCTCTAACACACATACATAACTCCATGGACTTACAAGCTCCCCTTCATTTCACACTAACGACATCCATAGACAAAAGAGCATGATATCAACTAGGTACAATGTACAAGTGCAATGTTGAAAGCGTTCCCCATGACATCATGGTTCTGCTAATCCCCAACATATAAAGCAAGCATATACAACATAGACGACACAATGGTTCAAGTTCATTAGGGGCAAGAAAAGTAAAGTGTGCCATCAAGTTCGTGAGAGATTTAATCACTAGTTTTCTCATAACAAGTTTAATTCGAAAGGTAGATAAAAACATGAATATACTTGGAATAGCAAATGCTAATAGGTAGGTATGGTGGACTCTTTGGAATAACTTGGTTTTATTTGGAGTTGGATGCATGAGTGGAACTCATACTTGGTCATGGAGGCTAGCAAAAGACTGGGAGCGACCAACTAAGAGAGCAATAATGGCCATAATCATGCAAAGCGACAAAACATCATTAATTAAAGCATAAAGTGATATTACAAGTCGAAAACTAAAGGATCATAAAGGCTATGGTTACTTGGGATAGTCATAACATGGTGTGAGCATGCGCCAAGTCAACCCAAATAAAGCATCAAAGGAGAATACCACAATACTATGCTTTAATATGCCAAAACAACGCATGATTCTTTCAAGGCACATTACGAAATCTCAATTGTTTATAACATGTCATGCTACAGCAAAAATCACTAAGCATAAAGCCAAAACAATATCAAGCATGACATGACAAAGCATATGCCACAGTCAAAAACAAGCTCTTTTTACCACTTAAGCATGAACTTTTCCTACTCTTTTCCAAACCAAACCAAACTTATTTGAAAACTAATGTATGAAAGAGGGGGTCCAAACAATTTATTCAAGCAAACTAAGAAAACCAAGCAAATGAAAACTAAAAAAAATGAAGACGCTCCAAGAACAACACAACTGTGCATGAAACAATAAAAATGAAGTGTTTGGAAGAAACCTGAGATTTTTTATTGATGAAGAAGGGGATGCCTTGGGCATCCCTAAGATTTGACGCTTGTACTTCTTGGATATTTCTTGGGGTGACACGCATGGAATCCCCAAGCTTGAGCTTTAGTCCATTCTTCATCTCATTACATCATTCTCTCCATACACCTAATTTTTTTCCTTCATACAAAACTTCACACAATCTTTATTAGCAACATTAGCGCACTCAAGATAATAAGTCTTTGGGTTCAGTTTCAACACCAATAAAACTTCCATTAAAACACAAGCTACTGTAGCACTTCCCTAAAAAAGATCAATTCCCCAAAGAGAACTCAAAAAGCAATCAACAAGAAGCAAATGCAAATAATGGCAGAAATCTGTCAAAACAGACCATCAGGTAAAAACCAATTTTTTTGAAGAACTTTTGTTGCTCAAATCGAAAAGTGTTGAAAAAATGTAAGTTAGATAACCACCTGGGGCAGAAGCAAAAAAATTCATGCCTCAAAACGATGTACAGAGATTTTACACGATATTTTACAGCGAAGCACAAAAACCTGTTTCGAGACAGCAACTTTCCCAAGCATTACTTCTCTCTCATTAGAAGTTACTCTTGGCACAAAAAGCAAATAAAAAGGATAAGGAGCGGTTATTATAGAGGTAATAACTTCCAAGACTCATCTAGAACTTTTGGTTTATCTCCCAATAAGTACTTTTCTTTAACGCCTTCAAGTTAGGCATGATAGTTTGAGAAGATGCTCACATAAGAAATATTAATTGAAGTAGAAGAGAGCATCAAGAATAAAATTCAAAACACATTTAAGTCTAACCCACTTCCTATGCATAGGAATCTTGTATGCAAATAAATTCACAAAGAACAAAGTGACAAGCATAGGAAGATAAAACAAGAGTAAGTTCAAAACTTTCAGCACATAGAGAGGTGTTTTAGTACCATGAAAACTTCTACAACCATATTTTCCTCTCTCATAATAATTTTCAGTATCCTCATGAATAAAGTCAACAATATAACTATCACATAAAGTATGATTTTCATGATCTACAAAACACATAATTTTTATCAAGCTCAAAAATAGTGGGATTAAAACCTTCAAACCCACTTTTAACAATTCTATAACAAGATGACTGATCATTCAATATAGGACCATCGTCTAGAGATTTATCATAAACATTTTCTAAGCAAAACTCTTTAGTACCATGCATTTCAAAGTTAGGCACAAATAAAGGATTATCAAAGATAACATGAGCATAACATTCATCCTCCTTTGGTAAGCATGGGGACAATCAAATAATGTAAGCGATAAAGAGTTACTCTCATTAGAAGGTAGCCATGGGTAGCTAATCCATTCTTCCTCCTTTTGTTCATCACTCTCCTCCTCTTTTTCATCTAAGGAGCTTCTCGTTTCAGCAATTTCTTCTTCCATAAGCTCCTGCAAGACATTAGTCTCTTCTGTTTGTGGAAAGCATCTATTAATATATTCAAGAATATAGCCATTTTCTTCCTTGTAATTATCAAAGAAAAATTTAAGTATATCATAAACCTCATATTTATAAGGTGAATCATCAGTATTTTCAAGCAAACTAGTAAGTTCAAGTGCACCCTTCCAAGCAATAAATTCTTCAATTTGTTCCACATCATAAAAGTCATAATTTCCTTTAACATAAGAAGATATGGTAATATTATCATTATACTCACATTGAAAAGGGAGGTGTTTATACCTCCTACAGCAACAAGATATCAACACAATAAGTAACATTATAAGTAGAGCACATGTTTCTAGCAATGGTATTCAATTTATCAATTTGTTCCCATAAAAGTTTCCCTTTTTGTGACAAGCGGTGTTCCTCATAATATTTTTGTTATTCCATGAACCCATCTTGCCAATAAGATCTAGTTTCAAAGAAACCCATCATTGATAGAAAGCATGAAAAGAAAGACAATAACAGACCAACTAAAATAACATCTAAAGTAGGGACTATTTTTTTGTATTTTTGGTAAAAAGAACAAGCAAACAAAGAAGAAATAAACTAAGAAAAACAAAAAATAACAAAGTAAAGATATTGGTTATGAGGGACTCCCCTTGTGAAGATGTCCTTGACTCCCCGACAAGGGCGCTAGAAAAATACTTGCTGGCTCGTGGTTGATATCGAGCTTGTTGGGGAACCCCAAGAGGAAGGTATGATGAGCACAGCAGTAAGTTTTCCCTCAGTTATGAAACCAAGGTTATCGAACCAGTAGGAGCAAGGAAACACCTCCAAGGTGTTGTTTCTAACTTGAAATCCTGCACAACACAACCACAGAACTTTGCCCCAACTTACAGTGAGGTTATCAATCTCACCGGTTTTGCTGAAAACAAAGGATTAGACGTATTTTGTGGAAGAAAGTAATAGCTTGCACAAAATAAACAGAAAAACAATAAATAGTTGTAGATTGATGGTAAAAGAAAGGACCGGGCGTCCATAGTTCACTAGTGGTGATTCTCCTTAAGATAGATGACATGTTGGGTGAACAAATTACAACGGAGCAATTGACGAACATCGAGAAAGCATACATGCATATACTAATCATCTTGACTCCTATGAGATTTGATTGCGCATTACAACATTATACATAGACCGTAATCCAACTGCATCTATGACTAATAATCCACCTTTAGGTTATCATCCGAACCCCCTCCAGTATTAAGTTGCAAGCAACATATAATTGCATTAAGCATTGTGTGTAAAGTAAACAATACGATTGTTTTATGAACAAAGGATTGCTGTTTTCTCCCTAGTAGCAACAACATATCTAGTACCTTAGAGATTTCTGTCACTTCCCTAGATTACTAGAGGCATGAAACCACTATCGACCATAAATACTCCCTCTTGGAGTTGCTAGCATCTACTTGGCCAAGATATCTACTAACAATGGAGAGCATGCAAGATCACAAATAACAAATACATGATAGAATCAATAATCAATCTAAAATAGCATCTCAATATCCATCGGATCGCCGCAAACACAACATGTAGGATTACAAATAGATGATCTTGATCATGAATGGAGCTCACAAGATCTAGACATGGTAGCACAAAGGAGAAGAACCAACCATCTAGCTACTACATGGACCCGTAGTCCAGGTGTGAACTACTCACGCATCACACCTGAGGCAAACATGGTGATGAAGAAGGCCTCCAGCGTGATCTCTCCCCTCCGGCAGGATGCCGAGAAGAGCTTCAGATCCCTCCCGATCTAGGGATGGAGGTGACGACGGCTACATGCTCTTTCGTGGAATTTTGATTGGGTCCTTAGGGTTTCTGTATCGGAGGCATCTTATAGGCGAAATGGGAGGCCGAGGGGGTACCCTAGGCGGCCACACCACCCCCTGGCGCGGGCCTGGCCTGGCCACGCGACCAGGTGGTGTGGCCGGCCCCTGGCCCCTCTCTTTCTCGTATTCTGGCTTCATGTCCCCTTCGGTGAAATATTGACTTTGGCTTTTGTCCCGTCTAATTCTGAGAATATTCATTTTCTGACTTTCCTGAAACCAAAAACAGCAGAAAACTAGCAGCTGGCACTGTGGCATCTTGTTAATAGGTTAGTCCAAGAAAGTGTATAAAAAGTACTCCAAAGTGTGGACAAAATATAAGAAAGTAGATATAAAAGAAGCATGGAACATCAAAAATTATAGATACGTTAGCAACGTATCACTCACCATGAAGCTTACTTTGACGTTATTGAGTGGGTAGTTGGTGAGAAACTTAGACTTGATGGATCGAACTTCCCTAGTTGGCTTGCGCGTCTGAATGATCTCCTTACTAGGAATCATGTGGTAGATTACATACGTCACACGATGGAATTGGCCGAGCCTGACGGCTATGAGACCCCACGAGAGCGGACAGACCGCTACTATCGCCAAGAGATGTCAACATTCATCCAGATCATAATGTTTTACGGAAAGGTGGATGAACTGCATCCTCTCATGGGTGATCTTGATCCATATGCAATGGTAGATCAGCTAAGAGCAGAGTTCATAAGCCATGTGTGCACGTGGAAGCACGAGTTGCTTGGAGAGTTCCTTTCCATAAAGACGGAGGAACACACTTGTCTGAAGTGTCACTTGGAGCGCATGCTTGATGCACACATGAGACTAGTTTACTTCGTGGACCACTAGATGACTGAGTTATTTGCGATAGGCATGCTGCTTCGATCGCTGCCTCCCAGCTACGAAGGACATGTCCGGAGTAGCATTATGTGTGGTGATACAGAAATAATGGATTTTCAGGATTTCATATTACGTTTCAGAAACGTAAAGGTTGAACCAATCACCGGAGAGATCATTAATGACAAAGGTATATATCTCTATCTGTACTATCTAAAAAGAATTTTCGCGTTCCATTTTCTGCCACTACGTCGGTCACTTTGTCCCACGCTCGGTGCCCGCACGCGCTGAAGAAACGTCGCCCGAAACACCAACGCCTCTCGCCATTCACCCGAGTCCCGCATCGAGAGAATGAAGAGAGGCGAGCGGCGGCGCTAGGGTTTGCTGACACCGCGCCTTACCTTCGTCCTCCCTCATCCGGCGACACTAGGGACAGGCACGCGAGGACAGTGGCGGATCTAGGATTTCACCGATGGATATGCCGCACAGAAAAATTGGACCGAAATTATCGAAAAATCATTTACTAATGTACAAAATATAATGATGAAATTTACTTGTAATATGATGTACTCCCTGGTCCTAAATTAAGTGACTTAGGTTTATCTAGATTTGTAGGTATATATATGCTAAACATAAATACATGCGAATGTAGATAAACTCACGTAGCTTATTTTGGCACAAAGGGAGTATAAAAAAATAAAACTCATGTTGTGACGATAGAATCATGGATCATATACTATCGTGCAACCTCGTTGGTGTGCCGGTGTCGATTACTCGATAACCATTGGCCATTGCCTTGTGATCATGGTATCTCCGCGGCTGACGAACCTGTTCGTTTGCGGCATGTGGATGCGGCTGGCGAAGGGCGACTGACGTCCATCGGTGTGCTGCCTGACCGGCTTCTAGCCCTTAAGTCCATAACGACAATCCGCTCTGCTCTTGGACCTCGCTTGCAGGGCGTGGCGGCGTGGCTGGCCGGTCTGCGCTGACCCTTATGGCGGCTGGACCTAGCTAGCTGGGTGTAGGCCGGTGTGTGTTTTTAGATCGATCGTGACGAGATGGACACACTCATGGGAATTAGGATTGAAACGAGCAGTGGGCCGGTTGTTGCTTCCTATTACCTGATTGGCCGGAGTTTATTTTCTTTTCTATCGACCGAACAACTCTACCTACGGCCGGACTCCAGGGTATGCCGTGGCCAACCCGGCATACCTTGTAGATCCGCCACTGGGGATCCGGAGACAGCGCGGTGCACCAGAGAAGAGGAGGGATTCCGCGAGCGGCGACTGGAGCCATCGACTGGGGGTGCTGCGACAGCAGGGACGCTGAGGTGTGGCAGCACATCCAGCGGTAGGAACCTATTCACGGTCCCCTTGCTCTCCGCATGCGAGGCAAAGCTAGGGAGAGAGAGGGAGGAGAGGGCCGCAGGAGGCAAAGCTAGGGAGAGAGGGAGGAGAGGGCCGCGGGCGACCTAGCCTCGTTCCCCGACGACGGCCTGCCTAAGGCCTTGTTTACTTCTCTCGTATTTTTATCCACTAGAGTTGTGGGGATATGCGAGGATTTGGTGTTCACCCAATACTCTCCGATCCTCGCAAATACTCTTCCCCGAAAATACTCTACCATGTAGGAGAGTTTTCAATCTAGACAAAAATAAGAAGGATTTGCGTGAATATCCCAGGATTATCCCGGCCAAACCCAGAATAGTAAACGGACTACGAGAATTTTGCGGGAATTAGAATAATTCTTCCATTCCCCGCAAATACACTAGTGAATACGAGAGAAGTAAACAAGGCCTAACCTGGTCCAATCAGAAGGGGGGAGTGTGCTCCCGTGCCCCTTCTCCGCCTTGTCCTCTCGCAAGGGAATTCCATCGTGGTGTAACGACCCCGTGGAGGCTCCCTGCCGCCCTCTCCTGATTGTGAGCTCCTAGGCGTCGTGCCCCCGCGTGCCACCCTAAAATTTGATCACGTTCCTCGCTCAGATGGCCTTCCCTGTGCCTGCTCTCCAACGCCGACATGGGTCACAAATAGGGATGGCAACTCCTCACGATGCTCATGCCAGGGAGCTAGCAGATGATGTGTATTGCCAATGTCAGCCTTATCAGTTCGTATAAATCCTCTTATTTATTTTGTTTACTCCTTTCTTTTCTCGGGTACATACCACGGAAATCGATCAACATACCATGGATCTGCAACTATCTTGGCGGATGGGTTCAAGGGTCAATCTAAATTGGTGCTGCTAGCACTCAATTCTCCACTGTTTATGCTGTAGAAATAGGTACTCAATTTAATGGATTCCTACTTCTTGAGTTTAAAGGACCTTTCGTACCTTCATATTTTTTGTTCATTACAAGCTTTTTTTGCAATTCCCGTTTGCCCAGCTACCTGGATTTTTCTACCGTTTTGTCCAATTAGCTGCAAGATAAAATTATCTACATTGGTACGTATGTGTTGTTCATGGATAGGATTAGCTCGTTCTAGAGCGAATCTGAATATCACACAATGTAACTGAATTAGACTGTGGAGACAACATAGTTGACTAAGTGGAAAAAACATTGCTGCCTGACTAATATATAGACTAATGTATGTATACTGAACCCTGTTAGCTGAAGCATCAATCTTACAACCAGAAAAAACTATGACAAAATTAAGCCATTTGGTTCAATGAACTTGTACGTTTATTCATGGTCATCATTATTAGTTGTCATCGAGTAATAAAGGTTACTTTTCATTGTCAAAATAAAAATTGCAAAAGAATTATGATATGTACAAGATATATATGTGGGTGGGTGCCCTGCCAATTATTTTCGATTATGTGAAATAAAATAAGGTTGTCGTTTAATGTGCAATCATTCATTAGGATTGGGAAGATTCAGATGATGATGTGAGATTGTAGCTCCAGTGCGAACTGAGAGTATGAGGATATAGTCAAATTGAGCCTCTAAGATGATCTAAGTGTTGTGAATGTTTGTCTGAATTTTATCATTCATGGGTGATAATTTGTGATGCAATGTGAGGTTCTGAAGAATTTGTGTTACAGTTTTACAGAGCAAAATTGTGTTGGCGATTATTTGTGTCTGTGACATGCCTTTTGCTATTATGGTTTACTACGATTTGTTCATTGATGCTATGCTCTCATGGTTTTCTAGGATTTGATAGCTCTAAGTGCTCAGTGATCATATGGACTACATCATATTGAAGAAATCACTGTGATGAATTTGTCCGAGTAACTAGACGTGATCATCAAGTGTCAGAGATGTACTGTTGTGTGGTTTAATCTACTTATTTCAATTCTGAATATATCCGCAACATATGTTCTTTAAGTATGAACCTTTTACTTGATTTCAAATTTTTTTCAATGGACCTTGCCCCCATAGACTTGGTTGACCGTGATTGTAATTTGAACATATCTCCCTGATTGTGTTATAGCAGAATAAAATAGTAGATCAAAATAGCTTATGATTTAAGATGGCCAGCGTAATCCTAGGCAGTGTGCACACTCTTCCTTCATATATTGAATGTTCCGATGGACTGGATGTAAAAAAGCATACCAGTGTAGCCGTTGCACTATGGTTTAGATATTTCAGTGAATGGAGTGTGTTCCCTTACATGAAATTCCTGGTGTAGCATGGAATTTTGCAACGGTTTGCTCTCGTCAAGTTCTGACCACACTGCAATCCATGATAAATTTCTGGTCAGTATGTAGTTTTCCTATTGCTTCATTTGATTTGCAGCTAGCCACTGATTAATGATCATTTCGATGTACAGGTCTCACTATAGAGGTCATTAAATTTGTACTTTGTCTGGGATAATATATATGTTGTAGATCTGCAATATAGAGGGTAAAGAAAATCATACTCGATCGTTTTCCGATCTTTCTAATTCTATATGAATTTTTGGTCTGCCAAATAATACATGGATTTAGTCACAAATTTAAAGTGTCAACGAAAACAGGTAATAGAGTGGATACATGTCAGAATTTATCTTTATAATATAGCAGCCAAGGGATCTTATGATTGCAATAGCTAGGTGGGATTTGTTTTTGCTGATCCGTACTTTTGCTACGGATGCTAAAACCCAGAATTTGGAAATCTAGCAGCATATGTAATGCACCGGGTTGGACATGCAGCTCCGGTAAGATGGCCTACTACTTAAATCTTGCTATTTTCTTCTTCTACCAAATATCTATGCAAATTTTACTGTGTTGTACACGTGATTACATGACGTGCAAATTACAAAATTGTTGAACTATTTAAGAGACTATGTCCAGACTCCAGTTATGCTTTATCCTTTGCCGTCCTCAATTTGTGAAGCAATTTTCCCCCAATATAATTTGACTATTTGCTTGTTAGCTTCCCTGTCACACTATCAAAATGCAGAATTGGCGGAAGCTACTGCTACTTTTTAGGCCTTGAAACCTGTTGTAAGTGCTTATGCAGGTCCGTTGCAGGTGGAAAGTGAAGTGACTGTTAATTTGGTTCCTGAACTGAAGTGCAAAGAAGTGTTAGGGCCAGCTATTGTTGGTACTGTTAAGGAGATGAAGCTTTTGTGCAACTCATTTCTATATTCACTGTTCATGAAGGTTAGTTGATTAGTAGGCAACCGACTGACCTTGAGATCGCTATGCTAGGACATAGTGTGTCATGTGGTCACGTGTTGGTTGATTTAGTTCATCCTTGCCTGCTGGATGACTTGGTTGACCATGATTGTAATATGTACATCTCTCCCTTATTGGAGTATAAGCAGAACAAAATAATAGATCCAAATAGCATAATATTTAAAATATACTTATTTATTTATGATCTGTGTATGGTCACTTTGCTTTCGATCGGTAAAAATATCCATGACCTACAAAATGTTCACTAATAGTCAACTCGTAGAAATGCATGAACATATTCTCTCCCATAGCAACGCACGGGCATGTCTCCTAGTTTGATATACAATTTTATGAATGTTATAATCTTGCAAACACATATTGCAGTGTTAAAATATGTGATACTTATCCTGTTTTGGTGAAAATAAGTCCTTCTGCATTAGAGTTGCTTGCTGGAGAGGAGGTGATGTTGCATGTAGATGGCGAGCATGATGATGATGACCAACGACACTCTCCCTCGACATTTATCACTTAGTTTATAATTTTAGGATGATTATTGTAATCGATAGATTGTGAACTTCTTTAGTGTGTCTCACACTTCATGAGACGGTTATTCATATGAGTTTGTAACAAACAATTGTTCTGCTTTTATGAATGATTTCTATTCGTGTTCATATCTTGTTCGATTATGTGTGAATTATCCTGGTTATAAAACTAATTGATAATGCATGAACATTTGTAAAATATTGGAAATGCCTTGAAAATACCCAACTTAATGATATATTCATTACTAAATGAAATCATTGTTTAAATTTAAAGTTATATTGATAATATGTGAAAGACACTTGTTTTCTTATCACCTATGAATCATGCCCAAGTTCGGGAATGATAACTTAAACACCGTGCATTGCATGAATGCAAAGTGTTTGATGAATAGTTGAAAGAGACTACATATTCGATATATTGTATTTCAACAAAATGGTGATTATCATTATATGATTGTTTAAATTTTGTAAAGAGGTTTACCAAAGGAAACATGAGTATGAAACAATTTGATATGATCAAAATATTTCATCATCCAAGGGTATTAACAATAAAAGAGAGTTTAATTACTACGATTTGATCAATAGTAATGAAATTCCACATTATAAGATCAGCATAAAGACATTGTGAAATGCAATGCGTTCGAAGTGTCAAAATGCCAAGCATCACAAAGTGATATTTGATATCAAAGTGGGTGAATAGATGGCACCAAATAAATCGTTGTAGTGTAGATGTAAAGGCCATTAGTTGGAAACAGTTAGCACTCAATTAGTATAGATAGTGAACCATCTGAATTCGTGATATCGGTGCCATATCTTGTATGGATCGTCATAAAAGTTTTGGGTTTATTCGATATAACCAAAACAATAACGAATAAGTCCTTGTAGAGTATCCATTGGAAAATATGAATACGAAATCCATGGCTAGAACCAAAAGAAAGGCAAAACTAGTGTTGCTTAAAGTTTTGGTGCTTTCTCAAGAAAGTTTATGTTCTCGACTAAGGAACTTATGGAAGATAGTGAAAAACACGATGAGGATTCAAAACCCTGCATTAGAGTGTTGAGAAGCGCAACGGAAAGTATTCCTAAATGATTCTCTTCATAAGGAAAAGAATCAATGATAATGATCATTGTGCTTTCCCCACTAGTGTTTTCACTACATAAAGTAGGATTCAAAATGTACTCCATATCTTGTATGGAGACATTTGTGAATCATTTTTCATGATTACCGGAATTTGACATACCTACGAACTACTAAGGAAATAATGGTGAACTAAAATTATGAGAAATCTTAGAGGCAAAATTCTCTTAAGATTAGAAAGCAACTTATTGCTAAATCTTAACAAGTAATGAGTTACTTGAATTTTCCAAACGACCGCAAAGTCATGAAGGAAAAAGGTTAATAATAAAGGCATGATTTGTCATGAATAATGTATTGGACAAATTTAAATGAATTTGATTCAGAAGTGCTGAAAGTCTAGTAGATTTGATACTAGTAAAGTACTAGTGTCTCATAATAAATCTCTCAGTTTGATAATTGATCAAAGAATTTTGAAGGTATTCAAAATAGTGAGTGGATATGCAATTTGCATAAAATTGAGTGGGAGATATTAAAGTCTTCCTAAAACAATATGCGAATGACATATTTTTGAGTGGGAGCAATATAAGTCACGGACTCAAATATGCCGGGAACACATTTTGAGTGGGAGCTTAAGGATTGATTCTTAAGTGTGTGTACGACACATTGAGAATAAAAGCGCAAGTACCAATAAATAATGACTTATAAGGATTAGAAGTTGAAAGCAAGTAATTACGATATTATGCAGTATTGCTAAAAGGGATTCTGAAAAGGTTTTCGGAACAGTAATTGACTAAGGAATGGTCCTTGGTCATTCAAATTAGGAATAGCATTAAGTTAAAACATTAATGGTTGAAAGAAAGAAAAGGATATCCTCATCCATTATGTTGAGACATAGGTTCTGTCTTGAAAAACCATGATGATAACTTAACATAATATATGATCCAAGAAGGAACATTTGAAAAATGATTAAGTATGAATCATAGAACGTTGAGCTAAGTTTGTCCGCAATGTCTAATGGAGAACTGTAGACATGTTTCCAAGTCCATTAAGGATGCCATATCTTAAAATCATAAAGGGTTATGTTATAAGGGAATATGTTGGAAACTCATGTATTGATAAACCCGACTAAAGTCAAGTAGGAAGCGAGGTGAACAAAACATCAAAAGTTGCACAGGTTGCACTAGTGTTTCGAGGATTACATTTATAATAATAGATAAGGGTACCATCTAAAGTGATGTATACTGTTATGGCAGGGTTAGTTCGTTTTTAACGCAAAATGATGTGTCATAGGGCAAGGTGCCCATGAGAAATCCCATGAGGTTGATCTAAATTCACTATAGGCTCGGGAAACCGACCTCATTCTACTGCCATAACTACGATGCATACACAAATATGTTATCATGATATGATAAAGTATTAATGTTAATCAAGGTGACATTAGTAAGTTGCAAAGGATTTAGGGATGTAAGGTACAGACCTAGACTCAACCTCTTCCATGAGCAAGCATGTTCAAAGGTACCGAGATATATGGTGCCAATGATTAAGAATAAATGCAGCTAGATTATTTGTACTCTAGTGCAAGTGGGAGATTGTTGGAAATATGCCCTAGAGACAAATAGTAATAAGGATTATTATCATATTTCATAAAGTTTATGATTAAGTTTTATATCATGCTATAACTGTATTGAAAGGAAACGTCAATACACGTGTGATATATAAACAACCAGGAGTTCCCGGTGATACTCTAGTCACTGGTTCATTGGTCAACAGATGATTAAGGTTTCTTGATCATGTGGCATTTATGCCAGATGGAAATGGAGTCACTTAATTATGAGAATGAGATGATGAACTAATACCCAACCTAAACATCGTGACCCGATCATTTCACGAAGTTCAAGTTACGATGATTAGAGTAGACCTAGTGTACTATTTCTTAGACCATGAGGTTATATCAATTACTGTCACCCAAGGGTACTTTGATAGCATGAAACGTCACTTGGTTAAACGGTGATCATAAAGGTGTGTTCAGGTATTCGAAGGAACTATAGAGGCTATATATGTCAAGAGCAGGATTTGTCCATCCGCGTGACAGAAAGATACTCGAGGGCCCACTCGGAGAAGTTATATCCAATAGCTATGCATCGTGTGATTTGATCACAAGCATATCACTTGTCGGAACGAGTTAAGTAGCATTTGTCGGTAACAAAATTGAACACGACATGGTGATGTCATTGATCAGATCTCTGGAAATGCAAGTATCGAGAGATAAAAGGAATAAGACACGACGTTCATGGTTCAAACGACGAAAGATTTCATGGAATGCACATGTGTCACATGGCCATCCAGGTCCCTATGTTGATCATTGGTGCGGGAGGGTCCCGACCATGTCTGGAGTGTTCCCGAACCATGGGGTATGACGCTTAAGGGCTTGGTGATGCTTAGAGAGTGTTTATAGGATCGGTAGAATCACCGAAGAAAGAGAAGAGAGAAAACCAGAAGGGTTTCGGTAAGTCCGGAGGATGTCCCGAGTGGAGATGGAAGGTATTCCATAGCCACAGAGATTGAATAATATGTGAATGGATGTTAAATATTGATTTAATCATTTATTCATAATTATTTAATAAATAGAAAATCAATTAAAGGGTCAAAAAGCCTTAATGGGCCAAATCCTGAGGGAGAAGGGCCCATGAGGGAAATGAGGAAAGGGATGAGAGAGAGGGGGTGGCCGGCTGGGCCCTAGGCACCTCGTGCGGGCCCCAATAGGGCCTTGGCCGGCGGCTTCCCCCTCCCCCCTCTCATCCCTCCTTCGTTTAGTCCCACATGGCTAAGCTAGTTAGCCGAGGGGTGGGATTTCCCCTATATATAGTGGGGTATTTTGACCAAATAAATACACCAATATTTAATAAAGGTTTCCTCACTTTTGGGGAGACCTCCAATTGATACTCTCTCTCTCTCTCCCGTGACCGTGGTCCCAAGTTCGGATCACACGAACGAGAGTCTTCTTCACCGCGGAGCGCCGTCGCGCTACGGGATTCGGATCTAGGAGCTCTACTTCCGCAACTGCTCCTGGATAGAGGAAGCGGGAGTCATCGCAATGCACCGGATGCATGTAACTCCCTGCGAGGTCCAACATTTGAGGCACTAGAAGTCGTTGGAGCCGCAGGAGCGCGAGGACTTGAACACGACCTTGAGGTCGGCTTCAGTTCGTCTACATCAACCACGCTCTCCTGAGCATTGACAATGCTTTTCGGTCTTCAAGGGTAAGTTCGTGAAATCCCCTCCCGTTACTGTATTACTAATAGATAGGTCCTGGCAACAGGGGTTCAGGGGCGTGATATGTTGGAAACATATCTATAATTTTTGATGTTCCATGCTTGTTTTATATCTACTTTCATATGTTTTGTCCACACTTTGGAGTATTTTTACACATTTTCTGGAACTAACCTATTAACAAGATGCCACAGTGCCAGTTGCATATTTTCTGCTTTTTTTGGTTTCAGAAAAGCTAGTAAAGAAATATTCTCAGAATTGGACCGGACAAAATCCCAAGTCAATATTTCTCCAGAAGGAACACGGGGTCCGGAGGGGAGACAAAGAAGGGAGCCAGGTCGGCCACACCTGGTGGTGGCGCGGCCAGCCCTAGCCGCGCCACCAGGTGTTGTGGGCCCCCTGGCACTCCACCGAACTTACCCCTTCGCCTATATATTGCCTCCGAGACAAAAACCCTAAGTACCCAATCAAAATTTCACGAAAGAGTCTGTAGCCGCCGCCATCTCCATCCCTAGATCGGGAGGGATCTGAAGCTCTTCCCGGCACCCTGCCGGAGGGGAGAGATCACCCTGGAGGCTTTCTTCATCACCATGCCTGCCTCCGGTGTGATGCGTGAGTAGTTCATCCCTGGACTACGGGTCCATGTAGTAGCTAGATGGCTGGTTCTTCTCCTTTGTGCTACCATGTCTAGATCTTGTGAGCTCCGTTCATGATCAAGATGATCCATTTGTAATCTATGTTGTGTTTGCGGGGATCCGATGGATATTGAGATGCTATTTTAGATTGATTATTGATTCTATCATGTCTATGTTATTTGTCATCTTGCATGCTTTCCGTTGTTAGTAGCTATCTTGGCCGAGTAGATGTTAGCAACTCCAAGAGGGAGTATTTATGCTCGATAGTGGGTTCATGCCTCTAGGAATCTGGGGAAGTGACCGAAATCTCTAAGGTACTAGATGTGCTGTTGCTACTAGGGAGAAAACAACATTCCTTTGTTCATAGAACAATCGTATTGTTTACTTTACGCACTTTGCTTACTTTACGCACTTTGCTTAATGCAATTATCTGTTGCTTGCAACTTAATACTGGAGGGTGTTCAGATGATAACCTGAAGGTGGATTATTAGTCATAGATGCAGTTGGATTACAGTCTATGTATAATGTTGTAATGCCCAATCAAACCTCATAGGAGTCAAGATAATAAGTATAAGCATGTATGCTTTCTTGGTGTCTGTCAATTGCCCCGCTGTAATTTGTTCACGCAACATGTCTTCTATCTTAAGGAGAATCACCTCTAGTGAACTATGGACCCGGTCCATTCTTTTACGATCAATCTAAAGTCTGTTATTTACTGTTTTCTGTTTACTTTCTGCAAGCAATTACTATCTTTCACACAATACGTTTAATCCTTTGTTTTCAGCAAAACCGGTGAGATTGACAACCTCACTGTAAGTTGGGAGAAAAGTTCTATGGTTATGTTGTGCAGGATTCTAAGTTGGAAACAACACCTTGGAGGTGTTTCCTTGCTCCTACTGGTTCGATAACCTTGGTTTCATAACTAAGAGAAAACTTGCTGATGTGCTCATCATACCTTCCTCTTGGGGTTCCCCAACAAGCTCGATATATTTTGAGCCATCAGGGCGTAGGGTAAAATTTATTGTTTTTATATGCGAACCTCTACACTCCCCTCTCGAGCCATGTGTAGTCCTCCACAATTTGACCGCTGGAGGTCCTAACTAAAGATCGCAATCTCATTTTATATTGTTTATCATAAATCGCATCATATGTTGATGAACTATTTATGAATAGAAAAACAAAAAAAATATAGAAGTTGTGGTTCCATCTTCCTAGCTTATTGACCTGTTCCACAGGATGCTTAACAACTAGCAAACACTATTGGTAAGTACTGATGGGGTGCTAGCTAAACCTTCCTCCTCCCAACCCATGCGTACACCGTCGGGCTGCACCGGGCGGAAGCCAGCTAGCCAGCCAGTCCTCCCCTCACGCCACCCTCCTCCCACCGCCGCCGACACAGTCGCTAGGCAAAGCCCCTACGGTGCAGCGGCGGTGGTCTTTAGTCTCCGTTCCCTCGATCTGAGATGGCGGAGGTCCTTGATCCCAGGCGGCTGTAGCCTGTCACCTGATCTTCGGTGGTGATGGCGATGCAACTGCGATAGGTGAGCATTGACGGTGGAGCTGTAAGCGACGGGGCTTGCTGGAGTTGGCGGTGAGGTGTGGTTGATCTAGGGTTTGTCCTAGAATTTGTGGCCCGTGTCCAACTCTTCTCCTCGTCATTGGCCGAGACGTCGCGCATCCCTCCGGGTCCTTCTCCACATCATTGGGTTTGGTGGTGGTGGTCATCTTCTCCATTGGAGGTGGTTGGCCTGATGCTGGTTTAGCGGATCTCAGGATCCATCATCTAGTCCCGGCTGCGAGTCAGAAAGACCTAGTTGCCGGTGAGAACCACTATAAGGTGACGGCGGTGTTCCACGTTGTTACCTTGATGAAGGAATCACCATGCAACTAGTGTCAACCTTAATCGTGCTGCTCCGGAGGAACCCTAAGATCTGGTATCTCGGGTTGGGTGATGGCAACAATGGGGTGTCACATTCTCTCTTGAGAGCATCGTTTGTGGAGTAGCGCTGGATGGCGGAGGCAGGAGGTGGAGCAGCTTCATCTTGCATGGAGACTTTGATGGAGATGTCAAGTCATGCCTAACCGACAGGTGCTCCGCTCAGTCATGTCTGGTCCGATAGGTGCTATGCACGACGGATCTCCTGGTGGTTTCAACCTGCGTAGGGTGGCGGGACTTGGTAGCATGGTGCTGAGGGGTCTCGATGTCGACCGCGCGTGCATGATGGACGCACGCAGGGTGGTGGAACTGTTTGGCGTCATGGCGGCCATGATGGCAGACCTCACAAGGTCATTACGTTGATCTCTCCAGAAGATGAGTATGCATAAGACCGTGGCGACGAGGACTGCTGGAGTATGCTTGCTGGTACGCGGCGAGAGTGTGCCGGACCAGTTGTGCCACTTGCTCGCTGTTGGCTGACTTGTCGAGACCTTCGGTTTTTAGATGTTGCGTGTTAGTGTGATGCAAGGGTGTTGGTCTTGTTCATGAATACTCCCTTCATCAGTACTATAGGATTAGCGATCTGTCGTTTGTTCAGTGGGTTCCAATTTAATCTTTGTAATCCTTTTGTAAAGTTGGTGTGAATAATCTAATAAAATAGCTATATGCATCTCTTGGATGGAGAAGCTAGGATGATATTCGCCCATTTCCAAAAAATAACACTATTGGTAAGTACTGATATTCTCAACATGTTTGAAAGTTGAAACCCATTCAGTTTAGTCAATCATTTTGATTCACATAATTGCCTTTGGAGAAAACCGTACGATATATTTAGTTGTCCTTTTAAATTCACAAAGATGATATTTTGCTTTTGGACAAGGATCTAGTCAAAGAGCTGAACATGGATTGCCTACGATACTCCGTCCATTTTAAAATATAAGATGTTTTGTATCTAGACGATTTTCAGGGTGTAGATTCGAAATAAAATGGGTAAGCCTGCACAATACTCCCTCTGTTTCAAAATATAAGATGTTTTAGCTTGTGAAGCTAATGAATCTAAATACCTTTTAGTGTATAGGTTTACTCCTGCGAATCTACATTAGCTAAAATATTAGCTTCACAAAGCTAAAACATCTTATATTTTAAAACGGAGGGAGTACACATTAAAAATCGTCTAAATACATATGTTTAAAAAATCTAAAACATCTTGAAACGTAAACATGAAGCTGGACACCAGTATCGAATGACATTATCTTGAAAGGTATATCTATCGATCAAAGCTGCATTTTGAAGATCGCGATATAGTAAAAACAATCTCTAGCTTATTTCTTTATTAAAAGCCAAGATCTAGGACTACAGATGAAGATAGCAACCCTTTTTTTATCCAATTTTTTAATTATCTCAGCAGCAAGACCCATAAATTTGAAGTCACTCTCATCAAATACGTGTGGCAACCTCCCATGCATCCATCGATGGTCAGATGCGGACGGATTCAGCTCAGCCACATCGAACACGCATCAATCTTTTATTGTGAAAAAAATACTCTTAGTATACGTAACACCAGTACACCACTACCTACCCTGCCCCTTGTATTGGAGTACTACGTTTTGTCAGTGCATATCCAACGTGGTCCGTTTCGGTGCAGACACAAACGGACGCGTCGTCCGTCCGTTTAGGTTGTTGCCCGCACTCAACGGTCCATTTTTTTTTTCCTTCTTCTTCCTTGTGAGGTGGCTCTGTCATGGCATGTCGTCGCGTCAGGAGTTCCCGGGCACGTCCCTTCCACGTGCGCGCAAGCCCGCTACTTCCTGCCTAGACCGCCGCCAGGGTTATAAAATAGACGTTGTGCGCAACTACGAAAATGCCACACCACCACAATGCCTCGCCGCCTGGATCATGCTTTCCGTGGCTGCTCGCACGCTACCCAACCCAGGACAAGGCTGCGCTGCAGTAGGACGAGGCGGGAGCTGCTGGAGCTGCCGGTAGTGGTGTTTGCCTTCGACTTCAACGACAACTCGAGCACGTCGGGGTCGGTGAACCAGGAGGCCCTCTACGCATCGTTCCATACTGTGCAGGATGAGCGGGCCACCGTCGTCATCTGCCTCACGGGCGGGGCCATCGAAAGCCACATCATCGCGACATCCATACACACCGCGGCGTAGGAGGAGAAAGGTCGGCGGTTCATAGCCACCGAAGCGGAGCGGGAGGCCGCCATGGCGTCATGACGTGGCGTCGCGCGGAGCAGGAGGCCGAGGAGGAGCGTTACAACTCCCTTTTGCTACAGTATTCCCATGACGCCAGGGTTGTGGAAGTGCTGCAGGAGCACCAGCGTGTCTGGAGGCACATAGGTGGAGGCGCATCACGCGACTTTCGAAGCCAGGATAGGCCGGAGATGGAAACGTGAGCGAGAGCGGGGTGCGAGAAGAAGCTCGTCCGGCTTCGTCGACTCCAACTCCGAGTGGTGTAGGGCTATGGTAGCATTGCCGGCAGCGAGGATCTGTCGAGGCCTTGGGGAGGGTATGGGAGCACACGACGTCCGTCCATTTCTTGTCCAAGCAGATGCAAATGTGGCCCAAATTTGGGATGGGAATGTGTCAGTGAGAGGCCTCCTATCCGTTTCGGTCGCCCCGTTGGGGGATGGATCTGCGGTCCGTGTGCCCGCGAAGGCCTAAACATACAAGAAATGCCCAGTATACATCGAGCAGTAGGTTGTGGAAAGAGTTTTATGTAGATGCTCCTTTCTTTTCCGCTCTCTCCCTCTCCCACTACTCTCGCCCCCTCCAGATCTGGGCCGGATGGTCCCTCCCCCTCCCTTCTTCGGTGGTCGCCGGCGTTGAGGTGGGTGAATGATCCCTCCCTATACACTCATAGGTCAGATTTTTAGTCCATGTTTAGTGTTTTCGGCTATATGCAAGTCTGGAGCGTTTCTTGGGCACTCTCGAGCTTTGATCGAAGGCTTGCGGTGCTACTTTTCATGAAACTAGCGGCGGAGTGCTACGGGTGGCCAGGAGGAGAAACACCGGCGTCTCCTACAATAAGCTCAGCTAAGATCTATGGGCCGGTCTACTGTAGTCAAGATCTGAAGCTTCCCCCATCGTGGTGGTGTGATACGTCCATTTTGCATCACTATTCTATGTCTTAATTCACTATTATTTATTGATATATTTCATATTGAGAGGTGATACTTATGTTATTTCATCTATTTTTGCATGGTTGATGACTTTTGGAGCATGAACCGCTGCAGTCAGGATTCTGATGGAAAAGGTGCTGTTTGGAGGCAAAATTCGCGAAGATCAGAAAATCCGGGAAAATATACGGAAAATCCTATTTTTGCAGAAGACTCGGGATGCCAGAAGATGGAGTGGAGGTGGGCCACAGGGGGCCCACACCACCCCATGGCGCGGGCAAGCCTAGGCCGCGCCAGGGAGTGGTGTGGCCGCCCTGGCCCACTCCAGCCTCTCCCCTCTGGCGTATATCAACCTCCCGAAACCCTAAGACTCGGGGAGCGACCACATAAAGATTCCGCCGCCTCTGCGGGGCGGAAAACACCGAGAGAGAAAGATCTCCCCGGCAGACAGATTTCTGTCGAGGGAATTCCTTCCCGGAGAGGGGAGACCGTCGCCATCAACATCACCATCAAGCTGGACTTCATCGGGATCATCATCATCATCATCACCACCATCATCACCATCAGCACCCTCATCACCATCTCCATATTGCTGTAATAATTGAGTTGGATCTTGCATTAGTTCACACGAGAAACTTTCTCGGTGTTGATTACTCTTTGTAGTTGATGCTATTGAGTGAACCATTGAATTATTATTTATGTTTAGATTTTTATACACCATTATTCCTTCTGATCATGATCCATATGTTGTCTCGTGAGTAGTTCGTTTTGTTCTTGAGGACATGTGAGAAGTCTTGTTGTTAGTAGTGGAGTTGCGTTGTGAAAGATTCAATAGATTGTTATTTAAGTTGTGGTGTACTTCTTCTAGTGGTGTCATGTGAACGTCGACTACATGACACTTCACCTATATGGGCCTAGGGGAATGGATTGTGTATTTGGCTACTAATCGTAGGGGTTGCCGGAGTGACAGAAACCTGAACCCCCGTTAGGAAACCATTGCACAAGGGACGTAAGGGTCTTAGAGTTTAAAGCTGTGGTTAGGTTTGTATCTTAATTACTTTCTTGTACTTACGGATGTTTGCAAGGGGTATAATCACAAGTATGCATTAGTCTTGGATGGGGCGGTACATTAGCACAAGTTCACCCACACAACACTTAGCAAGCTAGAGAAGATTAATCGACTATATGAAGCGAAAGCACTTGACAGTCTTCCCATGTGTCCTCGAGAACGTTTGGTCATCTATAGAAATACAACCGGCTTGTCCTTTGCTCCATAAAGGATTGGGCCACTTGCTGCATTTATTCCTACTGTCTTTTGTTTACTCGTACTTTGTTTTACTTGCTTTATCGAAAACCCCTAAAAATTCGTTTGCTAAGTATTTGCAGAGAATTCCTGATCCATACCACTAGCCAGCACCTTCTGCTCCTCGTTGGGTTCGACACTCTTACTTATCGAAAATACTGCGATACACCCCCTATACTTATGGGTCATCAAGACTATTTTCTAGCGCCGCTGCCGGGGAGTGAAGTGCTATTGGAGAGTGGAACTGGTAAAGGAAACTTCTACTGTGAGTATTGTTTACTTCTGCTAGTTGCTTTATTTTCGTTATGAATAATCCGCTGAGTTTCTTATTTGGTAATGCTACTACCACTTCTAAGGTAGTAGATAAGCCACCACCTGCTGAGAAAGATGTTTTCAAAATACCTACAAGAATTATTAATCGTGTTATGGATAACTATTATGTGGGGATGGAACTGTCTATCCCGGTGATCATTTGCTCTTTATACACGAATTATGCGGGTTGTTCAAGTGTGCAGGTATTACTACATATCAAGTTAAGAAGAAGTTATTCTTATTATCACTGAAAGGAAGAGCCGAGGAATGGTATAAGCTGCTGAAGAATTGTCAAGCTCTGGATTGAGAGGAAATAGTGCCTCTCTTTTACTCAAAGTTTTATCCTCCTAGTGAGATTCATAAAGATCGGAATCAAATATACAACTTTTGGCCTCTTGATGGAGAGAGTACAGCTCAAGCTTGGGGGAGACTGAAGTTACTAATGCTCAAATGTCCCATTCATGAGCTCCCCAACAATATTATTATCAATAACTTTTATGCAAGGCTCCCTCTACATGACAAAGATTTATTGGATGCTTCTTGTGCTGGATCATTCACTCGTATGGAAGAAGAAGCTAAATGGGACCTTCTAGATCGTATTCAAGACAATGCTGAAGCTTGGGAGAATGACAAAGGTAGAAAGTCAGGTATAAATTATGATTATGAATGCATTGAATCTTTTATGGGAACTGATGAGTTCCAAAATATTAAAAATGCTTATGGTCTAGACTCTTAAGCTATTGCTTCTTATTTTAAGGCTTTTGCTTCTTATATTGAAGTGCCTAAAAAGAAGTGGAATAAGTATCATGAACCTTATAAAGATATTGCTAAGAGTGTTCCTGCAAGAAGTACTGAAGTTTATACTGCTAATCATGTTTTACCTGAACCTTATATTGAGAAAATGCCTTTTCCAGTTAAGGTAAAGGAACATTCTATGATGGCTTGTATGGTAGATGAAAGTATGAATAAAGCTGTTGAACCTGATAAACAAATGGTTGATGAACCTATAATAGCAAATATGAAAGACTTTGTCACTAAGTATGAAAAAGAGGGACACCCTATCCTTTGTAAGGATACCTCTAATATTGTTTCACATAGTAGTGTTATGAGAGCTAGTATTCCTGTGTTTTCTGTTAGAATAAGTGATCATTGCTATGATGGTCCTTGTGATAGATATATTGTTAAGTTTATGCATGATACTGAAAGTTACTATGAGAGAGGGAAAAGTGTTCTTATGCATCTCAATAATATCAAGTTTCCTCGTTTTATGCTGAAAGTTTTTATGTTGCACTTCTTTTACCTTCTTATGCAAGTTGCCTTTGGTTTCAACAACTTGTTTGTTTATAAAATCCCCTTGCATAGGAAGTGGGTTAGACTTAAATGCGTGTGTGTTTTTGCTTCTTAATGCTCTCTTTACACTTCAATCCATATCCCTATGAGAGCTTCTTCAAAATTATCATGCCCATCTTAATGGCTATAAAGAAAGAGTTTTTATGGGAGACAACCCAATTTGTTTCTGCTTTCAGTTTGTTTTTGTTTCTTTGCGTCTTGGAAGTTATTACTTCGGTAATAACCGCTCTTTATCTGTTTTGTTTGGTTTTTGTGTCAAGATCAACCTCTAATGAGAGAGAAGTAAGATTTGGGGAAGTTGCTGTCCCGAAACAGATTTTTTGTGCTTCACCGTAAACATTCGTGAGAGATCTCTGTAAGTCGGATTGAGCTGTAATTTTTTGTGCTTCTGCCCCAGGTTGTTATTTACCTTTCGTTAGTTTTGCACTTTTTGATTTGAGCAACATAAGATTTTCTAAATAATTGATCTTTAGCTGCTGGTCTGTTTTGACAGATTTTGCCAATCTTGCATTTGCTTCTTTATTCGATTTCCTTTTTGAATTATTTTTGGGTTTTCAGAAGGAGTTGCTACAGTAGCTTTTGTTTTGATGGTTTTCAGTTGAAGTTGGACTCAAAAGCTTTTATCACTTCACATATACTAATGTTGCTAATGAGAATTGTGTGAAGTTTTGTGTGAAAGAAATTTCTAGGAAGTGGAGATAATGGTGTAATAAGGAAGAGAAAGGTTTTATGACTCAAGTAATAATTGTATGAAGATGAAGATATTGATATTCAAGATATGAATCCGGAAGGATCCACTAAATACCAAATTCAGAGACCTGCAGAGTCTGTTTCCAACTAGGTAACAGTTCTGGTAAGAAAAGTTCCGCGAAAATACAATCCAACTATATTTTTGCAGTTTTCAGTCAATAAGGAAAGCTACGAAGCGAAAAAGGGACGGAAACAGAGCCAGGGTGGCCCACACCACCCCATGGCACGGGCCCACCCCTGGCCGCGCCACCAGGTGGTGAGTCCACCCCGGACTCCGCCTCCGACTCGTTTTCTCCCAGTACCTTCCTTTTGACATGAAACCTCGTAATATATAACCCCCCCGGATCCCCCGAGGTCCGTATATCGTGTTTTCGTCATGTTTTTGTTTCGATCTGTTTCTGCCAGGAACTATTCTTGAAGCCTTGAAGCACAATGGTGTCCGCCCAGGATAAAGGGAAGGTGCCCATGGAGGAGAATTTCCAAGACCCCAAGCAGGGGCTGGTACCTTTAGTCTCTTGCCCTGCATCAACAGAAGCCCTACGAGTCACTAAGGAGTTCTGCGAAAAGTACCGAGACTTGCAGAGGAAGGTGGACATGCTTCAATGGGAGAATAATAGGCTTCGCAAGATGCTGGAAGATTTCCTCACGTCAACTAAGAAAATATTACCACCACCACCTAAGGAGTAATTCGTCATCAGGTTTGGCATCCCCTTGGTTTGTTCAAAGCTTGCGGGAGTGCCGCGGTATCATATCACTATCTTCTATCTTTTTACCTTTTTAGTAGAGTCATATCATGAATAGAGGAGTTATTTTGTAGTATGGTTTGCATTATGGAAGTGTCCCCTCTCTCGTTAGATATGTATCCCTTGGTGTGAGTTTCCGTTATGGAATATTAATGAGAAGTTCTCTCATTCACTCTTTTGCATAGCTTATTTTAGTTTTCAATTCGTGGTTATATGATTGATCTTGTTGTTAGTATTGGTATCACTTTGGGACCATTGAGTTAATTTAGTTGGTTTTGGCAAACCTGGCTCGGTTAGTAGCAAAACCTTTTTGAGAGTTGATAGAAAAGATAGAAGTACCCTAAAGAAAAATAATTTCATCATCTTTCTTTCTTGATTTGCTCATAAGTTTAGTATTCTCTAGTTAAGATCTTTTGTGCTTCCAAGGAAGATTGCATGTTTGTCTTTATCACTTGGATGTTTGTTTGTTTCCTTCAACTCTTATACTTGCTACCTAGCCTTGCTAGCCAAAAACCTGTACTGAGAGGGATTTCTTCTCATGCATCCACCTCCTTAAAACCAAAACCTTTGCCATTTGTGTCCACCATACCTACCTAGTAGCATTATTGCTATTCCAAGTAAATTCTTGTTTTGTCTACCTCCCAAATTAAACTTGTTATGTGAAAATTAGTGATTAAAGCTCTCACAAACTTGATGGCACACTTTACTTTCTTGCATTTAATAAATTTGAACCATTGGCTCCTTCTTTGTTGCGTATATGCTTGCGCTTTATGAGTTGGAGTTAGCCGAACCATGTATCATGGGGACCGCTTTCAACACTTCATTGGTACTTGTACCTAGTTGATATCATGTTCTTTTGCTTATGGATCCCGGCGGTGTGAAATAAAAGTGGAACTTGTAAGATCATGGAGTTTATATGTGTGTTAGAGAAACGCTTGGGCCACTAGCCTAAGCCATGCCTAATCATGGTGGAAACTTGTAGCATAACTATAGTGAGCATTCTATGAAGCATCCTCAATAAAAACCTATGCAAATAGCAAATAAAAAGATCGCTGAGATGCTCATTGTCTGCTTGCCTTGTCATTTTGATTATGGGATAGCTCCTGTGTCATGTGCAAGGGGTACCCCGTTGGCGGTTCTCAATGATACGCATGTATTTACAGTGACAAGAGCTTGCTCGTGACTGAAGTTGAGTAGCATGAGGATCGGTACTAATAAGTAAGGGGCATGAGATTTCAACTTATAACTTGTCAAGCATATCCTCTTAGTTGTGTCACTTTAACCTTAACCACCTAAAGATGCCTATGATAGGGGCAATGAGAGCTGAAAGCTAGTAAGTATCATAATTTTTGGGAGCTCTTTATGAGACTTGCAATCCCTGCTTCCCTCTTTGAAGGGCCTTTCTTTCACTTTGTATTTGAGTCAGTAAACCTATTCCCTTCTATCAAGTATTTTGAGTTGTTGTGTTTCATTCATTCATATGATGATTTATTCATTCGTGTTTCTTATGTTCCTTGTTTTGCACATTGCTCTTATCTTGATGTTTACTACTTTGAAAGCTATCATTGAAAACCAGCTATTTGTGAACTCCAGCAAATTATCAACTATTCTTCGACCAAGAGCTAAGTTTGCCATTACCAATTATGATTCACTTTATGTATCTTTATTGTGTTTCCTTTACTCATTACAAGTTGAGTTATATAATAGTGAGTTGTCTTCTATTATGATCTATGTATTTGATAAATGTGATGCTTCTTGTTCGTATTCTTTTATCGACTCTTCACTCCATAAACCTGAGGCCATGTTTATTGAGCTCAGTTTCGCTTGGGGACAAGCGAAGTCTAAGCTTGGGGGGAGTTGATACGTCCATTTTGCATCACTATTCTATGTCTTAATTCACTATTATTCATTGATATATTTCGTATTGAGAGGTGATACTTATGTTATTTCATCTATTTTTGCATGGTTGATGACTTTTGGAGCATGGACCGCTGCAGTCAGGATTCTGATGGAAAATGTGCTGTTTGGAGGCAAAATTCGCGAAGATCAGAAAATCCGAGAAAATATACGGAAAATCCTAATTTTCCAGAAGACTCGGGATGCCAGAAGATGGAGTGGAGGTGGGCCACAGGGGCCCACACGACCCCATGGCGTAGGCAGGCCTAGGCCGCGCCAGGGAGTGGTGTGGCCGCCCTGGCCCACTCCAGCCTCTCCCCTCTGGCGCATATCAACCTCCCAAAATCCTAAGACTCGGGGAGCGACCACAGAAAGATTCCGCCGCCTCTGCGGGGAGGAAAACACCGAGAGAGAAAGATCTCTCTGGCAGACAGATTTCTATCGAGGGAATTCCTTCCCGGAGAGGGGAGATCGTCGCCATCAACATCACCATCAAGCTGGACTTCATCGGGATCATCATCATCATCACCACCATCATCACCATCAGCACCCTCATCACCATCTCCATATTGCTGTAACAATTGAGTTGGATCTTGCATTAGTTCATAGGGGAAACTTTCCCGGTGTTGATTACTCTTTGTAGTTGATGCTATTAAGTGAACCATTGAATTATTGTTTATGTTTAGATTGTTATACATCATTATTCCATCTCTGATCATGATCCATATGTTGTCTCGTGAGTAGTTCGTTTTGTTCTTGAGGACATGGGAGAAGTCTTGTTGTTAGTAGTGGAGTTGCGTTGAGAAATATTCAATAGATTGTTATTTAAGTTGTGGTGTACTTCTTCTAGTGGTGTCATGTGAACATCGACTACATGACACTTCACCTATATGGGCCTAGGGGAATGCATTGTGTATTTGGTTACTAATCGTAGGGGTTGCCGGAGTGACAGAAACCTGAACCCCCGTTAGGAAACCATTGCACAAGGGACGTAAGGGTCTTAGAGTTTAAAGCTATGGTTATGTTTGTATCTTAATTACTTTCTTGTACTTACGGATGTTTGCAAGGGGTATAATCACAAGTATGTATTAGTCTTGGATGGGGCGGTACATTAGCACAAGTTCACCCACACAACACTTAGCAAGCTAGAGAAGATTAATCGACTATATGAAGCGAAAGCACTTGACAGTCTTCCCATGTGTCCTCGAGAACGTTTGGTCATCTATAGAAATACAACCGACTTGTCCTTTGCTCCATAAAAGATTGGGCCACTTGCTGCATTTATTCCTACTGTCTTTTGTTTACTCGTACTTTGTTTACTTGCTTTATCGAAAACCCCTAAAAATCCGTTTGCTAAGTATTTGCAGAGAATTCCTGATCCATACCACTAGCCAGCACCTTCTGCTCCTCGTTGGGTTCGACACTCTTACTTATCGAAAATACTGCGATACACCCCCTATACTTATGGGTCATCATGGTGGTGAGGAGGAAGGTCCTGATGAGGCTAACAATGGTGCAACATGTTTGTAGTAGGGAGACTCAAAACTTCTCCAGGAGTGCATCCACAGTGGTGATGTTTTCGCCCTTGTCTCTGCTGGTCGAAGGGCGACCACTCCCACCTTCCTCGCCGGCAACAACTTTTCCCGACCGGCGACTAAAGGTGATTCACAACCTCAAGGTAGTCATGCCAACTCGGAGGCCCTCTGGTTTCATCATAGCAAGCTCATGTCGATCCATCCCAAGTGGTTGTGTCCCCGGTGACGAAGCAGTCGGCTGTGCATCGAGGCAACATCGTGGTGGAGATGGAGCAGGACCCGATTGTGTTTTTCATTTTAGATCTAGGGTCTTTGTGTAAATTGTAAGGACATGGGTGTACTCTCCTACTTTCTGAAGGTCCTATGTGTAAATTGTATGTCCACTGCTGATAATGGAAGCTAGCTTCTCGGTCTTTTGGGACCTACCCCCTGTTAAAAAAAAGACAAGGAATGTCGGATGATCTTGGATTCTTAGCCTTGCTAGTTTGCTACAACCAACAGTGTATGTTACGTCTTGGTTATTGCTAAGCAACAACACTACAACCTTGCTCCATCGGACCGTGATCTGTATTTCGGTGGGTTAGTTAGTTTGGTAATTATGAGGTGGATTATTCTGGCGGATGTGGTTGCTTGGGGAGGGTGTTGGTGTGAATGTGCCTGATTTTGGTGTGTTGTTGGAGTTGCTGGTCGGTGTGGCCAAGGGATGGCGATAGGTAAAAGTGCATTTGCGGTCTTGGTGACTCGCCATGTTGTTGGGGACGGAGCAGGGGCTCGTGACAACACCCCCTTCCCATCCCGCGACCCTCAGATGGTGCTTGTTTGGCAACATGGTTCAATCCGGCCAATATCCCCTTTGCCAACTGACATCCATCGACAAATAGGAAGTTCCTGGCGGTAGTTTGGCTTCTCTTGGTGCTTCTTTGGTTGTGGTGTGTTTGACAAGTATTCAACTGTTGATTTGGTGATGCAGCTCCTATCGCTCTTATACTCTAGCATGTTCTTCTGTTGCTTTTGCTCCGCCACCAAGGGAGCACTACAAAAATACCCCCACCCCCTATGCGCGTGCGCGACAAATTTTTGGACGACACAAGTCAAAAGTACCTGCCAAAGTTTTTTACCCAATGGATAAGTATTCATGGCACCATTTTTAGGTGGCGACTATGTATAAACTAGCCACATATTAGTGCCATGGTAGGTGAATGGGGAGGCCGACACAATTTAATTCTGTAGTAGATGGATGGAGACTTTTATTAATTAGTGTGTCGTACATTGTACGTGATGCTTACAAGATGCCCACCTCACATTGAGTAGTCAGGCTTATCTCACTAAATGACATGATCCACCACTAGTGAGACTGGGCTTTATATCTCCTCCTATGCCTACCGTAACCACACTCTTGATCTAGTCCTACTACTCCTAGTTGCAGTATTCTCCACAATCTCTCTTGGGGAATCTACAGTGGTTGGCGGCGATGGCGGTTGGGACACAAAGCCGAATGGTGCACCAAGTTTATATGTTTCTTTTATCTTGTTTGTGGGTTTTAGTTCTTGATAGTTATAATTGATCTCTCTATTAAACACCACACGTAATTTGGGGATCTTTATCTTATAGAGTCGCTCCGATTGGAGAGATGTCCTCCAATGTTTTCCTCGTTGTTGCAATTATGGCGGGTATGATTTCAAGTCGCGGTGCTGTGTCACATTCTCGAGTGTTAATGTTGGTCGTAGGTTTCTCGAGTGCCACCACAGATCCCTGATTTGTGAGGCATCATCACCTATAAACCCATCTACTCATGTGGGGAGGGACATTCTCACACGTACCTATGAGGAACTCTTTGGATAGCACCTGACTGAGCTCCACCCTTGCTTTGAGCACTCCTCATACTATAAGGAAGAACACATGACAATAGGGTCTTTACCGGTGACATCCTGGGCCTGAACCTAGCCATACCCTTATGTTCTTGTGATTCATATTCTTCTGTGCCACCCATTAGTACTTGGCTCATACCGACCTACCAACCTATTGTTCGAGTAAAAAAATGACACTAGTTGTCTTCCTTATTCGTTGGTAAAGACATGTGAAATGCAAGGTTTAGAACCTTGATGGTCGGTGTCAAACTTTCCAGGTTTATGTCCTTTTGGTCAATGTCATAGTTTCCAAGTTTACTTCATTTTGGCACGTTGTGTAACATGTCACAAACAGATTTGAAATGACATGTTAATGCTCATCTCTTTGAGCTATATTAAACAAACTTGTTTCAATTACTCTGGCTATGGGGATGCATACTTATGTTCCTAAATGCTTTTGTCTCGAAAAAAAATAAAAAGTCGATTCTTACTTTTAGGTTATTCACATTATAGAAAAAAATTGCATATACCAGGATCACTTAACTTTGAATTTTCGAGGCAACAAACATTGCACATCTTGAGAACATTGATAGCCAAATCTTACAACAAGTTCACAGGTACCATTGTTCATTATATAAACAGACTAGCATAGATCATAACGGAGATTAGCAATGTTCATTACACACCAAAACGATTAACATAGATCGTAAATGTGCATCGTTTCTTCTGAATGACCACGACACACACCACATAGACTAACATTGTTAGAGATGGTCCATCATTTCTTTAGAATGAAAACCCCGGACACTAAAGAAACTAACTCAAGTCAATCTTTAGAAGAAATTAACACCACTTCTCTCATTTCATCTAACAATGAACTCATTTTCTCCATTAACATCACATCATATGAACCCTTAGCTATTGCTGCTCCTTCTATTGTTGCACATTCGACCTTTCTAATTAAGCATCACCTCCTCCCTTCTGTCCTTGACCGTCCTAGTGCATCAACAACAATATCTCCTCGTGGGTAGTTGTGGTCAATCATATAACAACAAATATACTCAAGTTCCTAATATCAGGAATCACAACCGTGCTATCAAACTAAAAGCAAACAAAGTAAAAAATGGGATCTTTACACATACAATTGTTACTATTCAAAAAATCTCAAAATGTATCCAAAAAGACAATAACATTTGAGTTTAGAGACCTAACCCATGCTTTTGGCACTGCTAGATTCTCCGGTCGTCATGCTACGACATCCCCGATAGGTACAAGTTCACCATCCTACCACAGTTGGGGCGGGGGATGAAAAGAATGGAGGGATGTAGTGGCAAAGCACACAACTGCTTGTCATGTCGATGAAGCTTTGTGAAATATCGCAGACTCCATCGATAGTGGGGAGAAGAGATTCACTATCTTCTAGATCGGAGGGGATTTTTCTGGTTATGATTTGAGAGAGAGAGGGGTAGAGAGATGTATAGCGTGGCCCGCCCTAATGTAGTCAACGTCACTTTTGCACATATCCCCTGCTGTATATGGGTCCTCTTTAAATTATCCGTTATGTGTGTGTGTGGGTCTCTTGGCTACCATGTTGAGAAATAAAACACGCTCATGGCACCAGCTCTATGAGCATACAATTCGTGTTTGGTTACAGTAAAGTGATATTTCTAAATAACGGCATGAACCTACCCTGTATTTTATTCATTACACATAGCTACGTAATTTTATACTTCCGTCCCAAAATAAGTGATTTGGATTCAACTAGATTTGGATGTATCTAGGTACGCTTTAGTATGTAGATACAGCGAATCTAGACAAACTCAAGTCACTTATTTTGAGAGAAAGGGAGTAGATAGCAGCCTCAATAACGAAAATCATGCATGAACCACGAGCAAAAGCATGACTTAGCGGGATTGGTGTCATTTTTTTCGTCGGTAAGAGTGACTACATGCCTGTTTGTTTGGGCTGTGGCTGGCTGTGCTGCTGTGTAGGGAAAGCTGCTGTGTACGGAAAGCTTTTTCTCTGAGTTTGACTGTTTGCCAACTTGGCTGGCTGTCTGGCTGTGTGCTGAGGAATTGTCTATAATGTCCATGCAATTCGTATAACACGTATAATTCACTATTGATGTTCATAAACGCATATGTCATTATTAAATACCATATGTCACATATTGGTTTGTCCAAAATATATATCCGACCATTACACAAATAAAGATAGCTATGTAATGAACATAGATACTTTCACACCGATCGAACCGATTATCTTCTTCTAGCATTGTAGAATACAGTAGCGACGCGATCACGCATTGAGTTCATGTCTATTGTGTCTAGTCCACTCGGAGTGGTATCACCGACTGATGTTACCGACTGCCTTTGGACCTTAGGAAGGTAGTCCTCATCTGCATCACACCGATCAAACTGCTTGTCTTGTAAGTTGGAGTCTCTAATGAAATTGTGAAGCGCTATGCAAGTAAGAATAATTCTTTTCTAAGTAACAAGACCGTAAGAAGGAATATACTTCAATATGCGCCACTTGTTTTTCAATATACCGAAGACACGCTCGATAGCATTCCGGAGCGATGAGTGTAGATAGTTGAAAATCTCTTCCCTATTTGTTGGTCTCCCTTCTCGACGAAAATCGGGTATGTGGTATGTGTTATACTTGTATGACGCTAAGAATCCTTTTCTATTTGGATAACCAGAATCAACAAGGTAATATGTATCTGTATGTGTACCATGTAGACAAAGATATAGAATATTACCACCAGGAGGGGTCGAGAACTCTATTGGATACTTCTCAATGGAGCGTTGTAGAATGCGTGTATCATGCGCCGAACCGAGCCATCCAGCAACAACAAAGGTGAATCTAAAATTGAAGTCACATATCACTAGAATATTCTGTGATGTGTAACTATGCCTTCCTGTATGGTTAACCGCCTCTTCTGCAGGTACTTCAACTGAAATGTGCGAGCCATCTATGATGCCAATGGCATATTTGAAATGAGGCCAAAAGCGTGCATCTTGAAGTCTTGGATGCACATCCTTGAAATCTCGATCCACTGGCTTTATGTTATCCTTACCCAAATTGTACAAGCAATCCAAAACCATGTGGAACTTCTATGAATTGTTTCAGTTGAACGAGTAAAATGGTTCTCAACTTTTGTGCAATGCATGGAACACATCAGGGTACATTCTAAACATTCCAAATAGAGAAGGAATAGGAAGTTTTACATCATAATGGTTCACAAGTTTTTCAATAATCACAAATAGTCTCAACATTCTAAATAGAGAAGGAATAATAACCAGTAGTCTCCAATTGATACATAGTACACGTAAGTTCTGCAATGATAACAAATCAATTTTACATCTACTTGTTCATCTCATCATGCGTCCTCTGGAGCCAATTGAGCCTGCCCTCAGTTATTGCAAATGCTGCGAACACCTCTCTATGATCCTTGTTCATAGCTAGCTTGCTTGTAGTGTACATGATAGTAGTTCCTTCACTCACTCCACAATCTCGAACCATCCCTAAAAACTCCTTCATAGTTGGGACGTGATCATTGAGCATTATTGGAGCTTCCTTGCCATTTCCTTCTTCCTGACCTGCAATAGCAGCTGATTCTCCAGTGACATGTGCCTTCCTAGACATAACATCATGTTGTTCCAAGTTGGGAGGTGGCCCATTCCTAAATTTTGCATGGTCAGGGCGAATCTGAAAATAAGAACATAAAAGAGAGATCAGTTCGATGATCAAAATAACAAATACAAAGAATAGGCTGCCTAGAAAATGGTAACTTACAGCTAGGTGATTCTTTCACCAATCATCATCTGCATCCATAGTTTTTGTTACAGGATCCCAACCAAGCCGGGTCGTATTTTGCAGTTCCATCCATCCCGTGTAATTCTTCTTTAAAGCATCCCATTTGTTCTTGAATTGCTTCTGCGTTAATCTTTCTCCTGTTTTTGCGGCAAATTTATCTCCAAGATTCTTGTACCCCTTTCTACTCAAGCAACCCCATCCCTATTGTTGTCGTTCACTTCCTCCATACAAATGGCACAAAAAACTCTAGTATGGTATGGATCCCAAACCATCTTCGACATTTCAGCAAGACCAACACGTAGCAATACTACAACAAGCAACATAATTTCAGCAAGACCAACATGTAGCAGCAAATAACCTCACATTAGTAGCAGCAGACATCATCAATTGTACATAAGTTCCACATCAAGTGACATCAAATTTTCGAGCAGCAGCAAACATCACCAATTGTACATCAAGAAATACATGTATGGAATTTTATAGCACTACAATATCAAACAACATCAAAAACCATAGCCTAGATTAGCAGTACCACATCAACGAACATGAAATTTGATAGAATAACCATGGACAGAGAGCCTCACTGATGGACAGAGACGAGGTCGACCTGGGAGGAGGTAAGGTAGTCTTGGCGGCGGTGGAAATCGGGCGGGGACGTGGATGACGTGCCTGAGCGGGGGACGAGGTCAGGCGGCGGAAGGAATCTGGCGGCGGCGAAAGGCTGGGTCGAGGGGAGGAGGTCCGACGGAGGGAAGGTACTCCGGCGGCGAGGAGGTGGTCCTGCGACGGGGAGGAGGTAGGGGAGGAGGCAGGCCGGCGGTCGGTCTCGGGAGGAGACAGTGGCGGCGCTGCACGAGCAAACCTATCGGCTCGAGAGCGTCATGTGCGGTAAATTTTCTTCTCTTTTTTTACCAAGGGATATGTTGGGCTCGACCGGGGGTGGCATTCCAGTGTAAATTGAGCCGAATGATATGTCCAAACAAGAAAACGTTTCGCTGGGTAAAGGGCAAAGCTGCGGAAAGCACCACCACACGTGCTTTCCCTGGGACGCCTGTTTCGTACAAGTACTTCGGGAAAAGCCCAACGCGTAGCTGTCCGTTTGTTTCGTTTTTCTGGCTTTTTTCACTGGAAAAAGTAGCAAAAACCCAAATAAACACCCCTACTAAGCACAGGTGAAAGTGCATGCTTATCCTGCTTATCCTTTGTACCTAGACATGGCTCGTTAGACAAAGCCCAGGTTGCTATTGACTACACTGGACCTTCTTGTTGGGCTGATAGCACCTGGCCTAGTGTCGCTCCTAATGTAGCAAGTAGTAGAAACTTTGCATCTGCTAAAAAAAAGTAGAAACTTTGCAAAATGGTGCTGTACCGTTTGCATCACAGTGCATGGTCCCTATTATTATAATTTTCAACCATTGTAAAAACATAGCTATTTTTTCCACCAAAATTTTGAAAATTTAGTAATTTCTGTAAAAGCAAAAAAATTGCATTATGTTCAAACTTTTCAGGGAGAGATGAATGTGAGCCAATGATCGAACATAGTTAAAGATCTTGTTAATTTCCCTCAACTTTGGTTGAATTTCAATCAAATTCAAGTGACAATCCATCTTATCTTCCCAAACTGAACACCTAACGAAATTCACTGATTCCACTGATATTTCCAAAATCAAACACGGAAACAAAGACTTGTGCCTCACACATCACACATGTGTAAGCGCCATGCCACATGCCGAGGAGGTTATGAATGATATCATCACAGCGGCGTATGCAAGCCATTAAATATTAATCTTTTCCAAGCTAGTTCTTCAGTGTATATTACTCCCTAGTCCCTACACACCAAAATATATCTAGATACACATCCTCGAAATAGGCTTTTGTCCCGCTATATTAATATAGCAACCATACCATACAACCAATGACAGTCTCGAAACGAAGAAAATGCTGGGGCAACAACAAACACAGGCCCAAAAAAATGGAGACTAAGGTGGATCGACTAAACGATGGTGACCCACAGCCGCTGCGCCCTCTGAATATGTACCACCATAGTCCTAGCATCGAAGCGTCAAGTGCCAAACAACACCTTCAACAAGGAAAGCGAGACGCTTGCTGTCCGGACCAATGCTCCTAGGGTTTCCCCCATGTAACATCCCAAAATTTCAATCCAAGCTTATCAAGATCAAATCATCCCAAAATAGGGTTAACAAAAACTTTTTCAAAGTTAAAATGAAAGCATTCATATATGTGTGCATTTAAAATAGGAGTTGTTTGATTTGCCATGATTGAGTGATGCAATGCTTGTAAAATGTTTCTTAGGTGATTTAAACATCATCTACATCATTCCCAAACTTGTCCTAAAGAAAATCAAATAAAAAAGAATTAAAAAGGAGGAATGCTTATTTTGGAAAATTTTACTCTCATGCCTACTTTGGCTATTCCTAGCACTCATTTCTTAACCTAAACAATTCTTGATGTTTGTACCCCTTGCTAGTACACATAATGAGGTGCCAAGGCTCACCTTTTGTTCTGCTAAAAACTTTCTTTTACTTATTTTAATTGGCATTTGAAAATTGAATCTAATGCATATGCATAGATCACCCCTATTTCAAAACCCATCTATTTGAGCTCCACTTTCAAAACCCTTGCAACCAGAGACTACCTAGCACTAGTGGAGATCACTCAAAAAATTTGAAACCAAAATTCAAAACTTTT
This sequence comes from Avena eriantha, assembly GCA_910589775.1. Lineage (NCBI taxonomy): Eukaryota > Viridiplantae > Streptophyta > Magnoliopsida > Poales > Poaceae > Avena > Avena eriantha. The sequence goes on from OU342743.1 coordinate 552,887,388, forward strand.
TCTCTTTCTGCCATTTCATCAAACACCTTGCTGGCAAGATCATATTGGCCAAACTAATACTGTTTTGGGTTGATTTTGTCTAGCAATTGTAATGTGCTTTGATCATCTTTGTCCCCCTCAAGCCTGACCAGACCCACACCAGCCTCTCCCCTACCCCCTAGCTGCACTGCGGTGCCATGCCGAGCCACCTCTCGCCGACCGACCGTGCACTCGCCGCAGCAGCCCTCTCCCGCCTCTCTCTCCTTGTCTAGGAGGTAGCTCACACCTCACCGCCACCCCCTGTCCCTTGCCCGAGCCCAGCCGTGCAGTGGACCACTGGGGACAAACCGCGCCCAGTGCCACCGCACCATGCCGGTGCCACCCCCAGAGCGCGATCTGTCCCCGCTCGCACAGACCGCCCCTTGGCAGCAGCCCGCGCCCACCACTCCGCCTCGACCTGGAGAACACCCCATACACCCCCGCTGGCCGCCCAACGCCTCACAGCCACCGCTCGTCGTGGACACCGCCGCCTCTGCCGCTCAGAGCGCCACCTCGCCCAGACCACGTGCCACCGCCCCTACGGCCGCATTCAAGTTCTAGAGCACCGCTAGGGAACCGCACGTCGATCGCCACCCGCAGCCATGCCTCTACCCCGTCGTAGCCATGTCGCCACCGTCGACTGCCCATCCCGCTCGGTCTCACCGTCGGGCCTATAAAAGGAAGCCTCCCCAGCCTCTTCTCTCCACACGATTCCACTCCCCTCAGCTCTCTGAACCTCACCCACCTCTAGCCGGAGAAAGACGAGCTCTGTCTCGCCGGAATTGGAGCCGGAGCAGCCGCAGCAGGAGGAGAAGGGCGCCGCTGATTGCGACCACCCCAAGCTCCACCGCAAGCACGCCTCGCCTCGCCGTCGTCTTCCACGTCGTTTGCCCGCCTCGCCGACCCCGTTGGAGCCCTGGTACGTCCTCAGCAGACCCCCACCGAGCCGCTAGGGTTCGAGCTCGCCGACGACCTGTTCGTCGTCGACGACGACCCTCAGCCGTAGATTCCCCTTCTAATCCTACGGCCCACAGCGTGCGTACCATTTCACGTGTTAAATGCCGCTGACAAGCGGGACCCCCTGTCAGCTGAGCCCCGCGCCGCGGAGCGCCAATGGGCCGGCCCAAGTCTTTTCCCGCGCTAGCCCACCCATTCAAATCTGGATTTTTCTTTTTAGTTAAATCTAGTTTCTGTCCCCTATTTTTAAAATTCAATTCAGAGAGATTTATAAACCCAAATTGCATGAAACTAATTTTTTCTGAAAGGTATTGAAGTGATCTATCCAAGCCCATTGGATCTAATTCAATTAGAGTTATAGAACTTTCCTAATAAAAATAAGAAAACATAAGCATTTGCAACTTGTAACATTTTTATAAAATCAACCAAGTTAGCTTTTGAGTTGATTTCAACTCTCAAAAATCACATTTCATCATATCTATCCAAATAGGTAATAATATTAAGGTTTACATGCAGTGACTTTGGACTAGTACCAAAATAATGCTATATAGGCTTTTCTAGTCCCTTTAAATCATTAAATAATAAACTTAAACTAAAGTAATATTGATCCAACCTTTAAATCTCATTCCCACATGTTAGAATATGTGGTGATGACATGTGTCAACATGATCCCATGTTTTAAGTGGTGAATATTAAATCTTAGTTAATTTTTCAAAGACTAGAAATTACTTTTCTAAAATAAAAAGGATGAAGCTATTGAAATTAAACTTGTGATGTTTGTGATGATAATAGATCATCAAATGTGTGTCTTAGAATGCTACTTAGCCTAGTTAAGTACTGTTTGGTGATTGTGCACTCCCTCTGTATTTATAGACGATAGTACCGACCAAGTCTACGAGGAGGAGGAGTTCTACCAAGAAGAAGAAGAAGAAAACTTCAACCACTGCACCAACCAAGGCAAGCTAGCACTATCCAAGATTAACCCTTGCAAGTGGTACTTGCAAGCCACCCTTAACAATGCAAGTTAACACTTGCAAGTTTAGTGTTTAGCAAGTTAGAATCAAACTAGATGGTTTAGCAAGGATGCCTTAGGCATGCTTTGATCACATCCCCCCTTTTGACTATTAGTACCCCAAGTCTTACTTATAAGTTGTACCCCTCTTAAGTTATACAAAGTTCTTTACTTGTTTAGAAGGTAGCATAAAAAGTATAAAACTTGACCTATTTAGAACCCCTTTAGATGTCATTCTATGGCATGAGATTGAACCCATCTTATCCACCTTAGTGAACACTCTTAACTTAGTAGTTTAGAGTAGATCAAAAACTTGAGTCACTTTAGATGGGAACACTTGGTGAAAATGAATTATGGAAACCTTGGAATGATGAGTCATTCCATTGAGATGTTTTGACATGTGTTGAGAAACACAAATGGTTGATGATGATGAAAATGTTGAGGCATGAGCCTTAACCCTTTTATAAAACTGATGGTTGGATTCGGATGCGATACCATTCCAAATTTGCCGTACAACCACATTACCTGAATTGGGTAAGGCTTAGCTGGAAATTTATATACATTAGTATTAGTTCCCTCACGGGAGAGGTTTGAGCCGAGGCTACCCCTCAATGTTGTCCACCTATGCAGTGCCCAAGATGACTGATGGTCATGGTTGGGAGGCCATGCTCATAGGAGAGGTGCTTATACTAGGGTGTGTAAAGGGAAGGTTATGTTTGATTATCTGCATACTAAGTATGATGATTAAGGGTTATTCCTGATAGATGTATCGAATCTTGTGGTGAAAGTATACCACCTCTGCAGAGTGTCAAACTATTCGAATAGCCGTGTCCATGGTTATGGACAGTTGGAATGGCCATACTATTTCGTTGTCAGATGTTTTCTAAATAACTTGATATGATGGATGAATATTGACTTGACCACAACATGGTTGTGTTATGACAATAGCTTCCCAACTTAAGTGATTCTAAAACTTTACTTTATCTTTCTTGGTTTCTGAACTCAGCTTAGGTTTCAAACTTAACTTTATAGTTACACTATGATTTAGCACTATAACTTAGACTTATAATACTTGTAGTGGTAGTTTGCGAGTACTTAAAGAGTACTCATGGCTTTTGTCCCTAGCTATTATCGTGGCCAGACTATGAAGGAGATTATCAAGAGGATGGTCATCAGGACGGCTATGATGACTAGGACTATCTGCCTTCGTCAGCATTGCCTGTGCCCCTGAAGATGGACCCCACCGCTACGCTATCTTTTATTTCCGCTGCTTGTTGTATTAGGACTGGATCATGAGATCCTTATTTGTGTAATACCTTATGTATGGTTTGTAATGGATGATGTACTGTGATATCCAATCCGTTATGTCTCGGAAAAATGGTAATCCTGGGATTGCGAGGTATGGCATAACGGGCATCTGGGATTAAAAACCCGGGTGTTAACAAGTTGGTATCAGAGCCATCCTGACCATAGGAGACCCTAGTTAGAATGGACGTTCAAACAAAAACTTAATTTAAAAACCAAAGTGAGTATTTATGAAAAACTATCCCTCTCTTACCCTTGTGGATTCTTTCTCAAAAATTCATGTTCCTCAAAATTCTTACACTACTACTTAAAAATTTGACACACTTGATCACTTCACTAATCTCCTCATCCTTAATTCTTGTAGATGGAGACTCAGTTCAGCAAGTTTTACCAGTTGGGAAACAAAGGTTAGCTGTTTTTCGAGAGGGATCTGGATTCACTGTTAGAGTTACTGGGACGCCCGCATCCGGAGTTTCTTGGAGCTCAACTTCTAGGACCCCCAGGAGGAGACCTACAGTGGCTAGTCACCACAGATCTTAGAGGAAGTATTGAAGCACCAACCTCTGGAAGAATTTAGTTCTCCGTGAGAGAGAACAACTGGCTAGATGGATTAGCCAGGGCAATGCATGAAGCTCTCGCACGTCTATGTGCCCTTAGCGTCAACAAGACCCAAGGAACCCGTTTTTCCCACTATGCAAGACGTGATTTCATGGGAATGCCAATGGAAATGCCGAGCCACCCCGAGTTGAGGCGTCAAGTGGAGAATCTCGACTTCTTGCTTCACGACAGACAGCAGGAACTGGACAATGCCAGAGAGTTAGCCAACCAGAACCGTGCCATTGCCGACCAGAAGGCCCAGACTTTCGCACTGCTTGTCCAAGACCGTTAGTCTCTTCGCCGCCAGTGTGCCAAGAAGGATCGCACCATCGCCTGTCTTCGCAAGAAGGTGGCCGACCTCGAGAAGACTGTCAAGGAGCAGGAAGCTCAGCTTGCAGCCAAGGAAGAAGAAGATGAGGGTGAAGATATCCAGGGAGACATGGATTCTTACCTCAGCAACGATGATGACTTTCTGGAGGAGGATGCCGTAGACTTCTACACGGATGATGAGGACTCTGACTTCATCGACGATGAGTAGATGCGCTAGAGCACTAACGTAGCCTGAGATGTATGATATCATTGTATCGTAGCTTACAAAATGGTTCTTCAAACCATCTGTTCTCCCTTTGATTGTTGTGGTGTGTGTTGTACCGTGTGCTTTCTTGCATGAATGAAATTTAAGTTAGTTGAAAAACCTGAGTCTAACTCAAAGTTTTAGCTTTGAAAACCCCAAACCATGAACCTTAGAATTTCCCTCTTACCCCTATATCTACCTCAATCTTCAGATGACTCGTGGAAACCAAGGAGGGAGCAGCTCGTCGCAAGACCCAATGCTGCAGATCTTGTAGAATCTCATCGCAGACTGTGAAGCAAGCAGGGCAGAATGCCAAGCCAACTTAGCAACACTTCAACAGATAGCCCAGATGGCTCTCAATAACCAAGGGCATGGAAATCAGGATCACCATGGATCCAAACTCAAAAACTTTCAGAACACTAATCCCCAATCTTTAACCAATCTAAGAACCCATAAGATGCTGATGACTGGTTATAGACCATGGAAAACAACCTCGAAGTTGCAGGAGTTGATGAAAATGAGAAAGTTCTCTTCGCCACCCACTATCTGGCGGGAGATGCAAGAGCTTGGTGGAATAGCATCCGCAATATGAACCATGGTCAAGTGATGACATGGGAAGCATTCAAAGTCAAGTTCAGCCGCACCCACATGCTGCAAGGTCTAGTCAACAGGATGAGAGATGAGTTCCATGAACTGAAGCAAGGAAGAATGGCTGTGGTGGAGTACCATGACAAATTTTTGTCACTTGCTAGATATGCACCTGATGAGATCAACACGGAGGCCAAGAAGAAGGAGAGATTCTTGAACGGACTGCATGATGAGATGCAGACTGTCCTCGTCAACATCCGTTTCCAGGATCTCGAAGAGCTAGTAGACTCTGCCATTCAGATGGAAGGGAAGATTAACCAGGCAAACGACAACCGCAAGCGTTGTATGATGCAGCAATCAGGATCCAGTAGTCACCAGAAGTACCGTCCCAACCCTTCACTAGGATATGCACCAAGGAACAACCGACCCCCAAATTCTCGCCCAAGCTACCCCAACCGTAGCGGAGGCAATATGAAGTCCAGAGGAAACAATCACAACTCCGGTAATGCCAACAATTTCAACCGTGCACCTCCCAAGAGCAACAACAACAACAACACTGCACCCAGAACTGGCAGCAATGCTGTACCTGTCGCAGTCAAGGACAAGTCCCAGATCACTTGTTTTGAGTGTGGAGTTAAGGGTCACTACTCCAATGAGTGTCCCAAGAAGACTGCAGCCAATGCCAATGTGAATGCCCCAGCTCAGCAGCATCGTCGTGTGCAACCAGCAAGGAGATTTGCCCCAGGGAACCCTCACAACCACAACGGCCGTCTCTTCCACATGAATGCAGAAGAAGCCTAGGAAGCGCCAGATGTAGTGCTGGGTATGTTTTCTGTCAACTCAGTTTTAGCAAGAGTATTGTTTGATTCGGGAGCATCGCATTCATTTGTCACCGAAGAATTTGCATGCACTAGTAAGATTCGCCCAACCAACCTGAAGCATGTCATGTTAGTTCAAATCCCCGGTTCAACTACAAAAGCTAGAAAAATTTGCAAAGCTGTACCTATTAGAAGACATGGGATAGATTTTTATGCCAACCTAATTGTACTTGGAACCAAAGGTTTGGAAGTAGTACTAGGTATGGACTAGATGTCAAGGCATAAAGGATTGATAGACTGTGCTAAGAAAGCCATCACCATGACCAGTAGTTCTGGAGTAATAGTAGAGCATATCTCTAAAACCTTACCCCGTCAATTCAAGTGCAACCAGAGTGTAGCCTTGCCCACATTGACCAACTCAGAGTAGTCTGTGAATACCCTGACGTATTCCCAGATGAATTGCCAGGTATGCCCCCGGATAGGGATATTGAGTTCATTATAGAACTAATCCCCGGAACTGGACCTATAGCCTAGAGACCCTATAGCATGAACCCATCAGAGTTAGTGGAATTGAAGAAGCAGTTGGATGCTATGCTAGCCAAAGGTTTTATTCAACCAAGTGCATCACCATGGAGATCACCAGTGTTATTCGTTGACAAGAAAGATGGAGGCAATCGTTTGTGTACAGATTACAGAAAGTTGAATGATGTCACCATCAAGAACAAGTACCCTTTACCAAAGATAGAGGATCTATTTGATCAGTTGACCGGAGCTCAGGTATTCTCAAAGATTGATCTTAGGACTGGTTATCACCAACTTAAGATTCGTGCAACAGATATTCCAAAGACCGCCTTTACTACTCGCTATGGTTTATACGAGTATACGGTTATGTCTTTTGGATTAACCAATGCCCCTGCTTATTTCATGAATCTCATGAATAAGATCTTTATGAATTTCCTAGATAAGTTTGTGGTTGTGTTTATCGACGACATCCTTATCTACTCCAAGTCAGAAGAAGAGCATGAGCAACATCTGAGAATCATCCTAGAAACCCTGAGAGAGCATCAGTTATATGCCAAGTTCAGCAAGTGTGAGTTTTGGCTGAAAGAAGTAGGATTCCTAGGACATATTGTGTCTGCCGGAGGAGTCTCTGTTGATCCCGCCAAGATCACAGATGTCGAAGAATGGGAAGTCCCAAGCACTCAAACCCAAGTCCGTGCATTTCTCGGATTAGCGGGATATTACCACAAGTTCGTAGAAGGATTCTCGAGCATAGCCCGACCAATGACCCAATTGTTGAAGAAGGACAAGAAGTTTGAATGGATAGACAAATGTGAAGCCAGTTTCCAGGAGCTGAAGAAGAGATTGATATCAACCCCAATTTTAGTCATGCCAGACATCAAGAAGCCGTTTGATGTGTATTGTGACTTATCCAAGATTGGTCTCAGATGTGTATTGATGCAAGAAGGCAAAGTCATCGCTTATCTGTCTCGACAACTGAAGAAGCATGAGCAGAACTATCCGACCCATGATCTTGAGCTAGCAGCTGTAGTTCTAGCACTGAAAACATGGCGTCATTATTTGATGGGTAATCGCTGTGAGATTTACTCAGATCATAAGAGCTTAAAATATATCTTCACTCAGAAGGAGCTGAATATGAGGCAAAGAAGATGGATAGAGTTAATCAAGGATTATGACCTTGACATTCACTATCACCCCGACAAAGCCAATGTGGTAGCGGATGCTCTTAGCAGATTACCGTGTAAACTTAACACCATGATCAAGGAGAAGCAACCAAGTTTGTATGAGGAGTTGGAGCAGTTCCGGACTGAATTAGTTAGCAAAGGATTCTTAGCTAGCATTGAACTTCAACCCACTTTGATTAGCCAAATGAAGGAAGCCCAGAAGCGAAATTAAAGTATCGACGGAATCAAACATCGTATTGGTACAGGAAAGGTACCTGGATTCACTAAAGATGAAGAAGGAGTACTGTGGTACAAAGGACGTATCTGTGTTCCAGCAGATTCGGAGCTGAAGGAAGTTATCATGAAAGAAGCTCATGATACTGTTTATTCTGTCCACCTCGGAGGAACAAAGATGTATCAGGATTTGAGGAGCAATTTTGGTGGCACAAGATGAAGAGAGAGATCAGAAGCTACATCGCCAAGTGTGACATCTGTCAAAGAGTCAAAGCAGAGCATCAGAGACCTGCAGGACTGTTGCAACCATTGCAGATTCCGGAATGGAAATGGGATTCCGTCGGAATGGACTTTATCACCGGTTTACCTACTTCCAGTAGGGGAAATGACTCAATCTGGGTCATAGTTGATACACTGTCCATGGTATCCAACTTTATACCTGTCAAGACAACTTACCAGAGTGCAAAGTTAGCAGAACTGTACATTGCTAGGATTGTTAGTCTGCATGGAACCCCCAAGACCATCGTATCAGATCGAGGAACTTAGTTTACCTCAAGATTTTGGCAGAAAGTCCAAGAAGGATTAGGAACCAAGTTGAACTTCAGCACAACATATCACCCGCAAACAGATGGACAGACTGAGAGTCAACCAGATCCTAGAGGATATGCTTAGAGCTTGTGTGTTGGAATATGGATCAAAATGGGAAGACTACCTGCCTTTCGCAGAATTCTCATATAACAACAGTTATCAAGCTAGTTTGCATATGGCACCATTTGAATTCCTATACGGAAGAAAGTGTCGTACCCCTTTGAATTGGTCGCAAGTAGGAGAGAGTCAGATCTTTGGACCCGACATTCTCCGAGAAGCGGAAGAGAAGGTTCACAAAGTCCATGAGCACCTCAAGACTGCCTAATACAGACAGAAGAGTTATGCTGACAAGAGAAGGAGAGACCTGACTTTCAATGTCGGAGATTTTGTATATCTCAAGGTTTCACCATTGAAAGGAACTCAACGCTTTAGTCTGAAGGGAAAGTTAGCCCCCAGATATATCGGACCTTTCAAGATTCTGAACCGTCGAGGAGAAGTATCATATCAGCTGGAACTGCCTGAAGAGATGTCAGCCATCCACAATGTGTTCCATATCTCGTTACTTCGCAAATGTCTAGAAGTGCCCGAGAAGATGGAAGTTCTCAAGAACATCGATCACAGAGCTGTGGAAATCAACAATGACCTGACCTACAGGGAAGTACCCATCCATATCCTAGAAGAAGCCTACAGAACTACCAGGACCAGGAGTATCAAGTTTCTCAAGATCCAGTGGAGCAACCATACCGAGGAGGAAGCTACTTGGGAGCACGCAGATTACATTAGGACAGAGTTCTCAGATCTCTTTAGTTCCTAGTTTTCTTTGTAAATCTCTGGACGAGATTTTGTTTAAGGGGGAAGGTTTGTAATATCCCAAAACTTCAATCCAAGCTTATCAAGATCAAATCATCCCAAAATAGGGTTAACAAAAACTTCTCCAAAGTTAAAATGAAAGCATTCATATATGTGTGCATTTAAAATAGGAGTTGTTTGATTTGCCATGATTGAGTGATCCAATGCTTGTAAAATGTTTCTTAGGTGATTTAAACATCATCTACATCATTCCCAAACTTTTCCTAAAGAAAATCAAATCAAAAAGAATTAAAAAGGAGGAATGGTTATTTTGGCAAATTTAACTCTCATGCCTACTTTGGCTATTCCTATCACTCATTTCTTAAAAGAAACAATTCTTGATCTTTGTACCCCTTGCTAGTACACATAATGAGGTACCAAGGCCCACCTTTTGTTCTGCTAAAAACTTTCTTTTACTTATTTTAATTGGCATTTAAAAATTGAATCTAATGCATATGCATAGATCACCCCTATTTCAAAACCCATCTATTTGAGCTCCACTTTCAAAACCCTTGCAACCAGAGACTACCTAGCACTAGTGGAGATCACTCAAAAATTTTGAAACAAAAATTCAAAACTTTTTCTCTTTCGGCCATTTCATCAAACAGCTTGCTGGCAAGATCATATTGGCCTAACTAATACTGTTTTGGGTTTATTTTGTCTAGCAATTGTAATGTGCTTTGATCATCTTTATCCCCCTCAAGCCTGACCAGACCCACACCAGCCTCTCCCCTACCCCTAGCTACACTGCACTGCCATGCCGAGCCACCTCTCGCCGGCCGACCGTGCACTCGCCGCAACAACCCTCTCCCGCCTCTCTCTCCATGTCTACGAGGTAGCTCACACCTCACCGCCACCCCCTGTCCCTTGCCCGAGCCCAGCCGTGCAGTGGACCACCGGGGACAAACCGCGCCCAGTGCCACCGCACCATGCCGGTGCCGCCCCTAGAGCGCGCTTTGTCCCTGCTCGCACAGACCGCCCCCTTGGCAGCAGCCCGCGCCCACCGCTCCGCCTCGACCTGGAGAACACCGCAGACACCCCCGCTGGCCGCCCAACGCCTCACAGCCACCGCTCGCCGTGGACACCGCCGCCTCTGCCGCTCAGAGCGCCACCTCGCCCAGACCGCGTGCCACCGCCCCTACGGCCGCATTCAAGTTCTAGAGCACCGCCAGGGAACCCCACGTCGATCGCCACCCGCAGCCATGCCTCTACCCTGCCGTAGCCATGTCGCCACCGTCGACTGCCCATCCCGCTCGGTCTCACCGTCGGGCCTATAAAAGGAAGCCTCCCCAGCCTCTTCTCTCCACACCATTCCACTCCCCTCACCTCTCTGAACCTCACCCACCTCTAGCCGGAGCAAGGCGAGCTCTGTCTCGCCGGAATTGGAGACGGAGCAGCCGCGGCAGGAGGAGAAGGGCGCCGCTGATTGCGACCACCCCAAGCTCCGCCGCAAGCACGCCTCGCCTCGCCGTCGTCTTCCACGTCGTTTGCCCGCCTCGCCGACCCTGCTGGAGCCCTGGTACGTCCCCAGCAGACCCCCACCGAGCCGCTAGGGTTCGAGCTCGCCGGTGACCTGTTCGTCGTCGACGACGACATCCAGCCGTAGATTCCCCTTCAAATCCTACGGCCCACAACGCGCGTACCGTTTCACGTGTTAAGTGCCGCTGACAAGCGGGACCCCCTATCAGCTGAGCCCCGCACCGCGGAGCGCCACTGGGCCGGCCTAACTCTTTTCCCGCGCTAGCCCACCCATTTAAATCTGGATTTTTCTTTTTCGTTAAATCTAGTTTGTGTCCCCTATTTTTTAATTCAATTCAGAGAGATTTATAAATCCAAATTGCATGAAACTAATTTTGTCTGAAAGGTATTGAAGTGATCTATCCAAGCCCGTTGGATCTAATTCAATTAGAGTTATAGATCTCTCCTAATAAAAATAAGAAAACAGAAGCATTTGCAACTTGCAACATTTTTATAAAATCAACCAAGTTAGCTTTTGAGTTGATTCCAACTCTCAAAAATCACATTTCATCATATCTATCAAAATAGGTAATAATATTAAGGTTTACATGCAGTGACTTTGTACTAGTACCAAAATAATGCTATATAGGCATTTCTAGTCACTTTAAATCATTAAATAATAAACTTAAACTAAAGTAATATTGATCCAACCTTTAAATCTCATTCCCACATGTTAGAATATGTGGTTATGACATGTGTCAACATGATACCATGTTTTAAGTGGTGAATATTAAATCTTAGTTAATTTTTCAAAGAGTAGAAATTACTTTTCTAAAATAAAAAGGATGAAGCTATTGAAATTAAACTTGTGATGTTTGTGATGATAATAGATCATCAAATGTGTGTCTTAGAATGCTACTTAGCCTAGTTAAGTATTGTTTGGTGATTGTGCAATCCCTTTGTATTTATAGACGATAGTACCAACCAAGTCTACGATGAGGAGGAGTTCTACCAAGAAGGAGATGAAAACTTCAACCACTGCACCAACCAAGGCAAGCTAGCACTATCCAAGATTAACCCTTGCAAGTGGTACTTGCAATCCACCCTTAACAATGCAAGTTAACACTTGCAAGTTTATTGTTTAGCAAGTTAGAATCAAACTAGATGGTTTAGCAAGGATGCCTTAGGCATGCTTTGATCACACCCCCTTTTGACTATTAGTACCCCAAGTCTTACTTATAAGTTGTACCCCTCTTAAGTTATACAAAGTTCTTTACTTGTTTAGAAGGTAGCATAAAAAGTATAAAACTTGACCTATTTAGAACCCCTTTAGATGTCATTCTATGGTATGAGATTTAACCCATCTTATCCACCTTAGTGAACACTCTTAACTTAGTAGTTTAGAGTAGATCAAAAACTTGAGTCACTTTAGATGGGAACACTTGGTGAAAATGAATTATGGAAACCTTGGAATGATGAGTCATTCCATTGAGATGTTTTGACATGTGTTGAGAAACACAAATGGTTGATGATGATGAAAATGTTGAGGCATGAGCCTTAACCCTTTTATAAAACTGATGGTTGGATTCGGATGCGATACCATTCCAAATTTACCGTACAACCACATTACCCGAATTGGGTAAGGCTTAGCTGCAAATTTATATACATTAGTATTAGTTCCATCGCGGGAGAGGTTTGAGCCGATGCTACCTCTCAATGTTGTCCACCTATGCAGTGCCCAAGATGACTGATGGTCATGGTTGGGAGGCCATGCTCATAGGAGAGGTGCTTATACTAGGGTGTGTAAAGGGAAGGTTATGTTTGATTATCTGCATACTAAGTATGATGATTCAGGGTTATCCCTGACAGATGTATCGAATCTTGTGGTGAAAGTGTACCACCTCTGCAGAGTGTCAAACTATTCGAATAGCCGCGTCCACGGTTATGGACAGTTGGAATGGCCATACTGTTTTGTTGTGAGATGTTTTCTAAATAACTTGATATGATGGATGAATATTGACTTGACCACAACAGGGTTGTGTTATGACAATAGCTTCCCAACTTAAGTGATTCTAGAACTTTACTTTATCTTTCTTGGTTTCTGAACTCAGCTTAGGTTTCAAACTTAACTTTATAGTTACACTTAGATTTAGCACTGTAACTTAGACTTATAATACTTGTAGTGGTAGTTTGCGAGTACTTAAAGAGTACTCATGGCTTTTGTCCCTAGCTATTATCGTGGCCAGACTATGAAGGAGATTATCAAGAGGATGGTCATCAGGACGGCTATGATAACTAGGACTATCTGCCTTCGTCAGCATTGCCTGTACCCCTGAAGATGGACCCCACCGCTACGCTATCTTTTATTTCCGCTGCTTGTTGTATTAAGACTGGATCATGAGATCCTTATTTGTGTAAGACCTTATGTATGGTTTGTAATGGATGATGTACTGTGATATCCAATCCGTTATGTCTCGCAAAAATGGTAATCCTGGGATTACGAGGTATGGCATAACGGGCATCTGGGATTAAAAATCCGGGTGTTGACACCCCAACACACAGAGGGAACTAGACCTAGGGTAGCCACGATGCCCTCCAAGTGCCACCCGAAGGCGGTACCGCATCGGTGCTGGTTGAGCCGACAAGGATTTCCCTCCAAAAACCCCATCCATAACCCTCGGACGGTACGATGCACAGAAGCCCTACAGGGTCGAAGCTTCGAACTACCAAACTCGCCATCCACTAGCATGCGCCACTACGGTCATGAAGTCGCCATCGTCGTCTCACTGAAGCCAACGTCACGACGCCTGCACGACAGAGGCGAACGATAACTCGAATTGGGGACAGTAGTACCATGACCCGGCGGGAGGGAGCAACCTCCACCCCCGTGGGGGTAGTCGACTGGATGAGGCAGCAGAGCACACCAGTCCCAGATGGGTCCAGCCGGGTCCAGTGGACCCGTAAAGCCCCCACGAAGCAAACCGCTCCCAAGAGGGTCCATCTGAGTCCAAATTAGGCCCGTAAAGCTCGCCGCCACGCTGCAACAAGTCATCCGCCATTGCCACCGTCCCCATCCTCGAGCTCACGGCCACCACCATCACAGGGCACACGGCCGACGTCCCAGATGGGGCCCGTAGCCCCAGATCTGGGGCGGACAGGAGGCGTCCCGCAGCCCTCTAGCATCGCTCTGCTGCAACACCCATGTGCTACTACGTCGCCAGCGCCACTGTGTCGTCGCTCCCGGCTGGACGGACCCTAGCAGCCAGGACAACACCAACCGTGGCCAGCAAGCTCCGCGCGCGCGCCGCCACGGGAGGGGAAAGGCAGGAGCCAGCCGCCGCCGGCTCCGCGTGGGCCTAGCCCAATGGCGGTTGCCGGCGATGGCAGGGAGGGGAGAAGGAGGTGGAGAGCCTAGGAGAGGTGGTGGGGCGGCGACCCCGTCGCCCACGCGGGGGCGAGGGAGTCGCGAGAGCGAGAGGGTCTGTCGGTTCCCATTCCCCCACCTCTAGATACACATCTACCCAGACAATGTTGAATCAATTAATTTGGAAAGGAGGTTGTACAAAACTATTCACGGCAGACCAAAAAACGAGAGTCCATCAACATCTAAGTGGGCCTAGATTTGTTATCTCTATGTCAGACCAAGCTGCCCGAACGGAAAGGTGAGCACTCAAAGGGGTAATGCGATCTATACAAAAGTAGCTGAATTAATTGATCCTGTTATAGGACAATGGGACCAAAGTTTGCTGAATAATCTATTCTCTCCTTTGGATATACAACGTATCCTGCAAGTTCCTCTTAACGTGGATGCTTTTGATGATTTTATTTCCTCGAAGGGCAACCGGTCAGGTATTTTTTCGTGAGATCGTCTTACCACATTGAGTGGCGTCATCAGTTCAATGGAATTACATGCCAATCTCTGGTTCAAGGAAACTCAATGGAGAAACCAATAGGCGAATTCTGTGGAAATTGAAGGTGCCGGCGAAGGCTAATTTTTTTTGCTGGCGGTCCATGCATGGTATATTACCCCTGAAGTCTATCCTTTTTAGTAGGCATATCAGAACATCGGCTCAATGTCCTGTATGTAATAAAGGCCCGGAAGATATGAAGCACCTATTGTTTCAGTGTCAAGATGCAGCCGCTCTATGGAAAGCTCTAGGTTTGGAGAACACGATCAATAATGCTTTGCTAGCTGACCTATCTGGCTCGGCAGTACTGGAAGAAATAGTACGTTCTGCACCATGCCATGCTCCGGATTATTCTAGCTTCAATCTTCAAGAGCTAGTAGCAATAACCAGTTGGTATATCTGGTGGATCCGCAGAAGAAAGACCCATGGTGAAACGGTTCCTTCGGTTCATAAATGTGCTACTTCTATTAGAGGCCTAGCTGCTAATTTTGCAAGAGCATCAACAGTTCATCCTGTTGTGGTCAAGAGGACATGGGAAAAACCTAGAACAAATTTTCTGAAGCTAAATGTCGATGCTTCATTCTCCATGGAAGATAAAGCTGGAGCTGCTGGGGCAATCATACGTGATTGTAAGGGTGATTTTGTTACTGCATCTTGTACATATATAACCCATGTGGCGTCGACATCGATGGGTGAGGCTATAGCAATGCGATATGGCCTGAAGTTGGCAGTATTGATGGGTGCTCATGCACTAGAAGCTCAGTCTGACTCCGTTGAGGTGATATAATATTGTTCTGGAGAGGTGCAGATGTGGAATGACGCTACCGCAGTTTATGCTGATTGCCTGACTAATACAGGTCTTATAGGGAAGGTTGAATTCACTCACTGCCTGAGGGATATAAATGAAGTTGCACACTTGATAACTAGGTCTTGCTTTGATTCGAAAATTACTTGTAATTGGTTCAATGAGCCCCTAGCTTTATTTTGCAATCCCTTGTAAATGATGTAATGATTGTGTGATGGGATGCAAGTTTCAGACGCACTCTTTTTCTTTACCAGGGTACCTAAGGGGACTGGAAGGTTTTAACGAGGCGGCTTGCATGCTTAATATATGATGTTTTACCTAAAAAAAAATCTTCCGCTCTAGTATGAGTTTCAATGTATACACATCAAATATTCAAATAACTCAGAGCGTCGAGAGGCATAACAAAATTTAAGACGTCTTAGATTTAGGCTAATCATAATGCTATGTAACTTAGACTAGTAATATGCAATTGTTACTAGTTCATGCTACTACCTTTATAGTGGGCAATAACATGTGTGTGATATCATGCAATGTCTAATTTATTAGGTGGCAGACTCATATGATCTTGATACGATTTATGGTAACTAGCTAAGTTACGCTAAATTACTATCTTCCTTTTTTTTCATTAATTATCATATCATGTCACCAATTTGGTTAGATAGTAGTTAGCATTGCATGAACATGCATATTTTTTGTTGGTTTTTTTTAGACGATGAACATGGATGCTGGTAATAGTTACTCAGCACAATAACTAGCCTTAGCAAATGATTACTCAAAGATTCTTGCACAAACATACAGGTTGATGGCGTACGTATACATATCCCGACCTTTACTAAACTTCCATAATATATCCAAAATCAGCTGTACACTGGTCATTACCTACGTAGTATTAAAGAGGTTGTACACAGGTTACATTCATGCGCAAGCATATATACTATATGCGCATACAAACATCATGCACACTGCTATGCAGTGCATGCATAATTGCATACCCGCATACCAGTGCAAGCGAGGTGATCGATGAAACCACCGCCTCCGGTTCAATCCCTTGCATTGTGTCATGGATCGCACCGGAAAAAGTCTTCATCTCCCAGCGAGTTCACCATGAATTCGAGGCTGCTCGGCGACGACGGAAAGCTGCTCGTGCCACCGCCGTGGCCGCCTCCCGCGGCCATGTCACCAAGCCCGCCGTAGTCCGGCATCGACCCTACGGTCGATGACGTCCTCCCGGCAGATCCCACCACGACGGCGAGCTCGTCCGTGTGCGCGAACGGGTCGGCGCCGGAGGTGCTAAACACGCCGTCGCTCGTGCACCAAGAGGAGGACATCTGCTGGGTAGCGGCCGCGCCCCTTTCATTGTCGGCCAGCTGAGGAAATGTCCGCGCGAAACTGACGAGGTTGTTTCTTCCGCGGTCGTCGTTCGCGGCCATGATGACCATCGGCGCCGTGGTGCAGGTGTGTTCGCCGTAGTACGTGATGGCGTACTTGGACGGATCGGTCTCGCAGGTTTGGACTTGCCTCTTGGCGTCGCAGCCTCTGTCTGATTTATGTGTGCATCTGTAATAGCTCCTGAAAGATCGAACCATGAACACGTACGCTCGTGATCTCATCCAGTTTCCATCGCAAATCAGAGGTGCGGCTGCACAAAAGAGAAATTGTGCTATTATCATGCTTCTCTGGAAACAACTCCTAAGTACATACCTTGCATGAGGTGAGTTTTGGATTTCCTTCTGCCCATATTTCCTCCATATGTGACCATCGATCAGCGTGTGAGTTACTCGTGTGCCAGAGGAGCGTTGCGACCTGCCATACGCTCACATAGCAAAATTAATGGAAAAATAATCAAAATGAGCATCGACGATCACACGGAACTGGTTCAGATGTGTGATATTCCGGAGTTAGGGTTTCACCTCCTGCTGAAGCTGCGTTTCCTTGTCCTCCTGGCCGAGCTCTCCGCCGTCGGTTTGAGTACTCCGTCGCCCGACCCAGCCGCCGATGCTCCTGCTGCGCAGCCCGTGTCCAACGCCGACAGAGCACTGGACAGCTTGATCAGCATCCCGTCCATCAACTCCGTCCACTCCGACGACTGCTCCTCCAGCCAGCCTTTGAGCCTTGTCGCGCCCTCGCGCACCTCCATCAGGTCATTCACCGCCACGGCCGCCCTCTCCGCCGGAACGTCTCCTCCTCCTCCTCCTCCTCCGCCACCGCCACCACCTGAAGATGACATGCAACTACAACACCGCTAGTACACCAAGATCCAGCTAGTGTGCAGCGTCCACTGCTATAAGCTTTGCGTATGCGTAGGGTTCGGTAATTAATTAGTAAGTTGTGGTGTTTGCTTGTGGGCACTACCATTCTTATCGCTCAGGTGGAAAAGTAGTAGGAAAACCGTAAAAGCAGTGAGGACGGCGGGCAGGACTGAGGAGGTGGAAACTGCATGGAAGAAGCATCGGGGGTGGGTCCCGAGTCCCGACGACCACCGGGTGGCCATGGTAGAATACTCGAATCAGACCAAGCAACAAAGGGAGACATGGCTACTAGTACTGCAGATATATTACGCAAGTCGTCATCGCCATGACACAGGCAGCGTGAGGTCACGCGTGCGTGCATGGCCTTGGACTGAATGGTCACTGGCAATGCCTAGGAAACTTCCTTCGACCCATCCCAGGGCCTCGCTGAGAAGGATCCAGTCAGCATTGCATGTTAGGCGCCGTTCGATTCTTTGCTTAGCGGCTGCAATCTCCAATTAGATTCTGTGCTTTCGGTGACAATTGCTGACTGCTACTTTGTCAGGGTGTGCTACTGATGCACCAATTAATCGAGCCGTGCAGCCGCCAGTTTGTGTACGCACATCGCTGTTCTTAGTAGGTCATATCTCTTGTTGAGAATTGGGGGACATCAAATGATTTAGAAATCATTCTAAGCTTTCTCCTCTGCTGAGTAGACACGCGGAAGTTTTCCACGCAGTGAGGACATAGCAACCACATATTACGGACTCCGTTCCAAAATATAAGATATTTTAGCTTTTGTAAAACGAATGTATCTGCGCTTTTTAGTCTGTAGATTCAGAAAAACGTCTAGAAACATAAAACATCTTATATTTTGGAATATAGGGAATACTTGGGAGAATTGGAGGGATTGCTCAAGAATTGCATGGGGTGGCCATGTCTCTTACCTCCATCGTAACCATGCAACCACATAAAGCCCTCGGCAACAACAAAAATGCCCTATGCATGGTTTCCCTCGACACAATCTTCGTCCGCAGACACATGGTGGAATCTGAGTCTCCTAGGCGCGTATCTATGTGTGTGTGGGGGGGGGGGGGGGGGGGGGGGTAGCCGGAGTTATATACCGATGGCTTGGCTCTCGGCTTTGAAGTCTATTCTAATTTTGGAATAAGTGGGATTTAATTTTGTTAGAAAAATAAGCGAGACCTCACTTGTCCCACTTAGTTTTTATAGTGAAGTGGAGTGGAGTTCCAGCGCGACATGGTGGCTCCCCGGTTCCACGGAGCGTGGTTTTTTAACTACCCCTCCGATCCAAATTAATTGACTTGAATTTGTCTAGATTCAGATGTATCTAGTATTAAAACATGTTTAGATACATCCGAATCTGGACAAATCCAAGTCAATTAATTTGAATCGGAGGGAGTACGAAAAACTGAGTCGGAGTTTTCAAAATATTCTAAATAAACACTTGGATGTGGTCAACAATAAAATCTACGGGTGTGCAAAATTCCAGAACAAACTATTTTGTATTTTAGGCCCAAAAAAATAACGAATTTAGTTTTTGTCGTCGTTGAACAATGTTAAACATTACGCTAAAGTGGGAATTTTGTCTTTTTGTGGAATTTTATATTTTTTGTGAGCCCAAATACATAGTATTTCAAGATAAAAAAAACTACACACTAGTATATTTCATGATTGGATACATATAGGTATCTTTTTTCAATTTTTTAATAAACTTTGTAATCAATTTTTTGGAGTTGATGACACGGCGATTGGCGCAAGGGAGGAGCATGGTGGCACCCACGATGCCCATGACAGCCCCAAGCTCCCTCGCCGCATCGCAGGTGAGCCTCGCCTGAAGTGAGAGGCCGGAGGAGACGATGAAGGCGAATGTCGCATGCCGGCGAGTGACATGCGAGAAGAGCGCGGGAAACTGCTATGCTCGTGAGCTGTCTCTCTTTTCAGCTCCCGGGAGGCTTACCGGATGCTCTCCCCGCGCCACGCCTTGGACAGGGTTGCTTGCAAGGCTTGGGATCTCCGCCTGCCCGCGAAGATGAAGATATTCTCGTACCACGCCGCCATCGACCACCTCAGCACGCGCCACAACCTCTTCTTCAAACACTGCGTGCCTTCTGACTCGTGTGCGGCATCCCTGACGCCTGAGACGGGTAGACACCTCTTCTTCGATTGCTCTCTTGCCTCTGACATGTGGAGGCGCCTAGGCGTCCCCATCTCGACCGGTGGTTTCTCCTTCTGGGACCTCGCTCCCCCATGGCCTGCCACACCCCATTTGGCATGCCGGTATTGCGATGATTTTGTGGTTGCTTTGGAAGGCGCGGAATGATATGGTTTTCAACGCCAAGACCTCCTCGGCGAGTACCGTCCTCCGTAGGGCCTCCGACGATCTCATGATTTGGTGATGGCGGTTCAAGGAGCACGATCGTGAGCACCTTGACACGCTTCTCTCTCTCGCCATATCCGCTGCTTGTACCCTTCTTGATTTTCTTGTATGTATGTGCATGTGCACCCTCTAGCTTTCCCCGTCCCCTTCTTTCCCTTGTAGTTTGGATTGACTGCCAAGTCTCAGCGGTGGGGTTCCCCGGTGAAATGGATCGTATGGGCACCTAGAGGAGGGGGGGGGGGTGAATAGGTGCTACACACTTTTTTAATTCTTTTTCAGTTTTAGGCTTAGCACAAAGGGTAAATTCTCTAGATAGACTATTGGGTGGAATTTCCCTATATGCAAACCTATCTACTAGCGAGTAAAGAGCGAGTGGAAGAGGAACGAGTAAACTGAAGTGAAGCACACAGAGACACATGATTTGTTTGACCGCATTTCCTTCCTTGTTAAGGGAAGTACGTCTGCGTTGGAGGGGTGGGCGGTACTAAGACCACCACGCCACAAAAGGCCTCACCCTGTTCTCCGATGGATCTCGCCACAACAGGCTTGATCCACCTTCCACTATCGGTACCCTTCGAGGCGGGCACCGAAGCCTTTACACAACTAGCGGGGCAACAACTCCACAACAACTTGGAGGCTCCCGAAATGACAACAAGCTGCCACAAAAACAAACTTATCAAATACAATAAACAAGATCTAGGTATTGACAAGAATACTAGATCAAGGATTTCTCCAATTGAATGGAGAGGAGTTGAAGCGCTTGATTCTTGATGATGATGAACTTCTCCTCCTTCAATTCCACCAAAGATCAAGACCTTCGGGTGGTTGAAGTGGGAGATCGAGATTTAGAGCTCTTGCACAAGGTCTGGTCAAATTCGAATGAATCAAGAGTTCTGAATGTTGGGGAAGAAGGGGTATTTATACCCCCTTCAGAAACTAGCCGCTGCAGCCTTTGGGGGCCGGATTATCCGGCCCAAGTGAGGGCCGGATTATCCGGTCTAGGGAAACTCTGCCCCAGACTCGGAATATCCGCTAGATAATCCGCCCCCCTCTCCGAGCGTCGCGCCGAGCTTTCCCTTGATGAACTTCTGGGGGCCGGATTATCCGGCCCAGTGCGAAGGCCGGATTATCCGGCCTGGGGAAGAAAAACCGCCCCAGTTCGGATTTTCCGGGAGAAAATCCGACCGGATACCGAGCGACGCGCCTTGGCTCCTTTTGCTCAAAAACTGGGGGCCGGATTAGCCGGCCCATGAGACACCCGGATTATCCGGCCTGGGGAGGAAAAACCGCCCCAGTTCGGATTTTCTGGGAGAAAATCCGACTGGACCCCAAACGACGCGCCTTGGCTCCCTTGAGAAATGAGGTAGGCCGGATTATCCGGCCCTTTGTGGGGCGGATTATCCGCCCCCCCTCAAAACTTCCTGCACACTTAGCACACATGAAAAGTCTCCATAGTATTGTTATCTAACACGCAAAACATAGGAAAACATGAAATGTTCTTTCAATCTCCCCCTTTTTGGTGTTAGATGACAATACCAGGATTTGCAGGAGAAAGACACAAGACAGACAGAGAAAACTTATGAAAGAGACTCCCCCTCAATGTGTGCATAATAGAGTTTTGCATTGGAATAAAAATGCACACAAATAGGTGAATCTATTCCATAGACATATGAGCAAAAACACATACCACCAAAGTAGAGAATAGGCATCCTTAACATAAATCACAATTATTACCGGATAACCAATATGAGCGCGCCTTCCGTAATATACCTCCAGCAATAGGATATGAATAGATAGATCCATAAGCACAGTCCATGATATGAAGTCCATAGGTATAGTATAATCTAGACAACCACAAAGAGTCTCAAACAACTAAATCACGAATTTAAAGTTTAACACTAAATGGGCATAAGCAGGAAATAACGAATAGAAAAATGCAAGTGCTTATGCCCGACCCATGCAAATCCACGGACAACCTAATAGAACTAGTTCTCCCCCTTTGGCATCGAGACACCAAAAAGGTAGAAGAGCGATGCTAGCGCCCCATGGGATCACTCATCGTAGTCCTCGTCCTCGTCCTCTTCTTCATGCTCTTCTTCATCCTCATCTTCAAGTTCCTCAGTGTCACCTTCCTCATCTTCATCAGCAGCGGGTGTAGAGGGGAATAAGTGACGCTCCAGCTCACCATAGTTCAGCCCGGAGGAAGAGTTCCACCGAGCATACGGAGTGGAAGGTGTAGGAGCCGGAGGAGCACCCGAAGCACCGGACACGTGGTGAAGAATGAGCTGCTGGGAGTGAGCCAACTCATGGCGCTGCCTGTAAGCCTCGTACTGACCCTTGGGCGTGTCCACGCCCATGCAGAGAATGTGACGCTGGAACTAGTTCAGTTGCTTGATCTCACGGGCCACGGGAGGTACAGGGGGCCTACGAGCATCCCTCATGAGGCCCTCAGGAGCAGAGGAGGGGTGAGAGGTCTTCCGAACCTTTTTGTATATCTTCTTGGCCTTGTGCACCGAGTCAATGTGGAACTCCTCGGCAGGAAGCAGGTGGCGGATGAGCATCATAATATAGGGCACATAGGGAATGGACAGACGGTTGAACATAGCATCACACAGCTCATGGTAAATGAAGTCCATGACATCCAACCTGTACTGCACTAACTCGTCCTCACAGGAGGCAACCTCATGAGAAAATTGAAGTAGCTGAACAAGGTGACCACGGATGCTGTCATTGTTGCTCCCACTCGGTGTAATAGAGTCACGGAAGAGACCCACTAATGCAGCATAAATGGGAGCAAGACCAGCCACAATACCGACAATGCCATTGTCCACAGTGCACGGAGAGAGAGCTGCATCCTTATTGGGCTTCAACTGAGTGATGATGCGGTGGCCACTAGCTCTATCCCTGCTGCGGAAGGAGTACCCCAGAACCTCAGCAAACACGTGAAAATCAGCAGTCATTGGCCTGTCATGAGTCATCCACTTCAAAGGAGCACTGGAGAGACATGAGATGGTGCAGCCCCATCCTCTCAGCCACATACATCGCATCCACAAGATGCGCCTTCTCCAAAGCATCAGCAAGTACCAGAGGGTGCATAGGCCTAATGTTCAGCCTGGCATAGATGTCTTCATAAATCCCCTTCTGTTCGGCACACCAAAAACGGGTATCCCCCAGCTCAACATCACGAGGCAGCTCAGCAAACAAGTCACGGTGACGGATGGCGGAAAAGGAGACTGCATCCAAAGCCCTGTAGTTGATCTTGGGCTCCTTGCCCTTCCTCTTGGACACCCCCTTCCTAGTCCTCTTGGATTGTTCAGCCATTCGCCTCTCTTCGTTCTTCCTTCTCCTCAATTCAACTTCGTCCACTAGGTTACCTTGACCGTCGTCCCGAAAGTACTTGGCGCGAGGACGGCGCTTGTAGGTCTTGGAAACACCGGAACCACCTGTGAGGAGAATAAGGGCCATAGCAAGGGGATAAGCATACACACAAGTCCAGGAGAGAGCATGGAAAAGGTAGTCAAAAAGTTCATAGGGCAAAACTACTCAATGCATACACATAGTGAAACTGAAGCAGAATTGAATCTGTCAGGCCGGATTATCCGGCCTGGCCAGGGGCGGATAATCTGGCCCTGGCAGAAATTTTCGATTTCACCAAGATTGCATGCAAAAAAGTAGATCGGACCTAGAAACTGCAAGACTATGATTTCTATGCGAAAATACATCCTTCTAGACAACATTCCACCCAACAAGATACACATCTAGCCAAAGATGGGGAGAGAGGGAGTTACCCTCACTCATTGGAGGAAGAACGCGGTGGACAAGGTACCCGGAGGCGCGGAGAAGAAGATCTGGGGAGGCCCGGAAAATCCGGTGGCCGGAGAGGCTCCGGGGAGGGTGAGGGGCGGCATGCGGCGGCTGTGGAGGAGGAGAGGGCTGGGGGAGAAGTGCTGCTCGATATGAGCCCTTCCCCCCGAGCCCTGCCCTTTAAGATCAAATCCGCCAGGGCCGGATTTTCCGGCCAACACTTGGGCCGGATTTTCCGGCCTAAATTTTGGGATTCTGTTATACACAGAACCAGGCCCGCGCGTCCCCAAACAACACCCCCACAAGGTGTACAAGGGACTTGTGTGCAAGAATAGATGGCTTAGGGGTAGGGAAAGCTTAGGATTAAGATAGCCAAACTGAGATGGTACTAGACACTCAAAATTGCAAAATCCAAATCAAATAAAAGCCAAGATTGAGTGTAATTCCCATAAGAACATGAGAAAGCAAATAACATCCAAAAAGATCCAATTCGCCACAAGGGAGAGGGCGGTGGCCGAAGCCACCTTGTTGGAGTGTATGGTGTGACACCGCGAAGATATATCTTGGGTTCACGACCAATACTCATCAATAAGCTCACATATCACAACATGATATTAAGAGAAATGATATATCTTGCTATTGGCATTATGGGGGGAGGGTTAGCCCAATGAGTTAGGACCACACTCCCCCTATATCCATGCCCACACCTAGACCAAACAAGGATTGAGGTGTACGAGTGAGTGCATGGGTAATCAAGACAAGCTCCCGGAATCAATGATATTTAGCTCATTCCTCAGATAGCAGAATCTTACTTCATCAAGTGGCTTTGTAAAAATATCCGCCAGTTGGTTCTTCGTGCTCACAAAAGATAGATCAATATCGCCTCGAGCAACATGGTCACGAATAAAATGATTCCGAATCTCAATATGCTTCATCCTTGTGTGCTGAACTGGATTGTACGCAATTTTGATAACACTTTCATTATCACATAAAAGAGGCACTTTGTCACAATTGACACCGTATTCCTTTAAAGTTTGCCTCATCCACAATAATTGAGTACAAGCGCTGGCAACATCAACATATTCAACTTCGGCGGTGGATAGAGATATACAATTCTGCTTTTTGGAGGACCAACATACAAGAGATCTTCCCAAGAATTGACAAGCTCCAGAAGTGGATTTCCGATCATCCTTATCACCAGCCCAGTCTGAGTCAGTATAACCACATAAAGAGAAATTGGAGCCCTTGGGATACCAGAGACCAAAGTTGGGGGAATGAACCAAATATCGAAAGATCCTCTTGACCGCCACTAAGTGGCTTTCTTTAGGAGCTGCTTGATACCGTGCACACACTCCCACACTCAACACAATATCGGGTCTAGATGCGCAGAGGTAAAGAAGAGAGCCGCTCATGGACTGGTATACCTTTTGGTCCACATCTTTACCATGAGGGTTAAGTTCAAGGTGACACTTTGTTTGCATTGGAGTGGCAACACCATTTAGATCCGTCATCTTGAATCTCTTGAGCATGTCTTGGATGTACTTTGCTTGATTAATAAAGGTTCCTTCTCTAAGTTGCTTGATCTTGAATCCAAGAAAGAACCGTAATTCCCCCATCATAGACATCTCAAACCTGTCAGTCATAAGCTTTGAAAATTCATCGTTAAAAGCTTTGTTAGTAGAACCAAAGATGATATCGTGTACATATAGTTGGCATACGAAGAGCTCCCCCTTAATCTTCTTAGTAAAAAGAGTAGGGTCGATTTGCCCAACTTCGAAGCCACGATCTAACAAAAGCTCTTTAAGGTGCTCATACCACGCACGTGGGGCTTGTTTAAGGCCATAGAGTGCCTTATCAAGTTTGTAGACATGGTTCAGAAAGTTAGGATCCTCAAACCCCGGGGGTTGCTTTACGTATACCAACTCATGTAGAGGACCGTTAATGAAGGCACTCTTGACGTCCATTTGCTGCAACTTAAAATTTTTATGAGCGGCATAAGCAAGTAGGATACAGATGGACTCAAGGCGAGCCACATGAGCATAGGTCTCGCCAAAGTCGATGACCTCAACTTGGGAGTACCATTGTGCCACAAGTCTTGCCTTGTTCCTCACAACAATGCCATTCTCATCTTGCTTGTTCTTGAAAATCCACTTGGTGCTGATAACATTGCGGCACTCTTTGGGTTTCTCCACTAGTTTCCAGACTTTGTTGCGCTTGAAATTATTCAATTCTTCATGCATAGCAACAACCCAGTCTGGGTCTTCAAGAGCTTCAAAGACCTTCTTAGGTTCCACCATGGAGATATGAGCTTGATGCTCACCAAAACTAGCCAATTCTCTTCTCGTAGAAACCCTTCATCGAAGATCACCAACAACCTTATCGAGAGTGTGACCCCTCAACTCAAGGTTACGATCAGCCCGAGCCTTGCGACGAAGTTCAATAAGTTTGTTGTCTCTTGGAGGAGGAGATTCATCACTTGAGTCTTCATTGGAAGCATTTTCTCCGCCTTGATCAGTAACTAGAACATCAGTAGCAGGTGGTGGAGACGCATGCCCTTGAGGTGAATCCGTAGCCGTAACAGGAGGCTGCAGAACTGGAGAGTCAGGGCCGGATAATCCGGCCGATGGAGAGGCCGGAAAATCCGGCCTGGGAGTACTTGCAGCAGCTTCATCAGGAAGCCTGGGACTTGCTTGAACTGGCGAGGAGCCAGATAATCCGGGGCTAGCCGGAAAATCCGGCCTGGAGCTTGCGTTGAAATCTTCTCCAGCAGGAGCAACTTGGTCAGCTGTAGCGGGGTGGCCGGATAATCCGGTGTCAACCGGAAAATCCGGCCTGGAGCTTTCTGGAACATCTTGACTTTCAGCAGTTGATGGAGATGGTGTAGAAGTTGCCCCCGTGGTTGGAGCATGTTGAGTATGTGTCGATGAGGGCTCTATATGAGTAGAGCATCGTCCTTCCCAGTCCGCCACAAGGGGTTCCTCAATGGGGCGGAAGAATCCCACGCCCATTCTTCTTATGGCATCTTGGGGGTATTTCAACATCTGCATCACAAACACCAACTTGCTCTGCACGGGAACCATCATTTTCCTTGAACACCACACTACAAGATTCTACAACAGTTCCGGAGAGCTTATTGTAGACTCTATAAGTGTGGGATTCGGCACCATAACCAACAAAAATACCTTCTAGAGCCTTAGATTCAAACTTAGATAAACGGACTCCTTTAATAAGAAAGAAACACTTACACCCGAATACCCGAAAGTATGAGATGTTTGGCTTGTTACCGGTAAGTATTTTATACGGAGTCTTGTCCAAAATATTGCGGAGGTATAAACGGTTGGATGAATGACAAGCAGTAGAGATTGCTTCAGCCCAGAAGTTATATGGAGATTTGAATTCGGCTAACATTGATCTTGCCATGTCCATTAGAGTTTGATTCTTCCTCTCGGCTACACCATTTTGTTGAGGGGTGTACGCAACGGAATATTGATGTCTTATCTCTAAGGTGTAGTTCTTGAACTCCGAACCGTTATCACTACTTATAGCCAGAATGGGGACGTTGTTTGACGTTGAACCTCGTTGGCGAAGTCGATGACAGTTTGTTGAGTTTCGCTCTTCAACTTGAAGAAATAAACCCAAGTGTATCTTGAGTAATCATCAACAATCACTAGACAATACTTCTTTCCACCGAGGCTTGCATGTGATGGAGGTCCGAAGAGGTCCACATGAAGGAGCTCCAAAATCCTTTTTGAAGAGATAATGGTTTTCCTTCGATGAGGTGAATCATGCATTTTCCCTTCAACACACGCCCTGCAAACACGATCTTTGGCAAAAGAGACATTTTCTTTTAGTCCAAGAATGTGGCCACCCTTGTGGAGACTTTCCAAAGTTCTCATATTGACGTGGGCTAGTCGGCGATGCCATAGCCAACCCGCGTCAGCCTTTCCGAAAAGACACATCAGGCCTGTAGTGGTTTTCCCCGAAAAGTCCACCACATACAGGTCATTTTCGACATATCCCATGAAAGCGACTTTTAGAGACTTGCTCCACAAGAGTACCACTAAATCAACATCAATGTAAACTGCAAAGCCCATCTTACCAAGGGCACGAACTGAAAGTAAGTTATACCCGAGGGTCTCAACAAGCATGACGTCCACGAGAGAGATATCGTGAGCCACCACAACTTTGCCGAGACCCAATACCTTAGATTTTGACTTGTCACCATAGGAGACCGTAATGTGATCAAGGTTTGGCCGCATCTCCGTGATGATCTCCTTGCTTCCGGTCATATGACTTGTACACCCGCTATCGAGTACCCATTTAGAACCGACGGAAGCATAGCCCTGCAAGAAAGTTACTTCTTGGTTTTAGGTACCCATTTTTCAATGGGTCCTATCATGTTAGTAACAAGGGTCTTGGGAACCCAAATAGACCAAGGAATGTAACAATCATAAGGCCCTACATAACTAGCATAAACATCACCATAACAATCACAATATAGTTCAAAGTTAGGATTGTTGATCCCTGCAAAACCATCATGATTAGTCTTGTTATTGGTAATGTTGCTAGTATTCGGTTGAGAAGTCTTCTTCTTCTTCTTCTTGTTTTTCTTGGTCTTTATCTTGGGTATGTAACCAAGACCTTCTTTACTATTGTTTATCCTTTGCCTGCTCAGTATCTCATCAATAACCCCTTTACCTTTGTGTTGAGAACTTCTTGCAAGATCTTCTTTTCCAAAGGATGAAGAGGAGGTACTTGGCACATCATACCTTTTCAATTGAGTTTGGAGCTGGTCATGAGACTCATTTAGAGTAGAATGATCACTCTTCAATGCCTTGTGAGCACTTTCGAGATTATCAAACTTCTCCAAAAGTCCAGCATGAGCAGCCCCAAAATCAATCTTTTCTTTCTTTAGTTTCTTTACCTTGGCAAGAGCATGGTCACGTTCTTTAATGAGCTGAGCTACAGCTTCTTCTTGTGACCCCTCAAGGGATTCGAGTCTTTCTTCCAAAGAAACTCGAGCTTCCTCTTCCTCTTCCAAGGCATTCTTCAAAGAAGCTATCTCCAAGGCATCTTCTCTTTCAATTCTGCCCTTTTCTTCAAGGAATCTTCGGCTTGAGCAAGTTGACTCATAAGAGCATCAAAATGGAGTCTGTGCTCACCTTGTAGGTTAGTGAAAAAAGTATCCAAGGCAATAACTTCTTCTTTCATTTCAAGACTGTCATGATCATTCATATCCAAAATTATGTTAGTCTTAGGAAATGAAGAGCTAGAAGTTGATACCTCGGATCCTCTTGCCATTAGGAAAGTGGCGTTGTTGTTGATGGCGTTCTCGTTCCGCGAGTCGAAGAGAGAGGAGGGAGTCGATGTGGTGGCTATAGCAGCCACTTCGCGGGAAATATCATCATCCTCTTCATCTTCACTTGCGGAGGGGTATTCCTCTTGAGCTACAAGGACAATCTTGGGTTGCTTCTTGAACGGGCCATTCTTCTTAATAAGCGGCTTCTTCTTAGGAGCTTTAGATTTCTCTTTAAGAATGAGCCTGCCACCATTGTCTTCTCTACTTTGATAAGGACACTCGGCAACAAAGTGCATTCTATCTCCATAGTTGAAGCAAGTTCTCAGTCTTGGGCCACTTTCTCTTCTTCCATTTGACCCGTTCTTGCGCTCAAGGTCAGACTTGGCTTTGGCAGGGTCCTTCCAAAAGTTCCTTGCATAGAATGCCATGTACTCACCATGAGCACGTTTGACCTCATCGGGGAAGTCCATGGATACCCCTTCAAAAGCTTCTTCATTTTCCTCTTGCTCAACAACATTGGCTTTGAGAGCCACATTGACACCCTTTTGCATTCCAATGGCCCGAGCACGGGCATCTTCAGCATTCTTTGCCGCCACTTTGAATGATGCCATTTCTTGCATGACTTCATTGGATGTCATTTGATGATAGTTGTGTCTACCTTGCAGGCTCTTCAAATCCGTTGGCTCGAAAGGCATTAAGGCACTCACATACTTTCTTTTTATCCATGCATCATCAATGTGAGTGGCCCCATGCTTCCGAAATGTTGTTGCGATGCCCTTGAGTCTTCTATACATGTCCTCATGGTTTTCACCATCCAACATGTAGAATCCCTCAGCTTCATTACTAAGAGCATCATACCTGTTTCTTCTCATGCTTTCATTTCCAACGAAAAGGTCCGTAAGAGCATCCCACGCCTCTTTAGCTGTGTTGAGATGTTCAATGTGTGGCATGTCCTTGGGACCCACACCCAGCTGTATCATGTGGAGAGCGGTGACATTCAACTGGCTATCCACAACTTCCCTTCTCGTTAGATTGGTTTGATCTCCAATATGAAGACCTTCTTCAATAATCCTCCACAATTCAATAGAGGAGCTGCACACATGAGATTTCATTAGGAATTGCCATTGATTAAAAGAGGATGCAGTGAGCTTGGGTGGATCACCCCTATTGTTTATATGAGGATGAGGGATAGGTGGGTCGGGGGAATATACGTGGCGAACCTCATTATATTCCTCCTTACCACTTCCCTTTTTGGAGGTGGAGCCATTTAGTTTTTCACCTTCCACATCATCATCCTTGGATCCGGTGTTACCCTTTTCCTTAGATGATGGTGTGGGAGCCTCAGAGGAGGATGGAGATGGGGCTATGGATGATGTGAGGCGAGCAATCATTTGATTCATCTCCTCCATCTTGGCCTCAAAGGATTTAAACAAGGTTGTTTCCAACGACTTGAGATCATCCATTGTGACCTTATCCACAGCCTCATTTCCATCATCCTTGGTACCCATACTACTCTTAGGCGGTTAAGCCCGAATTAAGAGCCAGGACTCTGATACCAATTGAAATGGATCGTATGGGCACCTAGAGGGGGTGGGGGGGTGAATAGGTGCTACACCAATTTTTAATTCTTTTTCAGTTTTAGGCTTAGCACAAAGGGTAAATTCTCTAGATAGACTATTGGGTGGAATTTCCCTATATGCAAACCTATCTACTAGCGAGTAAAGAGCGAGTGGAAGAGGAACGAGTAAACCAAAGTGAAGCACGCGGAGACACATGATTTGTTTGACCGTAGTTCCTTCCTTGTTAAGGGAAGTACGTCTGCGTTGGAGGGGTGGGCGGTACTAAGATCACCACGCCACAAAAGGCCTCACCCTGTTCTCCGATGGATCTCGCCACAATAGGCCTGATCCACCTTCCACTATAGGTACCCTTCGAGGCGGGCACCGAAGCCTTTACACAACTAGCGGGGCAACAACTCCACAACAACTTGGAGGCTCCCGAAATGACAACAAGCTGCCACAAAAACAAACTTATCAAATACAATAAACAAGATCTAGGTATTGATAAGAATACTAGATCAAGGATTTCTCCAATTGAATGGAGAGGAGTTGAAGCGCGATTCTTGATGATGATGAACTTCTCCTCCTTCAATTCCACCAAAGATCAAGACCTTCGGGTGGTTGAAGTGGGAAATCGAGATTTAGAGCTCTTGCACAAGGTCTGGTCAAATTCGAATGAATCAAGAGTTCTGAACGTTGGGGAAGAAGGGGTATTTATACCCTCCTTCAGAAACCAGCCGTTGCAGCCTTTGGGGGCCGGATTATCCGGCCCAAGTGAGGGCCGGATTATCCGGTCTGGGGAAACTCCGCCCCAGACTCGGAATATCCGCTAGATAATCCACCCCCTCTCCGAGTGTCGCGCCGAGCTTGCCCTTGATGAACTTCTGGGGGCCGGATTATCCAGCCTGGGGAAGAAAAACCGCCCTAGTTCGGATTTTCCGGGAGAAAATCCGACCGGATACCGAGCGACGTGCCTTGGCTCCTTTTGCTCGAAAACTGGGGGCCGGATTATCCGGCCCATGAGACACTCGGATTATCCTGCCTGGGGAGGAAAAACCGCCCCAGTTTGGATTTTCCGGGAGAAAATCCGACTGGACCCCGAACGACGCGCCTTGGCTCCCTTGAGAAATGAGGTAGGCCGGATTATCCGGCCCCCATCAAAACTTCCTGCACACTTAGCACACATGAAAAGTCTCCATAGTATTGTTATCTAACACGCAAAACATAGGAAAACATGAAATGTTCTTTCACCCGGTTCCGCGCGCTTCTTTTGACGCAGCGCTCAGCGCGCGCTCGTTAAATGCAGCTCGACGCGTGAAAGCAACCGTCACTTCCTCTTCAACACGCGTAGAAACATCCCCCTCCCCTCCCACCTCTCTGCCGCAGCGGCCGCGCCACCGCCGCCATGCCGCCACGCCGGGGAAGTTCTAGGTACCGCAGCATTCGCGCGCGTCCGGCCAGCACCTTCTACGCCGATATCCGGACCGGCGACGAGCGCATCACCCTCGGCACCTTTGACACCGCACACGAGGCCGCCCGCGCCTACGACGTCGTGGCTTGGCGGATCAACCGGCCACGCGCGGCGATGAACTTCCATGACGTCTGGACGCGCGAGCAGGCGGAGGCGCTGGCGCTGCCGCCTCGCCTCGTGACGGAGGAGGAGCACCGCCGCCGGTGCGAAACGGAGCCGCCTTCTCATCATCGTGCGCGGTGAGCGCCTGCGGCATGAGTGGCGCCGCCATTTCCCTGAAGACGCCACGGCGCAGCGCATGCACAACGCCGAGTAGGCCGCGGCCAAGGCGGGGCGAGGGCGGCGAAGCACCAAGAACGACACGACCGCCGGGTGGACAAGGCGCAGAGGCGCGCCTTCATCGAAGCGCAGCTGGCCGGGCCGATGACCATCTTCGACGATGATCCCCATTGGGACGGCTACTGGCCGTCGATGACGGTGTCTGACACGACACCGGTCTCGTCCGACGATGACTACATCTCGATCTCCTCGTCGGACTAGATTGTAGTACTAGTAGTTTTTAGTAGTAGTAGATTCTAGTAGTAGTAGTAATTTCTAGTATTTTTCTTGCACTATGTATGTTTTTTTTCATGTTCTATGTAATTTTCACTTTAATTTCTAGATCTTTTTTCGGTCATATTTGTTGCAAAATCTAGTTTGGGCGCCTGTTCTAATTTAGCGCGTCTGTTGGAGGTTCGGGCTGTAAATTTAGCGTGTACGTTTTCGCGCCTCTGCCGGAGGAGATTCGCGCGCGGCGCGCGAAATCCGAATCACGCGTGCTGCATACGCGTTTTACAACGCTAAATTTTGCAGCCACTATCGGAGTTGCTCTCATACACTTGTCCCACTTCTACATCTTTTTTTTTCTTGATCTAGTACAATTGAACGGTGGGATGTGCGGAGATTTGTTGCACGTTCGGCTGAGGTTGGAGCACAGAACTCACATTTACGCATTGACGGATTGCTCTTGAAATGAATCGTAGAACCATGGTTGGTCGAGGAATTTGAAGTAAATACAACATGCGAGCTGGAGCTGGCAAGGATAGGGATGGCAATGGGTTAGGAGTACGGGTACATGACAAAAATTACCCTTTGTAGGTAAATGAGAAAATATCATACTTATCTGGTAGAGTTGGTAAAGGCATGAGACCATAGAACCCATACCCGCGTTCCCATGTATTGTCCAATACCATATCTCACCCTTATGTCATCAAGTTTAGGTATGGGCGACAATCCATGCATAATCGTAAAGTGTTATCCATCTTTGGGATAAGAATCACGGGTTAAAAAACCATCGCTCTACGTATCACAACCGTCCAGGAGGCCTGCTCTACTAGTCTATGTGACATGGCGCAAAGTTCATGATGGTCCGTGCCCTCGCACGACTGGTACTGGAAACATCGGGCGTGTCTTTGTCTCCGACGCGTTTCCAAGTTTGGCAAACCCGAATCGGCGCCTCGTCTTCATCGGCCTCGATAACGTATTTTTTGACATCGACCCCTCTATGACTGTCTCGACCACGTTATCGACAAGTTCTTTTTTGCGTATTGGGTTTTGGCAAAATCGAAGTATGCTTTCGTCTTCGACGTACGCCTAGTTCTGGCAAAACTACGGCCGCACCTCATCCTCGACAGCTCAGACTGCATCGACTTCGGCACCGACACCCTTGATGACTGGCTCGGCATGTCTCTGTCATCCTCCTTGCTCACCATGCACATGCGGCTTCATGTGCGGCAACCTCGACACCGGCACCCGACAACAACATCGACCACGGCAACCCATCACACGGCTAAATCGACTACGACACCGACCCATGCTCTCGGATCCCTCAACATCGGCGCAAGGGATACCACCTCGCTTGAGCATCACTAGCTTCCTCTATAGTGCAAGATACCGCGTCGTGACACCGTCCACGACGTTCCTACTCCTACTGCAGGGTGATGTCAGCCCATTGGTTCTACTTTGGTTTCTCTCCAATCTGACCGTCCGCGATGTTCCAGTTGTTCACGATGCCACTGCTACGAATGCGGGGATGTTCGAGTATTAGCATATAAGTTTGTTATGGTAGTATAGAATAGAGGCAGGATCTGTTTCCATACAACCCTAACTTGACTTGTACTCCAAGATGATCATTTGTACGCCTATATATACTCATCCATGTGGCTCAATAATACATTCAATATATTCTGCCAATCCCTTTCTATAATTCAACAACGGTAACCGCGCATGGACTTAAGATTTCTTGAATCATACCTTTGGAGAGGAGTACTTGAATTTGCCTTTAAATTTCTGTTGTCTCCTCCGGGTTCGTGTCGTAAGCGGCGCGGTTTGGTAAAGGAGCACCGGGGATGAGACCGATGTGGTGCTCGATTCCTCGAAGTGGAGGGAGTCCGTGAAGGTAGCTCGGATGGAAAGACATCTTCGAATCCCTACAAAACAACCATCATAGAAGGAGGAATGGTTGATAAATCATTAGTATCTTATGCCAATCCCTTTCACATGAGCACATAGTGCATCATGAATGGGTTTTCCCTCACTTCTCTCATCTCACTTTTGATGGCAAGGAGAACCCTCTTCATTTTTCTGCTCATATTTGGCTTGTGGCTCTCACTCGCCTTTTGGTAGCTTTCTCGCTCACCACTCACCTCACTAGGAGTTTTTATATCTTGCACCCTCGCTAAATCCTTTTTATTGTACACAATTTTTTGGCTAGGAGTCATTGGTTTCAAGGCACATGTTTTACCAAGCCACTTGAAGCTATAGATGTTAGTGCGGCCATCATAGATAGCGCCTTTTTCAATTGTCATGGCCTACCGAGCAACATGTGGCAAACGGTCATGGGGACCACATCACACTCAACTATATCCTTATATGGACCATTAGAGAAACATACCGACACAATGTGTTTGATCTTGACGGTTCCACTATTACCATTGGACATGGTAGGGGTGCTTATGTTTATAGAGGGGGAGTTTCAGCTTCTCACACAACTCGGTGCTTGCGAGGTTGTGGCAAATTCCTTAGTTAATTATGACTTTGATGGACTTCCCATTGATGTCAGCTTTGGTTTGGAAAATGTTGCATCATTGATTTTCATGTTCTTGGGATTGTGTGGTCAAAAGCCTTGTGACGATGAGTGATGGGCTAGCATCATGCTCACACATGAGAAGATCTTGATCGTAGGTATCAATGTCATGATTCGCGAGAGCTACCTTTGCTCTTACTTCATACTCTTCTTCACTTAAGGAATTGTAATCTCCATTTGCATTGATGAACATGACCTTTGTATTGCTACACATAAATGATTTGTGTCCTTTTCCTCCACACTTGTAACATTCCACTTTTCTACTTGAAGAGTCGATCATGGTGGATGTAATTGGCTTGGCATTTGTTGGAGGTCGACTCTGTGTAGCCATTGACTTGAATGGTGGCTTTGTATTGCTTGAGGAGTTCCCTTTGAAACTGGTAGACGAGGTGGTCAAAGCGGTCTTGTTGGCAAATAATGCTTTTGTCTTGCCAGATTTAAGGTCCCCTTGAAGTTGACGTTCGGCCATGGTTGCGTTATGTACAAGTTCTACCAAGTTTTTGTAGGACTGGAACTCCGCAATCCACTTGATTGTGTGGTTCAAACCATTCAATGTTTGCTCGAATCATGTGAAGATCCATCACTTTGAAGTAACCTTCCACACTTTTCATCCCTTGGGTAAGCTTTTGAAGCTTGTTGAAGAGGTACTTGTGTAATGCGTCAAGACAAACCGGGAATGCATATGTTCCTTCATTCCTTGCCATGTATTGGTAGGAGGTATTCTTCTCTCTTGAAGAGTATTTTGGGTTGTTCCCACCAAAGATTTGCATAATCATCAAAATCGAGGGATGCCATGGCCACCATCTTCTATTGGCTATAGTTCCGCATTCATAAGATATTATCAATTTTGAGTTCCCATGAGAGGTATTCTTCCGGATCATTTGAGCCTTAAAATTTGGGCATTGTGAATTTGAGCTTGCCAAAAGTTTCTTCATCTCCTTGGAGATTGCGATGATGACAATTTGCATTTGGCGGATGGCATCGTTGGTGGTGGTTGTTCTCATTATCGGAGCTATCATTTGGATCATCATCCGGGCCATGGCCACCTTGATGTGCTTGAGGTTATTAGTGATGATTGTCTCGTTTCCTCGATTGGTTAGGTGGGGGTTCACGTTATTGTTGAAGTTGGTGTGTCACGGTTTGAGGTTGAGGTGCTTGTGCCTATTTTCGTTGTTGATGTATTTGTTCCTCTTGGCATGGTTGATGTTCTTGTGGCTCTTGTTGTGGTGGTGGTACTTGTGGCTCGCACCAAGGTTGTTAACGAAGTTGAGGTTGCTTGTCATTTTTTCATGGAGCATGTTGATCTTCATCTATGCTCATGGTTCCTTATGGTCGTTTATCCTCATCATCAACATGGTTTCTTCGGTGATGGTCTTATCGATGATTGTGTCTTGGAGGGTCATATAGATCTCCTTGTTGATAGCATTCTTAGTATCCCACATTGGACTCATCGCTTGTAGTCAAATGAAGGTCTTGATGTTTATGATTTTTCTGATGTCGAGTTTATGGTGTCGCTTGTGGTTCTTCATGAGGCGATTCATCTCGAATCACGAGCACTCTTGCGCGATGATGCGGTCCGCGATGCCTTGATTTGGACCTTGATGAGGATGATCCACCTTCATATAGCTTGAAGTTGCCACTCATCTTGGTGACAACATACATTGCGTAGAACTTTCTTGTCCATCAAAAGGGATGTTATGTCACCTTGAAGCACTTGCATGATGTTCGTGGTGAGATGGAGTCTGATGCCATGAAGAACTTGAATCCCTTGAGTGACACCGAGGTCGAGTAGCAAGGTCGGCGATAGAGCGTTCGAGAGCTTCTAACTGGCGACCGAAGTTAAGGTTCACAAAATGAGTTAAGTAGCACTTGTCAGTAACGAGATTGAACTAGGTATGATGATACCGACGATCAGATCTCGGACGAGTCAAGTATCAAAGTAACAAAGGGAATAAGACTCGACGTTTATGGTTCAACGGCATATATATTCATGGAATGCGCATGGGTCATTATGGGCATCCAAGTCCCGCTGATGATCATTAGTCTGAGAAGCGTCTCGATCACGTATGTTGTGTTCCCAAACCGTGGGGTAACACACTTAAGGGTTTTATGGTGCATTAGATATAGTTTTGGTATCATCGGGTTCACAGGAGAAAAGATAAGAGAGAATCGGAAATGTTCTGTGTGGATTTGAAGAGTGTTCAGAGTGATCTGAAAGGTGTTTCAGAACAAAGGGAATTAAATAATATGTATTTATTATTAATTAATGGAATTAATTTTAATTTTTTCATGTTGATTATAAGGTATCCCACCTAAATGGGCCCCTTTAGGAGTGGAGTTCATGAAGGGGTCGTCGCCCCTATGGATGAGGTGGGGTGGTGCGCCTAGGTTTAGTGTATTGGGGGTGGAGCCACCCTTGGCTTCCGCCTCCACCTCTTGGACAGTCGCCTCCCCCTGGGGCGCACCCACTCCCCCTATATAAGGAGGGGCACACATGGGGGAGGGGAATACACATTCCATGCCCTAGAGGAATTCCCCCTCTCCCATGAGCCTCCTCTCTCTCCTCCTCATTGGCTTTCGCGCTCATGGTTCTTAGAAGAACTGCACATGTTGGAGATGACTTCACCACTACACATCGTCACGCTACTGGTACCACGATCCAAAATATATACTTCTGCAATCTCAGTTGGATCGGAGAAAATGGGAGTCATTGTTGAGCACCGTACGTGTGTAAAACCACCGAGGTGCTACTTGTTATGGCACATGTCATCGTGCAAGGATCAATGTGACCTTGAGGTCGGCTACGACATATGACTACATCATCCATATTCATCGTGAATGTTAAACACTTTTGGTCTACAAGGGTATGTCACCATAATCTTCCCGTTACATCATTACTCCTAGGTAGATTTTGGCAGTTGGCGTATGCTAGTTAGAAAAATTATTGTTTTCAGTTGCGAACCCCTATAGGTATTAGAGCCGATCTATGCGTAGTTATGCTTGTATGGTTAGAATACATGTTGAATCGCGGGCATTGATCCTATAATTGTTACCCTCTCATGTGTACTTGTTCATATCACGACATTGTTTGATGAAGCAGCCTGGACCAACCTTACGTGCAATCTAACGCGAGACTTGTTCCGCAGTTGACATATGTCTTGCACCATATATGCGGCTGGTGGGTGTTTGTCTCTCTTATAGTAGTTGATATGATATTTACAATGGAGGGCCTTGAAAAGGGTGTCATAGATACAATTATTCGATCAATGTTGTGGTTGGAAGTTCATAGGTAAGAAACAGTTTTCTTGAGAAAGCCCTAGCAGCCACATAAAACTTGCAAAAGATAAAATAGAGGTGTCTAACTTTATTTTGCAGGAGGCTTGTGATATGATATGGTCATGATGTGAATTTTATATGTTGTATGAAATGCACCTTATGTAAATCAACCGATAGGAGCCATTTAGTTGTTCTTTTTATTTGATGGCCGGTGTGATGAGATCATGATGTAAAGTAGTGTTACTTTATGTTGCTAAATTGTAGTAGTCAATCATCAAGAATTTCATAGTGAATAAGGATACTAAATTAACAAGAAAATCAAGTCTATGTGATTTGATTGAAGTGACAAGTATTTGAGTTATGCTTTTGGCATACAGACTTGTGAAAGATATTCCACAAATTACGATGCTTAGAACTCTTCAATATGTTGATATGTCTAAGCATTATAATCATACTCTATTGGATATTGTATGGTCTAAAGTATCTGTTACCGATTTACCTTGTTATTTAGAGTTATAAATTAAAATGGAAAACACTCACTTTAAATATAGGGAACCATCCAAGTTCGTGGAAACAACACCATATGAGTTATGGCATGATGTGGTTGCTATAAATTTTGAGTTATGTGATAATTCGAAATTATAACGAATAAATAGGTCTTTGTAGTGTATTCTTAGACAACTATGGATACATCTTCCACAACTAAAACCAAAAGGGCAAACTTTGTTGCTAAGCATGGTACTTTCTCGATAAAGGTGTTGGTGGAAGAAAGTAAAAACTCAAACAAGGTTGATGAACTTACCTCCAAGTGTCGAGTAGCGCAACAGAATGTGTTCCATAACCAAACTCTACAAATAGAGGAAAAACCTATGATAATGATCATGGCATTTCAAATTAAAACTTTTACTTAAGTAAGTAGGATTCAAGAATGCATTTTGTCTCGCAGAATAACATTCATGATTCACTTGTCATGTTAATGAAACAAGACATAACTACAAACAATGAATAAGTGATGATGTTCCTAAGTACGAGAAATAGCTAAGAGCCATAAAATCCTATATAAAGGTACATTTAGGATTGTAAAGTAAAATGTTACTTGATCTTATTAAGTAAAGATGTTACTTGATCTTCCCTATAAGGAATTAATGGAACTGTAATAAGGACATAAAGCTCGGTTTTTCACAAGAATGTCTTAAAAAAATTCAAAACTTTGACTACAATGTGTAGCGATGCTTGAGTCCATTGGGTTTTCACTAATAGTCACTACAATTTGTATAATAGATAGAAGGTTTTTAAAATTGTGAATCCTTCAATATCTGTATTTAAGAAGGGTTGTAATTGGTACAACAAGCAGGTTTTTTAAATCATATGGATGCTAGTGTCTCATAGGTGGAATTCTCGATCTGATAGATGATCAAAGATTTTTTTTGAATTGCCAAAATATCAAGAAGACCTGCACTTACAAGAAACTGAGTGGGAGCTGAGTGAGTTTCCTAGTCTTATATGTGACTGACATATTTGAGTGGGAGATTGACAACATTCTTATATGTAGATGACATATTGTGAATGGTGTAGATGGTATTAACATTCAAATTAGTAAATATACTATATATGAAGTTGAACATGTATTAAACATTAAAATCTATCGAGATAGATTGATATGTTTAATAACATTAGGTCAAAATACTTTCCTAGATTAGATTCTGAAAAAGTTCAGAATAGAACAAGCAAAGAAAGAATTTCTTACTTGTATAACTAGGTAAATCACTGGGTTAATCGTGGTACTACAACAATGGTTAAAATATAGAAAAGGGATGTGTTACGTCCCATATGCCTCAGTCATAGGTTCTGTCACATAAAACCATATTGTATACTCAATATAATGTGACACAAGTTCTTAGTCAGAATAGGTTCCAAAGTGATTTCCGAATAAATCACAAAAGGTTAAGTATATCCTTTAGTGTCTAGATAGAACTGAGGATTTATTTCTAATCTGTAAAGGATGGTGAACTTGACCATAAATGATACGCTAACGCAAGTTTTGACACTAACCTATAAGATTGGAGGTATCATACTGATAAATGTCGTAAGTTGAAAGAAACGTTATTAGGCATCAAAGTTGCACACATACTGTCAATTAAATCTACATTGATATAGAAGAATGTGGCTACTTCAGAAGTGGCAAGTATGATAGTTTAGCGTAGAAAGTTCGACTTTCAACTGAGTGTGTTGCTAGTGCACATGACTAAGTAAATGTCCACTCGACCAAACATATGTCATTTTACACACAGGTGATACGTCCATTTTGCATCACTATTCTATATCATAATTTACTGTTATTCATTGATACATTTCATATTAAGAGATAATACTTATGTTATTTCATTTATTTTTGCATGGTTGATGACTTTTCGAGGATGGACCACTGACGTGAGGATTCTGATGGAAAAGGCACTGCTTGGAGGCAAAATGTAACATCCCAAAACTCTAATCCAAGGTTATTAAGATCCAAATCCTCAAAATTAGGGTTAACAAAAACTTTTCCATTTAAAAATATTAAAGCATTCATATGTGTGTGCATATAAATTAGGAGTTGTTTTGAATTACCATGTTTAAGTGATCCATTGATTGTAAAATGATTCTTAGGTGAATTAAACATCATCTAGATCATTCCCAAATAAATCCCAAAGAAAAACAAATCAAAATTAATAAAAGAAAGAAATGGTCATTTGTGCCATTTTAACTACCATGCCTACTTTGGCTATTCCTAGAACTCAAATCCTAACAGAAACAAATGTGGATCTTTGCACCCCTTGCTAGTACAAGTAGTAATTACCAAGGCCCACTTTGTGATCTACCAAAAACTTTCAGACACTAATTTTAAATGGCATTTGAAAATTAAATCTAGTGTAGGTATCAAGATCACACTTATTCAAAAACCACTCAAATGAACTCCATTTTCAAAACCCAAGCACACTTAGAAGCTCAAGCATAAGATACAACACTCCACCAAAAATCAGCCCAAAATTCAAATGTTTTGTTCTTGCGGTCATTTGATCGAACAGGTTGCAGACAGAATCAAATTAGCCTAACTATTACTGTTTTTGATCAATTCGTGTCGAGCCATTTGGTGTGCATTGATCATCCTTGTTCCCCTGAGTCCAACCAAGACCCCACCGGCCTACCCCTAAGCCGCAGCAGCAGTGCAGCGCCGCCCCTTTGTGGTCACCGTTGGCCAGAAGAGGGTAATGCGCCAGGGACAGTGCCGTGCCATTCCAGCATGCCCTCTAGCTCCGCCTATCCCTACCGCACCTCCCTGCCCCTTCCCCAAGCCCAGCCAGGCCCTGGACCACACCCCAGCACCGCCGCCCATTCTCTCTGCACCGTGCTCAGCATGCGCCAGAGCGTGATCGCCGCCAGCACGCAGCAGACCAACACTTGACACAAAATCCCACACACCGCTCCGGCTCGACCCTAGCACCCCTCCAGACACGGCCGTGTGCCACCGCGCGACCCACAGTCGCGGAGCGCCGCGTCGAGCACCGCCTCTGTATCCCAGAGCGCGCGACGCTCCCGACCACCAACCACCGCCCCTAGTCGCGCCATTAAGCCATAGAGAACCGCCAGGAGGCAATCCACCGTCCGCCTATGCCGCCCGTGCCGATAGCATCTTGTATCGTCGTCACCGACGAGCTCACCGTCGCCCCCTCGGTCCCCTCATCGATCCTATATAAGGAGCCCTCCCCGGCACCATTTCTTCACACCAGTCGACTCACCTCTCACCACTGATCCTTCCCCACCTCTCTCCAGAGCCGCTCGAGCCATAGTTCGCCGGAATTGCACCGGAGGAGCCCGCTGCAGAGGAGAAGAAGCTACCCTCGATTCCGTCCACCCCAGGAGCCGCTGCGACCACGCCTGGAACCGCCGTCGTCCACCAGCTCGATCGCCCCATAGCCATGTCTAGCTAGATAAAAAGTATAGAACTTGACCTATCTAGATAACCTTAGATGTCATTCTATGGCATGAGATTGATCTTAGCATCCCACCTTAGTGAACACTCTTAACTTAATAGCTTAGCGCTAAATCAAAACTTGAGTCACTTTAGATGGGAACACTTGGTGAAAATGAATTGTGAAAACCTTGAAATGATGAGTCATTCTATTGAGATGTTTTGACATGTGTTGAGAAACACAAATGGTTTATGATAATGAAAATGTTGAGGCAGGAGCCTTAACCCTTTTACAAAACGGATGGTTGGATTCGGATGTGATACGATTCCAATTTTATCATACAACCACAATACCTGAATTGGGTAAGGCTTAGCCGGAAATTTATATGCATTAGTATTAGTTCCCTCGCGGGAGAGGTTTGAGCTGAGGCTACTATTGGAGATATGCCCAAGAGGCAATAATAAAAGTGATTATTATTATATCTTTGTGTTTATGATGAATGTTTACATCCCATGCTATAATTGTATTATTAGGAAACACTAATACATGTGTGTTTTGTGAACATATAAGAGTCCCTAGTAAGACTCTTGTTGAACTAGCTTGTTGATTAATTGATGATCATGGTTTCCTGATCATGGACATTAGGATGTGATTAATAACAAGGTTATATCATTAGGAGAATGATGTGATGGACACACATCCATAGTAAGCATAGCATAAGATCAAGTCATTAAGCTCGTATTGCTGTAAGCTTTCAAATACATAGTAACCTATTCCTTCGACCATGAGGTTATGTTAATCACCATCACCGGATGGATACTTTGATGACATCAAACGCCGCTTCGTAACTGGGTGGTTATAAAAGTGTCATTGGGTATTCTGAAAGTATGTGTTGAAGCGCATGAGCCAAGATTGGGATTTGTCCATCCATATGACGGATAGATATGCTCTGGGCCCTCTCGGTGGAATGTCATCTAGTTAGCTTGCAAGCATGTGACTGGGTCACAAGGGATGACATATCACGGAACGAGTAAAGAGTACTTATCAGTAACGAGGTAGAACTAGGTATGGAGATACCGACGATCAAACCTCGGATAAGTATAGTATCGCGAGACAAAGGGAATTAGTTTCATATGTAAGTGGTTCAATCGATCGCGAAGTCATCGTTGAGTATGTGGGAGCCATTATGGATCTCCAGGTCCCGCGGATGGTTATTGATAGGAGATGTGTCTCTGTCATGTCTGCATATTCACGAACCGTAGGGTGACACACTTAAGGTTCGAAGTTGTTTTA
Source organism: Avena eriantha (assembly GCA_910589775.1). Classification (NCBI taxonomy): domain Eukaryota; kingdom Viridiplantae; phylum Streptophyta; class Magnoliopsida; order Poales; family Poaceae; genus Avena; species Avena eriantha. The sequence goes on from OU342743.1 coordinate 552,931,189, forward strand.
AGTAGATATGGAATGTGCGTTGGAGACCGAATGTTGTTCGGAGTCTCGGATTGGATTCGGGACATCACGAGGAGATCCAGAATGGTCCGGAGAATAAGATTCATATATAGGGGATCATTTTCTGAGTTAGGAAATGTTCCGGAGTGTTTGTATGAGGATTCTAGAAGGTTTCGAAATGTTCCGGAAGGTTCTAGAAGATATCTTGGAGTTTGCTTGAAAATCAAGATAGGGATCAAGGAGTCCTGGTGGGTCAAGACTAGGAGTCGTGGGGGAGGAGGACTCCTCCCCCCACTCCCCAATCCGCCGGCCTAGAGAGGAGGGGAGTCCTACAAGGACTCCCCCTCCCCAGGCGCCCTCCCTTCTTTAAATAGAGGGGCAGGGGCGCCCCCTCCTCCCCGGCTCCCATAACTCCAATCTCTGCCGCCTCTCTCCTCCACCTTTCTTCTGCACAGGCATAGGCGAAGCCCTGCAGAATTCTCTACTCCACCACCACCACCACGCCGTCGTGCTGCTGGGATTCCGTGGAGAAGATCTACTACCTCCGCTGCTCGCTGGAACGGGGAGAGGAAGGTCTGCTTTGACTCCGCACGTGTGACCGACTGCGGAAGCGCTGCCGAAACGTGGCGCCGGAAGGATCGTCTACTTGACCGATGGCGGAAGCGCTGCCGGAATGCAACGCCGGAAGGATCGTCCACACGATCTTGAGATCGGCAAGTGATCGACTACATCAACCACGAGATCTAATCTCGTTAACGCTTTCGGATCTACGAGGGTTAGTTCCTATCTATCTCGTTGCTCATGTCTAATAGATTAGATCTTGGCTTTTATCTAGATTAGATCTGGGTTTTGTTCGTTCTTGCGGTAGAATTTTTTTGTTTTACATGCTACGAGCCCATCAGTGGTATCAGAGCCGTATCTATGCGTAGATCTGTTGCACGAGTAGAACACAATGTTTTTGTGGGCGTTGATGCTTTTGTTGTCGGTGTCTTAGCGTGTATTTTGTATCTTGCGTCATGGTGGGATGAAGCGGCTCGGGCTAACATTACATGTCATCGCACATGAGATTTGCTCCACGCTTGACGTGCAACTTGCTTTGCACAAGTGGCTTTGCGGGTGTCTGTCTCTCCCACCATAGTTAAGATTCAATTTACAATGAGCATCTAGACAATACTTGTATCAACGTTGTGGTCCTTGTTCGTAGGTAAGATCGGTCTTATGCGAAAGCCCCAAACCACGTAAAACATGCAAAGAAAATTAGAGGCGTCTAACTTGTTTTTGCAGGGGTTTTGTGATGTGATATGGCCATCATGTGATTGTGATTGTATTTGATGTATGCAATGATCCTTGTTGTAATATGGCAACCGGCAGGAGCCTAATGGTTGTCTTTAATTCTGTTAAGACCTGCGTGTCTATTCATCTTGTAATAGCTTTATTCCAAGTAGTTGTAATAGTTGCTAGTGATGATGGACAACCATGAAGCGGCGCCACTGACCTTGACGCAATGCTGGTGATGATGGAGATCATGTTCGTGCTTTGGAGATGGAGATCAAAGGCGCAAGAAGAAAAGGCCATATCATATCACACTAATTATGAATTGCCTATGATGTTAATCCTTTTTGCATATTGTATTGCTTAGATCGCGACGGTAGCATTATAAGATGATCCCTCTCACTAAATATCAAGTAATAAAGTGTTCACCCTTAGTTGGCACCGTTGCTAAGACTCGTCGTTTCGAAGCATCTCGTGATGATCGGATGTGATACATTCTACGTGTGCATACAACGGGTGCAAGCCAGATTTGCACATGCGGAAACTAAGGTTATCTTGACGAGCCTAGCATGTACAGACATGGTCTCGGAACACGGAATACCGAAAGGTAGAGGATGAGTCATATAATTGATATGATGAACATGAAGACTGTTCGCCGATGAAACTACATCTTCTCTCGTGAAGATCGGACTTGGTGTAGTGGACTTGGTTCGTGTAATCACTAAGACAATGTGAGGGATGTTGTTTTGAGTGGGAGTTCACCTAGTTAGTTTAATAATTAAATTTGAACTCAATTTGTCATAAACTTAGTCTAAACTACTTGCAAATTGTTCTAGATTATGGCGACCCCCTCCATCAATTTCAATGCGTTCCTAGAGAAAGAAAAGCTTAAGAACAATGGAAGCAATTTCACGGACTGGTTCCATGGACTGAAGATCGTCCTCAGGGCTGGTCAGTTGACCTATGTGCTCGACGCACCGCTAGGTGACCCACCTGCAGATAATGCCACCAATGACGAAAAGAATGTTTTCGCCACTCGAAAAAATCATTACTCCACAGTTCAGTGTGCCATCCTGTACGGTTTAGAAGCGGAGCTCCAACAGCGTTTTGAGCACGACGACCTGTTCGAGATCATTAAGGAGCTCAGGCTAATTTTTGAGACTCGCGCGGCCATGGAGAGCTATGAGGCCTCCGAAAAGTTCTTTAACTGTAAGATGGAAGAAGGAAGCTCCGTTAGCGAGCACGTGCTCACCATGTCTGGGTACGCAAAGAAGCTCCAAGAGTTGGGAATATCGATTCCTAATGAATTGGGGATTCACCGTCTCCTTCAATCACTGCCACCAAGTTACAAGAACTTTGTGATGAACTAGAACATGCACTGCATGAACAAGACGTTGCCTGAACTGTCGTCCATGCTGAAAACTGCTGAAGTGGAGATCAAGAAGGAGCACCAAGTGTTGATGCTCAATAAGACCACCAATTTCAAGAAACGGGGCAAGCCTAAGAACAAGGGCAACTTCAAGAAGGACGGCAAGAAAGCTGCCGCACCTGCTAAGAAGCCCAAGGCTGGTCCTAAGCCTGAAACTGAGTGCTTCTACTGCAAGGAAGCTGGTCACTGGAAGCGTAACTGCCCCAAGTACCTGGCGGATCTGAAGAACGGCAACATCAAGAAGAAAGGTATATTTGATATATGTGTTATAGATGTGTATCTTACTAGTAATCATAGTAGTGCCTGGGTATTTGATACTGGTTCGGTTGCTCATATTTGTAACTCGAAACAGGAGCTGCGGAATAAACGAAGACTGGCAAGAGATGAGGTGACGATGCGCGTTGGAAATGGCTCCAAGGTTGATGTGATCGCCGTCGGCACGCTCCCTCTACATCTACCTTCGGGATTAGTTTTAAATTTAAATAATTGTTATTTGGTGCCTGCGTTAAGCATGAACATTATATCTGGATCCTGTTTATTGCGAGACGGTTACTCTTTTAAGTCTGAGAATAAAGGTTGTTCGATTTATATGAGTAATATCTTTTATGGTAATGCACCTGAGATGAATGGTTTATTCTTACTGAATCTCGATAGTAGTGATACACATGTTCACAACATAGATGCTAAACGAATTAAATTGAATGATATTTCTACATACATGTGGCACTGTCGTCTTGGTCACATTGGAGTGAAGCGTATGAAGAAACTCCATTCTGATGGACTTCTTGAATCACTTGATTTTGAATCACTTGAAAGATGCGAAGCATGTCTAATGGGAAAAATGACTAAGACTCCATTCTCTGGTACAATGGAGCGAGCTACAGACTTATTGGAAATAATACATACCGATGTGTGCGGACCAATGAGTGTAGCATCGCGTGGTGGATATCGTTATGTTCTAACTTTCACGGAAGACTTGAGTAGATATGGGTATGTCTACTTTATGAAACATAAGTCCGAAACTTTCGAGAAGTTTAAGGAATTTCAAAGTGAAGTGGAAAATCATCGTAACAAGAAGATTAAGTTTCTGCGTTCTGACCGCGGAGGTGAATATCTAAGTTATGAGTTTGGCATACATTTAAAGAAATGTGGAATACTTTCGCAGTTGACACCGCCGGGAACACCACAGCGTAATGGTGTGTCCGAACGTCGTAATCGAACTCTCTTAGATATGGTTCGGTCTATGATGTCTCTTACAGATTTACCGTTATCATTTTGGGGCTATGCATTAGAGACAGCCGCATTCACTTTAAATAGGGCACCATCTAAATCCGTTGAAACGACACCGTACGAATTGTGGTTTGGTAAGAAACCTAAGTTGTCGTTCCTTAAAGAGTACTTATCAGTAACGAGGTAGAACTAGGTATGGAGATACCGACGATCAAACCTCGGATAAGTATAGTATCGCGAGACAAAGGGAATTAGTTTCATATGTAAGTGGTTCAATCGATCGCGAAGTCTTCGTTGAGTATGTGGGAGCCATTATGGATCTCCAGGTCCCGCTGATGGTTATTGATAGGAGATGTGTCTCTGTCATGTCTGCATATTCACGAACCGTAGGGTGACACACTTAAGGTTCGAAGTTGTTTTAAGTAGATATGGAATGTGCGTTGGAGACCAAATGTTGTTCGGAGTCTCGGATTGGATTCGGGACATCACGAGGAGATCCGGAATGGTTCGGAGAATAAGATTCATATATAGGGGATCATTTTCTGAGTTAGGAAATGTTCCGGAGTGTTTGTATGAGGATTCTAGAAGGTTCCGGAATGTTCCGGAAGGTTCTAGAAGATATCTTGGAGTTTGCTTGAAAATCAAGATAGGGATCAAGGAGTCCTGGTGGGTCAAGACTAGGAGTCGTGGGGGAGGAGGACTCCTTCCCCCACTCCCCAATCCGCCGGCCTAGAGAGGAGGGGAGTCCTACAAGGACTCCCCCTCCCCAGGCGCCCTCCCTTCTTTAAATAGAGGGGCAGGGGCGCCCCCTCCTCCTCGGCTCCCATAACTCCAATCTCTGCCGCCTCTCTCCTCCACCTTTCTTCTGCACAGGCATAGGCGAAGCCCTGCAGAATTCTCTACTCCACCACCACCACCACGCCGTCGTGCTGCTGGGATTCCGTGGAGAAGATCTACTACCTCCGCTGCTCGCTGGAACGGGGTGAGGAAGGTCTGCTTCGACTCCGCACGTGTGACCGACTGCGGAAGCGCTGCCGAAACGCGGCGCCGGAAGGATCGTCTACTTGACCGACGGCGGAAGCGCTGCCGGAACGCGACGCCGGAAGGATCGTCCACACGATCTTGAGATCGGCAAGTGATCGACTACATCAACCATGAGATCTAATCTCGTTAACGCTTTCGGATCTACGAGGGTTAGTTCCTATCTATCTCGTTGCTCATGTCTAATAGATTAGATCTTGGCTTTTATCTAGATTAGATCTGGGTTTTGTTCGTTCTTGTGGTAGACATTTTTTGTTTTACATGCTACGAACCCATCAGCTACCTCTCAATGTTGTCCACCTATGCAGTGCCCAAGATGACAGATGGTCATGGTTGGGAGGCCATGCTCATAGGAGAGGTGCTTATACTAGGGTGTGTAAAGGAAAGGTTATGTTTGATTATCTGCATACTAAGTATGATGATTCAGGGTTATCCCTGATAGATATATCGAATCTTGTGGTGAAAGTGTACCACCTCTGCAGAGTGTCAAACTATTCGAATAGCCGCGTCCACGGTTATGGATAGTTGGAGTGGCCATACTGTTTCGTCGTTAGATGTTTTCAAATTGACTTATGAAATGAACGATGAATCTTGACTTAACCACAACAGAGTTGTGACTATGACACTAGCTTCCCAACTTAAGTGATTCTAGAACTTTATTTTATCTTTCTTTGTTTCAGAACTCAGCTTAGGTTTCAAACTTAACTTTACAAATAAACATAGAGTTAGCATTTCCCCGTAGCACCATCTTACTTGTTAGTGGTAGTTTGCGATTACTTAAAGAGTACTCATGGCTTTTGTCCCTGACTATTCCTATGGCCAGACTATGAAGGAGACTACCAAGATGACGGACAACAGGACGACTATGATAACTAGGACTATTTGCCTTTGTCAGCATTACCTGTGCCCCTGAAGATGGACCCCACCGCTATGCTTATTATTTATTCCGCTGCTTGTTGTATTAAGATTGGATCATGAGATCCTTTATTCATGTAAGACCTTACATTGGTTTGTAATGGATGATGTACTGTGATATCCAATCTGTTATGTCTCGCAAAAATGGTTATCCTGGGATTGCGATGTATGACATAACAGGCATCTAGGATTAAAAATCTGGGTGTTGACAAGTTGGTATCAGAGCCATCCTGACCATAGGAGACCCTAGTTAGAATGGACGTCCGAACAAAAACTTAATTACAAAACCAAAGTGAGTATTTATGAAAAAACTATTTCCTCTCTTACCCTTGGGAATTCATTCTTTCTCAAAAATTCATGTCCTCCAATTCTTACATTACTACATAATATTTGACGCACTTGATCACTTCACTAACTTCCTCATCCTAAAATTCTTGTAGATGGAGACTTAGTTCAGCAAGTTCTACCAGTTGGGCAACGGAGGCCAACTGATCTTCGAGAGGGATCTAGATTCACGGTCTGAGTTATTGGGACGCCCACATCCGGAGTTTCTTGGAGCTCAACTTCCAGGACCCCAGGAGGAGATTTACAGTGGCTAGTCACCGCTGATCTTCGAGGAAGCATAGAAGCACCAACATCCGGGAGAATCTAGTTCTCAGGAAGGGAAAACAACTGGCTAGATGGATTAGCCAGGGCAATGCATGAAGCTCTCGCACGTCTATGTGCCCTTAGTGTCAACCAAATCCAAGGAACCCGCTTTGCGCATTATGCAAGTCGTGACTTCATGGGAATGCCAATGGAGATGCTAGGTCACCCGGAGTTGAAGCGTCAAGTGGAGAACCTTGACTTCCTGTTGTACGATCGCCAGAAGGAATTGGACAATGCTAGGGAGTTTGCCAACCACAACCATGCCATTGCCACCCAGAAGGCCCAGACTTTCTCACTGCTTGTCAAGGACCGTCAGTCTCTTTGCCTCCAGCGTGAAAAGAAGGATCGCACCATCGTCCGTCTTTGCAAGAAGGTGGCCGACCTCGAGAAGACCGTCAAGGAGCAAGAAGCTCAGCTTGCAGCAAAGGAGGAAGAAGAGGAGGGTGAAGACATCCAGTGAGACATGGATTCTTACCTCAACAATGATGATGACTTTCTAGAGGAGGATGCCACGGACTTCTACACTAACGATGACAACTCCGACTTCATCGACGATGAGTAGATGCACTAAAGCACTGTCGTAGCATGAGATGTATCGGTCCCACTGTATCGTAGCTTGCAGAATGGTTCTTAAAACCATCTGTTTTTCCTTGTTGTGGTGTGTGTGTGTGTGTGTGTTTGTATCGTGTGCTCGTTTGAATGAATGAAAAGAAGTTAGTTGCAAAACCTGAGTCAAACTCAAAGTTTTAGCTTTGAAACCAAAACCATGAACCTTAGAACTTTCCTCTTACCCCTTTATCTATCTCAATCTTCAGATGACTCGTGGAAACCCAGGAGGTAGCAGCTCATCGCAGGACCCAATGCTACAGATCATGCAGATGTTAGTCGCAGACGGTGAAGCAAGCAGGGCAGAGCGCCAGACCAACTTAGCAACATTGCAGCAGATAGCTCATATGGCCCAAAACAACCAAGGGCATGGAAACCATGCATCAAGGATCCAAGCTGAAGAACTTCCAGAATACCAATCCCCCAATCTTTAGCACTTGGGAGAACCCATTAGATGGTGATGACTAGTTGCAGACAATGGAGAACAATTTGGAGGTAGCCAGAGTTGATGACAACGAGAAAGTTCTCTTTGCCACCCACTACTTGGCAGGAGACGCAAGAGCCCGGTGGAACAACATCCGCCTGATGAACCATGGTCAAGTGATGACATGGGAAGCCTTCAAAATCAAGTTCAGCCACACCCACGTGCCGCAAGGCCTAGTCACCCGAATGAGGGATGAATTTCGAGAGTTGAAGCAAGGAAGAATGACTGTGGTGGAGTACCGTGACAGATTCCTGTCGCTTGCAAGGTACACACCCGATGAGATCAACACGGAGGCAAAGAAGGAGAGATTCCTGATTGGACTGCATGATGAGATGCAGACTGTCCTCGTCAACATCCGCTTCGAGGATCTCGAAGAGCTAGTGTCGTGGAAATGGCCACGGCAGTCGCTGCTACTGGCAGCGATTGATTGTAACGTGAGGAAGAGTTGGCGGCCATCTGCGGTGCGAGATAGGGGCGAATGCACATGGTTTACCCAGGTTCGCCCCCCGGAGGGTAAAGACCTACTCCTGCTAGATTGGATTAATGGAGAGCGAGTTACAAGGATGGCGAGCTCGGCGTCTAAGCAGCGAGTCGCTCGAGGGGGTGTATGATGGAAGGTAAGTCCTTAGGATACCCTAGGGAGGTTTATATAGGAGTCACCTCGCTAGGGTTTACAAGTTACAACCGAGCCAGATATGGACTCGGAGGCACCTAATCCGACTAGGCTTCAGATACGCTTCTGGGCCTTCAGGTTCCAGTCGCCAGGCTTCTCCTTCAGGCGTAGTCCAGTCGCCGTCCTTCAGGCCCACTCGCAGGCCCTTCGGCCCAATCGGAACGTCCTGCTGGGCATACCCCCTTTGGCATATCCCCATCAGTAGTCCCCGAGGCCATCATTGATTCAGGTGCAGGTGTCCCTTTGGCGATCGAAGTAGGCGAGCCCAATTTGGACGCCCAGTCGAGTCGGAGATGGACTCCATTAAAACCGAGGAAAATTTACCCAGGCTTCCACTCACCACCCCGACGAATGTTACTGCTGCCAAGTCACCGCTTCGGCGAGTGGAGAAGACTAGCGGGTAGCAGGTGGAATGGAGGAGTTGGACCATCAATTCTGGTCAAACTATCTGTTGGAATTTCCAACGGTAACTTCGGCGCAATTAACGTAAGTAATGGCTACCCCGAATTTGGTGGGTTGTGTTCCCATATAAGGGGAGTGATGATTCAGTTCTGCAAATCCTTCCCCGCATTCTTCATTCTCCCATATTCATTCTTCCTGCCTTCAACCTTCCGATTTGACCTTTCCGCACCGTGCGATTCCACGTCCTACCTGATGGCGCCTCCCAAAGGCTCATGGGGAAAATCCAAATGCACCACAGCCCAACTCAAGTCCTTCGAGGATGCCGGATTCCTCCGCAAGGGGAACTAGCGGGTTCCCCCTCCTCCGAGACCGAGCCAAAGCCGCGAGCCGGCGAATTCATCTGCTTCCCCAGCCATTTACAAAGGGGTCTAGGATTCCCCACCTCGCTCTTCTTCCGGCGCTTCTGTGCGTATTACGCGATCAAGCCGTCGAATCTCGTCCCGCACAGCATCAAGCAGCTGGCGATCTTCGTCGCCTTCTGTGAGTGCTACCTCGGCTGCATCCCGTATTTTCTGCTGTGGTTGGAGCTCTTCCATGGCTGCATCGGGCGCAAGGCGTCCGGTGGCTTGATATTGGCTGTAGGCGGTATCACGTTCCAATTGAAGCCGAAGGCTAATTTCATCAAGCTCCTTCTACCAAAAAAGCCACCAACGAGTGGAAGAAGAGTTGGTTCTACGTAAAAGAATCCCCTCCCCCGGCGAGGTGGCACTTCTCGAGTTCGTCGCCGAGAGGAGCGAGCCTCGCCGGTTGGTGCCGAAGAAGCTTCTCGAAGACCAGAGGATGGCCATCGCAGAGATGATGGACTAGATCCAAAAGCTGAAGGACCGGGGGTTGACTTCGATCAACCTTTACAACTGCTGGCTTGGGCGGCGCCTGGTTCCGCTAGCGGCTCGGCCGCATTGGATGTACGAATATAGCGGGAAGCACGACCCCTCCCGAACCAGCAAGAATCGTGGGAGGCCGAGGACTACAAGGCCGCCCTGAAGAAGATCACTGATGCGGAGTTCACCAGCGTGTCGGCCGGGCTCGCCTTGTACACTCTCGTGAAGAATGAAGCCCCCACAGTAAGTTTTCTCCCTAGTCGCTATTTCCGCACCTCAATTCTCAGTCACTGCATTTGGTGCTTACTTGTGGTGGTTCTCAGCTGTTTCAGGTGTTGGAGGGATGGCTTCCTCTGCTCGATGAAGAGGTTCCCCAGGAGCTCGAGGAGGCCTCCGAGGGAGACTCTTCCGACAGCGACAGGGAGGAGGAGGTTCCTCCCCCAGCGCCTGTGGCTCGCAAGACTCGCATGTAGAAACAACGCGAGTTCGAGGCAAGTCGCAGCCTCGATGAACATGGAGGAGGCGACGAGGTCGCGCAGGAGCACACATCCCGGCGTACAGCCACACCATCGAAGCCCGTGCACAAGCCGAAGTCACCAGCGAAGAAGCCAATGTCGCCGGCCAAGTCGGCGGTGGTGTTCGAGTCAGATAACAACTTTGACGATGAAGACTCCCCCGAAATCTCGCGCAAAGCTCCGGAGGGTGCGATCTTGACAAAGGGGTTGGAGGGTGAGGACACCGAGGCGACAGTAGAAGTTCCCCTGGCGGTGATCGCGCCAATGGTTTTGGGGGTCCTGAGTCAGGAAGCGATTGAGGCGGCGACGTCTAAGTCGCCGCAGCCATCGAGAGCGGCCGCGTCTTCGGAGGCGGAAATTCCGGCGACCGCGGCTTCATCGTCGAGGAAGCCTGCGGTGTCGTGGGATTTAGACGTCTTTGAGAAGGGGCTCACTCGCAAGCTAGGTCCAGAATTGGATAAGCCTGCCCACATCAGCACCGGGCTGCGTGTTCTCCCGGTTGCTAAGTAAGTATTGGTTCTTCATTCTGACTCGCCTCTTGTTTTTGTATAGTTGTTATATTGATTGTGGGAATTCGGGCAGATATGGAGCCAAGAAGATTGGCTGTCCTTCGGTGGCAAAGATTCTACCGGCCGCCACCACGGGAGAGGGCGACCTCCCCAAGAAGAGAAAACCTGCCGGAGATGTGGCGACCGCAGAAGGCGCGAAGAAGCAGAAGGGCGTGCTGACGACCCACATCCATGGATGGCGTCGCGAAGCCTGATTTTGCGGCAGTTGTCGAAGAAGTGGTGGCGGTGCGATCGGAGCCAGTCTTGGTTGCGGCCGCGTCGGAGGCGCCAGCCCCGACAACCAGCGCCCCCGCTAGAGCGTCGGCGACGTTCCCGCACTCATGGCTAGGGGGCTTCCAGGCGTGGCGGACACCCAGTCTCCACAGAGTCCGGAGATCGTGGATGCAGACATTGGGTCCCGTCGTGGGCGCACTTCCTTCACGATCCCGTCGACTGACGCCGGAGAACTCCACAGGATGCTTGGTGCCGCTATTCAGGTATGTCCAGTCCCCGAGTTCTTAGTCGCTGAAATTTAGCGGCTAGGAACTGAACTTCTTTCTACTCTCTAGTCCCCGAGTTCTTAGTCGCTGAATTTCTGCGGCTAGGAATTGAACTTTTTCCTACTCTCCAGTCCCCGAGTTCTTAGTCGCTGAATTTCAGCGGCTAGGAACTGGATGTTGATTTTGGTAAGTGCTGAGTTGTGTTGTTTGTTTGCAGGGTTTGCAAAGGGAATCGATCAATTGGCAGGCCGCAAGGGAGCGCTTGGAGCGGGATCTGCGCGAAGCGCAGGAGGCGAACCAGTGGCTTCAGGAAACTATTGGTAAGTATCTGCCTTTCTGTCCTTTCCTCTGTCAAGTGTGAACTGTTGGTGTATGGCACGCTGATGGTTTCTCTTTTAGATGGTCTCTCGGCTGCGATTTCCAAGGCCCGCGAAGGGTATGTTCCAGTCGCCGAGCTGGACGCGGTGAATGTGCGATTTGCCTCGCTGATCCAAGACTTGGAGGAGGCGAGAGCGACCTCAATTTCTTCGGAGGACCGAGCGAAGGCTGCTGTCGCTGCGGCTGAGGAGGAACATAAGGCCGCGGATTCGATCATCGTGGGGCTGCACAATGATCAAGCCGCCTTGCAGAAGCATGTCACGGAGAACTACCGCAAACTCCTTGGTGAGTCTCCGTCTTTGCCTGACTTGTTTGGCGAGTCCCTGATTGGGGAGGTCCGTAGTTTCACTGATGTCTAATTTTGCAGCTGTGATAGGCCAAAGTGACCCGGTGGTTTAGACCTTCAACGCTTCGCAGTGCGTGACTGCCGTGGTGAACGTGGCCACGACTTCAGCGTTATATGTCCAAGCGGTTCTTCAAGGCATGTCCCCCACCGAGGTTATTCCTGGGGGGCTTACAGAGGTGTGGCGCTATCTGGAGGAGGCGCCTATCATCGTGGAGTGGATGGCGTGCTCGGCATTCAGGCGCGGGGCCACCACGGCATTGAGCTTGGGTCTCGCCCACTTCCCCGACGACTTCGACCTTGACGACGTGACGAGTGGCTACCCATCGGTGACCGGCACAGTGGAGATGTTAGAGGTACTGAAGCTGACTGCGAAGGCCGCCCCTTACACCGATCGGGTCTTGGCTATGGGGGATCTTCTGCCATACCAGGAGACGGTGTTGGCGCCTGGCGACCCCGAGCCAGAGCATCATGATATGAAGTCGGAGCAGCCCTTCCGGTCGGTGTTGTCGAAGTCGCTGACGACGTACCCGATGAACCCGTGGCAGCCCCCTTGTTCATATCAAGGGGGGTGGTGGTGCTTCTTCATCAGGACCTATGGAATAAACAATGTAGTTGGGCAGTTTGTGATGTATGCCAAGTGGCGACTGCTGTAATGTGTTTTGTAATATATGCCAAGGGGAGTCAATCGACTCGTATTGCGACCAGGATTGTGTGATGTGTTTATTTCTGATTGAGCGATTCCCCGAGCGCGTCCGCCCTTTAATGGGGTATAACTCGATTATATACTTTTGAGTTTTGTTTTGGTTGTGCATTGTTTTATCTCTCACGTCTTCTGAGTGGGGAGTCCCCGAGCGCGAGTGGGATTGTTTTGTAGGCGAGTCCCCGAGCGTGGTGCTCAACCATATTGGTCGCGTTCCTGTTGTAGGTTGTTAATGCGTTGTTTGTAACGCGTCTCCTCCCCTGGCCCAGAGAGCCAGTGGCTTGGCGAGTCCAAGGCAGCTCTCTTACTTGGTGTGTTCCCGAGCCGCGTGGGGGTTCCCGTTTTGCGGAGTCCCCGTGCGTGGTACTTAACCGTTCGAGTCGCTTTGCGCGAGGATGGGAGGGACAGGTCGATATGAGAAGCGTATACCGGTTGTCTTGGCCCGGTGGGCCAGTCGGGCTAGGCGACTCCAATGGCAGCTCCGGGTTGGCGTTTTCGTGGACGACCCAAGGCCCGAGTATTTCTGGTGCCCTTGTGCCGCACTACTTAGCCGTGCCGGTCGCTCCACCAAAGGTTGACTTCCGTGAGTAGCATATTGCTAATATGTACGAGTGCGAGTGGCACAAGAATATGGCGAGTAGACACAATATGTGTGATCCGAATGAATTTCGTTATATATGCCAGCTGAGTACAATTTGAGGTTCTATGTATAGAACTTTCTGAGGAGGTTTACATTCCATGGCCTCCCGACCTCGAGCTGGCGTCACCCCGTAGGTAGTAGGCATCATTGCCGAGGACTCGTCCTATGGCGAATGGCCCCTCCCATGGGGGGAGAGTTTTTGCATGCCTTTCTTGTCTTGGACCGAGTCGCCTTCTTGGAAGGTGCGAGTCCGTACTCGGCGGCTGTGGTAGCGGTGGAGTCCTTGCTGGTAGATGGTGGTGCGAGAGCGAGCCAGGTCACGTGCCTCGTCGAGTTGATCGATGATGTCTTGGCGGGCGACCTCGTTGGTCACCTCGACGTAGTTGGCGACTCGAGGTGAATCGTGTTCTAGGTCAGTTGGCATTACGGCCTCAGTACCGTACACCTTGAAGAAGGGTGTGAACCCTGTGGAGCCATTGCCGGAAGTCTGGATCCCCCATATTACGGAGGGGAGCTCGTCGACCCAGCATCCTGGGGTGCGCTCGAGGGGCAGCTGGAGTCGCGGCTTGAGCCCGTGGAGGACGCTCTGGTTGGCGCGTTCTGCTTGGCCATTCGACTCCAGGTGGGCGACTAAAGCGAGGTCGAGTCGTACACCATGTTCTTCATAGAATTCCTCCATGGCCCTCATGGCTAAGTTGGTGCCGTTGTCTGTTATTATGCTGTGCGGGTAGCCGTATCAGTAAATGAGCTCGCGTAAGAACTTGGTGGCCGTCTTGCCATCACACCTTTTTATTGGCTTGGCCTCGACCCATTTGGTGAACTTGTCGACCGCGACCAGGAGATGGGTGAAGCCAGATGGGGCCTTCTTGAACGGGCCTACCATGTCCATGCCCCATACGGCGAATGGCCATGTAATGGGGATGGTATTGAGTGCCAAACCAGGGAGGTGCATCTGGTGGGCATACTTCTGGCAGCCGACGCATCGCTGGACGATGTTGGTGGCGTCGGCCTGTGCGGTGAGCCAGTAGAAATTGTGCCACATGGCCTTGGCGACTAGCGACTTGGCGCCGGTGTGATGGCCGCAGTCGCCGGCATGAATGTCTTGGAGGATCTTGCGGCCTTCTTCTGGCTATACGCAGCGCTGGAACACGCCGGTCACGCTGCGTCTATGGAGCTCGCCGTTGATGATGACGAAGGATTTGCAGTGGCGCATGATCATTCGTGCCTCCGTCTCGTTGCTTGGTAAGATCTTGTGCTCCAGGAAGGCGACGTATGGTGCTATCCAGTCGCTAGGCTCCACAACCATGGCGACTAAGGCCGGTTCTGGTTGTAGTGGTATCCCGACATCGATCTCTTTTGGTGGGCTAACCGACGGTTTGTGGATGATGTCGAGGAAGACGCCTACTGGTGGCGCTTATCGGGTCGATCCGATGCGGGAAAGGGCGTCTGCCTCCTCATTTTTGCGCCTGTCGATCCACTCGACGGAATAGCCGTCGAAGTGTCCTCCCAACTGGTCTACCGCTTGGCGGTACGCGATCATTGTTGGAGAGACGGCGTCGCACGTCCCGGCGACCTGGCCGGCGACTAGGTCGGAGTCTCCATAGCATCATAAGAGGTTGACGTTCATCTCCTTAGCGGCTCTCATGTCGTGAAGGAGGGCCTCGTATTCTGCCATGTTGTTGGTGCAGGGCTTGAAGTTGATGTGGAGCACGTAGTGGAGCTTGTCTCCTTTGGGAGATGTTAGTATGACCCTAGCCCCTGTGCCGTCGGCATTCTTGGAGCCATCAAAGTGGAGCGACCAGTAATGGAGGTACGGGAGCTTCTCCGGCTGCTGTGCTTCTTCCCAATCTGTGAGGAAATCAGCTAGGGATTGTGACTTGATCGCTTTGCGGGGCTCGTATTTGATGTTGTGGACGCCGATTTCGACGGCCCACTTGGCGACTCGCCCGATCGCCTCGCAATTGCGTATTATGTCCTGCAGAGGTGCGGAGGAGACCACCGTGATTGGGTGCTCTTGGAAATAGTGCGGGAGTCGCCGCTGAGCCCGGAATACCGCGTATAACAGTTTCTGGTACTGTGGGTAGCACTGTCGTGAATCCGTCAGGACTTCGCTGATGTAGTAGACAAGGCGCTGTATGAGGCGCTCCTTGCCCTCCTCTGGTCGTTCGATGACCATCACGACGTTGACGACTCGAGTGGAGGCCGCGACGTAGACGAGCATTGGCTCTTTGTCGAGTGGACCGGCTAGGAGTGGAGCCGCGAGTAGCACTTCTTTGAGTGCTTTGAGTGCATCGTCGACCTCCACGTCCCATTGGAATGTGGGGTTCTTGCGCATCAGGCAGTAGAGGGGCATTGCCTTCTCTCCTAGTCGGGGGATGAAGCGACTGAGGGCCGCGACTCGCCCTGCCAACTTCTGGACGTCGTGCAGGCACTCGGGTTTCCTGAGTCGCGCGATGGTGTCGATCTTGGTGGGGTTGGCTTTGATGCCTCGCTTGGAGACTACATACCCCCGGAGCTGTCACTGGGTTTGCCAGCCACTTGGAGTATTTGATTGGCCGGATGAAGCCCGTGGCTAGCAGGCGCTGTACTTCTTCGACGATTTCTTGACGACGCTCTTCATTGAAGGGCCATAGCGACTGCTTTACTGGTTGCACTTTGGGGTCGGTGTTGAGTTTGTGCTTAGCAAGTTCCCTCGGGACATCTGGCATGTCAGATGGCTTCCATGTGAAGATGTCGCGGTTCTCACGGAGGAACCCGACGAGCGCGCTTTCCTATGCGGGGCTCATATGCGCCCCGATGGTGACCGTCTGGCTGGAGTCGCCCGGGACGAGCTCGAAGGTGCGGGTGTGCGTGGTCGCTTCGAACATGGAGTTCGCGGCGATTGGTTTCTTCAGGATGGTGGGGTCGTCCTTGTTGATGTTGCCCGCGTATTTTGCAAGTTCCTCCATGTGATCGGTCTCCGCAGTGATGACAGCTTCAGCGAGCTCGGCTCCTTTGTCCTCGCATTCCACGGCCATGTCGGGGTCGCTGTGGATGGTGGTGATGTCGTTTGGCCCGGGGAGCTTCATCATGTTGTAGGCGTAGTGTGGGGTCGCCATGAACTTTGCGAATGCCTGGCGACCCAGGACGCAGTGGTAGGGGCTGCGGAAATTCAACAGCTCGAATATGATCCTCTCTGTGCGGTAGCTTGCTGGAGTGCCGAAGGTGAATGGCAGCGTCACTTTTCCGATCGGGTACGCCTTCCGACCGGGGACGATACCGTGGAAGGTCATCAGGGTTGGCTCAATGGCTGCTTCTGGGAGCTGGAGCCTCTTGAATGTGTCTAGGTACATGATGTTGATGGAGCTCCCACCGTCCATTAGTGTCTTGGGTAGCCAGTAGTCAGCCACCTTGGGCCTGACTACCAGGGCGACTCGCCCTGGGTATTCGATTCTTGGCGCGTGGTCCTGGCGACTCCAGGTGATGCTCTGCTCAGACCAGTTGAGGAAGCGAGGGATGTCAACTTGTGTCACCACGTTAATGGCGACCGCGAGGGCGAGCACCTTCTTCTCGCGCTTGGTGCCAAGTCCGGTGAAGGTGTGTAGCGAGCCGCCGGCGGTGCCGAAGCCACCGGCATTCCCGTTGACCCGAGGTGGGTTGTTATTGGGGTCCTCCCTTGCTCGTCTCGCCTTATCAATCTCTTTGAGAGAGTGACAACCAGCGGTGGTGTGGGTGGCGGGTTTTCCCTCCCTGCTATGGTAGATGTAGGGCTGATTGAGCAGGGCAGCGGGGTCAAATTTCGGCCTCGCTGTGTTGTTGGAGCGGTAGTTTCCTCCGTCGCGGCGGTAACTCTTGGGGTCGCGCTGGCCGTAGCTGGCATTGGCGACGAAGTCGACTCGCCCGTCCGTGCGGCGCTTGCCGGTGATGCGGGTGTTGCTGTAGCGCATGTCGCGTAGGCGCCCGCTATCATGGATGCTGGTTCGGTGTCGTCCTCCCGACTCGTCGTCAGAGTCTTTGTTGGGGTCCTCCTCCGCGTAGCGCTTGGCGATCTAGAGGAGGTCGGGGATGTTGTCGAGTGTCCGGTAGACCCTCTTGATCTTACCGACCAGGGGTTCATACCGGCACGTGTTCTTGAAGCAATGTATCGCCGTATGTGGGTGGATGCCGGAGGCGTTGATCCATAGTTCTTGCCATCTTTGGATCCAACGGCGAGTCGACTCGCTTTGTCCCTGGATGCATCACTCCAGATCTTCTATGGTGGTGGCGTGGGTGTAGGAGCCCTCGAAGTGCCTGATGAAGGCATCCCGCATTTCTTCCTAGGAATCGATGCTGTCGGCGGGGAGGGTGTTGATCCATTGCTATGTCGCACCCTCCATCACCAGGGGGAGGTAGCGAGCGGCGAGCAGGTCGGTGTGGCCTGCGATTCCCATTGCCATGAGGTATGTGTCCAGCCAGACAGCTGGATCGTACGTCCGGTCGTACTTTTCGATCTCTTTGGGAGCCTTGAAGTTGGTGGGGTACTTTTTCCCACGGATCATGGGCCCGAAGCATCGCGGTCCGACTCGACTGAGCGAGCCTCTTGGTTCGGGGTCGCCGCGGTTGGTGAGGGTGTGCCTCAAGTCGTTTGGCTGGCGTGCCCGCCATGCCTGGTTGTTGATGATGTTCGTTGGGCATCAATGGCTGCCCGTTGGCCGCGACCGTGTTATTCGCCGGTCACGGATCATTGGTGGACAGCGCGGGGTTGGCGGTCCGTGGCTGGTTCGCCAGGGGCTACAGTGGAGGGCAAGTCAATGCGTTGGCGACGAAGGGGTGATCGCTTGACGCCGCTCTACTTGCTGAGGAACTGGAATACATCCGCCCCCGCGGGTCGACCTCTGCAGCTTGTTGCTCGACGGCCCTGACGAGTAGGGCCATGGCATACTGGATCTGTAGCGCACCTCGCCTTGGACGTCGAGGTTGGCGATCGTAGCGTCGGCCGCGACGACGTTGTCCATCGGGGTGGAGTAGAGTGGTAGTCCATTGGCGTCACAGGCTTGAGGCGAGATTATGATCCATGGTTGGTCCGGCGGGGGCGCTCGACCGATGGGTGGTGGAGGGGCTTCGGTCGTCGGTGCGCCGGGTGGTGGTCTCGCGGGATTGCTTCCGCCTGGCGGTGCGTTCTCGCAGTATTCATGCTCGGCCGCGCGTGCGGGGTCACTTTTGAAGGAAATATGCCCTGAGAGGCAATCATAAAATTGTTATTATATATTCCTTATATATGATAGATGTTTATTTTACATGCCAGAATTGTATTGATCAGAAACATCAATACATGTGTGTTTAATAAACAAAAAGGGTTCCTAGTTATGCCTCTCTTATAGACTAGCTTGTTGATTAACAAGATGATCAAGGTTTCCTGATCATGGACATTCGATGTTGTTCATAACAAGGTCACACCATTGGTGGAATGATGTGATGAACATTCATCCGAAGTATAGCATTACGATCAAGTCATTATGTTTATATTGCTATGACATCATACGAAGTAATCTTTATCCTTAGACTATGAGATCATGTTAATTGCTAACACCGGAAGAGTATCTTGATAACATCAAACGTCACACCGTAACAGGGTGACTATAAAGATGGGTTCAATACTACGAAGGTGTTATGTTGAGGCTCATGGATCAAGAGTGGAATTTGTCAATCCAGATGACGAATAGATATACTCTGGGCCCTCTCGGTGATATCACATTAAGATAGCTTGCAAGCAAGTGATGTGATCACTAGAATGTTATATCACGAGAACGAGAAAAGAGTGCATGTCGGTAAGGAGATCAAACTAGGTATGGAGATACCGATGATCCAATCTCGGACATGTAATATATTGAGAGACAAAGGGATTTAGTTACAAGCGTTAAAGGTTCTCACGATCATAGAAAGCATCGTTGAATGTGTAGGAGTCAGTACGGATCTCCAGGTCCCGCTGCTGATTATTGATCGGAGAAGGGTCTCGATCATGTCTGCGTTATTCGCGAACCGTAGGGTGGCACACTTAAGAGTTACCGGACACCATTTTGGAGCACATATGTTTCAGACGAAAGAATTCCAAAGCACAGGAATTGTTTCAATAGAAACCGGAAATTGTTTCGGGTGAAATTGCAGAAAGTGGTTCTGCATGTGATATTGAAATATTGCAAGGGGCTATATGTGAATGTTTGTTAATTAAAGTAATTAACAAAATTCTGAATAAATTTCATAAAAATATTTTTATTAAATGAGAGAGCATAAAATTTGGAGAAATTTAATGCATTTAAAGTGGAGACTTTAAAAGGGAATGTGAAGAGGCATTTTAATGTGGAGGGGTTACCACCACATGAATGGGGGAGGTGAGGGGTCACCCCCCCATGCGCCGGCCATGGAGAGAGGGGGCACCCCCCTCCTCCTATAAAAGGCCACCCATTCCCTCCTTCATCCTTACACCTCCCTGTGAAGGATCTCTCTCCCCCTCTAGAATTATTCCCCCATGGTCTCGGATTAGCGAGATACATGTCCCCGGTGGCATTTCATCTGGAAGGAGTTGCTGCTTCCGCTGGATCGCTGGAGCGAGGAGGTGGAGGTTTTCCGGTGGCTTGAACGTGTGTGCGAGTGCGGATGCGCTGCTGAGTTGCGGTGCTCAGACTTCCTCACGATCTTGAGATCGGCAAGTGTACGACTACATCAACTACGAGTTCCTACTCGTTAACAAAACTCGTTGTCTTCGAGGGTAAGTTCTCGTTGTATGTATGTCCACCCGTTGCTTTGTACCTAGTAGATAGATCTTGGCGTGTAGTTTACACCGTAGGAATTTTTTTGTTTTCTATGTTGCGGGCCCAACAGTGGTATCAGAGCCTGATCTATGCGTAGGTGCTTTGCACGAGTAGTACACTTATGTTTATATGTGGGCGATGATGATCATGTTATTGCATCTTCTATGTATTTTGGATATTGGTGGCATATTGGGATGAAGCGGCCCGGACCAACCTTACATGTCATTGTACATGAGACCGGTTCCACGACTGACATGCAACTTGTTTTGCATAAGTGGCTGGCGGGTGTCTGTCTCTCCTACTATAATCAATATCTGATTTACAACGAGTTGCTAATAACTTAGTTATCCTCGTTGTGGTTCATGTTCGTAGGTGAGAACGGTTCTATCTCCGAAAGCCCTAAGCCACGTAAAACTTGCAATTGATAAATTAGAGGCGTCTAGTTTAGATCGTTGCTGGGATAGTGTATTGATATGGTATTGCTGTCAGTAGATGTATGATAGATACTCTTACAACACACTCAACGTGTAAGTTCTATAGACCTTGGCCTTACACACAAAGGAATGATAGAGATCATACCACGATGCAAGTGATAGAGATCAAATGCATGGACCATATCATCTCACTTTACACATTAGATGTTAGCATCTTATACTGCTAGTTTGGCGCTTTTGGTAGCATTATAAGATGATCCCTCATTTAGATATCAAGATAAAAATGTGTTCTTCCTTAAGTATGCACCGTTCTGTGGATCGTGTTTCGAGACATCACGTGATGATCGGGTGTACTCGAATCTACTCTTTCATAGGAACAGGTGTAAGACAGTTTTACACACGCGAATACTAAGGTTCTTACTTGGCGAGCCTAGTATGTACATACATGGCCTCGGAACACGGACCGAAAGGTTAAGCATGAGTCATATAGTTGATATGATGCCCATATAGATGCTCGTCTTTGAAGCTACATCTACTCACGTGATGATCGGACTTGGTGTAGTGGATGTGGTTCATGTAATCACCAAAAAGACACGAGGGATGTCGTTTTTGAGTGGGAGTTCATTAGTAATTTGGATTAGTTGAACTCAATCTATCATAAACTTAGTCTAAATAAACTTTACAAATTCTGTTGTAGATGGCACTACCTGCTTTTAATTTCAATGTGTTCATGCAGAAAGAGAAACTTGCTGCGAATGGTAGCAACTTCACCAACTGGCTATGAATTTGAGGATTCTCCTCACTGCTGCACAAAAGCAATATGTGCTAGATGCGCCGCTAGGCCCCCCACCAGCTCCTGATGCCCTGACGAGGAAAAGAATATCTATGTGACTCGTCAGGAGGACCACAACTTAGTTCATTGCGGCATACTGTATGGGCTAGAGCCAGAACTTCGAAAGTGTTTCGAAAATGGCAATACCTTTGATACCATGGGAGAACTAAAAATGTTTTTCGATACCCATGCTGCCATAGAGAGTTATAATGCTACAGAAAATTTCTTTAGCTGCATGATGGAGGAAAACAACTCCGTTAGTGAGCACGTACTCAAAATGTCTGGGTACGCCGATAAGCTTGTGTCCTTGGGAATAACGATTCCCATTGACTCAGGCATACATCATGTTCTCCAATCTCTGCCACCTAGCTACAAGAGCTTCGTGATGAACTATAATATGCAGGGCATGAAGAAGTCTCTTTCCGAGCTTTTGTCAATGCTTAAGACTGCAGAAGTGGAGATTAGGAAAGAACATCAAGTGTTGATGATCAATAGGACCACCGGTTTCAAGAAAGACAAGAAAGGCAAGCACAAGGGAAAGAAGGGTGGCAAGTCTGTTACCACGCCTGAAAAGAGACCCCGAGGTGGCCCTAAGTCTGACACCGAGTGCTACTATTGTAAGGGGACTGGCCATTGGAAGCGCAACTGCCCCAAGTATTTGGCGGACAAGAAGTCCGGCAAGGCAAACAAAGGTATATGTGATATACATGTTATTGATGTGTACTTGACTAGTACTCGCCGTAGCACCTGCGTATTTGATACGGGATCGGTTGCTAATATATGTAACTCGGTTCAGGGGCTACGGGACAAGCGACAACTAGCAAGGGATGAGGTCAGAATGCGGGTCGGCAATGGATCAAAAGTTGATGTGATCGCCGTCGGGACGCTACCTCTCCATTTGCCATCGGGATTAGTTATAAACCTAAATAATTGTTATTTAGTGCCTGCACTGAGCATGAACATTGTATCTGGATCATGTTTGATGCAAAGTGGTCATTCCTTTAAATCTGAAAACAATGGTTGTTCGATTTATAAGAATGATATCTTTTATGGTCATGCACCTATGTTGAATGGTTTATTTCTGCTGGATCTTGATAGTAATATTACACACATTCATAATGTTAATGCTAAAAAGATTAAACTTGATGATGATATGTCTACATATATGTGGCACTGCCGTATAGGTCATATTGGGCGTTAAAATGCATGAAGAAACTCCATTCTGGTGGACTTTTGGAATCACTTGATTTTGAATCATTTGATACATGTGAGCCATGCCTTATGGGCAAGATGACTAGAACGCCGTTTTCCGGTTCAATGGAATAGGCGACAAATCTATTGGAAATCATACATACTGATGTGTGTGGACCAATGAGTGTGTCGGCGCGAGGTGGATATCGTTATTTTGTTACTTTCACGGATGATTTGAGTAGATATGGGTATATCTATTTGATGAAACACAAGTCTGAAACTTTTGAAAAGTTCAAGGAATTTCAGAATGAAGTCGAAAATCATCGTAATAGAAAGATCAAATTTCTACGGTATGATCGTGGAGGAGAGTATCTAAGTTACGAGTTTAGCACACACATGAAAGAGTGTGGAATAGTTTCACAACTCACGCCTGCCGGAACACCACAATGTAATGGTATGTCGGAACGTCGTAATCGTACCTTATTGGATATGGTTCGATCTATGATGTCTCTGACTGACTTGCCACTGTCATTTTGGGGTTATGCACTGGAAACAGCTGCATTCACTTTAAATCGGGCACCATCTAAATCCGTTGAAACGACACCGTATGAATTATGGTTTGGAAACAAACCTAAGCTGTCATTTCTTAAAGTTTGGGGATGCGATGTTTATGTGAAGAAACTTCAACCGGATAAATTCGAACCCAAAGCGGAAAAATGCGTCTTCATAGGATACCCTAAGGAAACTATTGGGTATGCCTTCTATCACAGATCCAAGGGCAAGGTTTTTGTTGCCAAGAATGGATCCTTTCTTGAGAAGGAGTTTCTCGTGAAAGGTGTGAGTGATCGGAAGGTAGAACTCGAAGAGGTTATTGAACCTTCTCTTCATGGAATGGCGAGTGGCGCAGCACCCGAAGTTGTTTCGGAGTTGACTTCACCTGATGAAGAGAGAGCTAATGATAATGATCATGAAACTCCGGAAGAGGACACTACCGAACCTCGCAGGTCAAGTAGGACACGTGCAGCTCCTGAACTATATGGCAATCCTGATGTGAATTTCATGGTTGATGAAATGGATGACCCTGCGACGTATGAAGAAGCGATGATGAGCCCGAATTCCAACAAATGGCTAGAAGCCATGAAATCCGAGATGGAATCCATGTACGAGAACCAAGTTTGGAACTTGGTGGACTTACCTCACGACCGAAAGGCCGTTGAGAATAAATGGATTTTCAAAAGAAAAACTGATGTTGATGGTAATGTGACCATCTATAAGGCTCGACTTGTCGCAAAGGGGTTTCGACAAATTCAAGGAGTTGACTACGATGAGACATTCTCTCCCATAGTGATGCTTAAGTCGGTTAGGATTATGTTAGCAATTGCTGCATATTTCGATTATGAAATATGGCAGATGGATGTCAAAACTGCGTCCTCAATGGTAATATTGAAGAAGAGTTGTATATGATACAACCTAAGGGTTTTGTCGATCCTAAGGATGCTAATAAGGTATGCAAACTTCAGCGATCCATCTATGGACTAAAGCAAGCATCCCGGAGTTGGAATCTCCGCTTTGATGAGGTGATCAAAGTGTTTGGATTTGTCCAAACTTATGGAGAGGCTTGTATTTACAATAAAGTGAGTGGGAGCAATGTGGCATCTCTGATATTATATGTGGATGACATATTATTGATTGGAAATGATATAGATCTTTTAAACAGTGTTAAAAGTTATCTAAACAGCAAATTTTCGATGAAAGACCTTGGTGAAGCATCATAAATATTAGGCATTAAAATCTATAGAGATAGATCAAGGCGCCTAATTGGGAAATCGCAGAGTACATACCTTTATAAGATATTAAAGAAGTTTAATATGGACGAAAGTAAGAAGGGGTTCTTACCTATGTTGCAAGGCAAGACATTGAGTAAGACTCAAAGTCCGGCTACGGCGGAAGAAAGAGAGATGATGGATAAGATCCCCTATGCCTCGGCCATAGGCTCTATTATGTATGCCATGCTATGTACAATACCGGATGTGGCACATGCTATTAGTTTGACTAGTAGGTACCAATCTGATCTAGGTTCGGAACATTGGATAGCGGTAAAGAACATCCTCAAGTACTTGAGAAGAACTAAGGATATGTTTCTTATATACGGAGGTGAAGAAGAGCTGGTCGCTAAGTGTTATGTCGATGCTAGCTTTGACACCGATCCAGATGACTCTAAGTCTCAATCCGGGTACGTATTTCTCTTGAACGGAGCAGCAATTAGTTGGAGGAGTTCCAAACAACCTGTGGTGGCTGGATCAACGACGAAGGCGGAATATGTTGCTGCTTCAGAAGCGGTTTGGATGAAAGAGTTCATTACGGAACTAGGTGTGGTTCCCAGTGCGTTGGACCTGATGGTGATCTATTGTGACAACAATGGAGCCATAGCCAACGCAAAGGAACCGAGGTCTCACAAGAATTCCAAGCATATTAAGCGCCGGTTTCACTCCATCCGCGAGCATGTCAAAGATGGAGATATAAAGATTTGTAAAGTACACATGGACCTAAATGTAGCAGATCCGTTGACTAAAGTTCTCCCTAGGGCAAAACATGATCAACACCAGAACTCCACGGGTGTTAGATTTATCACTATGTGAACTAGATTATTGTCTCTAGTGCAAGTGGGAGACTGAAGGAAATATGCCCTGAGAGGCAATAATAAAGTTGTTATCATATATTCCTTATATATGATAGATGTTCATTTTACATGCTAGAAT
Organism: Avena eriantha; assembly: GCA_910589775.1. NCBI lineage: Eukaryota > Viridiplantae > Streptophyta > Magnoliopsida > Poales > Poaceae > Avena > Avena eriantha. The sequence goes on from OU342743.1 coordinate 552,956,377, forward strand.
TGTATTGATCGGAAACATCAATACATGTGTGTTTAATAAACAAAAAGGGTTCCTAGTTATGCCTCTCTTATAGACTAGCTTGTTGATTAACAAGATGATCAAGGTTTCCTGATCGTGGACATTGGATGTTGTTAATAACAAGGTCACACCATTGGTGGAATGATGTGATGAACATTCATCCAAAGTATAGCATTATGATCAAGTCATTATGTTTATATTGCTATAACATCATACGAAGTAATCTTTATCCTTAGACCATGAGATCATGTTAATTGCTAACACCGGAAGAGTATCTTGATAACATCAAACGTCACACCGTAACAGGGTGACTATAAAGATGGGTTCAGTACTACGAAGGTGTTATGTTGAGGATCATGGATCAAGAGTGGAATTTGTCAATCCAGATGACGAATAGATATACTCTGGGCCCTCTCGGTGATATCACATTAAGATAGCTTGCAAGCAAGTGATGTGATCACTAGAATGTTATATCATGGGAACGAGAAAAGAGTGCATGTCGGTAACGAGATCAAACTAGGTATGGAGATACCGATGATCGAATCTCGGACATGTAATATATCGAGATACAAAGGGATTTAGTTACAAGCGTTAAAGGTTCTCACGATCATAGAAGTCATCGTTGAATGTGTAGGAGTCAGTACGGATCTCCAGGTCCCGCTGCTGATTATTGATCGGAGAAGGGTCTCGATCATGTCTGCATTATTCGCGAACCGTAGGGTGGCACACTTAAGAGTTACCGGACACCATTTTGGAGCACATATGTTTCATACGAAAGAATTACAAAGCGCAGGAATTGTTTCAATAGAAACCGGAAATTGTTTCGGGTGAAATTGCAGAAAGTGGTTCTGCATGTGATATTGAAATATTGCAAGGGGCTATATGTGAATGTTTGTTAATTAAAGTAATTAACAAAATTCTGAATAAATTTAATAAAAAGAATTTTATTAAATGAGAGAGCATTAAATTTGGAGAAATTTAATGCATTTAAAGTGGAGACTTTAAAAGGGAATGTGAAGAGGCATTTTAATGTGGAGGGGTTACCACCACATGAATGGGGGAGGTGAGGGGTCACCCCCCCCCCCCCCCCATGCGCCGGCCATGGAGAGAGGGGGCACCCCCCTCCTCCTATAAAAGGCCACCCATTCCCTCCTTCATCCTTACACCTCCTTGTGAAGGATCTCTCTCCCCCTCTAGAATTATTCCCCCATGGTCTCAGATTAGCGAGATACATGTTCCCGATGGCATTTCATCTGGAAGGAGTTGCTGCTTCCGCTGGATCGCTGGAGCGAGGAGGTGGAGGTTGTCCGGTGGCATGAACGTGTGTGCGAGTGCGGATGCGCTGCTGAGTTGCGGCGCTCGGACTTCCTCACGATCTTGAGATCGGCAAGTGTACGACTACATCAACCACGAGTTCCTACTCGTTAACAAAACTCGTTGTCTTCGAGGGTAAGTTCTCGTTGGATGTATGTCCACCCGTTGCTTTGTACCTAGTAGATAGATCTTGGCGTGTAGTTCACACCGTAGGAAATTTTTTATTTTCTATGCTGCGGACCCAACAGCTTTCATCGTTGAAGTTCAAGACGCGGCCCTGGAGATTGGAGTTCAGGTGGGTCCTGATGCGGCGCTGGTGATAGAGCGATAGCTCCCGCGCCGTTTCCCGCCCGAGGCGGTATTTCTCATGCTCGGCGAGTTCGTTGTGTTGTGCCTCCACGAGCCTCAGGCGGGCTTCCTCCACCTCTATGGCCGTCGCAGTCGGCGGGATCGGCATGGAGAACGGATCTGGCAGGGCGGCCGTGCTACCCACCATGTAGATCGCATTGAAGCGATTGGATCTGGCGCGGAAGTCTTCAGGTGATCCCGAGCCGGAGTCAGAGTCGAAGATCCCGAGGATGGAGGGTCCTCGAAATCCTCCGGGTTGGAGACTCGCGTGATGGAGTCCTCTCGTGATGCAGCGGTGATAGATCCGTCAACCGAGGTCGGGGTCGCGGAGTCGGCGTCATCGTTTAGGGCCTCGTCGTTGGTGGCCGTGTTGGTTTCGGTCGTACCGCTGGCACACCTAGAAGCTCAAGCATAAGATACAACACTCCACCAAAAATCATCCCAAAATTCAAATGTTTTGTTCTTGCGGCCATTTGATCGAACAGGTTGCAAACAGAATCAAATTAGCCTAACTATTACAGTTTTTGATCAATTCTTGTCGAGCCATTTGGTGTGCATTGATCAGCCTTGTTCCCCCTGAGTCCAACCAACACCCCACCGGCCTACCCCCAAGCCGCAACAGCAGTGGAGCGCCGCCCCTTTGTGGTCACTGTCGGCCAGAAGAGGGTAATGCACCAGGGACAGCGCCGCGCCATTCCAGCGTGCCCTCTAGCTCCGCCTAACCCTACTGCACCTCCCTGCCCCTTCCCCAAGCCCAGCCAGGCCCTGGACCACACCCCAGCACCGCCGCCCATTCTCTCTACGCCGTGCTCAGCGTGTGCCAGAGCGTGATCGCCGCCAGCACGCAGCAGACCGCCACTTAACACAAAATCCCACACGCCGCTCCGCCTCGACCCCAGCACCCTGCCAGACACGGTCGTGCGCCGTTGCGCGACCCATAGTCGCTGAGCGCCGTGTCGAGCACCGCCGCTGTCTTCTAGAGCGTGCGATGCTCCCGACCACCATCCACCGCCCCTAGTCGCGCCATTAAGCCATAGAGCACCGCCAGGAGGCAAGCCACCATCCGCCTACGCCGCCCATGCCGATAGCATCCTGTATCGTCGTCACCGATGAGCTCGCCGTCACCCCCTCGGTCCCCTCATCGAGCCTATATAAGGAGCCCTCCCCGACACCATTTCTTCACACCACTCGACTCCCCTCTCACCACTGATCCTTCCACACCTCTCGCCGGAGCCGCTCGAGCCATAGTTTGCCGGAATTGCACCGAAGGAGCCCGCTGCAGAGGAGGAGAAGCTGTCGTCGATTCCGTCCACCCCAGGAGCCACCGCGGCCACGCTTGGAACCGCCATCGTCCACCAGCTCGATCGCCCCCATCGCCATGTCTAGCTGGAGACCTGGTAAGCCCCCATGTACCCCCACCGAGCCGCTAGGGTTAGCTCTCGCCGGCGACCTGTTCGCCGGGGACGACGATCCTCTGTCGTTGATCCACCTTTTAATCATAGCGCTGAGAGTGCGCCGTACTGCTTCACGTTTGATGTGTCGCTGACCTGCGGGACCCCCCTGTCAGTTGTCATCAGCGCCGCGGAGCGCCGCTGGGCCGGCCCATTTTCTTTCCCGCGCGACCCCGTTAGTTCAAATATAGATTTTTCTATTTAAGTTTGAATCCACTTCTGTCCCTTAGTTTAAAATTCAATTCAAGAAGATTTACTAAACCAAATTGAGTGATTCAAATTTTGTTAGAAAGCTATTGAGAAGATACATCCAAGCCCGTTGGATCTAATTCATTTAGAGTTAGAGATCTCTCCTAGTAAAAATGATAAGACAGAAGCATTTGCACATTCAAACATTTTTCTAAAATCAACCATAGTAGCTTTTGAGTTGATTCCAACTCTCAAAAATCACATTTAACCATACCTACCTGAATATGTAATAATATCAAGGTTTGCACGCAGTGACTTTGGACTAGTACCAAAATAATGCTATATAGGCATTTCTAGTCACTTTAAATCATTAAATAATAAACTTAAACTTATTAAAATGTGATCCAACCTTTAAATCACATCCCATATGTTAAAATATGTGGTGATGACATGTGTCCACATGATCCCATATTTTAATTGGAGAATATTAAATATTAGTTAATTTCAATGAGTAGAAATTACTTTTCTCAAATAAAAAGAAGGAAGCTAGTTAAATAAACCTTGTGATGCTTGTGATGATAATAGATCATCAAATGTGTGCCTTAGTGTGCTAAGTAGCCTAGTTAAGCTTTGTTATGTGATTGTGTATCCCGTATGTATTTATAGACGATAGTACCGACCAAGCTTTCGAGGAGGAGGAGTTCTACCAAGAGGAGGAGGAAGAAAACTTCAACCACTGCACCAACCAAGGCAAGCTAGAATTAAGTTAGATAACCTAAGCAAGATGCATTAGGCATGCTTTGGTTATACCACTTTAACTAGTACCTACTCCAAGTTTTTACTTTCAAGCTTTTACTTTCTTTACTTTACCAAAGTCCCTTACTTGTTGAAGGTAGCATAAAAAGTATAAAACTTGACATATCTAGATAACCTTAGATGTCATTCTATGGCATGAGATTGATCTTAGCATCCCACCTTAGTGAACACTCTTAACTTAATAGCTTAGCGCTAAATCAAAACTTGAGTCACTTTAGATGGGAACACTTGGTGAAAATGAATTGTGAAAACCTTGGAATGATGAGTCATTCTATTGAGATGTTTTGACATGTGTTGAGAAACACAAATGGTTTATGATAATGAAAATGTTGAGGTAGGAGCCTTAACCCTTTTACAAAACTGATGGTTGGATTCGGATGCGATACGATTCCAATTTTATCGTACAACCACAATACCTGAATTGGGTAAGGCTTAGCCGGAAATTTATATGCATTAGTATTAGTTCCCTCGTGGGAGAGGTTTGAGCTGAGGCTACCTCTCAATGTTGTCCACCTATGCAGTGCCCAAGATGACAGATGGTAATGGTTGGGAGGCCATGCTCATAGGAGAGGTGCTTATACTAGGGTGTGTAAAGGAAAGGTTATGTTTGATTATTTGCATACTAAGTATGATGATTCAGGGTTATCCCTGACAGATGTATCGATTCTTGTGGTGGAAGTGTACTACCTCTGCAGAGTGTCAAACTATTCGAATAGCCGTGTCCGCGGTTATGGACAGTTGGAGTGGCCATACTATTTCATTGTCAGATGTTTTCAAAATGACTTATGAAATGAACGATGAATCTTGACTTGACCACAACAGAGTTGTGACTATGACACTAGCTTCCCAACTTAAGTGATTCTAGAACTTTCTTTTATCTTCCTTTGTTTCAGAACTCAGCTTAGGTTTCAAACTTAACTTTACAAATAAATATAGAGTTAGCATTTCCCCGTAGCAACATCTTACTTGTTAGTGGTAGTTTGCGAGTACTTAAAGATACTCATGGCTTTTGTACTTGGCTATTCCTATGGCCAGACTATGAAGGAGACTACCAAGATGACGGACAGCAGGACGGCAATGATAACTAGGACTATCTGCCTTCGTCAACATTGCCTGTGCCCCTGAAGATGGACCCCACCGCTACACTTATTATTTATTCCGCTGCTTGTTGTATTAAGACTGGATCATGAGATTCTTTATTTGTGTAAGACCTTATATTGGTTTGTAATGGATGATGTACTTGATATCCAATCTGTTATGGCTCGCAAAAATGGTAATCCTGGGATTGCGATGTATGACATAACAGGCATCTCGGATTAAAAATCGAGGTGTTGACACAAAATTCGCGAAGATTGGAAACTCCCGAAAAATATATGGAAAATCCTATTTTTCAGAAGACGAAGGAAGCTAGAAGGGGAAGTGGAAATGGGGCACAGGGGGCCCACACCATCCCCTGGCGCGGTCCATCCCTGGCCGCGCCACCAGGTGGTGTGGACACCCTGGCCCACCTCTGGCATCACCCTCTGACGCATATAATCCCCTCGAAACCCTAAGACTCGGGGAGCGACCACAGAAAGATTCCGCCGCCTTTGCGGGGCGGAAAAATACAGAGAGAGAAAGAGCTCTCCGGCAGGCAGAAATCTGCCAGAGAAATTCCTTCCCGGAGAGGGGAGATTGTTGCCATAAACACCACCATCAAGCTGGACTTCGTCGGGATCATCATCGTTATCTCCATCATCATCTCCACCAGCACCATCATCACCACTCCATACCGCTGTAACAATTGGGTTGAATCTTGCATGGTTCTTAAGGGAAACTTTCCCGGTGTTGATTACTTTTTGTAGTTGATGCTATTGAGTCGAACCATTGAATTGTTGTTCATGTTTAGATTGTTACTTATCATTATTTCATCTCTGATCTTGATCCATATGATGTCTCATGAGTAGTTCGTTTAGTTCTTGAGGACTTGGGAGAAGTCATGTTGAGTAGTAGTGGAATTGTGTTGAGAGAGATTCAATGGTTTGATAATTAAGTTGTGGTGTTATTCTTCTAGTGGTGTCATGTGAATGTCGACTACATGATACTTCACCTTTATGGGCCTAGGGGAATGCATTGTGGATTTGGCTACTAATCATGGGGTTGCCGGAGTGACATAAACCTGAACCTCCGTTAGGAAATCTTTGCACAAGGGAGTGTAGGATCTCAGAGTTTAAGGTTGTGGTTAGGTTTTTATCTTAATTACTTTCTTGTAGTTACGGATGCTTGCAAGGGGTATAATCACAAGTATGTATTAGTCCTAGGAAGGTCAGTACATTAGCACATGTTCACCCACACAACACTTATCCAACCAAAGAAGATTAATCAACTATATGAAGCGAAAGCACTTGACAGTATTCCCATGTGTCCTCGAGAATGTTTGGTCATCTTAGGTAATACAATCGGCTTATCCTTTGCTAAATAAAGGATTGGGCCACATGCTACAATTATTATCATTTTCTTTTATTTACTCTCACTTTATTTATCTACATTATCAAAAACCCCTAAAAATCTGTTTGCTAAGTATTTATAGAGTATTCTTGATCGAAGCCACTCGTCAACACCTTCTGCTCCTCGTTGGGTCGACACTCTTACTTATCGAAAATACTGCGATACACCCCCATAATTGTGGGTCATCAAGACTATTTTCTGGCGCCGTTGCGGGGGAGTGAAGCGCTATTGGAGAGTGGAACTGGTAAATGAAAGTTCTACTATGAGTATTGTTTATTTCTGTTAGTTACTTTATTCTCAATATGGATAATTCACTTAGTTTCATATTTCGGAATGTTACTACCACTGCTAAGGTAGTAGATGAACCACCACCTGCTGAAATTGATCCTTTTAAGATACCTACAAGAATTGTTGATCGTGTTATGGATAGCTACTATTTTGGAGATGGAACTGTCCATCCCGGTGATCATATGCTCTTTATACACGAATTATGCGGGGGTTTTAAGTGTGCAGGTATTACAACAGATCAAGTCAAGAAGAAGTTATTCTCATTATCACTGAAAGGAAGATCTAAGGAATGGTATAAGCTGCTAAAGAATGGCCAATTTCTTGAATGGGAGGAAATTGTACCTCTCTTTTATTCCAAATTTTATCCTCCTAGTGAGACTCATAAAGATCGGAATGAAATATACAACTTTTGGCCCCGTGATGGAGAGAGTACAGTTCAATTTTGGGGGAGGTTGAAGTCACTAATGCTCAAATGTCCTACTCATGAGCTCCCTAATAACATTATTATAGATAACTTTTATGCAAGGCTTTCTCTTCATGATAAGGATTTATTGGATACTTCTTGCTCTCGATCATTTACACGTATGGAAGAAGAAGCTAAATGGGATCTTCTAGACCGTATTCAAGACAACACTGAAGCATGGGAGAATGACAAAGGAAGAAAGTCAGGTATAAATTATGATTATGAATGCATTAAATCTTTTATGAGAACTGATGACTTTCATAATATTATTAATGCTTATGGTCTTGATTCTCAAAGTATTGCAAATTATTTTAAGGCTTTTGCCTCTTATATTGAAATTCCTAAAAAGAAATGGAACAAGTATCATGCACCATATAAAGATATTGTTAAATGTGTTCCTGCTAGAAATACTGAAGTTTATACTATGGATCATATTTTACCCGAACCTTACATCGAGAAAGTACCTTTCCCGGTTAAAGTAAATGAACTTTCTATGATAGCTAGTATGGTTAACGAAAGTACAAAGAAAGATGTAGAACCTAATGAACAAATAGATGTTGAACCCACAATAGCAATTGAGAAAGACTTTGTCTCTAAAAATGTAAAAGATGGGCACATTATCCTTTGTAAGATACTTCTAATATTGTTTCACATCCTAGTGGAACTAGGAAAGCTAGTGTCCCTGTGTTTTCTGTCAGAATAAGTGATCATTTCTACAATGGTTCATGTGATAGTTATATCGTTAAGTTTATGCATGATACTAAAAGTTATTATGAGAGAGGGAAAATTGTTCTTATGCATCTCAATAATATTAAGTTTCCTCGCTTTATGCTGAAAGTCTTTATGTTGCACTTGTTTTGCCTTCCTATGCTAGTAGCCTCTAGTTTCAATAATTTATTTTCTTATAAAATTCCATTGTATAGGAAGTGGGTTAGACTTAAATATGTGTATGTTTGCTTCTTGATGCTCTCTTTTACTTCAATTCATATTCTTATGTGAGCATCATTGAAATTTAACATGCCTATCTTAATGGCTATAAAGAAAGAGCTTTTTGGGAGACAACCCAATATATTTCTGCTTTCAGTTTATTTTTGTTTATTTGAGTCCTGGAAGTTATTGCTTCTGTAATAACCTCTCCTTATCCTTTTTGTTTGGTTTTTGTGTCAAGATCAGCCTCTAATGAGATAAAAGTAAGATTTGGGGAAGTTGTTGTCCCAAAATAGATTTTTGTGCTTCACTGTAAAAAATCGTGAAAAATCCCAGAACATCATATTGATCTGTAATTTTTTTATGCATGCCCCAGGTTATTATTTCACTTTCGGTAGTTGTGCAGTTTTTGATTTTAGCAATAGATGATTTTTGAAAAAATTGATCTTTACCTGCTGGCCTGTTTTGACAGATTTGTGCCATTTTTGCATTTGCTTCTTAAATCGATTTCCTTTTTGAATTCTCTTTTTGGGCTTTTGGAAGGAGTTGCTTCAGTAGCTTATGTTTTGATGGATTTCAATTGAAATTGAACCTAAAGGTTTATTATCTTGCATGCACTAATGTTGCTAATGAGAATTGTGTGAAGTTTCGTGTGAAAGAAATTTTCATGTTGTAGGAGAAAATGGTGTAATAAGATGGTGAATTGTCAAAGGACTAAAGCACTAAATTTTTGAAGATTCTTACAATGAAGATATTTATATAATTCAAGCGGTGACTCCGGAAGAATTTATTAAAGGCTGAGTTCAGAGACCTAGAGAGTCAGTTTTTGAATAGGTAACAGTTCTTGTAAGAAAAGGTCCGCGAAAAACTTTCCAAGTTATATTTTGGCAGTTTTTATCTATCATGGAAATTAATGAGTCAAAAGAGGGAAGGAAACGGAGCCCGGGTGGCTCACACCACCCCGTGGCGCGGGCCCACCTGGCCGTGCCACCAGGGGGTGTGGCCAACCCAGAGCCAGTCTCCGACCCGTTTTCTCCCAGTATTTTCCCTTTGTTGTTAAACTTCATAATATATAATCCCCCGGATCCTCTGAGGTTCGTATATCGTGTTCTTGTCATGTTTTCGTTTTGATCTGTTTCTGTCAAGAACTGTTCTCAAGTTTAGAAGCACGATGGTCTTAGCCAACGATAAGGGAAAGGAGCCTACGGAAGATGATCTCCAAGACTCTGAGCAGGGGGAGGAGATTGTTACGGCAAAATGTATCTACTTTCCCGAAGACTTTTGCTATTGTTTCTCCTCTAATTTGTGTGATTTGGATACAACTAATGCGGACTGACGTTGTTTTCAGCAGAATTGCTTTGGTGTCTCGTTTTTGTGCAGGAAATCAACTTTTAGGAAAAATCCCAGAAAATGTCGCAAAACTCCTATTTTACCAGAAGACTCACAGAGCCAGAAGGCGGGACAAAGAGGAGCCACGAGGGGCCCACAACCCCTAGCCGCACGGGCCAGGCCAGGCCGTGCCAGGAGGTGGTGTGGCCGCCTTGGACTCCGCCTCGACCTCTCCTTTCGCCTATAAAAGCCCTCTGACCTAAAACAGACGGGGGGTTCGATGTTTTTCTAGATAGAGTTCTGCTGCGCCGCCACCATCAGATACCACGATTCGGATCTAGAAACTCCGTCCTGGCACCTTGTCGTGATAGGGAATTCGAGGAGATCATCGCCATCACCATCACCATCGCTTCTCCATCAACCATCCATGATTCCCCCATCCATGAGTGAGTAATCCCCCACTGTAGGCTATGAGGATGGTAGGGATTGGATGAGATCGTTCATGTAATTGCATCAGATTGTTAGGGCATGGTGCTTAGTATCTATTGTTAGTACTTTTTGACATTGTTGCAACTTGTTATGCTTAATGCTTGTCACTAGGGCCCGAGTGCCATGATTTCATATCTGAACATGTTATTGATTCATGAGGATATTATTATTTATGATCTTACCTACAAGTTGTATACACATATTATTGTCCGGAACCAAAGGCCCCGAAGTGACAATAATCGGGATAACCGAAGGGAATGGTTGTGATATGAGGATCACGTGTGTTCATGGAATGTTAATGCTTTGCTCCGGTGCTCAATTAAAAGGAGCACCTTAATTGCCAGTAGATTCCCTTGAGCCCCACTGCCAACAGGCTGGCAGGATAAAAGATGTTGTGCAAGTTCTCCTTACGAGCACGTATGACTATATATGGAACACATGCCTATGATTATTTAGTACTTGGATGCTTTACCTTATTTATCTGCAAATTCCCTATATCTTGATTGTTATATGAACTGTCTTGTCCATGCAACGCCCGTCTATCCATCCCTATGCCTACCGCGCTTTAATCCTACAATTTACTGCAATCGTTACTAATGTCTTTAGTTTTACTACTGCTATTACTATTACAAAACTATTACTACTGATAAACTACTGTGAGCAAGATTGTTTCCAGTGCAGCTGAATTGACAACTCAGTTGTTAAGGCTTATAAATATTCTTTGGCTCCCCTTGTGTCGAATCAATAAATTGGGTTTTCCTTCCCTCGAAGACTGTTGCGATCCCCTATACTTTGGGGTCATCAAGACTATTTTCTTGCGCCGTTGCCGGGGATCATAGCTCTATTTATCAAGTTCACTTGGAATCACTATTGTTCGCTGCTATCCATTCATCGCGGGTAAGTCTCGTGATGGAAAAGTTCCTATATTACCATCCACTACAAGGAGAGGTACAGTTTTGAACACCTCTGTTGCTCTTGATTCACCATCTGCGATGAGTAAGATCCTCACACCACCACCACATACACATGTTACACATACTGCTACTTCTACTGAATCTGAAACTTATGATACTTATGATGCTGCTTCTACTGTGCTTGTAAGAGTGGTTCATTAGGTCCTTTCCTAGATGCTACGATTGCTAGAACTACAACTGGAAATACTGAAACTCCTAATGAAGATACTACTACACATGTTAGTTCACCTGAGTTTAGAGAGAGCTATGATATTGAAGACGGATATATAGAAATGACTGATGAATTTATTAAAGAATGCCAAAACACTCATGGTAGGAGTGCTATTAAGAGTCTTCTTGAGAAACATATTGTTAGACCTAAATTATCTCCTAATGCTAAGTTTGCTACATCTCCCATAAACATTAAAGATAAAGATTATGATTTCTCTCTTGATTTATCTCACATAACCATTGTTGAGAAAGAGCCTTTTTGTGGGAGTAAAAATGAAAGTGATGTAGCCCATATGACTGAGCTTTCTACTATGAGTGGCCTATTTTCTAATGATATTAAGATGCACACCTACTTTGTTGCTAAATTTTTCCCTTTTTCACTGAAAGGAGAAGCTAAAGCTTGGTTTAATAACTTACCTCCTGGATCTATTGATAGCCCTGATTACTTGATTGATACTTTCTTTCAGAAATATTTCCCTCCTAGTGCTAGACATGCCATTCTGTAGGAACTTTTTGATTTTAAACAAGGAGAAAAGGAGATATTGCCTGAATCATGGGCAAGGTTTTGTGCTTCGATTCATGTACAGCTTGTGTGTCCATTACCTAAAAATGAGCTTCTTGATATATATTATAATGGACTAACTGATGAATCTAGGACATACCTGGATAGTTGTGTTGATTGTGTTTCAGGAAGAGAACTCCCAAAGAAGCTGAGGAACTAATGGCTAGGATAAGCAAGAATCATGATGACTGGACTTCACCTGAGTCAACTACACCTGAATTAACAGTGCCTGAGCCAACACCAACACCAAAGAAGAGGGGAGTGATTGAACTAAATGATGAAGTGATGAAGGAAGCTAAGAAATGTCTTAAGGAGAAGGGTATTACAGCTGAAGATACCTCCTATAGAAGAATTATGTATGCCAATCTCCCACTCATCCACTATTGAGGTACACTCTCTCCAACATTTTGATGAAGGTGATATTCCTTATTCTAAACCTCCTGATCAATGCTTAGAAGAATTTGGTATCTTTATCATAAAGTAATATAATTTTAACAAAAGAGTGCAAAATCATTTGATGGAAAACTCTAGAGCTATTATTGAGTTAAATGATATTGTGGATGTTTGCTTAATTACTTCTTGTACTTACGGATGTTTGCAAGGGGTATAATCACAAGTATGTATTACTCCTAGGAAGGTGAATACATTAGCACAGGTTCACCCACACAACACTTAGCAAGCTAAAGAAGATTAATCAACTATATGAAGCAAAAGCACTTGACAGTCTTCCCATGTGTCCTCGAGAACGTTTGGTCATCTTAAGTAATACAACTGGCTTGTCCTTTGCTGCATAAAGGATTTGGCCACTTGCTGTGTTTCTTCTTATTGTTTATTATTTACTCGTACTTTGTTTACTTGCTTTACCAAAAAATCCATTTGCTAAGTATTTGTAGAGAATTCCTGATCCATACCACTAGCCAGCACCTTCTGCTCCTCGTGGGTTCGACACTCTTACTTATCGAAAATACTTCGATACACCTCCTATACTTGTGGGTCATCAAGACTATTGTGTGGCGCCGTTGCCGAGGAGTGAAGCGTTATTGGAGAGTGGAACTAGTAAAGAAAACTTCTACTGTGAGTATTGTTTACTTCTGTTAGTTGCTTTATTTTCGTTATGGATAATTTTCTGAGTTTCTTATTTGGTAATGTTACTACCACTGCTAAGGTAGTAGATGAACCACCACCTACTGAGAATGATACTTTTAAAATACCTACAAGAATTATTGATCGTGTTATGGATAACTACTATGTTGGGGATGGAACTGTCCATCCCGGTGATCATTTACTTTTTATACACGAATTATGCGGGTTGTTCAAGTGTGCAGGTATTACTACAGATCAAGTTAAGAAGAAGTTATTCTCATTATCACTGAAAGGAAGAGCTGAGGAATGGTATAAGCTGCTGAAGAATGGTCAAGCTCTTGAATGGGAGGAAATAGTGCCTCTCTTTTATTCAAAATTTTATCCTCCTAGTGAGATTTATAAAGATCGGAATCAAATATACAACTTTTGACCTCTTGATGGAGAGAGTACATCTCAAGCTTGGGGGAGATTGAAGTTACTAATGCTCAAATGTCCCATTCATGAGCTCCCCAACAATATTATTATCAACAACTTTTATGCAAGGCTCCCTCTACATGACAAGGATTTATTGGATGCTTCTTGTGTTGGATCATTCACTAGCATGGAAGAAGAAGCTAAATGGGATCTTCTTGACCGTATTCAAGACAATGCTGAAGCTTGGAGAATGACAAAGGTAGAAAGTCAGGTATAAATTATGATTATGAATGCATTGAATCTTTTATGGGAACTGATAACTTTCAAAACATTAGTAATGCTTATGGTCTTGATTTACAAGTTATTACAAATTGCTTTAAGGCTTTTTCTTCTTATATTGAAATTCCAAAAAGGGGATGGAACAAATACCATGCACCTTATAAAGATATTATGACGGTGTTCCTGTTGGGAGTACTGAGTATTGCACTATTGATCACATCTTACCTGAACCTTATATTGAGAAGATTCCCTTCCCAGATAAGGTAAAGGATCATCCTATGATAACTAATGTAATCACTAAAAGTGAAAACAGAACTGTAAAACCTGATGAACAAATAAACGTTGAACCTGTGGTAGCTATTGTGAAAGACCTTGTCACTAAAAGAATAGAAGATGGACACATAGTATTTTGTGAGGATGCTTCTAATATTGTTTCACATCCTAATAGAACTAGAAAGGCTAGTGTCCCTGTGCTTTCCGTTAGAATTGGTGATCATTGCTATTATGGTTTATGTGATATTGGTGCAAGTTCTAGTGTTATTCCTTATGAGCTCTACAGAGAAATTATGCATGAAATCACTCCCTGCGAATTGGAAGAGATTGATGTGGTTATTCACCTTGCTAATAGAGAGACCATCTCTCCAATTGGTATTGTACGAGATGTGGAAGTTCTTTGTGGTAAGATTAAGTATCCTGCTGATTTTCTAGTACTTGGTTCAGCTGCTAGTAAAACTTATCCTATCATTTTTGGTAGACCTTTCTTGAGTACTTGCGGAGCTATTATAGATTGCAAGAGGGAGAAAATCTTGACTAAGTTTGATGGGGAATCTTGTGAGTTTAATTTTTCGAAATTTACTAAAGAACCTTGTGAAGAGGAAACCCATAATGAGGATTTTAGAGTTGAACAACTTGCTTCTATTTCTCTTGCTCCTAATAATGCTTTGCAGCAATTTATGGAAGATCACGAAAGTGAGATCTTCATGGAAGAAAGGAATGAGATTGACGAGATTCTTCATCGTCAACCCAAAATGCTTAAGCATAACTTGCCTGTAGAAGACTTGGGTACCACGTTGCCACCTAAAAAGGACCCAGTCTTCGATTTAAAACCTCTCCCTGATGATCTTAAATATGCTTATATTGATGATAAAAAAGATATATCCTGTTATTATTAGCTCTAAACTTTCAGGGAAGGAAGAAGAAAGGTTATTGGAGGTTTTGAAGAAAACCCGAGGATCTATGGGCTATACTCTGGACGATTTAAAAGGGATTTCACCTACTATATGTCAGCATTCTATCAATATAGAACTAGATGTAAAGCCAGTAGTAGAGCACCAACGACGTCTAAATCCTAAGATGAAGGAAGTGGTAAGAAATGAGGTATTGAAACTCCTTTATGCTGGTATTATTTACCCTATTGCTGATAGTGAATGGGTTAGTCATGTCCATTGTGTTCCTAAAAAGGAGGAATTATCGTTGTTCCTAATAATAATGATGAGCTTATTCCCCAAAGAATAGTAGTAGGCTATAGGATGTGCATTGATTTTAGGAAAGTCAACAAAGTTACTAAGAAAAATCATTACCCGCTTTCTTTTATTGATCAAATGTTGGAAAGGTTATCTAAAAAGACCCATTTTTGTTTTCTTGATGGTTATTCTGGTTTCTCTCAAATTGTTGTTAAACAGCAAGATCAAGAAAAAACTACTTTTACTTGCCCTTACGGAACTTATGCTTATAGACGTATGCCTTTTGGTTTATGTAATGCTCCTGATACCTTTCAAAGATGCATGTCTGTTATCTTTTATGGTTTTTGTGAGGAAATTGTGGAAGTGTTCATGGATGACTATTTTGTCTATGGAACTTCTTTTGATAATTGTCTGCACAACCTTGATAAAGTTTTGCAGAGGTGTGAAGAAACTAATCTTGTTCTTAATTGGGAGAAGTGCCACTTCATGGTTAATGAAGGGATTGTCCTTGGGCATAAGGTTTCTAAAAGGGGCATAGAAGTTGATAGAGCTAAGGTTGAGGCAATTGAGAAAATGCCATGTCCAAGAGACATCAAAGGTATTCGTAGTATCCTTGGTCATGCTGGTTTCTATAGAAGGTTTATTAAAGATTTTTCCAGGATATCAAAACCCCTCACTAATCTTCTTCAAAAAGATGTACCCTTTGTTTTTTTATGATGATTGTAAGGAAGATTTTGAAACTCTTAAGAAGGCTTTAACTACATCTCCTATCGTTCAACCACCTGATTGGAGTTTACCCTTTGAAATAATGTGTGATGCTAGTGATTTTGCTGTAGGTGTTGTCCTTGGGCAACGAATCAATAAAAAAGCTAAACGTTATTCATTATGCTAGTAAGACTCTAGACGCTGCTCAAAGGAATTATGCTACCACTGAAAAAGAATTTCTAGCTGTCGTCTTCGCTTGTGATAAGTTTAGACCCTATATTGTAGACTCAAAAGTCACCATTCATACTGATCATGCTGCTATTAAGTACCTTATGACGAAGAAGGACGCGAAGCCTAGGCTTATTAGATGGGTGCTGCTTTTACAGGAGTTTGATCTACATATAGTAGATAGGAAAGGTGCTGAAAACCCTGTAGCTGATAATTTATCTCGATTGGAAAACATCTCTTTTGACCCTATGTCTGTTAATGATAGTTTCCCAAATGAACAGTTGGTTGCAGTAGGGGTAAGCTCGCGAGGGAGCCCTTGGTACGATGATTATTCTAATTTTATTATCTCCAAGTATTTGCCTCCAACTTTTACAGCTCAACAAAGAAGGAAGTTCTTTTATGATTTGAGGCATTATTTTTGGGATGACCCACACTTATATAAAGAAGGACTGGATGGTATTATGCGAAGATGTGTTCTAGAATATGAACAAAAGGAGATATTGCATAAATGTCATGGTAGTGCTTATGGAGGACATCATGCAGGAGATAGAACAGCGCAAAAGGTGCTACAATCAGGTTTCTATTGGCCTACCCTTTTTCAAGATGCAAGAAAATTTGTTTTATCTTGTGATGAATGTCAGTGTGTTGGTAATATTTCTAGACGCAATGAAATGCCTATGAACCACTCTCTAGTTATTGAACCCTTTGATTGCTGGGGATTTGACTTTATGGGTCCTTTTCCTTCTTCGAAAGGTTATACTCATATTCTTGTTGCCGTTGATTATGTTACCAAGTGGGTAGAAGCCATTCCTATGAAGAGGTGCTGACGGGGAAACTTCTCTAAAAATGCTTAAGGATGTTATCTTTCCTAGGTTTGGAGTGCCTAGGTATCTCATGACTGACGAGGGTTCTCATTTCATTCATGGTGGTTTTAGATAGACCCTTGCTAAATATGATGTTAATCACATAATTGCTTCAGCTTATCACCCCCAAACTAGTGGGCAAGTGGAGTTATCGAATAGAGAAATTAAGTCCATCTTGCAAAAGACTGTTAATAGATCTAGAAAAAACTGAGCTAAAAAGTTGAATGATGCTTTATGGGCTTATAGGACTGCCTACAAAAACCCTATGGGAATGTCTCCATATAAAATGGTTTATGGGAAAGCTTGTCACCTACCTTTAGAATTAGAACACAAAGCTTACTGGGCAGTGAAAGAACTCAATAGAGATTGTAAGCTCGCAGGTGAGAAAAGATTATTCGATTTAAGCTCCTTAGATGAATGGAGGAGTGAAGCCTATGAAAATGCTAGGCTCTTTAAATAAAAAGTTAAAAGATGGCATGACAAGCAAATACTTAAGAGAGAATTTCATGTTGGTGACAAAGTTCTATTGTATAGGTCTCGGCTCAGATTTTTTGCAGGAAAGCTACTATCAAAATGGGAAGGACCTTTTATTATTGAAGAAGTGTACCATTCAGGAGCAATACAAATTTCTTCTTTAAAAGATAATACTACACAAGTAGTGAATGGGCAGCGACTCAAGCACTATATTGCGGGGGATTCTTACAATGAAGATGTTGATGCCTTTCAAGTTATAACTCCGGAAAAATTTATCAAGGATCAGATTCAGAGACCTGCAGAGTCCGTTTTCAAATAGGTAACAATTCTGGTAAGAAAAGTTCCGCAAAAATATTATCCAACTATATTTTTGTAGTTTTTAGTCAATAAGGAAAGCTACGAAGTGAAAGAGGGACGGAAACGGAGCCGGGGTGGCTCACACCACCCTGTGGTGTGGGCCCACCCTTGGCCGCGCCACCAGGTGGTGTGGCCACTCCGGACTCCGTCTCCAACTCGTTTTCTCCCAGTACCTTCCTTTTGTTGTGAAACTTCATAATATATAATCCCCAGGATCCCCCGAGGTTCGTATATTGTGTTTTCATCGTGTTTTCGTTTCGATCTGTTTCTGACAGGTAGAGTCCTAGATTTGGAGCCACAATGTCTTCCTCTGGATCAACCAAGGAGGATCTCTTAGAGGATATCATCAACTCATACATGAGGGAGTTGAAGATTCATCCCAAGGAGTTGTTTCTTGAAGATGGGGAGGTCCGGATAAAAGAGGTTCAAGGCCCTAAAGGTGAAGGAAGTCTGGAGGACAAGATGGAAGCACTAGAGCAAGAAGTCTTTAGGTACAAGAAGATGGCGGAACGTGAAGTGGATATCATCCATATGATTTATTCAGAACTCATCGCCGAGCACCAAAGGGAGGCTGCTGAGCTCAAGGATGAAGTCCTCTCACTCCGCCAAATAACCAACAAACTTCAAGCACATCTCTACGATGTTCAAAATCAAAACTGTGAGTACGAGGTTAGATTTAAACGCATAAGTGCTGCTGCAAGTTTCAGGATGCTGGAGACCACAATGTCCTTTGTTGATGGGGAGCCTTTACCCTGGAAGTCGGACGATGACGAGAGGATACCACCACCACCAAAGGAGTAATTCGTCATCAGGTTTGGCATCCCCTTGGTTTGTTCCAAGCTTGGGGCAGTGCCGCGGTATCACATCACTATCTTCTATCTTTTTACATTTTTAGTAGAGTCATATCTAAATAGAGAAGTTATTATGTAGAATGGTTCGCATTATGGAAGCGTCCCCTCTCTCGTTAGATATGTATCCCTTGGTGTGAGTTGCCGTTATGGAATATTAATGAGAAGTTCTATCATTTACTCTCTTTCTTAGCTTATATTAGTTTTCAATTCGTGGTTATATGATTGAACTTGTTGTTAGTATTGGTAGCACTTTGGGATCATTGAGTTAATTTAGTTGGTTTTGGCAAACCTAGCTCGGTCAGTAGCAACACTATTTTTGAGAGTTGAATGAAAAAGATAAAAGTACTCTAAAGAAAAATAATTTCATCATCTTTCTTCCTTGATTTGCTCATAAGTTTAGTATTCTCTAGTTAAGATCTTTTGTGCTTCCAAGGAAGATTGCATTTTTGTATTTATCTTGTATGTTTGTTTGTTTCCCTCAACTCTTATACTTCCTACCTAGCCTTGCTAGCCAAAAACCTATATTGAGAGGGAATACTTCTCGTGCATCCACTTCCTTAAACCCCAACCTATGCCATTTGTGTCCACCATACCTACCTATTAGCATTATTGCTATTCCAAGTAAATTCCTGTTTTGATCTACCTTCCAAATTAAACTTGTTATGTGAAAATTAGTGATTAAAGCTCTCACGAACTTGATCGCACACTTTACTTTTCTTGCATTTAATAACCTAAACCATTGGGTCCTTCTTTGTTGTGTATATGCTTGCGCTTTATGAGTTGAAGTTAGCAGAACCATGTATCATGGGGAACGTTTTCAACACTGTATTGGTACATTGTACCTAGTTGATATCATGTTCTTTTGCTTATGGATCCCGACGGTGTGAAATAAAAGTGGAACTTGTAAGATCATGGAGTTTATATGTGTGTTAGAGAAACGCCTAGGCCGCTAGCCTAAGCCATGCCTAATCATGGTGTTTACTACTTTGAAAGCTATCTTTGGAAACCAGGTATTTGTGAACTCCAGCAAATTATCAAACTATTCTTTGACCAAGAGCTAAGTTTGCCATTACCAATTATGATTTACTTCATGTATCTTTATTGTGTTTCCTTTACTTATTGCAAGTTAAGTTATATAATAGTGAGTTGTCTTATATTATGATCTATGTATTGATGAATGTGATGCTTCTTGTCCTGATACTTTTATCGACTCTTCACCCCATAAACCTGAGGTCATGTTTATTGAGCTCAGTTTCGCTTAGGGACAAGCGAAGTCTAAGCTTGGGGGAGTTGATACGTCCATTTTGCATCACTATTCTATGTCATAATTCACTGTTATTCATTGATATATTTCATATTAAGAGGTGTTACTTATGTTATTTCATCTGTTTTTGCATGGTTGATGACTTTTGGAGCATGTACCGCTGCAGTCAGGATTCTGATGGAAAAGGTGCTGTTTGGAGGCAAAATTCGCGAAGAAAAGAAAATCCGGGAAAATATACGGAAAATCCTATTTTTCCAGAACACGAAGGATGCCAGAAGGAGGAGTGGAGATGGGCCACAGGGGGCCCACACCACCCCATGGCGCGGGCCACCCTAGGTCGCGCCACCAGGTGGTGTGGCCGCCCTGGCCCACCTCTGGCTCTCCCCTCTAGCGTATATTATCCTCCCGAAACCCTAAGACTCGAGGAGGGACCACAAAAATATTCCACCGCCTCTACGTGGCGGAAAACACCGAGAGAGAAAGATCTCTCCGACAAACAAATTTCTGCCGGGGGAATTCCTTCCTGGAGAGGGGAGATCGTCGCCATCAACACCACCATCAAGCTGGACTTCATCAGGATCATCATCATCATCACCACCACCATCATCATCATCAGCACCCTCATCACCATCTCCATATTGCTGTAACAATTGAGTTGAATCTTGCATTAGTTCTTAGGGGAAACATTCCCGGTGTTGATTACTCTTTGTAGTTGATGCTATTGAGTGAACCGTTGAATTATTTTTTATGTTCAGATTGTTATACATCATTATTCCATATTTGATCATGATCCATATGATGTCTTGTGAGTAGTTCGTTTTGTTCTTGAGGACATGGGATAAGTCATGTTGTTAGTGGTGGAATTGTGTTAACAAAGATTCAATAGTTTGATATTTAAGTTGTGGTGTACTTCATCTAGTGGTGTCATGCGAACGTCGACTACATGGCACTTCACCTATATGGGCCTAGGGGAATGCATTGTGTATTTGGCTACTAATCGTAGGGGTTGCCAGAGTGACAGAAACCTAAACCCCCGTTAGGAAACCATTGCACAAGGGACGTAAGGGTCTTAGAGTTTAAAGCTATGGTTAGGTTTCTACCTTAATTACTTCTTGTACTTACGGATGTTTGCAAGGGGTATAATCACAAGTATGTATTAGTCCTAGGAAGGTCAATACATTAGCACAGGTTCACCCACACAACACTTAGCAAGCCAAAGAAGATTAATCAACTATATGAAGCGAAAGCACTTGATAGTCTTCCCATGTGTCCTCGAGAACGTTTGGTCATCTTAAGTAATACAACTGGCTTGTCCTTTGCTGCATAAAGGATTTGGCCACTTGCTGTGTTTCTTCTTATTGTTTATTATTTACTCGTACTTTGTTTACTTGCTTTACCAAAAAATCCATTTGCTAAGTATTTGTAGAGAATTCCTGATCCATACCACTAGCCAGCACCTTCTGCTCCTCGTGGGTTCGACACTCTTACTTATCGAAAATACTTCGATACACCTCCTATACTTGTGGGTCATCAAGACTATTGTGTGGCGCCGTTGCCGAGGAGTGAAGCGTTATTGGAGAGTGGAACTAGTAAAGAAAACTTCTACTGTGAGTATTGTTTACTTCTGTTAGTTGCTTTATTTTCGTTATGGATAATTTTCTGAGTTTCTTATTTGGTAATGTTACTACCACTGCTAAGGTAGTAGATGAACCACCACCTACTGAGAATGATACTTTTAAAATACCTACAAGAATTATTGATCGTGTTATGGATAACTACTATGTTGGGGATGGAACTGTCCATCCCGGTGATCATTTACTTTTTATACACGAATTATGCGGGTTGTTCAAGTGTGCAGGTATTACTACAGATCAAGTTAAGAAGAAGTTATTCTCATTATCACTGAAAGGAAGAGCTGAGGAATGGTATAAGCTGCTGAAGAATGGTCAAGCTCTTGAATGGGAGGAAATAGTGCCTCTCTTTTATTCAAAATTTTATCCTCCTAGTGAGATTTATAAAGATCGGAATCAAATATACAACTTTTGACCTCTTGATGGAGAGAGTACATCTCAAGCTTGGGGGAGATTGAAGTTACTAATGCTCAAATGTCCCATTCATGAGCTCCCCAACAATATTATTATCAACAACTTTTATGCAAGGCTCCCTCTACATGACAAGGATTTATTGGATGCTTCTTGTGTTGGATCATTCACTAGCATGGAAGAAGAAGCTAAATGGGATCTTCTTGACCGTATTCAAGACAATGCTGAAGCTTGGAGAATGACAAAGGTAGAAAGTCAGGTATAAATTATGATTATGAATGCATTGAATCTTTTATGGGAACTGATAACTTTCAAAACATTAGTAATGCTTATGGTCTTGATTTACAAGTTATTACAAATTGCTTTAAGGCTTTTTCTTCTTATATTGAAATTCCAAAAAGGGGATGGAACAAATACCATGCACCTTATAAAGATATTATGACGGTGTTCCTGTTGGGAGTACTGAGTATTGCACTATTGATCACATCTTACCTGAACCTTATATTGAGAAGATTCCCTTCCCAGATAAGGTAAAGGATCATCCTATGATAACTAATGTAATCACTAAAAGTGAAAACAGAACTGTAAAACCTGATGAACAAATAAACGTTGAACCTGTGGTAGCTATTGTGAAAGACCTTGTCACTAAAAGAATAGAAGATGGACACATAGTATTTTGTGAGGATGCTTCTAATATTGTTTCACATCCTAATAGAACTAGAAAGGCTAGTGTCCCTGTGCTTTCCGTTAGAATTGGTGATCATTGCTATTATGGTTTATGTGATATTGGTGCAAGTTCTAGTGTTATTCCTTATGAGCTCTACAGAGAAATTATGCATGAAATCACTCCCTGCGAATTGGAAGAGATTGATGTGGTTATTCACCTTGCTAATAGAGAGACCATCTCTCCAATTGGTATTGTACGAGATGTGGAAGTTCTTTGTGGTAAGATTAAGTATCCTGTTGATTTTCTAGTACTTGGTTCAGCTGCTAGTAAAACTTATCCTATCATTTTTGGTAGACCTTTCTTGAGTACTTGCGGAGCTATTATAGATTGCAAGAGGGAGAAAATCTTGACTAAGTTTGATGGGGAATCTTGTGAGTTTAATTTTTCGAAATTTACTAAAGAACCTTGTGAAGAGGAAACCCATAATGAGGATTTTAGAGTTGAACAACTTGCTTCTATTTCTCTTGCTCCTAATAATGCTTTGCAGCAATTTATGGAAGATCACGAAAGTGAGATCTTCATGGAAGAAAGGAATGAGATTGACGAGATTCTTCATCGTCAACCCAAAATGCTTAAGCATAACTTGCCTGTAGAAGACTTGGGTACCACGTTGCCACCTAAAAAGGACCCAGTCTTCGATTTAAAACCTCTCCCTGATGATCTTAAATATGCTTATATTGATGATAAAAAAGATATATCCTGTTATTATTAGCTCTAAACTTTCAGGGAAGGAAGAAGAAAGGTTATTGGAGGTTTTGAAGAAAACCCGAGGATCTATGGGCTATACTCTGGACGATTTAAAAGGGATTTCACCTACTATATGTCAGCATTCTATCAATATAGAACTAGATGTAAAGCCAGTAGTAGAGCACCAACGACGTCTAAATCCTAAGATGAAGGAAGTGGTAAGAAATGAGGTATTGAAACTCCTTTATGCTGGTATTATTTACCCTATTGCTGATAGTGAATGGGTTAGTCATGTCCATTGTGTTCCTAAAAAGGAGGAATTATCGTTGTTCCTAATAATAATGATGAGCTTATTCCCCAAAGAATAGTAGTAGGCTATAGGATGTGCATTGATTTTAGGAAAGTCAACAAAGTTACTAAGAAAAATCATTACCCGCTTTCTTTTATTGATCAAATGTTGGAAAGGTTATCTAAAAAGACCCATTTTTGTTTTCTTGATGGTTATTCTGGTTTCTCTCAAATTGTTGTTAAACAGCAAGATCAAGAAAAAACTACTTTTACTTGCCCTTACGGAACTTATGCTTATAGACGTATGCCTTTTGGTTTATGTAATGCTCCTGATACCTTTCAAAGATGCATGTCTGTTATCTTTTATGGTTTTTGTGAGGAAATTGTGGAAGTGTTCATGGATGACTATTTTGTCTATGGAACTTCTTTTGATAATTGTCTGCACAACCTTGATAAAGTTTTGCAGAGGTGTGAAGAAACTAATCTTGTTCTTAATTGGGAGAAGTGCCACTTCATGGTTAATGAAGGGATTGTCCTTGGGCATAAGGTTTCTAAAAGGGGCATAGAAGTTGATAGAGCTAAGGTTGAGGCAATTGAGAAAATGCCATGTCCAAGAGACATCAAAGGTATTCGTAGTATCCTTGGTCATGCTGGTTTCTATAGAAGGTTTATTAAAGATTTTTCCAGGATATCAAAACCCCTCACTAATCTTCTTCAAAAAGATGTACCCTTTGTTTTTTTATGATGATTGTAAGGAAGATTTTGAAACTCTTAAGAAGGCTTTAACTACATCTCCTATCGTTCAACCACCTGATTGGAGTTTACCCTTTGAAATAATGTGTGATGCTAGTGATTTTGCTGTAGGTGTTGTCCTTGGGCAACGAATCAATAAAAAAGCTAAACGTTATTCATTATGCTAGTAAGACTCTAGACGCTGCTCAAAGGAATTATGCTACCACTGAAAAAGAATTTCTAGCTGTCGTCTTCGCTTGTGATAAGTTTAGACCCTATATTGTAGACTCAAAAGTCACCATTCATACTGATCATGCTGCTATTAAGTACCTTATGACGAAGAAGGACGCGAAGCCTAGGCTTATTAGATGGGTGCTGCTTTTACAGGAGTTTGATCTACATATAGTAGATAGGAAAGGTGCTGAAAACCCTGTAGCTGATAATTTATCTCGATTGGAAAACATCTCTTTTGACCCTATGTCTGTTAATGATAGTTTCCCAAATGAACAGTTGGTTGCAGTAGGGGTAAGCTCGCGAGGGAGCCCTTGGTACGATGATTATTCTAATTTTATTATCTCCAAGTATTTGCCTCCAACTTTTACAGCTCAACAAAGAAGGAAGTTCTTTTATGATTTGAGGCATTATTTTTGGGATGACCCACACTTATATAAAGAAGGACTGGATGGTATTATGCGAAGATGTGTTCTAGAATATGAACAAAAGGAGATATTGCATAAATGTCATGGTAGTGCTTATGGAGGACATCATGCAGGAGATAGAACAGCGCAAAAGGTGCTACAATCAGGTTTCTATTGGCCTACCCTTTTTCAAGATGCAAGAAAATTTGTTTTATCTTGTGATGAATGTCAGTGTGTTGGTAATATTTCTAGACGCAATGAAATGCCTATGAACCACTCTCTAGTTATTGAACCCTTTGATTGCTGGGGATTTGACTTTATGGGTCCTTTTCCTTCTTCGAAAGGTTATACTCATATTCTTGTTGCCGTTGATTATGTTACCAAGTGGGTAGAAGCCATTCCTATGAAGAGGTGCTGACGGGGAAACTTCTCTAAAAATGCTTAAGGATGTTATCTTTCCTAGGTTTGGAGTGCCTAGGTATCTCATGACTGACGAGGGTTCTCATTTCATTCATGGTGGTTTTAGATAGACCCTTGCTAAATATGATGTTAATCACATAATTGCTTCAGCTTATCACCCCCAAACTAGTGGGCAAGTGGAGTTATCGAATAGAGAAATTAAGTCCATCTTGCAAAAGACTGTTAATAGATCTAGAAAAAACTGAGCTAAAAAGTTGAATGATGCTTTATGGGCTTATAGGACTGCCTACAAAAACCCTATGGGAATGTCTCCATATAAAATGGTTTATGGGAAAGCTTGTCACCTACCTTTAGAATTAGAACACAAAGCTTACTGGGCAGTGAAAGAACTCAATAGAGATTGTAAGCTCGCAGGTGAGAAAAGATTATTCGATTTAAGCTCCTTAGATGAATGGAGGAGTGAAGCCTATGAAAATGCTAGGCTCTTTAAATAAAAAGTTAAAAGATGGCATGACAAGCAAATACTTAAGAGAGAATTTCATGTTGGTGACAAAGTTCTATTGTATAGGTCTCGGCTCAGATTTTTTGCAGGAAAGCTACTATCAAAATGGGAAGGACCTTTTATTATTGAAGAAGTGTACCATTCAGGAGCAATACAAATTTCTTCTTTAAAAGATAATACTACACAAGTAGTGAATGGGCAGCGACTCAAGCACTATATTGCGGGGGATTCTTACAATGAAGATGTTGATGCCTTTCAAGTTATAACTCCGGAAAAATTTATCAAGGATCAGATTCAGAGACCTGCAGAGTCCGTTTTCAAATAGGTAACAATTCTGGTAAGAAAAGTTCCGCAAAAATATTATCCAACTATATTTTTGTAGTTTTTAGTCAATAAGGAAAGCTACGAAGTGAAAGAGGGACGGAAACGGAGCCGGGGTGGCTCACACCACCCTGTGGTGTGGGCCCACCCTTGGCCGCGCCACCAGGTGGTGTGGCCACTCCGGACTCCGTCTCCAACTCGTTTTCTCCCAGTACCTTCCTTTTGTTGTGAAACTTCATAATATATAATCCCCAGGATCCCCCGAGGTTCGTATATTGTGTTTTCATCGTGTTTTCGTTTCGATCTGTTTCTGACAGGTAGAGTCCTAGATTTGGAGCCACAATGTCTTCCTCTGGATCAACCAAGGAGGATCTCTTAGAGGATATCATCAACTCATACATGAGGGAGTTGAAGATTCATCCCAAGGAGTTGTTTCTTGAAGATGGGGAGGTCCGGATAAAAGAGGTTCAAGGCCCTAAAGGTGAAGGAAGTCTGGAGGACAAGATGGAAGCACTAGAGCAAGAAGTCTTTAGGTACAAGAAGATGGCGGAACGTGAAGTGGATATCATCCATATGATTTATTCAGAACTCATCGCCGAGCACCAAAGGGAGGCTGCTGAGCTCAAGGATGAAGTCCTCTCACTCCGCCAAATAACCAACAAACTTCAAGCACATCTCTACGATGTTCAAAATCAAAACTGTGAGTACGAGGTTAGATTTAAACGCATAAGTGCTGCTGCAAGTTTCAGGATGCTGGAGACCACAATGTCCTTTGTTGATGGGGAGCCTTTACCCTGGAAGTCGGACGATGACGAGAGGATACCACCACCACCAAAGGAGTAATTCGTCATCAGGTTTGGCATCCCCTTGGTTTGTTCCAAGCTTGGGGCAGTGCCGCGGTATCACATCACTATCTTCTATCTTTTTACATTTTTAGTAGAGTCATATCTAAATAGAGAAGTTATTATGTAGAATGGTTCGCATTATGGAAGCGTCCCCTCTCTCGTTAGATATGTATCCCTTGGTGTGAGTTGCCGTTATGGAATATTAATGAGAAGTTCTATCATTTACTCTCTTTCTTAGCTTATATTAGTTTTCAATTCGTGGTTATATGATTGAACTTGTTGTTAGTATTGGTAGCACTTTGGGATCATTGAGTTAATTTAGTTGGTTTTGGCAAACCTAGCTCGGTCAGTAGCAACACTATTTTTGAGAGTTGAATGAAAAAGATAAAAGTACTCTAAAGAAAAATAATTTCATCATCTTTCTTCCTTGATTTGCTCATAAGTTTAGTATTCTCTAGTTAAGATCTTTTGTGCTTCCAAGGAAGATTGCATTTTTGTATTTATCTTGTATGTTTGTTTGTTTCCCTCAACTCTTATACTTCCTACCTAGCCTTGCTAGCCAAAAACCTATATTGAGAGGGAATACTTCTCGTGCATCCACTTCCTTAAACCCCAACCTATGCCATTTGTGTCCACCATACCTACCTATTAGCATTATTGCTATTCCAAGTAAATTCCTGTTTTGATCTACCTTCCAAATTAAACTTGTTATGTGAAAATTAGTGATTAAAGCTCTCACGAACTTGATCGCACACTTTACTTTTCTTGCATTTAATAACCTAAACCATTGGGTCCTTCTTTGTTGTGTATATGCTTGCGCTTTATGAGTTGAAGTTAGCAGAACCATGTATCATGGGGAACGTTTTCAACACTGTATTGGTACATTGTACCTAGTTGATATCATGTTCTTTTGCTTATGGATCCCGACGGTGTGAAATAAAAGTGGAACTTGTAAGATCATGGAGTTTATATGTGTGTTAGAGAAACGCCTAGGCCGCTAGCCTAAGCCATGCCTAATCATGGTGTTTACTACTTTGAAAGCTATCTTTGGAAACCAGGTATTTGTGAACTCCAGCAAATTATCAAACTATTCTTTGACCAAGAGCTAAGTTTGCCATTACCAATTATGATTTACTTCATGTATCTTTATTGTGTTTCCTTTACTTATTGCAAGTTAAGTTATATAATAGTGAGTTGTCTTATATTATGATCTATGTATTGATGAATGTGATGCTTCTTGTCCTGATACTTTTATCGACTCTTCACCCCATAAACCTGAGGTCATGTTTATTGAGCTCAGTTTCGCTTAGGGACAAGCGAAGTCTAAGCTTGGGGGAGTTGATACGTCCATTTTGCATCACTATTCTATGTCATAATTCACTGTTATTCATTGATATATTTCATATTAAGAGGTGTTACTTATGTTATTTCATCTGTTTTTGCATGGTTGATGACTTTTGGAGCATGTACCGCTGCAGTCAGGATTCTGATGGAAAAGGTGCTGTTTGGAGGCAAAATTCGCGAAGAAAAGAAAATCCGGGAAAATATACGGAAAATCCTATTTTTCCAGAACACGAAGGATGCCAGAAGGAGGAGTGGAGATGGGCCACAGGGGGCCCACACCACCCCATGGCGCGGGCCACCCTAGGTCGCGCCACCAGGTGGTGTGGCCGCCCTGGCCCACCTCTGGCTCTCCCCTCTAGCGTATATTATCCTCCCGAAACCCTAAGACTCGAGGAGGGACCACAAAAATATTCCACCGCCTCTACGTGGCGGAAAACACCGAGAGAGAAAGATCTCTCCGACAAACAAATTTCTGCCGGGGGAATTCCTTCCTGGAGAGGGGAGATCGTCGCCATCAACACCACCATCAAGCTGTACTTCATCAGGATCATCATCATCATCACCACCACCATCATCATCATCAGCACCCTCATCACCATCTCCATATTGCTGTAACAATTGAGTTGAATCTTGCATTAGTTCTTAGGGGAAACATTCCCGGTGTTGATTACTCTTTGTAGTTGATGCTATTGAGTGAACCGTTGAATTATTTTTTATGTTCAGATTGTTATACATCATTATTCCATATTTGATCATGATCCATATGATGTCTTGTGAGTAGTTCGTTTTGTTCTTGAGGACATGGGATAAGTCATGTTGTTAGTGGTGGAATTGTGTTAACAAAGATTCAATAGTTTGATATTTAAGTTGTGGTGTACTTCATCTAGTGGTGTCATGCGAACGTCGACTACATGGCACTTCACCTATATGGGCCTAGGGGAATGCATTGTGTATTTGGCTACTAATCGTAGGGGTTGCCAGAGTGACAGAAACCTAAACCCCCGTTAGGAAACCATTGCACAAGGGACGTAAGGGTCTTAGAGTTTAAAGCTATGGTTAGGTTTCTACCTTAATTACTTCTTGTACTTACGGATGTTTGCAAGGGGTATAATCACAAGTATGTATTAGTCCTAGGAAGGTCAATACATTAGCACAGGTTCACCCACACAACACTTAGCAAGCCAAAGAAGATTAATCAACTATATGAAGCGAAAGCACTTGATAGTCTTCCCATGTGTCCTCGAGAACGTTTAGTCCTAGGAACGTTTGTCCTTTGCTGCATAAAGAATTGGGCCACTTGCTGCGTTTATTCTTATTGTCTTTTATTTACTCGTACTTTGTTTACTTGCTTTACCAAAAAAAACCTAAAAATCCGTTTGCTAAGTATTTGTAGAGAATTCCTGATCCATACCACTAGCCAGCACCTTCTGCTCCTCGTTGGGTTCGACACTTTTACTTATCGAAAATACTGTGATACACCCCCTATACTTGTGGTCATCCATGTTCCTGTTCAAGTGGCTATAATTGCTTGATATTAACTGACTTTGTTGTGCTTGAAATGCCTGAAGATGATAATATGTCTATTATTCTTGGGAGACCTTTTCTTAATACTACAGGTGCTGTCATTACTTGTAATCAAGGAAAGGTAACTTTTAATGTTAATGACAAGGAGCATACTGTCTATTTCCCCAAGATGATTGTTAAGACTTATGGTGTAAATTCAATTGCAAATATTGAGGGCATCCAAGGTGGAGAAATATATTGTCCCATACCACGAGAAAACTATGAAATTATTATGATTGGGACCATTGCTATCAAGGTTGAGGTAACATAATCATTTAGTGGGATGCAAAGTTTTGTTTCATATAAAATTCCTTTGGTAACAAGACCCGATCAACCTTGTTAACAAAGGGATTTTAATGAACAAAACAATGTTTTCACCATGATTATCATTGCTTACTTTTGTTTTATCCATTTTTTTGCTTTCACTTAGTTTACTTTTCTATTGCTAGTTGCTTGCATATTAGAGTGTCTTAGAACTTCTGAAGTTTTAGTTTTGTTTTGTTATTGCATCATTTCAATTTATCTTTCTGTCAGAAAATCATTCATCAATACCTGAAAATTGCTAAAAAAATAAAGTGTCTCGAAAAATTCAAGAAAATTCATATTAAATTTTTACGTCAAAAAAGGGGCAGAGAAGTACCTGGAGTGACCCAGGGGGCCCACCAGGAAGGCACACCACCTGGTGGTGCGGCCACACCAGGGGCGCGCCTAGCCATGGTGTGGGCCACCCCTGGCCCTCCACTTACTCTCCCTACTGGCACTCCTTTCTCTCTCCCGAGAAAACACTAGTTCATTGCTCAAACCCGTGTTCTTGCTATTCTTGCTCACGATTTTAGATCTCCTTGCTCGGCCCATCTTTGCTGCTAAAATTTGGAGCATTTGATCTCCGGTATGTGACTCCTCCGCTTGTCCAAGTAGATTTGTGATTAGTGGATTATATCTTGAGTATTTTGCTACTGTAGGTGACATGTTATGTGATCTTGTAAGCTTGTTCAATGCTTAGAAAAATTGTTTTGATGCATGTTTAGGCCTCTTACAAGTCCCTATAAGTAGTTCCTTTCATTATGTAATCACTTTGCAATCACTTGTATGATGGTTGTCTAAAATTTAAGAAAAAGGAGAGATGAACAATCACACTTTTGGGGAAGTATTTGAGAGAGACAAAACCAGGAGGGCAAGGCCTTCAAGATTAGCATCTCAATTTAAGCCATCATATAATGAAGATCTTATTGCACCATGCTTTGGCAATGAAGGGGATGAGGGAGATGCTCATCCATCCACCTTCCCTTGCTTTGCCTTTTTGCAAGCTGCAGGGGTCCTTGATGATTTCCTACTTCTTGTCTAGAGGGTTGGTCTACCCACTTATATGCAGGATGAGAGTGAGCAATATGCCATGCTCACCAAAACTTTCATTGAAAGTTTCACTTTCACTAACACCCCTTATAGGTCAACTGTTTCATTCAAAATTTATAATATGCCTATTACCATGCCATTGGAAAGATTTTGCAGCATTATAGGCATAGGCATGACTGGGACGGTGAAGAAGATCCAAGGTCGACCCGCTGATTTGCTAGAAATCTACCGAAGTGTGACAAATGACGATGACCGCACAGCTCAGCACGGAAAGATAAGGAACATTGAACTCCCAGCTCTTAGATATTTTGCTAACTATCTTGCCACTAGCATTCTTGGTAGGGAAAACACTAGTAATAATTCTAATTATCATTTAGCCTTTCTTGCTGATGCACTTAATAATGATACCAAGTATAATCTTGGTTCTCTCATTGCCCGTTGCTTAGCTGCTAGAGGACCCATTTATGGGGGCATTATTGCCACACGCATGGTTGCTTCCTTAGAACTTTCTGTTGATCCTAATGACACTGTGTTGACACCACAAAGGCTTGATCTTGCTGCTATGAAAACACATCACTTTATTACTACTGACTGTAGTACTGAGAATTTAGTTTACAGGATTTTGTTTACTGACGGAGACAAGAGGAAAATGCCTTTGCCACAGCCCACTTTGTTCAATATTTGCAGGATGCCATGGTCACGTTCTAAGGAGGAGGTGGACGAGCAGCTCCGCTTGCTTGGTTTCCACGGGCAGCACCAGGGGGATGTGCCCTCTTACGACTACTCTGCGCACTACGTTGGGGCACCCTCGAGTTCATATCAGGATGAAGGCACTTCTTCGCCATATTATGGAGGCGCTCCTTCCTGGCCAGCTTGGGATTGATACCCACTTAGGCCAAAAGCCTAAGCTTGGGGGGAGGTATACCGACATCACACTCATCTACATATCATGTTCTATCGGTACTTTGTATATTCATGTTTCGTTTTATTTTTAGTTTTTGTTCTTGCTTTATTTCTGCTTTCCAAAACACAAAAAGCCCAAACATATTTTCGTTATTTCTCTTTGTTTGCTTCTTTATCTTTTAGCCTTGGTTTGCTTCTTCCTTTTAGCTTTGTTTTAATTATTTGGAAAAAAACCCAAAAAGATTTTGCTTTGCTTGTTCTTCCTTTCGGTTCTTGCCTTTAAAAATCGAAAATCCAAAAATATTTGTTGTTCTTCTCTGGTTTTGTAAAGTTTGTTGCAGGGTTCAGTGGTCCTCAGTGACTCCTTGGAGATTGGATTTATCTTATTATTCAAGTCACACAAGTGAAAGGTAATAATGATTTATGAGAACTCGAGGTGTGGTAAGAGGCTGGTATGAACTCTGTTTGTTTTCATTTTTGTACATATACTCATCATTGTGAGCATGCTTACTCTATTTATGTAAGGTGTATGTTATTTAATGGATACTTAGTGGTCCTTGCCTGCTTATGATCAGTTCCAATCCATTATTAGTTCGTAACATGTCATATAAATGTTTGCTTGCATTGTTCTATTCATGACTAGGTATGACATTTTGGTGTCCTCCTCTGAATGTTCTATTTTAATCGACTTGGCACATGCGCACGCATGCATATGACTAAACAAAAAGTCAGTTAAGCCTTGATGATTTATTCTGCCTTGGAGTTCTTGTGTCACTTTTATGCCACTATTAATTTTATTTTGTTGCAAGCATGATTATGACAGTTACTTCTCTCTCGATTGTTGCTCCCTTTCTATTGCTAGCCTTCACTTGTGCTGAGTACTTTACTCGTGCATCCAACACCCTGAAACCAAACTTGTTAAAAAGAGTCCACCATATCTACCTATTAGTATTATTGCTATTCCTTGCATATTTGTTATGCTCAGTTTTCTTCCAATAAAAATGTTTGCTTGTTATGTGAAAATTAGTTAGTAAAGCTCTCACGAACTTGATGGCACACTTTACTTTCTTGCACTTAATAAACTTGAACCATTGTGTCCATCTATGTTGCGTATATGCTTGCGCTTTGTAAGTTGTGAATTAGCAGAATCATGTTATCATGGGGAACACTTCCAACATTGCACTTTATTCAGTTTTATCATGTTCTTTTGCTTATGGATCCCGGCGGTGTGAAATGAAATGGGAGCTTGTAAGGCTCATGGAGTTCGTATATGTGTTAGAGAAACTCCTGGGCGACTGGTCTAAGCCATGCCTAATCATGGTGGAAACCTGTAGCATAACCATAGTGAGAAATCTATGAAGCATCCCTTATAAAAAAACCCTATGCAAATAGGAAAGAGAAAAAGAGAAAGAAAAGAAAAAAAGAGAGAAAAAAGAGACATATGCAAATAGGAAATAAAAGGATTGCTGAGATGCTCATTGTCTGCTTGCCTTGTCATTTTGATATGGGGAATCTTCCGTATCATCGGGCAAGGGGTACCCCGTTGGCGGTTCTCTATGATACACATGTACTTCCAATGACAAGAACTTACCTGTGACTAAACTTGAGTAGCATGAGGAATGATACTTGTAAGTAAGGGGCATGAGATTTTCAGCTTATAACTTGTCAAGCATATCCTCATATTTGATCACTTTAACCTTAATCACCTAAAGATGCTTATGATAGGGGCAATGAGAGCTCAAAGCTAATGAGTACCATACTTTCAACATTGGGAAGCCTTCCAAACTTTTAAATATTTTTCTTTCACTTTTATGTTGAGTCGCCATTTATTCCTTGAGCACCTTCCTGAGAGCATAGCTGTCATTCTTGGTGTAATGTGCTTGTCCCAAAACATGGTTAATTATGACATGGCTTTGACACTTGTATCTTTGATATGTTTATTTCTAGTCTTCACTTGAACTTTAGAGGTGTCTTGGCATTTATGTTTTGCTCCAAAGAAAGGCAAGTGAGACACCACTTTATCATATATTCTTATGAGAACTACAATCCTGCATATGCTTATGTGTCATGTTGCTTATTATTAATGAGTTGGAATCTCTTCATAGCTTGCATGACTACTGGGTAACTTATTTGCATACTCTTTATTATGAACTGCCGAAGTATTTGATCATATGCTGAGAATATATACATCTTATGAAGCAAATGCGTTCGTGAAAGTTTCTTTTATCGCACTCAGTTTTCAACTGAATTGCTTGAGGACAAGAAATAAGCTAAGCTTGGGGGAGTTGATACGTCCAAAACGTGTCTACTTTCCAGAACACTTATGCTATTGTTTCTCCTCTAATTTGTGTGATTTGGATACAACTAATACGGACTGATGTTGTTTTCAGCATAATTGCTTTGGTGTCTCGTTTTTGTGCAGGAAATCAACTTTCAGGAAAAATCCCGGAAAATATCACAAAACTCCTATTTTACCAGAAGACTCACGGAGCTA
This sequence comes from Avena eriantha, assembly GCA_910589775.1. Taxonomy (NCBI): domain Eukaryota; kingdom Viridiplantae; phylum Streptophyta; class Magnoliopsida; order Poales; family Poaceae; genus Avena; species Avena eriantha. Next base: position 552,991,082 of record OU342743.1, read on the forward strand.
GAAGGCGGGACAAAGAAGAGCCACAAGGGGCCCACAACCCCTGGCCGCGCGGGCAAGGCCAGGCCATGCCAGGAGGTGGTGTGGCCACCTTGGACTCCGCCTCCACCTCTCCTTTCGCCTATAAAAGCCCTCTGACCTAAAATAGATGGGGGTTCGACGTTTTTCCAGATAGAGTTTTGTTGCGCCACCACCACCAGATACCGCGATTCGGAACCAGAAACTCTATTATGGCACCCTGTCGGGACGGAGAATAGGAGGAGATCATCACCATCACCATCGCTTCTCCATCAACCATCCATGATTCCCCCATCCATGAGTGAGTAATCCCCCGCTGTAGGCTATGGGGATGGTAGGGATTGGATGAGATCGTTCATGTAAATGCATCAAATTGTTAGGGCATGGTGCCTAGTATCTATTGTTAGTACTTTTTGACATTGTTGCAACTTTTTATGCTTAATGCTTGTCACTAGGGCCTGAGTGCCATGATTTCAGATCTGAGCATGTTATTGATTCATGAGGATATTATTGTTTATGATCTTACCTACAAGTTGTATACACATACTATTGTTTGGAACCAAAGGCCCCGAAGTGACAATAATCAGGTTAACCAGAGGGAATGGCTATGATATGAGGATCATGTGTGTTCACGGAGTGTTAATGTTTTGCTCCGGTGCTCTATTAAAAGGAGCACCTTAATTGCCAGTACATTCCCTTGAGGCCCCGCTGCAAACGGGCTGGCAGGACAAAAGATGTTGTGCAAGTTCTCATTACGAGCACGTATGACTATATATGTAACACATGCCTATGATTATTTAGTACTTGGATGCTTTACCTTATTTATCTGCAAATGCCCTATATCTTGATTGTTATATGAATTGTCTTGTCCATGCAACGCCCATCCATCCATCCCTATGCCTACCGTGCTTTAATCCTACTGTTTACTACAATCGTTACTTATGTCTTTAGTTTTACTACTGCTATTACTTTGCTATTGCTATTTCAAAACTGTTACTACTGATAAACTACTGTGAGCAAGATTGTTTCTAGGTGCAGCTGAATTGACAACTCAGTTGTTAAGGCTTATAAATATTCTTTGGCTCCCCTTATGTTGAATCAATAAATTGGGTTTTACTTCCCTCGAAGACTGTTGCGGTTCCCTATACTTGTGGGTCATCAGAGATCGAGAGTGAAGTTGAAGTGGAGGCAAAGGAAGACCAGCATCCGCGCACCAGCACCACCATTGCAAGCATTGGAGTGGTGGCAAATCTTGCCAAGTTCAAAAGGACTACACGGATGTCCACCAGAGGGAAGGTTCCGCATCATTGCTTGGCTTCACAGTCACCTCCTCCACGTACCAAGAATCCCTTCCATACCCTTATTCATGAGCAGCAATTCCAAAATATGCCCAAGGAAAAACTACCCTCCAATTGGGATATGCCTCGTTCTAACCATGTAGGAAAAGAATACTTTAATGAGGAAGAGTGGGGAAAGAATTGCAAGAGCTGGGATTCACAGCCTAACATGATCATGAACCGCATTAAGCACAATTTGGAGTTGATGTGTACTCTCACCTTCGAGATTGAGAATTTGAGGGAATTGATTGAAAAGCTCACCGAGAGAACACCACCACCACCGAAGGAGTAATTCGCCATCAGGTTTTGGCATCCCCTTGGTTTGTTCCAAGCTTGGGGGAGTGCTGCGGTATCACATCACTATCTTTTATCTTTTTACCTTTTTAGTAGAATCATATCATGAATAGAGAAGTTATCATATAGGATGGTTTGCATTATGGAAGTATCTCCCCTCTAGCTAGTTATCTATGTATCCCTTGGTGTGAGTTGCCGTTATGGAATATTAATGAGAAGTTCTATCATTTAGTTTTTGCACATCTTATTTTAGTTTGCAATTTCTGTTATATGATTGATCTTGTTATTAGTATTGGTATTACTTTGGGATCATTAAGTAAATTTAGTTGGTTTTGGCAAACCTGGCTCTGGTCAGTAGCAACACTATTCAAGAATTGAATGGAAAAGAGAAACGTACTTTTAGAAATATAATTCCATCATCTTTCTTTCTTGTTTGGCTCATAAGCTTAGTATTCTCTAGTTAGGATCTTTTGCGCTTCCAAGGAAGATTGCATGATTGTTTCTATCACTTGTATGTTTGTTTGTTTCCTTCAACTCTTATTGCTTGCTACCCAGCCTTGCTAGCCAAAAACCTATACTGAGAGGGAATGCTTCTCGTGCATCCAATCCTTAAACCAAAACCTATGCCATTTGTGTCCACCGTACCTACCTACTAGAATTATTGCTATTCCAAGTAAATTCATGTTTTTATCTACCTTCCGAATTAAACTTGTTATGTGAAAATTAGTGATTAAATCTCTCACAAACTTGATGGCACACTTTATTTTCTTGTACTTAATAAATTTGAACCATTGTGACTATCTTATGAAGCTTGTATGCTTGCAAATTATAAGTCGGGAGTTAGCAAAACCATGTTATCATGGGGTTCGCTTTCGACATTGCACTTATTATTTAGTTGATATCATGTTCTTTTGTTTATGGATGCCGGTGGTGTGAAATAAAAGGGGAGCTTGTAAGCTCATGGAGTTTGTATATGTGTTAGAGAAACGCCTGGGCGGCTAGCCTAAGCCATGCTTAATCATGGTGGAAACTTGCAGCATAACCATAGTGAGCAATATGTGAAGCATCCTAAATAAAAACCTATGAAAATAGCAAATAAAAAGATCGCTGAGATGCTCACTGTCTGTTGCCTTTTCATTTTGGTATGGGATTGCTCTTGTATCATCGGGCAAGGGGTACCTCGTTGGCGGTTCTCTATGATACACATATACTTACAATGACAAGAACTTACTCTTGACTAAAGTTGAGTAGCATGAGGTTCGGTACTCGTAAGCAAGGGGCATGAGATTTTTAACTTATAACTTGTCAAGCATATCCTCATATTTGTGTCACTTTAACCTTAATCACCTCAAGATTCTTATGATAGGGTCAATGAGAGCTAAAAGCTAATAAGTACCATAATTTTTGGAAGCTCTTTATGAAACTTGAAATCCCTGCTTCCCTCTACGAAGAGCCTATCTTTTACTTTTTAGTTGAGTTAGTAAACCTATTCCTTTCTATCTTAAGCAAGCATTTGAGTTGTTGTGATTCAATCTTCATATGATGATATATTCAATCATGTTTCTTATGTTCCTTGTTTTGCACACTGCTCTTATCTTAGTGAATATTACTTTGAAAGCTATCATTGAAAACCCCATTATGTTTGACTCCTGCAAATTGTTAACTATTCTTTGACCAAGAACAAAGTTTGCCATTACCAATTATGATTTACTTTGTGTATCTTTATTGTGTTCCCTTTACTTATTGCAATTTAAGTTATATAATAGTGAGTTGTTTTCAATTATGATTTGTGTATTGATGAATGTGATGCTTCTTGTCCGTATTCTCTTTATCGACACTTCACTCCATAAACCTGTGGTCATGTTTATTGAGCTCAGTTTTCGCTTGGGGACAAGCAAGGTCTAAGCTTGGGGGGTGCAGTTGATACGTCCATTTTGCATCATTATTCTATATCATAATTTACTATTATTCATTGATACATTTCATATTAAGAGATGATACTTATGTTATTTCATCTATTTTTGTATGGTTGATGACTTTTGGAGGATGGACCACTAAAGTGAGGATTCTGATGGAAAAGGCACTGTTTGGAGGCAAAATTCGCGAAGGTCAGAAAATCCTGGAAAATATATGGAAAATCCTATTTTTGCAGAAGACAAAGGAAGCCAGAAGGGGAAGTGGAGATGGGCCAAAGGGGGCCCACACCACCCCCTGGCGCGGGCCAGCCCTGGCCGCGCCACCAGGTGGTGTGGCCACCCTGTCCTACCTCTGGCATCACCCTCAGACGCATATGATCCCCTCGAAACCCTAAGACTCGGGGAGCGACCACAGAAAGATTCTGTCGCCTCTACAGGGCGGAAAACTACAGAGAGACAAAGAGCTCTCCGGTAGGCAGAAATCTACTGGGGAAATTCCTTCCCGGAGAGGGGAGATCGTCGCCATCAACACCACCATCAAGCTGGACTTTATCGGGATCATCATCATCATCTCCACCAACACCATCATCACCACTCCATACCGCTGTAACAATTGGGTTGGATCTTGCATGGTTCTTAGGGGAAACTTTCCCGGTGTTGATTACTTGTTATAGTTGATGCTATTGAGTGGAACCATTGAATTATTATTCATGTTAAGATTATTACTTATCATTATTTCATCTCTAATCTTGATCCATATGATGTCTCGTGAGTAGTTCGTTTAGTTCTTGAGGACATGGGAGAAGTCATGTTGTTAGTAGTGGAATTGTGTTGAGAGAGATTCAATGGTTTGATAATTAAGTTGTGGTGTTATTCTTCTAGTGGTGTCATGTGAACATCGACTACATGATACTTCACCTTTATGGGCCTAGGGGAATGCATTGTGTATTTGGCTACTAATCGTGGGGTTGCTGGAGTGACAGAAACCTTAACCCCCGTTAGGAAACCTTTGCACAAGGGAGTGCAAGATCTTAGAGTTTAAGGCTGTGGTTAGGTTTTTATCTTAATTACTTTCTTGTAGTTGCGGATGCTTGCAAGGGGTATAATCACAAGTATGTATTAGTCCTAGGAAGGTCAGTACATTAGCACATGTTCACCCACACAACACTTATCCAACCAAAGAAGATTAATCAACTATATGAAGCGAAAGCACTTGACAGTATTCCCATGTGTCCTCGAGAACGTTTGGTCATCTTAAGTAATACAACCGGCTTGTCCTTTGCTAAAGAAAGGATTGGGCCACTTGCTGCAATTATTATCATTATCTTTTATTTAATCACATATTATTTATCTGCATTATCAAAAACCCTAAAAATCCGTTTGCTAGTATTTACAGAGAATTCCTGATCCAAGCCACTAGTCAACACCTTCTGCTCCTCGTTCAGTTCGACACTCTTACTTATCGAAAATACTGTGATACACCCCCTATACTTATGGGTCATCAAAAGGGAAGCAAAGTCTCACTCTACGCCAAACATATACTTCGACATATTATGTGATAATAGGATACTATTAAATTAGGTGATATTAACAATTTGTAAAGAACATACAAATCTGGATGATGTAGACCAATGGCGAAACCTCTTTCATGAGCTAGCATGATCAAAAGCACCAAATGTGATATGATGTTATGATTAGTAACAAATGCAACTAGATTATTTGTACTTTAGTACAAGTGGGAGACTGTTGGAGAAGTACCTTAGAGGCAAATAATAAAGTGTGTTTATTATCATATCTCATTAGTTCATAATATGTTTTATGCCATGCTATAACAGTATTAATTTAAAACATCGATACATGTGTGGCATGTAAACAAACTAAGTCCGTAGTAGCCTCTGTTCAACTAGCACATTGGTCAACTGATGATCAATGTTTCCTGATAATGGACATTTATGTCAATTGTCAATGGGATGATGTCATTAGGTGAATGGTATGATGGAAATACCCAATATAAGTATCGCAACACGATCAAGTTACAAAGTTCATTGCTGTGATAGTTAGGAAAATGAAGTAACCTACTCCTTAGACCGTGAGATTGTATATAATCGCTATCACCAGATGTTGACTTGACTGCATCAACCATCACACCATAACAGGGTGATCATAAATGTGTCTATCAGGTATTATGAAGGGATATGTTGAGGCGTATGTATCAAGATCGGGATTTGTTCTCCCACGTGATGGGAAGATACTATGGTTCCACTTGGTGAAATTACATTCGTGAAGCTACGCATCGTATGACTAGGTCATGAGGATGGAATATCACAAGAATGAGTTAAGTAGCACTTATTGGTAACGAGATTGAACTAGGTACGATGATACCGACGATAAGATCTCGGAAGAGGCAATTATCAAAGTAATAAAGGGAATATGAGTCGACAATTATGGTTAACCGACATATATATTCGTGGAATATGTAGGGGTCATTGTGGGCATCTAGGTCCTGCAGATGATCATTTGTCTGAGAAACATCTCAATCATGTCTGTTGTGTTTCTGAACCGTAGGGTAACACACTTAAGAGTTCAATGATGCATTAGATATAGTTTTAGTATTATCGGGATCATCGGAGAAAAGAGAAGAGAGAACAGAAAATATTCCGTGTGGATCTAAAGAGTGTTCGGAGTGATCCGAAAGGTGTTTCGGAACAAAGGGAACTAAATAATATCTATTTAATATTAATTAATGAAATTATTATTATTATTATTTTACTAATTTTGGGGGTAGCCCACCTAAATGGGCCCCTCCTGGAGGGCATCCCATGAAGGGGTCGCCGCCCCTATGGATAAGGTGGGGGATGGGGCACCTAGGTTTAGGGTTTTCGGCGTGAGGGCACCCTTGGCTGCCGCCTCCACCCCCTCGACGGTCGCCTCCCCCTATATAAGGAGGGGCACACGTGAGGGAGGGTAATACACAATCCCATGCCCTAGAGGCATTCACCCTCTCCCATGCGCCTCCTCTCTCTCCCTCATTGGCTTTTGCGCTCGCGGTTCTTAGAAGAACTACGCACGTGGGAGACGACTTCACCACTGCATGCCATCACGCTGCTGGTACCCCGATCCAAAATATCTACTTCTATAATCTCGATTGGATTAGAGAAACTGGGAGCCATTGTTGAGCACTATACATATGTGAAACCACGGAGGTGCTGCCAGTTGTGGCACCTGTAGTCGTGCGAGGATCAACACGACCTTGAGGTCGGCTATGGCATACGACTACATCATCCACGTTTCTCATGAATGTTAAACGCTTTTGGTGTATAAAGGTATGCCATTGAAACCTTCCTATTACATCCTTACTCCTAGGTAGATCTTGGTAGTTGGCGTACGCTAGTTAGAAAAATTATTGTTTTATACTACGACCCCCTACAGTTTATGTTGCTTATGTTGCATATCTTGTGTTTTCAACTTGATTTGCTTGCATATTAAACTACAGGAAGGTTCTAAGAGTCTACAATTCATGAAATTAGTGCAATGCACAGGTAGTGGGTTACAGGAAAAAATCCCATAAAGGGTTTAAGACTAGAGAGGAGGCAGAAACAAGTTACCTAGAGTTCTTACAACAACTTAGGAGCATTGATGGAACTCCTCAGGGTGCAGTTTAGAGCGAGTCTCATAGTGGGGTTAGTAGGCTGAAGGACTTCATTATCATCGTCCTGGTCATCATACTTGTGTATTTTTCGTTGACCTAAGCGTCTGTGATCACATGTAATATGCAATGAATGAACTACTAGCTGGTAAGCAACACAATGCTTTGCATCAACCTAGCCAAAAATAACAAAATGTGAGCAACCAAACAATGGGTTATAAACCGTGTCTTCATGTAGTCTATGACTTTGTGGGCAACCAAACGAAGTGCACAGATATGCCCAAGTTGTGTTTTACCGCATGGAGGCTCTACCAGACCATGTATGCAAAAGGGCTAAAATCCATGCACGCAATCAAGCACGCCCTAAGAGAATGATAGTTGGTTCCTTTCTTTTCTTTTGTGTGCTCCAAGTCCCTAGAATCAAGTCAAGAACTCAAAAAGAAAGGAGCGGGTGGGTGAGTGAATGAACCAATATTTCTCCTCTCAAATGAGGGTTGACCTTCTATCTTTATGAAATAGTTACACATATCTGCATGACATGTCCCTAGTAAAGTTACAATTGTGCCGTTAGCTCGCTTCATGTGACCAATGGTAACTTGGTCATTTGGTACATGGATATTCGTATGGCATCTAGCATATTCATTTAGGGTGTTAGTAACTATAGTATGAAATTACATATTTACCCTTGGTGAGCATGAGATAAGCTACTTTGAAATTACCACAATAAGCTTCGGTATGTTTCATACTCTCTCTCCAAGCCCTTGTGTGAGAGGGAAGTTTAGGGTGTTGAGACACTTTGTTCTTCATCTGCAATTCCATCAATTCCGGGAGATCGGCCAAACAAGATTCGACCTGATGTTGTGGTTCGAACTTTGAATATTTGGATCACGACGCCCATGAGTTTGGGGTTTGACTTTGATGTGACTTTCGGATGCCTTGTACCTCGAATTATAAATATAGAATATGTCAGTTCCATGGGTTCCATTTTGGTTCATCTGTCTTCTATGTGCACGTGGAGGTCTCGTTTTTCGGCCTACACGACCTCGTGTACAAATGGTTGACCTCGTATACTAAGCCGGGGGTTCATGTTGTAAGTAGGATATTCCGTGGATGGTTTTATTGCATACACATATGGTATTGACTTTGGCGTAGTGAGCACACAGGGCTACCTATGATAGAGCAGACCTCCATTTATCATTATGAATGCCGGTGTAACCTTGAGATCAGTCCTCATGCATCATATATGTGTTTTCTTCATTTTATGTTGATCCATATCATGTATTTTTTTGACTTTTGAGTGACTTTCTAGTGTGTTTTTGTTGTAAGTGTTGCGTGCATCCGACTCTTTCTGGCTCCCGAGTTCCAGTGATCCCTTTACATTAAGAAATTTGGTAATCATATTTAAAAGTTCTAGAAACATCTGAAAAAAGTTTGAATGTTGTATCCAACAACATGCAAAATTGGACGCGATTTTGTTGAATTTTGAGCCACACAAAAATGACAAAATCTACTAATTTTTCGTGCTATGAAATGTGCAGTGTTCGCTATACTCAGATTCATACTTCCTTTTGATTTTTGTGTAGTTTAGAATATAGGTTATTTGAAATTGAGATTGCAAGTTTGTGGCATACATCATTTTGAGTAGATTCACGATTCTTTTTTACAATTCCTAAAAACTTTAGGATTTTTTTTATTTTAAAACTAAATGGACCACTTACACTCAGTAGCCACACGTCCCTGCACCCTAGCATTTTTGGTGTGCGGATGTACGAAGTGTTTGCGTCTGCATCGCTTTGATGCGTCTGCATGAGAGCAGCTGAGAACAGCATAAACATATCACGATGATATGTACGCTTCCTATTACTGCAGCTGAGAACAGCAGTTCATAGAGAGAAATTTAGATGTTCCCGGATATATACAGAACAAGCACAAAACACTAACAAAAAAATTACTCTGCATTCTCTTTGATTAGAAACGGCTACTAGCACAAATACAAGAAGGGCATGCACCAGTTTCACCTTCATCCCTTTCTATTGTAATAAGTAACGAATAAATAAATCCCTTACTGAAATGATGAAATTCAAGAGACACAAGTTCTTTTTATTGCTATGAGATAGTTGGGATGCTACAGTTACAGGGAAGAGTTGAAGACGGGAGCTGCAAATGACCACGTAGTACACTTGTACGCATACAGCTCTTTGAATCATAATCCACCACTTACAGTGCAAGGCATTCTGAATAACTACAGAACTTATCAAGGCCTATCAGAGTATCAGACAGTCCAGCTTCAGTGTCTTCACGTGAGAACTAACGCGACCTGAGATCTGATTCCACCGCACCTCCTCTTGAAACTAGGGCCCTGCTGCCTCTGATCGTCGAATTGAGCCCTCTTTCTGCCGTCGTGGCGTTCGCCGTGATTGCTATACGAAGCCGTCATGTTGCCCATGGAGTCAACATGGTGCGGGGGCATTGGGTAGCCGCCGCCACCGTAAGCGTAAGGCATGCCGCCGTAGCCGTAGTACATGGAAGGATCAGCTGACCACGGCATCCCACCAAAGAAAGCCGGATCGTAGCATGCCGGGGCAAACGGAGAAACGTCGTAGCAGCGGTAGTGATGACCGGCATGGTTGACGGCGCGCTCTTCCGCTGTGTCCGGCGTGTCCTGCACCTTTTTTCCTTGCTCATGCGCCGCCGCTGGATCCGACGTCGATTCGCTTCCCTCGCCGTGCTCCGAGTCGGCGCCATTCTTGGAAGAGAGTTGACTGCGTTGCGAGGCGGCCGGATTCTGCGTCTGAGGCGTGGACGTCGCGACCACGTTGCTGCCGACGGAGCTCCTCTACTTCTCTGTTCTTCCTTCAGAAGCGCTGCTGGCCCTCGAGGCGAGAATGTTGGAGATGGTGGTGCGCAGCGCTGGGTTGGGGATCAGATCGTCCGCGCAAGCCTGCGCCCCGCACACGCACTTGGAGTTGGCGACGATGTGCGCTCTGATGCACCGGTCGCAGAAGCTGCTGAAGCAGCACTTGCTCGTCATCACCGCGTCGGTCATTACCTTGTTGCAAATCTTGCAGTGGAGATCAGCCGGGATGCCGTCGTCGACTGGTGCCTCCGGCGTTGAGGAGAGCGCCGACGCCTTATTTCCGAAGTCGAATCTTGTGTCGCCATTGGTGGGGCAGTGCTGGATGAAGTGACCTGGGACGCGGCACCTGTGGCACACGTACCCGGCCGGCGGCGCCCGCCCATGGTGTGCTGCGCCAAGGTGATGGTAACGAGATGGCCTCTCCCACTTGAGTTCCGCGGCGTCGATCACCGCACTGATAGCCTTGGCCTCTTGGTCGTCCTCAGTTCCCGCCGACACGCTCGACCTCGAGGCAGCAGAATCCGACGATGAGTCGTCTTGGTTCGCCTTGGGGCGTTGAGTGGATGGCGACGCCACGATTGTATCGGCCGGAGGCCCGGCGACACGGCGCACCACCACCGTCGAGTTGCGCAGGACAAGCGCGCTGTCGTCCGTGTACTCCTCGCCGGTCTGCGCGTCCGAGATCGCGATGTCCTCCCTAGGACCGCGGCCGCGTGTCCGGCCGTGGCCGTGGCGGCTTGTCCCCATGATTAGGCGTTTCAGCTCGCGGACGGAAATGGAAGGCGCCGCGACGGGTAGGGAGAAGGTGTCCACGCCGCTCCTGTACCGGTAGTACACCGCCATGTCCTTCTCTCGAGATTGAACGACGACAAAGATGAACGGCGACCCTGGTGAGTCGCGTCGGGCACTCGCACGCCCGAAAAGATGGTTGTAGAGGAGAGGCGAGGCGAGGAGTTGAGGAATATTGCATCTCAACGAGCAGGGTTCATGGACTTATATCTTCGGGCAGTACGAATCCGACAAGGTTTAATTCCTGCTACGCGCATCTCCTGATGAACCGCCTTTGGGCAACTTGTCCGACTTTGATTCGTGGTCGTGCTATGCGCTTTCGATTCCAGTTGTACTTCCTTAATTTGCTTGAAGGTTTGATTAATGGGTACAGCGTGGCCTGTCACTCCCTAATTTGCTTGTATCTCTCTTATGAATGACAATATTATAAGGACACGTCTAGATAGCAACCGCCCAATAAGGAAACTTCCCTCAGCCCCAACCCTGAAACGGAAACCATGGGCATCTCCCCGACCAGGTACCCCTCCACTCCTCCAGGCGCACCAATTCCCTCACGTCAACCACTCCCAAGCCCCCTCCGAGGTCACGTGATGTCCATCTCTCTGTCTCCCTCTACAACACAAATTATCTCCTTCCTCTCCCTTTAGATCTCCATTAAAACCTATGATTTTGTTCAGACTGCTATGATTCAAAAAGCAGATCTAGAGAAAGTACAGAAAAGGTAATCAGATCACCAGGATGCAAGAAACAACAGATATGTTTGTAGTTGGAAACTTAGTAGCAATAAATTCATGTTGTAATCATGAGAAATCAAGTATGACATGAAACCTAGAACAATTTAATTGTATGATAGATGCAAGTCAGTGCCTGATCACTATCATGGGGGGACAAATAAACACAGCTTAAACAATGGCATGTTGTTGTATTTGCATAAACTTGGACACGAATATATCAAAAGCAGAACCACTTGCTGACAGCAGAAATGATGTTACAGTCACAAGAGAAGTACTGGTTATAGAAGGAACAATAGAAATATTTGAACAACCACTAGCTGCAACTAGTAGTGTTGCACAACAATTTGCAAACTTTCATAACTACTGTTTAAGCTAGAGAGATAAAAGAAAATCATGGATGTTGTTTCATTTGTGAATAGTGCAAATGTAGGATAAACGTTCTGTGTAGAAGCTTGCTGATGACACTGAGTCACGGACACACATGTAACAATTTCATTGATACATGAACCTGAAAATTGCAACAAAAGGAATAAGGAAAATTAAATCATTTGAGTTTGTTTGTAAAGAAATGAATGAAAGTGCAACTATAAAAATGTATATTGCATGTCTCAAGTATAGGCTTTCTAATGTTTACAGATGTCTAGTTTGGACCTGAACATGCTATCGGATGATGTTGATATTGAAGATGCAGAAATCAACAGCATTGAGCCATTGTTCTGCACACAAGTCGTGCGGGTAGGGATTGTAGAGGAGTCTCCATACATGGTTCTTGCTAACCAAGTTGTATAGGGTGGTGATTTTGGTGTACATAACACTAGAGGCCATCAAAACTCAATGGAGCCCCGCCACCAGCCCTGTTGGCAACCAAAGCATACCCACCAACACTATTTCTAAGGAAATCTCTATTAACCCAAACTTGGCAGAGGATGCTACTGATGGAGTTTGGGTGCATGAAGTTATGTCCAGTCCATAGAAGCCCTTCCTAGGAATACATTATGAAATTATTTCTTATTCAAGAGCACACTACAATGCTTACTCGAAGAAGTTGGGTTTCTCTATCAAGTTAAATACATTGATGAGACAACCTTCACTAATGAATTGTGGAAGCAGCAATTTGTTTGCTACAAGTATGGGGCACCAAAAATAGAAGCAGAAGTTGAAAATGAGAGAATAACTGCTGTAGGAGATGTTAGTCCTATACAGATCGATGAGGCAACAAGGAAGTTGAAGAATCTGGCCCATCTAAGAAGTCAAGTTCTAGCAAGTTTGGAGCTAAGCGGAAAAGGGATCGATCAAGTAAACCAAATGCCCAACTAAATAAGCAACTCGGGACAAAATTGGAAGAAACTTAAGCTAAAGTGACTAATCAACTTATTTAAATGGGATACGAAACTTAGGATAAAGTGGGAATAAACTTTAGCTAAGCAACTTAGGAGAAAGTGCAAAACAACATAAGCTAAAGTGGATAATCATCTTAATAAAACAAGATAAGCAACTTAGGATAAAGTGGAAAGCAACTTAGGCTAGAGTGACTAATCAACTTAATTAAATGGGATAAACAACTTGGGATAAACATGAAAGCAACTTAAGATAAAGTGACCAATAAACTTGGTTCAATGATATAATCAACTTGGGATAAAGTGACAAGAAACTTAAGCCAAAGTTGCTAATGAATTTAATGAAATGGGGCATGAAACTTTAGTTAAACCAGAGAACAACTTAAGCTAAATTCTTTCACCAACTTATAAAACGGGATAAGCAACTTAGGAGAAAGTGTAAAACAATTTAAGATAAAGCGTTAATCAACTTAATGATACATGATAAGCAACTTAGGAGAAAGTGTACATGCAACGTAAGATAAAGTGGATAATCAACTTAAGCACATATAGGATCTTAGAGTATGTAAACAAACCAACTAAACATGGAAAAGGAAGTAACTTAATTAACGTTGGCTAAGCAACTTAACTAATCGTATGCCTGATTGCATGGTCAGAGTACAAAAAAGAGAAAATAACCCAATTTTAGATATACATCAACTTAGCAGGAAAAGTAAGTAACTAAATTAAGATGATAATAAGCAACTTAATCTCATTAAACAAGGTGAAACATGTCCCTCCATATATACAAAGGGTGTACCAAAAAGCAACTTAATGAATGGACTATAAGTAACATAATTAAATGCGCTAAGCAACTTAAACATGTGGATAACTGACTGGTCTGAAAAGACAGACACGATACAAGAACCTAGTGCTTGGATGTGAACAACTTAATAAGAAACATTAAGTAACCTAATAGAAATGGATAAGCAACTTGAACATGATAAGGAGACACAAACTTCATGTGCATGATATCCCTAGAGGCTCTTCGAAAAATGAACATATATCCCATCATACTAGAGACACACATTAGCATGATGAAAATACAACTCAAGCTATGTGTGAACCAACAAGGTACTATATGCAAAATCAACTTCAGAAATACAAAACATATGAACTCACATTATGTGTAATCTACTTAGCACACCCGTGAAGCAACAAAGTACCGTATTCAGAAGCAGTTTATGAGACATGCCTTGAGAAAACCATGTTAGAGCACGTGAAGATCTAAAAAAAGAAGTACTCCCTCCGACCCATATTAGTTGACTTACTTGCACATGAAGCCGCAACTTACTTGCACCCAAAAATAAACTATATAATCTGGTAACTACAACTTAGTACATGCCAAACTGCAACTTATCAAAGTTATGTATGCTCCAGCTTAGGGATGATTGCCTGGTCAAGGGACAAAACATACAAAAAACCTTACCCCCTCTGGATATATACCAACTTAATAAGGAAGATAAGTAACTAAATTAGTTGGGAAGAAGCAACTTACTCGTAGTTCACAGGACGAAAGCAGAATAACCTTGACCCCCTATATATAAAACAACTTATCAAAGGGACCGTAAGTAACTTAATCAAATGGTCTAATCAACTTAAACATGTGGATGATTGTTTGGTCAGGAAACAAAAAGCCAAAAACCACTCATAAGCCTGAAAGAATTGCACCATGACATGAGAAAAGGTAGATCTGCTACTTAATTAATAAGGATATAAAAAACCGTGGCTACAAAAATAGCTTATCACATGATGAAACATGTATGGGCAAGGGACTAGAAAACCACAAGACCTACTGCCCTAAGAAATGTGCAGCAACTTAGTACGAACACGTAGTTATGGAGAAAATCAACTTAATTTGGGAAAAGAAAAATTCATGTTGCAACTTAGAAAAAAGAGAGCGCTCCGATGAACCGATACTAAAGCCGTGAAGTGCATCTGCAATTTATATGTTATTCCAGTTTACTGAATGTTATGTTGCTTCAAGTCAAACTTAATGCACATTAGCTTATTTACTTGCAGTGTTGTCCATATAGATTGGCATTATAGTAGCACTTACTTTCCATAAACATTCAGGAGAACCGAATGACCGAGACTTAATTAATTTCCATAAACTTTTAATATTGGTTAACGTTTAATTAGTTATGATCCTATGAGACACTTCATGATTTTCCCCAAAAGAATTCAGGCTGCATGTATTTAGACATTTTGGAGCTTGATCTATAGCCTGCAATTATCTGTATTTTGCTGGTGCTTAACACTTTAGACCCTACTTGTCCATTATTTGTAGAGACAGTACAAACACTGATTAATATTAACTATCCACATGATTCACCCGAATTTATCTAGGAAAAATACCTACATGAAAGCCACCTAGCTACCGAACAGCAATGAAAACCAAGGTACACCTCCAAGTCAGTGTAAGTTTTTTTATAATTAGTAGTTTTAAAGAAAGTATTGTTCAGATCTTCAAATTTAAGGATCAACTTCAGTCAAACAATTTAGCAGGTTCGTTTAGTGCCTATAGCTCCTAAAGGATCCCATAGAAATCGAAGAAAACAGACTCGACAAAGGAAATGTTAGGTGCTCGGGATCTTGAGATCTAGTGCCTCAAGTATACCTAGCCAGTGCACACAATCAGTAGCCATAAACAATTAGCATCTTTATGAAGAGAGAGGAAGCAGTGAACCTGAAGTTGTCGATGTGCCACATGATGCGTTGAACTTCCTCTTCTGTCTCGACAAAGCAAACCAACTTCAATTTCCCCACCGCCACAAGGCCCAACTCCTCCCTCTACATCTTCGTCACTTGCATCTGGGTGCTGACCGGGTTGCTAGAGAGAATGATCAGATAAAAACAATGTACACGCACCAAATTGTTGCCCTTTCTGCAAATTATCCAGAGATGAATGGGAGGAGTAGCGCATGGCCAGGAGTACCGACTGCAGGAATCCCGTCCTCCGAGAACCACACACCACATGCTCCCTCTCCTCCCCTCGAAGGGGAACCCAAATGGCAGGCACCAGTGAGCACACGAGGTAGGGCCACGAGGCGGTGCTGGAGAACTCACGAGGCAGCGGAAGGAGAAATGCTGTGGTGAAATTCAACAGGCCAGATCTGGGGCGTGAGCTCGCCGGGACGTGAGTAGACGAGAACCCCACCGTTGCCCCGAGCCAGGGCAGCGCACAGTGGATGCTACGGGGGTCGGCGCTAGGAGGAAGGGGGACAGGGTGCGGGCAGCCCTCGCCATCAAGCGGGAGGAAGGAGAGGGGTGCGGCAGCGCTCACCGGTGAAGTGAAGGAAGTGGAGGGGCAGGGCGTCACTTGTTGTTGGAGCAGAAAATTGATGGGTGCGGCTGCTCTCGCTGGTGGAGTAGAAGAAGGGATAGAGGAGGCGGCGCCGGTGAGGCACGTCGGGTGAGGGAGCTATGACGAGAAGGATGTGTTGTCCGTCTAGCTCTGTGTCGGAACGACTCACGCGGCCGAGGCTGATCCAGTCGATCTGCCCGCCAGAAAACAATGGCTCGATTCAACAAACCGTCCACCGAGCACTTTTTAGCAATCAGAATATTATAAAGACTCAGATATTTTTCTCTGCGACTATCGGGTCAATGGTTACCAGGGTACCACGGCCCACTTGTTGCCGGGCCTCTCCGGAAGACGTTTCTCTCCAAGAACTTCTAGGGGACTGGCCCCTGGAGAGGGGAAACATGTTGCGAAGCAACCGCACGAAGCACACTTAGGCGATGGCGTCGCTGTGGAGGAAGCGAGAGCACGAGGGGGACATAGGACTACTCCTTGCCCAAGGCAAGGATCGTCTTCCTCCTCAAGTCTAAAGTGGCCGACTGTTGGGCTACGCAGAGATAAACAAAACTTTTTCCCTACGCGGTGATCCCAAGATCTAGCTCAGGTAGAAGGCCACGAGGATTACCACTAGACGCGCAGTTGCGGAATCGATGAAGCACGTCGCTTGATGTAGTGCAGTCCTCACGATCCGTTCCGGTTCCACGATCGTCGAAGTGCTGAACGTACAGCACCTCCGCCAGTATCCACACGTACGAGGAGGAGCGCCGGCGGTGGACTGCTAGGTCCGGTACGACAGCGACATGACTGGACTGGAGCTAGGGTATCCAACACATGGAGTGACCTAACCGTGTTCTCTAAGCACCTGCGTCCCAGCTTATATAGGGAGTGAAAGTGGGTTCCACTCACTTGTGGCCCATTCACTAAAAGGCCTATATTAGTCACTACGAGTCCAACTCACTAACTCAGTCCATTTCCTTTTTAGGTCCAACCCAAATATGCTCCCACTCTAAAGTGTATGACCCGACAGGCTCATGGTGACCCGGACACGATCCGAGTCTCACTCGTGACCGATCAGTCGGTAGCGGCTCCTAGCAGAACGTGCCGACTCCCAAGTACCAAAGAGTCATGACGATATACCTTCCAATGCGACTTTCGTCTGAGTCCATTTTGCCTGACGATATACCTTGTCGAACTATAGGCGAATAATCGTCATCCCTTAAATAGTTCGACTCTCTTTCTCGATCCGAGATAAGTGATTCATCCGACTAACTCTTTGTCGATCGCCTCGGTTAACATTTAACTGAGTCGTGCATGGCCATGCTTTCCGAATCATCTCTTCCGAGAGCGCCCAGAGAATATCTCTCCAGTCGGAGGGGCAAACTCCCATCTTGGTTATTCACATCACGCAGCTTGATTCTTAGTCAACCCGAACTCTGCCTTTATAACTGCCGAGTGACGGAACATCTTTTGACAGAACCTAAGTCGGTGATCCTCAACTCGGATTGTGCAATAACCTCAGGTCTAATGACACCGAGTCTTGCTAAGTTTTACGCCATGGGACATCGGTAAGAACCCCTTCTTAGATGATTCCATGTTGAACTTCTTCAACACTTTATCCAAATATGTACTCTGACTCAATCCAATGAGACGCCTTGATCTATCTCTATAGACCTGGATTCCTAGTATGTAAGTCGCCTCACCCAAGTCTTTCATCGAAAAACTCTTTTCCAATGATTCCTTGGTCTCTTGCAACATCTGGACATCATTTCTAATCAGTAATATGTCATCCATATATAAGATCAAAAAGTTTACTTTGCTCCTACTAAACTTCTTGTATAAACAAGAATCATGATCACTCTTGATGAAGCCAAATGATTTGACTACCTCATCAAAGCGAATGTTCCAACTCCAAGATGCTTGCTTCAACCCATAAATGGATTTCTGAAGTTTGCATACCTTGTCAGCATAAGACGGATCGACAAAACCCTCGGGCTGTATCATATACACGTCC
Organism: Avena eriantha; assembly: GCA_910589775.1. Taxonomy (NCBI): domain Eukaryota; kingdom Viridiplantae; phylum Streptophyta; class Magnoliopsida; order Poales; family Poaceae; genus Avena; species Avena eriantha. Next base: position 553,009,361 of record OU342743.1, read on the forward strand.
TCGGTTAAATTTCCATTAAGGAAAGCCGTCTTGACATCCATCTATCATATCTCATAGTCGAAATAGGCTGCTATAGCTAACATGATCCGAACTGACTTGAGCATCGCCACGGGAGAGAAAGTCTCATCGTAGTCAACTCCTTGAACTTGTCGGAACCCCTTCGCGACAAGCCATGCCTTATAGATAGAAACATTTCCATTCATATCAGTTTTGTTCTTAAAGACCCATTTGCACTCGACGGGTCTTGCATCGTCTGGCAGATCAACCAAGTTCCAAACTTGATTTTCATCCATGGACTCTAACTCGGATCTCATGGCTCCAAGCCATGACTCAGAATCAGATCCCACCATCGCTTCCGAATAAGTTGCCGGCTCATCACTATCCAACATCAACACATCATGAACACTTCACAATCTGGCTGATCTTCATAGTGTCGGTGCAGTTGCCGGCTCATGTACCACGTCCGGCTCAACCTCTAAGGCTTTTTCCGACTAGCTGTTGGCCGGTATCTCTCGAATTTCTTCGAGCTATACCGTGCTCCCACTGACTCCCCGACTAAGAAACTCTTTCTCAAGGAAGGTATCGTTCTGAGCGACAAACACTTTTCCCTCTTCTCGGTTGTAGAAGTAGTAACCCAAGGTTTCCCTCGGATACCCCACGAGAATACACTTATCCGACTTGGTTGTAATCTTGTCCAACTGAAGTTGCTTGACAAAAGCTTCACAACCCCAAATCTTAAGAAAAGACAAACTCGGCTTCTTGCCAGTCCAAATCTCATGCGGTGTCTTCTCACCGACTTTGATGGTACTCTGTTTAGTGTGAATGCTCCAGTTTCTAGACAATAACTCCAAAATGATAAAGGCAGATATGTTCGACTCATCATTGATCGTACCATGTCCAACAAGGTCTAATTCCTCCTTTCCGACACACCGTTTCTCTACGGCGTTCCTGGAGGAGTGAGCTGGGGAACTATTCCACAACTCTTCAGATGGTCATCAAACTCATGGCTCATGTACTCGCCTCCTCGGTCCGACCGAAGAAACTTTATTCTCTTCCCAAGTTGATTCTGTACCTCATTCTGGAATTCCTTGAACTTTTCAAAGGCTTCCGACTTATGTTTCATCAAGTAGATATATCCATACCGACTCAAATCATCAGTGAATGTAATGAAGTACTCATAACCACCTCTAGCTGCCGTGCTCATCGGGCCACATACATCACCATGTACTAGTCCCAATAAGTCGGACGCCCTTTCATAACTCTTTGCAAAAGGTGTCTTGGTCATCTTACCGAGTAGGCAGGATTCACATGTATCAAACAACTCCAAGTCGAACGAAGTTACGAGTCCATCATCACGGAGCTTCTTCATGCGTTTCCAATTTATATGACCAAGCCGACAATGCCAAAAGTAAGTCATATTCAGATCATTTGGTTTCAACCTTTTCACATTTATATTATAGACAGATTCACCATCAAGATTCAAAATAAATAACCCGTCCTGGACGGGTTCAAAGCCGTGAAACATATCATTCAAATATAAAGAACAACCATTATTCTTAATATTTGACTCATAGCCTTGTATCATCAAACATGAGGCAGAAATGATGTTTCGACTAAGCACTGGAACATAATAACAATTATTCAGCTCCATTAAGAATCTGGAAGGTAAATGAAGTTGCATCGTGCCGACTTCCAACACAGTGACTCTCGCTTTGTTGCTGACTCGAATGTCAACCTCGCCTCTCGCCATGCTCCTAGTTCTTACCAGTCCCTGCAACGAGTTGCAGATGTGAATAACTGATCCGGTATCATATACCCAAGAACTACTAGGTGCATCAGCAAGATAAATGTCTATAACATTGCAAACAAGCGTACCTGAGCCGGAAGTCACACCTCCACTCTTGGCTTTGTCAGCCAGATACTTGCTGCAATTCCTCTTCTAGTGGCCATCCGCCTTGCAATAGAAGCAAGTGGATCCGGCTACATGAGATGGCTTAGTCCCCGAGGAAGCGCTTTGGACCGGGTCCTCAGCCTTACCTCCTGACTTTGCCTTCTTCTTCTTAGTCCAAGAACTTTTCTTGAACTTAGCCTTATTTTGCACCATCAACACTTTACTAGCACCTTTCTTGAGATCTGCCTCAGCCTGCTTGAGCATCCCATGTAATTCAGTGAGCTTCTTATCCATACCATGCATGTGGTAGTTTGATATGAACTGACCATACGCACTAGGAAGAGAGTTCATAATTATGTCCATAGCGAACTCTTCGCTAATGGGGTAGACAAGCCTTTCCAGATACTGCACGTAACCAACCATCTTGATGACATGCGGACTCAATGGATCACCACCCTTAAGCTTGCAGCTCAACAAAGCTTGAGAGACTTGATACCTCTCAGTCTTTGCCTGAGCCTGGAACATACTTTTGAGGCTTTCGATCATATCGTAGGCCTCAACATTCTCGAACTGCTTCTACAAGTCCGATTCCATGTGAGCAAGCATAAGACAGCTAATCTCTGTGGATTCATCACAAATCCGACGGTAGGCATTGGTGGCTGCGATAGTCGCATTCTCATCCGTCTCATCTGGAAGTGGGTTGTCTAGGACATGGTCCCTCTTTTCTTGCTTGAGAACAATTCTCAGATTATGATACAAGTTGGCGAAGTTAGTTCCATTTAGCTTATCTTTATCTAAGATAGTTCTCAAAGCAAAACTGGAAATTTGAGGGAGACTGCTAGGTGCCATTGATCTACAACAGAAAAATATGCAAAACACTTAAGACATGTATCCATAAAAGAGCAAGCATATTAAACACTTTAATATTTATGCTCCCACTAGAACCAACACCCCTCCGATGGTTACTAAGTGATTCAAGACCCTAAATAATCAAGTCAACTAGTGAGCTTTAGCATCACCGCTAGCCGTCAAGTGATCTAGGTAGACAACTCCCTGTCAATTGCATCTCATACGACTCATGTTGGATGGGTGGCATCACATGCCCCGGCTCCCATCCGACTTTTCCCCGAGTCCCACAACCGTTGTGATAGACCCGTCTAGATTACCAAGTGCTTCCGCTGTAAGAGTCCGACTCGAACCCACCTAGTCGGAAAGAATTGATAACACCTCAATTTTATGAGCCCACTACCAAAAATGTCCGACTTGTGATGGTGCAGCACTGGCGGGGAAACCGACTAGACCTTCTTTGAGGGATTACTTGCTACCAACTATCTAATAGAGGTAAAATACAGACATAACAATAACACAAAATAAAGCAATTATAATGTGAAATGGTATGGCTCTCTTCATGGCGATCTCCATCTCCATAAAGTCTGTACTCCGACTCGTGTCAACTCTTGTCACGTGCCGCCTTACACCATGTAGCCGACTTGTACATCGACTTGCATGCCTTCCGTATTCTCCAAACAGCTACACTAGCTAGTATAGTAAATTACATAGAGAATCCGACACGCGGGTCGTTATACAACAAAATGATAACACCTAGGCAACAGCTGGCTGACATAAACCGTGATATGCAGATCACGTATGGATTACACACATCATATGCACATAAGCCATACCATTCACAATATCATCCTGCAAAAACAAGTTATGTATAGATACGATATCTACCGGTATTGTGAAACTCGCAACGATATCTAAGACGCTACGCCAGGGTGAAGCCAGCGGTCCCACTCCAGATCGAAGGGGCAGCGCCCCTCGTGGGTGCGGGCAGCGCCCGACGATTTTTCTGAAAACGCAGATCTCATCTACATTCCGGACATGGATTTCTTCATCGAATAAAACAATTTTAGCCAAATCTGATCTGGACTCCGATTCGACCAAACTCTTTGATCTTCGATCACCGCATCCAGACCGATGGCGGAAGCCAACCGATAGGGGTATGTCGTTCCACAACCTTAGCAGTTAGATCATGGAAACCAGATCATCCATTTCTCGAGTACAGTTGATCAAATCAACCTCGTACAAAACCGATCTATCTCATAGATCGACCACCAAAACTGCAATTAGATCCAATCTAATGCCAACCGCATATCACATATGCACAATCTCGAGCCTAAAACCAGAAGCTAACGCTCTAATACCACTATTGGGACACGCAGAGATAAACAAAACTTTTTCCCTACGCGGTGATCCCAAGATCTAGCTCAGGTAGAAGGCCACGAGGATTACCACTAGATGCGCAGTTGCGGAATCGATGAAGCACGTCACTTGATGTAGTGCAGTCCTCACGATCTGTTCTGGTTCCACGATCGTCGAAGTGTTGAACGTACAACACCTCCACCATCACTGCGAGTCCAACTCATAGACTCTGTCCATTTCCTTTTTGGGTCCAACCCAAATATGCTCCCACTCTTAAGTGTGTGACCCGACAGGCTCATGGTGACCCGGACACGATCCGAGTCTCACTCGTGACTGATCAGTCGGTAGCGGCTCCTAGCAGAACGTGCTGACTCCCAAGTACCAAAGAGTCATGACGACATACCTTCCATTGCGACTTTCGTCTGAGTCCCTTTTGCCTCACGATATACCTTGTCGAACTATAGGTGAATAATCGTCATCCCTTAAATAGTTTGACTCTCTTTCTCGATCCGAGATAAGTGGTTCATCTGACTAACTCTTAGTCGATCGCCTTGGTTAACATTTAACCGAATCATATCTTCCGAGAGGGTCCAGAGAATATCTCTCCAGTCGGAGGGGCAAAATCCCATCTTGGTTATTCACATCATGCAGCTTGATTCTCAGTCAACCCGAACTCTGCCTTTATAACTACCGAGTGACGAAACAACTTTTGATAGAACCTAAGTCGGTGATCCTCAACTCAGATTGTGCAATAACCTCAGATCTAAGGATTACATTGATTGAGACATACAAATGACGACTTGTTCGTTGTACCTCAATATTGGTCAGTCCAACTCGCTAAACTCTTTAGCCAAATCCGTGTAAGTCGGAATATCATCTCCATGCCCATGACAAGTGGAACCGAGTCATCAGCCGACTTTCACATTAGTCTAAGTTGTGTGTCCAACACAACCTCAATGACCAAGGACAATTAGTATAAACAACATGAATATATAGTTCCACAATTGAATCACATATTCAATGATACATATCAGTAGTTCATACATGGACAATAACTTTATGAATACATTGGGAATAACATCATACATGATTGCCTCTAGGGCATATTCCCAACACCGACAAGACCTGCACCTAGTAGGACCTACCCCTCTGGATGGTGCCTGATGACCCACAAGTATAGGGGGTGTATCGCAGTATTTTCGAGGGAAGTGAAACTCAATTTATTGATTCGACACAAGGGGAGCCAAAGAATATTTATAAGCCTTAACAACTGAGTTGTTAATTCAGCTGCACCTGGAAACAATCTTGCTCACAGCAGTTTATCAGTAGCAACAGTTTTGTAGTAGGAATAGTAAAGTAGCAGCAGTAGTAAAGTAAAGATAATAGTAACAATAGCAGTAAACAGTAGGATTCGAGTGCGGTAGGCATACGGATGGATGGACGGGCGTTGCATGGACAAGACCATTCACATAGCAATCAGAACATAGGGCAATTGCAGATAAATAAGATAAAGCATCCAAGTACTAGATAATCCTAGGCATGTGTTCCATATATAGTCATACATGCTCGCAATGAGAACTTGCACAACATCTTTTGTCCTACCAGCCCGTTTGCAGCGGGGCCTCAAGGGAACTACTGGCAATTAAGGTGCTCCTTTTAATAGAGCACCGGAGCAAAGCATTAACACTCCGTGAACACATGTGATCCTCACATCAAAGCCATTCCCTCCGGTTATCCCGATTTCTGTCACTTTTCGGGGCCATTGGTTCCGGACAACATGTGTATACAACTTGCAGGTAAGACCAAAAACAATACTATCATAATGAATCAATAACATGTTCAGATCTGAAATCATGGCACTCGGGCCCTAGTGACAAGCATTAAGCATAACAAGTTGCAACAAAGTCATAAAGCACTAATAGAAGATACTAGGCACCATGTCCTAACAATCTGATGCCATTACATGAACGATCTCATCCAATCCCTACCATCCCCATAGCCTACAGCAAGGGATTACTCACTCATAGATGAGGGAAACATAGATGGTCGATGGAGAAGCGATGGTGATGATGATGGCGATGATCTCCTCCAATTCCCCGTCCTGGTAGGGTGCCAAAACGGAGTTTCTGGTGCTGTTTCGTGGAATCTGGTGGTGGTGGTGGAGTGGAACTCCTTCTAGAAAAACGTCGAACCTCCCAGAGTTTTTAGGTCAGAAGGCTTCTTATAGGCGAAGAGGGAGACCGAGGGGGTGTCTGGGGCAGCCAGACCGCCCCCTGGCGCGGCCAGGCCTAGCCAGCGCGGCCAGGTGGTGTGCCTAGGCCCCATCCCCTCTCCGTCTCATATTCTGGCTCCAGGTGTCCCCCGGTAAAATAATGACTTTGGCTTTTGTCCCGTCTAATTCCGAGAATATTCATTTTCTGACTTTCCTAGAACCAAAAACAGCAGAAAACAGGCAGCTGGCACTGTGGCTCTTATTAATAGGTTAGTCCAAGAAATCATATAAAAATACTCCAAAGTGTGGACAAAACATAAGAAAGTAGATAAAACCAAGCATGGAACATCAAAAATTATGGATACGTTTGCAACGTGTCAGTGCCAAAAGAGCGTGCAAGAGAAGAAGAGCAAGACATGCACGAATCCCACAGGTGGACCAAGTCCATGGTAGGTGATAGTTGTGCCCTACCTGCCCCCGCAAGGATCGCTAGTTGGGAACGCTTCCCGCCCAAGGGCAAGAAGAGGACCAGAGCGCCTATATAAAGGGCACCCTAGTAGGGCTCTTCTTCCACCTCTAGAAACCCTAGATTTAAGCGCACGCTCAAACACTTTGTATTGTAAACCTCGACAAGCAGTGCAAGCAATCTAGACAGGCAGAAGTAGGGTTTTATACGCACGGTGGCCTGGACCTGGGTAACTCTATGTGTCCCGCTGTCGTGTTTTCTCTACAGTTTACTCTCTAATCTTCGGGAAGGTCACAGGAGATCATGTTCAACTCCTAGTGTCCGATTCCATCCTACTTCGAGAGGTCCCTACAGGGACATTCTCCGACTGCGACTTAGCCACTTATTCTTTGAGACCCTAATTTCGAAACGTTCTTTATAAGAAATGATCCAAAATGAAATAAGTGTTTCTTCACCACCATCTGTCTAGCACAAATCGTGTGAGTCCCCTAGTTTAATATAAACCTAGGGTAACGTTTTTGAGCCTATATACCTTTTTGTCATGCGGCTTTTGCCAGACTCTGTCCACACTAAGAAGATTGAAAAGCTATTTAGCAAGAAGGGCTGAGTTTTTAACATGAAAGCCATGGATACCAACACCACCCTGGTAATGTTTTAGCTATACTAGCAAAATTCCCGCATGTCGCAATGGATTTAAACTTAAACCAAGCATCTTACATTTGAAGCATACTACGAGCTTAGTTTTGAACTATAGTCATGTTTTTGTTGATTGGATGTATATTGGGTTTAACCCAAATTTTATTCCTCTTACAAGTCACATTATAATAAAATCCTCACAAAAGTAAATGAAAACATTGCCACTTGCTTTACAATCTTATTTGTTTGTATCACATATATCCAAAAGTGTGAAATCATCATGAAATTTTTTTAAAAAAATCATGAGAATATTGGTCGCTAAAATATTAGCTCATGGGGGATTTTTTTCTTGCACTTCAACAAACGTAAAGCTGAAAAGGAGGTCTACTATTACACTTTATAGCTTGATCCATATATTTATTTTTCCTAGTCCCGCTTCAGCAACGCTTCAACTGATTGGGCTTTGGTTTAGATGTTTTGGAGCCCCATGCGAAAGGGTGATGTGGGGTGAGGGTTTAAGATGGCCCTGTCAATGGCAGCCTGGTAGTTGAAAACATGATCTCGATATCCCTTGAGCTCCTCCCTATTGATTGTTCTCCCCTCTCCTCTATATCGATCTTCCTCTCAGCTAAAACGGTTGGCATGCAGTGTTGGTGTTGTTCTATTGCCATATATCCTTGTTTGAAGCATGTACTATTTTCCTTAGTTGATGTTGATGAAACAATTGGCATTAGTATTAGGTTAAGGCATCATGGTGCCTCTTTTGCGGCTACTAGTACTAAGTGCTTGATCAGTTTCATGGGAGATCCGTACATTTGTGCCTTTGCAACAATGGCAAATTGTCATACATCTCATACTGTCACTCCAGATCCACGGTTTCATTGTGGCTGACATCCTCTTCTCCATATGCCTATTGCAGCAACTGAGAGCATCTCTAGCCGGAGTTTCAAATTTTAGATGATCAAAAGCCTCCCTATTCTTTAGAGGAGCAAATTTGATCATCTAAAGAAGTGAGGTTTCTAACCAAACGCCTAAAGTTAACCCCCTAAAAGACAGTTTTCAACATATTGTTGCAATTGAGCACATAAATACATAAACAATATATAATATAGATTTATAATTCATATAAATCGATAGATTAGTCATACACATAGATAGGATCATCATAATTCCCGACAAATTGGGTTTTTTCTACATGATAAATAGTCGTAAAAGTCACACATACAGACCACCTAGGCATACATGATAATCCTAGTGTTTTAGTTATGCATATTAGAGCGCATCACTAGCAAGTACCACCTATTCATAAGATGATAATAATCTAGGTTCTCCGCTTGTTTTTTGATTAAAGCTCGCATGGATTTGTTCCCGAAATTGTTGTAGTGGTTGGTTGGTTCCATTATCTATGAGCAATGTGCTATCAACAAGTGTCTGACGATGTCATGCAAAGTACAAATCATTATCTTCATCATCCGAAAATTTTGCTTCTTTCTTATTCTTCTTCACCGAGCTACGGATTTAATCGAAGATGAAACAATGTGTTATGAACTACAAAATTTATGAGCTTTCAAAAAAGGGGGAGAAAATTAACCTTGTTCTGGTGCCGAGATGAGAAGGGGAGGATGCGGCCTGCGCCGTTTCCGGTGCCGACGCTCCAACGACCTTCGCAATCTCCACTTTGGCGCTGTTCTCGGAGACGGTGGCAACCCTAAAGCTGGTGAGCTGCGATGGTGGCTAGAGGAGGAAGACATGCCGGAGGTGTGTGGCCACGCGGTTTCGGCCGAAAGGCAACTCGCCTCAGCCAGTGTTCGTCGAATCCAGCGGAGGTGCCAGATTTGTGGATGGAAACCGAAGGCCACGTGGCCCGATTCCGATGACGGAAGCTATCGGCAGCTAGACAGAGTGGTGCAGGAGGGTCGGTAGAGCCTACATGGTCGTGGAAGGTCCGGCGACAGCAATGCAACACTACGAGGGTGCGTGGCCGCTAATGGTGTGGGGACATTTTTAGGAGCCGTGGTCGCAGCCGAGCAGATAAAGGTTTCGAGGAGGCCGATTCCTAAAGTTTTTTATCATCTAAAGCCAATAGGAGTTCGGCTAGGTACGGTTTAGATGATAAAACCAAAACAAATGATCATCCAAAGCTTTTTGATACGGCTAGAGATGCTCTGAGAGCAGCAATTAACATAGCAATTCTGATGTTCCTGTATATATAACAAATTCAGAGCAATTAACAGAGCAATTTAGGGTTATTTTTTTTAAATAATACATTTATTTTCATAATTTTCACGAATAATACGCGACCTGAGAGATTATCGAATCTAGCGCGGCGTCGTCGTTTCAAACACCGACCACTGGCAGTCGGCTTTTGGAAAGCAGAGCACGCCTGCTCGGCTTTTGAAGCGCCGAAAGGAGTGAGACTGGGCCCCACCAGGCCGGGCTGTCGGGCGACAACCTCACGTCGTTAATTGAACAACCGAATGGTTGTGTCGGTTTTTGAAACGCCGAGCGCTCCTCTTCTTATCCCCACGCGCGCCAGCCAGCGGGCATCCTTCTTCTTCCTCTTCCTCCTAGTTCCTCTCGTTTCCTTGAAAAACTACACTGATGTTTAGCCTAATTTCGTTGAGGTTTCGAGCTAAAGTTGTTGCTGAAACAGATTAGTAAGCTAGTAGAGTACCGATCTACTCATGGGATAGCCTGGTGGAGTGTTCTAAGGCTTTTTTGTGGAGGGATTTGGTGGTGTTCTTGGGGAGCAATGGCTACAGTGGAGGCTGTGACTGCAGCTTGAGTGAGCTGCACGGTGGAGTTGCTGATCCGTTGAGTGGAGGCTGCTGCACGACAGGACTTCACACACTTCAAGGGTAAACCCTAATTTCTTGCTAACTACAGTCATTTGTGTATGTTTATCGGTAGCTTTGGATATGGTCTGTTAGCTGTAAGATTATTCGTCTATAGAATTAGAAGTATATCTGTAGACTATAATGTGCCATTGTACGAGCATTTGACAAATTGCGGTATTTTTTTAGGTCAAGAAGTTATGTCAAATAATGTAGTGTTTAGGTTCTACTATGGTAATGGTGTCGTAAGAACAAACGAGCACAAAGTTGATTTGGGCGAGTTTAATTTTATTGATGAAGTGCTCCAGGGTCCTGAAACGGTGTCCATTACTGAGTTGAAGGATTGGTTATCTGCTTGTTTAGGGATCCCTCCGACCCATACTATCGGTGTGCATGTATTATGGACTAAGTCAAGGATTAAACCTGATTTTTATTTGAGAGCGATAGAAGTGCAAGATAAATGGGTCAAATGGGTGAAAGCTTGTGAGAAAAGGAGAGTTAACCTCACTGTCTTAGTGCTTCCTATAAAAAAAGAGTCTGGGTATGATTAGGGCCAGAGTAGTCAGACACAACATGCTGGTGGTGGTTATGATCATGACCAGAGTAGTCAAGCCGAAGATGAAGGTGGTGGTGGCTACTTTCATAGCCAGAGAAGTCAAGGCCAAGATGGCGGTGGTGGTTATGAATCTGGTTAGAGTAGTTATGCACACACCGATGGTGGTGGTTATGAATCAGCTGAAGGTAGTCATGGGACAGAAGAAGATATTTTCAGTGGTGATGCCGACGAAGATGAGATACACGAAGGTTGGTTGCAAGATCAGATGGAAGCCAAAGATTCAGAAGCGACAGTGATAACTCTCATGATTCCGCCGAGTATGATCAAGAAGAGATCGTCCAACCAATTTTGGCATCATGGAATGATGACCACACAACAGCAATGAATGTGAACGATGGGCATGATTCCGCGTGGCACTATCACGCGAACAACATCTCTCTCGATGCATTATATCCTAGCAAGAGACATCTGCAGGAAGCAATCATTGAGTGGGCATTGTCCATGCAACGGGTCTTCAAAATGACGGTGTCATCCCAAAAATATTTGACATTGGTCTGCAAGGAAGCCGGATGTCTGGCCAGGGTCCATGCCCACGTTCCTATGTATAAAACCAACTAGGAGGTTACCGATGTTGTGCATCACACATGTCAACTTCCCAATGTCCTTCAAGACCATCGTAATCTCACGTCAACCCTCCTAGCCAGACTGTTATACAGTGAGATAGTGGAGACCAAAGCCATGGTGGTGAAAGCTATCATCAACAAAGTTGTTGTCAGATTTCGCTACAATATTTCTTACATAAAGGCTTGGAGGACTAAGCAGAGAGCACTAGAGGCAAGATTTGGTTATTATCGAGACGGATATGACTGTGTTGTTCGGATGCTCCAGACACTGCAGGATAGGAATCCAGGCACATATGTCGACATCCAACACTTTATGTTGCCTCAAGAACCCAATTTGAGGGTGCTACAACGAGTGTTCTTCTCATTTGCTATATGCATAGAAACTTTCACTCACTGTCGACCTGTCATTTGTGTGGATGGTACATTTCTCACTAGCAAGTACATGGGTCAGATCTTGACTGCCATAGGTCAAGACGGGTACAATCAAGTTGTTCCACTTGCATTTGCTTTCGTGGAGAGCGAGAACACTAGGAGTTGGGTATGGTTTTTCAGGTAGGTGAAGATAGCAATTGTGAGGGATGTACCAAATGTGTGTGTCCTTCATGACAGGAATCCGAGTATACTCAACGCGATAAGAAAGCTGATGCAGCCTTCTCGTGGTGAATCAACTCCATGGCAGGACATGTAGAGTCGGTGGTGCATGCGGCATCTAGAGGCCAACTTTTTCTCACAGTTCAGGAACAAGGCCCTGATAAACCTATTCAAGAAGCTTTCCAAGCAGAACCAGGAGTGGAAGTATATCAAGTGTCGGACCTATCTGGATGAATTCACTAAAAAACATGTTAGGCAGAGGAAAGCAACTAGAGCAGCAGCTGTCACGGCTCATGCGGCCATGGCAGCTGCACAGAAAGTAGCGGGAGCAGCACCACCGGAGGAAGAACCCATTGCTTTTTGCGATTTGCTAGGATTTGACTAACCCGGTACTAGGAGGAGACCTGGGAGAAGGATTAAAAAATTCTAGGAATGGATAGAGCACGAGCCTGTGGAGAGGTGGTCTCTGCTACACGACACTCATGGTGCTAGGTTTGACATCATGACTACAAATCTTGCCGAAACTTACAACTTCGTCTTGAGAGGAAACATGGATCTGCAATTAATAGCTATTGTGGAGTGTATTTTCACCGGAACTTTGAAGTACTCCAGAGATAAACTCCGGATTGCTCAGATGCATATCATCAACAACCCAAACACGAGGGGCCCGGTGGATGCACCGGCGAATTGGGCCCCAGATATGGGCCAATGGTTCATTGGCATTCGTGATGGAGCGACGACCTTCGCGTATTAAAATCATGGCCCCAAATTTGATTGGTTGCAGAACTATTAGGTTCATTTGCTACTCAGTACCTTCGTCTTTGTCGCACCTATTTTCATATCACACGGTGAACAAAATGTCATATTAACCAATGTAGATTCAGAAGTTCGGGTACCCAACCGTTCCGATGACTAAGCCACAAATTACGCGTAGCCTGGAGGCATACATAATGTGGATTCTTGGGAAGGTGATGTTCACCGAGAACCACGTCTCGACCATTAGTGTGCACTACATCCACTTTGCTAGACAGATCGCGGATGCGACGTGCCGGAACGACATCACATAGTGGAGCTGGGATTCTGCTGTCTTAGTGGACCGAGATATGTGCATGGGCTGTACGCTAACCAAGAATAGGTCTACCTTGCTAGGATGCCCATGTTGCTGCAGCTGTGATCGTGGGAGAGGTTCCCTATCGTCCGCCCAAAGATAACAAACAATAAAGCAATTATATGCGAGAACGAGCCACCCGTTGTCTATGAGTCTATCTGCTGTTTGACCATGAGATAATTGACATGCCTACATTCAGTACTCATTGGACACGTCGCAATGTAAGTTAAAAGGTTTATTAATTGCATTTCCGATACTACACGATGAAGGAAACTAACAACTATTTTGTCCAAAAGTGTTGTTTTGCGGGAGATCAAGTCAAGAGCTGATACCCGTCGTTCAGCGAGTAGTTCGACTTGTTGAGAGAGGATACAGTCATTTGGGAGCCATACACGACAGCTGAGATAGCCGCTAGATACTCCTGCCGGTTATCTATTATGTGCACTAGAGATGAGGACTACTGGCTGACTAATCGAAGATCATGTTCAATTATCAGGTCGAGGAGATGTCTCATCAGAGGGTCATGAGGCAATTCGGTCTTTGCCAGATGGTAGATCCTCCATGTCCGGATGTGCCCATTCCAAATGTCATGCACATGTAAGTTAATATATCGCTTATCTTTAGTTATACAGTGATGGTATAACAAAATGTAATTGCAGGTGCTCTTGGAATGGCACTAACAAAGGTGCAACTCAGTGGCTTCAACGGGTTAATATTTATATCCAGGAGTGGCAGAATGCAACAACAAACGTGTGGCTCGCTGGACCGTTTGATATGGATCTATTCCATGTGTACTTACATATGTACATGACCATGACACGGTTGCGTCCCATCCACCACACGCATGATGATGAGAGATATCCTAGTTAGTCGACTATGGAGCTAGACAATCAGCGGTAAATACAGTTTTCTTCGTTACTGGACTTGGTAGCCTACATAATGTTTACTTATCTACTATACAAATGCAGGCCGATATGACATGGGAGCTACAGACTGAAGTGCAGCAGTGGATACGTTCGCTCTCGTCCGCTCCTCTTGTACCAAGTCATCATGCTCAGTCCTTTGTCAAGCGTGTCGAGGAAAGGCTACGAAGTATCTATGCGACCATCACCTGCACCAATGTTTCGAACATCGTTTAGCACAGAGCAGCAACACCCACCGCGTCACTCCATGGAGGAGGGCCCATCGTGTCACTCCATGCAGGAGCGCCCGCCACACCACTCCACGCAGGAGCGTCCGCCACACCACTCCACGCAGGAGCGCCCACCGCGTCACTCCACGCGGGAGTGCACCCCGCGTCCAGACCAGGCACTACTCCGAGGCTTGGCACGACAGCAGCAGGAGACACCGAGAGCACCACTCCGCCACGGGCCTCGTCTACGGATCTCACTGCAGGAGACACCGAGAGCACCACCTCCAGACCAGGCTGGAGGCTCAACATGGCAGCAACAACAGCAAAAAATGCAGTTTACTTTCGACCAGTGGTAGCAGTAGCAGCAGCTGCAGTTTACTTTCGACCAGTGGCAGCAGCAGCAGCCGCAAGTCCCCCTTCATGGGCTATCATCCTGAGGGTAAGCATTTTCCTATCTATTTTAGTTACATGTAGTATATAATTGTTGAGTACTTAATATTTTTACATGGAAGGAGGATATGGAGACCCAAGCATGTCCTTAATGAGTTCGTGGGCGACTAATGAGGAGGAGGATCAGTAGACTCAGTAGGATCGGGTTGACTGGTTTTGACACTACCAGACACAGCAGAATCAACCACCTTTCCCCATAGAAGACACACAAACCCAGGGTGACCGGTCAACTCTACCTCCCCGTAATATGGGGTCACCCAGAAGGTACGGATGGAGTTCACCGGTGCCAGGGCAACCTCGTGACCGGTGGCAGTGATATCTATCTATGTATGAGACATATGCATATCTATCTATGTATGAGACTTGTATCTATCTATGTATGAGACACCTTTCTATTATTTCACATTTTTATTCGACAAACACTCCAACTAGCTTGCAACACAGTTCAACATAACTTGTGGTACATAAATAAGAGCGCTCTCTATCCCTACGACTATGCCTTACCCTTGCCCTTCGATGATGACTCGCCTTTTCCCTTTGATGATGACTCGCCCTTACTCTTCTTCGCTTGCGCCTTCTTCTTGGCCAGCCTTTTATCCCACTCAGCTCTCCACTTAGTCCCAAGGGCAGGTGGCATGAATATATCATCTTCATCTTCACTCTCTTCTAGCTTGCCATTGCTCTTCTTGGTCTGCGCCTTCATCAAGGCATGCGCCTTGTCACGCTCTGCTCTATCCCTTGTACCACCGTCCGACAACATGAAGAGATCGTCGGAGTCTTCACTCTATAATACCCACAACCAAGGGTGCTTGGCTCCCCTCTGCCTTGCCTCTTCGTTGAAGTATCTTTGCTTGCCCCATCTAGCATTGATCTGAAAGAAGCTCTTGCCGTATCTCCTCTAGGGTCCTCTTTGGCCACCCTTTTCTACATAATCCCTCACCCAGCTTAGTGAGGAGATAATCACTAGCAATGAGTTTCTCCAATAGGACTCGATTATTGTTTATCCTAAAGTTCCTGGCCAAATGAAAAAGGTTGATAAACATATTTGTCTCGAAACTGTAGTCATAGGGAAAACTGGGAAACATACTGGCTAAAAACGTGATGGCTTTGCTTACACAACTTCGTCAGGAGGGGGTTTTATAGGGTAAACGAACAAAAAATGACGGGAAACATTCTAGCGGGAAACATTTTGGTGGGAAACACTTTGGCGAGAAGAACTAAGATACATTCTCTCTAAAATTAACTGACAAGTACAAACTAATGTTGAACTTAAGATACATCACAACACTGCAACTGAAATGAAGATACATCACAACACTATAACTGAAATGAAGATACATCATGACACTACAACTGAAATGAAGATACATCAAGACACTATAACTGGAATTAAGATACATCGGGACACTACAACTGAAGTGAAGATACATCAGTACTGATACATATGTCTACCTGCCCTGAGTCTAGCGCAGGTACTTCCCGGTCTTGTCCCCACGTTCCTACCGCCCGCGCCTCGGAAGCCCTTTCTCTTAATTTCTTCCTTTCCGCCTCATGGGCCTCCTTGCGCACCTGTTCCTGCCGCTCCTCTTCCTCCCTTCTCTTCATGTTCAGCTCGCGATTTCGAGCTTACTCCGCTCTGAATTCTTTCATTTCTCTCTCCCGTTCCTTCTTCTCCTCTTCGGCCATCCTTTCGGCATGTTCCTCTTCGTAAAAGGCAGCCCACGCAGCTCGGTTCCTATCATGACACTCTTTCACGGCCTAGGCTGGCTGCTCCCTGTCAATCCAATGGTGCCACTTGCAAAGTGGAGGAGGAGACTGCAAGCAAATCAATAGAATGATTAACAGAACACATAATAACGTGAATCGTTCATATTAACCATGCTCTGGGAACATACCGAAGGCCTCTCGTACGACAAACTTGCTTGCCAGGGCGGGCTTGCGTCGTAGTTGGGACACATGAAAAACTTCATGCCCATGCAGGTGGAGAAATCGATCGACTCCTTGACCTTCGTGAGATGGCCGCACCAACAACGCTCGTGTGTCACCCCTTGTGGCAACCTGGCATCTTTTATCTTCTTAGGCCTATACTCTGGGTTTGAACAAGGCACACTTATGACAGAGAGGAGAAGGAATTGCGAGAGAACGAGAAAGAACAGGGTGAAGAGATAACATCTCGGCCAGGATTTATAGGGGCAACTGGGAGGAATTGGCGGGAGAAAACGACGGGAAGAACTGGCGGGAGAAAAAAGGCGCGAAAGAGTGGCGGGAGAAATATTAGCGGGCGATACGGCGCGAAACACTAGCGGGAGATAAGCCGCAGGAAAAAAATGAATTAGGCTAACACGCTGATCACGCTGCACGATCCATGTAGGCTTCGGGGCAATTTGCGTGTAATCAGCTCTTGAAACGCCGACCATCCCCGTCGGCTCTTGAAACGCCGACTGGACGGCTTACACGCTCTGACGGCCCGGTTGGCATTTGAACAGCCGACAGCCCACCTTCGGTGTTGGGAACGACGACACCGCGCTAGATTCGATAATCTCTTAGATCACATATTATTCGTGAAAATTCTGAAAATAAACGTATTATTTAAAGAAAAATAGCGCCTCATGTTCCTACAGATGGCTTCATTTGGTGAGGCGCCTCATGGATATACATCTGACCGACCAACCTGATGAATTCGTTTGGAGTCTAACGACATCAGGTATTTTCACGGTCGAATCCTTCTATTTAGATCTTTTAAATGACCATACAAAATTCCTTCGTAAATATATATGGAAAATGAAAGTCCCACTTAAAATAAAGATCTTTATGTGGTTCTTGCATAGGCCTATACTTCTTACCAAAGATAACCTGGCCAAAAAAGCAAGAAATGTTGTTTTCGTGACAAAGAAGAAACAATTCAACATCTTTTTATTGAATGCCCCCTTGCGAAGTTGATATGGAGAATCGTTTATATGGCCTTTAATGTTGCACCACTTACAAACATTACAAACTTGTTTGATAATTGGTTAAGTGGTGTTACTAAACAAGAAAAAGTGCAAATCCGAGTTAGCGTTTGCGCTTTATTGTGGGCTATTTGGCATGTGAGAAATAATTATATCTTTAACAATGCAAGATCTACTTCTTTTATGCAGGTTACCCCGCTGGCTTCACATTGGATCCATATGTGGTCGTACCTACAACCAATGGACAAGCGAGATGGTATGGATATTGAGTGCAGCCGTTTGAAAATGGTAGCACGGGATATATACGGCCGGTGCAACTGGCGTTTTGATCATCGCATAACATGTGGATAAGAAGCATGTCCATGATAACTTGTATTTTCATTTGGTTGATTCATCTTTTGTCACTTTATGCGCGATCCATGATGTAATAATTTGTATGGACATTTTGAAATAAAGTAATAAAACAGGCCGCATGATTGATACAAGGCCATGGCCTGTACATCCCCATTTCGAAAAAAAACAGAGCAATTCAGAGCACTGCACACTAGTGACTCTGCATCCCTGCGGTCCTACTTCAAGCGCTACCCTTTTCGATTAGAAACGGCTATTGGCACAAATGCAAGCAGGGCACGCATCAGTTTCAGCTTCAACCCGTGCAATTCTACATAACAAATGGATCACTTAATTATTGACAGGATGAAATTCAGGAGACACGAGTTCCTTTTATTGCTAAAGATAGTTACACGGAAGAGCCGAAGACAGGAGCTTCAAATGGCCATGTACGCTTCTACGTATCCAGCTCTGTGGATCATAATCCGCTAGTTACATTGTGAGACATTCGAATGACTAAAATGATTTATCAAAGCCTATCAGACTATCATCATTGATTCATTGGGCACTCTAGTAGCTTCAGATCTTCAGTGCCTTCACGTTAGGACTAACGTGACCTGTGATCTGATTCCACCGCACCTTCTCTTGAAACTTCGGTCCTGCTGCCTCTGATCGTCGCATCCCGTCCTCTTCCTGCCGCCGTGGTAGCCATACGAAGCCTTCATGTGGCCCATGGCGTCGACATGGTGCGGATAGCCTCCACCATAAGCGTAAGCCATGCCGCCGTAGCCGTAGTACATGGAAGGATCAGCCGCCCACGGCATCCCACCAAAGAAAGCACCAGGATCGTAGCATGCCGGTGCCGGGGCATACTGAACGTCGTAGCAGCCATACTGATGACCGGCATGGTTGGCGGCGCGCCCACCTGCTGTGTCCGTCGTTTCCTGCTCCTTCTTTCTTGGCTCATGCGCCGTCGCTGGAGCCGTAGTCGATTCGCTCCCGTCGCTGTGCTCCGAGTCGGCGTCATTTTTGGAAGAAACGTGGCTGTGCTGCGAGGCGACCGGAGTCTGTGTCTGAGACGTGGGTTCCGCGGAGCTACTCTGCTTCTCTGATCTTCCGCCAGAAACGCTGCTGGCCCTCCCGGCGAGAATGTTGGAGATGGTGGTGCGCAGCGCCGGGTTGGGGATCAGGTCGTCCGCGCGAGCCTGCGCCCCGCACACGCACTTGGAGTTGGCGACGATGTGCCCTCTGATCTGATGCACTGGTCGCAGAAGCTGCTGAAGCAGCACTTGCTGGTCATCACCGCGTCCACCATCACCTTCTTGCAAATCCTGCAGTGGAGATCCGCCGGGATGCCGTCGTCGACCGGTGCCGCCGGCGCTGGGGAGAGCACCGTCGCCTTATTTCCGAAGTCGAATCTTGTGTCGCCATTGGTGGGGCAGTGCTGGATGAAGTGCCCTGGGACGCGGCACCTGTGGCACACGTACCCGGCTGGCGGCGCCCTTCCGCGATGATCGTAGCGTGACGGCCCCTCCCAC
Source organism: Avena eriantha (assembly GCA_910589775.1). NCBI lineage: Eukaryota > Viridiplantae > Streptophyta > Magnoliopsida > Poales > Poaceae > Avena > Avena eriantha. The sequence continues at coordinate 553,028,881 of OU342743.1, forward strand.
TTGAGTTCCGCGCCGTCGATCACCGCGCCGATAGCCTTGGCCTCTTCGTCGTCCTCGGCTCCTGCCGACGCGCTCGACCTCGAGCCAGCCGAATCTGACGATGAGTCTTGGTTCGCCTTGGGGCGTTGAGTGGATGGCGACGCCACGATGGTATCGGCCGGAGGCCCGGCGACACGGCGCACCACCACCGTCGAGTTGCGCAGGACAAGCGCGCTGTCGACCGTGTACTCCTCGCCGGTCTGCGCGTCGGAGATCGCGATGCCCTCCCTGGGACCCCGGCCGCCCGTGTCCGGCCGTGGCCGTGGCGGCTTGTCCCCAGGATTAGGCGTTTCAGTTCGCCGACGGAGATGGAGGGTGCCGCGACGGGCAGAGAGAACGTGTCCACGCCGCTCCTGTACCGGTAGTACACCGCCATCTTCTTCCCTCGAGATTGATTGATGGTCAACGTAGTACGACGGACGGAGATGAACGCCGACCCTCGTGAGTTGCTCGCCGGCGAAGATGGTTGCAGTGGTGAGCCGAGGAATTGAGGAATAATGCATCTCATGACTTGATGTTTGATGTAGTACTTGTATCCTCGGGCAAATACAAATCCGAGAAGGTTTCTAGCCTCTCCTGAACTGAACCGCCTTTGGGGTAACTTGTCCGACTTTGAATCGTGGTCGTGCTACGCTCTTTCGCTTCCATGTTAGACCCGATCTCGATTGCACGTAATTTAGTACACGGATACAAGTTTCCACAGCGTCTCTCGCTGGGATCAGGAAGAATTAATTAACCACTAAGTCGTGAGGAGGAAGAAAGAGAGACACAGTACCAACATGAACAATGTTCTGATTATCAATGATGCCGTTGGTCACTTTTTAACTGGAGTTTGGGTGTTCGAAACAGCTTCACCTATTCCACCGGTGGATCGGTGAAGTGGAGCTGTCTCAGATACTCCCTCCGATCTATATTAACATTCTCAATTTTGTCTAGATACGAATGAATCTAGTCTAAATACTTAACTATATACATCCGAATCTAGATAATGTTGAGAATAGTAATATAGACCGGAGGGAATACATCTTTGTTGGTTGAAACGTAACTTTGATCGAGGTGTTTGTTTTTAAACCGTTTCTAGTGCCGCACACTCCTCCCTCGTGCCTCTGTGTTGCCTCCCGAGTGAGGCGACCGAACAACCCTTCCAACCCCCTCAGAGAGCCTCTACCACCCCTCTCCCCTCCGCCGCTGCTACCGACGCGGGGCCAATGGTAGCGGCCCCTTCTTCAACCCGCGCACATGGTGCTCTGCTCGGGAGGGTTGTCTCGACGGCGGTGCAGGTAGGCTGGTGGCGCTCCAACACAGGTATGGGTGGCGATAGGGCGGTGGGCATTGCTAGTTGGTGGTGCAGGCGGCGGTGTGTAAGGTCTTGGCTGGTGGCTCTACATGCCCAGATCTGGCCCGATCAGGGTCCTGGTGGCTCGGGTCCGGATTAGATGGGCTGTCTCCAGTTGGAATAAGGAGCAGTTCGTGATGGGGATGACGATGATGGCACCGCGTCTGCTGCAGCGAGGCTACGGGAGCTTAATGGGCACGATCTAGGCCCGGACGGGCCTATGGCACCAAAAAAAGAGGTTAGCGGCGGCGGTGACCTATGTGATGTAGTGTGGTGTGTCCCTGCTGTCGATTCTGATCAGCTCTCACCGACGGCGGTGGAGGACGTCCTCCAGGTGGCTATGCTCCTTCCCCATCCGGCTCCAATGATTGGCATGGTGTGCTCTTGCTGCTGCGTTCGGGCGGCTACCTTTTACAGTGGCGGATGTTATTCCCTCCTATGTGGCTACTATACTACCGCCCCTTGTCTATGACTCTTCCTATCAGTCTAGTTGTCCTTGTAGTGTTTGCCATGGTGATACGATGATGGTGACTACAAGACCATGGTGGCGCATATTGGTGGGCGACAAGCTTGGTGGAGCAGTTCGGATGGTCCGAGGCGGTGGTTTTTTGGGGGTCGGGAGAAATCCATGTTGGCGCTGCCGCCACCAATGCGGTGACGTCTGTGGGCGTTGTCGTCCCTTGTGAAGGGCATCGGGTGTACCCCTTCCCCACTCCCCTCCGTGTGTCGAGATAAATCCTAGAACCAATCCGGGTAGTAGCAGCGTCTTCGTCGCATCTCTTATTGAAGGTGTTGCTTGGAACACATCGATTTCGAGGCATAGGAGTTAGGTGGGACTTATCCATTGTGGAGACCCATCATACCACTATAGGATGTAGTATACTATAGTCGTTGACATAACACCACTGAAACACCGTTCCTATAGTATTACATCCCTCAGAGTGGTACAACAGAAACATTGCGGGTCATGTACATGACTATAGATTACAACTCAAATCTTTACAAAAGATCCAGAAACTTGGTCCAAACAGTGAGGAGAACAATATACAAAAGGGAACCTGAAATAGAAACTCGAAGTCTATTCAAGAAGCAATACTACTACTAACATATATATCTATGGTTTGCGATTGCTGCTAACAATGCTCTACAGAATTAGGTTCTAGTATCTAGAGATTTATCTATACTCTACTCTTCAGCTTCTCTTCTGTTGTCGTTGATGTAGTCGTTGACTTCGTTGATCCCAACTAGATATCTTCAACTCTTCAAAGTAGTTCTCCTCCTGAGTTCGTCATTGATTGCTCCGATATCTATCAAGGGTTAAGAATGTACGATTGAGTACGAGCATACTCAACAAGTTCACTAAAAAGGATTGTTTGATGCACTATCTGCAACCACAGACCAAAGGTCGTAGGTTATACAGGTTTTTCTATAAATTTCTTAAAAGGTTGTTTTTATTATGAAAATCTATGTCTGTCGGTCTTCATAGATTGATTAGAACTTCGTGGAGTTCCTTTCCTGCAGCGTTCACAGCTCCTTCCTAGAATAGGGAGTAACATGTCACACTTTTTTACACTCAGAGGTGTGTTGCTTTACCCATGAGAGATCCTTATCCATGTTGCACAACCAAGTCACGAGATTGTACACACTTCCTTGGTATAGGGCCCAGTATAAGGACCCAAGCCAATCACTACCCTTCTCCACAATCTCGCATGCCCACCCTTTTGTACGCCATGCCTACCTTTTGTATTACAACACTGAAATGTACAATCTATCATAGATACCAGATGTCGTGGGACATTGTGGGATCCCACCATTTTGCTACATATCCTCTCTCGAAATTACAATCATGGTCCAAGAATAATAGCCACGATATGCACATCCGTCAGCATGCGAAAGGAAGAAGATCTAGCTAACTTCCTTAGAGCCATATATATATAGATATCATGGTTAACAGGTATTATACGGTGCAAGAATCACCGGTGACATTTGTTATTAAATCCTAGATGATACATTTCCGTGCAAATGGAACCTCCACCAACCACATATATCATACCATGGTTCCATTTGCCCACCATGCAAGTTTAACACCACTCAGATCGATAACCAGTAAGTCATATTATTAAGAAAATATTATTTTCTTCCATACTTTTTGGAATCCAGATGATAACAATTATAGATTGCAAATACTTGATAGAAAATAATCAAAGGACATGAGAAGGTGTGAACTTGCCTTTGTGATTACAAGATTATGCAGTCACGGTCCTCGAGACAATATAAGATCCAATATTTGAAAACAACATCATTGATTTGGTAAGGACTAATGGTTAAAGAAGCAATATGCTATTATGCATAAGTAATGCTATGCATTTTTGTAAAAACTCGAAGTAATTCCTAATATTGTGAATGCGTTGAACTTAGGTGATTCCTTTAAGATTTGATTTATCTTTAGGTTTACTTCACAAGCAAATACATCTTCAAGGAATTTAAGACTTAACATATAAGATATAAAAGTAAAGTACACTAATAATGGATGTTTAATGTTGATTGATATCAATCCTTTAAAAAATGGTTATGTTTTAAGTTAGTGAGTCTTAATTGAATTGCTAATGTTTTTGTTTGAAATGACAAAAAGAATAACTTCGGGGGAAAGTACATATTACACTAAGTTAAACACTTCATATTGTTTTCCTAATGCAGTCGATAGGTATCTGAGTCACGCTAACGATCTTGAGTTAGTAAACATTTAGCTTATTGAGTAAAAGTCCAAAGTTAACTATAAAATACAATTGGACTTAAGACATAGTATTTTATACTGCTATTGAGTTATAAGGTTCTCCTAAGCATGATCAGAGATGTGAGCTCATTCACTCTCAATGTAAGTGAATGATGTGATTTAACTTTTAAGTTAAAGCCTTACACTTAGATGTAGGTGTGAAACAACATTATTTAATCAAGCATAATTACTTAAATGAAAATGAGAATGTAAATAAATTATTAAAGAGAGTATTTGCATAAAAGTTGCTATTGGTCTTCGTTGTAAAGAAAGTTTGATTCCATTGTGCATAAAATTGCATTGTAATCAAGGGTTTTAATTACCTATTTTTCTTTGTATGCTTTACTTAAGTTGTAAAGGTAAAAGTACTTAAAAAAAATATTTAGAACACTAAATCATTAAGAAAAGAATATAATTTATCCATAGCAATGAATCCAAAATGATTGAATTAGAGCTATAAGAATTTTTCTATAAGTGATAAAAGAAAATACATTCTTTTTATTTGAACACAAGAAAAGGATTTTACATTCCTTTTATAACACTTTACTTTAGAAATCCCAAAATTACTTAGAATCTCAACTTTAGTATTTTATAGGATAGTAGATGAATTTTAATACACAAAAGTGATTTTTATTTATTTTTAGGATTTTTCCTTATTTTTCTCATCTCATTAAGAGATTTAATGGTTTAAATATTTAGATGTATATTATTTAACTCAAACAAGCAATGTTATATTTTTCCTTGGTAGATATTATTTTTGTGAACATTTTGATATATCATATATATTTTTAGGATTATTCTACATTTTTCTATATGTTTAAATGCTCAGAGGGTATTTTGGTCATTTCCTTTTTATTGTTCTATTTATTTTTCCTGTTTTTCCTTTATAATAACTTGGGCCTGGCTCATGAGCCCACCTGGCCCCAATCCTAACTAGCCCACCACTAGCCCAACTGGCCTAGCTTGGGTTCAACACCCTAGCCCACCACACACACCATGCATGCACACAAGAACACTCACATGCACTCACACTCCCTCTCTAGATCCGCTTGACGCTGCCGCACGCTTGATTTCAGCTGCCTCCGATCACCTCGGCCTCCACCCTTTGTCCCTATCTCATCCCCCACGACACCCTATAATATGGTCCAATTCGATTTGGGAATAGTCCTCGCATCTGGTCACGTTCACCCCTCACTGGTGCTAGGTTTTTGATTCTCCGGTGTCACCACACTCTAGCCATGATATCGGCCCTCCATGGTGTTTCTATGGTGTGATGGGGTGCTGGTGGTCGTCTACCACCGTTGGTCGCAGATCGGCACAGGGTTAGCACCATGTGCTCCCTATGCCATTGTGCCACAACCGCCACCGCCTCTACTTCAGCGCCACCTCGGCTTCCTCTATGGCGAGCTTGGACTCACCCTAGATAAGTACCCCTCTTCCTCATCTTGTACTACTACTCCTTTACACTCTATTGGGAACCCTAGGTTCCCAACAATACTTGTGGGTCCTCAATGTTGAGCACTGACTCTTGTTCTATGTTTAGCTTGGTATAGATCATAACTTGCTATGGTGATTGATATAGCATATCTAGTAATCCTGGTTTTACCCTAATTGAGGCCTAGTCTTGCATACACTTTGAGTCGGTAGCTCATGATGGTTAGGTTATGATGTTGTTGAGCATATGTTGTTCAATCAGATAGATTTATTCCTGGTAGTAAGGTTGTGATGTAATGGTTTAGAATAAATGTTGGGTAGTGATGCCAGAACTAAATGAGCCCTAGATAACTTGCTAGAGAAATGATTAAGACATATCCTTTGCCTTGTTGCAAAGAATCAAGTGTTCTTGTATATTGACATAAATCATGACCATACCAATAGTGACTCCTGCTGGATACTCTTGTTGGTGTGGTACCTCCTATTGGAGTGTGCACAATAGCAGAGTCATTTAAGAATGAGTTGTTATTGTGGTTTCAACATGGTTTGATGAGATCATTATTTTAAAATATGAGACATACAGAGATATGTAATTCAGTCCCTGCCTATGATGCTAAGACTGGGACTCTAATTAGAAATAAGGGTATAAACTATTGAAACTAGATAATTACTAGGTAACTAAACTAGGAAGATGATTCGGAAGTTTTAATTTGGCTACTCGTATATGGAACAGAAGCATGTTGCCCTATTAGTTATGTTGCTAATATATTAGAGTGGCTTATGTTAGCTAGAGAACTCTATTGTGTGCATAGTAGTGGTTCATGGTGACATGATCTACTGTTGTAGTAGTTAACTAAAGAGTGACACTTGGCTACCAATGATGCAAAGGCTAAGGCATTGACTAGATCAAAATAGATAATTGTTACCCTAAACAGTCCTAGGATGATTTTAGCATAGCAACTATATGCTATACTGAGAGTCCTTGTTCCACTTTACTGTATATCTTGGAATTATATATAAGCATAAGTCTAGTCACATGCAAGCACTCTGAGACCATCTTCTGCTACCATGACACTGCCATGTGGGTTCATTTCCTACTCTTTATCTATAAGCTTAAGTCTGGTCACATGCAAGCACTCTGAGACCATCTGCTGCTACCATGACACTGCCATGTGGGCCCATTTTCCTACTCTTCACATTGACGTGTGGACCCGTGTGGCGCCCCTTTGTGCACGTGGTGGAGGTGTGTAGGTGTTGCTTTACACATCGTTGTTTTTACTACAACCTCTCTTTACTCCCGTTGTGGCACCGATAGCCCAATCCCCCTATTTCTCATGCGGTATAAGAGTCCAGCACCGCCTCCAATCATGTTGGTTCAAAGATTAAATTGACTAAATATATGATAACTACTCAACCTAAAAAACAATGGTAGTTCTAAACATGTGTGGTCACCGTACCGACCGACGTACACACATCCATGGATCAAACCGCTATCTTCTTACATCTACACCTGCTAGTAGGATACAACAACAAAAAACATTGCCTCACGGGTGCAAAGAACCTATTGTGAAAACATGTATACATTAATTTTAAAATGTCAAAACATTTAAAAATAAAATTTTGCATGTATATCTAGACATTTTATGTTTTTACATAACTTTTCAAGAAAAAAGTCTATTTTGTGACTTATGTAAAAAGAAAAAATGTCCAAGAATAATCATGTTAGAGCATCTGAATTTGTGTATTTTACACAAGACACAAATAATGTTTTTCCCAAGAAAGGCGTGTGTGAATATAGAATGTCCAAATATATATGTGGACATTTTTCTAAAAAAATTGACATTTTTAAATATATTTTTGAATAATGGGTTCATTTGCACTCATAAGCCGAATTGTATTTCTAGACATATTATGCCTATAGTTTTATAGAACAAATAGCTACCGGTGTACCGCAGATATTGTCATAGAACAAACCACCGCGAGTATACCGCACATGCCACGCATTTCCAGTACGTCATGCAAGTGGCGTGGAGAAGCACACGTATTCGTCTAGTAAATAAATTAAGAACAAACACTAGTATGGATCTGGTAGTTAACATGTTGCCGTGGAGTAGAAAAGTGACTTGATGTTGATCTAGATGAGCTGGTGGTGTATCTTGTTCCTTGTTCTTCTAGTAAGCTAGATATTTCTTGGAACTTGTCCTTCTTGATCCTGGATGAATCTCCTTCTAGGCTCTTGCTAAGGCTCCTACTTCTTGATTTATTTACTATTGTACACTTGATGATCTATTGGTGGCAAGCATCATTCTACAAACTCCACCTCCTTTGTTGGAATCTCCTCCTCCATGCTACTGTCTTGACACGAGAGCTCTTGCTCTAGGTGATCATGAGATTTATGGTGATGTTTGTTTCTGATGGGTGGATGGTTTGGGAATGAACAGATAAGATCAAGTGATGTACTTGGTGGTTTGGTGGTGAACTGAGATAGAAATGGACTGGTGGTAATATCTAGCTGTTGAGCTGCGGCCGGGTTGCTTCTTTTATGTGTGCTTGGCTACTTCTGTTGTGTTTAAAATAAACATCTTGCATGCAGTGACCATGATGCTTACATGTGGGCTCCATTGGCTCAAGTTTAAATAGCTAGGATCTTCTGATGAGGATCAGTTTGACTAGGAAGTTGGTATTATCTCTGATCTGGATATCTTTCTTGTGCTTCCAAGTGTAATATACTCCTTCCTGTGATGCACTAGTATAAGGCCAAAACTGATAGGAACATATACTACTGCATTTGGCCCATGTTTAAATGCTCAATGATGCAATTGGTCATAGCATTTATATGCCAAGGTATGGCGGTAATACTGACACTAATCATCCCTTTTAGGTGTGTTCTTTTTGTTTGATTGTTATGCAGGAATTCAAGTGAAGAAGAAAACAATCATAGAGATAAAGAAAGTAAATAGGGATTTAGTTTAGGGAGGATTCAATTTGAAATTAATTGTAATTTCCTATTTATTCTTTATTGTAATTCGTATTTTGTTTAGAAACTTTAAAGACAATGTAATATTGTATATTATTAATTAAGTTAAATTTTATCTCTTTTGCAGTTTGAGATTTGCAATTATTTGTACCTTATTTATAAATAAACATTCAATATTTATTTATTATTGTAATTCAATTATTATTTAAAATTCATTTTCACTTAGTTTCATATGAAAATATATCATTTGATTACTCAATTACTATGACTCATATTTGAATTGAATTCAAATTACTCTTCCCAAAAACTCAAAGGTTCCACGGAGGTCATGTCCAAATCCATCACAATTGCCCTGACGTTTCCATCAGAATAAGAGAAACCTCGATCCCTCTACACCTCTTTTAATTTTGCGCGAAAATTCTTCGGATTTTCTTATGCATGAATGCAATGGACACACCTGTGATCTCTCATTCTCTGACCTAAAACCCTGGGATGTCACAGTCTCTCCCCCTTAAACTAAACTACATCCCTGAAGTTTGTATGCTCTTACGTTCAAAATGTAAGACTAGCCTCTATGGATCATAATAATTCTCAAAATCCATAATGAAGATATCCTTCCTCGAATCTCCTTCTGACTCAACAATAGCCAACTGTCAGCTCCATTGGACATTGTGATTCCTTTGAATCCAATACTCCTGCTTCAATTAGGTCTTTTTGAGCGTCTTTAGGTTAGGACATCTTCTGTTACATATTATTGTTACTAGCAGTCCTACTTAAACTTACTTTATTAGTCACTAACCCCCTATTTAATAAGTATTTGGATTTTAGAAAGTCTCACTAAGATAAGGCTTTGTCTTAGCCTTTGGCCAACTATAGTGGTGATACTAATATTCATTGCTTACTTTCTAAGAATGTTTTGGACTCATGAAATCCAAACCACTCTTAGTTTCCTATTCCTCTATATAGGTTTGTTTTGGTACTCTAAATCCAAACTTAAGAATAACCCAATTCTTGGTTACGTGCTATCTGGTCTTTCCAAGGTTAAATTATTTTATCCCCTTCAAGCTTTAGCCTAACTAAATTTCATAAGCTTCTTAATAACTCATTCACCACTTCTCTGACTTCCTTTTATTACTTAACTAAACATCTATATCTTATTATCTTGAGGAATAAACTTCAATTTCCATGATGTCATACTCCCGAGAGTACTATTATAGTGATGACTTCCAATAACCTTATGAAAACAAGGTCTATCAAAATCATCATTTAGGATTTCTCCCAAACTTTACTCCAAATATCGAACTTTGATTCTTGTACTTCATTGTTCACTCTCCCCCTTAGGTTTTCTAATACTCTCTAACTCCGTGTATACTACCATTTGGTTTCCATGGTTAGGACATTGCTCTATACATGCCTTGCATTTACACCTCTATATGATTTCACGGAGGAAATCAATGGCATACTCACACAACTGTTGATATCTAAGGTGTATTTTATGAACCACTATTCATACCTAAAAGTTCTTTATCTCTTATGAAGGTAAGTATATTACCTAAGAGATCCTAAATTAGCTGACACTAAGGCTCTTCCATCATTATCTGCCTTACTTTCAACTTTCAGGACATCGACTGTCGTGGTATTGTCGACAAGTACGCCATGGAGGGTTCCTCACAGAGCGTGTTTAGAGACATGGGGTAAGGTGGCTAGTTTGTGCGTATGAGGTTACACAACTTACCCAGGTTCAGATCCCACAATGGTGGCGGAATCCTACTCCTGCTATAAATCACTATAATGGTAATATGCCGAGTTACAGAGATCGTAAGGTTAGCTATGCGAGATTGTGTGTGTGATCATTGTGCCCTAAAGGATCCTAGAGGTCTGGCTTATAAATATGCTAGATCCTAGGTTTATAGGGGTAAAGTCCATCTGGACAGGTTATAAAGTCCTACATTAATACTAACTAGTCTTCGTGTCTTGTATTCCAAGGCTTTGGCTTCATCTATGTCGGTGTCATAGCCTCCCTATATCCGGCATGGACCTCCCATCTAGATCCTTCTAACAAGCCGCCTAGCAGGCCATAGGACTTTCTACCAAATGTGAGCCACTTGGGTTATACGGAATAGAGCTATGCTATGGTGATACCCATTATGCATATCCCCAACAGTAGACCCTAGAGAACTTTGAGATTTTGCATCGTCGCGTTGCTTCATGTATTTGAATACTCCATCTAGGTGATGTCGGCAACTTGGCAAGCAATATCTTGGAGTCCTCCCGAATTACACTTCAAATTCTCTTCTCCATCTTCAACTTGAAAGTCGAAGAATCATAGAGTCTTGATCATTTCTTCGGTATTCGGTGATCTTTCGGTCACACCAAAGATTATTTAGACATGACATATCCACAGCAGTTGTCAGGAAGATGACGTAGGGCACATCCTACACTTCCTCGAAACTCACAACGACTAGTGAATAATCATGTTATTTTCCCATGCAAGAAATCTGAAATGTTGGCGGTAGTTATGGGGACGTGGCGAAATTACCGCGCATGTTCTCACACATGTATCCCACGTCTAATCCAACGGATTCCCACTTCCATGAATCTTGATGCTAGGGTTATATAGGTTACTGTGTTGGTAATTAATCGCATTCACCTTCCTCTCCTAGACTTTATCTTCTTCCTTGTGACGGGCAACACTTTGATCTCCCGAGCAAGAAACCCTAGACCCCAACCTTCTCCAATGTCCAGCTCCAGCCATCCCTCCTCCATGGTGCAACCCAACAATCAAACCAGCCATCTCGGGAGGTGATTGTGCCCAAAGAGGGGTTGGTTATCCCGGTCACCTTCGTGGTGGAAAAATCCACCGGAAGTGACCACAAAGTGGTGGCACAAGACCATCTAGAGGAGTTAGAGGACGTGGATTCTCACTGTGGAGAGTGGAGGGGGTCGAAACTCAGTCCCACAGAGCTCAAAGACCTCGTCGCCGAGGGGTACCTCCCATCAACGGAGGGCCTCAACTGGTGGCCGGCGCCAGCCAACGAGGTCATTCCTTCTCCACATGCCAGGGAAAAGGTGTACCACAAATCCCAATTGGTGCATGGCGTATCCCTCCCAGTATCCGACTTCTTCCTCAAGGTACTGGATCACTTTCGAGTTCTTCCCCACCACCTCTCTCCGAATAGCATCCTCGTCCTTAGTAACTACGTAGATTTGTTTGAGGGATATATCATAAATAATCCTAGGTTAGATATCTTTCTCTAATTCTTTATCTTTAAGAGGGAGTCAGGCGCTAGCAAGGATGAGATCGCTAACTTCAGATCCATCAGCTTTAAGATCCAAACCGGAGGTTTTCCAACATCGTCGGCCATGAGTCCGTCAAGAACAGGTAGGAGACCTACTTGTACGGTCCATACATTCCTCTGACCTGTCGTCCCTCTACATATCCCTAATTTTTTATGGTGCTGCAGTAGAATCTCCCACATGGTGGAACAGAGCCATCCTCCCCTTCGACAATGAAGCTTCCTACATCGTAAGGCGAATCATGTGGCTCATAGACTCGGGCGTGACCGGATTGGATTGAGCTATGTGTTGGTTTCATAAGACGGATCTAGCCCCTACAGCATCGCTCCGACTTGATGCATAAGTACACTAGAGACATGAAGGATCCACTTCGCATCTCTCAGGACAACTTCTCCAGTGACTCTACCAAGATCCAGATGAAGGACATGGTCAAGGTGAAGGATAGGAAGCATGGCTTCGCCATCACCTACGACATGTTCGAGAACGACAAATGTCCAGAGGTAATATTTTTCATATACCATCTATTCTCCAGAGTTTCTATAATTTGGTTCCATTAAGCACACTTCTAACAAGAACTCTTCCGTCATCTTATGGGTCTGGACAAGTTAGACATGGCTCCTCAAGTCTATGATCTCAAGCTTAAGGATGTGATGGTCTTGTCGGATGACGAGGACTCCAAGGATCCAGGTGCTCTAGCAATGAGGAAGCGGAAGGGCTCCGCCCCTAATGTTGTTGCCGAGGGCAAGAAGAAAAAGAAGTCGGAGGGCGGAGCCTCCAAGAAATCTAACGCCTCTAGAGGCAAAGAAAATAAGAAAGAGTGTTGACATTCCTTTGACGAAGGCACCAGTTGCTACGTAAGTACTTCTTAACTCTGACTTTATTTATTGTTCTAATTCATTCTTTTACTTATAATTTTAAACTTGTACATTTCAGGAATAGGAACGTTGTGTTGAAATGCAGTTCCAGGTACATTAGGGAGTTCATCCCGAATCCATCCCCAGCCACCACTCCATTAACTCCTGTTGTCAATGTGCCTGTTGGCCCAGGAGGATCCTCCGCCACCACTGCTACTCCTGAAGTCTCCGACATGGAGATAGATGTTATTCCAAGCTAGGACCCTTCAACATCGGTATACGTTGGCGTGACTCCTCCGAGTACTCAGGGGACACATGAGAGTGCTCCCACATTTGAATCAGCCGAAGCTTTGACTAAGGATGGTGAACCAAGTGGCAGGTATCTAGCGGTAATGGTGGCGGGAAACCCAACAACCAGTGCAATAACAGGTTCCCAACTAACTCCTTCATCATCCAACCAAAGAGTAGCAATGGCCTCCTTGAAGGAGTTATGCCCTAGAGGAAAATAATAAATGGGTTTATTATCATATCTCATTAGTTCATAATAGTTTTATATCATGCTATAATTGTATCAAGTGGAAACATTGATGCATGTGTGGTATATAAACATACCTAGGTCCCTAGTAGCCTCTGTTCAACTAGTTCATTGGGTAGCTGATGATCAAGGTTTCCTGATCATGGTGCTTCTATAGCCAACAGACAATGAAGTCATATCATCTAAGATGGTGTGATGGACATTTCTCACTGATGATGGTTGCAACATGATCATGTCACTTAGTTCACAGTTGCAATTGTCAGAAATAGAGTGTTCTAATCCTTAGACCGTGAGATCATATTAATCACTATTACCTGAGGATTGCTCTGACTGCATCAACCATCATGTCCGTAAATGGGTGACCATAAAGGTGCATGTTGGGTATTCCGAAGGGGAATGTTGAGGCCTATGCATAAAGATCGGTATTTGTTCTCCTGTGTGACGGGAACATACACTGGGCCCACTCGGTGAATTGCATCCATAAGATGTGCATCCCATGACTAGGTCATGGGGATGGAATTTCACATGAACGAGTAAAATAGTACTTGTTGGAAATGAGATTGAACAAGGTATCATGATATCGATGATCAGATCTCGGACAAGTCTAGTATCAAATAACAAAGGGAAATGGATATATCGTTTAAGGATCGACACGAACGTGATTCGTGGAGTACATAGGAGTCAATATGGGCATCCCAGTCCTGCTATTGATCATTGATCAGAGATCATCTCGATCATGTCTGTGACATTCCCGAACTGCAGGGAAACACACGTAAGGGCACTACAACGTTTAGAGATCTTCCTGTAAGATGGAATCACAAAATAGAGAGAGAATGGAATCATTCCAAAAGAAATCCAAAGTTGTTCGGAGAAAGAAAGAAAGAAAGGAAAAGACCAAAGGAAGTTTAGGATAAATGGCAATTTATAATATGGATTTATTATATGTTAATTGTGAAGTAATATATACTAAATTAATATTTATGGGCAACTTCCTCAATAGACCAAAAACTCGGAGGGAATTGGCCCAGGAGGAAATCATGCGGAAAAATGGAAGAAAACAACATATAGCAGAAATAACCATAGCTGGGCAGAATTACCTTGGCCCATGCAGGCAGACTGGAGCTGAGCACCACATGGTGCAGTAGATAGTTTGCCGACACATGCGGGTTGTAGCCTCCCGACCCAACCTGGGTGCAGGGTCGCGCGCTGGCGCGGGTGGGTGAGCGGGCGCGCGATGGGCCACGCAAAGGTCCACCCGGCCATACCTCCCCACTCCCTTGATCGCCGCGGGCGCCAGACGTGGAGATGGTCCACGGGTAGAGGCCGGCCCACTCGGGCCGCTGCTGCCGCCGCCTTGTAGCGCTTAGTAGGCCGCGCGCACGCTGGACGGCCCACCAGGGCGACAGCCAACCAAGCTGTTGTTGCTACATGCGTTGCTGGATACTAGGCCATGAGTGGGGTCGACCCACCCGACTGCTCCATGTCAGCCTAGCCGGCTTTATCCCTTTTTTTCCTTTATTCTTTGTCCTTTCATTAGTCCCACATGGGAAACCTTTGGTGGGGAGTAACCCTCTTCCACCTATATAAAGGGGTGCCCATAGGAGGGTTTAAACACACCAATCTAGATATTCTATAAGGCACCTTTTCTTAGAGAACCCCCCCTCTCTCTCTCTCATTGCCTCTATGGTGGAGCGGTCCTAGAGAAGGATTGTACACGCAAAGTCAACACCTCTGCGGCACGATGTTGTGCTACAGAGATTCTGAATAGGAGTTCTACTTCCGCAACCTCGGCAGGGATCAAAGCCCAGGAATCGTTGTCTTGCACCATATGTGTGCGATAACTCGGGGGGAGCTACCAATAGTAGCGACCTGATAGTCGTGCAAGGACATGGATAAGGGTTGACGTGCAAGGAGCTGCACGATCTTGAGGTCGGACATGTACGACTACATCATCCACACTCTCACATAGGCGTAACATGCTTACGGTCTACAAGGGTATGTTACTGATGTCTTCCTCTGTTACTGTATTACTTCTTAGATAGATCCTGGCGTTAGGGTGTTTCGTGTAGTAAATTTTTTGTTTTCTGCTACGGAACCCCTTCAATGGTATCAGAGCAGATCTATGCGTAGTATGCTAGTACGGATAGACACATGCAGAGTGTGGGCATTGATACTCTAGTTGTTACCTTCCCACATGTATTTGTTTATATCGTGGAACTGTGCGGTGAAGCAGCCCATACCAACCTTATGCGTAATTTTACGCGAGACTAGTTCCATGCTTGACATACTGCTTGTGCGCTATAAGTGGCTAGTGGGTATCTCTCTCTCTCACAGTAGTTGATATAACATCAACGGAAGGCCTCGAAAGGGGTTTAGTATAGACAACTATTGGATCCATGTTGTGGTTGTAAGTTTGTAGGTTGAAACGGTTCTATTGTGAAAGCCTAATAGCCACGTCAAACTGTAATAGATAAAGTAGAGGCGTCTAACTTTATGTTGCAAGGGAGGCTTTGTGATGTGATATGGTTAGTGTCGTGAAAAGGGTAAGGTAGTTTATTTTTCCTATTACTAAGTCGTATAGTAGTAGTCATCGTGATGATGAACGACAAGACCGGTGGCATCGTGGACTTCGCGTCAAATTGGTGGTTGATGGAGATCATGTCAGAGCACCTGATGGAGATCATGGAGCGTGAATACAACCATGTCACGTCACATTTAGATTAGATGTGATTTAATCTTTGTGTGCATCTTGTTTGAGTGCTAGTATTAGATACACAATGGTAGCATTTAAATAGGGTGATCCCTAATTAATACCAACAAAAGTGTTCTCCCATTAGTGCACAACCACCAAGAAAGGTCGTAGTTATGAAGCAGGCCGTGATGATTGGGTGCTAGACATCTCTGCGTTCACATACCATGGGTACAAGCCATGTATGCACAGTGAATACAGTATGGTTGAGTTGGCGAGCCTAACATGTATAGACATGGCCTTGGAACACGAAGATTGAAAGATCAAGCATGAGTCACATGGATGATGTGATCGACGGATATAGTCCACCCTGGCAGCCGCATCAAAGGCCATGATGATCAGGGATAATGTGGTGTAAAGGGGTCATGTAATCACTAAAATATCTTTAGGGGTGATAGTTTAAGTGGGAGCTCATTTGTTAATATGATTACAAATTGAACTCCAATTATGAACTTAGTGTAAGTCCTTTTGCAAATGTCTTGTAGATTATGATGATTCCCAGAGTTCAGGACATCTTTGGTCCATTAATGAACGGGGAGAAACTTAAGTAGATGGGTCGAATTTCATTGACTGGTACCAACGTCTTAGGAGGACCCTCATAGAAAACCATCTCCTCTATGTCCTTGGTGAATTCCTAGAAGATTTCCCTGATGAATCCTATGGTAGAGAAGATGTGACTCTTCGTGACAGCTATGATACCTTTATGACCGTCAAGTACACCATTATCCATTCCATGGAATCTGGCTTGAGGGTGTGATTCCATGAAATCGACACATTTGATATGCTCGGTGGATTGAAGAGCATGTTCCTAGAACAGATCAGGCGCATGTGATATGAGTACATGGATGAGTGTACTTTGCCAAAATGGAAGAAAACTCCAGCTTGGAAATCCACCTGGATAACATGGTAGAGATCCATGGATGCCTTGTGGATGCTATGGATAACTGGTTGGCCGGTGACTTTGCGGTAGATGAGGGTGTTGCGTACGCTTCCTCCCATCTACAAAGATGTTGTCACCGATGAAAGGATGTTGATTTCTCTTTGTGTTTTGGTGTTGATGACAACTTCAATTGTGGTTTAACCATGTGCCCAAGTTGTAGATTTTTCCAACGGAAGGTTTAGCGTGTAGACTCACCTCTTGAAGGTTCTTGAAGACGACGTCCCTTGTTTGCACTTTCTCTCTCTTTATGTTTTAGGGGACCATAATATCAAGAGGGGGTCCACCTAGGAAGGTTGTGGGAAATCACGCTTTCATACACACACCATACTTGCACATCCACAACCATCCTATTTTTTTAGCGAGAGAGTAATCTTTCGAGGTAGATGAGCCATTTATGTCCTGACTGGGAGTATCGGCCTGGCGCTAGTAGTTCCACTCACTGGGTTCTGTGTGGATGGCCTAGAGGTATTCCGGCTCATGTTTCGGGGATAGTTCCGCTCAGGTTCAGTACACTTATGTGTACAAGTGAACTAATAGACGGAAATAGTGTCCGAGCTTGGCCTGATAGTACCGGTCAGAAGTTTCAGTCGTCCCTGTCTGGTACTTCCGGCCAGCTCTACCAGGCCACACCCCTTGAGTGGTAGTATCACTGTGCCCTGGTAGTTCCAGTCAGGAACCTCGTGACCCTATACTTCTGGCATTAGTTACGCTCCACATTCCACCGGTCATAAATTCAATTCAGTACACTTCTGTCTTGAAGTGTCATATTTGCCGGAATTTGGACTAGAACTTCTGCCGATAGTACTAGTCAGGAAGTCGTGCTCGCTGAGCTGGCTTTTACGACTCTTCCAGGGAGCGGCTCCATACCGTTGGGGTTTGCTCACTAGAAGTACCAGTCCCCCACCGGTAGTACCGGTGGTGTTGCGGGGATAGAAAACTGCTCGGTTTGAAGGGGCCTATTAAAGGCACCCTTATTCCTCCTCTCATTTTATCTCGTTGTTTTCTCTCTCCTCCATTAATACAAGAGCTTCAACTGCCTAGATCTCTCTCGCTAGCCACTCAAACCTCTTGATCTTTTGAGGAGTCGGAGAGGTGACCTAGATCTACACTTCCACCAAAGGAATCGTGATTTCCCCCACCCATCTTTAGTGGATCTTGTTACTCTTGGGTTCTTGGAACCCTAGACGGTATAGGGAATCCTCGGAGCTGGGGCAATTGTTGTGAAGCTTCATGGTGTCGTTGAGGGCCTCCAATTGAGTTGTGGAGTCTCCCTCAACCTTGTTGTCAAAATGTTTCGTTTGGCGCCTTCAAGGTCACCGGTTAGTGGATTGTGAGGCCGCCTTTGTGGTGGTGCTCACCGGAGACGAAGGTGAGGCCTTTGTGGTGCTCGGGTGACCTTGTGGGGTCCCGACACCTCTCCAACATAGACATAGCTTCCTTGGAAGTGAACTACAGGAATTACATCTCTGTGTCCCCTCGTCGGTTTACTCGTTCGTCTCCTTTACTACTTGCAATTACTGTCTAGTTTACTTGTTGTATCGTTTGCCATATAGGTTGCCCATCTAGTTACATCTCTAGAGAACTTAATATTGTGCAAAGACAAATTTTGTAAGAAAAGACTAAAAATTGGTAGTCTCCTATTCATCCCCTCTAGTTGACCAAAGTTGGACCTTTCAATTGGTATCAGATCCAAGGCTCTTACTTCGGGCTTAACCGCCTAAGATACAAGGGCTGCCGAAGAGGGTAGTGGGGTTGGAACCACCAAGAACTTGGCCTCGATGAATGACCTCAATCATTTGGAGACATCCATGATGACCAAGTTCGAGGAAATGATGACCCTTTTGTAGTCCTTTAAGCCTAACCTCATAGTATCCACTCCTCATGTTGCATCCCAAAACATCGAGGTTCCCCAAGAGACCGTGCACGTGGTCACCCTCGAGGCGAATCCCATGGCCGCCTCTAATCGCTTGGGCTTAGGATTTGTGGCTCAAACCACCAAGCCCCCAAGTGAAAGCACCGAGGCGCTAGGTGACTCCTCCTCCAAAGAGGGAGATGAGGGAAAGGATTACTCGGTGGTACCACCACCTCCAAAGTACACTCCAAACCTACCAATTCCCATGCCGCATATCATAACTCAAGGAGAACCTCCCATGCTAGATACTTCAAATTTGGCCAATTGGCAATATCTGATGCAATCTCACATTTCCATCTCCT
Organism: Avena eriantha; assembly: GCA_910589775.1. NCBI lineage: Eukaryota > Viridiplantae > Streptophyta > Magnoliopsida > Poales > Poaceae > Avena > Avena eriantha. The sequence goes on from OU342743.1 coordinate 553,048,029, forward strand.
CTACTGAATTGATGAGGATTGTGGAAGAAGGATTATTGCCATATGATGCAAATAAGTGAATTTTGCTATGCAAGATGATGATACTCCCTAAGACATGTATCGTCATCTCAAGGTTCTTTGTTGCACTATGAGAGACCTTGGCGCTACCTATGTTGATGACAACTTCAACCTGTATTCCCTTTGAGGATCAAAAACTAAATTCTATCAAGGGGATAAGTAACTACCACATCATGTCATCTCAAGACGTGTTGAGTGAAGTTATTTCCATTACTATTGCCAAGAAGAATGCAGAGTCCGCTCATGCCTATGGATCTCAAAAGGTGAACCTATCCTTGAAGCCTCAAGTGGTGGATGTTGATGAAGATGAAGACACTAGTGAGTGGTCTCAAGAGGACATCAAGTATGACTTCAATGAGCACTTAGCTCTCGCATCAAGGGCCTTTTGGAACAAGTCGGGCATGAATTCATGGTCAAGGGACAACCCAAGATTCAACTCAACCATGAAGGCTCCTAAGGCAAGATCTTGCTACAATTGCAATGACAAGAGTCACTTTGTGGACCAATGTCCCTTCGAGAATAGAGAGGACAATGGTGGCCGTCTTATCCGCAAGATCAAGTCAAGGCCTCCTCATCCCATGAACAAGAACTTCCAAAACAAGAACCTTCCTAACAAGGAAAGGGCAATGGTGGTCCATGAAGAGTACTTATCTAGCGCGGATGATGATGATTATAGTGAAGGTCAAGGTGGAGAGACCGTGGGATTTGCCTCTGTTGCCACTTTGCCTACCCCATGAGTGTCTCTCTTCGACTCTCCTAATGAGAACATCATCCACCCCAACCAAAAGTGTCTCATGGCCAAAGCCACCGAGGTAACACCCGCTTCCAAGTCTCCCTCAAATGAACTTTGTTTGCATGATTTGGATGGTCTAGAGGTAAAGAAAGAGATGGTAAGCATGTGTGAATTCATGGAGCACCTAGATGATGATACTAGAATGTGCTTTGAAACTCTTACAAACCAACTCGACCATGCTAGGGAAATGCTAGACGAGAAGGAAGAACTAATTGACATGCTAGGCAAAAATGAAAGAGAGGCCACCGATGAAATTGCCTCTCTCTCACAATCTCTTGAAGATGAACATAATATGAGAATAACTCTTGAGGAGAGTGTTGCTAAGATTGTAGATGACCATAATTCCTCCATGTCTCAACTTGTTAAAGAACGAGATGATGCTCTTGCTTCAATTAATGTCCTTAAAATGAAAAGGTTGAGTTTGGTGTAGCTCATGAATGTCTAAAGGACTTTGAGAAACTCAAAGAGGAACACCATGCCTTGGAGAGAAAATTATCAAGTCTCTTTGAAGCTCATGAGCGACCTCAAACTCAATTCAAGCATGAACAATCAAAGTCTTCCACTATGCCTACTATAGATGTGTCTTGTTCTACTAATCCTTGTTGCAAGAATGTGAAACTCATTGAGGAAAACAAGGAGTTGAAAGAACAACTTGAAAGAGGGCTAGTTGAAAAGAAGGGTATTGGGTATGCTCCTAAGCCCAAGAAGAAGAAGAGCAATAAAAAGAAGAAGAGCAAGAATTTTGCTCAAGGACCCGCTTATGGTTCCACCTTTGTGCAAAGTGATAGCTTTGCCGAGAAGAACAACCCCTCCTACATTCTTTGCAAATATTTTGATGGTCATGTTTATGCAAAATACATTGGCACTTCTTATACTTATGATTCTGATTGGACTATTTGGCCACCAAAGACCCTTGTGACTAACAAAAGGGGACCCATTGCAAAATGGGCACCTAAAACCAAAGATTGATTTTCTTGTAGGACTTCTCTTCCGGTGGAGCTAAATGGGTGCTTGATAGTGGAGCTACAAGCCATATGACCGGAAGCAGGTCTATCATGTTAGAGATTAGGCCTAATTTTGCCAATACTATGGTCTCCTACGGTGATAAAACAAGCTCTTAGGCATTAGGTTTTTGTAAGGTGGTAGTAACCCTGGATGTTTCCTTGGTTAATGTCATGCTTGTTAAAACCCTTGGGTATAATCTCCTTTTCGTTCGTGCTTTAGCCATTATGGGTATTTTATCCTTCTTTAATGAGCATTCCGTGGTCCTCATGTGGAGCAAGACTCTTATGGTGGCTTTCGTTGGATACGTAGAGCATGACTTGTATGTGGTGGATTTCTCCGGAAAGCCCTTTACACATGCTATATGTCTCTATGCAAAAGACGACGTGGGCTGGTTGTGGCATCGCTGCTTGGCCCATGTAAACATGAAGTCTTTGCAAAGTCTCTACACCGGGGGCCACATCCTTGGACTAAAAGACATTTCCTTAGCCAAAGATTGTGTGTGCAGGGCTTGTATTGAAGGGAAGATGCATGAGAAGCCTCATAAGATCCTCAAACAAATTACCACCGAGCGGTGCTTGTAACTCCTTCACATGGATCTTTTTGGGACTGCTTCTCATGATAGCCTTGGAGGGAAGAAGTATTGTTTGGTGATTGTGGATAAATTCTCGAGATACACATGGGTCTACTTATTCAAGTTCAAAAGCGAGACTCAACAAACCGTCATCAACTTGGCCAACCAAGTTCAACGGAAACATAATGCTACAATCCTCACCATTTGTCGCGTCTTGCCTACGCTGACATCAGGGATGTTGGACACCCCCTATTTGTTTGGTAGTGGTCACGAAGGTGTTCTGGCCTCAACATCAGCGAAGGAACCTGCTGATTCAAGCACACAACACACACAAAGCACACACATACATTTTTTACCCAGGTTTAGGCCGCCCTTCGGCTAATAACCCTATGTCCTGCTTTGGTGGATTATCTAGGGTGGATAGAGGTACAAGAAGATGATCTCTCCGGTGTTGGGGAGATGATTTCTCTCTAGCTTCTAGACTTCCCGTGATTCCTCTTTCTTCTCTCTCGCCCTCTCTCTCTTTTCTACCTCTCTTCAAGCTTTCCAGCCTTTTGAACTTCGGATCCTCCCTCCAAGCTCTCCCAAACTCCTCTCCAAAACCCCTCCAGATCTCTCTGCCGAAACCCCCTCCTCTAACTCTCGGCCAAGTGCCTCCTTTTATACACTAAGGGTCACTCTAAGGGCCAGCATGGAGCACCATCCGGGGCGTTCCCGGTCTCAATCTTGGGGCGGTCTTCTGGCAGATGGGCAGCGCCTGTGGCCAATGGATGGCTAGGGGAGGTGCATAGGTGCACTCGATGGCTGAGTGACAACTCAGGCTCCGAGCTGTTAGTCCTATCAATGGCACACTGCAGTAGACTACAGTGCCATGATGATGTCCAGCAGTGCTATCATGTCACCAGTTCCCAAGGAGGCCTGAAACGCCTTGTCAGGCTCAGTTGACTCTGGTTCTTGGGCCATGCCTGGCCTAGGATAAGTGCTCAATGGTCCTTCCAGGGCTCAGTCAAGGCCGCTTCTTAGCTTCGTTGCGCCCCAACCGCGTCCTTACCCTCCTTCTGGGGCAGCCTCCGGAAGGAGGGATCGGACCGCCTCACACGTCGTTGTCATTTCCTCCCTATCCGCGCCCAACTGGTGGATTGATGCTTGTCTCGTGGTGTTCATCTCATCCATAGGCACCTACACCATAGCTGACAGTTAGTCTCCATAGGCTCATCATGCCAAGGCCATACCTACTTGGAGCACACGATGCTCATATCCTTGTGATGCCCTTGTCGGCCAAGCTACGCGTCCGCTGAGTCCCTGACCGGTGGGTCCTGGCCCACGCGCTTCAACGCAATGTGAGGTACCCCCGATCTAATTACACCGATAGAATCCCCTGGGCGAGGGCTGGCAACTTGCAACGCTGTTCGTGCTCGACAAAGAGGCCGTTGCCAGGCTTCGCCCTTCAGCAGCGCATGGGCCCAGTCCATGTCGCGGGAAGCGCGACATGACTGGATGACACACTTTCCATCCCGTAGAGCTGACGTGCATGTGCCTGCACACTCAAGTGGCTGTAGGACTGCCGAGCCATGCCTTGGCTTCCGCATTAGCCCGCATTGACTACGCCCGCTTCAATTCCTGCAAAACAACTTTGGTGGGGCTCCATTGTTGCCCTCTCGCGAGCCAGGGGTGAGCAGCTACCATTTCCCCTCCACATGGGTTATAAAAGGGAGGGAAGGTGCGGAATTGTGGCTTACTCCCACTTCCCCGCAGCCTTTCCCTTCCAACACCCTGTTCGGTGGCGATGGCATCGGGCTGCTCCAGTGATGACGATTCCTCCTTCTCTGAGGGAGATGGCCCCGACCTCATCGGAGAAGCCGCGGCGTAGGCAAAGGCGCTGAGGCCGCTGCGTCTCCTCCATCGCTGGCGAGGGTCTCCCACAACCGCATACTAAGGCCCTGCCCTAAGGCCACCAGGAAGGTGGCAGCGGACATGGAGGCCCTCCCGGTCGCTGTTCTCCTTCTCCAAGGCGCGGACGTGGCCTCCTCGTCGGGGTCGCTATGGATGGCAGGAGCCCGACGGGTACTCCCCTCCCCCGCCACTCCGTCACGAGGAAAGTGACAACAAAATGGTAGGCCTCATTGGCTTTGAGTTTCTCGTCTTCCTCCCGGTGAACTTCAAGTGGTGGTTACGATTGTCGGACCTATTCGCCGAGGAGCTCAGAGAGCACCCTTCGTGCGAGCTCCGGGTGCGCGAGGCTAGTAGCAAACCAGCCTATCTAGGACTTTTAGAGGTAGGCGGATGGCACCGATAGCATGTACCTGAGTGATGGGTGGTTGGACTTCATGGACCACTACAAGCTATAGGTTGGCGATGCTCTGAAGTTTCTCTACCATGGCGGGGGCTGCCTATCAGTGAAAATCTTCAACGACACCCTCTACCGCAGAAGCTACTACCCACTGCTTGTCTTCGACTCGGACCTCGGTGACGCCTGAGGCAGGGCACCATGCTGAGTGAGTCACGCAGACGCGCACAAGGTGAAGGAGGGTGTGCATGCTCCTCCCTTGCATCGTTGACTCTCGGCTCTCTCCTTTATGCCCAGGGTCCTTCCCGATCCAGTTGATGTATTGTACATTTCCCAAATGTGGGTGACTGAGCATACCACTGCATGATGTAGTACACTATAGTCATTGACATAACACCAATGAAACACAATTCACTAGTATTACATCCCTCGTAGTGGTACAACATAAACACAACATGTCCAAGACATGACTATAGATTACAACTCGACTCTTTACAAAAGATCCAGAGAACATTCTAGGTTAAAGAGGAAGAAATCAAATCCTTACAAAGAAGAACTAGAAATAATAACTCAGAACTATCTGGCTAATAAGACTAGCATTTTAACTAATTGACTTGCAATTGCTGCTATTGTAATGCTCTATAGAAGTAGGTTCTTGGGCTAGATATTATACTCCTATCTAATTAGAGACTTCGTCTTCACTTCATTTGATGTATATGTTGACTTTATTGACTTCATTGAAGAACTTGAACTTTTGGTGATGATTCATTGAGCAAGAGTTGATGTTGACGATGTCCTTATGGCTTCAGAGTCTAGCAAGGGTTAAGAAGGTATGGGTGAGTACGAGCATACTCAGAAAGTTCACTAAAAAGGAGTGTTTGATGCACTAGCTACAACCACAGACCATAGTTCGTAGGCTATGCAGGTTTTTGTAAACATTTCTTCAAAGATTCCTTTTATTCTAAAAAGCTATGCCCGTCAGCCTTCACAGGTTTAGCAGAACTTTCATGGAGTTCCTTTCCTGCCTCGTTCGTAGCTCCTTCCCGGCATAGGGAGTAACAAGTTACAGTTCTTACACTCTACAGACGTGCGTTACTTTACCCATGAGAGACCAAACCCTTGTTGCACAATCGGGCGATCTTTCCCGTCCACAATTCTGTAATGTGGGGCCCAGTAGATGACCCAAGCCAATCATTGCCCCTCTCTGGGACCCCGCATGAAGACACAACCCTCCAAGCAGATATACCTCCATTAACCCCATATAGGCAGATATAACCCGGGCAACCCCTTGGAGACTCTAGTGAGCAGATCATGTCCTTGGCAATCCCCACCGAAGTGGCAGATCTACCTCCGACAGCCCCTCACGGATAATCTAGACACCAATATCGCAGGAACATAAGGGTTCCCACCCTTGTGCTAGATTCTCCACGAGAAATCTACAGCTTCACGATAAGGTCACCCGTCTATGCGAAAGGAAGAAGATCCAACTGACTTCTCCATCCCATTCCAAATCTCATGGTTAACGTGTAATATACGGTGCTAGAATCACTAGCGACATTGGTTGATTAAGTCCTAGATATTATGTTCCTTTACCACGGGAACTGTATCAATAGATTATTACCCTTAGGTAACTAATCCATAATCATATTATTATGAAAATAGTGTTTTCTGAACTTTTTGGAATGCAGGCGATGACAATATTTGAGTTATAAACATTTGAGAGAAAATAATCAAAGGACACGAGCAAGTGTGAACTTGCATTTTGTGATTGCAAGATTATAAACTCACTGTCTTTAAGATACTAGAAGATCCAAAATCTCGAAATAGCATCATTAGTCTGGTAGGGACTAATGTTTAAAGAAGCAATATGGTGATACATAAGTAATGTAATGCATTTTGTAAAATCCCTAGATAAACTCCTAATAATGAGAATGAGTTAAATATAAGTGATGTATTTTAAGATTTAATTACTTCTAATGTTCACTCCATAAGTAAATCTATCTACAAAGCATTTAAGTAATATGCAAATTATAGAAGTGAAGTATAATAATATTCTAAGATTGAGGTGAATTTCTATCTGGTAATTATGATGGAATTTATTATGTTAAGTTGTTAAGAGTTAAGAGTTAAGGGACTTATTATAAGATTGTAGTTTGAAGTGGAAAAACGAATAACTTTTAAAGAAAAGATTTCTTTGTTAAAGTTTAAACAATCTTTGTGGTTAATCGAATCTGATCGATGTCGTTTGCGCTTATCCGATAAGCTTGGATTTGATATGCCTTATGACTTAATTTGGAACAGACAAAAGTTAACTATAAAAACATAAATATTCTTTAGGCATTAAGCATGACTTGGTGTACCAAAGTTAACCTTAAAACATAATTAGATCTAGGGTATGATGTGTGTAAATCCTTATCAAGTTCCAGGGTTATGATAAGGATGATTAAGAGTGTGAGATCATTCACTTCCAATCTAAGTGAACGATGAGTTTAAATGTGGTTTGTTATTATAAATATAATTTATCTTATTAAGGAAAGTAACTTTAGATGATCTTATGATCCTGTTAGAATTTGAAGTTATGTTAAGAATGGTTAAAAGATAAATAGAATTCACTTCTATTATAAGTGAATGATTTTTAAAATTTACTTAAAATTGTTGGGTTTAGTTTGGATTTATGATTTTCAAAAGAGTTTTATAAAGTTAATAAGTTACAGTTAAGTTTTATTATAGATCCAAGTTATGGCTTTGGACTTAGTTTTTAGTTATAAAGGATTTAAGGTTTTTTATATATAATTGTGATTTTTCTTATTTAAGATTTGTTTTAAGAATTTACAAACTAGGTCTTTTATAAAATAGGTAAGGATTTATTTCATAAAAAAATCTTAAAAGTATTTGGAATAATATAATTAATATTTTTCTAGTAAAATATATGTATTCAAGATCTTAAAAATGGTTTTCATTTTTTTAAGTATTACACTTATTTTTATAAAATTCCACGAGGAATTATATATATTTAAACATCTATTTCAAGTTTTAAAAAAATATTAAGTTAGTTTTTTTATAAATAAATAGATTCATTTTTATTCCACGAGGACTTTTCATTATTTTATTAAATTTCCTTAAGATTTAATAATGTTTATATTTATCTGCATTTTATTTATCGGAAACAGGTAATGTTATATTTTTCCTAGGCATATATTATTGGGATTTCTATTTTCGTGCCCTCCGTTCGTTAGTTGTACTCAGTTTTCCCCAACCGCTTAGTTTTTTCTCACTTTTGACCTGATGGCATCCCCCCATCCGAGCGCATGTGAGGGTTTCGAAATAGAGGGAGGGAAAAAGTGAGGAAAAACTAAGCGTCTCAGGAACTAACGAATCAGGGGCACAAAAATAGAAATCCCTATATTATTCTTGTGATCATTTTGATATATCATACATATTTTTAGGAATTCTATATTTTTCTAATCTAAGTAGAAATTTAGTATTTTTCTAAAATACTATGCTCATTTAGAATTGTAAAGATCAATTAAATTTATTTTTAAGTGTTTTTTTAATAAAATTCCATAAGGAACACATATTATAAAATAATTAACCTAATTTTAATCTATTTAAAATAGAACTCTTAATTTTATTGAGTAGCTTATATTTTTATGAACTTATGAATATATTATTTTTATTGTTGGGATTATTCAATTTCTTAGAATTTATTTATTTCTAGGGTTATTTTGGTCTTTGAATATATTGTTTTAATTCTTTATTTGAAAACCTGGACCTAGCCACTAGGTTGGCCCAACCCTGACCTGGCCCATCTGGGTTTTGGGTCAAAACCCCTTGGCTCACTTGGTACTAGCCCAGACCGGCCCAGTACGCCTCTCTCTCTCACGTGCACTCGTATTTTCCTATCTCGTTCCTGATGGCAAAAAATATATCGAGCTTGTTGGGGAACCCCAAGAGGAAGGTATGATGAGTACAACAACAAGTTTTCCCTTAGTTATGAAACCAAGGTTATCAAACCAGTAGGAGCAAGGAAACACCTCCAAGGTGTTGTTGCCAACTTGGAATCCTGCACAACATAACCACAGAACTTTGCCCCCAACTTACAGTGAGGTTGTCAATCTCACCGATTTTGCTGAAAACAAAGGATTAAACGTATTGTGTGGACGAAAGTAAAAGCTTGCAGAAAGTAAACAGAAAGCAGTAAACTGTTGTAGATTGATTGTAAAAGAAAGGACCGGGGTCCATACTTCACTAGTGGTGGTTCTCCTTAAGTTAGATGACATGTTGGGTGAACAAATTACAGCGGGACAATTGACAAACATCGAGAAAGCATACATGCATATACTAATCATCTTGACTCCTTTGAGATTCAATTGGGCATTACAACATTGTACATAGACCATAATCCAACTGGATCTATGACTCATAATCCACCTCCAGGTTACCATCCGAACCCCCTACAGTATTAAGTTGCAAGCAATAAATAATTGCATTACGCATTGCGTGTAAAGTAAAAAATATGATTGTTCTATGAACAGAGGATTGCTCTTTTCTCCCTAGTAGTAACAAGACATCTAGTACCTTAGAGATTTCTGTCACTTCCCCAGATTACTAGAGGCATGAACCCACTATCGAGCATAAATACTAACTCTTGGAGTTGCTAGCATCTACTTGGCCAAGATTGCTACTAACAACGAAAAGCATGCAAGATCACAAATAACAAAGACATGATAGAATCAATAATCAATCTGAAATAGCATCTCAATATCCATCGGATCCTCGCAAACACAACATGTAGGATTATAAATAGATGATCTTGATCATGAACGGAGCTCACAAGATCCAAACATGATTGCACAAAGGAGAAGAACCAGCCATCTAGCTACTACATGGACCCATAGTCCAAGGATGAACTACTCACGTATCACACTGGAGGCTTGCATGGTTATGAAGAAGGCCTCCAGGGTGAATTCTCCCTTCCAGCAGGGTGCCAGAAAGAGCTTTAGATCCCTCCTGATCTAGGGATGGAGATGACGACGGCTACATACTCTTTCGTGGAATTTTGATCGGGTACTTAGGGTTTCTGTATCGGAGGCATCTTATAGGCGAAAGTGGAGGCCGAGGGGGTGCCCTGGGTGGCCGCACCACCCCGTGGCGCGGGCCAGGCCTAGCCGCGCGGCCAGGTGATGTGGCCGACCCCTGGCCCCTCTCTGTCTCATATTCTGGCTCCGTGTCCCCCTCGGTGAAAAACTGACTTTGGCTTTTGTCCCGTCCAATTCCGAGAATATTCATTTTCTGACTTTCCTGGAACCAAAACAGCAGAAAAAAGGCAGCTGGCACCGTGGCATCTTGTTAATAGGTTAGTCAAAGAAAGTGTATAAAAAGTACTCCAAAGTGTGGACAAAACATAAGAAAGTAGATAAAAACCAAGCATGGAACATCAAAAATTATGGATACATTAGCAACGTATCAACATCCCCAAGCTTAACTCCTGCTCGTCCTCGAGTAGGTTAGTGTTAAAAAGAAAGAATAATTTTTAAGGTGACACGCACCATCATAAACTTGATCCAAGTATTTATAAAACATTGATAGCTGGGATCATAGTACCTCAACATAGCATGAAAGGTAAAGTTCTAGCAATAAGACATAGCAACTATGTTGCAACATGAAAAGGCAAAAACAAAAGATTCAGGAATAACAATGATTTGCAAGACGTTTGTTTGTTTCACATAAACAAAACATAGCTGGCATTCAGCTTGTCCCTCATAGAGTAGTAAACATAAATGCATAGGACACCTTCAAAGTTCATAAGAGTGACTAGATACAAGTAGTTTAAGAACAAGCAATATCAAGTTATGCATAAATCAACAAGTCTTGGGACAATGCACATAGAAATAAGAATGGACACTATGCTCCGATCATAAGCATCTTTAGGTGATTAAGGTTAAAGTGACACAACTAAGAGGATATGCTTGAAAAGTTATAAGCCGAAATCTCATGCCCCTTACTTACGAAGACCGAATCTCATGCTACTCAACTTCAGTCACAAGTAAGCTCTTGTCATTGTAAGTACATATGTATCATAGAGAACCGCCAATGGGGTACCCCTTGCACATGATACAGGAGCTATCCCATAATCAAAATGACAAGGCAAGCAGACAATGAGCATCTCAGTGATCTTTTTATTTGCTATTTGCATAGTTTTTTTTATTGAGGATGCTTCATAGAGTGCTCATTATGGTTATGCTGCAAGTTTCCACCATGATTAGGCATGGCTTAGGCTAGCAGCCCAGGTGTTTCTCTAACACACATACAAACTCCATGATCTTACAAGTTCCCCTTTTATTACACACCACCGGGATCCATAAGCAAAAGAACATGATATCAATGGGGTACAATGTACAAGTGCAATGTTGAAAGCGTTCCCCATGATACATGGTTCTGCTAACTTCAACTTATAAAGCGCAAGCATATAAGCAACAAAGATGGACACAATGGTTCAGGTTTATTAAATGCAAGAAAGTAAAGTGTGCCATCAAGTTCGTGAGAGCTTTAATCACTAATTTTCACATAACAAGTTTAATTCGAAAGGTAGATAAAAACATGAATATACTTGGAATAGCAAATGCTAATAGGTAGGTATGGTGGACTCTTTGGAATAACTTAGTTTTAGGAGTTGGATGCATGAGTGGAACTCATACTTGGTTACAGAGGCTAGCAAAAGACTAGGAGAGACCAACTAAGAGAGCAATAATGGCCATAATCATGCAAAGGGACAAAACATCATTAATCAAAGCATAAAGTGATATTACAAGTCGAAAACTAAAGGATCATAAAGGCTATGGTGACTTTGGATAGTAATAACATGGTGTGAGCATGCGCCAAGTCAACCCAAATAAAGCATCAAAAGATAATACCACAATACTATGCTTTAATATGCTAAAACAACGCATGATTCTTCCAATGCACATGAAGCAATATCAATTGTTTATAACAAGGTATGTTACAGCAAAGATTACTAAGCATAAAGCCAAAACAATATCAACCATGGCATGACAAAGCATAGGCCATAGTCAAAAACAAACTCCTTTTACCACTTAAGCATGAACTTTCCTACTCTTTTCAAATCCAAACCAAACTTATTCGAAAACTAATGTATGAAAGAGGGGGTCCAACCAATTTATTCAGAAAACTAAGAAAACCAAGCAAACAAAAACTAAAACGAAAATGAAAAAGAAGACGCTCCAAGAACAACACAACTATGTATGAAACAATAAAAATGAAGTGTTTGGAAGAAATCTAGGATTTTTATTGATGAAGAAGGGGATGCCTTGGGTATCCCTAAGATTTGACGCTTGTACTTCTTGGATTTCTTGGGGTGACATGCGTGGTATCCCCAAGCTTGAGCTTTAGTCCATTCTTCATCTCATTACATCATTCCTTCCATACACCTGAAAATTTTCCTTCATACAAAACTTCACACAATCTTTATTAGCAACATTAGTGCACTCAAGATAATAAGCATTTGGGTTCAGTTTCAACACCAATAAAACTTACATTAAAACACAAGCTACTGTAGCACTTCCCTCAAAAAGCTCAGTTTCCCAAAAGAACTCAAAAAGGAACCAACAACAAGCAAATGCAAATAATGGCAGAAATCTGTCAAAACAGACCAGCAGGTAAAAACCAATTTTTGCGAAGACCTTCTATTTCTCAAATCAAAAAGTGTTGAACAAATGAAAGTAAGATAACAACCTGGGGAAGAAGCACAAAAATTCACGCCTCAAAACGACGTACAGAGATTTTACATGAATTTTTACGGTGAAGAACAAAAATCTGTTTCGGGACAGCAACTTTCCCAACCATTACTTCTCTCTCATTAGAGGTTACTCTTAGCACAAAAAGCAAATAAAAAGGATAAGGAGCGGTTATTACTTCTCTCTCATTAGAGGTTATTACAGAAGTAATAACTTCCAAGACTCATCTAAATTTTTTGGGTTATCTCCCAATAAGTACTTTTCTTTAACGCCTTTCAGTTAGGCATAAGAAGCAAGAAAAAGAATTAAGTGTTCTTAAATGAAGAAGCATTAAGAGAAAAAAAATTCATAGAAGAGGCAAAATAAATCTTCTCTCTCTTCTTATGGAAAGATTCTATATCTTTCTTGAGTAGGAGTTGATATTTAATGGTGCCTTCTTTCATATCAATAATGGCACCAACAGTTCTAAGAAAAGGTCTTCCCAAAGTAATAGGACAAGAAGCATTGCATTCAACATCCAAAACATAGAAATCAACGGGGACATAGGCATTGTTAACCATAATAATAACATCATTAATACTTCCTATGAGTTTCTTTTTAGCATTATCATCAAGTGGGACATTTAAATAACAATCTACAATGGTGGCAAATCAGGCATATCATAAATCCTTCTAGGCATAATAGAAACACTACTATCAACATCACATAAAGCTTTGAGATCAAAATCATTTAATTTCATATTAATGATGGGTTCCCAACCATCTTCTAATTTCATAGGAATAGAAGCTTCATGTTTCATCTTTTCTTCTTTAATTTTTATGAGAGCATCAGTAATGTGTTTTGTAAAGGCCATATTCATAGCACTATCATTAGGACTTTTAGCAAGCTTTTGTAGGAACTTAATTACTTCAGAGATGTTGCAACCATCAAGATCAAAATCATAATTATCATCTAAAGTAGTAGAGCTATTACTAGCTTCAACACTAGTGGTTGTAACATCCCAAAACTTTAATCCAAGTGATCAAGATCAAATCTACCCAATTTAGGGTTAACAAAAAAAACTTCTGCATTTAAAAATATTTAAGCATTCATATGTGTGTGTATTTAAAATAGGAGTTGTTTTGAATTGCCATGTTTGAGTGATCTATTGATTGTAAAATGATTCTAAGGTGAATTACACATCATCTAGATCATTCCTAAGCAAAATCCAAAGAAAAGATAATCAAATGGAATTAATAAATGCAAATGGTCATTTGTGACATTTTAATCCACTAGGTCACTTTGGGTGTTCCTAGAACTCAAAGTCCAATAGAAACAATTCTAACTCTTTGCACCCCTTGCTAGTACAAGTAATGATCTACCAAGGCCCACTTTGAAATATTACAAGGACATTTGAACTCTAAATTTAAATGACATTTGAAAATGGAATCAAGTGTAGGTGCATAGATCACACCTTTTCAAAAACCGATCAAATGAATTCCCCTTGACCTTTCCAAGCAGGCATAGAATCTCAAGCTTAAGTGGAGAACACTAAAAAATTTGAATCCAAAATTCAAAACTTTTCTTCATGCGGCCATTCTGTCGAACACATGGCAGGCATTGAATCAACACTAGAGTAGCTTCACTGTTTCCACAGTGATCATCGACCAATTTGGTCTCCCACTTAATCCCCTGTCCCCCTAGCATCTACCCTAGCCGAGACCAGCTCCCCCTTCACTGCTAGCAGCAGTAACGCGCCACCCAAATATGGTCATCGCGGGCCAAACACGGGCAACGCGCCAGCGACCGCACAACACCAAACCAGCACCTCCTAACCCTACCGCACTCCCTGTCCACCCCACGATCACCGCCAGCCCTTGGACCACCCCAGAGCCGTGCTGCCCTTTCCTCTCTGCATGCAGCCAGAGCACGCCAGAGCGCGATCGCCGTCAGCTCGCCATAGACCACGCCTCGACACCAAATCGCGTGCGCCGCTTTGCCTTGAACCCAGCAACCCGCCGGACATATCCGTGCACCGCCGCGCGACCCACAGTCGCTGGGAGCCGCGTCGAGCATCGCCTCTGTCTCCCAGAGCGCGGGAAGCTCCCGACCAATTGCCACCGCCCCTAGCCAAGCCATTGCACTGTAGCTCACCGCCAGCAGACCGCCCACCATCCGCCTACCTCACCCATGCCGGTAGCCCCCTGTATCGCCGTCACCGACGAGCCGCGCCCATACCTCACTGCTTCACCGTCGAGCCTATATAAGGAGGCCTCCCCAGCACCATTTCTTCACACCATCTCACTCCCCTCTCTCCACTGACCATTTCCCCTCTCTCGCCGGAGCCGCTCGAGCAGCACCTCGCCGGAATTCCACCAGAGGCAGCCGCTGTAGAGGAGGAGAACTTGCAGTCGATTTCGTCCACCTCAGCCCCTGCCGCGACTTCGCCTGAGCTCGCCGTCGTCCACCAGTTCGTTTACCCGCCTCGCCGCACTAGACCCCAGTAGACCCTCACCGACCGCTTAGGGTTCAGTCCTGCCGGCGACGAGTCCGTCGTCCACGATGACCGTGGACCGTTGATCCCTGTTCTAATCGTAGCGCCCAGATCGCCCCGTACTGCTTCGGGTTTTAAGTGCCGCTGACATGCGGGACCAGCCTGTCAGTCGCCCTCGGCGCCGCTGAGCGTCACTGGGCCGGCCCAATTAATTTCCCGCACTGACCCAATAATTCAAATTAGGAATTTTCTATTTTAGACTTAAATCAATTCCGTCCCTTAGTTTAAAAATCAATTCAGGGAGTTTTGTAAATCCAAACTAAGGGATTCCAATTTTGTTGGAAAGCTACTGAAAATCTCTATCCAAGCCCGTTGGATTTAAATCATTTAGAGTTAAAGATCTCTCCTAGTAAAAATAACAAGACAGAAGCATTTGCACATTCAAACATTTTTATAAAATCAACCATAATAGATTTTGAGTTGATTCCAACTCTCAAAAATCACATTTAACCATACCTATCTGAATATGTAATAATATTAAGGTTTACATTTAGTGACTTTGGACTAGTACCAAAATAATGCTATATAGGCATTTCTAGTCACTTTAAATCATTAATGATTAAACTTGAACTTACTAAAATGTGATCCAACCCTTAAATCACATTCCCATATGTTAGAATATGTGGTGATGACATGTGTCCACATGATCCCATATTTTAATTAGAGAATATTAAATCTTAGTTATTTTCAATGAGTAGAAATTACTTTTCTCAAATAAAAGGAATAAAGCTAGTTAATTAAACCTTGTGATGCTTGTGATGATAATAGATCATCAAATGTGTGCCTTAGTATTAAGTAGACTAGTTAAGATTGTTTGGTGATTGTGTATCCCGTATGTATTTATAGACGATAGTACCAACCAAGCTTTCGAGGAGGAGGAGTTCTACCAAGAGGAGGAGGAAGAAAACTTCAACCACTGCACCAACCAAGGCAAGCTATTGTTAGCAAGCTAGAATTAAGCTAGATAACCTAAGAAAGATGCATTAGCCATGCTTTGGTTATACCCTTGACTTATACCTACTCCAAGTTTTTATTTACAAGCTTTACCTTCTTTACTTTACCAAAGTCCATTGCTTGTTTAAAGGTAGCATAAAAAGTATAAAACTTGACCTATCTAGTTAGACTTAGATGTCATTCTATGGCATGATATTGAGATTAGCATCCCACTTTACTGAACACTCTTAACTTAGTAGTTTAGAGCTAAACCAAAACTTGATTCACTTTAGATGGGAATACTTGGTGAAAAATGACTTGTGAAAACATTGGAATGGTGAGTCATTCTATTGAGATGTTTTGACATGTGTTGAGAAACATAAATGGTTTATGATGATGAAAATGTTGAGGCATGAGCCTTAGCCCTTTTACAAAACTTATGGTTGGGTTCGGATGCGATACCATTCCAATTTTACCATACAACCAGAATACCTAAATTGGGTAAGGCTTAGCCAGAAGTTTATATGCATTAGTATTAGGTCCCTCGTGGGAGAGGTTTGAGCTGAGGCTACCTCTCAATGTTGTCCACCTATGCAATGCCCAAGATGACAGATGGTCATGGTTGGGAGGCCATGATCATAGGTGCTTATACTAGGGTGTGTAAAGGAAAGGTTATGTTTGATTATCTGCATACTAAGTATGATGATTCAGGGTTATCCCTGACAAATATATCGAATCTTGTGGTGAAAGTATACCACCTCTGCAGAGTGTCAAACTATTTGAATAGCCGCATCCGTAGTTATGGACAGTTGGAGTGGCCATACTGTTCCGTTGTCAGATGTTTTCAAAACAACTTATGAAATGAATTGTGACATGACTTGACCACAACAGAGTTGTGACTATGACAATGAAGTTCCCACTTAGGTGATTTCAAACTTTATTTTATCTTTCTTTGTTTCTGAACTCATCTTAGGTTTCAAACTTAACTTTACAAATGAACTTAGAGTTAGCATTCCTACTAGAACTATCTTACTTGTTAGTGGTAGTTTGCGAGTACTTAAAGAGTACTCATGGCTTTGTCCCTGGCTATTCCCGTGGCCAGACTATGAAGGAGACTACCAAGATGAAGGACAATAGGACGGCTATGATAACTAGGACTATCTTCCATCGTCAGCATTGCCTGTGACCCTGAAGATGGACCCTACCGCTACGCTTATTAATTATTCCGCTGCTTGTTGTATTAAGACTGGATCATGAGATCCTTTATTCGTGTAAGACCTTATTATGGTTTGTAATGGATGATGTACTATGATATCCAATCCGTCATGTCTCGCAAAAATGGTAATCCTGGGATTGCGATGTATGGCATAACATGCATCTGTGATTAAAAATCCAGGTGTTGACAAGTTGGTATCAGAGCCATCCTAACCATAGGAGACCCTAGTTAGAATGGACGTCTGAACAAAAACTTAGCTTCAAAAACCAAAGTGAGTATTTATGAAAACTATTTCCTCTCTTACCCTTGGGAATTCTTTCTCTCAAAAAAGTTCATGTTCCTCCAAATTCTTACTTTACTACATAAAATTTTGATACACTTGATCACTTCACAAACTTTCTCATCCTTAATTCTTATAGATGGAGACTCAGTTCAGCAAGTTCTACCAGTTGGGCAACGGAGGCCAACTGATCTTCGCGAGGGATCTTGATGCACTATCGGAGTACTTGGGACGCCCGCATCCGGAGTTTCTATGAGCTCAACTTCCTGGACCTCCAGGAGGAGATTTACAATGGCTGGTCACCATTGATCTTCGAGGCAAGATAGAAGCACCAACGTCCGGGAGAATCCAGTTCTCTGTGAGAGAGAACAACTGGCTAGATGGATTAGCCAAGGCAATGCATGAAGCTCTCGCATGTCTGTTTGCCATGAGTGTTAACCAAATCCAAGGAACCCGCTTTGCGCACTACGCAAGGCGTGACTTTATGGGAATGCCCATGGAGATGCCAAGTCACCCGGAGTTGAAGCGTCAAGTGGAGAACCTCGACTTCTTGATGTACGACAAACAGAAGGAATTGGACAATGCTAGAGAGTTTGCCAACCATAATCTCGCCATTGCCGCCCAGAAGGCCCATACTTTCTCACTACTCGTCAAGGATCGTCAGTCTCTTCGCCGTCAACGCGCCAAGAAGGATCACACCGTCGACCGTCTTCGCAAGAAGGTGGCCGACCTCGAGAAGACCATCAAGGAGCAAGAAGCTCAGCTTGCAGCAAAAGACAAAGAAGAGGAAGGTGAAGACATCCAGGGAGATATGGACTCTTACCTCAGCAATGATGATGACTTTCTGGAGGAGGATGTTGTGGACTTCTACACCGACGATGATGACTTCGACTTCATGGATGATGAGTAGATGCACTAGAGCACTATCGTAGCATGAGGAGTATCGGTTCCATTGTATCGTAGCTTGCAGAATGGTTCTTAAAACCATCTGTTTCCCTTTGTTGTTGTGGTGTGTGTGTGTTTTTATCGTGTGCTTTGCTTGAATGAATGAAACGAAGTTAGTTGCAAACCCTGAGTCAAACTCAAAGTTTTAGCTTTGAAGTCAAAACCATGAACCTTAGAACTTTCCCTCTTACCCCTTTATCTACCTCAATCTTCAGATGACTCATGGAAACCAAGGAGGGAGCAGCTCATCACCAGACCCAATGCTACAGATTATGCAGATGCTAGTTACCGACCGTGAAGCTAACAGGGCAGAGTGCCAAGCCAACCTAGCAACGCTGCAGCAGATCGCCCAGATGGCCCAAAACAACCAGGGCCAAGGAAATCAGGATCATCAAGCATCCAAACTGAAGAATTTCCAGAATACCAATCCCCCAATCTTTAGCACTTCGGAGAACCCACTAGATGTAGGTGACTGGTTGCAGACAATGGAGAACAACTTAGAGGTAGCCAGAGTTGATGATAATGAGAAATTTCTATTTGCCACCCACTATTTGGCATGAGATGCAAGAGCATGATGGAATAGCACCTGCACGATGAACCATGGTCAAGTGATGACATGGGAAGCCTTCAAAATCAAGTTCAGTCACACCCACGTGCCACAGGGTCTAGTCACCAGAATGAGGGATGAATTTAGAGAGCTGAAGCAGGGCAGAATGACTGTAGTGGAGTACCATGACAGATTCTTGTCCCTAGCCAGGTATGCACCTGATGAAATCAACACGGAGGCCAAGAAGAAGGAGAGATTCCTGAATGGACTGCATAATGAGATGCAGACTGTCCTTGTCAACATCCATTTCGAGGATCTCGAAGAGCTAGTCGACTCTGCCATTCAGATGGAAGGGAAGATTCACCAAGCAAACGACAACCACAAGCGTCGTATGATGCACCAAGCTGGATCCAACAGTCACCCGAAGTACCGTCCCAACCCTTCTGCCGGATATGCCCCGCGGAACAACCGACCCCCAATGTCTCGCCCAAGCTACCCCAACCGTAGCGGAAGCAATGTGAAGTCCGGAGGAAACAACAATCACCCGGCAACACCAGCAATTTCAACCGTGCACCTCCCAAGCACAACAACAACAACACTACACCCAGGACTGGAAGCAATGTTGTGCCCGTGGCAGCAAAAGACAAGTCTTAGATCACTTGTTTCGAGTGTGGAGTGAAGGGTCACTATTCCAATGAGTGTCCTAAGAAGATTACTGCCACTGCCAATGTGAATGCCCCAGCTCAAACAGCAGCGTCGTGTTCAACCAGGAAGAAGATTCGCCCAGGGAACCCTCACAACCGCAATGGCCGTCTCTTCCACATGAACGCTGAAGAAGCCCAAGAAGCGCCACATGTAGTGCTGGGTATGTTTTCTGTGAACTCAGTTTTAGCAAGAGTGTTGTTTGATTCTGTAGGATCGCACTCATTTGTCACCGAAGAATTTGCATGCACTAGTAAGATCCACCCAACCAATTTGAAGCATGTCTGATAGTTCAAATCGCCGGTTCAACTACAAAAGCTAGAAAAATTTGCAAAGATGTACCTATCAGAATACATGGGATAGATTTTTATGCCAATCTAATAGTACTTGGAACCAAAGGTTTGGAAGTAGTACTAGGTATGGATTGGATATCAAAGCATAAAGGACTGATAAACTATGCTAAGAAAGCCATCACCATGACCAGTAGCTCGGGAGTCTCAGTAGAGCATATATCTGAAACCTTACCCCGTCAATTCAAGTGCAACAAGAGTCTAGCCCTACCCACCATAGACCAAGTCAGAGTAGTCTGTGAATACCCCGACGTATTCCTAGATGAATTGCCCGGTATGCCCCTGGATAGGGATATTGAGTTCATTATTGAGCTAATCCCCGTAACCGAACCCATAGCCTAGAGACCCTATAGCATGAACCCCTCAGAGTTAGTGGAATTGAAGAAGCAGCTGGATGCTATGCTGGCAAAAAGCTTGATTCAACCAAGCGCATTGCCATGGAGATCGCCAATGTTATTCGTCGACAAGAAAGATGGAGGCAACCGTTTGTGCACATATTACAGAAAGCTTAATGACGTCACAATCAAGAACAAGTACCCTTTGCCAAAGATAGAGGATCTATTTGATTAGTTGACTAGAGCAAATGTGTTCTCTAAGATCGATCTTAGGACTGGTTATCACCAACTTAAGATTCGTGCAACAGATATTCCGAAGACCGCCTTTACTACTCGTTATGGATTATACGAGTATACAGTCATGTCTTTTGGATTAACCAATGCCCCTGCTTATTTCATGAATCTCATGAATAAGATCTTTATGAATTTTCTAGACAAGTTTGTCGTTGTGTTTAATGATGATATCCTTATCTACTCCAAGTCAGAAGAAGAGCATGAGCAACATCTGAGAATCATCCTTGAAACCCTAAGAGAGCATCGGTTGTATGCCAAGTTCAGCAAATGTGAGTTTTGGCTGAAGGAAGTAGGATTCCTAGGATATATTGTGTTTGCCGGAGGAATAGCTATTGATCCCACCAAGATCAGAGATGTCGAAGCATGGGAAGCCCCAACCACTCAAACCCCAGTCCGTGCATTTCTCGGATTAGCGGGATACTACCGCAAGTTTGTCGAAGGATTTTCGAGCATAGCAAGACCCATGACCCAATTGTTGAAGAAGGACAAGAAGTTTGAATGGACTGACAAATGTGAAGCCAGTTTCCAAGAGCTCAAGAAGAGATTGATTTCAGCCCCAATATTGATCATGCCAGATATCAAGAAGCCGTTTGATGTGTATTATGATGCATCCAAGATTGGTCTCGGATGTGTATTGATGTAAGAAGGCAAAGTCATCGCGTATCTGTCTCGACAACTGAAGCAGCATGAGCAGAACTATCCGACCCATGATCTTGAATTAGCAGCCGTAGTTTTGGCATTGAAGACATGGCATCATTATCTTATGGGTAATCGCTGTGAGATTTACTCAGATCACAAAAGCTTGAAGTATATTTTCAATCAGAAGGAGCTGAATATGAGGCAAAGGAGATGTATAGAGTTAATCAAGGATTATGACCTTGGCATTCACTATCACCTCGGCAAAGCCAATGTGGTAGCGGATGCTCTTAGCAAATTACCGTGTAGGCTAAACACCATGATCAAGGAGAAGCAACCCAGTTTGTATGAGGAGTTGGAGCAGTTTAGGACTGAGCTATTAAGCAAAGGATTTTTAGCTAGCATTGAACTTCAACCCACATTGATTAGCCAAATCAAGGAAGCCCAGAAGGGAAATGAAAGTATCGACGGAATCAAACGTCGTATTGGTACAGGAAAGGTACCTGGATTCACAGAAGACGAAGAAGGAATTCTGTGGTACAAAGGCCATATCTGTGTACCAGCAGATTCAGAACTGAAGCAAGTCATCGCAAGAAGCTCATGATACTCTTTATTCTATCCACCTCAGAGGAACGAAGATGTATCAGGATTTGAAAGAGCAATTTTGGTGGCACAAGATGAAGAGAGAAATCGAAAGCTACATCGCCAAGTGTGATATCTGACAGAGAGTCAAAGCAGAACATCAGAGACTCACATGACTGTTGCAACCATTGTAGATTCCGGAATGGAAATGGGATTCTGTCGGAATGGACTTTATCACCGGTTAGCCTACTTCTAGTAGGGGAAATGACTTAATCTAGGTTATTATTGATAGACTGTCTAAGGTAGCTCATTTTATACCTGTCAAGACAACTTACCAAAGTTCGAAGCTAGAAGAGTTGTATATTGCTAGAATTGTTAGTCTGCATGGAACCCCCAAGACCATAGTATCAGATCGAGGAACCCAATTTACCTCGAGATTTTGGCAGAAAGTCCAAGAAGGATTAGGAACCAAGTTGAATTTCAGCACACCTTATCACCCACAAACCGATGGACAGACTGAAAGAGTCAACCAAATCTTAGAAGATATGTTGAGAGCTTGTGTGTTATAGTATGGATCAAAATGGGAAGATTGCCTGCCTTTCGCAGAATTCTCATACAACAACAGTCATCAAGCCAGTTTGCAAATGGCACCATTTGAGTTCCTATTCGGACGAAAGTGTTGTACCCCTTTGAATTGGTCTCAAGTAGGAGAGAGTCAGATCTTTGGACCCGACATTCTCCGAGAAGCCGAAGAGAAGGTTCACAAAGTCCGTGAGCACCTCAAGACCACCCAATTTAGACAGAAGAGTTATGCTGACAAGAGAAGGAGAGACCTGACTTTCAATGTCAGAGATTTCGTGTATCTCAAGGTTTCGCCATTGAAGGGAACCCAACATTTTAGTCTGAAAGGAAAGTTAGCCCCCAGATATATCGAACCCTTCAAGATTCCGAACCGCCGAGGAGAAGTATCGTATCAACTGGAACTGCCAGAAGAGATGTGAGCCATCCACAATGTGTTCCATATCTCGTTACTTCGCAAATGCCTAGAAGTGCCAGAGAAGACCGAAGTGTTCAAAAACATCGATCACCGAGTTGTTGATATAAACAAGGATCTGACGTATCGTGAAGTGCCCATCCATATCTTGGAGGAAGCTTACAGAACCACCAGGACCCACAGTATCAAATTTCTCAAGATTCAATGGAGCAACCATACTGAAGAAGAAGCCACTTGGGAGAGAGAAGATTACATTAGGACTGAGTTCCTAGATCTCTTTAGTTCCTAGTTTTCTTTCTTAAATCTCGGGACGAGATTTCGTTTAAGGGGAGAAGGTTTGTAACATCCCAAAACTTTAATCCAAGTGATCAAGATCAAATCTACCCAATTTAGGGTTAACAAAAAAGACTTTTCCATTTAAAAATCTTTAAGCATTCATATGTGTGTGCATTTAAAATAGGAGTTGTTTTGAATTGCCATGTTTGAGTGATCTATTGATTGTAAAATGATTCTAAGGTGAATTACACATCATCTAGATAATTCCCAAGCAAAATCCAAAGAAAAGGAAATCAAATGGAATTAATAAATGAAAATGGTCATTTGTGCCATTTTAATCCACTAGGTCACTTTGGGTGTTCCTAGAACTCAAAGTCCAACAGAAACAATTCTAACTGTTTGCACCCCTTTCTAGTACAAGTAATGATCTACCAAGGATCACTTTGAAATCATACAAAGACATTTGAACTCTAAATTTAAATGAACTTTGAAAATGGAATCAAGTGTAGGTGCATAGATCAAACCTTTTCAAAAACCTCTCAAATGAATTCCCCTTGACCTTTCCAAGCAGGCATAGAATCTGAAGCTTAAGTGGAGAACACTAAAAAAATTTGAATCCAAAATTCAAAACTTTTCTTCATGCGGCCATTCTTTCGAACACATGGCAGGCATTGAATCAACACTAGAGTAGCTTCACTGTTTCCACAGTGATCATCGACCAATTTGGTCTCCCACTTAATCCCCTGTCCCCCTAGCATCTACCCCAGCCGAGACCAGCTCCCCCATCACCGCTAGCAGCCGTAGCGCGCCACCCAAATATGGTCATCGCGGGCCAAACGCGGGCAACGCACCAGCGACCGCACAACACCAAACCAGCACCGCCACTAGCACCGCCTAACCCTACTGCACTCCCTGTCCACCCCATGATCACCGCCAGCCCTTGGACCACCCCAGAGCCGCGCCGCCCTTTCCTCTCTGCATGCAGCCAGAGCACGCCAGAGCGCGATCACCGCCAGCACGCCACAGACCACGCCTCGACACCAAATCGCGTGCGCCGTTCGCCTTGAACCCAGCAACCCGCCAGACATATCCGTGCACCGCCGCGCGACCCACAGTCGCTGGGAGCCGCGTCGAGCATCGCCTCTGTCTCCCAGAGCGCGGGAAGCTCCCGACCAATTGCTACCGCCCCTAGCCAAGTCATTGCACGGTAGCTCACCGCCAGCAGACCGCCCACCGTGCGCCTACCTCACCCATGCCGGTAGCCCCTGGTATCGCCGTCACCGACGAGCCGCGCCCATACCTCACTGCCTCACCGTCGAGCCTATATAAGGAGGACTCCCCAGCACCATTTCTTCATACCATCTCACTCCCCTCTCTCCACTGACCGTTTCCCCTCTCTCGCCGGAGCCGATCGAGCAGCACCTTGCCGGAATTCCACCGGAGGCAGCCGCTGCAGAGGAGGAGAAGTTGTAGTCGATTTCATCCACCTCAGCCCCTGCCGCGACTTCGCCTGAGCTCGCCGTCGTCCACCAGTTCGTTTACCCGCCTCGCCGCACTAGACCCCAGTAGACCCTCACCGACCGCTTAGGGTTCAGTCCTGCCGGCGACGAGTCCGTCGTCGATGATGACCGTCGACCGTTGATCCCTGTTCTAATCGTAGCGCCTAGATCGCCCCGTACCGCTTCGGGTTTTAAGTGCCGCTGACATGCGGGACCAGCCTATCAGTCGCCCTCTGCGCCGCTGAGTGTCACTGGGCTGGCCCAATTAATTTCCCGCACTGACCCAGTAATTCAAATTAGGAATTTTCTATTTTAGACTTAAATCAATTCCGTCCCTTAGTTTAAAAATCAATTCAGGGAGTTTTGTAAATCCAAACTAAGGGATTCCAATTTTGTTGGAAAGCTACTGAAAATCTCTATCCAAGCCCGTTGGATTTAAATCATTTAGAGTTAAAGATCTCTCCTAGTAAAAATAACAAGACAGAAGCATTTGCACATTCAAACATTTTTATAAAATCAACCATAGTAGATTTTGAGTTGATTCCAACTCTCAAAAATCACATTTAACCATACCTATCTGAATATGTAATAATATTAAGGTTTACATTTAGTGACTTTGGACTAGTACCAAAATAATGCTATATAGGCATTTCTAGTCACTTTAAATCATTAATGATTAAACTTGAACTTACTAAAATGTGATCCCACCCTTAAATCATATTCCCATATGTTAGAATATGTGGTGATGACATGTGTCCACATGATCCCATATTTTAATTAGAGAATATTAAATCTTAGTTATTTTCAATGAGTAGAAATTACTTTTCTCAAATAAAAGGAATAAAGCTAGTTAATTAAACCTTGTGATGCTTGTGATGATAATAGATCATCAAATGTGTGCCTTAGTATTAAGTAGACTAGTTAAGATTGTTTGGTGATTGTGTATCCCGTATGTATTTATAGACGATAGTACCAACCAAGCTTTCGAGGAGGAGGAGTTCTACCAAGAGGAGGAGGAAGAAAACTTCAACCACTGCACCAACCAAGGCAAGCTATTGTTAGCAAGCTAGAATTAAGCTAGATAACCTAAGAAAGATGCATTAGGCATGCTTTGGTTATACCCTTGACTTATACCTACTCCAAGTTTTTATTTACAAGCTTTACCTTCTTTACTTTACCAAAGTCCATTGCTTGTTTAAAGGTAGCATAAAAAGTATAAAACTTGACCTATCTAGTTAGACTTAGATGTCATTCTATGGCATGATATTGAGATTAGCATCCCACTTTACTGAACACACTTAACTTAGTAGTTTAGAGCTAAACCAAAACTTGATTCACTTTAGATGGGAATACTTGGTGAAAAATGACTTGTGAAAACATTGGAATGATGAGTCATTCTATTGAGATGTTTTGACATGTGTTGAGAAACATAAATGGTTTATGATGATGAAAATGTTGAGGCATGAGCCTTAGCCCTTTTACAAAACTTATGGTTGGGTTCGGATGCGATACCATTCCAATTTTACCATACAACCAGAATACCTAAATTGGGTAAGGCTTAGCCAGAAGTTTATATGCATTAGTATTAGGTCCCTCGTGGGAGAGGTTTGAGCTGAGGCTACCTCTCAATGTTGTCCACCTATGCAATGCCCAAGATGACAGATGGTCATGGTTGGGAGGCCATGATCATAGGTGCTTATACTAGGGTGTGTAAAGGAAAGGTTATGTTTGATTATCTGCATACTAAGTATGATGATTCAGGGTTATCCCTGACAAATATATCGAATCTTGTGGTGAAAGTGTACCACCTCTGCAGAGTGTCAAACTATTTGAATAGCCGCGTCCGCAGTTATGGACAGTTGGAGTGGCCATACTGTTCCGTTGTCAGATGTTTTCAAAACAACTTATGAAATGAATTGTGACATGACCTGACCACAACAGAGTTGTGACTATGACAATGAAGTTCCCACTTAGGTGATTTCAAACTTTATTTTATCTTTCTTTGTTTCCGAACTCATCTTAGGTTTCAAACTTAACTTTACAAATGAACTTAGAGTTAGCATTCCTACTAGAACTATCTTACTTGTTAGTGGTAGTTTGAGAGTACTTAAAGAGTACTCATGGCTTTTGTCCCTGGCTATTCCCGTGGCCAGACTATGAAGGAGACTACCAAGATGAAGGACACCTGGATGACTATGATAACTAGGACTATCTTCCATCGTCAGCATTGCTTGTGACCCTGAAGATGGACCCCATCGCTACACTTATTAATTATTCCGCTGCTTGTTGTATTAAGACTGGATCATGAGATCCTTTTTTCGTGTAACACCTTATTATGGTTTGTAATGGATGATGTACTATGATATCCAATCTGTTATGTCTCGCAAAAATGGTAATCCTGGGACTGCGATGTATGGCATAACAGGCATCTGGGATTAAAAATCCGGGTGTTGACAGTGGTAGTGATAGTAGAAACACTAATGTTTCTAGCAATTTGATCTTCTCTTTCCCACTTAGCATGCAATTCAGCTAATAGTTTAACATTTTCATCAATTCTAACTTGTATGGCATTAGTAGCAGCAAAGGGATTATCAATAGTTTTAGGTTTAGCGGCCATTTTATTGAAAGAAGATTGTGCTTCAGCTAATGATGCTATATTTCTTTCAGCATTAGAGAGTTTTTCCTCAATAGTTTTATTGAAAGCAGTTTGTTTACTAATAAAATCTTTAAGCATAACTTCAAGTTTAGAGGGAGCACTCCTATTATTGTTGTAGGAATTTCCATAAGCATTACCATTGTCGGGAGGATATGGCATATAGTTATTATTACCAAAATTATTCCTGTAGGTATTGTTGCTAAAATTATTATTTCTTATAAAGTTCACATCAACTTGCTCTTCTTGAGCAACCAAAGAAGCTAAGGGAACATTATTTGGATCAATATGAGCTTTCCCATTAACAAGCATAGACATAACAACATCAATTTTATCACTCAAGGAAGAGGTCTCTTTAATAGAATTTACCTTCTTACCTTATGGAGCTCTCTTAGTATGCCATTCAGAATAGTTAACCATCATATTATCTAGAAACTTCGTTGCAGCACCCAAAGTAATGGTCATAAAGGTACCTCCAGGAGCAGAATCCAGTAGATTTCTTGAAGAATAGTTCAATCCTGCATAAAAGGTTTGGATAATCATTCAAGCAGTCAGTCCATGAGTGGGACAATTCTTTACCAAAGATTTCATTCTATCCCAAGGACTGAGCAACATGTTCATTATCAAATTGTTTAAACTTCATTATTTCACTTCTCATAGATATAATCTTAGCAGGAGGATAGTATTTTCCAATGAAAGCATCTTTGCATTTAGTCCAAGAATCAATACTATTCCTAGTGAAGGAATTCAACCATTCTTTAGCTTTTCCTCTCAAAGAGAAAGGACACAATTTAAGCTTAATAATATCTCCATCTATATCCCTTTGCTTTTGCATCTCACAAAGTTCAACAAAGTTATTTAGATGAGCAGCAGCATCTTCATTACCAACACCAGAAAATTGTTCTCTCATAACAAGATTGAGTAAAGCAGGTTTTATTTCATAGAAAGTAGCTTCAGGAACATGTGGAGCAATGAGTGTGCACATGAAATCATTGTTGTTGGTGCTAGTGAAGTCACACAACTTAGTGTTTTCAAGAGTAGTCATTTTTTGTGTATTTAATAAAGAAAGCAAACTAGTAAAAATAATGTTTTGTGTTTTTGAAAAATAAACAAGCAAACAGAGCAAGAATAAACTAAGCAAAACAAAAACAACAAAGTAAAGAGATTGGTTATGAGGGACTCACCTTATGAAGGTGTCCTTGACTCCTCGGCAATGGTGCCATAAAATAGCTTGATGGCCCAAAATATATCGAGCTTGTTGGGGAACCCCAAGAGGAAGGTATGATGAGCATAGCAGCAAGTTTTCCCTTAGTTATGAATCCAAGGTTATCGAACCAATAGGAGCAAGGAAACACCTCCAAGGTGTTGTTACCAACTTGGAATCCTGCACAACACAACCACAGAACTTTTCCCGCAGCTTACAGTGAGGTTGTCAATCTCACTGGTTTTGCTGAAAACAAGGGATTAAACGTATTGTGTGGAAGAAAGTAAAAGCTTGCAGAAAGTAAACAGAAAACAATAAATAGTTGTAGATTGATTGTAAAAGAAAGGACCGGGGTCCATAGTTCACTAGTACCGATTCTCCTTAAGATAGATGACATGTTGGGTGAACAAATTACAGCGGCGCAATTGACAAACATCGAGAAAGCATACATGCATAGACTAATCATCTTGACTCCTTTGAGATTCGATTGGGCATTACAACATTACACATAGACCGTAATCCAACTGCATCTATGACTAATAATCCACCTTCAGGTTATCATCCGAACCCCCTCTAGTATTAAGTTGCAAGCAACAGATAATTGCATTACGCATTGTGTGTAAAGTAAACAATATGATTGATCTATGAACAAAGGATTTTCTCCCTAGTAGCAACAACACATCTAGTACCTTAGAGATTTTTGTCACTTCCTCAGATTACTAGAGGCATGAA
Organism: Avena eriantha; assembly: GCA_910589775.1. Lineage (NCBI taxonomy): Eukaryota > Viridiplantae > Streptophyta > Magnoliopsida > Poales > Poaceae > Avena > Avena eriantha. The sequence continues at coordinate 553,077,207 of OU342743.1, forward strand.
CACACTATCGAGCATAAATACTAACTCTTGGAGTTGCTAGCATCTACATGGCCAAGATAGCTACTAACAACGGAAAGCATGCAAGATCACAAATAACAAAGACATGACAGAATCAATAATCAATCTGAAATAGCATCTCAATATCCATCGGATCCCCACAAACACAACATGTAGGATTACAAATAGATGATCTTGATCATGGACGAAGCTCACAAGATCTAAACATGATAGCACAAAGGAGAAGAACAAGCCATCTAGCTACTACATGGACCCATAGTCCAAGGATGAACTACTAACGTATCACACCAAAGGCTTGCATGGTTATGAAGAAGGCCTCCAGGGCGAATTCTCTCCTCCGGCAGGGTGCCAGGAAGAGCTTCAGATCCCTCCCGATCTAGGGATGGAGATGACAGAGGCTACAGACTCTTTCGTGGAATTTTGATCAGGTACTTAGGGTTTATGTATTGGAGGCATCTTATAGGCAAAAGCGGAGGCTGATGGGGTGCCCTAGGTGGCCGCACCACCCCGTGGCGCGGGCCAGGCCTGGCCGCGCGGCCAGGTGGTGTGGCTGACCCCTGGACCCTCTCTGTCTCATATTCTGGCTCCGTGTCCCCCTCGGTGAAAAACTGACTTTGGATTTTGTCCCGTCCAATTCTGAGAATATTCATTTTCTAACTTTCCTAGAACCAAAAACAGCAGAAAATAGGCAGCTGACACTATGGCATCTTGTTAATAGGTTAGTCCAAGAAATATTATAAAAAGTACTCCAAAGTGTGTACAAAACATAAGAGAGTAGATAAAAACCAAGCATGGAACATCAAAAATTATGGATACGTTAGCAACGTATCAGTTCCCCGTAGTGGAGATGTGGTGCCGCCGCCGTCGCCGTGTGACTCCAGCCGCCTCTGGCCTCTCCGGTCGCTGCCATGATGCAAGACGGGATAGTTGTTGACACTCCGTCGGCTGGTCTCGCTCGATTGTTGCTAGGTCTCTCTCCTGACCATGCCCCCTCCACCCTGAAACCTAGGGTTTAGTGGTTTCCCACGATTTGGTGCTCTGCCGTCCCTGTGGTGCTTCTCCAGTGCTCTGGTGGCTACGTGGTGCCGTTAGTGTTGTTCGTGTTGCTATGGCCGCCGTGCTTGTAGCCTGGCACAGGTTGTAGTTCCTCTGGTGCTCCCCATGCCGTCGTGTGCACGCTCGTTGGCCGTTCTGCTTCCTCTACTAACCACAACAAGGACCACGGGTGAGTTCTTCCCTTTTCCCCGCCAGTTCTCTGTCTTGCCTCACTGACCTTTGTGTGCTACGTATGAACCATAATGAGTGTTGCCCACTGTACTAGGGTTCATCCCTCTGTGCTATGGTTCATCCCTTGGTACTAGGCTTATTTGAGGTGATTACCTACTGACTCTAGTTGTGTAGAGTGCACTGTTATGCTGTGAGCTTGGTGTTGACAGTGGTTGCTGTCAGTAGGTTGTTAACTAAATCTTTAATTATTGCCCTGTATTGGATTGATGATACTATGGTTATGAGCTAAATTGGGATTAGCTCACTAGTCCTGATTGATATGTATCAATTGGGCTGTGATTGAGTTGCTTCAGTATTGAAGCAGTATTGCTGGCTATCTATTCTAGTTATTCCGATGAATTGATTAAGATAAATTCCAGTGGTTTACTCTAGAGCTTGCTTCTGGTGGTGTAACATCCCAAATTTCGCAATTTCAGATGTTACTAGAAGCATGCATCATATCATTGCATCATGGCATCACTTACTGCGTCAGGGTTTTCCAAAAAACCCCATAGTCATATAAAGACTAAAAGGTTAAAACAAAATCAACCCTCCTAAAACCTTTGCAAAAGTGTTATTTTATAGTCCTATTCTAACCCTCTCCTTTTTACAAAATTTTAGAGACCAATTTTGTCTAATTCGGAGTCCGTTTGCAAAAGTTATTAAACAAAGAGCAAATCAGAAAATAATAAAAGAATAAAAAACGAAACCTAACCTAACCGGGCCGGCCGAGCCAGCCCGGGGCCTATCTACCGCGTGCGCTAGCGACCGAGCGGCGCGCAGCGCAACCGACGCCAGGCCAGCCCAGCAGCCGGCCCAAAGCCGCGCCAGCGTCCGCCAGCCCGCGACCCCGCTACCGCTGACGCCCCGGCCCCATGCCGTCAGCCGCCACCTTCGAGTCCGGCTCGGCCACGCCGCCGCCTCAGCGCTAACCGCCTCCGGCGAATCCGGGACGGATTCTGCGACCCCCGCGCCAAGTTTTCCGCCTTTAAATAGCCCTCGGCACGCCTCCCAAAACCCTAGCCTTTTCTCCGCCGCCACCGCCACCGAGCGCCGCCGATTCCTCGCCGGAACCCCGCCACCGTTCGCCGTCGCCTCGGAGAAGGAGGGCTGACGCCGCCCTCGGGGACGGGACGGCGAGGAGGAGCCGCGCGTCGTCCGCTACTCCGTCTCGCCGGAGGAGCGCCGCTGCCCACCGCCGACCATCGCCAGAGCCCCGCTGCCGTCCGCCGCCTCCAGTAGCCGCCGCCACGGTAAGCCGCCGCCCCCCCCCCTCTCCGACCGTCAGATCGGGATCCAACAGATCCGATCGGTCAACGCCCCGGCCAACCGCGTCGCGCCACGTGGCAGCCGCCGCGTCGTCGCTGCATCAGCGCCGCGTCGACGTCACGCGCGCCCGGTGGACCAATCACGAGCCGCCACGTGTCGCCGTCTCATTGGTCGCCCTTTTGTTTTTCTTTTAAATAGATTGAAATTGCTCCAAACTTGTAAAATCCATAGTAATTCGAGTTTTAGTCAAAAAATTGCGTATAATATACCGTTGGATTCATATTTTCGAGTAGAACACAGATCTACAATAATATTGCTGTTTTACCACAGCAATCTTGCAGTTGGACTTAAAGATTAGATTAGAGTATTTTAATTCCAGAAAATTATCCGTAGCTCCGTTTTAGTTGATTCTTGTTGCGTTGGCTTTGTATCGCCGAGACCTTCTGTAGAAATTTGTCATATCATGCTTAGGGTGTTCAGATCTGTCACGAGGTAGATTAGAGTTGTAGATCTAGTTTTGAGCTTGGTTAATTAGGGTTTAACCCAAAATACCAAAAATCTGTGGGGAATCGATTCTAATGACATCCCCAACCCAACAACACCCCTGGATAAAACCCTTGGTCGGAATCGAATCCATCCTTGCATATTACCATGCTGCATGCATGCATATTTGACTTCGTGACTTGTTTTGTGCAAATCGTGATTGAATCCTTGTTTGTTCCGTTAGACTGCTCGGAGTGCGCTAAGGAGTATTGTTGTGTAGATTGCTGCTCGGATCAAGGCAAGTTACACCACTTGTTCATGTTTAAGTCCTAGTTTTAACTATGCATGTTTCACTCTTCAAATTCTGTAGTATGCATGCGTAGGTTTTTGGTAGAATTTCTTAGTACTATTTTGCAAGTACGGTTTTGTAGTATGCCATGAGTAGCTCTATGCTTAGGATTTTCCATCCCAACAGGTTATCCTGTTCTTCTAAGTTATGCTTGCTATGCTATATACTTATATATATCAAATACCGTTGGGAGGGTTCAAAAGACTCAAGAATTTTCTAAGTATGATAGCTCTCTCGAGCGAACTTTTCTTCTCCAAAACCCCTTCAAAATTAAACTAAGTTTTCTTCTGGGCGGAATGGTTGTCGGGACAACGAGTGAGATTTTGGTGGAGGAAGGCCGCCCAGGAATCAAAGAAGTCTGCCATGTTTCAGAATTCAAAAGCTTCCCGTGCAACCACAATACATATGGGCTCTGTCTTGGCTTAGTACTTAGTGGGAAACCTCACCGGGGTACCAACATTTGGAGGTTCTTGGCACGGTTGGATCCAGCTGGTAGAGGGGCTACTAAGTGAAGGTTTCGCCATGGTCTTGTCTGTAAAAGGACTTGATCGTGGATTGTGGGGAAAGTGCACAACCTGTCGAGAGTATTGCAATCTGATCGATCAGCCGTGTTCACGGAAACAGAACAACTTTGAGCATCTGAAGGGTGGAGCCTCTAGAAGATCTTCCTCTCTCTTTTCCAAACTTAACGTTTTATAAACCCCAGGGCGTGAGTAATATCGCCATTGGGTGGGATTTTGGGAACTTGGTGCGTAATATCCAAGTGCTAGGTTGAATTGGGCACCTGGTGAGTAATATCCACGTGTTCCATTCGACCCTATACTATTTATCAAAGTTTACAAAGTAGGGAAAAACTTTCTTCCTCTTTTCTTATTACATTGATAAAATTGGCTTTACGCAAATGAATCCCAGAGCCTACTCTTAGCCTTGCATGTAGAGTTAGTCTTACTCTTTCCTTGGTGTAATTTGCCAATACATTCAAAGTATTGACCCAACTTGTTTGCTGCACGTCTTATGTGCAGAATCCGAAGATTGAAAGGTGCGTAGGGATTGCGGGTCTTCACGCAGCTAGCCTGAGGCGTTGTTGGACTCAAGTTCTACTTAGTTTCCGCTGTTTATTTGAGCTAGCTATAAGCTATGCAAGTTGTAATAATTATACTCTGGATTAATCATGTAATAATGACTTGTGTTTTACATGATATTCATCGACTGTGAAGTGCTAGCTATTGATCCAGGGACTAGCATGTTAATCACAGGGACTTAGGATCCTTAACGATCCGAGGTCGCAACAGATGGTATCAGAGCACAAAGTTGCCTATAGGATGTGACCCCCTAGGACTGGAAACCACCTTTACCATATGTGTTTTTGCTTTCTATATTCCTTGCACTCTTCTAGTATTTCTCTTCCTTATCACTTTGTGTCTAATGTTCTCTCCCCTAATCTAAAGATGACAGCCTTCTACTACGCCGCCGCCGAAGACATCAAGTGCCTGCGCTTCGGAGAGTGCCTTCTGGACATCATCAAGACACTGCAGTTACCCATGCCATCAATCAAGGGAAGCGAGTTGAGGAAGATGCACAAGGAAGGATGCTGGGCAATTGAAGTCATCCAACCGGGGCGCAGTCAGATAGAACCCAAGACAGAAGCCATTGTACTCAACGTCACCAGCGACTCCAAGGAGAAGGGACTTTGCATCTGTTTGCAGGAGCTCATTGGACGCCTTTGCGGACGTCACCATGAAGAGGTTGAAGGCCACTACATCAAACTCTTTGGACGACGTGATGAGAAGGGAGTTCCAATCGAGTTAACCCCGGAAGAAAGGAAGACATGCAAGCGTCGAAGAATCCAATATCAAGACTTGGAGTTCCACATCAATGACCTTCAGAAGGGGAGCTGCCTTGAGATCGTGAGGAATGACGAGCTTTGTGCCCTAGTCAAGGAGAAGGACTAGAAGATCGAAGAGCTGGAAGAGAAGATCAAGTCCCTAGGAGGTGAGCTCACCGCCCAAGACAAGAGGTTCGCAAATCAAGAGAAAAGGGTGCAAGATAAGAACAAGAAGATTAGGGAGCAAAGTCTAGTGCTAGCAGAGAACGAGCTAGAGTTCAAGAACCTTGCCACCATGTTGAAGGACCTACGAGCAGCCAAGAGGAGCTTGGACGAGAAGATCATGCCCGTGACTATGGGGTCAAGTTTGATCAAGAAGCTACAGAAGGAGAAGAAGGAACTCCGAGCGAAGCTGGAAGCTGCTACCCAGGAGCTGCAAGAGGTGAAGGAACTTCAAGGAAGGCTCGAAGCTACAACACCAGAGCCACAGGAGATGAAGGAACTTCAAGAGAAGCTCGAAGCCACGACGAGGGACATGGAGCTATACAAATCACTACTGGAAAAGGAAGGCTTCATCATTGAGGATGAGGTAGTGGATGATGAGTAGAGTAGTTGGACCACCTTTAGTTCTATAGTCGAACGTTATTCGCGATTGTAATGAGTACCAAAAATCTTATATTGGTTAAACTTGGTTGAGTGTGTGGATTTTTGTGCTATGTGTGCCTTGCTTTTCCCATGTGCTTTTCTTGTTTTCATAAGGGTAGGAGTTTATTCCTTAGGCTTTCTATCTTTTCTTAACTTGCCTCTCAAACCCTCCAGATGGCAAGACGTGGAAACAACAATAACAACATGCCCCCAGAGATAGCACAACTTTTGAACTCCCAGAATCAGCTGATCCAACTCCTCACTCAAAACATGCAAAACAACAACAACAACCCGCCACCTCCACCGCCTCCACCGCCCCAACAGGATCGCTTGACTCGGTTCTTGAGGTTGAACCCTCCAACTTTCTCAAGTAGTTCTGAGTCAATTGTGGCAGATGACTGGCTCCGCACCATCAACAAAAAGTTAGACACCATCCAAGTTGTTGGAGCTGATAGAGTGCGCTTTGCCGTGCACCAACTTGAGGGACCAGCCGCTGAATGGTGGGATAACTACCAGGTCACCCACCCCGATATTGAAGCTATCATCTGGAACCAGTTTGAAGCAGCCTTCCGTACTCATCACGCAGCCACGGGAGTCATGTCACTTAAGAGACGTGAGTTCCGCGACTTGAAACAACTACACCGCTCTGTCTCCGAGTATGGGGACCTTTTCAACAAGCTGGCACGTTATGCACCTAATGATGTACCCACTGATGCTAAGAGACAGGAGGAGTTCTTGAGGGGACTTAATGATGAAATATCTATTCAGCTTGTGGCTCTGAAGTTTGATAACTATCAGGAACTTCTGGACAGGGCAGTTGTAGTTGAAGCAAAGCAAAGGAGTATAGAGAACTGGAAGAGAAAGTCCACCTCACACAAGCACAACTCTGCCCCCTATTAGAAGCAACGCACTTCGTCACCACCACCCCACAACCACAATGGTCATCGTCATGGAGGACATAACCACAATGGCCATTAGCACCACAATGGAAATGGCAATGGGAAGGATCTGAGTGAAGTGACATGCTTCAAGTGTAACAAGACATGGCACTATGCGACTACTTGTCCCGAAAAGGCGAAGAATGGGAATGGTAATGGAAACGGCAACAGACACAACCATAGCAATGGTAATGGAAATGGGAAGAAGCCGAACCCGTTCGTCAAAGCCACGGTGAATCATGTCTCCGTAGAGGCTGCTCGTGAGGCACCTGACTCCGTGATTGGTAAGTTCAAGCTTAACTCCACACCTGCAGTTGTTCTTTTGATACTGGTGCATCGCATTCATTCATATCAAGGGTATTTGTGGATAGAGGCAAAATACCTACGGAGACTATTAGTACTCCCCTAAGGGTAAGTTCTCCTGGAGGAGAAATAGTGGCAAACTCTGGATGTCGTGGGTTAGAACTAAGAATTGGGGCGCACACCTTTCCCACCAGCCTAGTCGTTCTGGAATCACAAGGCTTAGATATAATTTTGGGCATGAATTGGATGACTGAATATGGGGAAGTCATAGATTGTGCCAAAAGGACTATCACACTCACGACTCCGGAAAAGAAAAGGATCCGCTTTAAGTCAGCCTTCGCACTCAAAGGAAGTATGGTGAACTCTCTTAAGGGGGTTAGCTTGGAGGATGTGCCAATTGTGAAGGAGTATCCAGATGTGTTTCCGGAACAATTGCCAGGGATGCCTCTCGACCGAGACATCGAGTTTCTCATTGACTTGATGCCTGGTACTGGACCAATAGCAAAGAGACCGTACAAGATGGATGTGGATGAGTTGAAGGAACTTAAGAAACATCTTAGAGAGCAATTGGACAAAGGCTTCATTCAACCAAGTGCGTCATCTTGGGGAGCACCTGTCTTATTCGTGGAGAAGAAGGATAAGACCAAGAGGCTGGTTGTGGACTACCAGTTGTTGAATGAAGTGACAATCAAGAACAAGTACCCTCTACCCAATATTAATGACCTGTTTGACCAATTAAAGGGAGCTAGTGTGTTCTCTAAGATTGATCTCCGATCAGGATATTTCCAGCTAAAGATCCGGGAACAGGATGTACCCAAGACAGCTTTCACCACAAGATATGGATTGTATGAGTACACTGTGATGTCGTTTGGCTTAACCAATGCCCCAGCATACTTCATGACTATGATGAACAAGGTGTTCATGGAGTACTTGGATAAGTTTATTGTAGTATTCATTGATGACATACTCATATACTCCAAGGACGAGAAGGAACATGAGAGGCACCTGCGCCTAATCATGGAAAAGTTAAGGGAACACAAGTTGTATGCTAAATTTAGCAAATGTGAGTTCTGGTTGAAAGAAGTGGGATTCCTTGGGCATATAGTATAAGCTAAAGGAGTTGTCGTGGACCCAAGTAAGGTAGCCTCCGTAACAGAATGGGAGTCTCCTAACAATGTGGGTGATATTAGGAGTTTCCTGGGCCTTGCGGGATATTACCGAAGGTTCATTGAAAACTTTTCTAAGATAGCAAAGCCTATGACATAATTACTGAAGAAAGAGAAGAGGTATCAATGGACAGAGGCCTGTGAAGCAAGTTTTCAGGAATTAAAGAAGCGTCTAGTAACAGCACCAGTTTTGTGTCTCCCTGATATCCAAAAGGATTTCCAAGTCTATTGTGATGCTTCTCGACAAGGACTTGGTAGCGTACTGATGCAAGATGGAAAAGTAGTGTCTTAAGCCTCTCGGCAACTTAAGAACCATGAGAATAACTACCCCACGCACGATTTGGAACTAGCATCAGTTGTGCATGCGCTCAAGGTATGGAGACATTACCTAATGGGCAAACATTGTGAAGTGTTCACGGATCACAAGAGTCTCAAGTATATCTTCACTCAAAAGGAATTAAATATGAGGCAAAGGAGATGGCTTGAGCTCATCAAGGATTATGACCTAGACCTGCAATACCATCCTGGAAAGGACAACGTTGTGGCTGACGCCTTAAGCCGGAAAGTCTATGTAAATGGACTTACCGTGGGAGAACTTCCAAATGATTTGTGTGAATAATTCAAGGATCTCGGGTTGGAAATAGTTCTGGAGGGATACTTAGCAACTGTGGAGATAGTGCCAACGCTTCAGGACCAAATCAAAGAGGCCTAGAAGGGGGACAAAGAGTTGGAAGAAATAAGAGCTAATATAAGCAAGGGTAAAGCAAAAGGGTTTCACACGGATGAACAAGGAACACTTTGGTATGAGAAGCGTTTGTGCGTTCCCGATGATCCCAATATCAGGAAGTTAATCCTTCAGGAAGCTCACGATTCGCCTTACTCAATTCATCCCGGTAATACAAAGATGTACATGGATGTAAAAGATAGATTCTGGTGGAACAACATGAAAAGAGAAATTGCTGAATATATCTCCTTGAGTGACGTGTGCAATAGAGTCAAGGCCGAACATCAAAAACCCGCAGGACTGCTGCAGCCATTACCTGTGCCCGATTGGAAGTGGGACAAGGTAGGCATGGATTTTATCACGGGACTACCCCGGACTCGATCTGGGTATGACTCCATCTGGGTAGTGGTCGACCACTTCACAAAGGTGGCCCACTTTATTCCCATAAAGACCACCTATACGAGTGCTAAACTTGCCAAGATTTATATGTCATGGATCGTAAGTCTTCACGGAGTACCCAAGGGGATTGTCTCTGATAGAGGTACCCAATTCACCTCTAAGTTTTGGCAACAGCTACACGAGTCTCTAGGGACACGACTGGAGTTCAGTACTGCCTTCCACCCACAAACCGATGGACAAACAGAAAGAGTTAATCAGATCTTGGAGGACATGTTAAGAGCCTGTGCGCTAGACTATGGGTCTAGTTGGGATGATAACTTGCCATATGCGGAATTCTCATACAATAACAGCTACCAAACTAGCATCAAGATGGCTCCATTTGAAGTTCTATATGGCAGAAAGTGTAGGACTCCACTGCTATGGAGTGGAGTAGGAGAACGTAGTTTGTTTGGACCTGAAGTGATCAAGGATGCGGAAGAAAAAGTGAGACAGATCCAAGACAGGTTAAAAATAGCGCAATCCAGACAAAAGAGTTACGCTGACTCCAAGCGCAGGGATGTGACCTATGAAGTGGGAGACCGTGCATATCTCCGAGTTTCACCGCTACGAGGAGTTAAGAGATTCGGGATCAAGGGTAAGTTGGCACCCCGATTCATAGGGCCCTACAAAATCTTGGGTCGAAGAGGGGAAGTTGCCTATCAGTTGGAATTACCCGAAATGTTAACAGTTCACGATGTTTTGCATGTATCGCAACTAAAGAAGTGTCACCCGGAAATGGCTGAAACCCCACTAAAGGATACAGTTCCGTTGGAAGAAGTTCAATTGGAAAACGATCTCACCTATGAGGAAAAACCCACCAGAATTTTGGAAACAGCCGAGAGAATTACTCATACCAAGACTATCAGATTTTGCAAAGTTCAATGGAATCACCATTCCGAGGAAGAAGCCACGTGGGAACATGAAGAAGACCTGAAGAAAGAACACCCACACCTATTTGCTAACCAACCTGAATCTCGGGGACGAGATTCTTCTTAAGGCGGTAGGTTTGTAACATCCTAAATTTCGCCATTTCAGATGTTACTAGAAGCATGCATCATATCATTGCATCATGGCATCACTTACTGCGTCAGGGTTTTCCCAAAAACCCCATAGTCATATAAAGACTAAAAGGTTAAAACAAAATCAACCCTCCTAAAACCTTTGCAAAAGTGTTATTTTATAGTCCTATTCGAACCCTCTCCTTTTTACAAAATTTTAGAGACCAATTTCGTCTAATTCGGAGTCTGTTTGCAAAAGTTATTAAACAAAGAGCAAATCAGAAAATAATAAAAGAAAAAAAACGAAACCTAACCTAACCGGGCCGGCCGAGCCAGCCCGGGGCCTATCTACCGCGCGCGCCAGCGACCGAGCGGCGCGCAGCGCAACCGATGCCAGGCCAGCCCAGCAGCCGGCCCAAAGCCGCGCCAGCGTCCGCCAGCCCGTGACCCTGCCACTGACGCCCTGGCCCCACGTCGTCAGCCGCCACCTCCGAGTCCGGCTCGGCCACGACGCCGCCGCCGCCGCCTCAGCGCTAACCGCCTCCCGCGAATCCTGGACGGATTCCGCGACCCCCGTGCCATGTTTTCCGCCTTTAAATAGCCCTTGGCACGCCTCCCAAAACCGTAGCCTTTTCTCCGCCGCCACCACCACCGAGCGCCACCAATTCCTCGCCGGAACCCGGCCGCCGTTCGCTGGAGCCCCGCCACCGTTCGCCGTCGCCTCGGAGAAGGAGGGCCGACGCCGCCCTCGGGGACGGGACCGCGAGGAGGAGCCGCGCGTCGTCCGCTACTCCGTCTCGCTGGAGGAGCGCCGCCGACCATCGCCAGAGCCCCACTGCCGTCCGCCGCCTCCAGTAGCCGTCGCCACGGTAAGCCGCCGCCCCCCTCTCCGACCGTCAGATCGGGATCCAACGGATCCGATCGGTCAACGCCCCGGCCAACCGCGTCGCGCCACGTGGCAGTCGTCGCCGCGTCAGCGCCGGAGCCCCGCCGCCGTTCGCCGTCGCCTCGGAGAAGGAGGGCTGACGCCGCCCTCGGGGACGGGACCGCGAGGAGGAGCCGCGCATCGTCCGCTACTCCGTCTCGCCGGAGGAGCGCCGCCGCCCACCGCCGACCATCGCCAGAGCCCCGCTGCCGTCCGCCGCCTCCAGTAGCCGCCGCCACGGTAAGCCGCCGCCCCCCCCCTCTCCGACCGTCCGATCGGGATCCAACGGATCCGATCGGTCAACGCCCCGGCCAACCGCGTCGCGCCACGTGGCAGCCGCCGCGTCGTCGCCGCGTCAACGTCACGCGCGCCCGGCGGACCAATCACGAGCCGCCACGTGTCGCCGTCTCACTGGTCGCCCTTTTGTTTTTCTTTTAAATAGATTGAAATTGCTCCAAATTTGTAAAATCCATAGTAATTCGAGTTTTAGTCAAAAAATTGCGTATAATATACCGTTGGATTCATATTTTCGAGTAGAACACAGATCTACAATAATATTGCTGTTTTACCACAGAAATCTTGCAGTAGGACTTAAGGATTAGATTAGAGTATTTTAATTCCAGAAAATTATCCGTAGCTCCGTTTTAGTTGATTCTTGTTGCGTTGGCTTTGTATCGCCGAGACCTTCTGTAGAAATTTGTCATATCATGCTTAGGGTGTTCAGATCTGTCACGAGGTAGATTAGAGTTGTAGATCTAGTTTTGAGCTTGGTTAATTAGGGTTTAACCCAAAATACCAAAAATCTGTGGGGAATCGATTCTAATGACATCCCCAACCCAACAACACCCCTGGATAAAACCCTTGGTCGGAATCGAATCCATCCTTGCATATTACCATGCTGCATGCATGCATATTTGACTTCGTGACTTGTTTTGTGCAAATCGTGATTGAATCCTTGTTTGTTCCGTTAGACTGCTCGGAGTGCGCTGAGGAGTATTGTTGTGTAGATTGCTGCTCGGATCAAGGCAAGTTACACCACTTGTTCATGTTTAAGTCCTAGTTTTAACTATGCATGTTTCACTCTTCAAATTCTGTAGTATGCATGCGTAGGTTTTTGGTAGAATTTCTTAGTACTATTTTGCAAGTACGGTTTTGTAGTATGCCATGAGTAGCTCTATGCTTAGGATTTTCCATCCCAACAGGTTATCCTGTTCTTCTAAGTTATGCTTGCTATGCTATATACTTATATATATCAAATACCGTTGGGAGGGTTCGAAAGACTCAAGAATTTTCTAAGTATGATAGCTCTCTCGAGCGAACTTTTCTTCTCCAAAACCCCTTCAAAATTAAACTAAGTTTTCTTCTGGGCGGAATGGTTGTCGGGACAACGAGTGAGATTTTGGTGGAGGAAGGCCGCCCAGGAATCAAAGAAGTCTGCCATGTTTCAGAATTCAAAAGCTTCCCGTGCAACCACAATACATATGGGCTCTGTCTTGGCTTAGTACTTAGTGGGAAACCTCACCGGGGTACCAACATTTGGAGGTTCTTGGCACGGTTGGATCCAGCTGGTAGAGGGGCTACTAAGTGAAGGTTTCGCCATGGTCTTGTCTGTAAAAGGACTTGATCGTGGATTGTGGGGAAAGTGCACAACCTCTCGAGAGTATTGCAATCTGATCGATCAGCCGTGTTCACGGAAACAGAACAACTTTGAGCATCTGAAGGGTGGAGCCTCTAGAAGATCTTCCTCTCTCTTTTCCAAACTTAACGTTTTATAAACCCCAGGGCGTGAGTAATATCGCCATTGGGTGGGATTTTGGGAACTTGGTGCGTAATATCCAAGTGCTAGGTTGAATTGGGCACCTGGTGAGTAATATCCACGTGTTCCATTCGACCCTGTACTATTTATCAAAGTTTACAAAGTAGGGAAAAACTTTCTTCCTCTTTTCTTATTACATTGATAAAATTGGCTTTACGCAAATGAATCCCAGAGCCTACTCTTAGCCTTGCATGTAGAGTTAGTCTTACTCTTTCCTTGGTGTAATTTGCCAATACATTCAAAGTATTGACCCAACTTGTTTGCTGCACGTCTTATGTGCAGAATCCGAAGATTGAAAGGTGCGTAGGGATCGCGGGTCTTCACGCAGCTAGCCTGAGGCGTTGTTGGACTCAAGTTCTACTTAGTTTCCGCTGTTTATTTGAGCTAGCTATAAGCTATGCAAGTTGTAATAATTATACTCTGGATTATTCGTGTAATAATGACTTGTGTTTTACATGATATTCATCGACTGTGAAGTGCTAGCTATTGATACAGGGACTAGCATGTTAATCACAGGGACTTAGGATCCTTAACGATCCGAGGTCGCAACAGGTGGTATACTAATACTATGAATTACTTGTGTCCCAAGTATTGTCCATATGACAATGTAATTCTATATATGTACTTGATTCTTAGGGACAATGCCTAATAAAATGATATGAATTGGTTTCTTTAATTGTTTGCTGGCTTCTTTGACAAGAGATGATGATCACTGGTTCATGTGCATAACTAATGATCCACTAGTTTCTTTACGGGTGGATTATAGAATGATGGTTGATATGATTTGGTAGAAAATAATTGGAATTGGATATCTAATCCAATTGTTCTCTGGTAATTTTTGATAATAGAATGTACACTAGTAGAAAGAGGGCCTTTGGTCCAGCGCCCAAATTCTATTGGTCTGGTTCGTTTCCGTAATCGGGACCAATGTCAGGCACCGGTCCCGGTTCATGCCGCCAGGGCATTGGTCCCGGTTCATCTGTAAGCATTGGTCCCAGTTTATGGCACGAATCGGGACCAATGACCCCGCGATGCACACATGGCTCTCTACGAGGCATTGGTCCCGGTTCATGCCAACAACCGGGACCAAAAACCTCGCGATGGTCAGCAGTCTAGGAATTAATGTAAATTAATTCGGCGTAGAAATTAATTCGAGGCAGAAATTAATTCGAGGTAGAAATTGAATTGATCACTATTTTTGAACAAATCTTTCACGAATTAATCGAGACAAAGGTCTAAATTAAGACATTTTATTATTCGATCACAAATTTTTCCATACAAATAAAGATGCGACTTTATAAATTTCTAGTCGACAACACTTCCGCTGCCGCTGTCCTCCGAGCCGTTGTCCTCCGTGCCACCGGCTTCGTCTTCGTCGTCGGATGAAATCTCCACGATTTCGGTGTTGTTCGGGAGACGGAGCTCGTCTGCGCGCATAGCAGCGTCGATGGCGGTGTAGATGGTCCGTCCAGGGACGGACCAGAACAACTCCCGCCCTTCTTGGTTGCGGCGATCCGGGTGCACCCGGCGCCCGTCCACGAAACAGTTGCCAAGCTTGGCATTCCGCTCCTTCTTGAACAGCCGGGGCCAATACTCGCTGCCCGCCGCGTACCGGGGAAACGCCCTAATGCACGCGGGCAGTTGGCGGCGATGCTCCGCGATGACGTACTCCATCTCGTATCTGTGGGGGTTGAGGAGCGGAGCCACCGGCACACCCCCCCCTCGGTGATGCGAAATCCGGCGGGAAGGGTCGCGCACGGCGGCGCGAGGATGCCGTAGATCGCAAAGTGCGCCGCCTCATAGTGGTTGAGCATGGGCACCTCCATGACGGCACGGTGGAAATTGGAGAGGGAGGGGAGGCGAAACGACGGCGCGGTGGAGAGGCAAAGTGGTGGGGTGGAGAGGGACTGCAGAGAGGCAGAGGCGATGGCGAAAGCGAGCGCTGTGGCCTCATATTTATGCACAGGGACTACGAAGCGACGGAGGCAGTGGTCCCGGTTATTTCCAAGAACCAGGACCAAAGCCCCTCCCGCGCGACACGTGGCGGCCCAGCAGCGCTCCCCCCATCGAAGTCATTGGTCCCGTGTCGTGCCATTAACCGGGACCAATGACTTGGGTGGGGTGCGAGCTGCTGGGCGGCCACGTGTCGCGCGGGAGGGGCGTTGGTCCCGGTTCGTGGCAATAACCGGGACCAAAAACCCTCCCCTGGCTATATATAAGCCCAGCCCTTTGCCCACCAAATTTTGCTGGATTGTGTGTGAGGAGTGGGTGCTAGCTTTTTTTTCTTTGATTGCACAAAAGGTGTTCGACGAAATGACCGAGCCACACTTTAGTTCGTATAATACGGTATCCTCGGTTGAGGTTAGCAACCTTATCTTCGTTATCTGTAACTGATACAAAAATATTGCATCTGTCCATGTAGGGTGGTCATTTTACTATTCACGATGTTATTGTAATGGTTAATTATTATAACGCAGATCGATGCACAGATGCGATGGATGTATGGCGATCGACGCCATTCCGATTTTATTGTAGGCCTCCATAAATTTATCGATTTGGCTAAGGCAAACAAAGTGGATAATTTTATGCCTTGTCCCTGCGTCAATGGTCGGAACGTGGCGGAGCACTCTGCCCCGAGAATCCTTCAAAGCCATCTGCTTCGGAGAGGTTTCATGCCCGGATATTATTGTTGGGCCATGCACAGAGAAAGAGGGGTTAGGCTGGAAGAAAATGAAGCAGAGGAGGATGATGACATCTATCCTATGTCCCCTGAAGAATCTGGTGATACTGCAATGGAAGACAACGAAGAAGAGGGAGGCGGCAATGAAGAAGAACAACGGGCATCAGATGAGCCTGCTGATGGTCTTGGTAGGGTCATTTCTGATGCAAAGCAACAATGTGATACAGAAAGGGAGAAGCTTAAGTTGGAGGCCATGCAAAAGGATCACAAAAAGTTGTTGTACCCAAATTGCAAAGATGGCAGCACAGAGGTCGGTACCACACTTGAACTGCTGAAATGGAAGGCAGAGACTGGCTTATCTGACAAGGGATTTGAGAAGTTACTGAAAATAATGAAGCCGAAGCTTCCAAAGGATAACGAGCTGCCCGAGACAACGTATGAAGCAAAGAAGACTATCTGCCCTCTAGGATTAGATGTGGAGAAGATACATGCATGCATTAATGACTGCATCCTGTACCGCGGTGAGAAGTACGAGAATATGGATAAATGTCCGGTATGCAATGCATGTCGATACAAGATCAGACAAGATGACCCTGGTGATGTTGAGGGCGATGACGAGCCCTCCAGGAAGAGGGTTCCCGCTAAGGTTATGTGGTATGCTCCTATAATACCACGGTTGAAACGTCTATTCATAAATAAAGAGCATTCTAGGTTGTTGCGATGGCACAAAGAAGAGCGTAAGAAAGATGGGAAACTTAGACACCCTGCCGATGGGTCGCAGTGGAGAAACATCGAGAGAAAGTACTCGAACTTTGCAGGTGACGCGAGGAACTTATGGTTTGGTCTAAGTTCAGACGGCATGAATCCTTTTGGGGAGCAGAGCTGTAGTCACAACACCTTGCCAGTGACTCTATGTATCCACAACCTTCCTCCTTGGTTGTGCATGAAGCGGAAGTTCATTATGATGCCAGTGCTCATCCAAGGACCGAAGCAACCCGGAAACAGCATTGATGTGTACCTAAGGCCATTAGTCGATGAACTTTTGCAGTTGTGGGAAGAACTAGGTGTAAAGGTGTGGGATGAGCACAAACAGGAGACATTTGACCTACGAGCGTTGTTGTTCGTAACCATCAATGATTGGCCTGCTCTTAGTAACATTTCAGGACAGTCAAACAACGGATACAATGCATGCACACACTATTTAGATAATACTAAAGGTACATATTTGGATAAATGTAAGAAGGTTGTGTACCTGGGGTGTCGTAAATTACATGGAGACTTTCGGCACTTGGTTGCAATTACATCTCATGAATGACACCACTATGGGAGATCAGCTCTACTTGTTGGCCGTGACACCATCTGCGATTGTATTGACTTTCCAAGGGTACGAGATAAATGGGAATACATTTTACACGATTGCCCAAGATAAAAAGAGCACCAACCAAAACAGTGGTGTCCGCTTTGATGCAACATGCGAGAATAGGGAAAAGGACACATACTATGGTTACATAGAGGACATATGGGAACTTGACTATGGACCTACTTTTAAGGTCCCATTGTTTCGGTGCAGTTGGGTCAACATGAATGGAGAAGGGGTAAAGGTAGACTAGCTGTACGGAATGACAACAATGGATCTCAAGAATCTTGGTTACAGAGATGAACCATTCGTCCTAGCCAATGATGTGGCTCAGGTTTTTTACGTGAAGGACATGTCCTCTAGACCGCAAAAGAGAAAAAAAATAAGGAAACGAATACATCAGACGATGAGCCCAGGCATCACATAGTTCTTTCAGGGAAAAGAAACATCACGCGAGTCGAGGACAAGACAGACATGTCAGCAGATTATGATAAGTTTGATGAAATTCCGCCCTTCACCGTGAAAATTGACCCAAGCATCCCGTTAAGCAAAGAAGATGCTCCATGGTTACGGCCTAAGAAGCGATCATAGGCAAGGGATCGACATACGCAACGAAGGATTCATATCCTAAACCCTAAACCCTATGTAAATCTATGTAATGTATGGAAACTTTATGTGATGTATGGAAACTTTATGTGTTGTATCGAAACTTTATGTAATGGAGTCTTTCACGGGCTTGCAGGGAAATTTTTCTGAGGCGGAGCTTCCGAAGATGCCGTAGGGCGTGTGCACCAACGACATCTTCGAGAAGCTCCGCCACGGGAGATTTCTCAACCCTTTCCCCAACACTGTTAGAGGAGATGGAGTCTTTCACAGGCTTGCAGGGAATTTTTTTCGAGGCAGAGCTTCCGAAGATGCCGTAGGGCGTGTGCACCAACGACATCTTCGAGAAGCTCCACCACGGGAGATTTCTCAACCCTTTCCCCCACAATGTTAGAGGAGATGGAGTCTTTCACGGGCTTGCAGGGAAATTTTTCCGAGGCGGAGCTTCCGAAGATGTCGTAGGGCGTGTGCACCAACGACATCTTCGAGAAGCTCCGCCACGGGAGATTTCCCAACCCTCTATCCATGGGGATGAAACTCTCTCTACCTATGTTGGCTTGTTGACCTGCTTGCCATGGCGTATCGATGGTCCTTTTATAGGCACGGCGCTGCTTCTACTTTGTCTTGTTCCTCCGACAGCGCATCGTGCGCTACATGCTTTATCTCATCGAGCAGTGCGTCCACCCACACGTCCTTATCCTGCCAACGGCTTTAGTCTCGGTTGCACCCACCATCCGGGACTAAAGGTCACCCACACGTCCTTATCCCACCGACAGCTTTAGTCTCGGTTGCACCCACCAGCCGGGACTAAAGGTTACCCACGCGTCCTTATCCCACCGACAGCTTTAGTCTCGGTTGCACCCACTAGCCGGGACTAAAGGTTACCCACGCGTCCTTCTCCCACTGGCATCTTTAGTCTCGGTTGCACCCACTAGCCGGGACTAAAGGTTACCCAAGATGCACATGTGTGCACAATATGGGCACATTATCACAAACTATGCCCTGATTCTAGCCATAACATTAGTGGTTTGACCTAAATGCCATGAAACCTCGAACATGATATGTCATTTTGTGAAGGATTTTTTATGATGTTTGCAATTTTTCAAGTTCAATATTTTTCCTTACAATTGTGACACATAATATGACACCACGCGGAGGTTTCACATTGTTTGGATCATTTTTGAATTTCTTATGCCCGTTTCAAACTATATTCAAAACGGCGGGCATGAAGCTTCTTAGCCCGGGGCTGAGCCTCGCTGAACTTGAAGTGGATCTCTGATGAAATAGCATGTTGTGAACCTATAAATGATTTTTAAAAAAATTCACAAGCATTATATCATGTACTTGTAGTTCAAATCTTGGCAACCTCCTACCGATTCGGCAGGAATTTGTCTTTTTTATGAGGGATGGACATAAAGGTTCCAGATACACCAGTTGGGAAATTGTTCATATAAGGTGGTATAGTATTTTTGAAAAATGGTTTGGTACCAATACCAAACTTTAATTTGGTGGTTGCTTCACAGAACACCCCGATTTCGGCACCTCAAAAATGGAAATTGGCTTTTTCGTGTGTCGAAAGGGAAAACTTCCTCCTACAACATCGTAAGCCATCCCAAGATGCACATGTGTGCACAATATGGGCACATTATCACAAACTATGCCCTGATTCTAGCCATAACATTGGTGGTTTGACCTAAATGCCATGGAACCTCGAACATGATAGGTCATTTGTGAAGGATTTTTTATGATGTTTGCAATTTTTCAAGTTCAATATTTTTCCTTGCAAATGTGACACATAATATGACACCACGCGAATGTTTCACATTGTTTGGATCATTTTTGAATTTCTTATGCCCGTTTCAAACTATATTCAAAACGGCGGGCATGAAGCTTTTTAGCCCGGGGCTGAGCCACGCTGAACTTGAAGTGGATCTCTGATGAAATAGCATGTTGTGAACCTATAAATGATTTTTTTAAAAAATTCACAAGCATTATATCATGTACTTGTAGTTCAAATCTTGGCAACCTCCTACCGATTCGGCAGGAATTTATCTTTTTCATGAGGGATGGACAAAAAGGTTCCAAATACACCGGTTGGGAAATTGTCCATATAAGGTGGTATAGTATTTTTGAAAAATGGTTTGGTACCAATACCAAACTTTAATTTGGTGGTTGCTTCACAGAACACCCCGATTTCGGCACCTCAAAAATGGAAATTGGCTTTTTTGTGTGTCGAAAGGGAAAACTTCCTCCTGCAACATCGTAAGCCATCCCAAGATGCACATGTGTGCACGATATGGGCACATTATCACAAACTATGTCCTGATTCTAGCCATAACATTGGTGATTTGACCTAAATGCCATGAAACCTCGAACATGATAGGTCATTTGTGAAGGATTTTTTAAGATGTTTGCAATTTTTCAAGTTCAATATTTTTCCTTGCAAATGTGACACATAATATGACACCACGCGAAGGTTTCACATTGTTTGGATCATTTTTGAATTTCTTATGCCCGTTTCAAACTATATTCAAAACGGCGGGCATGAAGCTTCTTAGCCCGGGGCTGAGCCTCGCTGAACTTGAAGTGGATCTCTGATGAAATAGCATGTTGTGAACCTATAAATGATTTTTTTAAAAATTCACAAGCATTATATCATGTACTTGTAGTTCAAATCTTGGCAACCTCCTGCCGATTCGGCAGGAATTTGTCTTTTTCATGAGGGATAGATAGAAAGGTTCCAGATACACCGGTTGGGAAATTGTCCATATAAGGTGGTATAGTATTTTTGAAAAATGGTTTGGTACCAATGCCAAACTTTAATTTGGTGGTTGCTTCACAGAACACCCCGATGCACATGGGTGTACAATATGGGCACATTATCACAAACTGATGAAATAGCATGTTGTGAACCTATAAATAATTTTTTTTAAATTCCCAAGCATTATATCATGTACTTGTAGTTCAAATCTTGAAAAGTTTTTTAAAATTCCAAATTATGCAATAAATATTTTGTTAATGCAATTTTATTTGTAAATAGTCCAATTGTATAGTTCAAATAAAAATATGTGAAAACATAAAATGGTTTTTGATTAGTTATTTAAATTGTAGCACTTTTCCTGTTAAATTTTTTTTAAAATTCCAAATTATGCAATAAATATTTTGTTAATGCAATTTTAATTGTAAATAGTACAATTGTATAGTTCAAATAAAAATATTTGAAAACAGAAAATAGTTTTTGATTAGTTATTTAAATTGAAGCACTTTTCTTGTTAAAAGTTTTTTAAAATTCCAAATAAATAATCATCTTAAATTGAAACATCTTATTAATTAAAGAAGAAACAAATTTGAAAATGGCGGGAAGACCAAAAGGTTTGCCAATATCTGAAACAACGGGTCAACGATCCCGGTTCGTCCCACGAACCGGGACCGATGATCCTGGATGCGCGCGCTGCCATTAACACGCCTTTGGTCCCGGTTGTTGGCACGAACCGGGACCGTTGATCCTTTGGTCCCGGGTGGTAGGACTAATCGGGACTAGCGGCCGTGCACGTGGCAGCACAACAACGCTCGTGCCCCAGACCTTTGGTCCCGGTTGGTGGCACGAACCGAGACCGTTGGTCCTTTCGTCCCGGTTATTGAGATGACCCGGGACCAATGGTCTATACAGTTAACAGCCCCGGCCTTCCTCCTCCCCAACTCCCCCAATTCACAGAGCACATCGACGCGCGGCTAAGGAAAATTTGCGGCGGAGCAAAATCACGCCGGCAGGCTGCCCAAATCCAGAGCGGCCGCTTCACGCCATCGACGCCCGCCACCGCCGCACCACCACAGTCTGAGGAATCGACCGCGCACGCTGGAAATCGACGCCACGGTCACCGTTTGCTCCGAATCAGGCCGTCGCGGTTGCCGCTGCTTCCGAGCTCCTCCGGCCTCGTCGACCCATCCATCGTCTTCGTGGTGAGCCACTGGTCCTCCAGGACCTCTTCTTTCTCTCTCTCACTCTGTTTCCTTCTGTCGCCGAGCGCCACTGTCCGCCGCCGTCGACCGTCGTCGCAGACGACGCTCCGATGACCAATAAGGGGCGGCGCGACCACCGTTAGCTTCCTCGTGACACGCTCGTTCGAACCCGACCTTCTACGCGTTCTAGCAAGCACTCTAGTGCCGCTAACCACCGCCGGCCGACGTGCCCTCCGGCGAGCCCATGTGGCGCCAAGGTGGCGCTCATGTGGCGCCCTGACGTGGGCGTCGAGTAAGCTCTGCCAGCGTGGCAGCCCGACATGGCCCTGGCCCCACTAGTCACTCACTGTGGGTAGGCAATGCATATGTGAGAAAAGGTTCCCGTCCTTAGGTGACGTCAGCCTTTACCTATGCTGACGCAATAAAATTTTAATAAATGTTTAAATAATTTCAGAAAAGAGTTTAATCTTATAAATTCAATAACTAATTATTTCTAAGTCAAAAAAATATGTATAATATATCAAAATGTTCAGAAAAATGAGATCTACACAATAGACTCATAATCATGCATTGTTCAACAACTTTAATTACAAGTTTAATAAGAGAATGAAATCAACCCCTCGTAGGTGATTTCGGGGTCTCTCCTGTACTAGGGTTTGGACCCTTCGGATCTCACTTAAATTGCCAAGCATGCCTTAGGGTTAAATTTCAACTATGTTTAAATTGTCATATCATTATCGATGCCATGTGTTGATTGTTGAACTTGCAGATACTATGGATCCAACACATCAGGAAAACATCCTCCAAGGGATGATCTGCGAAAATGAAGATATCGATATCGATGTCACGAGTGAGTTTATGAACGATTCCGGTCAGGGAGATGAGTCTCTCAACCGAGGAGACGGCTCCGGTGAGGTAGAAGCCGAAGCCTTGGACAGGGGAGAAGCCGATAGGAAGAAGGCGACGGCTCCGGCGAAACCTTAAATCTCGCAAACATCGGCGAGGTGTATATATGTATTTTTGTAATTAAAATGTTGCTGTCTATATATACATGCACATATTAACACTCTTTCTTCTTTTAGGCCTTCGGATCGAGAACTTCTTCCGTAAGAACAAAACGAGGCCCAACAAAAAAGTTGGATGCTCTCAGCAAGATGGCCGATGCATTCAAGAACTGGAAGAAGAAACTGTACCATAACATTATCAAGGTAGAGAAGACTCTGAATTTCGATGAAGCCAACTATGCTAAGTTAAGACACCAGTGGGAGGATTTTGTGAAGTATAAGACATCGGAGAAAGCTAAGGAAAGGTCTAGGATAAATACGGAGAACGCTGCTAAGAAACTGTACCATCATAACATGGGGCCTGCTGGCTACGCCGGTTGCATGCCTAAGTGGGATGCACTTGAGGTCAATTACATAGATGCCGGGATCAGACCAGAGCCCGCAACATGGACACCACGGGCGAGAAACTAGTTTTACGGCCATGGGGGCACGTTGGACAAAGAAGGGAGGGCAATATATAATCAGAAACACAAAGATGATCCCTACTGCCCATCAACGATATTAGAAATGCAGTAGATGATGTTGCAACGGGATGGTTCGTTCCTGATAGAGAGAACGACGAGCTCACACGTACCCTTAAAAATCCTGAACACGATGGACGAGCACGAGGCACAGCAGGCTCCAAGCCGTGGAAGGTTGCCTCCCCCCCCCCCCCCCGGAAATGAAGAGATATCCCGATAAAAGCCATCAGAGGAGAAAGGAAAGGGAGATAGCTGAGAAAGCGGCCGCTGCAGACCGGTTGCGTAATGTAGAAGAAGCATTAAAGCGGCACCAGGATCAACTCGACATACTTAGCCAGCAAGGTACTAGCGGCCAATCTCAGCGGCACGTGGTAGTAGCTGCATTCGAGGGTA
Organism: Avena eriantha; assembly: GCA_910589775.1. NCBI lineage: Eukaryota > Viridiplantae > Streptophyta > Magnoliopsida > Poales > Poaceae > Avena > Avena eriantha. The sequence continues at coordinate 553,100,888 of OU342743.1, forward strand.
CCGGCGCCCCATCGAATAAGAAAAGCAGTGTCGCTTCCACGCAGCTCCATGATGTTGATGATGATGCACCGACGACATCTCCTCCTAAACGCTACCCAGTGGATGATATCACGGAGACAACATCTTGTGAGCTAATGGTGCAGGTTATGAACTTAAGGGTGATGGCGGCGGTCGGCATGGCGGTACCAATTGGGCCTAACCCAACTTGGCATTGCAGACCGGTTCCAAAAGGGTACGATGTCGTCACGGTGGATGAGGTGAAGGAAGATTTTCAGGAGCTGACTCAACTAGGAGAAGCCAAAGGGGGGACTATTCTATGGCTAAAGGAGCGCATCATGCTTCCAAATTATGTGCCGCCAAGGCCACCCACTCCTCAGAGCAGCAATCCACCTTCGCCGCCACCTCACCATTCTCCAGCGCAACCGTCGCCTTCACCGCCTCACTGCTCAGCGCAACCGTCTCAATCGCCGCCTCAGCCGTCTCCACCGCCGCCTCAGCCGTCTCTACCGCCGCGTCAGCCGTCTCCGTCCCCTGAGCCTTAGAGACAAAAGCGGAAGTATACTAAGGGGGCAGCACCACCAACAGCAGCAAGAGCACGTTCCGATCACCGAAACGTAAGCAATCGCCCCTCCCAAGAGTACCTCATCAGAATATGAAGAAGATACCTTGCGAGAAGACAGATGAGGAAACTGATGCGGCCGCAACTGCCCATTATGAAAAGTGGAAGATTGACATGGCTAACAAGAAAAAGCCGATAGAGTCATTTTTCCCGGTCACCGCAGAAGATAAAGCCAAAGCAGCCGTGCTTAAGATTCAACTTCACCAACCCATAGCGCTCACATCAGACTATAATCGCTCTATTACCAAGTCGGCTGAGGCAAAAGAGCGGAGAGTCGGCAAAGAAGTTGCCCAGCTCGGACAATAGAAAAATCAATCGATCCAACCGCTCAAAGTGTACGATACCAATGAGTGGATGATCTAGGAGCGGCATGATCTGAACATTGATCCGGAGTTTGTTCGACTGTACGGAGAAAAAGCCCAATTATATGGACTGTCTATTACTGAGTACATGAGCCGTATGCATGAGTTCGAGGGGTACCAAGAAACAGCATACGTGTACCAGTACGGGGCTCCTCTCGTCAAACTCGAGTTAGTCAAAGATCTACCAACAAAAATGCAAAGATTGCATAAATGGTACATCCAAGCCTGTGCTGATTCCAAAAACTGGATCTATGCTGCATATAAACACCACCATTACGGTCATGTAGATGTCTTCATACTGATTGAATTTCCAGAATTATTTCAGTTTTACCAACAAGACGCCCTCGACAAAGCTATCGTTAGTGCCTATTGTTTGTAAGTATTATTAATTTCTGTAATTAAGTCTTTCTAGCTCATCTCATTCGTTGCTTGTATAATCTTACTAATCACTATACTAATTATATATGCAGAATGAAGATTCAAGAATGCAACAAAGGACAAATCTATGACCTTGGGTTTGTTGACTATAATTTCGTTCATGAAGTTACTCTAAAAACAAATCCCAAAGAGACAGAGGATAACTTGTTCCAAGCGTTGAAGTATTTCAGCAACAGAAGGGAAATACTATTTCCTTACAACGCTGCGTGAGTGTTACTGTCTTGTACACATTCTATTTTCGATTACTCGATGTTAAGCGTATAATTGACTCGTGTTATATTTTTTTAGTGTGTCAAGCTTCCACTATATTGTCTTAATCATTTTTGTTGACACCGGAGTAGTATAAGTCCTGGACTCGAAATGCACACTATTAGAAAAGTGGACGGACATGCAGGAATGCCTCTAGAGGGCTTGGAAACGGTTCACCGCCAAAACTAGGGGTGTTTGGAAGCCAGAGCTTACATTTCAACCATTGACTTTAAGTACTACTTGCTAGATCCACGCATCTCTTTGATTCTAGTTTCAATACCACCATTATCATGCTTGATTATTATTTTGATTGAACTCCGTTCTTGTAAAGTGCTTGAGGCAGGAAGCCGGGAATAACTTATGCAGATACTATGTCTGCGAGTTCATTTGCCAGACGACCAAAGAGAAGGGGGCAGACCGGAACATCAAAAAAATTGAAGTACGATAAACAATAATCACAACTTTATTTTATTACCACCAATTGTGTTTAGTTTCATTCATATATATTGATCCCCTTCTTTATATTAGATCGAACGGATGCGGGATGGTCTTCTATCACAAGAACGTGTGCAAGCAATTCAAGAGGAAATTGCCGGATTCTTGTTAGAACAAGTCATAGATCCGAAAGGAGAATACTATTACCCACTTCATTTGGAAGGGTGAAGTGTATAAAAGAAGTGTAAATTAGATCAAATTCGTGTGAGAGTATCGTTTGTAATTATAATATGTTTCGACCAAGAAGACGGATGAGACGGTGTATATATTTGTGATCATGCATGATGTGTAATATATATATCGTGGTTTCATTATTGCTGTATATATGTAGAACCATTAAATTTATAAAAAAATCCTGTCGTGGCAGAAAAATAGCCCGAAATCCTGCCGTGGCACAAAACCCTGCCACGGCAGAAAAATAGCCCGAAAATCCTGCCGCGGCACAAAACCCTGCCGCAGCACAGAGACCAACGATCCTGGTTCGTGCCAAGAACCGGGACCAATGATCCACCCCCGCCCGTCTCTGGCGCTGCCACGTCGGGACCCATTGGTCCCGGTTTTTCCCACGAACTGGGACCAATGATCCACCCCCCTCGTAGCTCGCCCGCCCACGTGGAGACCCATTGGTCCCGGTTCGTGCACGAACCGGGACTAGCATTAGTCCTGAGTGATTGGTCCCGGTTCTGGAACCGGGATTAGAGGCCATTTTTTCACCAGTGGTATAGATGTCAAAGATGATTCCTAATCATTTTTTAGGAAAATTATTAAGTCTATTTTTATAGGATTTGACTATGTAGCATGTGTACATGGATTGCTTATCAAGTATGGTTATTGTGACACCATCTATTGATTGGTACACAATATATGTCTCTTGCTAAGCTTTTTATGAACTTTGCTTTGAATTGGATTAGCTTGTAAGCTTGGAAGGATTTGTATCAGCTATAGAGCTATACTTGATAGATCCCTTAGTCGATGCTAGTCTGAGACTTTGCTGGGTAGAAACAAAGATTTTCACCTGCTACTTCCTATCTCACATATCCTATGATGGATAATTCCTATGTATGATTCCTACAGTGTTTAGGAAAATGATTTGATAGGCTTTTGTAAGGATAGTATGGTGGATCCTTACTGTTCAGGATGAAGTTTTAAGATGTATCATTCCTGAGGTGGTACCATCCATAGGATGTGCCCAGGAATGTTCATTCAAAGATTCATGTGTATCTAGTTATAAAACTAGAGAGTTTAATCCAAGATCAGTGATACAAAGGCTGAGATCTTCGTGGTAGTTTGTAAAGATTTATTGTTGGTTGTTTAAATTTCTTCAAGGCTGAATATACACCTCACTTGGGTGTTTTTCTAAGAAGAATATGTATATAACATCACTTGTTCTAATGAAATGGATAAGATAAATGATGGTTTTGTATGAACTCACCACACAGTTGTTGTTGGTGCTGTTGTTGTGTTGGTTATCCTTGCCGGCTTGATCCTGGAGTGGTGATCACTCTCTAGACCTTGTCCTGCACCTCCTGGTACTTGTCCAGCCCCTTCTGGTACTTATCCTCACTAAAAGAAAAGTTGGCTTTGACAACGAATGATTTTCGTGGTTGAAGGCCCATTTTTCGTGGCTAAAAAGTCTTGTACGACAGACGCCCTTCGTGGTAAAAGACCCATCACAAAAGAATCTAACACAGTTTTTTATGACCGTGGCAGATCGCACCCTTCAGCCATGAAAACTTGTTCCGTCGTAGATTTGTTCGCCAGCCGCGTTGACTGTTGACGTCATGTAAAATGCCACGTGGCAAACTCCATTAACGCCTAGTTACCGCCATTAACGGCCACAGAAACCGTGGTAGAAGCTAGGCCCAGCCAAGGCCTGCTAATAATTAAGTGGGTTGGCCCATTAGGAGAGCCCAATAAGATTATGGCCCATGATTGTTTCGTCCGACACTGTTTGAAATGGGCCCAAAAAGATGCGGCCAGCAACGACCCTCGAATGTCAAGCCCGTTAATGTTTCGTCCTACAGAAGCCCACATTGTTCGAATATTGTGCGACCCATTAACAACTTGCGTCAAGTAGGCCCGATATTGTTAAGGCCTATCGCCAGCCCGTCACTATTCTCATAGCTCGTCCTGGGCCGCCTACGAACGACCGACTTTTGAGAAGGTCTGATACTGTTCTGGCCTTTTACTATATGGTCAGTTAACCTTTCGGGCCCACCGGAGGCCTACAACTGTTCGGATCTGGTACTGTTCGGCCTGTTACTGTTCCTGTCTGGTACAATTTTTGGCATGTTACTGTTCTCGCCATTTACTGTTCAGGTCTGTACTGTTGTGGACCTTTACGGTTCTGGCCTACCACTTTCTGGTCGGTTACTGTTCTGGCCCATTACTGTGCATGGTTGCCGCTGTTCTGGCCCGCTGGTGTTCCGACCTATTACTGTTTGGGCATGTTACTGTTCTAGCCTATTACTATTCTAGCCTGTTACTGTTTCGGCCTTTTGCTATTTTGGCCCGTTACTGTTCTAGCATGTTACTGTTCTAGCATGTTACTGTTCTAGTCTGTTATTGTTACTAGTTTCCCATTACATTCACGGACACCTATAGTTTCGGCATTTCTGAAGCCCATGCAAATATCATAAAATCAGTATAGTTACGAGCTTCTTTTACTATTCATGGTAGGCTCAATACAATAAGGGCAAATAACAAAACCCTATACTATTACCTGATCGACCTGGCTGGCGCAGTTATGGTACCGCCATGCATGGACAGCGTCAACTAAATGCCTTCATGGCCTATGCGAGTTATCTACATATTACATCAGCTGCAAACTTGTTAAAAATATTACATAGTATGCAAAAAAGGGAAAGAAAATTCAGCATTTCAGTTGCCAATCAAGTTGATAGCAGATTTCGCAATTTGATTTCTCAATCCATCAACTGCATCTCCCTTTGAGTGTGACACCTACATTGGAAAACCACCTTGAGACATGATCTTGCAGTCCCCTCTTTGGTGGCGATAGAAATAATTGCAATCTGAAAAGTAACTAATAATAAGTTAATACAACAAAGAAGACAAACTACTCATAGCTAAGAATGAACCAAATAGGAATTATAACTGCATAATATGAAATTGTAGAGCAGGAATGCAAACCATGAATGAACTATATAGTAGAGGATAGTTATGTCGTTGCCTAGGAAGAACTAGAACCATATATAATGGTGTGGCTTGTGAACCTGTAGAACAGGACAAACACGCATTAGACAAGTATGCCAACAATGAAATGAGCAATCAAACAAAGTGTTTCTTAGAATTTTAGTATAAACTAGCCAAGTTATTTTAGTAAATATATATGGAAGAAGTGGTATCTCCTAGAATGCAAGAGACATTGGGTGACTCGGAATTTGCGGTGAGCTACACAATGGCATGCAGTTACTGTCGTAGCTAAGAATCAACCACATAGAAATTATAACCGCATCATACCAGAACTTGTCGAGCAGGAATGGAAAACACGAATGAACTATACAGTAAAGAATAATTATGCTATTGATTAGGACGAACCAACACCAGATACAAAAAATATATAATGGCACGCTGGTGGACCTATAGGCTGTGTAAACCAACATGTTCAGTGTTGCCTTTTTTAGCTCTACGCAAAGAAAACGAAAATAGTTAGTGTTGCAGCTTGTGAAGAGCCAGATGGCAATAAAAATATTATAATCGAACTAGTACTAAGAGTTTGACCGGATACCACATGATAGCAGAATAATGCCAGGGAGAAAATAATAGCAGGGACTTAGCTCAGGAATAACCAGATAGAGTCAGTATCTGTGGAGCATGGAATCCACACTAATATTTTCCACTAACATTACATTTTGCAAGAACTACACAATAGCAGGCATTTACTGGTGTACGGAGTAGCTAAGATAAGAACATGCGCATGACAAAATAACATACATGTGCATGACATGAAATTTGTAGAGAAGCGAATAGAAACCAACATGTCTAATGACCTTGTATGTACTAGCACGAAGAACAGGCGTGCCCAGTGCCTTGTATGTACTAGCACGATTACAAAAATGCAGTTCACTGCGACAGGCTTGAACCTGCTATACCGCTGACAAAACAATAACGTGTTGGAGATTTGGGGGCTGTTTGGTTTAGAGGATATCATTTAGGGGATGAGGATATCTCCAACCAGCTGGTTAGGGGTATCCATTTTTTGTGTTTGGCTAAAGTGGGACAAAAAGTGGTTAGGGATAGCTAGTCAAAATCTACAAATAGGAAAACATTTCAGAGGAGCTATATAAAAGTGGTTGAGCTCAACCAGCTCTTTTTGTGGGATATGCTTAACCACCATTTTGAGCCAAAAGGGGTTATCCATATCCCCTCCACCCTCTAAACCAAACACTGGATAACCACAAAAAAGTGGATATCTCTTGTCATCCACTGGATAACCACTGAACCAAACTGGTTACCTTGGTCGGAGAGGCATCTAAGCATCATCGTTACCGTGCGAGTGGCGTCCAGGTCACCGAGGGTGCTGCGGTTGCGGTGGCTGCTGGCATCGGGGAAGCAGATCTTGGGCGGTCGATACTGGTGCAGTCAACGGCGACGACTGTGTAGCTGGTCTGGTGTAATGGAGATGGAACTTGTTGAACTAGATCTCGTCTGGTGGACAACGGTGAAGCTGCTCCGGTACGGTTAGGTAGATTTCGGCGATGGAGAAGCAGAGCGTGGGCGGTCGACAACGCCATAGGCGCGGTCAGCAAGACCACAGCTCTGGTGGAGTGGTAGAGAGACCCGGTGAACTAGATCCGATGGGGTGGGTGTCAATGAAATGGCTCCGGCAGCCATGGAATTGCCACCGGTCGGTGCGCGCGGTGGTCGTGGAGGTGAGAGCGTGGGAGGGAAGACTGGGATTTTGGGAGGGCCAGCTGGAAAAACTGCACGAATCGGGACTATGGAGGTGAACAGAAAAATATTTACGATTGTGCCCCCAAGCTACCGACTTTAGCTTGCCCATAGGGCGTCGAAACAATGGGTGGAAAAGGCATTTTAACGTCAAAAGTTTTTGAAACGGAGGGGCACGAAATGCTTCAAAGTCGGTCTCTAGTTTTGCCGGTCGATTGAAATTTTGAATTTGGCTAATAAAATAAAAATGGTAATCCTTCGGTGGGAGATTTTGCCTCAAAGTTTTTGAAACGGTGGGGCAGGAAATGCTTCAAAGTCGGTGTGTGATTTTGTCGGTCGATTGAGATTTGAATTTGGCTACCGGACAAATAATAATAATAGAAAATTGGTACTCCATGGTGGGAGATTTTGCCTCAAAATTTTTGAAACGGTGGGGCGGGAAATGCTTCAAGGTCAGTCTGTGATTTTGCCGCTCGACAGAGATTTTGAATTTGACTACCGGACAAATAATAATAATAGAAAAATGATTCTCCATGGTGGGAGATTTTGCCTCAAAGTTTTTGAAACAGCGGGGTGGGAAATGCTTCAAGGTCGGTGTGTGAATTTGCCGCCCGATTGAGATTTTGAATTTGGCTACCGAAAAAATAATAATACTATAATAGAAAAATAATACTCCATGATGGGATATTTTGCCTCAGAGTTTTTGAAACGGTGGGGCGGGAAATGCTCAAGGTCGGTGTGTGGTTTTTCCGCTCGATAGAGATATTTTGAATTTGGCTACAGGACAAATCTATTGTCTATTATATATTAAAAATACATGACAGACTATCAGAAAATAGAGAAATAGACAAAAATTCCCAAAAAAATCGGAGAGATCTAACCTTTTTTTTTTAAATAAAGAATCAGAGCCGCTAGATTTTAAGAATAGTTTTATACCACTAAGGTTTAAAGTAATTACCCACCAATGCCACGATTTAAAATACGCTGCTAAACCTAATCTAAGTTTTCCTCCAGTCCCGTGTTATCCTGTCCCGTTGTCTAACAAATCGGCAGCCGCCATGGAACATCTTCTGCCCTTCTGGCGTTCAAGTGCCGGCAACTTCCGTTTATCAATCGCTCTTTCCACCAGTGAAACATCGTTGCCCCCCTACAAGCTACGGTCTCACTTATCGGTGTCATGCTAGCGTCTCAACTCACGCCATATATCTAGGTACATGTACTTGTCTTGATCTACTCGGCCGCGTTCATCTGGTCGTCTTTGCCCAGCCGTGGTCCTTTTTTCTGACCTAGAGCAGCTAGACGAGGTACACAGCTGTTGATGTTTGCATGGTAAATAAGATTTCAGGTTTGTTTAATCCTTGGTTTGCCGGCTTCATTATGATGTGTGCGTCCTTACACCAAAGCGACCTAATCCTAGATACTTACATCACTCAAGCAAGGAGATCGACAGGTAAGCCACACAATTTTAATAAGCATGTCAATTTTCGGACTATTATTTGATCAACCTGTGTACACGTGTTGTTTCATATATAATTTTACTCTGTTTCGAAAAACATATCAGAGATTTGTCTACATTCGCATGTATCTCGCCGCTTTTAGTGTATAGGTACATATAAATTTAGACAAAAATTTTATATCTATTTTGAGAAGGAGGTAGAAGTTACTAATATTAAAAGCATGTGTCAGTAGCTAATGAAGAAGTAGATATCAAATATTTATTTGTGTTTGTCCGGTGAATTACTTTGATAGAAGACCAAAGACAATATCTGCATTAGTAATTTGAGGTGGGAGATATATGCTTGATCTTTCACCTGAGACCGCAGAACCTTCTTTTCCCACTTCTCGACGGATTAAGAAGAATAATGACATTTAGGAATTGATCTAGTGTCCCGAATAACTTTTCATTATCAAATTTGGATTTTTTTTCAATATATTGCAGTACCTACGATTGGTGCTGACAAACGTTTTGAAGACACGGCCGGTTCAGACCTAGACTGCCAGACCTAGAATGCCAAATTTTAAGACCTGTAGGGACTAAAATTTCTTAGTCGTTGTGCCTGCGGTAGAAGCTAAAAAAGTTCTTGAACTCCAACTTAAGGATTATTAAGTGAATTCCACACATCACAGTTTTTCAACTTCATTAATTAAACTAAATAAATATTTGTTGGCTATCGAATATGCCTCTTCTAAAGTTTGCAATGACATACTGAAACTGAACACTATACGAGCAATTTTCATAATAGTAATAAGATCAACCTTCTTATTCTAGGCGACTTTATAATTACAAGTGGTAAAAAATTACACCATTGATAGTTTGTTCAAATAAATTTGAATGAGGAACTCTTGGGAAAATGTGTCCTCATACAATAGGAGATATAAACCAAGAGCTCTTCATAAATCCCAAAGTTGGCTTCTTCTCTGGTGCAACACGAATCTCTATTCACTAATAATCAATCAGACTTAGGATGCCATATATTTGTTCACTTTAAGAAAGCATTTAGCTATAAAATAACTATGTCATAGAGATGAAAACTATTTTTCACATTATGTTGTCATTTCGTTTTAGAAAATGTATTATTTTATATTGTATTTGCGCAGAACGCTCCAGGCAGGCTACGATATCAATATGGCTCCTAAAAGAGCAGTCTTCATGCCCGGGCAACAAATGTTCGCATATTAAAAAGCCATAATTTTACATGAGATTTGGTTTAGAGTCGATAATTAAGGTGCCCATATGTAATTGATGACCTATCTCTTTGGTTTTCTGTCAAATTGTCCCTCCATAGGGAAATAACTGACTCACGTATCTAGACACTTTTTAGGATGTGACCTTCTATTGCATTCTCTGTACTGTTCAATTCTATCATCTGATCAGTAAGTTGCATGGCAATTTATGTTCTATATGTTCTCATGCAGTATAATGATCCAGCAGATCACAACAATCCTTATGAGTATTTCAGCAACTATATACTCAGCAACTATAGTAGACGAAGATCTCTCAGAGAAGCCAATGATGATGAATGTATAATTTGTTAAAACAAGTCTATTGTTAAGAACTTTTAGCCTACATATGTGGATCTACTTTCTCTCCAAGAGCATGCTAGATTTTCTAACACAACCCCATACACTAATAAAAATATATGACGTACAACAATTATATTACAACTAAAGGTAACTTCTAGGAATTTGCAAGATTGTATGAGTTGATTTTTTAAATTGCCCTATAATTTTGCATGTAACACCATGCTTTAGGTGGTATATTCAAAATTTAAAGCTCACGATGTACACGGATGTATATTCCATTCCTCTCAATTTGTTTATGAAATAATGATGTGAGCATGTTTTTATAAAGCATACTCGGCAACCAAGGAATGCAAGTTTCTTCAAATTCCATTGCTTGAAAGTTAGCTAATGCGGCGACTAAGAAATGAATTTACTATCGCATGCTTCCTTTTGTTATTGTAATATCACCACACTTATTTCCTTTTTCATTGGAGTGGAAGTTGATTAGAATAATACATGTGAAAAGGTAAGATCTACACCTTTATGTTAGATGAAATTATAAAGGCTAATTAAGCAAAAGATCTGAGAAGGATTCAATATATTAAGTTTGCTTCAAAAAATAGATAAATTTAATGATGAGGTACTAAACTGAGATTGTTAGTCATATGTATATCATTTAAATTAGTTTACCATCAAATAGTTGATTATCTATAATCCAATATTATGTAGTAAGAGCTAAAACTATTTTGGTGGAGATAAAAACACAAAAACTATAAGAAATGTAATAAATGTTTGAGAAAGGTTGCTTCGGGAAATAGAGAAAATGTTATAATAGCGACTTCTAGATGACGAAGTACATTGAGAAATCATTTACCTTCTTAACTATTTCATCACCTATAGTTATTAGTGGGAAACGGTGTAAAAAACATTGGAAAATATTTATACGTATCATTTAGTGCCAAAATAAAAAAGTGTCTAGGGTGAGGCAATTACTGGAGCAGCATGAGGCCATGCAGCCATGAACATGGATCGATCCATGGGTTAAAAACTTGCCTTATGCACATAGCCGGACACCCGAAAGCCAGGTAATAGCATGTTTTTTTCTTTCACCTCCATCTATTTTATTTATAATAAAATGTAGTCTCTAGAACTTCGTCAGAATCTACAATGTTGATTCAGAGGTTTGTATATATCAATATGCAAGAAAAACTATTACAGTGCAAGTTTCTCTATTGCAAGGTATCATTACTATACAGATCGGCCGAGTATAGTGGAGAGCGATTGTCGGGACGCTACGGTGATGATAAATGAGACATGAATTAATCGGTCAACGGCCCCATCCCTTATAAATGAAGCAAAACGTCTTTGTAAGAGTGATCGAATCTGTTCTGTTAGCCATATTAGTAGCTTGAACTCTGTTAGTCATACTTTAGCTAGGTTGGGTTGGTCCTAACAATGCACGAAAGTCTGGATCCGTTCTGGATCAGATATTACCAGAGACGTCTGTAACCAGGACCTAGGTCCTGCTGGTTGATTATATAAGGTTGTTCTTTCGCAAAAAAAGGTATCAATGCTATAACATATAAATGTGAATTGTGTTTATATTTTATTTTATTAAAATAAAGGCTTGAGAATTACCAAACGGTTATCAGAAAAGATGAAAACAACTGGTACACCTGAGATTCAAAAGAATCAAATGGTATAGTCAAAATTCTTAATAACAGGTATTTATGTACACACAATTATTTGATCTCCCTTCCAAACACAAGTATAACATTACTATTAAGACCCCCTTCAAGCAGCAGTACTGATCTTTGCATATTGTTTCAACATTATTTTAATATGTGCACCCTAATTCACATGTATTGTCTATAGTATTTTTTATGCTACCACGGTAACAAAATGTCTCACATGATTGTAAAACATATAAAAATATATTAATATTTTTTAATAAAATGGTACTTCTATCATTAGCAACCGCAGATTTGTGTCTACCCCAGGAATAATTGGTTATCCTGTAGTTAGTTTATAAATGGTTTTTTATAGATCTTCCATTTGGAATTGGTGTGAATTACGTGTTACCATAAAATGACAACAAATAATTTATGCATGAATGTATTTACTATCTATATTAAAATTCAATAGGGTCCATCCACCCTTCTCTTATTTCCACTTCTAATCTGGATGAAGACATCTATCGAGGACCATCCTATTGCTTATGAGAACAACACCTCTATTGTGGCATCAAGATATTGTGAAATGTGTTATTAAGTTATACATAGGTGTGTACGGTTCACATGTCCTATTGAAGTATACTTGCACCCATGGTTTTGGTACTTCGCCATAGATGTTTACCACCTTTAGTTTTTGTGTCTATATGTTTGATTAAATGCATGAGGCTATCACCAAATTGTACATGGATAAATTTAGAACCACTAAAAGGTGCTTACATGTTCATCAAATGAGTAATATATAATAGAATATGTTTTCCTTATACTAATCTAGGACAAAATATTTCCCCTCTTATCTTATCCAATAGTAGTGTAACATATAGTTATCATGTTCTTTATTTTGTCTGTACATGAAAATTCGGTCTCCCCGAAGAAAGTGGTAGTGGACTATGTGATAACTATTCAAAGATTTTAGAAATGATGCCCATGCACTAGTAATAATAATAGAAACGGGTACTCTCCGGTCAAAGATTTTGTTCAAAAATTTTGAAATGGTGGGGCGGGAAATGCTTTAAGGTCGGTGGGGCATAACATTGGTAAATTTTGCCGCTCAACTGCGATTTTGAATTTGGCTAGAGTACAAGTAATAATTTGAAAAAAATGCTACTCCCTATGTTTAGTAATAAAAAAAATTCCCATAGAAAAAATAATGTTGACTCCATCTGCGAGATTGTTTGGGCTGTAGGTTTTTACCCTCGATTAAGATTTTGAATTTGGCTATAGTCCTAATAACAAAAATTACGAGCGAACCCCACCACCCAACCAAGCAATTTCACAATCGCCATTGGTCATCAGTACGATAGGTCAAATGGAATTTTGCAATATACGAAAGATTAAACACGGGGCCCAAATATTTCGTGTAGGCGGGAGTTCCTCACGATTCAGAATTTGAATTTCGTGATAGTCCAAGTAATAACTTCTAGTAGACCGTACTTCCCTCTGTTCACGAATCCAAGGCATGGTCATATCAACGGATCATCTAGGACCTTGCTCAAAGTAGCCTTTTTCTAGACGGATGGGTAGAAAATTGGATACCATGATCTCGGATTCAAAAATATTACGAGGGGCGGCGAGAGGATTTGCGGCCCCAGTACGGTTTTGAATGTGACTACTCCAAGTAATAGAACAGAAAAATTATATAAGGTCTTTTTTTGCGGGTCGTACTGCATTTGTTCATCAATCCATTCAGACGTGAAAGAAAATTTTGAGCTCCGATTCAAAAATGTAGTTCCATTTATCACATGACGCGTATGAATATGGTGTGCAACAAAGGGCTAAGGCATTGTTTTGAGAATCTAAACCTTATGATCAATGATCCAGGACAACAACACTTGTAACATAATGTATTGTATCATAGTAGTACATATTGGTGCATCCACACATAACCAGTTTGTGGCATTTGTTGCACAAAACACAGAAATAATTTCTTTTTTTGCATCTAGCACAATTTATTTTGTGTAAAATAAAGATTCATAGTTCATATATATATAATATCAATAAATTAGTCATACATAGTAATAGCATCATCCTAATTTGCTAAAATCTCACATCAGCTCATACTTAACAAGATGAATAAGAGATAAGTGCAATGTTCATACACCATTATTCATACATGCAAGCTCCATTTATTCATAGAGTTTCCCGTATTGGAGTAAATTACTAGCAAAGTCCACCTATTCATAATCGATACTAATGACCTTGCATCTCCACTAGTTCTTTCATTGAAATTGGCATGTATTTCTTCCCAAAATTGTTGGAAAGGCTGGTCGACTCCAACAATTGTTTGATGATACCAAGCAAAGTACAAATCATTGTCGTCATCCTCGGAACATGGAGCTTCTCTTTTCTTCACCTTACTACAAAGAATCATCTAGGTTAGAAAATTGACGAGATTTAACCAAAAATGCTATGAAGAACCTTGGAGTTTATGTCTTCCTCACCTTGTTCTGGCGGCGCTGATATGGGAAGGTGCCGGTGTGGGTCCAAGGGTTGGTGCTGGTGCAACTGCCGGTGCCAGATCTGGAGCTAGTGGCGGCGCGGGTGCTTGCGGCGCTGCTCTTGCGAGCTCGGTCGGGGAGTTGCAATGGTCTGTAGTCATGCCGGGGGGTGCTTGGCCTCCGGGATCCGATCGTATCGTGGCAAATCCTGGCCACGGTGCGTCGAATCCGGCAAAGCTCGGCGGCGCATTTGTAGCCGAGAAAAATGGCTCGTGGCGGCCGATTCGGTGACGTAGGCTACCATGAGAAGCACAGAGGGTAGCTGGACATTGGCGGAGCACAGATCCGGTGAAGGGCAGTGGGAAGGGCAGCTAGCCGACAGTGAACGTGCGGGTGGGGGAGAAAAATAGAGGAGTCGAGGTCGTGGTGGCAAGTCCTATATTTATTCTCCTCTAAATGGCGATAGGGGTTAGGGTTAGGTTCGGTGCGGCTTCAGCCGTTAGAGGAGTAAATTTACTCCTCCATTGTCGTTTTGGGGATGGGTTAGAGATGCTCTAACCCATCAGGTTATAATGTTTATTTGGGCTAGGTGCAAAAAATTAAGCCACAAACCGTGCTAGCCACAAAAAGGTCATGTTTATGTGTTCTGTGCAACAAATGCCACAAAGACTGGTGTTAGAACAATTTTCTCGATCCACACATATACTAATACACAACAATCCAACCTTGTAACATATAAAGCACCAATATTAAGCAGGCTAGCAATCAAGAGATCACACATCCAGGAATCATACTACTTCCATATTGGTGCATTATGTTCCCCAATAGTACCTCCATTGATACTATAAGGATCTTTAGCAAGCTCTTAAGCAAGCTAAAATAGCTTTGCTAAAAAGGGATATATTTTGAAACAGAGGAAGTACATTATAAGGTACCATACAAATTATAGACATGTCACAACAAGGAAACAACCCAAGTTCATAACAAGTGTATTCTAGTGCACTAACAAATACTTTCAGCTTCAGGTTCCATTTCACGACAAAGGGACTAACCTCAGCTGTTAGTGCTCAACCACAAATATTGAACATCTTCATGACTTTCTCCTTATTTTCTATGGAGTGCTCTAGCCGAATTAAAATTTCTTCTAACTTAGCGATCAAACAATCATTGTATACACTTAGGGCAGATGATAATGATTGTTAATCTTCAAGTTGTTCCTCTAGAACTTGAATATGCAAAGAAATGGCCTTGGAGTTGGACTTGGACTTGGACTTTGACGAGCTCGCTGGGAACCCCGCATTACACAACAACATATTCTTGGCTATAGTACCGTGTTGTAGTACCTTGGAAAATAAATCCATACATTCTTTTGGAGTTTTTACTGAAAGTCTTTTCCAGGATTTGCCATCTCCTCTTTCAATTCAGCCTGGAAAGTTTTCAGTTGATAGACATGTGTAAGAGAAGTGAAGTTACTATAGATACACATGCAGACGGGTTTAACATGTGCATGAACTGCTATAATTGGCAGTGCTGATAACGCATCTTATACACTTCAGTAAAAAGATCATTTTGTTGTGTATCTTTTTTTGATGTCATTTACTAACAAGACTAAAAATGTGGCTTCCTGTGAAAACACTGTGAGGTGCATGATATGCCAACTGTTTGTACAATTCATAACTGAAACTGACTTTAGTTACAAATTATGAAGGAAAATTAAAACAAAACTAAGAACCAGTCCAAGAAAGGTTGCATATCAAACTTATTTGTACAAATCACCACAAGTGCAACATCACAAAATGCATAGAAGACTTACAACAACTTTCTTTACATTGACACCATATCTATTCGTCAGGCATCCCTCAAAATTCTCCAGTAGAGTCAACTGTTTTTTTGGGATCCCCATTAGACTTCGTATGCATTTGGACAGGCGAAAATAAATTGCATCATATGGTGGAAATGGAGGTTCAAAGATAAGATGCATACAAATTCCGCAACATCAATTACATACTTATTTAGAATATACAGTACATAACAACAGGTCCTTACAAATTGGTAGAGGTGCCCAATTATGATGCGGGGTCCTGTATGACTTAGTACTCATACTTTATTACGGCTGGAACAGTTCCTTTGAGCGATGGCCTACAAAATGAGACTTGTAAAACACATGCATAAATACAAATTGACAATGTGAACTAGTCTCAATATTCTCAAAGCATACCTCATTCTTTTGATCAAGCCATTGATGGAGAAGATCACCCCACTGATCGTTAGTCATGTGATCCACAGGAGATGTTCTTGTAACATCCTTAAAACACTTGCCAGAGAAGTGTTGCTTCTTTAGCCTGTGGCGCTGCTGACGCAAACATGCAGAGGATATGCTTTTGAGAACAACCTTTACTTCCTCGCTATTCTCATCAAACATGAAAAATCTTTGTAGACAACAATGAGGAGCATATATAACAAACGGCAAGCTAAGAAGACAAGGGACAGAGAAATGGAGTATGTCCAAGAGACAGATGACTTACATGTAATTTCTTCAGTAAACCTTCAAAATGCTCGGGGGTATTTCGGTGGTGTTTCCATGAGGGCAAGATGGGAACATCATTTCTCATGAAATTGCCTATGATCGATACAATATAAGAAGATTCATGTGGATCCAGTGGCCTTCTGAATCCTGCTATAGATGTGATCAAAAGTCTTGGTTTAGTTATTCAAGCATCTGCTCAAGATTTTTTCCCATCGTCGGTCCCCTTGTTAATCTTCATCGTAGTGCAACTAAAAAAATTACATCAAAATATCATGGGAAAAATATACATATTACATATAAAAGGGCATGCTACTACTAGTCTCTGATTATATAATAAATTTGGTGTCAAGCTCATTTGCAAGGGAGTATATGTCTCTGTCAGTACTAAAGGTCATTGGGAGATCATTACCGGTTCGTTGCTAAGAACCTGCTGTTGAAACTGGTTCTGCTGCCAATTCTTCCTGGGTAACCGGATGGGCTACTAGCGGCTGTGGGATGTGTATTTTTCTATTTGCAGCCGCCAGTGTAACTAGACCAACTGGTGCAGGATTAGGACAAAACTTTTTATGCTGATGTTTTACATTATTGTGTTTTTTGGCCTGGTTGTCATTTTTAACTAGATTAAGTAGAGTCTGAGACCCTTGTTCTGACTCCGTTTCCTGCATTGGGAGCAAATAGCTTTTCAGATTTATCATGGAATCGTGTGAAAAATAGGAATTATTAGGATTTCTTGCAGATTTTGATGGCTCGAAAAGCAACGATTCCCATCACAACTCTAGTACAGTAACTTACTTTTGCTATGAGTACTCTAACCATATGTCAGCCCGAGTGAGAAGAAAACACATGAAGTTCCAATACAATCGACTAACCTGCAGGCTTGACTATAATACTAATAACATAACTAGTAGGGCCCGCCTGGTTACACTCTAAACAAGGAGCCATGATATACTAATTTGGCTTAGGACATCAGCTAGAGTTGACGTATACTAGTTGTGTTATCTATAAACCTATACGCCCCAACTAGAATCATTTTAGGAGATATTCCATAGATGTCAGAGGAGCTTCATAACGATGGTAATGAAGGCTCTATCAAACTTTAGTAACGATCGTGTATATGAGCAAGATGCAGTACACTATAACAAACGACGAAGTACTTTTGATAGCAATAAGGTGCATAAAGGAAGCATAAAGTGTGCAACAACCTTCGTATGGGGAGGAGACGAGTTTACGCTTCGCATTGGTGCGGTCGAACGGGGGGCGTGTCGTTTTCCCATCTTTCCCGTGTCGGAGACTAGGGAGTCTGTGAAGCAGATAGGACTTTGCAGCGACCGTACCATGTTTGCCGGCAACGTTGTGCATGCTCCGGTGCGGTGGTCGTCAGCATTGGGAAGCTGCTCTGTCTTGCTAAACAAGGGAGTGGTGCCTTCAGTTACAACAGTACCTGGTGAGGAGGCAGTGGTGGTGGGGAGGGACGACGGTGCGAGGACATATTCATGGGAGATGCTCCGGCTCTGAGGTCGAGTGAGAGATGTGTTTTATATGTATCACAAAGGTGCCAGTGGTAGGTTCGAAACTTTTGAATTGCGTCGCACCGGGTAGTTCAAAGAAAAACCCGCTAATGTCATTCAAATTTTGGTGATCTTACTTTAGAACGAGATGAACCCACCAAAAAAATTGGCAATCTCTACTCTATGATTATTTCTACACTAGCCAGGAGCTGAGCTAGAGGAAGTGCATCGAATGCGATGGGAGGTATGAACGCACTAGCAGCCTTTCCCAGGTGCAGACTTCGTGTAGTCCCTACTGCAAAAAGATATGCGTAGTCACGAGCAGGGCCTCTGCTTCAAGTACTCCTACTCTAGTTAGGGTCCATTTGATTCAAAGGATTTGCCTAGGAATTTTGTAGTATTAAATCCTAGAGGAAAATTTCCTAGAATGGTTGTTTGATTTGTAGGATTGATTCCCATAGGAGGATTCCTTTGTACTAGTTTTCATAGGAAATCAAACATCCACCCATACCTCTTTTTCATATTCCTAGGGCATGTTTGCTTCCTAGGAAAGGAAAATCATAGGAGTAGGAAAAATGTAGGATTGCAATATCATGCCCACTCCAATCCTATAGGAATTCATATGAACCAAAGTGCGTTTGATTCCACCATAGGAATTTGAAAAAGAGGTATGGGTGGATATTTGATATCCTATGAAAACTAGTACAAAAGAATCCTTAGGAAAAAATCCTATGGGAAACAATCCTACAAATCAAACAGCCGTTGTAGGAAATTTCCTATAGGATTTAATCCTACAAAATCCCTAGGGAAATCCTTTGAATCAAACGGACACCTATGGTGGAATCAAACACACTTTGGTTCATACTCCCTCCGTTCCTTAATATAAGGTGTATAGTTTTTTGTAAAAAATCCATAATATAAGGTGTATAAACAATTTTGAGATTTGTTCCTCTTATTTAGGAGGCAATTAATCCGATCAGGAGAGAGAGGATACCCAGATTTTGTATGTTCTCTCTATATCATGTCAATCACCTAGGGTATTCACATCCTAAAGCAAAAAAAAATTCCCTCCCAGCTTGTGCGCTAATATCCGTGCAAGAAAGCTATACACCTTATATTAAGGAACAGAGGGAGTATGAATTCCTATAGGATTGGAGTGGGCATGACATTGCAATCCTACATTTTTTCTACTCGTACGATTTTCCTATCCTACGAATAAAACATGTACACTCCCCTTTTAGGGAGAAAAATACTACCATGTAGTATACTACCTCCATATCGGTTCATTAGGCAAATACGTATTTGAAGAAAATAAATTGACCATAAATTTGGTCACCAATTTATGAATTGTATGTCACAAAAATTGTACCATTGGAATCATCTTTCAAATATAAATAAATTGGTTAAAAATTATTAAATATAATTATATATTACTGACCAGATTTACGGTCAAACTAAGTTCTTGAAGTAAGTATTTGCATAATAATGTGCACTCGAGATGTGTGCGTTCTCTTGTGAGACCTTTAGCTTTGTTTACATGCTTGGTGTTTGTATCAACCTTATCTGATCCGTAAATTGTACTCGGTACTTGGTTTTTAATAAAAGGGATTTGTGCATCCTTTGAGTGCAGAGGCTGCGGTATTCCCATTTCGAAAAAAACATGAGATTCAAATAAAAGACTATCATGTCATCTCTAGCTATGAGATGGAAAGTAAGACATGTCATCACTTATAAAATTATAATATGTAAAGCTCAAAAAACTATTAAAGAATTTTGAGCCCCATCATATGAAGGGGTTCCGCGTGTGAAAACAATAAATTTTTACCCTACGCCCCTGAACCCCTGATGTTGCCAGAACCTATCTATTAGTAATACAGTAACAGGAGGGGCTTTTCGCGAACTTACCCTTGAAGACCGAAAAGCGTTGTCAACGCTCAGGAGAGCGTCGTTGATGTAGACGAGTCGAAGCCGACTTCAAGGTCGTGATGAAGTCCTTGCGCTCTTGTGGCTCCAACGACTTGAGTGCCTCAAGTGTGACACCTTGCGGGGAGTTACACACGTTCGGTGCCTGACGATGACTCCCGCTTACCTGATCCAGCAGCAATTGCGGAAGTAGAGCTCCTGGATCCAAATCCCGCAGCGCGACGGCGCTCCACGGTGAAGATATCTCTCGTTCATGCAGTCCGAACTTGGGACCACGGTCACGAGAGAGAGAGAGAATATCAATTGGAGGTCTTCCCAAAAGTGAGAAGACCTTTATTGAATATTGTGTGTATTTATCTGGCCAAATAACCCCACTATATATAGGGGGAGAGGAGGTACTACCTCCCTCAAAGTCCCAGGTTGGGACTAAAGGAGAGGGAGAGGGGGCAGCTGCCAGCCGGCCCTATCGGGCCCTGCGCGGGGGGGGAGGGGGGGAGGAGGGGGCTTGGCCCAGCCGGCCACCCCATTGCCCCTTCTCCTCTCTTGCCTTTCCCTAATGGGCCCTCTTCTCTCCGAAATTTGCCCATTAAGCCTTTTGACCCTTAAATTGATTTTCTCTTTTATTAAATAATTATGTATAAATGATTAAATCAATATTTAAGATTCATTCATATATTATTCAATCTCCGTGGCTATGGAACACATTCCACCTCCACTCCGGATATCCTCCAGACTTACCGAAACCCTTCTGGTTTTCTTTCTACTATTCTTCGGCGATTCTTCCGATCCTATAAACACTCTCTAAGCATCACCAAACCCTTAAGAGTGATATCCTACGGTTCGGGAACACTCCATACATGGTCGGGACACTCCCGGACCAATGATCGACAGAGGGACCTGGATGGCCATGTGACCCCTGTGCGTTCCACGAAGATCTTTCGTCGTTTGAACTGGGAAAGTCATGTCTTATTCCCTTTGTCTCTCGATACTTGCATTGCCCGAGATTTTATCAATGACATAACCATGTCGTGTTCAATCTCGTTACCAAACAATGCTACTTGACTCGTTCTGACAAGTGATATCCCTGTGATGAAATCACACGCTGCGCAGCTATTGGATATAACTTCTCTGAGTGGGCCCTTGAGTATCTTTCCGTCACGTGGACGGACAAATCCCGCTCTTGACATATATTTCCTCTACGGTTTCCTCCGAGTACCTGAACACACCTTTATAACCAATGTATTACCAAGTGGCGCTTGATGCTATCTAAGCACTCTCGGGAGACAGTGATTGATATAACCTCACGGTCTAAGGAATAGTCTACGAGGATCCATTTCTAATCATCGTAACTTGAACTTCATGACATGATCGGGTCATGATGTTTAGGTTGGGTATTGGTGCATCCTCTCATTCTCAGAATGAGCTGACTCCATTTCCAACTGGCATAAATGCCACATGATCAGGAAACTTGATCATTTGTTGACCAATGAACTAGTGACTAGAGTTTCACTGGGAACCCCTGGTTGTTTATATATCACACGTGTATTGATGTTTCCACTCAACACAGTTATAGCATGATATAAAACTTAATCATAAACTTTATGAAATATGATAATAGTCCTTATTACTATTTGTCTCTAGGGCATATTTCCAATAGTCTCCCACTTGCACTAGAGTACAAATACACTAGCTGCATTTGTTCTTAATCATTGGCACCATATATCCGGTACCCTGAACATGCTTGCTCATGGAAGAGGTTGAGTCGTGGGTCTGTACTTTACAGTCCCAAATCCTTTGCAACTTACTAATGTCACCTTGATTGACATTAATACTTTATCATCACATGATAACATCTATGTGTATGCATCGTCGTTATGGTAGTAGAACGAGGCCTGATTCCAGGAGCCTACAGTGACTTTAGATCAACCTCGAGGGCTTTCTCATGGCCACTATGCCCTGGGACACATCATTCTACGTTAGAAGCGAACTAGCCCCGCTATAACATTATACAACACTTTAGGTGGTACCCTTATCTATTATTATAAATGTAATCATCGAAACACGAGTGCACTCTATGCAACTTTCGATGTTTTTGTTCACCTCGCTTCCTACTTGACTTTAATCGGTATTACGGGAGTTCCAATATATTTCCTTATAACATAACCCTTTATGTTTTAAGATATGTCATCCTTTATGGATTTGGAAAATGTGTCTACAGTTCACTATTAGACATTGTGGACAAACTTAGCTCAACGTTCCGTGATTCAAACTTAATCACCTTCTAAATGTTCCTTCTTGGATCATATATTATGTTAAGTTATCATCGTGGTTTTCCAAGATAGAATATATGTCTCAACATAGTGGATGATGATCATCCTTTTCTTTCTAACAACCATTGATGTTCAACTTAACACTATTCCTAATTTGAGTTATTAAGGACCAGTTCCTTAATTAACTTATATTCTGAAACCCTTTTCAGAATCCCTTAAGAAATACTATATAATATCATAATACACTTATTATTAACTTCTACACCTTATAAATCATTATTTATTGGTACTTTCTCTTTTATTCTTAACACACTTAAGAATCACTCCTATAAGCTCCCACTCAAAATATGTTCCTAACATATTTGGGTATGAGTCACTACTCTTACTCAAACTATGTTCCTACATATTTGAATTTGAGAGTTATATTGCTCCCACTCAAAAATATTTCATTCACATATTGTTTTAGGAAGACTTTCATAGCTCCCACTCAATTTTATGCAAATTGCATATCTACTCACTATTTTGAACAACTTCAAAATCCTTCAAATATCAAACTTAGAGTTTTACTATGAGATACTAGTACTTTTACTAGTTTTAAATCCACTAGACATATAGCACATTTGAATCAAATTCATTTGAATTCATCCAATACTTGACAAATTGTGTTTTTTCATTCACCCCCTTTTCCACTATGGCTTTGCAGTCATTTGGGAAAATTCTAAGTAACTCCTTTCACTTGTGAGATTCAGCAACGAATTGCTTTCTACTCTCAAGTGAATTTTGCTTTTAGGAATTCTCATAATTCTAGTTTACCCTTATTTCCTTAGTAGTTCGTAGGTATGTCATATTCCAAAAATCATGACAAATGATTCACAAATGTCTCCATACAAGATATCCGTTACATTTTGAATCCTACTTCATGTAGTGAAGACACCAGTGGGGAAAACACAATGATCATTATCATTGATTCTTTCCTTCTGTGAAGAGAATCGTTCAGGAACGTTGTCCGTTGCAGTTCTCAACACTCTGATGCAGGGATTTGATTCCTCATCGTGTTTTTCACTATCTTCCATTTGCTCCATAATCCAGAAATATCACTGAATGCGAACTTTCTCGAAAATGTACCAAAATCCAAGCAATACTAGTTTTGCTTCTCTTTTCGTTTTAGCTATGGATTTTGTATTCAAAGTTTCCAATGAATACTCTACAAGGACTTATTCTCTATTGTTTTGGTTATATCGAATAACCCCAAAACTTCCACGACTATCCATACTAGATATGGAAACCACCTTCACGAATTCAAATGGTTCACTATATGTTCTAATTGAGTGCTAACTATTTTTAACTAATGGTCTCTACATCTACACTACAACACTTTGTTTGGCGCCATCTATTCACCCATTTTGATATCCAATATCACATTGTGATGATTCGCATTTTGACACTTCAAAACGCTTTGCATTCAACAATTTCTTTCATGCCATTCTTATAAAGTCGAATTCCATTACTATTGATCAAATCATAGTAATTAGATTCTTATTTATATTCATACCCTTTGTTGGATGAAACACTTTGATCATATCAAATAGTTTCATATTCATGTTTCCTTTGGTAAACTTCTTTACACATTTAAACAATCATATAATGATAATTACCATTTTGTTAAAACACAATACATCGAATATGTATTTACTTTCAACAATTCATTAAAACACTTTGTATTCAAGTAATACACGGTGTTCAAGTTATTTTGCCAAACTTAGGCATGATTTATATGTGATAAGAAATCAAATGACTTTCACATATTATCAACATAACTTTGAATTCAAAAAATGGTTTCATTCACTAATGAAATATCATTAAGTTGGGTATTTTAAGGCATTTTAATATTTTACAAATGTTCATGTATTATAAATTAGTTTCAAACAACAAGGATAATTCACCTATAATCAAAAAGGATATGAACACAAATAGAAATCATTTATAAAAGTGGAACAACTGTTTGTTACAAACTGATATGAATAACCGTCCCACAAAGTGTGAGACACACTAAAGAAGTTCACAATATTTTGATTACAATAATCATTGTAAACATAAACTAAATGATAAATTATGAGGGAGAGTGTCGTTGGCCATCATCATCATACTCACCATCAACACGCAATGTCACCTCCTCTCTAGAAAGCACCTCTCATGCAGAAGGATCTGTTTTCAGTAAAACAGAATAAGTATCAAATATACTTAACACTGCAAATGTGTTTGCAAGATTTTAACATCTATAAAATTTTGTATGAAATATATACCTTTGTCATCGATGACCTCACCAGTGATTGGTTCAACATTTACGTTCCTAAAACGTAATATGAACTCTTGGAAATCCAATGTTTCCGTATCACCACTCATGATTCTACTCCGGACATGTCCTTCGTAGCTGGGAGGAAACGATCGAAGCAGCACACCTATCGCAAACGGATCATCCATCCAGTAGTCCATGAAGTGAACCAGTCTCATGTGTGCATCAAGCATGCGCTCCAAGTGACCCTTCAGACATGTGTGCTCCTCCATCTGTATGGAAAGGAACTCTCCAAGCAGCTCGTGCTTCCACATGCGCACATGGCTTATGAACTCTGCTCTCAGCTGATCCACCATCGAATATGGATCAAGATCACCCATGAGCGGATGGAGTTCATCCACCATCCTGTAATACATTATAATCTGAATGTAGGTGGACATCTCTTGACGATAGTAGCGGTCTGCCAGCTCTCACGGGGTCTCATAGTGGTTTGGCTCAGTCAAATCCATTGTGCGACGTATGTAGTCTACCACATGATTCCTAGTAAGGAGATCATTCAGGCGCACAAGCCAACTAGGGAAGTTGGATCCATCAAGTCTAACTTTCTCACCCATTACCCATTCCTCAATGACAAAGTAAGCTTCACGGTGATCCATCTCTACATTTATAATTGCAAAAGTAATTTATACTAAGTTTATAATTAAATGAGTTAATAATAACTCCACTCAGAAATGCCTATCCCATGAAGGGTCCCTAGTTATAACACGACCCCTTTTCCCCACATCTCCCCCAATCGTCACGGCCATCAATGTGGGTTCAAGGGTGGACGCTAAACGTCGGTCACATCATTCATACGACTCGTGCTCGATCTTTCGACCATCCGTGTTTCGAGGCCATGTCTACACATGCTAGGCTCGCCAACTCAACCTTAGTGTATTCGCTGTGCAACATGGCTTACACCCACTGTATGCGAACGTAGATATGTCTAACACCCACTCACCATGGGTCGCCTCATACCGAAGAACTTTCTTGGTGGTGCACACTAAGGGGGAACACAATCATTGGTAATTTTAACAGGGATCATCTTATTAGGCTACCGTTGAGTATCTAATACTAGCACATAATAAGATAGACAAACAATAACATTGAATGTAAATGCGATGTGATATGGTCCTTCATGTCGTGATCTCCATCCGTCATCACCGGATTCCGGCGCCGTAGGCACCAGGGTACCGGTGTCTTTCCGGCGTGGTAGTTCGTCACTGTGACTATCTACTACTATGTAACATAAGGTAATCACTTTACCTTTGCCACAACCATATCACAAAGCAACGCCCCCTGCAAAACAAAGTTAGACGCTTCTACTTTATCTTTGTATGTTTAACGTGGCTGAATGGGCTTTTGCACAAGAACCATTCTTACCTACGAACTTTCAGCACAACGCGGATCAAGTAGTTGTCTCTACTACACCCCTTTCGGGGCCCTCCATTTTAAATGGCATACCAACTAATGCGAGAGATACAGACACCCCCTAAGCCACTTTATACGGTACAAGCCGTATGTCAAGCATGGACCAGTCTCGCGAATGAACGTGTAAAGTCGGTTGGGGGCCACTTCATCAAGCATTACTAAGGTATACACAAGTACACGTGGGAGGGTAACAACTAAAAGATCAATGCCCACATGCTACATCTCGTGTGTTCTACCCGTACTAGCATTACTACACATAGATCTAGCTCTTATACCACTGAAGGGGTTCCGCGTATGAAAACAATAATTTTTTACCCTACGCCCCTGAACCCCTGATGTTGCTAGTACCTATCTATTAGTAATACAGTAACGAGAGGGGCTTTTCGCGAACTTACCCTTGAAGACCGAAAATCATTGTAAACGCTCAGGAGAGCATGGTTTATGTAGATGAGCCGAAGCCGACCTCAAGGTCGTGATGAAGTCCTTGCGCTCATGTGGCTCCAACGACTTGAGTGCCTCAAGTGTGACACCTTGCGGGGAGTTACACACGTCCAGTGCCTAACGATGACTCCCGCTTCCCTGATCCAGCAGCAGTTGCAGAAGTAGAGCTCCTGGATCCGAATCCCGCAGCGATAGTGCTCCGTGGTGAAGATGTCTCTCGTTCGCGCAGTCCAAACTTGGGACCACGATCACGAGAAAGAGAGAGAGAGAGAATATCAATTGGAGGTCTTCCCAAAAGTTAGAAGACCTTTATTGAATATTGTTTGTATTTATCTGGCCAAATACCCCCACTATATATAGGGGGTACTACCTCCCTCAATGTCCCAGGGTAGGACTAAAGGAGAGGGAGAGGGGGGGGCAGCCGCTGGTCGACCCTAGTGGGCCCCGCGTGGGGAGGGGGGCTTGGCCCAACCGGCCACCCCCTTTCCCCTTCTCCCCTCTTGCCTTTCCCTAATGGGCTCTCTTCCCTCTAGAATTGGCACATTAAGTCTTTTGACCATTAAATTGATTTTATCTTTTATTAAATAATTATGAATAAATGATTAAATAAATATTTAACATTAATTCATATATTATTCAATCTCCTTGGCTATGGAACACCTTCCACCTCCACTCCGGACATCCTCCAGACTTACCAAAACCCTTCCGGTTTTCTCTCTACTATTCTTTGGTGATTCTTCCGATCCTATAAACACTCTCTAAGCATCATCAAACCCTTAAGCGTGATACCCTACGGTTCTTGAACACTCCAGACATGGTCGGGACACTCCCGGACCAATGATCGACAAAGGGACCTGGATGGCCATGTGACCCCTATGCGTTCCACAAAAATCTTTCGTCGTTTGAACCGGGACAGTCATGTCTTATTCCCTTTGTCTCTCGATACTTGCATTGCCTGAGATTTGATCAATGACATCACCATGTCGTGTTCAATCTCGTTACCGAACAATGCTACTTGACTTGTTCCGACAAGTGATATCCTTGTGATCAAATCACATGTTGCGCGGCTATTGGATATAACTTCTCCGAGTGGGCCCTTGAGTATCTTTCCGTCACGTGGACAGACAAATCCTGCTCTTGACATATATTGCCTCTATGGTTTCCTCCGAGTACTTGAACACACCTTTATAACCACTTTATTACCAAGTGGAGCTTGATGCTATCTAAGCAATCTCGGGAGACAGTGATTGATATAGCATCACGGTCTAAGGAATAGTCTACGAGGATCCATTTCTAATCATCATAACTTGAACTTCGCGACATGATCGGATCACGATGTTTAGGTTGGGTATTGGTTCATCATCTCATTCTCAGAATGAGTTGACTCCATTTCCAACTGGTATAAATGCCACATGATCAGGAAACTTGATCATCTATTGACCAATGAAACAGTGACTAGAGTTTCACTCGGAACCCCTGGTTGTTTATATATCATACTTTTATTGATGTTTCCACTCAACACAGTTATAGCATGATATGAAACATAATCATAAACTTTATGAAATATGATAATAGTCCTTATTACTAGTTGTCTCTAGGGCATATTTCCAACATCATATCCATAAATTATTAGGTGTATACTTGGTTCTTGGTACATAATAATACTCAAAAAAAATTGTAACATGCTTAGAGAAATGACAGAGAAGATTCTAGAATGGTGGAGAATTGTGTTTTGAAGTTTTAGCATAGCGTTCATTGTGCTAAAGACTATCCATTGAATCTTCTAGATGCTAGAATGGTAAAGACCCAGAGGTTAGATATGTTGCGATTCATACACTATATAGTAGTAAGATAAGATAAGAAAGTTTGACCTAGTTTCACGACATCATTTCCTTTTTCTATAGTTTCCTTTTTCTTTTTGCGACGGACTCGCTGCAGTTGAGTCGGTCCAAGAAATTCCACATATTTTCTGGGTGTGCGCCAGGGCACGAGGAGCACAGTCGTTGTCACATAAAAACTAATACACGCATATTTTTTCATTTTTCATGGATTTGTTGCATTTTTCCATACCAGGGTGACAAATTGTCGAGAAGACCGTTGATAGAATATTCATTCATCATCTTGTTCTTACAACTCTCACTTTTTTACTCATATATGTACCTCTCTCCCCTCTTTATTAGATCCTATGTACTCCCTCTATTCCAAAATATAAGATGTTTTAGCTTTTGTGAAACGAATATATCTAGACACCTTTTAATGTGTAGGCCTCTCTCCTCAAGAGGTAATTATCCTACCAGGTTGACACTATGCAGAATAAAGGCCATGTCTGTAGCTAACGCATAATCCCACTCCCTTCGTATCAAAATAGATGTCGCAAGTTTGTCAAAATTTGGAAGAATCTATATACTACTACTAAATAACTAAATAGTGTTTTCTAATTTTGTCGACCAAATAGCACACATCAAGTTAAAGGTCGAATTAATTTGACAAAATCACCCGAAACTCTTTTAAATGGCTATAAAAGTGGTTATCCCTTCTTCAATATAAATTATGGAGAGTGTACATATGTTCAGGAGGGATCCCCAGCAGTTACCTCTTCCTTCCCCTGTAAGCATTGGCACAATGATTATACTACACTGCAGTTGTACAAAGATAAAGTTGGCGTCCTGATCTAAAGTCACCGTCAATGGGATACCACTGCCACCACCATCAGCAGGACCAAAACCAAAGATGGCGGAAGAATGGAGGCTCTTTTTTGGAGTAAAGAAGAGTGGAGACTTTGAGCAAGTGAAGTTGGTGAGATGCAGCATGACAACAACGGCAAGGTAGCTACCGCTCTACACGGAAGCGATAATAACTAATTACTACTATAGTACAGTAGGAAAGATAATCACACCCAAAATTGGCTCTGGCAACATTGTGTCTGGTGATGCATATCACATTCACGATCATATATTCATACTACTAATAAAGGTTTTTCAATTACTGGGGCAATATTGCAATCTATATATTCGATCATGAACTAGTCCCTCCGTTCCATAATATATGAGCCTTTTTCGTAAGCTCTTTTAGCTCTGTAAATAGGCTTATATTATGAAAACAGTTGGAGTACTAAGTTCTTCCACGTGTCGACTCATTGATGGAGATCGACGATAGTTTCATGCTTCAACTTTGTCAGCTCGGCCAGGAGTTTGTCCGTCTGGTCCTCGAGGTCCTGGATCTGTTCGAAGCTTATGCCCAGCATCTCCATCATGCCGATGGTCTGCCGCTTCAGATCGTCATGCTCAATCAAGTATTCCATGGCGAGATTCCTGAGGAGGCTCAACCCGACCTTGTCAGCGGCGAGTTTGGAGTAAAGTCTAGTGCACTCCTTAACGAGGGTGCTTCTGTCCGCTGTCTTGACGCAGAAATCGCCCATCACCTTTTTCACCATAAATTCAATCTCGAAGCTAATATTCTGTTCGATGAATAGGGAGCATAAATTCAGAAGTGTACCCAGAGAACTATCAAGGAAGAGAGACACGGAATCACAATTTGAATGGTTTCTTACCTTGCGGCTATACCGATTGGCCTCCATCGGCAACAGTGAAGATGATTCTGCAGGTAGGAGTGTCGTGGGAATGCGAAGTCCGCCCGACCTAAAATAACATTGAGAAAAAATGTACTGATTGGGAAATGAATGAATCAAGAAACAGTCAAAGACATGGAAAGTTTCCCAAGCACGGATATTTACCTGAAGGTATTAGTCTCCATTGGTGATGGTGAAGATGATTCTACAGGCAGGAGTGCTGAGGGAATTCGAATACCGCCCGACCTAAAAACACCATTGAGGAAGAATGTGATTTTTTAGGTAAATGAGAAAATCAAGAAACGATCAAAGACAAGGAAAGTTGCACAAGAATAGAGATTTACCTGAAGGTATTTGTCCCTGGCTGTGGCGGCTTCGAAGAACCTTGAGTTCAAGACCTCTCACCTACAGCCGAGGGATTCGACTAGGACCCTTTGATCATCACATCGCTTAGTACCGGTAGCAACATAATGGCAGAACGGCAAGCCGACTTCTTCTCTTCCACCAGCTTCACCGTCGCAGAACGAGCCCTTCTATGGTGGGACTTGTTCCCGGTCATGCGGGTGAAATAGCACAGCAAAAAGGAATGAAAATATGCAAAGCAATCTGGCAGAGAAGAGCTACAGTCGCGAAGAGGAGGAGGAAGAAGGCCGAGTCCGTGAGAGGTGACCTCCTGGTCTCCACGCGAGTAAAAAAACATTTCCATTCAGATAAATTACTTGACGAAGAAATCAAAGAGATAGCCGTAAGCAGTTGTCACCCCTAGCATGGTATGTACATCCACTATAAAGTTGAACGTGCCTTGCACAGGACTACAAAATTAATTATAATAGGTGAAGCTCAAAAAATAATTTTAATTTTGAGCCACGTCCATAAAGTATCGGGTGTATATTTGGTTCTTCTAGCTTGTACTGTATCATGTACAAATCAACCTAGCTACTCCTACCTAATACTCCACGTGCTCTAGAGAAATGACGAAAAAGATTCTATAATTATTGAAAAGTGTGTTTTGAGATTTGTGCATAGTGTTCATTGTGTTGAAGACTAATAATAGAATCTTCTAGATGCTACTCCCTAGTTTACAAATATAAGACATTTTAGCTTTGTGAAACGAATGTATCTAGATGTCGGCCTATATACTAAAAGACATCTAGATACATTCATTTTACAAAGCTAAAATGTCTTATATTTGTAGATGGAGGGAGTAGAATGGATAGAAGATCCAACAGTTAATTGGCAATGTTGGGATTCACGAGTCTACATCCAACGGTCAAAGTTCAAAGTTATTTGGATCGTACACTATACAGTGTGATCTTCTTTTCTTCTACTATTATAATAGAGAAGTTTTGAATTGGATCCATAGTACAAATCCTGACCATTGGGATGCTAGATCCAATGGTTCAGAGCAGCTGGATTCGTGTTGAACAGCTAGTACGTACCTAGAGCAAACTCCACTATGTTCTAGAACCATCATGTCAACACCCCACTCCCCTAAATTTCATAGCACAGTAGACTATATTCTGAATATGTGTAGATAGTTATTATTAATAGCACCAATCTTTACCATTGGGCTGTTAGATCCAATGGTTCAGAGCAGCTGGATTCGTGTTGAATAGCTAGTACGTACCTAGAGCAAACTCCACTATGTTCTAGAATCATCATGTCAACACCCCACTCCCCTAAATTTCATAGGACAGTAGGCTATATTCTGAATATGTGTAGATAGTTATTATTAATAGCACCAATCCTGACCATTGGGCTGTTAGATCCAATGGTTCAGAGCAGCTGGATTCGTGTTGAACAGTACCTATAGAGCATACTCCACCATGTAAACCCCCCCTCCAAAATTCATAGCACAGTAGGTTGTATTCTCACTGTGTGTGGAGATAGTTATTATTAATAGAATTAATGTATTCCTTTTTCTCTAACAAGACTATTGGTTAATAATAACAACTTAATGTTTGTTAAATCATATTTCATACAACATACACGTGTGCGGCTCATGCCTTTTACTAGTAGACTTAATGTATGCCTTTTTTCTCTAACAAGACTATTGGTTAATAATAACAACTTGATGTTTGCTAAATCGCATTTCATACAGTACATGCGTGTGTGGATCATGCCTTTTACTAGTAGACTTAATATATGCCCTTTTTTCTCTATCAAGACTATTGGTTAATAATAAGAACTTAATGTTTGCTAAATCACATTTCATACAATATATACGTGTGTGGCATGTGCCTTTTACTAGTACATTCTAGCCAACATCTAATAGAAGATACACTATGGATAGTACATTATTTTACCCACTATAGTATACGAATAACTTAGAATTTTAACCGTTGGATCAAGCCTCGTGAATCCCAACATTGCCAACCGGTTGGATCTTCTTTTCCATTATGGCATCTAGTAGATACTATTGGTAGTCTTTCTTATCGTATCTTACCACTATATTTTCTGCGAATAACTTTTAATATTGATCGGTTGGATCAAAACTAGCGAATCCTAACATTGCCAGTTGTTGGATCTACTGTTCCATTGTAGCATCATCTCTAGAAAATACTATTGTTTATCTTGTCTTATCTTACCACTATAAAGTGTATGAATAACTTCGAATATATTGACCGTTGGATCAAGACTCGTGAATCCCAACATTGTTAGTCGTTAGATCTTCTTTTGCATTCTACTAGGTAGCATATCTACTAGAATATATTATGGATAGTACATCTTTAGCACAATAAACGCAATGCACAAACCTCAAAAAACACTACTCCATCATTCTACTCCCTTCGATCAAAATTACTGTTCTCAGATTTGTCTAGATTCAGATGTATCTAGCACAAAAATATGACTAGATACAACTGAATCTAGACAAATCTAAGAACAGTAATTTGGATCGAAGGGAGTAGAATAATCTTCTCAGGTGTATATTTCGTTCTTGTACTTTGTATATCATGTAGAAGTCAATGATTATTAACTATCTAAAACTTTAAAATTTTGGTAACAGGGTCTATAGAAATGAGGGATAAGATTCTAGAATGATGGAGAAGTGTGTTTTGAGTTTTGTGCATAGCATTCATTGTGATGAACACTATCGATAGAACCTTCTAGATGCTAGAATGAAAAAGAAGATCCAACGGCTAAAAATGTTGGGATTCACGACTCTTGATCCAACGGTCAATATTCAAAGTTGTCTGTACACTATATAGTGGTAAAATCATGTAGAAGTCAACGATTATTAGCTATCTACTAAAACATGAAAATTTTGGTAACACATGGTCCAGA
The DNA here is from genome assembly GCA_910589775.1 of Avena eriantha. NCBI lineage: Eukaryota > Viridiplantae > Streptophyta > Magnoliopsida > Poales > Poaceae > Avena > Avena eriantha. The sequence goes on from OU342743.1 coordinate 553,134,418, forward strand.
GAAACGAGGGAGAAGACTCTATAATGATGGAGAAGTGTGTTTTGAGTTTTGTGCATAGCATTCATTTTGATGAAGACTAGCAATAGAATCTTCTAGACCGTTCAAAAAAAGAATCTTCTAGATGCTAGAATGGAAAAGAAGATCCGATAGCTAGAAACGTTGGGATTCGTGAGTCTTTTTCCAATGGTCAATATTCAAAGTTATGCGTACACTATATAGTGGTAAGAATAGAGCAGTTTTGAATTGGATCTATAGCACCAATCCTGACCATTGGGTTGTTAGATACAATGGTTCACAACAGCTGGATTCATGTTGAATAGTACCTAGAGAAAACTCCAACATGTTCTAGAACCATCATGTCACCACCCCCAAAACTTCATAGCACAGTAGGTTGTATTCTCTTTATAATGGAGCAGTTTTGAATTGGATCCATAGCACCAATCATGACTGTTGGGCTGTTAGATCCAATGGTTCAAAGCAGCTTGATTCGTGTTGAATAGTACGTACCTAAAGCAAACTCTACCATGTTCTAGAACCATCATATATGTTACCACCCCCAAAATTTCATAGCACATTAGGCTGTATTCTCAATATGTGTAGATAGTTATTATTACTATACTTAATGTATGCATTTTTTATCTACAAGACTATTGGTTAATAACAACTTAATGTTTATTAAATCACATTCATACTTTAGATAAAAATGCATAAATTAAGTCTATTAATAATAACTATATACACATATTGAGAATATAGCCTACTATGCTATGAAATTTTGGGGGTGGTGACATGATGGTTCTAGAGAACATGGTGGAGTTTGCTCTAGGTACTATTCAACACGAATACAGCTCCTCTGAACCATTGGATCTAATAGCCCAACGGTCAGGAATTGTGCTATGGATCCAATTCAAAACTACTCCATTATAGTAGTGGAGATCTAAAACATGAATTTTTTGTTAGCATGGTCTAGAGAAACGAGGGGGAAGATTGTAGAATGATGGAGAAGTGTGTTTTGAGTTTTGTGCATAGCATTCATTGTGATGAAGACTATCAATAGAATCTTCTAGACCGTTCAAAAAATAGAATCTTCTAGATGCTGGAATGGAAAAGAAGATCCAACGGCTGGAAATGTTGGGTTTTGCGAGTCTTGATCACACAGTCAATATTAAAAGTTATTCATACACTATATAGTGGTAAGATTATCTCTATCCCTACTACTATAATGGAGCAGTTTTGAATTGGATCCATAGCACCAATCCTGACTATTGGGCTATTAGATCGAATGGTTCAGAGCAGCTGGATTCGTGTTGAATAGTACCTAGAGCAAACTCCACCATGTTCTAGAACCATCATGTCACCACCCCCAAAATTTCATAGCATAGTAGGTTGTATTCTCAATGTGTGTACTAGTTATTATTAATAGACTTAATTTATGCATTTTGGGGGTGGTGACATGATGGTTCTAGAACATGGTGGAGTTTGCTCTAGGTTTATACTATTCACCACGAGTCCAATTGCTCTGAACCATTGGATCTAACAGTCCAATAGTCAGGATTGGTGCTATGGATCCAATTCAAAACTACTCCACTATAAAGTACTAGGTGTGTATTTGGTTCTTTGTGCTTTGTATCATGTAGAAATCAACCAACTATTAGTTACCTAGTACTCGACATGCTCTAGAGAAATGATGAAGATGATTATATAATTACCGAGAAGTGTGTTTTGACGTTGGTGCATAACATTCAGTGCGCTAATGAACATCAATAGAATCTTCTAGATGGTAGAATGGATTGAAGATCCAACTTAATTTTATTTAGCAGTGTTGGGATTTGCCAGTATTGATCTAAAAATCAAAGTTCAAGGTTATTTGTACACTATATAGTGGTAATATATGATTATATAATAGGTTACGCTCAAAAAGTTTTAAATCTGATGGACATCTATAAAGTATGGGTGTATATTTGGTTCTTGTATTTTGTATCATGTTGAAGTCAATGTAGAAGTTAATGTTTCTTAGCTATACCTAATACTTCAAATTTTGGTAACATGGTCTATAGAAATGTCTGAAAGATTCTAGAATGATAGAGAAGTGTTTTGAGGCTTGTGCGCATAACATTCATTGTGCTAAAGACTGTCAATAGAATCTTCTTCTAGATGCTAGAATGGATTGAAGATCCAACGGTTTGCAATGTTTGGATTTGCCAGTCTTGATCAAACAATCAAAGTTCAAAGTTATTCATTCATATAATATATAGTTGTAAGATTATATAATAGGTGGAGAAGTGTGTTTTGAGTTTTGTGCATAGCATTCATTGTGATGAAGACTATCAATAGAATCTTCTAGATGCTAGAATGGAAAAGAAGATCCAACGGCTAGAAATGTTGGGATTCATGAGTCTTGATCCAACTGTCAATACTCAAAGTTATTCGTACACTATATAGCTGTAAGATAATATAGGAAATATGTGGACTTGGATGTAATTTTCTTTTTTAGGTCCCTGGTGTAACAAGCACTTCCACGGACCATGTTAAGTTGTGAACTGATGTATCTGGCTCCTTCTAGGCCTACCCTACTTGAAAAAATTGCACCACCCCACATTTCTTTCCACTATATAGTGTACGAATAACTTTGAATATTGACCGTTGGACCGAGAATTATAAAGAAACCACATGGTCCACTGTCCACTCTGTGTGATAATTGGGACGGTGGCATTTTCTTTTAACTTTGTTAGAGCATCTCTAGTAGATACTACATATCGCGGCGTACCGCAAAATAACTGCTTGTTTGAGGTACAAGGCGGGAAATTGGTCATTCGAGATACCCTACATTGTACCGCATCCAAAGAAAAATTACGGTTTCCCGCAAACCGACGCTTCTGTGCCACATATATACTGCACCGAGGGTTTGTACCGCATCCTGGCGCATACGTTGGCGGGAGGGAAGTTCCCCATCCCCGCTTCCCGCTCATACCCGCCACCGTCGCTGGTCGTTTCCACCCCCCAATATCCCTATCCTCCGTCCCATCACTCTTTGCCACCGTCGCCGCAGCCATGGCTAGACCCAATCTAAATTACTACAAGGCGTAGATGTTCGCCCACCTCGGTATCCTCGCACCTCCTCCTCAAGCTCAGCCACTTCGGGGTGCCGGTGGCGCCCGTTCCGTGTGGTGCCAAGATGTATCGCCGGATCAAAGATCGCCGCCTCGAACTGCCGGACTAGAAGCGAGCAATGCCCTGGTACACGGCTGCGAGCTCCTATTGGCATAGGCTATTCAAGCTGGAGCATAGGGTGGCGCTTGCCATCTGCCTTGAACACCAGCGCGAGGTCCACCCCGATGACGGCAATGCCGAAGCTAGGACACAATATTGGGCGGTACCTGGGTGCACAATCAGCAGCGCCATCAATGATGCGCTCCGGGATGATTTCATGAGGGGGCGAACCGTGCCGGGATCATCCAGATTTCTGATAGCGGCAGCGACGAGGAGGAGGCAGAGGACGGCGGCGTAGAGGACAGCGGAAGCGAGATAGTTGATTAGGGTTCCCATTTAATCATTCGCTATGTCGCTTTGTCCGCATTTAATCGTTTGCTATGTAGATTGAAAAACTCGAATCCATGTTGTTTGCTAGTTCATACCCGATGAATTCAGTGCTTTGTGGTACAAATTACTTTGTGGTACAGGTGTCGGGGTGGAACAGATGCTGCAAAACTGAACCGTAAAATGGAATATTCTGCTTTGCGGTATGATGTCATAGCAAAGCTGCGATGGGTTCCTAACATGAGGTACAGAATACGGGGAGTAGTAAAATGCAATGAGATGGGGGAGTAATTTCTAGAGCCCCTAGTTATTGTAGCCCCTAATTTCTGGCATCTACCTTTTCTCTCTGCGTGTGGTAGAGCGCGAAGGAAAAAATAAACCAATGGGGAGAGAATTATGGGGCAGTTAAGAGGCTATCTCTAATAACGTTCCCAAGATTTTATCATCAATTTTCAAGGCCACATCTTGGTACCAACAAAACAGTCGCAAATAGAGGGAGTATAGTACTACTAGTACTATAGTACTAGCTAGTACTCCCTCCATTCCAAAATATAAGATGTTTTATCTTTGTGAAAAGAGTGCATCTAGACCTCTTTTGGTGTGTAGGTTCACTTAAAATCTAAATGAACATATACACTAAAAGAGGTCTAGATACACTCTTTTCTCAAAACTAAAACATCTTATATTTTGAAATGGAGGGAGTACATGTTTTTTTTAAACACGCAGTACTAGTACTCCATGTTAAGGCTAGTCATAGTGGGAGTAACTTGGGTAGTAACCTAGTCCTACTTGTATTGCCAACTAAGCATTTAGATGATATGGCATGCAATTAAATGATGAGAGAGAGGCTTGTGGTAGTAACTTAGACTACATTGCAACTATGGATATGGCATGCAACTTGTGGTAGTAAATTAGATGATATGGCATGCAACTACACATTTCAAGACAAAATAAGTCTACATTGCAATAAATGAGACTGTGCATGATACCACACCTATGTTATTTTGCACTATGGAGGTAGTAACTTAGACTAGTAACATGTGCATGTTACTACTCTAAGTTACTTGCCACTATGACCAGACTTAGATTTGGCTATGCGAGAGGCTGCACAATTACCAAGATAAGCATGCAGGCTTGGCTAGGTAGGCACTTAATACTTGAAGGTCAACTATACCGGGTGGTAGTAGCTTTCTACCGTTGATTTCTTGTACGAGTACTACTAGTAGTAGTATATATGTATTACACTTCCAAAAGCAAGAGTACAAAAGTGCCTAGACTGAGCAGTGGTGGAGTCTGTCACAGAGCAATATCCAGAGAGAGAGAGAGAAGGAAAGATGGAGGTTGTATGGGCGAGCGCCATCCGTTCGATAGATAAAGCCAAGGATGCCCACCCCTAGATCGACTCTTTGCAGCACCTTCGTGTCGTGCTGGCACGCGCAGTGGCACGCACCCATTCTGACGCCATCTTCGCAGCTAGGCTCAAGAAGACGGCGGACTCTTTCCTCACCAATTTTGGCATTGTCACAGGCATGGTGGACGACCTCACTGCCCGCCTTCAGGCCATGTGCCATGACGCATACCCAATAGGTATGTTTGCCACAATGCATGCTACCGGTAGCGATATCGTTTTCTTCTATGGACTTCATTCATCTAGCCTACCTATAACTGACTTTTAGCCCCAATTTTTGGTCCAGGTGTTCCGCCCTAGGTTGTTGCCGTGCTCACCACTTCCCTGGATGGTCTCTCTAGAGATGATCTGTTCTACGCATTGATGGCCCTGCAGCTTCCCGAGGCTTTGCCCACCGCACCGGCGGACGTCTACATGGAGGTAGCTGTTATCACATAGCGTCTTGCCCAGCACAACGAGCTGGACCTCTCCATCAACCTCCTTGAGCAGTGTGTATTCCAGGGCACGTCGGGTGTGAACAACGCTCGCATGGCCACCATCCTCCATCACAAGGATATCCTCGACAACTTTGCAAAAAAACATGTCAATCTGGCAGGTACCATTGCTCCTCGCGGCGTGGGCAACTGAGGTTGAAGACGAAGCGAATCTTAAGGATTTCGATGTAATTTTAGTTTTTGTTGAGGTACTTTGTACTGTTCAATGTTTCTTTTAATGCTAGGATCCTTTTAGCAAAAAAAGGAGAAGGGAAGACGTATGATGATTCTCCATGGTTACTATCACTTTGTCATTCATATGGACAGATCACATGTGGGTTTAACAAACATTATGTTTTTATTAACCAACAGTCTTCATAGAGAAAAAGGCATACATTAAGTCTATTAATAATAACTATATACACATATTGAGAATATAGCCTACGGTGTTATCGATTTTTTTGGGGAGGGGTGTTACATGATGGTTCTAAGCATGGTAGAATTCGCTCTGGCTACTGTTCAACACCAACACATGGAGCAGGACATTGTGAAATCTACGATGTCCTCTTCCTATATATGCACACCAAGGCAGCTGACCAACACGCTAGAGACTCTTGTCAAGAAAAAAGGAAAAACAGGCCACACACATAGCACGCCCGTACCAAGGCACACATGTGCGGCACCACGCAGTGGAACGAGGGAGAGATCAGTCGGCTGGTTCGTGCGGGGCGCTGCACAGGAGGGGAGAGAGAGGATGGATGGTGAGAGATAGTGAAGGAGATAGAAAACATAGTAGTACTACTAGTAGTACTATGCTACTAGTAGTAGGTACCTGTACCTCGTGTCAGAAACCCATCAAACTAGCTTTACTCTGACATAGCACTGCCTTCAACTCCTTCGCTGCTCTCGCACTACCTCCCGTTAATAATCTCTTCTCGCTCTTTGTTTTTTCTTCTGTTTTTTTCTTTGGCAGTTTTGGGGTTAATTTTCTAGTGCCCCTGGTTAGTAGAAGTACGGACTACTCAAGTTTTGCACAATAGTTCTTTTTTTCTGAACATTGGGTCTAGGGCACTCAGATCCAAAATATTCGTGCGCAAAATAATTACGGTCACTGGGAACTTTTTATTTTTCTTTCTAACGAGGAATCTACCCCGAAGTACCAAGAAGGTGCGCGTTAAAATCCAAGGGTGGGCATAAAAATGAAAGTATGGACTACTCATGTTTACCATTTTTCATGGCAGGTAATGAATTCCTGGTTCGTTACCAGAACTTTCAGTGGTTATCGATGTACTGAATTCCTGGTTAGTTTCAAAAGAGTTTTGGAAAATTTTAAGAGCAATATATCATGCTTACTTTTAGGTTCGAATTTTATATGGATGATGGTGGTAGTACATTTTACATCAATGACCAAAAAAGGTAAAACTACACCGAGGTCCATACATTTAGCACGAGGCACCCTAAAATTAAGTAAGGAAAGTAGTCGGGTTCGACTCCTTCTTGATAGAGGAGCTGATCGAGCCTTAGTCTTCATACTACTCCCTCTTTGTATTTTTAAAAAATATGGGAAAATTTGGTGGAATGCAGATTCTTGGATATGGGATCATCATCAGCATAAAGTATGATGTAGATATGGCCATGACCTTGGTCGTTTGTCTTGAAATCCAAGAATTTTCATACTCATTGACAACTAAGCTTAAATACGTTTAAATTTTACCACTTACTTGTAGGTTCGAATTTTACAAAGATGGCAGGAGTACATTTTACATCAAGAAACTAAAAAGGGGAAATTAGATCGAGGTCCATACATTTTGCATGAAGCACCCTAATTACATCAAGGTACTATTGATAGTATTTCTTATCTTACCACTATATAGTGTACAAATAACTTTTAATATTGACCGTTGGATCAAGACTCGCAAATCCCAACATTGTTAGACGTTGGATCCTCTTCTTTCCATTCGATCATATAGAAGATAATTTTGATAGTCTTTCTTAACTTATCTTATGACTACATAGTGTACGAATAACTTAAACAACATTCACCATTGGATTGATCAAGGGCTCGTGAATCCCAACATTAGTTGCATCTTCTTTTCCATTCTATAGCATCGTATAGAAGATACTATTGTTTATCTTATATTATCTTATCTTAGCACTATACAATGTATGAATAACTTTGAATATTGACTGTTGGATTAAGACTCATGAGTCCCAACATTACGAGCCATCGGATATTCTTTTCCATTTTATCATCTAAAGATACTATTGATAATTCTAGAATCTTCTTAGTCATTTCTCTAGAGCATGTCGAGTATTTAGTAGCTAATAGGTTGGTCTCTACTCCCTCTGTTCTGAAATATAAGATGTTTTAGATTTTGTGAAATGAGTGTATATAGTCACCTTTGAAAGGGAAGCGGGCGTCGCCTAGAGGGGGGGTGAATAGGCATTTTAAAATTATTACGGTTAGGCTCTAATAAATGCGGAATAAAACTTATTAATTTATCAAGCCAAACATATATTCACTAGGTTCATGATACGTCCATTTTGCATCACTATTTTATGTCTTAATTCACTATTATTCATTGATATATCTCATATTGAGAGGTGATACTTATGTTATTTCATCTATTTTTGCATGGTTGATGACTTTTGGAGCATGGACCGCTACAGTCAGGATTCTGATGGAAAAGGTGTTATTTGGAGGCAAAATTCGCGAAGATTAGAAAATCCGGGAAAATATACGGAAAATTCTATTTTCCCAGAAGACTAAGGATGCCAGAAGATGGAGTGGAGGTGGGCCACAGGGGGCCCACACCACCCCATGGCGCGGGCAGGCCTAGGCCGCGCCTGGAGGTGGTGTGGCCGCCCTGGCCCACTCTAGCCTCTCCCTTCTGGCGTATATCATCCTCCCGAAACCCTAATACTCGGGGAGCGACCATAGAAAGATTATGCCGCCTCTGCGGGGCGGAAAACATCGAGAGAGAAAGATCTCTCTGGCAGACAGATTTCTGCCGGGGGAATTCCTTCCCGGAGAGGGGAGATTGTCGCCATCAACACCACCATTAAGCTGGACTTCATCGGGATCATCATCATCATCATCACCACCATCATCACCATCAGCACCCTCATCACCATCTCCATATTGCTATAACAATTGAGTTGAATCTTGCATAGTTCATAGGGGAAACTTTCCTGGTGTTGATTACTTTTTGTAGTTGATGCTATTGAGTGAACCATTGAATTATTGTTTATGTTCAGATTGTTATACATCATTATTTCATCTCTGATCATGATCCATATGATGTCTTGTGAGTAGTTTGTTTTGTTCTTGAGGACATGGGAGAAGTCTTGTTGTTAGTAGTGGAGTTGCGTTGAGAAAGATTCAATAGATTGTTATTTAAGTTGTGGTGTACTTCTTCTAGTGGTGTCATGTGAACATCGACTACATGACACTTCACCTATATGGGCCTAGGGGAATGCATTGTGTATTTGGCTGGGGTTGCCGGAGTGACAGAAACCTAAACCCCCGTTAGGAAACCATTCCACAAGGGACGTAAGGGTCTTAGAGTTTAAAGTTGTGGTTAGGTTTCTACCTTAATTACTTTCTTGTACTTATAGATGTTTGCAAGGGGTATAATCACAAGTATGTATTAGTCTTGGATGGGGCGGTACATTAGCACAGGTTCACCCACACAACACTTAGCAAGCTAAAGAAGATTAATCAGCTATATGAAGCGAAAGCACTTGACAGTCTTCCCATGTGTCCTCGAGAACGTTTGGTCATCTTAAGAAATACAACCGGCTTGTCCTTTGCTGCATAAAGGATTGGGACACTTGCTGCATTCATTCCTACAGTCTTTTATTTACTCGTACATTGTTTACTTGCTTTATCGAAAACCCCTAAAAATCCGTTTGCTAAGTATTTGCAGAGAATTCCTGATCCATACCACTAGCCAGCACTTTCTACTCCTCGTTGGGTTCGGCACTCTTACTTATCAAAAATACTGCGATACACCCCATATACTTGTGGGTCATCAAGACTATTTTCTGGTGCCATTGTCGGGGAGTGAAGCGCTATTGGAGAGTGGAACTGGTAAAGGAAACTTCTACTGTGAGTATTGTTTACTTCTGCTAGTTGCTTTATTTTCGTTATGGATAATTTGCTGAGTTTCTTATTTGGTAATGCTACTACCACTGCTAAGGTAGTAGATAAGCCACCGCCTGCTAAGAATGATGTTTTCAAAATACCTACAAGAATTATTGATCGTGTTATGGATAACTACTATGTTGGGGATGGAACTGTCCATCCCGGTGATCATTTACTCTTTATACACGAATTATGCGGGTTGTTCAAGTGTGCAGGTATTAGTATAGATCAAGTTAAGAAGAAGTTATTCTCATTATCACTGAAAGGAAGAGCTGAGGAATGGTATAAGCTGCTGAAGAATGGTCAAGCTCTGGAATGGGAGGAAATAGTGCCTCTCTTTTATTCAAAGTTTTATCCTCCTAGTGAGATTCATAAAGATCGGAATCAAATATACAACTTTTGGCCTCTTGATGGAGAGAGTACAGCTCAAGCTTGGGGGAGATTGAAGTTACTAATGCTCAAATGTCCCATTCATGAGCTCCCCAACAATATTATTATCAATAACTTTTATGCAAGGCTCCCTCTACATGATAAGGATTTATTGGATGCTTCTTGTGCTGGATCATTCACTCGCATGGAAGAAGAAGCTAAATGGGACCTTCTAGATCATATTCAAGACAATATTGAAGCTTGGGAGAATGACAAAGGTAGAAAGTCAGGTATAAATTATGATTATCAATGCATTGAATCTTTTATGAGAACTGATGACTTTCAAAATATTAGTAATATTTACGGTCTTGATTTGCAAGTTATTACGAATTGCTTTAGAGCTTTTGCTTCCTATATCGCAATTCCAAAAAGGGGATGGAACAAACACCATGCACCTTACAAAGATATTGTTGACTATGCTCCTATTGGATGTGCTGAGTATTGCATTATTGACCCCATCTTACCCGAACCTTATATCGAGAAGATTCCCTTCCCCGAAAAGGTAAAGGACCATCCTATGATAACTAATGTAATCACCAAAAGTGAAAAAAGAACTATAAAACCTGATGAACAAATAAACATTGAACCTGTGGTAGCAATTGTGAAAGACCTTGTCACTAAAAGCGTAGAAGATGGGCACATAGTCTTTTGTGAGGATGCTTCTAATATTGTTTCACATCCCAATAGAACTAAAAGGCTAGTGTTCCTGTGCTTTCTGTTAGAATTGGTGATCATTGCTATTATAGTTTATGTGATATTGGTGCAAGTTCTAGTGTTATTCCTTATGAGCTTTATAGAGAAATTATGCATGAAATCAGTCCTTGCGAGTTGGAAGAGATTGATGTGGTTATTCACCTTGCTAATAGATATACCATCTCTCCAATTGGTATTGTACGAGACGTGGAAGTTCTTTGTGGTAAGATTAAGTACCCCGCTGATTTACTTGGTTTGGCTGCTAGTAAAACCTACCCTATCATTTTTTGTAGACCTTTCTTGAGTACTTGTGGAGCTATTATTGATTGCAAGAGGGAGAAAATCTTGACTAAGTTTGATGGGGAATATTATGAGTTTAATTTTTCGAAATTTGCTAAAGAACCTTGCAAAGAGGAAACCCATAATGAAGATTTTAGGGTTGAACAACTTGCTTCTATTTTTCTTGCTCCTAACAATGCTTTGTAGCAATTTATGGAAGATCATGAAAGTGAAATCTTCATGGAAGAAAGGAATGAGATTGACAGGATTCTCCGTGATCAACCTATGATGTTTAAGCACGACTTGCCTATAGAAGACTTGGGTACCACGATGCCACCTAAAAAGGATCCTATTTTCGATCTAAAACCTCTCCATGATGATCTTAAATATGCTTATATTGATGATAGAAAGATATATCATATTATTGTTAGCGCTAAACTTTCAGGGAAGGAAGAAGAAAGGTTATTGGAAGTTTTGAGGAAACATCGAGGAGCTATGGGCTATACTCTGGATGATTTAAAAGGGATTTCACCTACTATATGTCAGCACTCTATCAACATAGAACCAGATGCGAAGCTGGTAGTGGAGCACCAACGACGTTTAAATCCTAGGATGAAGGAAGTGGTAAGGAATGAGGTATTGAAACTCCTTGATGCTGGTATTATTTACCCTATTGCTGATAGTGAATGGGTTAGTCATGTTCATTATGTTCCTAAAAAGGGAGGTATTACCGTTGTCCCTAATGATAATGATGAGCTTATTCCTCAAAGAATAGTGGTAGGCTATAGGATGTGCATCGATTTTAGGAAAGTCAATAAAGTTACTAAGAAAGATCACTACCCGCTTCCATTTATTGTTCAAATGTTGGAAAAGTTGTCTAAAAAGACCCATTTTTGTTTTCTTGATGGTTATTCTGGTTTCTCTCAAATTGCTGTTAAACAACAAGATCAAGAAAAAACTACTTTTACTTGCCCTTATGGAACTTATGCTTATAGACGTATGCCTTTTGGTTTATGTAATGCTCCTGCTACTTTCCAAAGGTGCATGTCTGCTATCTTTCATGGTTTTTGTGAGGAAATTGTAGAAGTGTTCATGGATGATTTTTCTGTCTATGGAACTTCTTTTGATAATTGTCTGCACAACCTTGCTAAAGTTTTGCAGAGATGTGAAGAAACTAATCTTGTTCTTAATTGGGAGAAATGCCACTTCATGGTTAATGAAGGGATTGTTCTTGGGCATAAAGTTTCTGAAAGAGGCATAGAAGTTGATAGAGCTAATGTTGAGGCAATTGAGAAGATGCCATGTCCAAGAGACATCAAAGGTATTCGTAGTATCCTTGGTCATGCTGGTTTCTATAGGAGGTTTATTAAAGACTTCTCTAGGATATCAAAACCTCTCACTAATCTTCTTCAAAAAGATGTACCTTTTGTTTTTGATGATGATTGTAGGGAAGCTTTTGAAACTCTTAAGAAGGCTTTAACTACAGCCCCTATTGTTCAACCACCTGATTGGAGTTTACCCTTTGAAATAATATGTGATGCTAGTGATTTTGCTGTAGGGGCTGTCCTTGGGCAACGTATTGATAAAAAGTTAAACGTTATCCATTATTCTAGTAAGACTCTAGACGCTGCTCAAAGGAATTATGCCACTACTGAAAAGGAATTTCTAGCTGTTGTTTTTGCCTGTGATAAGTTTAGGCCCTATATTGTGGACTCAAAAGTAACCATTCATACTGATCATGCTGCTATTAAATATCTTATGACGGAGAAGGACGCTAAGCCTAGGCTTATTAGATGGGTACTGCTTTTATAAGAGTTTGATCTACACATAGTAGATAGGAAGGGTGCTGAAAACCCTATAGTTGATAATTTATCTCGTTGGAAAACATCTCTTTTGATCATATGCCTGTTAATGATAGTTTCCCAAATGAACAGTTAGACGCAGTAGGGGTGAGCTCGCGAGGAAGCCCTTGGTATGCTGATTATGCTAACTTTATTGGCTCCAAGTATTTGCCTCCAACTTTTACGGCTCAGCAAAGAAGAAAGTTCTTTTATGATTTGAGGCATTATTTTTGGGATGACCCACACTTATACAAAGAAGGAGTTGATGGTATTATGCGAAGATGTGTTCCAGAATATGAACAAAAAGAGATATTGCGTAAATGTCATGGTAGCGCCTATGGAGGACATCATGCAGGAGATAGAACTGCACAAAAGGTACTACAATCAGGTTTCTACTGGCCTACCCTTTTTAAAGATGCAAGAAAATTTGTTTTATCTTGTGATGAATGTCAGCGTGTTGGTAATATTTCTAGACGCAATGAAATGCCTATGAACTACTCTCTAGTTATTGAACCTTTTGATTGTTGGGGATTCAACTTTATGGGTCCTTTCCCTCCTTCGAAGGGTTACACTCATATTCTTGTTGCCGTTGATTATGTTACTAAGTGGGTAGAAGCCATTCCTACGAAAAGTTCTGACGGGGAAACCTCTCTAAAAATACTTAAGGATGTTATCTTTCGTAGGTTTGGAGTGCCTAGGTATCTCATGACTGATGGGGGTTCTCATTTCATTCATGGCGGTTTTAGGAAGACCCTCGCTAAATATGATGTTAATCATAGAATTGCTTCAGCTTATCACCCCCAAACTAGCGGGCAAGTAGAGTTATCAAATAGAGAAATTAAATCTATCTTGCAAAAGACTGTTAATAGGTCTAGAAAAAACTGGGCTAAGAAGTTGAATGATGCTTTATGGGCTTATAGAACTACTTACAAAAATCCTATGGGAATGTCTCCTTATAAAATGGTTTATGGGAAAGCTTGCCACCTACCCTTAGAATTAGAACACAAAGCTTACTGGGCAGTGAAAGAACTAAATAGAGATTGTAAACTCGCTGGTGAGAAAAGATTATTTGACTTAAGTTCTTTAGATGAATGGAGAAGTGAAGCCTATGAGAATGCTAGGCTCTTTAAGGAAAAAGTTAAAAGATGGCATGACAAGCGAATACTTAAGAGAGAATTTCATATTGGTGAGAAAGTTCTATTGTATAGGCTTCGTCTCAGACTTTTTGCAGGTAAGCTACTATCAAAATGGGAAGGACCTTTCATCATTGAAGAAGTATACCGTTCAGGAGCAATAAAAATTTCTTCTCTAAAAGATAATACTACACAAGTAGTGAATGGACAACGACTTAAACACTATATTGCTAGAGATTCTTACAATGAAGATGTTGATGCCTTTCAAGTTATAACTCCAGAGAAATTCATTAAGGACCAAATTTAGAGACCTACAGAGTCTGTTTTCATATAGGTAACAGTTCTGGTAAGAAAAGTTCCACGAAAATACAATACAACTATATTTTTGCAGTTTTCAGTCGATAAGGAAAGTTTCGAAGCGAAAAAGGGACAGAACCGGAGCCGGGGTGGCCCACACCACCCCATGGCGCGGGCCCACCCCTGGCCGCGCCACCAGGTGGTGAGGCCACCCAGGACTCCGCCTCCGGCCCGTTTTCACCCAGTACCTTCCATTTGATATGAAACTTCATAATTTATAACCCCCCGGATCTTTCGAGGATCGTATATCGTGTTTTTGTCGTGTTTTTGTTCCAATCTGATTCTGCCAGGTAGAATCCTAGATTTGGAGCCACAATGTCTTCCTCTGGATCATCCAAAGGAGATTCCTTAGAAGATATCATCAACCCATACATGAGAGAATTGAAGATTCATCCCAAGGAGTTGTTGCTCGAAGGTGGGGAGGTCCGGATTAAAGAGGTTCAAGGCCCTAAAGGTGAAGGAAGTCTGGAGGACAAGATGGAAGCGCTGGAGCAAGAAGTCTTGAGGTACAGGAAGATGGCGGAGCACAAAGTGGATATCATCCATATGATTTGTTCCGAACTCATCACCGAGCACCAAAAGGAGACTACTGAACTCAAAGACGAAGTATTCTCACTCCGCCAAACAACCAACGAACTGCAAGCACAGTTCTATGACGTTCAAAATAAAAACTGTGAGTATGAGGCTAGATTTAAACGCATAAGTGCTGCTGCAAGTTTCAGGATGTTGGAAACCACAATGTCCTTTGTTGATGGGAAGCCTTTACCTTGGAAGATAAACGAAGATGAGAAGGCACCACCACCACCTAAGGAGTAATTCGTCATCAGGTTTGGCATCCCCTTGGTTTGTTCCAAGTTTGGGGGAGTGCCGCGGTATCATATCACTATCTTCTATCTTTTTACCTTATTAGTAGAGTCATATCATGAAGAGGAGTTATTATGTAGTATGGTTTGCATTATGGAAGTGTCCCCTCTCTCGTTAGATATGTATCCCTTGGTGCGAGTTTCTGCTATGGAGCATTAATGAGAAGTTCTATCATTCACTCTTTTGCAGAGCTTATGTTAGTTTTCAATTCGTGGTTATATGATTGATCTTGTTGTTAGTATTGGTATCACTTTGGGATCATTGAGTTAATTTAGTTGGTTTTGGCAAACCTGGCTCGGCCAGTAGCAACACCTTTTTGAGAGTTGAAAAGAAAAAGATAGAAGTACTCTAAAGAAAAATAATTTCATCATCTTTCTTTCTTGATTTGCTCATAAGTCTAGTATTCTCTAGTTAAGATCGTTTGTGCTTCCAAGGAAGATTGCATGTTTGTCTTTATCATTTGTATGTTTGGTTGTTTCCTTCAACTCTTGTACTTGCTACCCAGCCTTGCTAGCCAAAAACCTGTACTGAGAGGGTATTCTTCTCGTGCATCCACTCCTTTAAACCAAAACCTTTGCCATTTGCGTCCACCATACCTACCTAGTAGCATTATTGCTATTCCAAGTAAATTATTGTTTTGTCTACCTCCCAAATTAAACCTGTTATGCGAAAATTAGTGATTAAAGCTCTCACGAACTTGATGGCACACTTTACTTTCTTGCTTTTAATAAACTTGAACCATTGTGCTCACCTATGTTGCGTATATGCTTGCGCTTTGTAAGTTGTGAATTAGCAGAACCATGCTGTCATGGGGAACGCTTTCAACCTTGCACTGGTACTTTGTACCAAGTTGATATCATGTTCTTTTGTCTATGGATGTCGTCGGTGTGAAATGAAAGGGGAGCTTGTAAGTCCATGGAGTTATGCATATGTGTTAGAGAAACGCCTGGGCCGCTGGTCTAATCCATGTTGACATGGTGGAAACCTGCAGTGTAACCATAATGAGCTGTCTATGAAGCATTCTTCTTATAAAAAAAGACTCCTATATTGAGAAAAATAAGAGAAAAAAAGAGATACTATGAAAATAGGAAAGAGAGAAAAAAGCACCATATTCCCATGGTAAATAAGAAGATTGCTGAGATACTTCTTGTCTGCTTGCCTTGTCATTTTGATATGGGGATTCTTCCGTATCATTGGGCAAGGGGTACCCTGTTGGCGGTTCTCAATGATACACATATGCTTACGATGACAAGAACTTACCGGTGACTAAACTTGAGTAGCATGAGGAGCGGCCCTCGTATTCAAGGGACATGAGATTCTCAACTTACAACTTGTCAATGCATATCCTCATATTTGATCACTTTAACCTTAATCACCTAAAGATGCCTATGATAGGGGCAATGAGAGCTGAAAGCTAGTAAGTATCATAATTTTTGTGAGCTCTTTATGAGACTTGCAATCCCTGCTTCCCTCTTTGAAGGGCCTTTCTTTTACTTTGTAGTTGAGTCAGTAAACCTATTCCCTTCTATCTCAGCAAGTATTTTGAGTTGATGTGTTTCATTCATTCATATGATGATTTATTCAATCATGTCTCTTATGTTCCTTGTTTTTCACATTGCTCTTATCTTGATGTTTACTACTTTGAAAGCTTTCATTGAAAAACCAGCTATTTGTGAACTCCAGCAAATTATCAACTATTCTTCAACCAAGAGCTAAGTTTGCCATTACCAATTATGATTCACTTTATGTATCTTTATTGTGTTTCCTTTACTCATTACAAGTGGAGTTATATAATAGTGAGTTGTCTTCTATTATGATCTATGTATTTGATTAATGTGATGCTTCTTATCCGTATTCTTTTATCGACCCTTCACTCCATAAACCTGAGGCCATGTTTATTGAGCTCAGTTTCGCTCGGTGAGAAGCGAAGTCTAAGCTTGGGGGAGTTGATACGTCCATTTTGCATCACTATTCTATGTCTTAATTCACTATTATTCATTGATATATCTCGTATTGAAAGGTGATACTTATGTTATTTCATCTATTTTTGCATGGTTGATGACTTTTGGAGCATGGACCGTTGCAGTCGGGATTCTGATGGAAAAGGTGCTGTTTGGAGGAAAAATTTGCGAAGATCAGAAAATCCGGGAAAATATACGGAAAATCCTATTTTTCCAGAAGACTAAGGATGCCAGAAGATGGAGTGGAGGTGGGCCACAGGGGGCCCACACCACCCCATGGCGCGGGCAGGCCTAGGCCGCGCCTGGAGGTTGTGTGGCCGCCCTGGCCCACTCCAGCCTCTCCCCTCTGGCGTATATCATCCTCCTGAAACCCTAAGACTCGGGGAGCGACCATAGAAAGATTCCGCCGCCTCTATGGGGCGGAAAACACCGAGAGAGAAAGATCTCTCCGGCAGACAGATTTCTGCCGGGGGAATTCCTTCCCGGAGAGGGGAGATCGTCGCCATCAACACCACCATCAAGCTGGACTTCATCAGGATCATCATCATCACCACCATCATCACCATCAGCACCCTCATCACCATCTCCATATTGCTGTAACAATTGATTTGACTCTTGCATAATTCATAGGGGAAACTTTCCCGGTGTTGATTACTCTTTGTAGTTGATGCTATTGAGTGAACCATTGAATTATTGTTTATGTTCAGATTGTTATACATCATTATTTCATCTCTAATCATGATCCATATGATGTCTTGTGAGTAGTTCGTTTTGTTCTTGAGGACATGGGAGAAGTCTTGTTGTTAGTAGTGGAGTTGCGTTGAGAAAGATTCAATAGATGGTTATTTAAGTTGTGGTGTACTTCTTCTAGTGGTGTCATGTGAACGTCGACTACATGACACTTCACCTATATGGGCCTAGGGGAATGCATTGTGTATTTGGCTGGGGTTGTCGGAGTGACAGAAACCTGAACCCCCGTTAGGAAACCATTGCACAAGGGACGTAAGGGTCTTAGAGTTTAAAGCTGTGGCTAGGTTTCTACCTTAATTACTTTCTTGTACTTACGGATGTTTGCAAGGGGTATAATCACAAGTATGTATTAGTCTTGGATGGGGCGGTACATTAGCACAGGTTCACCCACACAACATTTAGCAAGCTAAAGAAGATTAATCAGCTATATGAAGCGAAAGCACTTGCCAGTCTTTCCATGTGTCCTCGAGAACGTTTGGTCATCTTAAGAAATACAACCGGCTTGCCCTTTGCTGCATAAAGGAATGGGCCACTTGCTGTATTCATTCCTACTGTCTTTTATTTACACGTACTTTGTTTACTTGCTTTATCAAAAACCCCTAAAAATCTGTTTGCTAAGTATTTGCAGAGAATTCCTGATCCATACCACTAGCCAGCACCTTCTGCTCCTCGTTGAGTTCGACACTCTTACTTATCGAAAATACTGCGATACACCCCCTATACTTGTGGGTCATCAGTTCACAAAGTGCACCAACAACCTATGCTAAGCAAGATAAGCAACAAGGTGATAGCAAGATAATATACTTCAAGCACGATGGCTATCACAATGTAAATTGCATAAGTAAAGTGCTCGGTCGAGAGATAACCGATGGACGCGGAGATGATGATTTGTTTTCCGAAGTTCATTTCCAAAGAAGCTACGTCTCCGTTGGAGAGATGCGGGGATGCAATGTACTTCGAACGCCACAAGTGGCTCACCCGAGGTGTGGTGGCTCGATGCTCACCCAACGCCACACAAGGCCTCACCCCAAGATGCGAAGGCACACAACCTACCGACGCCACAAAAGGCTCACCCTATTCTCCTGTGAGCTCGCCACAAAGGCCTACTCGCATTCCACTATGGGACACTTCAGGGCGGTCACCAAACCCTTACAAGGTTGGGGCAATCTCCGCAACTCAATTGGAGGCTCCCAACAACAATGCCACAAAGGCTACAAAGCCACAAAAGGAAACAACGCCACGAAAGGCTACAAGACCACAAAAGGTCAACAATCCAACCACACAACCGTCTAGGGTTCCAAGAACCCAAGAGAAACAAGCCCAGGAGCTTGAACTCGCCGAATCTCCGAGGAGAACTCAAACCTATGCACCAAATGCAAGAATCATAGGAGGGGGAAGGGGAGAGGGCAAGCTCTTCAAGGTCAACATTAGAGGAAAGAAAAAGCCAAAAAACCAAAAAGAGCAAGTTACCCCTGAAGGGGAAAGGGGAGCTCCTTTTAAAGGGCTCCCCGATCTGCCCGTTACTCATAGTTTCGCGCACGGCCGGTAGTACCAGCGGGTGGCCGGTACTACCGGTGGCACCCAACCAATGGTTAGAAACACGATGCAAAAAGAAGCAAAACTTGAGCATGTCCGGTACTACCGCCGACCACCAGAACTTCCGGCGGGGACGGCACTACCGCCAGAAAATCCGATCCAAGTTCCGTCAAATAGCGCTAACCAGGCAGAGAGCTAACCAGGCAGAGAGAGTACTGAACCAAAAATGGGTTTACCGGAAGTTGGGCCGGAATTAACACCGGTACTACCGGCGGCAAACTGCCCTAGCGGTACTACCAGCGGCCCACCGGAACTACCGGCCAGGCAAAAACTCTAGAACCAAAACTGCCACAACTTTTGCATCTGAACTCCAAACGAGATGAAACCAATTTTGTTGGAAAGATAATGACGTGTAGAATCCTCCCAAGGGATAAAATACCATGAATATATATTTGAGATACCTCCCAAGGTGTGGAGCCGGAAAACCCACAAGATCAAAACCGCAATAAGATATGCAAGGGAAATCTGTTTTTGATGAACTAGAGCTTGTTATGAAAATAACCGTAAGCTATAGATCCTCACATGGACAAGAACCAAACAACAACCAAGAAATATGATGTTGTGTATGCAAAGGTTTGAGCTCTCTCTGAAAGATACGAACGAGTCACCCACCTGAGAGCCCCTCCTGATAGTACGGCTATCTATCCTAAACCTGGTCTCCCAACACTACAAGAGACCGGTAAAATAGATAACCTATCAAGATCATACATTTGCCTTGATAAATCCACTTGAGCTTGATGTAGACCGTCTTGTCCTTCTCAAGATGGATCGCCTTTCTTGATTTCATTTGCTCGCTCTTGCTCGATGAAGACTTGAGAAGTGCTCCCCCGTACTCCATGGGAAACCTCCTTTTTGAACTTGTCTTCATCACACCATGATCGCCGAGGATGGCAAGCTCCAAACATGAGATCTTCTAGAGATGCCGCATCTTGAGCTTGCACTTCAAGTCTTGATGATGTCTTGAA
The DNA here is from genome assembly GCA_910589775.1 of Avena eriantha. Classification (NCBI taxonomy): domain Eukaryota; kingdom Viridiplantae; phylum Streptophyta; class Magnoliopsida; order Poales; family Poaceae; genus Avena; species Avena eriantha. The sequence continues at coordinate 553,154,851 of OU342743.1, forward strand.
GATAGCCATGAGGAACTCCATCTTCTTCTTCTTCAAGACATACTTGATCTTCTTCTTCTACTACTTGATTCCAATAGGCACAAATCCCTTGGACATTTCTTATTTTTTTCATCCTTGAGACCAACACATGGTCCAAGCGATGCCAATGGACAAACGTACAAGTGAGACTCAATTTGCACATTAGTCCATAGGGATTGTCATTAATTACCAAAACCACACATGGGGGTATACATGCCCTTTCAACCTTTTAATGTGTAGGTTCACTCGGAACCTACACACTAAAATACGTCTAGATGCATTCCTTTTACAAAAGCTAAAACATCTTATATTTAGAATGGAGGGAGTACATGGTACAAAGTAGATGAACCAAATATACACCTGATGCTTTATGGACGTGGCTCAAAATTATAATTATTTCACCTATTATAATTTTATATAAAAAATGATATGTAATACTTCTATTATCTGATTCTCACGTGTGTAAGGCATGTGCAACTTTATATTACTAAGTTGCACGTGCCATGCACGTGAGACTCAGATAATAGGCGTTTGACATATCATCACATATAAAATTATAATTGGTAAAGAAGAAGAAATTATAAATTTGATCAAGATCGATAAAGTATGGGTGTATATTTGGTTCTCGTACTTTGTATATCATGTAGAAGTCAATGATTAGCTATCTAAAACTTGAAAATTTTGCTATCATGGTCCAAAGAAATGAGGGAAAAGATTCTAGAATGATGGATAAGTGTGTTTTGAGGTTTGTGTATAGCATTTATTATGATGAAGACTATCAATAGAACCTTCTAGATGCTAGAATGGGAAAGAAGGTACAACGGCTGAAAATGTTGGGATCGGTGTCTTGATCCAATGGTCAATATTCAAAGTTATTCTACACTATATAGTGGTAAGATAAAATAAGATACATTACGGATGGCCTAAGTCAACAAGGCTTAAAGACATGTTTATTTTCTTCACAGGTATAAGGTGAACCTTAGGAAATGCCACATAGGCCTTAAGGTGTGCTTTTTGCATATTTTGGATGCCCTTAGTCATGAGAGAACCTCCAACATCATTGCTATTTTGGACTACTAAAAACTAGCTATAGGAAGACGAAAGAGAAGGTTCAGCAATCCCAAAAAAATCCTATTTTCCCAGCCTTCATATAATACTAGTAAGTTGCATGTGCCCTAGACGTGAGACTCAGATAATAGACGTCTGACATATCATCACTATAAAAAATTGTAATAGGTAAAGCAGAAAAAATATAAATTTAATCAACATCTATAAAGAATGGGTGTATATTTGGTTCTTGTACTTTGTATACTAGTAAGTTGCACGTGTCCTGCCCGTGAGACTGAGATAATAGACGTCTGACATATCATCACTATATAAAATTATAAAAGGTAAAGTAGAAAAAAATATAAATTTGATCAACATCTGTAAAGTATGCATGGGTGTACATTTCGTTATTGTACTTTGTATAACATGTAGAAGTCAACGATTATTAGCTATCAAAAACTTTAAAATTTTGGTAACATGGTATAGAGAAATGAGGGAGAAGATTCTAGAATGATGGAGAAGTGTGTTTTGATTTTTGTGCATAGCATTTATTATGATGAAGACTATTAATAGAATCTTCTAGATGCTAGAATGAAAAAGAAGATCCAACGGCTGGAAATATTGGGATTCACGAGTCTTGATCCCACGGTCAATATTCAAAGTTGTTAGTACACTATATAATGGTAAGATAAGATCATGTAGAAGTCAACGATTATTATCTATCTAAAACATGAAATTTTTGGTAACATGGTCTAGACAAACAAGGGACAAGATTCTAGAATGATGGAGAAGTCTGTTTTGAGTTTTGTGCATAGCATTCATTGTGATGAAGACTATCAATAGAATCTTCTAGACTGTTCAAAAAATAGAATATTCTCGATGCTAGAATGGAAAGGAAGATCGAATAGCTGGAAATGTTGGGATTCTCGAGTCTTGATCTAACGGTCAATATTTAAAGTTATTCGTACACTATATAGTGGTAAGATAAGATGGTAAGATAATATATAGCAATCGTAATGTTTTTTTGTGTGTGTGCTAACGGGTGGGGCGAGTATGTCATACATACAACACAATAGCACATATTTATGTACTCCCTCCGGTCCATATTAGTTGACTTATGTTTGTCTAGACTCTAGATACGGATGTATCTAGCACTAAAACTTGACTAGATACATCCGTATCTAGATGAAACTAAACCAACAAATATGGGTCAGAGGGATTATATGTTTGTAGCATAGTTCGCTCTTATACATATACTCATACTAAAACATGTCATGTATATGGAAATGTATATGTACACGCCAGCAGATACTTGGCCACTCACACGTCATACACACACGCAAACAGCTACACGTATATATGTACATGGCCGCATACCCCACATGCGTACACAGACACGCACAAATACATGTACACATGGCCACACATGTACACATGGCAAGAGACATGTACAAAAATATAAGCCTTAATTAAGCTCTAGGATGGAGGTAGTACAAATTAATTTTACGACATTTAGGCCTTAATATTGTATTGTTTGGAGGAAGGAAAGTTAGGGTCCTACGACTTCTCTAGCTTTTCTTCTACAGTATAAGTTAGAGGATCTGTATAACTTGTTTCTTGCCAAAGATCGTGATAAATATAGTTTTAGTCCCACTTGTCACACCCGGGGTACAAATTCGTCCCATATCTTGCAGAGTGGATAAAATCAATCCCAAAACATGCATCCCTGGTGCAAATCAGTCCATTTCAAACAATTTGAGTGTATTTGACCAAATTCGTACACGTTTAGCTGTCCTGAACGCGCCTTTTTGCGATAGACATAGTAAAATAGTACTGGCCTACAAGTGGTGTCCTTCCACGACTTCTATTGCTTTTGAAAGTTCATGTAGAATTTTTACGTAGATTTATGTCGTTTTAGCTTGGTTGAACACTGTCCTTTTCAATGCTCAAGTTAACTAAAACTGCACATGTGTGCATTTCACTCAATATTTCATCGTTAGTTTCAAGTTAGCTGAAATCTAACCAAATTTGATTCTTTTCTTATACACTTCACAATCCATATGCATCAATTGTTTTATATGTGACGATTCAACTTGAGCATTGTGAAGTATGCTGGATGAGCACATGGACATGTGATGTTCGCATATCATGTCAAATCCCAAGATTTTAGCTTCAGCACATGGGCTTTTCTGTAAACAACGATGCCTTGCGTGGGCCCATAAATTACCCTCGCCTCGCTTTTCTTATCTTATCTTACATCTTACAACTATATGGTGTACAAAGAACTTTGAACACTTGTCGTTGAATCAAGATTGTCAAATCCTAACATTGTTAGCGATTGTATCTTCTTTTCCATTATGGGATCTAGAAGATTCTATGGATAGTGTTTAGCACAATGAAATTTATGCACAAACCTCAAACACATGTTACCAAAGTAGCTAATACAAGTTGAAATATACATTATATAACGCACAAGAACCAGATATACACCAAATACTTTATGGATCTGGCTCAGAAGTATAATTATTTTTTCGAGCTTTACCTATTATAATTTTATAGTGATGATATGTCATACTTCTATTATCTGAGTCTGATGTGCAAGGTAGGTGCAACTTACTAGTATGGACTAACCCGCAAAACTGCCCGGTAAGGACAACTCAACGCGGTCAAATTCGCTCAGTTCATTCAAATTCCATCCAATCCATTTGGAATAGACTAAACTTTTCCCGGGGTGTAAGGTGTGGGGCTAGTTTTTCCCATTTACAAGATGTGAGACTAATTTGCACCCTGGATGTAAGAAGCGGGACTAAAAGTGTAGCTCCTTGCCAAACTAGCTTTCCATGGGCATATAATTGACAAAGCAAATACATAGCTCGTTCTTATAGGGACTGGACCGCGTATCGACGAATCCTTGCATGGTGTTTGTTGTAATTTTGTGGACCTGGTTGTGTCTCCATGTTTTCTTATGGTCATTTCTGTGAAATGTACCTACAACTTCATTACCACTATGTGTGAAAAAACCACAACATAAGACAAAAAGTACACCTTAAGGGAACCCACAATGTGTATCCAAAAGTGGTTCCATATTTGCTTTTTGGCTTTTGGAATTAGTTCCCTACACTCTGGAGGTGGTTCCAAATGAGAGATAATAGGGAACCGGATCAAGTAGTTCCTCCGATGCCAAATTTGCTTTTTGGCTTTTGGAACTAGTTCCCTACATTGTGGGGGTAGTTCCATATTTGCTTCATGTGTTATTTTAGCTAGATGGTGGGAACCATGTTATAAATATTTGGAACTACTACATTGTGGAGCTCTTGCTATATTTTATACCAAAGCCAAATTACTTTTACATCAGATTTGGCAATGGCAACATTGTGAGTGCCCTAAGAGCTATCCATATGCATAGTGGAGCTTGTCGACAAGCCAAAAAGCTTAAGGGTGACCCATAAGCTTAGGGCATCACCTAAGTATAAGATCGCGTTCCATGAAAAAATATAAACAAAGCTCGTCCATGCAAGTAAAATACAGATCTCTTTCCATGAAAAAAGAAAAACAGAGCTCGTCCAAGCAAGTCAAATAAAAATACAGAGCTCGGATTTCCGAATTACAGTACAACCCGTACCCTAGGCGTCTAGTACTAGGGAGTCATGCCGGTCACAATCTCCTCCAAATTAACTACTCCGACCATCTAGACGTCTACTAGTACTAGGGAGTAGGGAGTCGGCAGGTCACTTTCTCCTCAAAATGCAGCCGAGGAGGGCACGCTCGTGTTGATTAATCTAGCTTTTACCCCCTTGCCTATTCCCCTGCCCCCTCCAGGGCGTCTTCCCCTTCTCTTCTCGGCGTCTTCCCCTTCTATACCACGCGCCGCCGCTGCCACCATATGCCACTTTTGGATACTCTTCATCATCTCGCTCAGGCAGTTGCCACCGTCGATTCCCCCTCTCTTCTGAAACCCTAATCAATGAAATACAGACGCTTCCTTGTGATGGCGTCAGTGAGCATGATTCTGAGCTTTTTCACGACATGTTTACTGAAGGCCCCTTTGAAGAACTCATAACCTGATGCGACGTCATCACCGCTGCCAGCCTAATTGGTTCATCCAAACTTTTTGTTGAATCTGCGAAAGCTAGTGCAACTCTAGATGCTTCAATGAGCATCCCATGTGTTCTTCATTCCCTCTGACGAAGGGACCGCTAGATTTCTTGCATTACTTCCCGTGCAAGCTGTCGCCGCTGGATAGGTTCTCCTCCGATGATATGGTACCAGGCTATACTTCTGGCCAGTGGGTAGGCGCCAATGGAGAAGGGGAAGTTGGAGCTTTGCAACGTGTAGACTCATCGCAAGATTCGTCTCCCAACATTGTCGTTCTAAGAAACCGACCAGCCAACCACGTTCTTGTTGGATACTGATCTTCTAGATTAATGCAAAAGATTGCTATTTGCCAAGTTCCCACAACTGCTGGGAGATATAAAGATTTCTCGCTTGTTGCAGTCTTCAACGTTAGAATTGCCATCCTTCAGGGTGGTGATGATGGATGGACAGTTTTTCCACTTCCGCTTAACCAAACTTTGAGCCCTTACAGTTACAATGAGGGAATTACCCACAACGGACTAGTGTTCGCCACAGCTTTGTATGGCAACGTTCATGTTTGGGATCCTCTGAATCCTGGTAATTATTCCTTCATATGTAGTGCCCAAGCTATTGTACTGAATTGATATAGGGAGTGTCTCATTTAAATGAAAATACGAGTAGTTATTTTAGACTCTATGAACTATATGAATCATAGTTTTTCCGTAGGATTTTTTCTTATAGTAGTCGTTTGATTCATTGGATTGAATTATGCACAGTACATTTTTCTAGATGTCTTTTAATTCATTTGATAGGAATTTAAGATCTACTTGAAGCTCCTGAAAAGAATCCGTTCAATGGTTTTTCTGTGCAATGTAATCCAACACACCGCAATCATGTAGGAGTATAAATGGACATGCAAATGTAAAATCTTGTGTCTTTCTTATCATATGTTTTCTGTATTTGCACGGGTTTTCGGTAAGTTCCCATGCAAATGAACCAGTCAATTCTCTTTGCCTTTTTAGACAAAACAAGCCAAAAATTGCCCGTCTTGTTCAAAAAAAGATGAGTCCATTCTCTAGGAAATTTCCTTATTATATAATGCTTTGTTTCCTTGGTACGATTCTAGGACATAGTTGTTTTTCCTATGTTTGAGCTACTTTGCATGAAGTTCAATTGGAAGGAAATTTTTCAGTAGGATTCACAATATCATGCTACCGTAATTATAAGTTAACGCATTCTGCTACATTTTTTAAGGTCCTGCGCTGGTCTTGGCGTGACCAGCTGCCGCGGATGAGTTGGTGGATTCATTTCTTAATGCTACTGGAGATGAGCACGACTACTTTTTTGGTTTTTGGTGGTTAGCAAGATCTGCAGATGGTTCTAGACTTCATCATATATATACGTTTGGCGCTTCTTATGATCCCAGTTGTCTTACTTGTCATTGTCGCCATCGTACTGGTGCTACTCATCCTCATGTTGTACACCGCAATCACACTATCTCCACTTATACTTCTGAGTTTGGCTGCTTGGTGTTCTCAATGAACACTGGTCAGGTTGATCAAGCAAATCCATGGGAAAGGATTGCTGACCTTGGATCATATTCTCTTTTCCTTGGAGTGAATTATCTAATTATCATGTGTGTAGGTGGTGCAGATCTTACCTCAAGTTATCTAACAAGAAGCAACTATGTCTACATCTTACCAACTGCAGCATGGCTTTCCAAAGAGTGGCAACCTGAATTATGCCGCTTTAGTCTTAATGGTAAAGATTGTGGTGTTACTTCTGAAATCAACGTCCTTGAGGGAATTAGTAACCCTCACTTCTGGACAGGAACGGTGAAGCATCCACTTTGGTTCGTACCAACCTTCGTGGACGCCGTTGATTGGAACCGACCTCATGCTTAACTAAGAAACAAGACATGTTACCACAATACATAGTGATGCAATCCATATGTAATAGTTGGTACTACAGTTAGAGAAATAGCTCTCGACCATGTTGAACTATTTATTTTGTTTTGTTTTCTGAACTCATTGGCTTTCAACTTGTTGGTCTCCTCTCCTTTGAAACATGTCCTTGTATCGGTACTATGTTTATTTACTCATATGAACTTGACTATATTTTTTTGGACCTTTAGCATAATGCACTTTAGTCTGCCGATTCTAGAGTTCCTTTAGAAATTATGGAATTTTAGCATCAACAGGATGTTACGGACCACATGTCATACACTTGAACAATCACCTCAATGCTTGTGTAAGGGTCGTACTCTATGAAAACAAACTTGGCTTCAACGATTCTAGCCTCATGCACTAGTCTTTGGTTAAGCTGATATGACAAGACCATATTTTTTAGAGATTTATCTTATCTTATCTTACCACTATACAGTGTACTGTTAACTTTCAACATTAACCGTTGTATCAAGACTAGCAAATTCCAACATTGCTAACCCTCAAATCTTATTTTCCATTCTAGCATCTACTCACTCTATTCCATAATATAAGATGTTTTAACTTCTACGAAACCAATGTATCTAGATGACTTTTAGTATGTGGTTCACTCCGAACCTACACACTACTTTTAGTGTGTAGTAAAAGATGTCTAGATACATTTGTTTCACAAAATCTAAACCATCTTATATTTTGAAACAGAGGAAGTAGGAGATTCTATTGATAGTAGACTTTAGCACAATGAATGCTATGCATAAGTACAAGAACAAATATACACCCGATACTTTATGCAAGCGGCTCGAAAATATAATTATTTTCTCAGTTTTACCTATTACTATTTTATGGAGTAGTACAATTTTATATTGTGATGATATGGCATTCTACTAGACAGCATTGGCATACTACACTAGCTAGCTAATTAGTAAAGTTTCCTTGATGCTACAGTACTAGACAGCATTGGCGTGCTATAGTAGCTAGCTAATAATTAAAGTCTCCTCGATGCAGCTACACCTTGTAGCAGAAGACCGACGAAGGAACACGCAAAAAACTCCTCGTTCAAAGAGCCATATCGTCTTCCCTATCTCCAGTAGTATTTGGTATCGTATCCAACGCGCGCTTCACTCATTTTCCTTGCCATCTCTCCCACAGCATCGGTCCTTCTAGGCTGCCACCCCTTGCCCCCAAACCATCGGGATGTGATGGCAGATTCGGGGCCCAACCGGTGGTACGGCAGATGGAGCAACGTTGGCGCCGACGTGTTTGACAAGATCGCTATGCGTATGGACACTACCAGCACCTTCCGGCTGGCCGCATGCTCCAAGGAGTTGAACCTCCGTGTCACCAGCAGAAAAGGTAGCAGATGCCCCAACGATGGTTGTGGGACATTGGTCGCCTACCGTCAGGTCCACAACCACAAGATTGCATGCGCGCACGGCCCTTGCAACTGCATGGAGGATGGCTGCATTTTCGCCGCCTCGCCGGCGGCGCTCCTCTCCCACCTCCGTGAAGCTCACTCGATAAGGGTGTGCAGTTTCCGCTATGGCGAAACACGCAGGTACTCCTCTAAGCCTCTGCCGGCAACAGGCCTACAGACAGTAGATATCATCGGATCCAGGGACGACGGTACTGTGTTCGCGGTGCGATTTGACACACGCCAAATGCTACACATTGTATCCATCGTATGCGTCAGGTCGGTGGTGTGCGTGTCACCATGGTACATGGTGAGGTTTTGGTCATCGACTGTGATTGAGGGGAGAAGGATAAAAAATCTAGGCTATGCGTGTCGGAGAGCACCGCATCGTCCGACGGCATCCCGTTCGATGAGCTGTAGTGGCTCCTGCCGGTGCTGATGTCGCACCTAGTGGCTCGTCGACTGTCGATGTTCACCCTGGAATACTGTCTTCGGATTAACATGATTCATGAGTGAGATAAACACATTTTTATGTTCGTTGGAGTATTTGAACTGCTATAAAGACTTACTATATGTTCTTATTAGTTGTTCTTAGGAGTATTTTTATGGAGTTCAACTACTGCTAATGTATTTTGTAGTAATACATACTGTATGTACTGGTACTTATCATTTTGGGAGACGTGGTTCCTAGCTTAAGGTAGTTCTAAGTATTTTCTATGGAGTTCTTCCTCTGCTAATCTATTTTGCAATAATAACTATGTACTGGTGCTTGTTTAGATCGACCGATGAAGTGTAGAATATGTTCTCGCTTTACTTATGAATCAGGCCTAGCTACATCTATTGAATTTCAATGTGTGCATTGTTGAATCTGTCAATTATTGTCTATTTACTGCTAATTCGGTCAGTTTGAAATGCTGCTGACTGGGAATCTATCAAGTGTTGTTGAATATGAACTGGGAGTCGATATTTTTTCGGTCTTATTCTGTACTGCTGAATCTTTTAAATGCTACTGAATTTGTCAAATGTTCTATTGTTACTATTAGTACATACAATAAAATATTTTGTAGAACTAACTGTCATTTACTTGTACTTGTTTAGATCAATTGCAGCAGATTGTCTTTCTTTTCTTTTGGAACTTGGCATTTTATAGAACTAATACTGATGTACTGCTACTTTTTAGATCAAGTGCAGTAGATGGTCTTGCTTTTCTTTTGTAACTTGGCCTTGTCATAAACTCATAATATTGACGAGGCTTTGGGCATTTTGAGAAGCCTATGGAGGTCACACACAGGCATTGATGTGAGAAGGAGGCATGCACAGAAAAGCAGACTTGATCTCCAATTTTGCTTGCTCCAATGATCAAGTGTACGGAGAAAAGGACAAAATGAATCAGTCACTTTGAAATGCTACTAAATATGTCCAAAGTGACGCTAAATGTGAACTGTGAATCTATCCATATTTTTCTTTCTTATTATGTACTGCTGCATCTTTCAAATGCTACTGAACCTATCAAAAGTATGGTTCGGTACTTGTTCAGATCGATCGGTCGAGTGCAGAATTGTCTTTCTTTTCTTTTGGAACTTGGCATTTTATAGAACTAATACTGATGTACTGCTACTTTTTAGATCAAGTGTAGTAGATGGTCTTGCTTTTCTTTTGTAACTTAGCCTTGTCATAAACTCATAATATTGACGAGGCTTTGGGCATTTTGAGAAGCCTATGGAGGTCACACACAGGCATTGATGTGAGAAGGAGGCATGCACAGAAAAGCAGACTTGATCACAAATTTTGCTTGCTCCAATGATCAAGTGTACGGAGAAAAGGACAAAATGAATCAGTCACTTTGAAATGCTACTAAATATGTCCAAGTGACGCTAAATGTGAACTGTGAATCTATCCATATTTTTCTTTCTTATTATGTACTGCTGCATCTTTCAAATGCTACTAAACCTATCAAAAGTTTGGTTCGGTACTTGTTCAGATCGACCGGTCGAGTGCAGAATATGGTCCCGCTTTCCTTTTGAATCAGTCCTTGTTACATCTATTGAATTTCAATGTCCGTATTGCTGAATCTGTCAATTATTTTGGTCACTGTCTGTGTAGTCCCACAACCGGTCACTTTGAAATGATGTGATGACTCTGTCAAGTGCTGCTAATTATGAACCGGGAATCTATCTGATATTTTTATGGTCTTATTCTATACTGCTGAATCTTTCAAATGCTCCTAAATCTGTCAAATGTTCTGTCATTACTATTAGTACAATATTTTATAGAACAAACTGTGATGTACTGGTACTTGGTTAGATGAAGTGCATCAGATTATCTTGCTTTTGTTTTGAAATTTAGCATTGGTACAATTATCTGGATGAGTCTTGGGCATTTTGGGTTGCTATGGGCGGTCACACAGGCATTGGCGTAAGGAGGAGGTACTCACATAGAAGTAGAATTGATCGTTAGTTTTGCTTTCTCCAATAATTGAGTCTATTCGGAGAATAGGCCAAACTAATCGTGCGCCAAGGTTTTTTTTAGCTGGCACAAGAACTGATTCTCTCTATACTGCTATTGAATTTCAAGCAGGAAAGCTGTCAACACCCGCATTTTTAATCCCAGATGCCCGTTATGCCATACCTCGCAATGCCAGGATTACCATTTTTGCGAGACATAACGGATTGGATATCACAGTACATCATCCATTATAAACCATACATAAGGTCTTACACAAATAAGGATCTCATGATCCAGTCTTAATACAACAAGCAGCGGAAATAAAAGATAAGCATAGCGGTGGGGTCCATCTTCAGGGGCACAGGCAATGTTGACGAAGGCAGAGGGTCCTAGTTATCATAGCTGTCCTGTTGGCCATCATCTTGATAGTCTCCTTCGTAGTTTGGCCATGATAATAGCCAGGGATCTCTTTAAGTACTCGCAAACTACCACTAACAAGTATAGAGTTCTAAGTTAAAGTCCTAACTCTAAGTTTAACTATAAAGTTAAGTTTGAAACCTAAGCTGAGTTCAGAAGCAAAGAAAGATAAAGTAAAGTTCTAGAATCACTTAAGTTGAGCAGCTATTGTCATAAACACAACCCTGTTGTGGTCAAGTGAAGATTCATCATTCTTATCAAAGTATTTAGAAAACATCTGACAACGAAACAGTATGGCCATTCCAACTGGCCATAACCGCGGACGCGACTATTCGAATAGTTTGACACTCTACAGAGGTGGTACACTTTCACCACAAGATTCGATACATCTGTGAGGGGTAACCCTGAATCATCATACTTAGTATGCAGATAATCAAACATAACCTTCCCTTTACACACCCTAGTATAAGCACCTCTCCTATGAGCATGGCCTCCCAACCATGACCATCAGTCATCTTGGGCACTACATAGGTGGACATCATGAGACGTAGCCTCAGCTCAGACCTTTCCCTTGAGGGAACTAATACTAATGCATATAAATTTCCAGCTAAGCCTTACCCAATTCAGGTAGTGTGGTTGTACGGTAAATTTGGAATGGTATCGCATCCGAATCCAACCATCAGTTTTATAAAAGGGCTAAGGCTCATGCCTCAACATTTTCATCATTATCAACCATTTGTGTTTTCTCAACACATGTCAAAACATCTCAATATAATAACTCATCATTCCAAGGTTTTCATAATTCATTTTCACCAAGTGTTCCCATCTAAGGTGACTCAAGTTTTTGATTTACTCTAACTACTAAGTTAGGAGTGTTCACTAATGTGGAAAGGATGGGTTCAAACTCATGCCATGGAATGACATCTAAAGGGTTCTAATTAGGTCAAGTTTTATACTTTTTATGCTCCCTTCAAACTACGTAAAGAACTTGGTGTAAACTAAGGGAGTAAATCTTGTAACTAAGACTTGGGGTACTAATAGTAAAAAAAGGTGTGTAATCAAAGCATGCTTAAGGCATCTTTGCTAAACCATCTAGTTTGATTCTAGTTTGCTAAGCACTAAACTTGCAAGTGTTAGCTTGCACTGTTAATGGTGGCTTGCACTTAGATAGTGCTAGCTTGCTAATAGTAGCTTGCCTTGGTTAGTGCAGTGGTTGAAGTTTTCTTCTTCTTCTTGGTAGAACTCCTCCTCCTCGAAAGCTTGGTCGGTACTATCGTCTATAAATACATAGGGAGTGCACAATCACCAAACAATACTTAACTAGGCTAAATAGCATTCTAACACACACATTTGATGATCTATTATCATCACCAACATCACAAGTGTAATTCAATAGTTTCCTCCTTTTTATTTTAGAAAAGTAATTTCTACTCATTGAAAAATTAACTAAGATTTAATATTCACCACTTAAAATATGGGATCATGTTGACACATGTCATCACCACATATCCTAACATGTGGGAATGAGAATTAAGGGTTGGATCAATATTACTTTGGTTTAAGTTCATTATTTAATGATTTAAAGTGACTAGAAATGCCTATATAGCATTATTTGGGTACTAGTCCAAAGTCACCGCATGTAAACCTTAATATTATTACATATTTAGATAGATATGATGAAATGTGATTTTTGAGAGTTGGAATCAACTCAAAAGCTGACTTGGTTGATTTTATAAAAATGTTGCAAGTTGCAAATGCTTCTGTCTTCTTATTTTTATTAGGAGAGATCTATAACTCTAATTGAATTAAATCCAACGGGCCTGGATAGATCATCTTAATACCTTTCAGGCAAAATTTGTTTCATGCAATTTGGATTTGTCAAACTCCCAGAATTAAATTTTAAAATAGTGTGCAGAAACTAGATTTAACTAAAAAAGAAAAATCCAGATTTGAATGGTTGGGCTAGCGCGGGAAAATACTTGGGCCGGCCCAGTGGCGCTCCGCTGCGCGGGGCTCAGCTGACAGGGGGGTCCCGCTTGTCAACGGCACTTAACACGCGAAACGATACGCGCGCTATGGGTCGTAGGATTAGAAGGCAGATCTACGGCTGAGGGTCATCATCGACGACGAACAGGTGGCCGGCGAGCTCGAACCCTAGCGGATCGGTGGGGGTCTGCTGGGGACGTACCAGGGCTCTAGCGGGGTTGGCGAGGCGGGCAAACAAAGTGGAAGACAACGGCGAGGCAAGGCGCGGTTGCGGCAGAGCTTGGGGTGGTCGCAATCAGCGATGCCCTTCTCCTCCAGAGGCGGCGGCTTCGGCTCCAATTCCGGCGAGGCAGAGCTCGCCTTGCTCCAGCTAGAGGTGGGTGAGGCTCAGAGAGGTGAGGGGAGTGGAATGGTGTGGAGAGAAGAGGCTAGGGAGGGCTCCTTTTATAGGCCCGACGGTGAGACCGAGCGGGATGGGCAGGCGACGGTGGCGACATGGCTACGGTGGGGTAGAGGCATGGCTGCGGGTGTGGCGATCGACGTGCGGTTCCCTGGCGGTGCTCTAGGCATTGACTGCGGCCGTAGGGATGGTGGCATGCGGTCTGGGTGAGGTGGCGTCTGAGCGGCAGAGGCGGCGGTGTCCACGGCGAGCGGTGGTTGTGAGGCGTTGGGCAGCCAGCGGGGGTGTCTGGGGTGTTCTCCAATTCGTCGTGGAGCGGCGGGCGTGGGCTGCGGCCAAGGGGCGGTCTGTGCGAGCGGGGACAGAACGCGCTCTGGGGGCGGCACCGGCATGGTGCGGTGGCATTGGGCGCGGGCTTTCCTCGGTGGTCCACGGCAGGGCTTGGCTCGGGCAGGGGACAGAGAGGGGCGGTGAGGTGTGGGCTACCTCCTAGACATGGAGAGAGAGGCGGGAGAGGGATGCTGCGGCGAGTGCACGGTCGGCCAGCGAGAGGGTGCTCGGCATGGCATGGCATGGCATGGCATGGCACTGCAGCTAGGGGGTAGGGGAGATGCTGGTGTGGGTCTGGTTGGGCTAGAGGGGGGACAAGATGATCAAAGCACTTCCAAATTGCTAGACAAAATCAGCCCAAAACAATATTAGTTAGGCCAATATGATCCTGCCAGCAAGGTGTTTGACAAAATGGCCGAAAGAGAAAAGGTTTTGAATTTTGGTTTCAAAATTTTTGAGTGATCTCCACTAGTGTTAGGTAGTCTCTGGTTGCAAGGGTTTTGAAAGTGGAGCTCAAAAAGATGGGTTTTGAAATAGGGATGATCTATGCATATGCATTAGATTCAATTTTCAAATGCCATTTAAAATAAATTAAAGCATGTTTTTAGCAGATCAAAAGGTGGGTCTTGGTACCTCATTATCTGTACTAGCAAGGGGTACAAAGATCAAGAATTGTTTTTGTTAAGAAATGAGTGCTAGGAACACTCAAAGTAGTGTAGTGGATTAAAATGGCCAAAATGACCATTCCTCCTTTTTAATTCTTTTTGATTTAATTTTCTTTAGGAAAAGTTTGGGAATGATGTAGATGATGTTTAAATCACCTAAGCAACATTTTACAAGCATTGGATCACTCAATCATGGAAATTCAAACAACTCCTATTTTAAATGCACACATATATGAATGCTTTCATTTTAAATTTGGAAAAGTTTTTGTTAACCCCATTTTTGGTTGATTTGATCTTGATAAGCTTGGATTGAAGTTTTGGGATGTTAGAAAAGCTACTGAATCTCTCAAATGTTTTGTCATTGCTATTACTAAAGCATTTGTGCAACTAACACTGATGTACTGGTATTGTATTTCATTGTCTGTATTGGTCCATTCATCAATTTTGAAATTCTGCTGAATTGGTCAAGTGGTCGCGAATATTAACTTCGAATCTATTGATAATTTTTCTACCTTATTATGTACTGCTGAATTTTGACATGAATATCTGCCAAAAACAATTATTGCTTTTCCCCCGCCCTTGCTGAGGTCTGTATTTCGAATCCAGCAAAGCACATCACAATGCAATTTTTATTAACCAGGAGAAGAAATCTTGTACTCCATCCGATCCAAATTAATGTTCTCACATTTGTCTAGATTCTGACATATCTAGTCATGTTTTAGTGCTAGATACGCCCGAATCTAGCCAAATCCGAGAACATTAATTTGGATCGGAGGGAGTAGCTCATTCGCCCCTCCTTAGCCCTGAACATTTTAATTCAGTCTTTTCAGGGTCGGGGACTGCTGACCACATCCCAGCAAAATTTTAGAAAGGAGCCCATGGAGCACAGCCGAGAACATATTAGTTCGGCCTTTTAGGGGTCAGTAGACTGCTGAGCATAGCCCAGTGAAATTTGAGAATGAAGCCCATGGAGCATAGCCTATGAAATATTACCCACGTAGAGCAATAGCCAAACTCTTTTTAATTCCGCCTTTTGGGAATTTGCCCCCACCTCTCATAATAAAAAACTCCGCCTACCCATGTTTTTAAGAAAATACCCCATTATGTGGAATTTTATAAATAGAGATGCTTGGAGCGCTGGCCTTTTATATTTTAAAAGAGATAAACATAGACACACAAAATATTTTAAGAAGACTAATACATAAGTTGTAGTTCTAATAAAAGTTTAATGGTATTTTTTCTATAAATATCTTTGTTGTAGTGGAAACGCACTCAGTTTACATTTATTTGATTTGAAGGTCTTTTGTTCGAATCGCCTTTGTGTGTGTGTGTGTATCTTGGGTTTACAATTTTTTCTTCTAGCAATATCGCATTACGGAGAGGCTGACATCAGCGTCCCTGGAGTTTGTTTTGAGGGTGGGTTTGAAAAACAAGTTTAAATACTGTTATAGAGAGGCTCGCATCGGGGACCCACCAGACAGAACATACAAGGCTGCATCAGGGACCCACAAGCCAGAACATGCCAGAGAGGCTGACATAAGGGCCCCAGCAGTAAGACCATACACGGCTGCCATGGTGAAAACAGCAGATGCGGCTGAAAAAAAATTCCATCATACACAAGTTCCACCTATAGAGAAGCTGACATGTCGGACCTAACAGGCCCAAGCATAGTCCATGAAATTAGCCTATCAGCCCCAAGCATAGCCCAATACCTTCTAATTCGGCCTTTTCGTGGTCTTGTGGCCACCGACCATAACCCATTCAATTTAGGAGTGAGCCCATGGAATATAAGCCATGACGAATAGGGCATCCGCCTCAAGTTAGCCCAGAATCTTTTTAATTCGGCCTTTATGAGCATTTTTTGTACTCTGAGGCTGACATCTGGGACCCGAAAAAATAGTCCAATATACACACATTTCTTTCAAATAGAAGCTGTCAGCTGGGACCTAGCATAGACACGTTTCCTGCGTAGAGATGGTTGACATCTGGGACCCAGCAAGTTACTAAGGTCAGAACAGTGGACATGGCCAAAAAAGTCCATCATACGCACATTTCATTTACAGGGAGGCTGATATATGGGACCCAGCAGACGACCTTATACAGATGCTGCATCGAGCAACGTTGCCAGTTTGAAACAGGGAGGCACGAGCAAGAAAAAAGTTCATCATACACATGTTTCTTGTAATGAAATGGGGGACCAAGCAGCATGAGAAAATGGCAGATTCGTTGAGCAATGCTATCTAGTTCGAAATAGGGTAGCGCTAGAGAAGAAAAAAAATCCATCATACCCACGATTCTTCTAATGTGAGGCTGACATAAGGGACCCACCAGCCTGAATAAACGGCTGATGCAGCGAGCAACGCTATCAAATTCGGAACACGAAGGCACGATAGAGTGTAAAAAATTCATCATACACATATTTCTTCTAATGAGAGGATGACATGTGGGGCCCAGCAACGTGATTAAACGGTAGATGCATCGAACAACGCTATCAAGTTCAAAATAGGGTAGCATGAACAAAGGAAAAAATCCATCATACACATGTTTGTTCTAATGAGAGGATGACATGTAGGGCTCAGGAGGTTGGTTAAACGGTAGATGCGTCGAGCATCGCTATCAACTTTGAAACAGGGTAGCGCCAGCGAAGGAAAATATTCCATCATACACACATTTCTTCTAATGAGAGTATGACATGTGGGTCCCAGGAGGTTGATTAAACGGTAGATGCATCGAGCAGCGCTATCAAATTCGGAACAGGGTAGCGTGAGCGAAGGAAAAAATTCCATCATACACACGATCCTTCTAATGAGAGGCTGACATGTGGGACCAAGCAGCCTGACTAAACGACAGACGCATCGAGCAACGTTATCGAGTTCAAATCAGGGAGGCGCAACCAAAAAGTAATGTCCGCTAGAGACACTGATGTACGGGACCCACGCGCCTCAAAAGACATCGGCGAATCAACATCGCGTGAGGAAACGAAAATCTTGCTTCTGCCATGCGCTGGTCAAGCTTCCTCCGTGTTTTTAGCGGATCCGTCATAGTAGAGGGCCACGAAACCGGAAAAAAAAGTTTTCTATTAGCCATGGCCGAGCCGAGAATTTCGTCGCAGAAGACGCGCCTTCTACGACGACCGTCAGACCAAGTCATTATGGAAGGAAACTTTTCTTGTAATGCATGCTCCTCCTTGCTCCTGTGAATTGGATGCTTGACCCTTCTATCCTCTTGTACCACCCCCTCCTTAGATTACCATTATATGGATGATCTAGTTGGTTTGCTGTGAGGATTAGCTGGTTGATATATTGGATATCTAGCAGGATCTGTTGTGGTCTTGGTTGTGTTCTTCAGAGCTTGGTCGTGATATGAGATAGATAGAAACTAGTGTAGTAGCTAGCAGCTGTGCTACGACTGTGTGATCTCTTTTAAGTGTATTGGACTGCTACTGTTGTGTTGACAACACACAGCATGCATGTAGTGACCAAGCTGCTTACAGGTGGATTCCACTTGACTCAAGTTCCAAAGGTTGAGATATTTTCTTGTTGATAGGTTCGAATGGTAGTTGATAATATCTTGTGATTGCCATTTATTTTGCTGTTATGGTGAAACTTGCCCCAGGCCCATGATGTTGTACTAAGGCAAAATATACTGATAAGAATAGACATTGAGTTTTGGCCTCCCTTCTAATTACTCAGTCATGATCTAGTAGTGCACCTCACTACAATTCTAAGAGTAAAACACTAACCCCTAAACCCTCTCTTATTTTTGGTTTATTTCTTTCTGTTGTATTACAGGTACAAAGCTACTGATAGAAGATCAAAGAAGATTAGATTAAGAAATAGAAAGATTGTAGTATAGTATTTCCATTTGATAACTTTTTGTAATTTTTTTATTTCTTTTCTTTGTAAAGAACAATGTAATATCCTCTTATTATTCAATAAAGTTTATTTTTTTCTTATTACAATTATTTCTGTTATGTAATCTTTCATTTGTTACTTCCATTTGATTTTTTGTTACTAAATAAGAAAAGAACAAGAAATATCCTTGCTTATATAAATTCTTTTTCATCATACATTCTACATGTTAGTAATTATATAATTAAATGTTGTCGTATTACAATTTACTTTATAATTTAAATATAATCTTTTGTTAATATTGGAACATTCCAAAACATTCAAATTTGAATTTAAATTCAATTTTTAAGTATGAATTTAATTGTTTTCCCAAAACACAAAAATATAGGAGAGGTCATGTCGAAATCCATAACACTTGTGTTGCGTTTCCATCAAAACACAAGAGATCTCGATCCTTCTAGAGCTCTTTTAGTTTTGCGTGAAAATTTCACAGATTTTCTTATGCATGAATGCAATGCACACATATGTGTCCTCTCTAATGCTAGGTGCTAATCTGGGATGTTACAAAATGTAATGCCAATTGGCCAGTATTAATGAATTTACCTTTGCCTTCACATTCTTTGCTCTTTTTCATGTCCCATCGTGCTTAAGGCTGCCCTTTGATCCATCCATCCCTTGCCGCCTTCACGCCACCGCAGGGCCCATAGGGGCATTGTTCATCTTCTCATGCGCCTTGCTCTCGC
The DNA here is from genome assembly GCA_910589775.1 of Avena eriantha. NCBI lineage: Eukaryota > Viridiplantae > Streptophyta > Magnoliopsida > Poales > Poaceae > Avena > Avena eriantha. The sequence goes on from OU342743.1 coordinate 553,174,181, forward strand.
TCCTTAGTTCCAGCTTTGTAGTCGACTCATGCATTGCTTACACGGCCGGCCACCCCAGAAGCCGTAGGACCGTTGTTTTTCGGTGGCGAGCCTTACACTCTTGCCGAGACCTTGCTTTGGCCTCTCCTTGTTCATCCATTTGTTGCTCATCCTAAAACACGATGAACAAACCTTACGGCATCTTACCCATGCCTTAGGTATAAAACAGGGTGTCGTGCGCTTGATCAGGGTGCACGGCGTTGCCAACTCGAGGGACTGCCATGGGAGGTGTGTATTCACGATTTAGTGCTCCTCGGCAATGCCTAGAGCACAACTCTCATACCTCAGAGAGGATCATGAGAGTATGATGTTTCCTAGCCTAATAGTCTTGTTACCTACATCCAACCTCGAGAAAAACCAAAGGAATGCAAAATTCCAAAAAGGCTCGGCAAATGAAAACGAGCGGAAGAACGGGAGCAACATGATTTTCACTCCAAAACGGGGGCAGCCCCCGGGTTACAAGCGGTTTACACAAAGGCGGGATAGGCTAGACACACTAGTATTCATCTCATTTGCCGGGAGTACTACACTCACTCCCGGGCTTTAAGGTTTGCCGAGAGCACCTCGCACGCTCCCGGGCTTTCATTTGCCGGTGGAACCTCCACTTACACCTCGGGCTTTTAAGGTTACCGGGAGTACCACACACACTCTTGGGCTTTCATTTGCTGGGGGAACCTCCACTCCACCCGAGATTTTAAGGTTTGCTAGGAGTACCATGCACACTCCCGGGCTTTCATTTGCCGGGGGAACCTCCACTCCACCCGGGATTTTAAGGTTTGTCGGGAGCACCACGCACACTCCGTGCTTTTTAGTTGGTAGGGTGGATGCCAGAAGTTTTTAGCTTACTCGAAGAGCCACCAGTACTAGAATAGTCATCGGAACTAAGTTTCGGAATGGGTCGCAGCCTTTTCCCGGGCGAGCCGAGAATCGGGGCAAAAGGTTGGTCCGAGTTGGACAAAGGGTCAGTGTGAGTCACAGGAGAAGAAGTGGCTACCAGTTTGAACAGTTGTTCAAAGCAGAACAAGGCATCCCTGATATCACCTTTAATGGTCAAAGTCCCACACGAGGAGGGAAGCTTAAGTGAGTTGTAGGCATGGTGGGAGACCATAATGAACTTTGCTAAGTGATACATTGCAAATGTATCTATAATTTTTGATGTTCCATGCTTGTTTTTATCTACTTTCTTATGTTTTGTCCACACTTTGGAGTACTTTTCATATGATTTCTTGGACTAACCTATTAATAAGATGCCACAGTGTCAGTTGCCTGTTTTCTGCTGTTTTTGGTTCCAGCAAAGTCAGAAAATGAATATTCTGGGAATTGGACAGGACAAAAGCCAAAGTTCCTATTTTACCAGAAGACTCACGGAGCCAGAATATGAGACGGGGAGGGTCAGGGCCTGGCCACACCATATGGTGGCGCGGGCTAGCCCTGGCCGCGCCACCAGGTGGTGTGGGCCCCCTGGCCGGCCACCGACCTTGCCTCTTTCGCCTATATATCTGCCCCGATGCAGAAACCCTAAATCATCCAGCCTCCAGCCACGAAAAGTTCCGCAGCGCCGCCGCCACCGAAGGGGAGATTCGGGGGACAGAAAGTCGCTGTTCCGGCACCCTACTGGGACGGGGAAGTGCCCCCGGAGCCATCTCCATCGATCTCCACCACCATATCCATCACCATTGCTGATTCCCATGATGAGGAGGGAGTAGTTCTCTCTCGAGGCTAAGGGTTCTACCGGTAGCTATGTGTTCATCTATCTCTATATGCATGATCATATTGTGATCATGAGCTTGTAATCCATAGATCTATTCTGCTACTCAAGTGCTTTAATGAATCACTGCTCTCCCCATGTGTGTGAAAGTGACAGCGTGCTCACCATGGTGGCACTTAGGCTAGAGATTACAAATACTTGTTATGAGTTATATTTGGAGTTGGATGTCTTTATGAAATTGTGGTGTTTGTTGGACTCATCTAGTACTCAAGGTGACAGTGTGGGGTTTCTAGATGGGAAAGGCTTACTTTGAGGTGTGCTGTTATAGCCCTACCAACGATTAGAGTGTCCAACCAGAGAGTAGTTAAGAGTAGTATCATGAAGATAATATATTTATGAGAGTGTTCACTAGTGAAAGTATGATCCCTAGGCCTTGAATCTAAGCATTGATACACCGTTTGCAATTAGATCTGTTACATGTTTGCTTGCTTCTATCTTAATTTCAGTTTTACTTTAGTCTTTTCCACGCCACCAAGTTATTTTCTATCACCGTTATCACTTATAATTATCCATACCACTTGTATTTTACTATCTCTTCACCAAACTAGTGCACCTATACACCTGACAAGTGTATTGGGTGTGTTGGGGACACAAGAAACTTTTTGTATCTTGATTGCAGGATTGCTTGAGAGGGAATACCTTTGACCACTTCCTCCCTGAGTTCGATAAACCTTGGGTGATCCACTTAAGGGAAAACTTGTTGCTGTTCTACAAACCTCTGCATTTGGAGGCCTAACAACTGTCTACAAGAATAGAAGTGCGTAGACATCACTAAGGCAGGGTGCCCTATTATGCTGTTATACGTCAGGGCAATGTCCACAACATCAAAGATGATGTTCTCAGTGCGGTATTGTCTTGAGTGCCGAATGTGACTGGCATCTCGATCTTCCCCCATGGCTGGATAGCTCCTAGGCTTACACCCAGAAAAGACCATGTAGGGGCTAATTCATCCTTAGTGATCTGGAGCTTATCTAGTAGCCTTGCCGAGAGGATGTTGAGGCCAGCCCCTCCATCCACCAGCATCTTGGTAACTCAGATGTTCTTTATGATGGGGAGACCACCAGGGGTAGCGTGCCGACCCTAGTGAAGCGGTTCGGGTGATCTCCTGCATCAAAATTAATCGGCACATGAGACCACCGAACTGGCTATTGCGCATCTAGACTGGGCTGCACGGTGCACAGTTCACAGGATAAACGCTTAAACTCCCTGTGGGAAGTCATGGCATAGGGCCCTCCATGTGCGCATGCGTAGTCCTGTACTTGTGGGTACTGTCCGCACCGTCGTCGTCGCCTTGGTTAATGGTAGGGCCTGCCATGCGGTTGAGGGGTTGCGTTACTGTGGCCCCCTCCGTGCCCTGCTCTTTCTCTGTCTCTACCGCCTCAATCCCCTCCTCGTGCAACTCCCACGTTGCCCTCGCGACCTCCGGCGGGGCCACCTGGGCTAGGTTGGACCAGATAGTCCTTCACATGATGGCCAGCCTTGTTGCAGTAGTAACAGTTCCCGAAGGTACCGTTAGTCCCCTGCTCACCGATGTGCCTCTTTCATCCCTCGGCATAACCGAGGATGGAGCGGTAGTTCCGAGCATCATGTTCGTCAGACTCGTGCACAGGGCACCAATTCCCTGTGGTGGGCTTGGTAGCCTCCACTTCTTCCTCTGGTTTGGTCTTCTTTTCAGCCCTGGTGGGAGAACTAGGCTCTGTAGCCAATGCCTTTCGAGGGCCCCGCTTACACGAGACATTCTTCTTCACAGCAGTGTTTCCTGGGTCTGCCGCTCCAGCAGCTTCACGAGCAGCGTCTTCGGGCACGAGGCGTCCTTCCTCTACTAAGGAGAAGAGGTTAGCCAATGCCCACAACTCGTGGATGCTTTTGACGGGGTGCATGTTAAGCTCGCCGCGTATCTTGCTGTTGCGCACATTCATGGTGAATGAGCCAATCATGGCGGCATGCTCCGCCTCTGGGATAGTGTGTGTGTGATCTGTGAAAATCGTAGCATGATGTCTCATAGCCGCTCACCACTCCCCTAGACCACTGTGTGGAGCTGAATGAGTGTTCTCGGGCGCTTGAAGGCTCCCTGGAATGCGCTCACAAAGAGAGTACACAACTTGTCCCAGGAATGAATGGATTCCTTGGGTAGATGCATGAGCCAGGACAAGGTCGTGCCCTTCAGGGCCGTCGGAAACATGTTACCCATGGCCTTCTCATCAGCACCCGCAGACACCATCGTGGTGGAGTAGATGGCTAGAAACTCCATCGGGTTGGTGTTGCCTTCAAACTTGATAGGGACGAAACTTTGGAGGCCATGACACCTGTTGTAAGGAAGGAGAAAAGGCAGGGTAGCAGCTTCCGTATCCCAAAGCCATGTTTCCTGCCTCAGTTACACCCTGCGGGTTAGGGATAGCCGCACACACGGCATGTTGACACAGCTGTAGCAGGTAGTCTCGAACTAGCGCCTCATTTTCCGGGGTGGAATTGCCTCAGCGTCCTTCAGCGCGCCTATGCGTGGGGTTAGCAGATGACCCCACAGAGATGTGGTAAGGTTCCACAGGTCTTCGAGCACCAGCCCCCAAGTGGCCCGTGGCATGGTTGTCGGTTCTCCTTCCACCGTCGCGGGGTCCAGCAGCCCCCAGCCTGGGGGCAGCGTTCTGAGAACACGGCCTCAGGGCAGGGTTTTGCATGGGCCTTGTGGTGGTGGTAGGAGCGCGCTCAGCCCCACACCTCAGCTCCATGTAGGATTGGGAACGAGCGCAGGCGGACTCCTGATGCATCATGATGAACTCTAGCTGCGCATCGAGGTCGTCTCCCCATGCCGCGTACTCCGCCGTCCCAGGATCTGGTGGGTGCCGAGCCATGGCACGGGCAGTGATACATTGCAAATGTATCTATAATTTTTGATGTTTCATGCTTGGTTTTATCTACTTTCTTATGTTTTGTCCACACTTTGGAGTACGTTTCATATGATTTCTTGGACTAACCTATTAACAAGTGCCAGTTGCCTGTTTTCTGCTGTTTTTGGTTCCAGGAAAGTCGGAAAATCAATATTCTCGGAATTGGACCGGACAAAAGCCAAAGTTGATATTTTCCCGGAAGACTCACGGAGCCAAAAGGAGAGTCGGAGAGGGGCCACAGGGTGGCCACACCACCCCATGGCGCAGGTCCACCTAGGCCGCGCCAGGGCATACTGTGGGCCCCCTGGCTGGCCACCGACCTTGCCTCCTTATCCTATAAGAGCCTCACGATACCAAAACCCTAGATAGTCAAGCCTCCATCCACGAAAAGTTCCGCTATGCCGCCGCCACCGAGGGGGAGATTCGGGGGACAGAAAGTCTCTGTTCCGGCACCCTTTCGGGACAGGGAAGTGCCCCCGGAGCCATCTCCATCGATCTCCACCACCATCTCCATCACCATTGTTGATTCCCATGATGAGGAGGGAGTAGTTCTCCTTTGAAGCTAAGGGTTCTACCGGTAGTTATGTGTTCATATCTCTCTATGCATGATATTATTGAGATCATGAGCTTGTAATCAATAGATCTATTCTGCTACTCAAGTGCTTTAATGAATCTCTGCTCTCCCCATGTGTGTGAAAGTGACAGCGTGCTCACCATGGTGGCACTTAGGCTAGAGATTTCAAATACTTGTTATGAGTTATATTTGGAGTTGGATGTTTCTATGAAATTGTGGTGTTTGTTCGAACCATCTAGTACTCAAGGTGACAGTGTGGGGTTTTCTAGATGGGAAAGACTTACTTTGAGGTGTGATGTTATAGCCCTACCAACGATTAGAGTGTCCAACCGGAGAGTAGTTCAGCGTAGTATCATAAAGAGAATATATTTATATGAGAGTGTTCACTAGTGAAAGTATGATCCCTAGGCCTTGTTTCTAAGAATTGAAACACCATTTTCTACTAGATCTGTTACATGTTTGCTTACTTCAATCTTTATTTCAGTTTTACTTTAGTGTCTTCCACGCCATCAAGCTATTTTCTAGCACTGTTACCACTTATAATTATCCATCCCACTCGTATTTTTACTATCTCTTCGCCGAACTAGTGCACCTATACACCTGACAAGTGTATTGGGTGTGTTGGGGACACAAGAGACTTCTTGTATCTTGATTGCAGGGTTGCTTGAGAGGGAATACCTTTGACCACTTCCTCCCTGAGTTCGATAAACCTTGGGTGATCCACTTAAGGGAAAACTTGTTGCTGTTCTACAAACCTCTGCACTTGGAGGCCCAACAACTGTCTACAAGAATAGAAGTGTGTAGAAATCAGGCAGCAGCGACTGCTTCCCCAAAATTTCGGTTCCTGGAGTGGTAGGACTAGGGTTGGTGGTTAGTACTTGGCGTGGCGAGGCGAGCCCCGGCGCGAGCTGCTTCGTGCTGGGCCAGCGCTTGATGCTCTGGCTTGGGTTCGGCTCCTCTGGCCCTGCCAGGCGCTATTCCTTCTAGCAGATGGCCCCCTCCGGTGGCATCTCCTACGCCACCGGAGAGAGACATTCCACCGGCGGCGCCTCCTGTGTTGTCGGCGAAAGAATCTTCGAGCGTGACTCCTCCTGCATCGCCTAGTGGTGGTACTTCTTGCACAGTGGCGCCTCCGCCAGCATGCTCGCCCGCCTCAACCGCGGGGTGCAGTTGCAATGGCGGTGGCGGTGGTGCAGTTACGCTTGGCCCTAGACACAGGTCGGCACCTACAATGGTAGTCACACGTCGTGCATGAGGCTCGGCAGCCAGTCCCCCAGTCATGGGAAGGGCGTGGGAGCGAGTCCCTGCAGCAGGCGAGTCTACCGTGGCAGGGCCGGTCCCGGCGCCAGCACCTCTCTTGGGTGCCATGGCTGGTGATGGTGCGGTCGATGCCAATGTTGACCACGACGACGAAACGAAAGTCGGTGATGATGACGGTGATGACAATGAAGCTCATGAAGATGTTTACGATGAATTGCTGGAGCCGAAAACGCGAGCGCCCCCTACCTGGCGCTCCAGATGTCGCGTCTCACCTACACTGACATCAGGGATGTTGGACACCCCCTATTTGTTTAGTAGTGGGTACGAAGGCGTTACAGCCTCAACATCGGCGAAGGAACCTTCTGATTCAAGCACATAGTACACACAGACATTTTTTACCCAGGTTCAGGCCACCCTTCGGCTAACAACCTAACGTCCTTCTTTGGTTGATTATCTAGGGTAGATCGAGGTACAATAAGATGATCTCTCCGGTGCCGGGAGACGCTTTATCTCTATATTCTACACTCCGCGGGCTTCCTCTTTCTTTCTTCTCTCTCTCTCTCTATCTCTCTCTCTCTTTTCTACCTCTCTTCAAGCTTTCCAGCCTTTCAAATTCTGGATGCTCCCTCTAAGCTCTCCCAAACTCCTCTCTAAAACCCCTCCAGATATCTCTACCGAACCCCCCCCCCCCCCCCTCTAACTCTCGGCCAAGTGCCTACTTTTATACACCAAGGGGTCACTACAAGGGCCGGTGTGGAGCACCATCCGGGGCGTTCCCGGGCTCAATCACGGGGTGCCACGTAGTCTTCAGGCAGATGGGCAGCGCCTATGGCCAATGGATGGCCAGGGGCGGTGCACAGATGCACTTGATGGATGAGTGACAGCTCTGGCTCTGAGTTGTCACTCCTGTCGGTGGCGCACTGCAGCGGACTGCAGCACAATGATGATGTCCAGTAGCGTTGGCGCGTCGCTAGTTCCCAAGGCTAGGCATGACACACCTTATTAGGCTGAGTTGAATCTAGTTCCCAGACCGCGCCTAGCCTAGGATAAGTGCTCCATGGTCCTTCCGGGGCTCAGTTGAGGCCACATCTTAGCTTTGATGTTCCCCAACCGCGTCCTTACCCTCCTTCCAGGGCAGCCCCCGGAAGGAGGGATCGGACTGCCTTGTGCGTCATTGTCTTTTCCTCCCTATCCACGCCCTGCTGGCGGGTTGAGGCTTGTCTCATGGTGTTTGTCTCATCCATAGGCACCTACACCATAGCCAACAGTTAGTCTCCATAGGCTCATCATGCCAAGGCCATACCTGCTTGGAGCACACGGTGCTCATATCCTTGTGACACCCTTGCTGGCCAGGCTACGCGTCTGCTGAGTCGCTGACCGGTGGGTCCTAGCCCACGCGCTTTAGCACAATGTGAGGGACCCCCGAGCTCATTACGCCGACACCATTAGGAGTGACAATGGGACCGAGTTCACTACACTTTGGATGAGTTTCTTAGTGATGAGGGGATCAAGCATCAATATTCAACTCCTTACACCCCTCAACAAAATAGTGTTGCCGACATGAACAGCCGTACTTTGATGGATGCGGCATGGACAATGTTGGCGGAATTCAAGTCTCCCAACAACTTTTGGGACGAAGCCATTTCCACCGCTTGCCATGCTACCAACCGCCTCTACCTACGTAAGAAGAAGAACATGACTCCATATGAACTTCTCACCAGATGCAAGTCTAATGTCAAGTACTTCCGGGTGTTTGGTTGTAGATGTTTCATTCTAAAGAAGGGTGTCCTCTTGTCCAAGTTCGAGGCTAGGGCACAAGAAGGAATCTTTGTTGGCTACTCAAATCAATCTCATGCATATAGAGTCTACAATAAAGCCACTGGAACAGTTGAAGAATCTAGCAATGTCAAGTTTGATGAAGATCATGAGTCTCTCGTTAGGCGAGATGGTGTTTCAGATCCAAGTGATGAAATTCCTCCACAATCCATAAGAAGAATGGGGGTGGGATTCTTCCACCCCATTGAGGATCCCCTTGTGGCCGAAGGAGAAGGACCAAGCTCTACTCAAGTGGAGCCCTCACTCTCACTAGACCATCTTGTCTCTCTAGGACAACTTATTGCTCCTCAAGGTTCTCCAAGCTCTTCGCAAGCTCCTCGTGACAATGACTCTCCAAGCCCTCATCAACATCAAGATTATCAAGCTCTACCACTCCAAGATTGTGGAACCCCACAAGACAATGTTGATCAAGGTCAAGCTAACAATGACCAAGGCCAATCTAATGTCTCTCCACCGAATGATGATGATTCTCCTATGGTTGATGTTGATGAAGACAGTGATCAAAATCGTACATATAGTCAAGGTGGGGACTCAAATCGTGGTGAGACCAAGTGGTTGCTCAAGAATCTCGTCTTGAGACCCAAGCCCACCGTCAAGCATATCATATTTCCAATCTCATCAAAGATGGTCATATCCTTGATAATGTTTATGGAGATTTCAATAGGGGTTATACTACTAGGAGGCAACTAATGTCTTTTAGATTTTACCATGCTTTTATATCTCATGTCCAAAAGGTATTCCAAGCACTTGAAGGTGATGATTAGCTTGATGCTATGAATGAAGAACTTCGAGAGGAACAAGGTGTGGACATTGGTGAAGCATCCACGAGATTGTCAAAATGTCATCGGGACCAAGTGGATCTTCAAGAACAAGCGAGATGCCAATGGGATAGTCATCCACAATAAAGCAAGGTTGCTTTCCAAAGGATACTCCCAAGTTGAGGGCATTGACTATGGTGAAACTTATGCTCATGTTGCTTGTCTTGAATCTATTCACATGCTTCTTGCTTATGCTACTCCTCATAATTTTAAATTGCAACAAATGGATGTTAAGTGTGTGTTCCTTAATGGTCCCTTGAAGGAGTTGGTTCATGTCAAGCAACCTCTAGGTTTTGAGGATCCCCTCTTCCCGGACCATGTATACAAACTTGATAAGGCTCTCTATGGCCTTAAACAAGCCCCCACACGCGTGGTATGAGTGCCTTAGAGAGCTCGTGTTATGCCATGGTTTTGAAGTTGGACTAATCGACCCTACTCTTTTTACTAAGAGAGTTGGAGGAAACTTGTTCTTTTGCCAAATTTATGTTGATGACATTATTTTTGGGTCTACTAACAAAGCTTTTAATGAGGATTTTGCTAAGATCATGACCAACCGCTTTGAGATGTCTATGATGGGGTAGTTGGAATTCTGTCTTGGTTTTGAAGTCGGGCAATTGAGGAAGGGAACCTTCATCAACCAAGCCAAATATATTCAAGACATGCTCAATAAGTTCAACCTTGATCAAGTAAATGGAGCCAAAACTCCCATGCCCACAGGTTAATCTTTATCTCGATCCCAATGGTAAGGATGTGGATCAAAAACTTTATCGCTCGATGATTGGTTCTTTGTTTTATCTTTGTGCATCTCGACCGGATATTATGTTGAGCGTGGGTATGTGTGCAAGATTCCAAGCCGCACCAAAGGAGAGCCACATGGCGGCGGTCAAGAGAATCATTCAATATTTGGTTCATACCCCCAAACTTTGGGTTGTGGTACTCCAAGGGAGCCAGCTTTGACCTCATTGGGTACATGGATTTGGCTTGGGTCGAAGACAAAGTGGGAAGGAAGTCAACCTCCAAAGCATGTCAATTTCTCGGAAGATCCTTGGCATGTTGTTCCTCCAAGAAACAAAACTGCGTGTCTATGTCCACCGCCGAAGCCGGGTACATATCCGCCGCTAGTTGTTGTGCTCAATTTCTATGGATGAAGCAAACTTTGAAGGATCTTGGTCTATCTTTCAACAAGGTGCCCCTTCTTTGTGACAATGAGAGTTTTATTGATATTTCTCACAACACGATGCAACACAACCGAACCAAGCACATTGAGGTTTGTCATCATTTCATTCGGGATCATGTTGCAAGAGGAGACATTTCTTTGGAGTATGTTCCTACCAAGGCCAATCTAGCGGATCTTTTCACAAAGCCTCTTGATGAAGCAAGGTTATGTGAGTTGATGCATGAGATAAATATCAAAAAATGTGGCTTGAGTGACTTGCACACCTACCTATGTCTCAAAGAATATATTGTTTTGGATGTACACATGAATTTAGGGGGAGTGTAGTTCCTCACATGAATCCACACTCTCCTTATTATGCACACGTTAATGTATTCATTCTCTATGGTCTCTCAAGGAGACAAAATGAGATTCAATGATGAGTTTTGGTAATGAACCCAAGATATATCTTCGCGGTGTCAAGCCAAGTTTACTCATATATGGTGGCCTCGGCCACCGACCTCTTGTGGGTTTCTCTTAGTGTTATTTTTTGGTGTTTTCCCTCATTTTTAGTGTTTTTGTTCGTTTTGGGGTGTTTATTTGGTTCTTCAAGTTTGAGCTGTCTATCCCAAGCCTTTTCCCCTTCCTTCAAACCCCTCTCTATCCTGCACAAGTTCTATCCTTGCAAAACTTTGAACCTGGGATACTTTGACTGGTGGTACCAAAAATTCCGGCCAGAGCCGGTAGTACCGCTCTTGGGAGTTTTCTCCGGAAGTACTCCCCGGCCCGGTACTACCAGCCGAGCCTGGAATCTCTGCATCACCGGTAGTTCTGGCCGCTGGCTGGTACTACCGGTCGGGTTCGTCTACCTATAAAAATCGAGCCCACGAAGAAAACAAGGACCACTCCTCATTTTCATCCCAGACCCCATTTTTACAGGGAACCGCTGCTGGCTAAATAAATCCCATGGAGGCGCCGCCGGGGCCTCCGTTTCTGGCCATATTTCTCAGATTGTCTCTCTGGGAACCTTTCCCTACCTCGATCCCCCACCATGGACCCTGGTATTTTCCCCTCACTCCCTCCATTCATGGAGATCTAGCCATTCCATTGCTTGAGTTAGGGCATGCCATGTATAGGGCTACTTCTTTGGCTAGAACTGTCTAGGGGATCTTGGTAGGCCTAGGAACCTCTGCTAGAGAAGATTGACCAAACACATTGTTGGAATCCATGTTGTTGTTCTCCCAGGTCTGAGGAACCGCCCCGTTCGTGCTCTCACCGGTACTACCGGTGGGGCACGACCGGTACTTCCAGTGGGCTTCACACCACCGGTAGTTCTCGTTGCTCACCGGAACTTCCGCTACACACAATTTGGACTCCAACTCTGTATTTTTCAATCTCTATCCATTTTTCCTTTTGAACTTATGCACTTACCCACCCTTTTACCTCCCTACCATATGCTTTCTTCTCAGGGAAAGGTGGTTACCGTGGTGGCTCTAAGCGGGCCCGTGCTTTCTCGAGTGGTCCACCGGAGATTGATGAGGATGATCTAGAGATTGTGTGTCCATCTAGCTAGACTACCCGTTAGAGAGCTACTGCTGAGCGCCGTGCTGCTGCGGCTGAAGGAAAGAGGCATGCTTTAGCCTCCCAGAAGAAGATCATGTGAGATATTTAATAATTTCATAAATGATTTTAATTTGGGAATTTGAATCAAATCTTTGGAAATTCATAACTAATTCATTTTAAATCAGAAAAATATATATAATATATCAAAATGTTCAGAAAAATGAGCTCTGTCATTTAAAAATGTAAGCGTTCATATTCCTACAACTTCGAACCTTACTTTACATAGAGGAACACCGACACCCCCTAAGTAGCATGGGTTCGATGGTTTGTCCACCCAGGGCATTCTGAACCCATTTAAATTGATGTGGCACCTAAGGATACTTTACTAAATGCAATCCATCATATCATCCATATTGTATGAGCATTGCACATGCCACGTGTTGATTGTTGTTTCTTCTTCCCGGTGTTGGTTCTTCACGAATAGGAACCGAGCCTAAACCTGAAGTCAACGCCACCGAAGAGCAGTACCATTTCAACGAAGGACAAGGAAAGCATAGTGATGTCTACGCACTTCTAGTCTTGTAGACGGTTGTTGGGCCTCCAAGTGCAGAGGTTTGTAGAACAACAGCAAGTTTTCCCTTAAGTGGATCACCCAAGGTTTATCGAACTCAGGGAGGAAGTGGTCAAAGGTATTCCCTCTCAAGCAATCCTGCAATCAAGATACAAGAAGTCTCTTGTGTCCCTAACACACCTAATACACTTGTCAGGTGTATAGGTGCACTAGTTCGGCGAAGAGATAGTGAAATACAAGTGGTATGGATAATTATAAGTGGTAACGGTGCTAGAAAATAGCTTGATGGCGTGGAAAAGACTAAAGCAAAACAGAAATAAAGATGGAAGCAAGCACACATGTAACAGATCTAGTAGCAAACGGTGTATCAATGCTTAGAAACAAGGCCTAGGGATCATACTTTCACTAGTGAACACTCTCTCATAAATATATCCTCTCTTTATGATACTACTCTTAACTACTCTTCGGTTGAACACTCTAATCGATGGTAGGGCTATAACAGCACACCTCAAAGTAAGCCTTTCCCATCTAGAAAACCCCACACTGTCACCTTGAGTACTAGATGAGTCCAACAAACACCACAATTTTATAAAGACATCCAACTCCAAATATAGCTCATAACAAGTATTTGTAATGTCTAGCCTAAGTGCCACCATGGTGAGCACGCTGTCACTTTCACACACATGGGGAGAGCAGAGATCTATTAAAGCACTTGAGTAGCAAGGTAGATCTACTAGATTACAAAGCTCATGATCACAATATGATCATGCATAGAGAGAGAGAGATGAACACATAGCTACCAGTAGAACCCTTAGCCTCGAGAGATAACTACTCTCTCATCATCATGGAAATCAGCAATGGTGGTGGAGATGGTGGTGGAGATCGATGGAGATGGCTCCAGGGGCACTTCCCCATGCCGGCAGGGTGCCGGAACACAGACTTCCTGTCCCCCGAATCTCCCCTTCGGTGGCGGCGGCGCTACGGAACTTTTCGTGGCTGGAGGCTTGATTCTTTAGGGTTTATGTCTCGGGAGGCTTCTTATAGGCCAGAGGTCAAGGTCGGTGGGCGGCCAGGGGGCCCACACCATGCCCTGGCGCGGCCTGGGGGGACCCGCACCATGGGGTGGTGTGGCCACCCTGTGGCCCCTCTCCGACTCTCCTTCTGGCTTCGTGAGTCTTCCGGGAAAATATCAACGCAAGCAGACAATGAGCATCTCAGCTATCTTTTTATTTTCTATTTGCATAGGTTTTTATTGAGGATGCTTCATAGAGTGCTCATTATGGTGATGCTGCAAGTTTCCACCATGATTAGGCATGGCTTAGGCTAGCGGCCTAGGCATTTCTCTAACACACATACAAACTCCATGATCTTACAAGTTCCACTTTTATTTCACACCGCCGGGATCCATAAGCAAAAGAACATGATATCAACGGGGTACAAAGTACAAGTGCAATGTTGAAAGCGTTCCCCATGATACATGGTTCTGCTAATTTCGACTTATAAAGCGCAAGCATATACGCAACAAAGAAGGACCCAATGGTTCAAGTTTATTAAATGCAAAAAGTAAAGTGTGCCATCAAGTTCGTGAGAGCTTTAATCACTAGTTTTCTCATAACAAGTTTAAGTTGGAAGGTAAACAAAAACATGAATATACTTGGAATAGCATAAGCTAGTAGGTAGGTATGGTGAACACACTTCTTTTGGAGACGCTTTGACGCTTGTGCTATTCCACCGATGCATAAACCCTAAAGAGTTAAGCCTCCAGCCACGAAAAGTTCCGCAGCGCCGCCGCCACCGAAGGGGAGATTCGGGGGACAGAAAGTATCTGTTCCGGAACCCTACCGGGACGGGAAAATGCCCCCGGAGTCATCTCCATCAACTCCACCACCATCTCCATCACCATTGTTGATTCCCATGATGAAGAGGCACTACAAGAGAACCCCTCCTACAACAACGCATATATCCGTATCTAAATATAGATATAGGCGTTGCTAGCGCTTTTACCAACGGATTAAGATGCGTTGCGTTTTTGGGCGTTGCAAGGGTACAATGCAACACATATAGATCCATTGGTATCCAATGGTAGAAGCGATGCAAAATAGCTACGGAGTTCAAGCAACAATTGTATGCGTTGGTAGGTAAATCCCGCATAAATGGTAATTTGCAATTTATTTTTTATTCGAATGGATGTTTTGATTGCTTTGGAAGATAGTTGACTTTTCTCGGTGCGTGAAAATACTTTATATGAGACATACAGAACACACGAATCTCTTAGTATATGAATGTATTGCATGACATAGAAATCAATATTTATTATTAAACCACCATACCATACATGGAAGTTGTCTGAAGAGTAGACAATGTACAATCTTGCATCAACATATGATATTCTACAAGTCCTATGTCTATTCCTTCTAATATTTTTCCGAGCATGTTCATATCTGTATCCAATTATGGCAGGCCTTCATGATCTATGGAACCTGCAAAACAAAAGTATGTTTTTAGTATTACAATGGCGAAAGATAGTGTAAGGTGTATAATGAATTTTACTATGTAGTTGCTCAACAATATGTAAATGTGGTATACTTACCTTGGTGGCATGCCAAAGATAAATCAGCGCGCACGACGTCTTTTCTATCTGGTGCATTTGAAATAGCTCATCAGGCCTGCAAGTCATTGTGGTTACACCACACAAATTGATCTACAAATAGAAACTGATACAAAAAATAGCAACAACGAGAACTGAACTAATCCACCAACAAAAATATTAAACTTTTGTAAGTAACTAGGCATAACTAGAATTTCTTTAGTGATTGTTTGAAATATAGGAAAGTAAAAATGGAGGAATATATCATGCTTTCTTTAAAAATTTGATAAGCACGAGTCTACTTAATAAAAAATGAGCATATATACCAAATCTCTCCTATCAACTTCTTTTATCTACAAAAATACAATGATTTCTGAGGCAAGAGTAACAATATCCTATACATGCTAATTATTCGTGGGGAACAGTAGCCTACTGTGCTAGGTCCTAATGACTTGTGGCCTGCTAGAACTTAGTTAGTACCGAACGTGCTCATGATTCTTGTCCGTTCTCCCGTCAATTCTTAACTTCATCATCCTACTTTGCTCTATGTCTCTCGGCTGCGACCACATCACTTCCGTCTCTTTTCACTAGCAATTTCTGCCATTAAATACTCCTTTCTGTATTCCTGTGAATGAAACATTGGTACAGAACAAAATCCTACTGTTATATGATTATAAGAATCCTACATTTTTCTGTAAAGAACGTGTGGATCAAAGATGGTATGACAGGGAAAAAGACAGAAATTGCATACGCCTTGCCTTGCTCGCTGCACCCCCTATATGTCCAACTTGCTGCCGTGCCATGGAGTATCATACCAAAATACATTCTGTAATTTTAACCAGAGTTTAACACATAATCTGTGTACACAAAATTGGGAGAAAACGAATGAAACACATAAGCAGATTACAGTTACACACTCATACATTTAATAAGACGAAGTAATTGAGCAGGCTAATTGGGTCTAGTCATCAAATACTAGGAAAGATGTAAAATAATAAAATTAATCGACCATAGGAGAGAGACTGGAGGTTCATACGTGGGTGGTGTCTTTGATGACTGCATATCGCGTACCCAAGTGCATGCATACACCATCACTCTGCTAACACCGGAAAGTGGAAAACATGGGTTATGAGGTTGAAGAGGACAAATATAGTACTAAGGGAATTCAGATCGGAGCTAATACCAGATCCATTTAAGCTGTACCGGAATATCATGTTGCAGGAACGCAAACCCATGATTATATCAGGCCTTCGAGATGTCCTAGCTCCTCTTCCTAGCGTGAGGTACTTCACCAGTGATGGCGGCCATTCCAGCCAACGTCGAGCGGTGCGCACGGGGGAGAGACGGAGGCGGCTAGGTCAGGGGAGGCGAGGTGCGTGCATTCGTGGCAGTATCGTGGATGGTGCGGGTTAAGTACGGGAGTGGTTCTTAGTGGGCTAAGGCCCATATTTACTTTCTACCGGTTGATTGATATAGTACTGGACGATCAGGTTAAGTACGTAAATTGGACAACAAATTAGCGCGCAACGCATACATGTGTATCTACACATGCTCAAAAAAAACATGTGTATCTACAGTAATATTTTGAAACACGTAGTTAATTGGTTGCTAAGTTTGTGTTGGTGTATGGGGGTTGTTCTTATAGTGAGGGAGTAGTTCTCTCTCGAGGCTAAGGGTTCTACCGGTAGCTATGTGTTCATCTCTCTCTCTATGCATGATCATATTGTGATCATGAGCTTTGTAATCTAGTAGATCTACCTTGCTACTCAAGTGCTTTAATAGATCTCTGCTCTCCCCATGTGTGTGAAAGTGACAGCGTGCTCACCATGGTGGCACTTAGGCTAGAGATTACAAATACTTGTTATGAGCTATATTTGGAGTTGGATGTCTTTATAAAATTGTGGTGTTTGTTGAAACGATCTAGTACTCAAGGTGACAGTGTGGAGTTTTCTAAATGGGAAAGACTTACTTTGAGGTGTGCTGTTATAGCCCTACCAACAATTAGAGTGTCCAACCAGAGAGTAGTTAAGAGTAGTATCATAAAGAGAAGATATTTATATGAGAGTGTTCACTAGTGAAAGTATAATCCCTAGGCCTTGTTTTTAAGCATTGATACACCGTTTGCTACTAGATCTGTTATATGTTTGCTTGCTTCCATTCTTATTTCAGTTTGCCTTTAGTCTCTTCCACGCCATCAAGTTATCTTCTATCACCGTTACCACTTATAATTATCTATACCACTTGTATTTCACTATCTCTTCGCCAAACTAGTGCACCTATACACCTGACAAGTGTATTGGGTGTGTTGGGGACACAAGAGACTTCTTGTATCTTGATTGCAGGATTGCTTGAGAGGGGATATCTTTGACCACTTCCTCCCTGAGTTCGATAAACCTTGGGTAATCCACTTAAGGGAAAACTTGCTGCTGTTCTACAAACCTCTGCACTTGGAGGCCCAACAACTGTCTACAAGAATAGAAGTGCGTAGACATCAAGCTATTTTCTGGCGCCGTTGCCGGGGAGGTAAGGTAAAAGGTATTCACACCGGAGGATTAAAGAAGAAGAACCTCCCACGGCAAACGCCTATTTTCTGGTGTGTGTCCTCGAAGTTATTTCCTTTAGATTGTGCAATTTTGTCCTTTTCTTTCTTATTTTCACTAGTTAGGCTTAATGGAAAACAACAACAAAATTAGAGAGCTTTATAGTATTTATCTTGAGTTAGGACATGAAGTGTTTGAAGAGAAAATTAAAAAACCTATGGAACTTTATTTGCATGCTAATAGCAATGTTGTTAGTATGAACTCTTTGGACACCATTATTGCTAATTCTATGGAAAAGTCTAAGCTTGGGAAAGCTAGTATTTATGAAAATGATCTTTTTAGTTCCCCAGCTTTGGAAGATAGCTATTCTATTGCTTATGATGATACCAAACCTCCAATATATGATGATTACAATGATGAGTATGATATTCTCAGTCCACCTACTATTGAGGAGAAAATTGATTATGATTACAATATGCCTCCTATATTTGATGATTATGGTGATGAGAATAATAGTGATAGCTATTTTGTTGAATTTGCTTCCACTATAATTAATAAGAATGACTATTCTTATGTGGAGAGTAATAATTATTATATGCATGTGGCTCATGATAAGAATGTTTCATGTGATAGTTATATTGTTAATTTTATTCATGTTGCTACTAAAAGTTATTATGAGATAGGGAAACATGGTCTTATGTATCTCAATAATATTAAGTTTCCTCTCTTTATGTTGAAAGTCTTGAAGTTACACTTGTTTTGGTTTCCTATGCTTGTTGCTTTGTGCTTTCATGACTTGTTTATTTACAAGATTCCTATGCATAGGAAGTGGGTTAGACTTAAATGTGCTTTGAATTTGCTTTTTGACGCTCTCTTTTACTTCAATTCATATTTCTTTTGTGAGCATCTTTTCAAACTATCATGCCTAACTTAAAGGCGTTAAAGAAAAGTACATATTGGGAGATAACCCAAAAGTTTTAGATGAGTCTTGGAAGTTATTACCTCTGTAATAACCTCTCCTTATCCTTTTTATTTGCTTTTTGTGCCAAGAGTAACCTCTAATGAGAGAGAAGTAATGATCGGGAAAGTTGTTGTCCCGAAACAGATTTCTGTGCTTCACCGTAAACATTCGTGTAAAATCTCTGAACGTCTTTTTGAGGCGTGAATATTTGTGCTTCTGCCCCAGGTTGTTATCTAACTTTCGTTAGTTCAACACTTTTTGATTTGAGCAACAGAAGGTCTTCGAAAAAATTCGTCTTTACCTGCTGGTCTGTTTTGACAGATTTCTGCCATTTTCTGCATTTGCTTCTTGTTGGTTCCTTTTTGAGTTCTTTAGGGAAATTGAGCTTTTTGAGGGAAGTGCTACAGTAGCTAGTGTTCTAATGGAAGTTTATTTGGTGTTAGAACTGAACCTTAAGACCTTTTATCTTGAGTGCACTAATGTTGCTAATAAAGATTGTGTGAAGTTTTGTATGAAGGAAAAATTTCAGGTGTATGGAAGGAATGAGTAATGAGATGAAGAATGGACTAAAGCTCAAGCTTGGGGATGCCACGCCTGTCACCCCAAGAAATATCCAACAAGTATAAGCGTCAAAGCTTGGGGATGCCCAAGGCATCCCCTTCTTCATCAATAAAAATCCTAGGTTTCTTTCAAACGCTTCATTTTTATTGTTTCATGCACAGTTGTGTTTTTTCTTGGAGCGTCTTCTTTTTCGTTTTCGTTTTGGTTTTTAGTTTTCTTGGTTTGCTTAGTTTTCTGAATAAATTGGTTGGACCCCCTCTTTCATACATTGGTTTGCAAATAGTTTGGTTTGGTTTGGAAAAGAGTAGGAAAGTTCATGCTTATGTGGTAAAAAGAGCTCGTTTTTGACTGTGGCCTATGCTTTGTCATGCCATGCTTGATATTGTTTTGGATTTATGCTTAGTATTATTTGTTGTATCATGACTTGTTATAAACAATTGAGATTGCTTAATGTGCCTTGGATGAATCATGCGTTGTTTTAGAATATTAAAGCATAGTATAGTGGTATTCTCCTTTGATGCTTTATTTGGGTTGACTTGGCACATGCTCACACCATGTTATGACTATCTCAAGTCACCATAGCCTTTATGATCCTTTAGTTTTCAACTTTTAGTATCACTTTATGCTTTGATCAATGATGTTTTGTCGCTCTGCATGATTATGGCCATTATTGCTCTCTTAGTTTGTCGCTCCCAGTATTTTGCTAGCCTCCACAACCAAGTATGAGTTCCACTCATGCATCCAACTCCCTAAACCAAGTTAGTCCAAAGAGTCCACCATACCTACCTACTAGCTTATGCTATTCCAAGTATATTCATGCTTTTGTTTACCTTCCAAATTAAACTTGTTATGAGAAAACTAGTGATTAAAGCTCTCACGAACTTGATGGCACACTTTACTTTTTTGCATCTAATAAACTTGAACCACTGGGTCCTTCTTTGTTGCGTATATGCTTGCGCTTTATAAGTTGAAATTAGCAAAACCATGTACCATGGGGAACGCTTTCAACATTGCACTTGTACTTTGTACCCCGTTGATATAATGTTCTTTTGCTTACGGATCCCGGCGGTGTGAAATAAAAGTTGAACTTGTAAGATCATGGAGTTTGTATGTGTGTTAGAGAAACGCCTAGGCCGCTAGCCTAAGTCATGCCTAATCATGGTGGAAACTTGCATCATCACCATAATGAGCACTCTATGCATCCTCAATAAAAACCTATGCAAATAGCAAATAAAAAGATAGCTGAGATGCTCATTGTCTGCTTGCCTTGTCATTTTGATATGGGGATTCTTCCGTATCATCGGGCAAGGGGTACCCCGTTGGCGGTTCTTTATGATACATATGTACTTACAATGACAAGAGCTTACTTGTGACTAAAGTTGAGTAGCATGAGGTTCGGTCTTCGTAAGTAAGGGGCATGAGATTACGGTTTATAACTTGTCAAGCATATCCTCTTAGTTGTGTCACTTTAACCTTAATCGCCTTCAAGATGCTTATGATAGGGGCAATGAGAGCTGAAAGCTAATAAGTACCATAATTTTTGGAAGCTCTTTATGGGACTTGAATCCCTGCTTCCTTCTATGAAGGCCTTTCTTCCACTTATACATTGAGTCTCCACCTTCTATCTTTATGCACCTGCTTTGAGAGCATAGTGGCCATTCTTAGTTCTATGTGCATTATCCCAAGAATTGTTGATTGATGCATACTTTGATATTGCTTGTTTTAAACTATTGTATCTAGTCACTCTTATGAACTTTGAAGGTGTCCTATGCATTTATATTTGCTACTCTATTGAGGGACAAGCGGAATACTATTATGCTATGTTTTCTTTATGTGAAACAAACAAACGTCTCGCAAAGCATTGTTATTCATGAATCTTTTGTTTGTGCCTTTTCATGTTGCATCATAGTTTCTTTTCTTATTGCTAGAACTTTGTCTTTCATGCTACGATTGAAGTACTATGATCCCAGCTTTGAATGTTTTACAAATACTTTGATCAAGTCTTTGATGGTGCATGTCACCTCAAAAATTATTCTTTCTTTTTATCACTTACCTACTCGAGGACGAGCAGGAATTAAGCTTGGGGATGTTGATACATTGCAAATGTATCTATAATTTTTGATGTTCCATGCTTGGTTTTACCCACTTTCTTGTGTTTTGTCCATACTTTGGAGTACTTTTCATATGATTTCTTGGACTAACCTATTAACAAGAGCCACAGTGCCAGTTGCCTGTTTTCTGCTGTTTTTGGTTCCAGGAAAGTCAGAAAATCAATATTCTCGGAATTGGACCGGACAAAAGCCAAAGTCGATATTTTACCGGAAGACTCACGGAGCCAGAAGACGAGACGGAGTGGGGCCAGGGGCCAGCCACACCATAGGGTGGCGCGGGTCGCCCTTGGCCACGCCACCAGGTGGTGTGGGCCCCTCCGGCCTCCACCGACCTTGCCATTTCGCCTTTATATTCCTCCTGATGCATAAACCCTAAAGAGGCAAGCCTCCAGCCACGAAAAGTTCCGCAGCGCCGCCGCCACCGAAGGGGAGATTCGGGGGACAGAAAGTCTCTGTTCCGGCACCCTGCCGGGACAGGGAAGTGCCCCCGAAGTCATCTCCATGGACTCCACCACCATCTCCAGCACCATTGCTGATTCCCATGATGAGGAGGGAGTAGTTCTCTCTCGAGGCTAAGGGTTCTACCGGTAGCTATGTGTTCATCTCTCTATCTATGCATGATCTTGTTGCGGTCATGAGCTTTGTAATCAAGTAGATCTACCTTGATACTCAAGTGCTTTAATGAATCTCTGCTCTCACCATGTGTGTGAAAGTGACAACGTGCACACCATGGTGGCACTTAGGCTAGAGATTACAAATACTTGTTATGAGTTATATTTGGAGTTGGATGTCTTTATGAAATTGTGGTGTTTGTTGGAACCATCTAGTGCTCAAGGTGACAGTGTGGGGTTTTCTAGATGGGAAAGGCTTACTTTGAGGTGTGCTGTTATAGCCCTACCAATGATTAGAGTGTCCAACCAGAGAGTAGTTAAGAGTAGTACCATAAAGAGAAGATATTTATATGAGAGTGTTCACTAGTGAAAGTATGATCCCTAGGCCTTGTTTCTAAGCATTGATACACCGTTTGCTACTAGATCTGTTACATGTTTGCTTGCTTCCATCCTTATTTTAGTTTGCCTTTAGTCTCTTCCACGCCATCAAGTTATCTTCTATGACCGTTACCACTTATAATTATCTATACCACTTGTATTTCACTATCTCTTCGCCGAACTAGTGCACCTATACACCTGACAAGTGTATTGAGTGTGTTGGGGACACAAGAGACTTCTTGTATCTTGATTGCAGGGTTGCTTGAGAGGGATATCTTTGACCACTTCCTCCCTGAGTTCGATAAACCTTGGGTAATCCACTTAAGGGAAAACTTGCTGCTGTTCTACAAACCTCTGCACTTGGAGGCCCAACAACTGTCTACAAGAATAGAAGTGCGTAGACATCAACGCGCCTCTTCTCTCACTTGTTTTCAAACAAAGTTGGCTTTTGCGAAGTAACCATAGGAATCCTTTCTAAACCAAGTATGTACAATAGGTTATTAAGTCTTGCGGAGTACATCCTGTACTTACCCTTGACTCATTGATGTTTTTCTACATATGAAGCTATTCCAGTGGAAGGTGGTTTCTACGTTGACATCGACAAGTAGTTGGGGTTCCCGGGCAGCAGCCTAGGATCTATGGAAGGGTTGCTTGCTTATCTTTATGGCCTCTTAAGCCATTTTCTAAGTTTGTTGTTTAGAACAACGTATTTGCTTCTGTTGCTTGGTGTTTGATGGGTCTCTGATCCCTGGTTTGTAATACTTGTACGTAGCTCTGCTAAGAGCGTACCCTAATAATGTATGGTTTGTATGTTCTGTAATGTTACTGAATTATTCCCTGCGCGCTTTGAGCTCGAGGTTAGTCTTATGATAGATGAAGATCTGGTATTTTTCTAGCCCTGATTCCGGGTCATGACAGACCACCTCTGGGCCCGACACCAACAGGAAGAAAATTTCTTCGTGGCCTCAGCTTGCCTATGAGCAGTTTTGCAAGTAGGATATGTATGTTGTTCCCCATGACCATCTGTCCCATGACCCCTTCTTCCATACCAAGCGTCAAGAAGAAATCTATACTGAAGTATATGCCACCAAGAAGAATCATACTGTTGCTCCTCAGCAGCACATCAATGTGGCTCCCATGGAGAGCAAGCCTGCTTATTTTGGTGAAGCCCTTGAGCTATGCAGGAAGTTTGGGCTGATGAAGCTCATGGAGCATCGACAGAATTATGATGAGAGGGTCATTGCTTAGTTCTACACCACTCTCTACATTGATACTAATCCTCAGGATAGAACTTTGAAGTGGAGGACTCATGACAAGCTGCTCATGGCCAAGTGGTCTGAGTTTGTTGATCTCCTTGGTTATCCCATTCAGCAAGGCAAGCGTGCTATGAAGGGAATATACCCGAGATGCAAAAATAAAGTTGTTATTATATGTATTCCAAGTATATGATAGATGTTTATTTTGCATCCTATAATTGTGTTAATTCGGAAACATTAATACATGTGTGTTCACTAAACAACTAGAAAGTTCCTAGTTATGCCTCTCTTATAAACTAGCTCGTTGATTAACAAGATGATCAAGGTTTCCTGATCATGGACATTGGATGTTGTTAATAACGAGGTCACAACATTGGTGGGATGATGTGATGAACATTCACCGAAGTATAGCATTACGATCAAAGTCATTATGCTTATATTGCTATAACATCATACGAAGTAATCCTAGTCCTTAGACCAGAGATCATGTCAATCACTAACACTGGAAGAGTATCTTGATAACATCAAACGTCACACCGTGAAAGGGTGGCTATAAAGGTGGGTTCAGTGCTACGAAGGTGTTATGTAGAGGCTGATGGATCAAGAGTGGGATTTTTCCATCCCGATGACGGATAGATATACTCTAGGCCCTCTCAGTGATATCACATTGAGATAGCTTGCAAGCAGGTGATGTGATCACTAAAATGTTATATCACGAGAACGATAAAAGAGTGCATGTCGGCAACGAGATGAATCTAGGTATGGAGGTACCGATGATCGAATCTCGGACATGTAATATATCGTAAGACAAAGGGATTTAGTTACTAGCGTTAAAGGTTCTCACGATCACTAAAGTCATCGTTGAATGTGTGGGAGTCAGTATGGATCTGTAGATCCCGCTTTTGATTATTGATCCGAGAATGGTCTCAATCATCTCTGCATTATTTGTGAATTGTAGGGTGACACACTTATGGGATACCAACACCATTCGGAGCAAATATGTTCTAGATGAAAGAATTGGAAAGCGCTGGAATTATTTCAATGGACATCGAAATTGTTTCAGGTGAAATTGCTAAAATTGGTTCTGCATGTGATATTGAAATATTGCAGTTGGTTTTATGTGAATTTTTGTTAATTAAAGTAATTAAAAAATTCTGAATAAAATAAATAAAAGAGTTTTACTAAATGAGAGTTGTATTAAATATTGTGGAATTTAGTGCATTTTGAGTGGAGAAAATGGAGGGCCAAATTTATGTGAGTGGAGCTTAACCACATGAATGAGAGGAGGTGGAGGGGATCCTACATGGCCACCGTCCATGGGAGGGGATGCCCCTCCCCTATAAAAGGCCCCCATCTCACTCCTTCTCACTCACACCTCCTCGTGAACAATCTCTCTCCCCTCTAGAATTATTTCCCCATGGTCTCAGATTAGCAAGATACATGTTCCCGGTGGCATTTCGTATGGAAGGAGTTGCTTCTTCCACTGCATTGCTAGAGCGAGGAGGTGGAGGTTTTTCGGTGGCCTAAACATGTGTGCGATCACAGATGCGCTGCTGAGTTGCAGCGCTGGACTTCTTCTCGATCCTGAGATCGGCAAGCGTTCAACTACATCATCCACGATTTCAACCTCATTACACTTTGTCGGTGTACAAGGTTATGTTCTCTATGGATGTATATCCACCCGTTGCTTGTATCTAGTAGATAGATCTTGGTTCTTAGTAGTTCCCATCATAGGAATTTTTTTCTATGCTGCGAACGCAGTAGTGGTATCAGAGCCTAATCTATGCGTAGATGCTTTGCACAGGTAGTAAACATATGAGTATGTGGGCAATGATGATCATGTTATTGCATCTTATATGTATTTTGGATATTGGTGGCATAGTGAGATGAAGCGGCTCGGACTAACTTTACATGTCCTCGCACATGAGACCTGTTCCACACTTGACATGCAACTAGTTTTGCATAAGTGGATATCGGGTGTCTATCTCTCCTATAGTAAATATATGATTTACAACGAGTTACTAATAATTTGGTTATCATCGTTGTGGTTCCATGTTCGTAGGTAAGACCGGTTCTACCTTCAAAAGCCACGTAAAACTTGCAATGGATAAATTAGAAGCGTCTATTTAGATTGTTGCTGGACTAGTGTCCTGATATGGTGATGTTGTAAGTTGATATATAATTGATACTCTTACAACACACCTAACGTGTAAGTTCCATATACCATGGCCTTACACATAATGGAATTATAAAGATCATACCACGATGCACATGGTAGTGATCAAGTGCAAGAACCATATCATTTCAATTTACACATATGATGTTTGCATCTTATATTGCTTGTTTGGCGTTTTAGTAGCATTATAAGATGATCCAGCTTTTAGATATCAAGATAAAAATGTCTTCTCCCTTAATTATGCACCGTTTTATGTTTCACCGCTTCAAGACATCACGTGATGATCGAGTGTACTTGAATCCATGTTTGCATAACGGGTGTAAGACAGTTTACACACGCGAGTACTAAGGTTCTTACTTGGCGATCCTAGCATGTACAGACATGGCCTCGGAACACGGACCGAAAGGTCAAGAATGAGTCATATAGTTAATATGATGCCCATATATATGCTCGCCTTTGAAGCTACACCAACTCACATGATGATCAGACTTGGTGTAGTGGATTTGGTTCATGTAATCACCAAAAAGACACAAGGGATGTTATTTTTGAGTGGGATTTCATTTGTAATTTGGATTAGCTGAACTGATCTATCATAAACTTAGTCTAAACTTTACAAATTCTGTTGTAGATGGCACCAGCTGCTTTTAATTTCAATGTGTTCATGGAGAAAGAGAAACTTTGCAGCAAATGGTAGAAACTTTACCAACTCGGCCATGAATTTCAGGATTCTCCTCACTGATGCACAAAAGAAATATGTGCTAGAAGCGCCACTAGGACCCCACCATCTCCCGATGCCCCTGACGAGGAAAAGAACGTATATTTGAATCATCAGGAGGACCACAAATTAGTTCATTGCGGCATAATGAATGATCTAGAGCCAGAACTTCGAAAGCATTTAGAAAATGGCAATGCTTTTGATACCATGGATGAATTGAAAATGATTTTCGATACCCATGCTGCCGTAGATATTTATAATGCTTCTGAAAAGTTCTTTAGCTGTATGATGGAAGAGAACAACTCCATTAGTGAGCACGTACTCAAAATGTTTGGGTATGCCGATAAGCTTGTGTCCTTGGGAATAATGATTCCCATTGACTTAGGCATACATCATGTTCTCCAATGTCTGCCACCTAGCGACAAGAGCTTCATGATGAACTATAACATGTAGGGCATGAAGAAGTCTCTACTCGAGCTTTTCTCAATGCTTAAAACTACAAAAGTGGAGATCAGGAAAGATCATGAAGTGTTGACGATCAATAAGACCACCGATTTCAAGAAAGACAAGAAGGGTAAACAGAAGGGAAAGAAGGGCAGAAAGTCTATTGCCGCGCCTGAAAAGAAATCATGAGCTAGCCCTAAGTCTGATACCGAGTGCTATTATTGTAAGGGGACTAGCCATTGGAAGCGCAATTGTCCCAAGTATTTGGCGGACAAGAAGGCCGGTAAGGCAAACAAAGGTAAATGTGATATACATGTTATTGATCTGTACTTGACTAGTACTTGTAGTTAGGATCTGGATATTTGATACTAGATCGGTTGCTAATATATGTAACTCAAATCAGGGGTTGCGGAACAAGTGACCGCTAGCAAGGGGTTAGGTCAAGATGCGTGTTGGCAATGGATCAAGAGTTGATGTGATCGCTGTCGAAACGCTACCTCTCCACCTACCATCAGGATTAGTGACAAATCTAAATAATTGTTATTTGGTGCATGCACTGAGCATGAACATTGTATCCGGATCGTGTTTGATGTGAAGTGGTTATTCATTTAAGTCTGAAAACGATGGTTGTTCGATTTATATGAATGATATCTTTTATGGTCATGCACCCGTGATGAATGGTTTATTTATGTTGGATCTCAATAATAGTATTACGCATATTCATAATGTTTATGCTAAAAGGATTAAACTTGATGATGATATATCTGCATATATGTGGCACTGCGGTCTAGGTCATATTAGCGTTAAACGCATGAAGAAACTCCATTCTGATGGACTTTTGGAATCACTTTATTTTGAATCATTTGATACATGTGAGCCATTCCTTATGGGCAAGATGACTAGAACACCGTTTTCTGGTTCAATGGAACGGGCGACAGATTTATTGGAAATCCTACATACTACTGTATGTAGTCCAATGAATGTGTCGGTGCGAGGTGGATATCATTACTTTATTACTTTCATGGATGATTTGAGTAGATACGAGTATATCTATTTGATGAAACACAAGTCTGAAACCTTTGAAAAGTTCAAGGGATTTTAGAATGAAGTGGAAAATCATCATAATAGAAAGATCAAATTTCTACGGTCCGACCATGGAGGAGAGTATCTTAGTTATGAGTTTAACGCATATATGAAAGATTATGGAATAGTTTCACAACTCACGCCTACCGGAACACCACAATGTAATGGTGTGTAGGAACGTCGCAATCGTACTTTATTGGATATGGTTTGATCTATGATGTCTCTGACTAACTTGCCACTGTCATTTTGGAGTTATGCACTGGAAACACTGCATTCACTTTAAATCAGGCACCATCTAAATCCGTTGAAATGACACCGTATGAATTGTGGTTTGGAAACAAACCTAAGTTGTCATTTCTTAAAGTTTGGGGATGTGATGTTTATGTGAAGAAACTTCAGCCTGATAAAATCGAATCCAAAGCGGAAAAATGTGTCTTCATAGGATACCTTAAAGAAACGATTGGGTATTCCTTCTATCATAGATCCGAGGGCAAGGTTTACGTTGCCAAGAATTGATCCTTTCTAGAGAAAGAGTTTATCACGAAAGGCATGTGTAGTCGTAAGGTAGAACTCAAAGAGGTTATTGAACCTTCTCTTCATAAAACGGCGAGTGGCGCAGCGTCGAAAATTGTTCCGGAGTTGACTTCACCGAATGAAGAGGGACCTAATGATAATGATCATGAAACTTCGAAAGAGGACACTATTAAACCTTGCAGGTCAAGTAGAACACATGCAGCTCCTCAACTGTACGGAAATCATGTTGTGAATTTCATGGTTGATGAAATAGATGACCCTGCGACGTATGAAGAAGCGATGATGAGCCCGGATTACAACAAATGGCTAGAAGCCATGAAATATGAAATGGAATCCATGTACAAAAACCAGGTTTGGACCTTGGTGGACTTACCTCATGACCGAAAGGCCGTTGAGAATAAATGGATTTTCGAAAGAAAAACTGATATTGATGGTAATGTGACCATCTATAAAGCTCGACTTGTTGCAAATGGGTTTCGACAAATTCAAGGAGTTGACTACGATGAGACTTTTTCTCCCGTAGCGATGCTAAAGTCGGTTAGGATTATGTTAGCAATTGCTGCATATTTCGATTATGAAATATGGCAGGTGGATGTCAAAACCGCGTTCCTCAATGGTAATACTGAAGAAGAGTTGTATATGATACAACCTGAGGGTTTTGCCGATCCTAAGGATGCTCACAAGGTATGCAAGCTTCAGCGATCCATCTATGGACTGAAACAAGCATCCTAGAGTTGGAATCTCTGCTTTGATGAGATGATCAAAGAGTTTGGATTTGTCCAAACTTATGGAGAGGCTTGTATTTACAAGAAAGTGAGTGGGAGCAATGTGGCATTTCTGATATAATATGTGGATGACATATTACTGATTGGAAATGATACAGATCTTTTAAACAGTGTTAAAAGTTATCTAAACAGCTAATTTTTGATGAAGGACCTTGGTGAAGCATCATATATATTAGGCATTAAGATCTATAGAGATGGATCAAGGCGCCTAATAGTGCTATCATAGCGTACATACCTTGATAAGATTTTAAAGAAGTTTAAAATAGACTAAAGTAAGATGGGGTTCTTACCTATGTTTCAAGGCAAGACCTTGAGTAAGCCTCAAAGTCCGGCTACGACGGAAGAAAGAGAGATAATGGATAAGGTCCCCTATGCTTCAGCCATAGGCTCTATAATGTACGCCATGTTATGTACAAGACCGGATGTGGCACATGCTATTAGTTTGACTAGTAGGTACCAATGTGATCCAGGTTCGGAACACTGGATAGTGGTCAAGAATATCCTTAAGTACTTAAGAAGAACTAAGGAAATATTTCTTGTATATCGAGGTGAAGAAGAGTTGGTCACTAATTGTTATGTCAACGCTAGCTTTGATCCTTATCTGGATGACTCCAAGTCTCTATCCGGATACTTATTTCTCATGAACGGAGCCATAGTTAGTTGGAGGAGCTCCAAACAACCTATGGTGACAAGATCGACGATGGAGGCGGAATATATTGTTGCTTCAGACGCAGCGTGGGAAGCGGTTTGGATGAAGGAGTTCATAACCAAACTAGGTGTGGTTCCTAGTGTGTTGGACCCAATGGTGATCTATTGTGACAACAATGTAGCCATAGCCAATGTTAAGGAACCAAGGTCTCACAAGAATTCAAAGCATATTAAGCGCCGGTTTCACTCCATCTGTGAGCATGTCAAGGATGGAGATATAAAGATTTGTAAAGTACATACGGATCTCAATGTAGCAGATTTGTTGAATAAAATTCTCCATAGGGCAAAACATGATCAACCCCAGAACTCCATGGGTGTTAGATTTATCACAATGTAACTAGATTATTGTCTCTAGTGCAAGTAGGAGACTCAAGGGAATATGCCCGAGAGGCAATAATAAAGTTGTTATCATATGTATTCTAGGTATATGATAGATTTTTATTTTGCATGCTATAATTGTATTAATTTGGAAATATTAGTACATGTGTGTTTAATAAACAAATAGAAAGTTCCTAGTTATGCCTCTCTTATAAACTAGCTCGTTGATTAACAAGATGATCAAGGTTTCCTGATCATGGACATTGGATGTTGATAATAACAAGGTCACAACATTATTGGAATGATGTGATGAACATTCATCCGAAGTATAGCATTATGATCAAAGTCATTATGTTTATATTGCTATAACATCATACGAAGTAATCCTAGTCCTTAGACCATGAGATCATGTCAATCACTAACACTGGAAGAGTATCTTAATAACATCAAACGCCACACCGTGAAAGGGTGGCTATAAAGGTGGGTTCGGTGCTACGAAGGTATTATGTAGAGGCTCATAGATCAAGAGTGGGATTTATCCATCCCAATTACGGATAGATATACTCTAGGCCCTCTCAGTGATATCACATTGAGGTAGCTTGCAAGCAAGTGATGTGATCACTAGAATGTTATATCACGGGAATGAGAAAAGAGAGCATGTCGGCAACGAGATCAAACTAGGTATGGAGATACCGATGATCGAATCTTGGACATGTAATATATTGTGAGACAAAGGGATTTAGTTACTAGCATTAAAGGTTCTCACGATCACTGAAGTCATCGTTGAATGTGTGGGAGTCAGTATGGATCTCTAGGTCGTGCTTCTGATTATTGATCCAAGAATAGTCTCGATCATGTCTGCATTATTCGCAAACCGTAGGGTGGCACACTTAAGGGATACCAACACCATTTGGAGCAAATATGTTCTAGACGAAAGAATTGCATAGCGCTGGAATTATTTCAATGGACACCGAAATTGTTTTGGGTGAAATTGCTGAAATTGGTTATGCATGTGATATTGAAATATTGCAGGGGGGTTTATGTGAATGTTTGTTAATTAAAGTAATTAGCAAAATTCTGAATAAAATAAATAAAAGAGTTTTATTAAATTTGAGTTGATTAGATTTGGTGAAAATCTAATGCATTTTGAGTGGAGAAAATGGAGGGCCAAATTTATGTGAGTGGAGCTTCACCACATGAATGAGAGGAGGTGGAGGGGATCCTCCATGGCCGCCGGCCATGGGAGGGGATGCCCCCTCCCCTATAAAAGGCCCCCCTCTAACTCCTTCTCACTCACACCTCCTCATGAAGGATATCTCTCCCCTTTTAGAATTATTACCCCATGGTCTCGGATTAGCGGGATACATGTTCCCGGTGGCATTTCATTTGGAAGGAGTTGTTGCTTCCGCTGCATCGCTGGAGAGAGGAGGTGGAGGTTGTTCGGTGGCCTGAATGTGTGTGTGATCACGGATGCGCTGCTGAGTTGCGGCGCTAGACTTCTTCTCGATCCTGAGATCGGCAAGCGTTCGACTACATCATCTACGATTTCAACCTTGTTACACTTTGTCGGTCTACAAGGGTATGTTCTCTATGGATATATATCCACCTGTTTCTTGTATATAGTAGATAGATCTTGGTGCTTAGTAGTTCCCATCATAGGAATTTTTTGTTTTCTATGTTGCGAACCCAACACATTAATGGGTGGCACGTTCACAGGTCCAAGGCTTCCGCTCCTGAGGTGTTGGATCCCTTGTACATTGAAGGTTGGGGTGTGAATGGCCAGGTGACTCATCTCCTTCCCACCTATGATATCATGCGCAGAGTGTACCAGAACACCATTGCTCCCAACGCAGGTAATTTTGACCAACTCCATGCCTTCTAGATTGATCTTATGTATCAGACTTATCGCCACAGGAATTCTGAGGAGCGCCTTGATGTTATGGATTATCTATTCCAAAAGATCTGGCTTGCACTGATTGCGAAAGGGTCGTGTCCCTATGCTCCATACATTTAGAGTCTTATCAATGCTAAGTGGTTGGAGGTCACCCACGAGCACTTTCCAGAAGATGGTTGTACTATCCATGAAGAAAAGTCTCTCTATGTGATGAGGCATGAGAAACCAAGGTCTCAAGCTGAGAGGGAAGCTGCTGCTTTGAGGGCTGCCAGGGACAATGTTGAGGCTTTAGCCCATGTTGTATCTAGTGATGGGGACCGTGCTGAGGCTTATCCTCCACCCCCACTTGAGAGACAACCATCTTCGGCCAAGAAACTGTTGAAGAAAGTCAAGAAGACCTTCTATTTTCTTCACGATCGTGAGTATAAATCTTATGTTGCTCAGAGGAACACTGTCAAGAGGGAGAAGGCAATCATGAGGAAGCTTGATATTGAGGTATCTCCTAAGTCTAGCTTGGTCACCGTGCCCAATGATCAATGGGTTACTGCTCATTGCAAGTGGACTGATAGTGATGATGAGCCTGAAGTCACCAGCTCCTTTCTGCTCGCTTGGAACAATGCCACATGGGTCCCCGAGCCTCCTCCTTCGTATGTTGGTGGTTGGGGCACATAGATTGTTTACTTTGTCCCCTTTTGGGGGTCTTGATGCCAAAGGGGATTCTTTAGGGCTACGGGATTTGCATGGGTTGTGTCACGAGCTCGTTCTTTCTTTGATCCTTTTATGCTCGTGAACACTTGCCTTTTCTTATGTATGTTTGTGCACCTCTGTTATCTATATGTCAGTGGACCTCCATTATGTGTGCTATTATGTGATTGAGACTATGTTGTGTGATATATATGTGGTGATCTAGTGGTTGGTTATATTGGGTGGAGCTATCTCTTTTTATAATATATTGTCTCACCACATTATTGTCGGTGCAAAGGTATGACCCTCTCTCCTACATCTATTTCCTTGCACTTATGTTGGTTTTGTAATGGTAAGGGGGAGTTCTCCCATATGTGTGCTTGTTGCATTCCATAAGCAATATTTCATCTCTTGCACACATCTAGGGGGAGCTACTCTTACATTACAAAAGGCTCTTCCATTTTGATCTTTATCGATGCAAATATTATGGGGTTGTCATCAAACACCAAAAAGGGGGAGATTGAAAGGATATTGATTTCTCTTTGTGTTTTGGTGTTGACGACAACTTCAATTGTGGCTTAACCGTGTGCCAAAGTTGCAGATTTTTCCTACGGAAGGTTTAGCGTGTGCACTCACCTCCTGAAGGTTCTTGAAGACATCGTCCCTTATTTGCACTTTCTCTCTCTTTATGTTTTAGGAGACCGTACTGAGGGGGTCCACCTAGGAAGGTTGTGGAAATCACGCTTTCATACACAGACCATACTTGCACATCCATAGACCTCCTATATTTCAGCAAGAGACTGATCTTTCGAGGTGGATGAGTCGTTTCTGTCTTGACCAGAAGTACCGGCCTAGTGCCGGTAGTTCAGCTCAATGGGTTCTATGTGGCTGGCCTAGAGGTATTTCTGGCTCATGTTCCGGGGCTAGTTTCGCTCAGGTTCAGTACACTTATGTGTCCAAGTGAACTAATTGACAAAAATAGCGTCGGAACTTGGCCCGGTAGTACCGGTCAGAAGTTTCAGTCGTCCCTGACTAAAACTTCTGGCCAGCTCTACCAGGCCACACCCCATGAGCGCTAGTACCGTTGTGCCTCGGTAGTTCCAGTCAAGAACGTCACGACCCTGTACTTCCGATGTTAGTTCTACTCCACATTCCGCCTGGCATAAATTCGATTCAGTACACTTCTGTCTTGAAGTGTCATAATTGTCAGAATTTGGACCGGAACTTGTGCTGGTAGTACCGGTCAGGAAGTCGTGCTCGCTAAGCTGGATTTTATGACCGTTCTGGGGAGTGGCTCCGGACCGTTGGGGCTTTCTCACCAGAAGTACCGGGCCCCCACCGGACAGAAAACTGCTCGGTTTGAAGGGGCCTATTTAAGGCACCCTTCTTCCTCCTCTCATTGTATCTCTTCGTTTTCTCTCTCCTCCATTAATATAAGAGCTTCAACTGCCTAGATCTCTCTCCCTAGCCACTCAAACCTCTTGATCTTTTGAGGAGTGGGAGAGGTGACCTAGATCTACACTTCCACCAAAGGAATCGTGATTTCCCCCATCCATCCTTAGTGGATCTTGTTACTCTTAGGTTCTTGGAACCCTAGACGGTATAGGGCATCCTTGGAGCTAGGGAAATTGTTGTGAAGCTTCGTGGTGCCGTTGAGGGCCTCCAATTGAGTTGTGGAGTCTCCCATCAATCTTGTTGTAAAGGATTTGGTTGGCGCCTTCAAGGTCACCGGTTAGTGGATTGTGAGGCCGCCTTTGTGGTGGTGCTCACCGGAGAAGAAGGTGAGGCCTTTGTGGCGCTCGGGTGACCTTGTGTGGCCCCGACACCTCTCCAACATAGACGTAGCTTCCTTGGAAGTGAACTACGGTAATTACATCTATGTGTCCCCTCGCCGGTTGACTCGTTCCTCTCCTTTACTACTTGCAGTTACCGTCTTGTTTACTTGTTGTATTGTTTGCCATATAGGTTGCTCATCTAGTTGCATCTCTAGATAACTTAATTTTTTGCAAAGCCAAAATTTGTAAGAAAAGACTAAAAATTGGTAGTCTCCTATTCATCCCCTCTATTCGACCAACGTTGGACCTTTCAACCGACTATGTCATGAAAGGGATATTGTACACCTTTCATGAGTTCATAGCGAAGCTGAGGACTACCAAGGTCGAGCCCAAAAGCTGGGATCATCGTCAATAGAAAAGGTATATGTTAGATATACAAAAATGCTAAAAGATATCCAGGTTTAAATATTGAATGACACTATAGTTTAAGTCACTTCGGTTATTGCATGTTTTCATTCTAATGAAAATTTGTGTCTTTAGATATTTGATCATTTGACTTTGCAAAACCATGCCTCATTGGGCAGAATGACTAAAACTCTGCATTCTGTTAAAACGGTTATATGTGAAGAATTGTTGAATTTTATAAATAGTGATGTATTGTATTTTCAACACATAGTGGAAATCATTATTTTATAGACTTCATTGTGAATATATGTATTTACTTAATGGAACACAAGTTCGAAACTAAATTGTTCAAATGATTTCATAATAAAGGAGGATATTAAAATTGACAATAATACAAAGTCTTCACAATTTGATCGATATGACTAAGTATTTAAGTTAAAATTTGGCATAAAAGTACTTGTGAAAGATGTTTCACAAATTATGGTAATTACACAAATTCAAAGTGTGTTGACTTGCATAAATATCATAGTCATTAATGTATGAAATACATATGGTCCAAAATAATATTCTAATGGATAAACATTAGGAATTAGATTTATAGATTGAAATAGTAAACACTCAAATAAAGTATAAGGAACATCTAAGGATTCGTGGAAATAGCACCATATGAGATATGGTAAGCTCGAGTTTCTAGAGATTTCGATAGTTCGAGATTGTTGTGAATAGTAAGTCTGTGTGGTGTATTATTAGGAATACAAATTCCAAACTAATACCCAAAGAAGACAAAGTTTGTATTGTCTTAACGTGGTACTTATTTGAGAAAATGTTTTTCTTATAGAAGTTTTAGTGGAAAGGGTATAAGTGTAAGGAAAGGTTTTACCTAGCCTCTGAATTGTTAAGTATGTAGAACGGAACATGTTCCGGGAGAAAAACCTTACAAATAGAGGGAAACTATAATGATATGATCATAAATGTTTCAACTAATACTTTATAAAAGTAGGATTCAAGAACTTGTTCTATCACTTGCAGAATTTTATTCTTGATTCACTTGTCTTATTATTGAAATAAGAGATACCTACAAACAACAAAGAAAGATTGATGGACCTAAGTGCAAGAAATGACTTAGAGTCATGAAATCCCAAATTAAGTTACATTTGATATTATGAAGTAAAAGTTACTTGATCTCATTAAGTAATGGCATTTACTTAGTACCTCCCAGTAAACTCCAAAGTTGAAAGCATGGAAATGAAACTTAAAAGGAAGACATAAAATCTCAGTTTGTCAGAAAGGATGCTTTTGACAAATGCTTAGAGTCTGTTGGATTTATACAGCAATAACGTTCAATTTGGAAATTGGTAAAGGATTGTTCAAAACTGCAAAGTCTTCAAATTTTGAAGAAAAGATTGTAACTAGTACAACAGGAAGATTTTGACCAATCAGAAATTGTTGAAGTCTTGGAGAAGAAAATTCTGGATTTGATGAAAGATCAAAGAATTTTGTATTTGCCAAGATTATCGAGAAAGTATGTAAATTGAGTGGGATCTAATAAGTTTTCCAAGTCGAATATGTGGACGACATATTTTAGTGGGATATGAGTGATATCCTAGAATATCAAATATCGATAAGATATTTGAGTGAGAGTGTAACAATGTTCTTAAATATGTAATTGACATATTAAATAATAATGTGATTAGTATTAGAAATGATTAGATCATTAGATGGATGAAATTTAACTTACATTAAACATGGAGGATCTATGTGAATAGATTAGGATGTTTAATAAACATTAAATGTTGAAATACTTGAAGTATTCCGAAGGAAGTTCAGAAGGACTTAGTTGAGATTAGGAAAATAGTTCAGAATTGATTCAAGTGTAGAATTGCTTCTTACTTGAGATTTTAGGAGAAGTATTGAGTAGTGACTCAGTATTCATGACAAACGGTTACAAAGGAAAGAGAGATGCATCGCATCACCTATGCCTTGACCATAGGTTTTCTAGAAAACCCCATGTTATTTGTAATAGACATAATGTGACCCAAGTTCTTAAAATGTAAGAACAAGTTTCTGAGTGATTAAAGTTAATCACTGAACCAGAGTTAAGTTTAGCGCAAAGAAGAGTGGTCAGGGATCAAATTTGCAAATATAACAATTTCATCAAAGTCTATATAGATATAGAAGTATTAGAATACTTTAGAGTAAGGAAAAGTGCTTTTGGTTAGAAAGTTCGACTTTCGACTAAGTGTGTTTTATGGAGACACATGACATCTTGAAAGTCCAATTGACTGATAGATCGTCATTGTATACTAAAAACAGAAGTCTCACTTTGTCAACAAAACAAAATGCTGTAAAAGTCATATAAGTGATATTAATGATTTGCAAATAGGACCTTATGAATCTGGTAAAAAAGATCTAGGACAAGAAGTCCTCCATGAGCAAGCATGATCAATAAATACGTATAAGATATGATTTATGATTAGTAGCAACACAACTAGATTATTTGTACTCTAGTGCAAGTGGGATACTGAAGGAGATATTCCCTAGAGGCAACTAATAAAGGGGTTTATTATCATATCTCATTAGTTCATAATATTTTTATATCATGCTATAACTGTATCAAGCGGAAACATTGATACATGTGTGGTATATAAACAAACCCATATTAGGCAGCTGATGATCAAGATTTCCTGATCATGGTGCTTCTATAGCCAACTGACAATGAATTCATATCATCTAAGATGGTGTGATGCACATTTCCCACCAATGATTGTTGCAACACGATCATGTCACTTAGTTCACAGTTGCAATTATCAGAAATGGAGTGTCATAATCCTTAGACCGTGAGATCATATTAA
Organism: Avena eriantha; assembly: GCA_910589775.1. Classification (NCBI taxonomy): domain Eukaryota; kingdom Viridiplantae; phylum Streptophyta; class Magnoliopsida; order Poales; family Poaceae; genus Avena; species Avena eriantha. Next base: position 553,212,026 of record OU342743.1, read on the forward strand.
TCATTATTATCTGAGGATTTCTTTGACTGCATCAACCGTTATGTCCATAAATGGGTGATAATAAAGGTGCATGTTGGGTATTCTGAAGGGGCATGTTGAGGCCTATGCATCAAGATTGGGATTTATTGTCCTATGTGACGGTAAGATACACTAGGCCCACTCAATGAATTACATCCATAAGATGTGCAACGTATGACTAGGTCATGGGGATGGAATTTCACGTGAGTGAGTAAAATAATACTTGTTGGAAACGAGATTGAACAAGGTATCATGATACCGATGATCATACCCGAGACAAGTCTAGTATCGAATAACAAAGGGAATTGGATATATCGTTTAAGATTCGACATGAAGGTGATTCGTGGAGTGCATAGGGGTCAATATGGGCATCTTGGTCCCTCTATTGATCATTGATTGGAGATTGTCTCGATCATGTCTGTGACATTCCCGAACCACAGGGAAACACACTTAGGGAAATTATGACGCTTAGAGATATTCCTATAAGATGTAATCATAGAAGAGAGAGACCAGAATCGTTCCGAAAGAGATCCGAAGTTGTTCGGAGAAAGAAAGAAAGGAAAAGACCGAAAGGTGTGTCAGATAAATGGCAATTTATAACATGCATTTATTATATGTTAATTGTGAATCAATATATACTAAATAAATATTTAAATTAATATTTATGGGCAACTTCCTCAATAGGCCAAAACCCCAGAGGGAATTGGCCCAGAAGGAAATCACCCGGAAAAAGGGCAGAAAACATCAAATAGCAGAAACAGCCGCAAGTGGGCTGAATTACCTTGGTCCATGTAGGAAGACTGGAGCTAGGCATTGCACGGTGCGGTAGATAGTCTGCCAGCATAGGCGGCCCAACCCGGGCGCGGGGCCGCGCGCTGGCGTAGCTGGGTGAGCGTACGTGTGGTGGGCCACGCAAAGGCCCACCCGGCCACAACTCCCCACCGCCACGGGCGCCAGACGCGGAGTTGGGCCACAGGTAGAGATTGGCCCACTTGGGCCGCTGCTGCCGCCACCTCGCAACGCTTAGCAGGCTGTGCACGCGCCGGGAGGCCCACTCGAGCGATGGCCATCCAGGCTGCTGCTACTTCATGCACTGCTGGCTACTGGACCGCGAATGGGGACGGCTCACCCGGCTACCCCAACTCAGCCCAGCCGGTTGTACCCCTTTTTGCCTTTATTCTATATACTTTTATTAGTCCCACATGGGAAACCTTTGGTGGGGAGTACCCCCCTCCACCAATATAAAGGGGTGCCCATGGGAGAGATTAAAAGACACCAATCTATATATTCTCTAAGGTACTTTTCCTTGGAGAATCCCCCTCTCTCACTCATTGCCTTTGCGGTGGCACGGTCCCGGAGAAGGACTATACACGCAAAGTCAACACCTCTACGCACGCCGTTGTGCTGAAGGGATTCCGGCCAGGAGCTCTATTTCTGCAACATCGGCAGGGATCAGAGCCTGGCAGTCATTGTCTTGCACCGTATGTGTACGATAACTCAAGGGAGCTACCAATAGTAGCGACCTGACCGTTGTGTAAGGACCTGGACAAGGGTTGACGTGCGAGGAGCTGCGCGATCTTGAGGTCAGATGGGTACCACTATATCATCCACGCTCCCGCATGAGCATAATGCTCTTACGGTCTACAAGGGTATGTTATCGTTGTCTTCTCTGTTACTTCATTACTTCTTACATATATCCTGGCGTTAGGGCATTCCCCGTAGTAAAAAACTTGTTTCTACCATGGAACCCCTTCACTCCTCAGTGCCATTGGCTGGAGCACCATCCTTTAGAACTCCTCTGACATTGAATGCCGAAGATATGTTCTGGTAGGCTGACCTCTTGGTTCACAATGTGAAAATATTCCAAGATAATATTGTCAATGTTGCCAATAAATTGAAGATAATAGCCACGGTTAGTCCTTAAAACTTTGTATTTTCTTTAGATATATCTCACTATAGCCCCGAGCGCTTAGGCGGAAAACCACAAGTTTTTGGCCAGAGTGCTCTAAGAGTAGCCCAGTTTTACTTTGAGATGTAGCCCTCGAGTTTCTAGTTTGAATTAGATTATTCTGACTAGACACTCTTAGAGTAGCTCTATAGATAAAAATTTCACATTCTAGCCCCCGAACATGTAGTAGGAAAACTTAGATTATCTGACTATGTGCTCTAGAGAAACTAAATTGTGCATTTCTTGTAGAATGAATGTGCTCGGAGAGCTTCTGAGAAGTTCAATAAATGAAAAAGGAGATGGCAAAGGAGAAGTGTAAGGTTTCCTTCCCGAAGGAACAGATCATCCCGAATAAACGTCCATCATCTTTCTAACATTTCAGTATTTGTGTCCTCAAAGTTGTTTTTCCTTCCGAACGTGATCACTTACTTTGCTTTTTTCCAACTTGCAGATTTGGTCGCCAAAGCCAAGGAGATTGTGGAGGAATCCAAACATATCCAGGAGCCGAGAACAAGATTCTCAAGGAGGACCTAACAAGTGCCATCAAGACACACGAAGAATCCCTCAAGGCCATGTAAGAATCCACTGACACTGCCATTGACAAGCTCAATAAGGAGATTGAAATGCTCAAGGAGATGAATGATGCTACCGCAACGTAAAATTCTCGAAACCTGGAAGCTTTCAAAAACGTCAGAAGGAGTATGATGTCTTGGCGGAGGCTTGTCAGCAGGCTGAAATAAGTGTTCATGGTAATCACATCTCCATCTTCCATTCCGTAAGTCAGATAATTTATTATGGTTGTGTACTCATAGCTATCTTGATTTTCCTTTGGCTATAGCCCCCTAGATTTGGCCAATATGGGAGCAGACATGCCGGATCTCAAGAGCCGTATGAGCCTTGCTAGAAACTTCATCAGTACTATCATCACGCAATTGAAGGTGATAGCCAAATGTTTGGTGACGAGGGGTAATCTCGGCAATGTCCATGGTAAAGGACTTAGGGTTTCACGGAAAAGAGAATGATGGGGATTTCCTCGGATGTCACGAAACCAATGGAATCAAAGTCGCCTGAATATTTGAAAATTGTACTATTACAAGTAGACTGGGAGTTTTTCTATACCCTCGCTTGGGCTTCTCCCGTCCTATATATAATAGGTCGGGTCTCAAAGCTGCATGCGGATAGGTTTTACATACGTGCAATTACAATACCAACACAATGTCGGTTCACAGTCTCTTTCATAATACAATCAAAGTCTTTGTCGGTTACTTCCTTGGGATATCATCTGAAATCTTCATGGGTCGTAAGACTTTTACCCAGTGTAGGGTAGAAAATCACAAGCATCCAAGTAATCATACCTATGTCAGTAGCCCCCGAGACTCTACTTGAACCGTAGTTTCAGTTTGAGTCTCAAAGTTTCTTTTTCCTTCTTTCCTTCATTCTTATTTCTTTTATTTTTATTTTTATAGGGATTTAGTACAACGAGTCTGATGCTTCCAACGGATCGGGAATCAGTTAATTTCTCCTGGGCAAAAACAAGGTTGTCCTACATCAAATTCAAGTCCCCAGGCCTAAACTTGGAATTTACTACTAGCGTAATTCAGTTCGGTTCGCTGAGGTCGGGATTTCTCATCGTATCATTGATATGGATGATTAACTAGCAGAGCACATTCTTGCACGATTACCAGGCCACATAGGACGAATCCTGGGGTCATACCTTCATGTTTCTGAACATGGCATTCAGATTTTTGTCGCATTTGAGAGCGATCCGAGATTTTTGGTTTTTTGGCAGTTGGCTTGTTGGGCTGCCAATATTTCTGACTTATATTAGATAGTATTAATTCTTTATGCCAGCTCCTGATGGGAGTAATCTTTTTGAGAATAACTTTTTGAGGATACATCGATGTAAAACTCATAGGTATTTTCAATCATGAACATTTTTGCTTTAATCACACATGATTGGATTTCTATCAGGTGCGCGCCAACGCTCCCGATGGGAGTATCCCCCGAGGCTATGTTCGGATGCATCTATCTAGACATAGGCTCATAGTTGTTGTTAGCTTGATGCAAAACATAGATCTTTTGAACGGATATAAATAATAAAGAGCTTAAAGGTACGAAAAACTTATCTTTTTATACACAAGGCGAAAAACTGATGATACATTATTTTTTTGGTGGATAACACCTAGCCGTTGGCCTGGATATTCTAGCTTAAGAAGCCGAACCGTAAACCTTATCATATTGTAATTAATCTTATGCGTAAAAGCATCGTAGCTACGCTATGTTCCATGGATTGGAGTATTTGACTCATGTCTTCTAGTCTTGTAATCGATATGCTCCTCCGGGAATAACTTCTGTGATGATGTATGGTCCTTCCCATGGAGATTCTAACTTTCAATATCCATCTTGCTTGAGGCGAAGAACTAGGTCCGCTATTGTGAAGAACCTAGGCCGCAATCATCGTCTATGGTAATTGCGCAAGTTTTGCTGGTACATAGTTGCTATTTGTAGAGCTTCATCTCGAGCTTCATCAAGTGCATCCACATCATATTCGAGTGCTTCTCTTGATTCCTCTTCATCGTATCCAGCTACTCTTGGGGATTCATGTGACACTTTAATAGGAAGCACGGCTTCTGTGTCGTGGACCAGAAAGAAAGGTGTCTCTTATGTCGAATTATTTGGGGTTGTACGTAAACTCCATAAGACAGATGGTAATTCATCAACCCATGCTCATTTTGCTCTGTCAAGTGGTGCTAGTAGTCTTTTTTGAGTCCAGCAGTAACTAATCCATTGGCTTTTTCTACTTGTCCATTTTTTTGCGGGTGAGCTACCGAGGCGTAGCTTACTTTGATACCCATCTACTGGCAGTACTCCTTGAACTCATTGGAAGTGAAGTTAGTTCCATTGTCTGTAATGATGTTGTTCAGTACGCCGAACCGAAATAGTATGGATTTAACAAAATTCACAGCTGAAGTTCCGTCTTGGGTGGTGACAGGCATTGCTTCGATCCATTTAGTAAATTTGGTAAGTTCTACTAGCAGAAAGACGTATCCTCCTGCCGATGATTTGTGAAGTTTTCCCACCATATCGAGTCCCCACTGAGCGAAGGGCCAAGCTAGAGGTATAGGATTTAACTCAACGGCGGGTGCTCCGGGCTTTGTTGCGAACCGTTGATATGCTTCACATGTTCTGACGATATCTTTTGCATCTTGAACTGCAGTGAGCCAGTAAAATCCTAGCATGAATGCTTTGGCAGCAATTACTCGACTACTAGCATGATGACCACAAACCCCTTAATGTATATATTTGAGTATGGTTTTTCCTTCTTCGGGTGTCACGCAGCGCTGTAACACACCCGAAATACTTCTCTTATACAGCTCCCCTTTGATTATTCTAAAGGCCTTCGATATTTGGGTGATATGTCGGGCTTCTATCACATGTTCGGGTAGCTCGCCCTTAGTCATGTATGCTACATACAGCTGCATCCAGGTAGGTTCAATTAGCATGACCTCTCCAATTTCTTGTTCTTCTTCATCCATGGCCTCTTCTATACTCTTGGTCGCTGATGGAGCCCCCCGAGTCTTTTCACGGGTGACTCTTTTTTCCCGTTTTTGGTGCTATGACCTCGAAGACCCTTTTTGCTTTGATTGATCATTTCGTTATTTCTTCCCAAAAAATAGGTGCACTGGCAAGCACAAGGATCCGATGTTTGCTAGATTGTCGGCTTCTTCATTGCTTGCTCTTCCTATGTGTGATACTTCGCATCCATCGAATTGAGCTTCCATAATGCCATATAGATCGTGGTAAGAAATCATGTTATCACTGACGGCATCGCACTTGTTCATTGCTTGTTGTGCCACAAGATTGGAATCTCCAAATATTTAGAGGCGAGTTGCACCACAAGCTTTGGCCATTCGCATGTCGTGCAACAAGGCCTCGTATTCAGCTTCATTATTGGATGCGTTTGTAAAGCTCATCTGAAGTATATAGCGCATTCTGTCGCCTTGTGGTGATACTAGTATGACTCCTTCCCCTGCTCCTTCCTTTTGATCCATCGAAGTACATTGTCCAGGCACTAGAAAGGTCAGGTGGACCCGCACATTGCAACTCTATCCATTCTGTGATGAAATCCGGCAAAACTTGTGGCTTGATTACCTTGCGCTTCTCATATGTGATGTCTCTAGGGGATAAGTTGATGCCCCATAGAGAGACACGCCCAGTTGCTTCTGGATTGTTCAGGATGTTTGACAAAGGTGCTTCATTAACCACTATGATCGGATGTTCCAAAAAATAATGGCGTAGTTTTCGTGCTGTCATAAATACCCCATATGCTAGTTTTTGGTAATGTGGGTACCTTTGTTTGGATGGCGATAATACCTCGCTCAGGAAGTAGACTAGCCTCTATACACCATGGGTTTTTCCTTCTTCGGGTTGCTCCACGACCAAGACCGTGTTGACTACCTAATTTGTGGCAGCGATATAAAGTAGTAAAGGCTCTTTCTCTTTTGGCGACACGACGATGGGAGATGTCGAAAGTGTCCTTTTAAGATCTTCAAAGCCTCATTAAGCTTCTTCCGTCCATTCGAATTTCTCTGATTTCCTCATGAGGGCATAAAATGGCAAAGCTTTTTCTCCTAATCTTGCAATGAAACGACTGAGTGTTGCTACTCGCCCCGCCAGCTGTTGTATGCCACATAGATTTGTTGGATTTTTAATTGTTAAAATTGCTTGTATTTTCTCGGGATTACCCTTGATTACGCGTGCTGATACCAAATATCCGAGGAGTTTCCCTGCCGGGACTCCAAAGGAACAATTCTTCAGGTTCAGTTTGATGCTAAACTTGTCGAGATTTTTGAATGTTTCTTCGAGGTCCTTGATGAGTACAGATCCTTATCTTGTTGTAACTATAACGTCATTGATATATACTTGTATGTTTGTGCATATTTAGCTTCCTAAACATTTCTGCATCATCGTTGATATGTTGCTCTGGCATTCTTGAGGCCAAAGAGCATTGTTGTGTAGCAGAATACACCATAAGGCATGATAAATGTCATTTTATCATGATCTTCTTCCTTCATCCTAATATGGTGGTATCCGCAATAAGCATCCAAAAAAGAAAGACGTTCGCATCCTGCGGTTACATCGATTATTTGGTCGATTCGCAGCAATGGGAAGTGATCTTTTGGACAATGTTTGTTTAGTGTGGTAAAGTCGATGCACATCCGAAGTTCTGTAGTATTTTTCTTTGGAACACATACTGGGTTTGCGACCCACTCAGCTTTTTTAGTTCTTTGATAAAGTTGGCGTCAGTAAGGCGATGGAGCTCCTTTCCAATGGCTTTACCCTTTGGTTCTATGAAGCGACGAAGCGGTAGTTTTACTGGCTTCGCCTTTGGATCCAAATTTAATGCGTGCTCAATGAGTCCCTGGGAATTCCCGGCATGTCAGAAGGTAGCCATGCGAAAATCTCCTAGTGCTCATGGAGGAACCCGATGAGCGCGCTTTCCTATGCAGTACCAAGATTGGAAGCCACAAATGTTGTTTTCGTCGAGTTGACGGGGTGGATCTATACTTATTTTGTGTCCTTTGTGATGTCAAAATCCTGATCAGGATTGACACCCGCTACTTCCAGTGGTTCTGTGATTGCTGAAGTTTTGAGTTGTTCAAACTCCGTTGCCATCCCGAAAGATTCAGAAATTTTGTTGAACTCCCGATCACAATTGTCGGCACGTATGAAGCTTCCTTTTACCGTGATGATTCCTTTTGGTGCAGGCATTTTCATGACTAGGTACACATAATGCAGAACTGCCATGAACCGTGCAAAAGCTGGTCGTCCCAAGATCGCATGATATTGTGATGGCCAGTCCATGACTTCAAATTCAAGTATTTCTCGCCTGAAATTTACCTTGGAACCAAAAACAACGTCAAGAAATACTTTTCCTAAAGGAATTTCGGCTTTACCTAGTACTATTATGTGAAAAGATGTTTCTATTGGCGCGAGATTGTCTAGGGGATAGCCCATTGTTCTTCGCGTTTTTGCATAGATCGGATTTATGTTGCTTCCTGCATCCATGAAGACCTTGCTCATATCGAACCCGCCAATTTGTGTTTCGACTATCAAGGCAGAGTGACCCGGTCACGGGACCTGAAGCGGGTGATCGGCTCTGCTGAATGTGATTTCTTGCTCTGACCAGTGGAGATATTCAGGTGTGGTTGATGTTGCTATTTCCGCCATATTGATTTGTCTTATGATGAGCTTCTGGGTTCTGTTGGATGGATGCCCTTTCTGAATCATGGACAGTGCCCCTTTTGACCTAGGGTATTCACTGTTTTGATCAGTTGTGTTTTGTGGTAACACTGCTGGTGATGGTGGTGATGGTGCGCCGATGGCTAATGTGCTAGGCGCAGATGTGTATCCTCGGTTTGCCGCTTTGGTTGCTTTTGCATTACATAGCTCCTGCATCTTCAAGAATGTTCAGCAGTCTTTCATGAGATGGTTAGATTGTCGTCTGCCTACTAAGTCGATGTAAAAATATATATAATAGGGTCCTTCCAGCATTTGCTTCGCAAACATGGGTGGGTCTCGAGCTCTTGGTTGGTACCGTTGTGTTGACTAGCTTCCTCCAACGTCGTCCATGTTATGGCGGTATCCGCCATTGTAGTCGTTGCTTCTGTTGTTACCTTCACCCGAGAGACCAGCTGCGACGTAACTTGGTCCCGTGTTTCCATCGTTGTTCCTTCTTATTCTATCGTTGTCGCGTTTATCCCTGTCTTCTTCGGGTGATCGCGTACGCTTATTATGCAGCGCATCTTCTCCATCAGCCCATCGATTTGCTATTTCCATTAATTGTGAGATTGTTTTGGGTTTAACCCGTCCTAGTTCTTCTATGAATTCTCTGCAACGGAGGTTGTCGTTGAAGGCATCGATGGCCCTTTCGTCGGATATGGACTCAGCTGAGTTTTTTATGATATTCCATCGTTGGATGAATGCTCTTATTGATTCCCCAAATTTTTGTTTGCATGCCCACAACTACTACAAGGATGCAGGTCATTTAAACGTGTATTGGAAGTGCCGGATGAACTTATCTTCCAGGTCATTCCAACTGCCGATGGAATCTTTGGGTAATTGTCTGAGCCATGATCTTGCGGTGCCGGTGAGGTGTAGTTGTAAGCTTTGCATTACGGTAGCTGTGGAGCCGCCTTGTAACTTGACAGTGGCCAAATAATCTTCTAACCATGCTTCGGGTTCCTGGAGTCCATCGTACTTTTGGCGGTCATGCGGAAGTTTGAAGTCCTTGGGTAGTGAGGTTTTGCAAATCCTCTGAGTGAAACAGCTGGCCCTGCATAGCTCGTAATTGTCTTTATTGTATCCATCATGATATCGTTGGCTACTGTTTTCATCTCTTGATCCATCGTTCCTATGCTGTGTGTTATCATTTCTTGTGTTGCTTCGCAGCTCGGGTCCTATGAGGTGTGCCTAGTGTGGCGATTGAGATCGTCGGGTGTGTCCCACTTGCCGAGGGTTGCTGTGACGGCATGGGGATCTATCGAGCTGTCGCGTGGTTCCTGTCTCTGCTTCCGCGAGAGAGGCTCCCACCATGCCAAGGTTCATCAGGGTAGAGCGGTGGAGGGCCGCACGGGGATCGTCGGGTGAAGATTGAGTTGTGATCAGATATGTTTGTGCGGCCACAATGGCCGCCTGGGCCATTTTTGCCTTGATGTTTCCTGCTTGGTCAATCGACATGAACGATAGATCAAGGTCTCTAATGAGTCTGCTTCTTTCTGTTTCGGGGATATTTTGCAATCGAGATGTTCCCCTTCTTGGTGGTGCTCCTCCTGTTATGCTCCCTGATCCTCGGGTAGAGCTTAAATGTGCCTATCATAAGCTGGATTCGTCGGCTAATCTCTTTCTTTCATCAAGTTCCCTCTACATTCTGAGTAGGTACCTCTTCTTGTGATGAAGCAGATATTGGTATGCTAATAGATCCTCGCATGAAGCGTCCGCTATCATCGGAACCGCTCCCGAGATTGCTTCCCTTGCTTTTTGCCATGCCGTTGCTGGTAGCCGAAGAGTTTGCCTCTCTCCTCCATGCGGTTCTCTGCCTCTTCCTTGGACTATGCGGTTATCCACCGTTTCTCCTCCGTTTCCATGGTCCCCTTCATTGTTGTGATTTCCTGCATTGTCATCTGATAAAATATCATTGGGGTCGAGGATAGGATTACCGTTAGAGTCGCGTGGTATTGAGGTATTCCCATTGACCATGCACACTTGGTGGCGTGTTATGCGCGGGCTGATGACGTTGTCTTCTGCAGTGTACTGGTAATATTCTAAGATTGTAGTTCTAGGTAGATCTTTGCCATCCTTTTTTCGAAGTCTATGTTTTTGCTGCTTTCTTCGGGTTCTAAATTTGCCGGGCTTACTTCGCGTGGTGGAGTTGGTTGAGGACCTGATCCAAGGGAGAGATTGCCATAAAGGCCATCAAGATCCCCCAAATTCCTCTCGATTTGCTTGTTTCTCTGCCTGCTTCGATTTGTGTTGTGGTGTCCATGGAGGACCCGACGGATGATGCTGGTGCCGCCATAGGTGTAGGTTTTTCCACCGATGGTTCTGATGTGACCAGGACCGAAGGGTGCGATTCTTGCGGGTCTCTACTTGGAAGTGGAAGCTTCCGATGATTAGATCGGATCCGCCATTGAAATCGGCAGGTACCAATACATGGGAAGGCAGGTGTGGATCTGTTTTTGTCGGGTTGATGCTTGGTGGAGAGCGGTCTTCCGAATCCATGGTTCCAGCATTCAGGTTTCCCACAGATGGCGCCAATTTACGAGGGGTAACCTCGGCAATGTCCATGATGAAGGACTTAGGATTTCACGGAAAAGAGAATGCTGGGGATTTCGTCGGATGTCAGGAAAACAATGGAATCAAAGTCACCTCAATATTTGGAAATCTTACTGTTACAAGTTGCCTAGGAGTTTTTTTGTACCCTCGCCTGGGCTTCTCCCATCCTATATATAATAGGTCGGGTCTCAAAGCTGTATGCGGATAGGTTTTACATACGCACAATAACAATACCAACACAATGTCAGTTCATAGTCTCTTTCCTAATACAATCAAAGTCTTTATCGGTTGCTTCCTTGGGCTATCATCTAAAACCTTCATGGGCCATAAGCCCTTTACCCAGTGTAGGGTAGCAAACCATAAGCATCCGAGTAATCATACCTATGTCATTTGGACATCACCATCAAGGCGGTGGACTCTGCTACCAAGTTTTCTGAGATCCTTCACTGGGCCCCCGGGAAGATTGTTAGCTGGAAAGGATCATGCATTCGGGTAGGAGCAAGAATGGTGTTGGCCTTAACCAAAGCCCATTATGATGATGTTGGCGTTGACTTGATTACCTTTAGTATGCCTGCCTTTTGATCAAGATGGCAAGGAAATTGATAGCTACTCCATATGGAATTCCCTCGCCGGTTTCAACAATCGGGTAGCCAAGTTGGTAAAGTCAGATGTGTTTGTTCCTACTGAGACCCTACAGAAGACATCCCGGAACAATCACATTCCTCCTTGGGCTTGTCGGATCGTGAAGACACTCCTTCTGCTGATGATGGTGCATCGAAGTCTCCTTCATCAAAGGCATGGAAACAATTTTGTATCAAATATGTCTCTGAATATTTTGTGTAAATGCGGAAAAACTTATGTATTAAGGCGGAAAACTTGAAGGCAAGCATCCAGCTATTTAAACTATGTCTAGCATGTATATATTTTTTAAGCAAGTGCTGGCTTATCCATTATTCTAGTTCTTATGCTTGACTTTCGTGAGACAAAAACTATCAGTACAGAAACGTGCCCTCGGGTGATGATGCTTAATAGCAATCTCAAGAACCTAAGTAGCAAAACTGTAGACTTTGAGTGTCGAGAAGTCACTAGTCCAGAATTCACATATAAACATCAGAAAATGTGTAGACCAGAAAACTTAAGCTAACACACGAAGGCAGAATTTTCACAAGTGCAAAAGCAAACTTGCGCATAAAAGTTTATATGATCCAAAAATGAATAAGTAAAGGAGGTAAAATACTCACAATTTGAGTGAACCAAATGATTTATTTCATTGATCATATAAGGTACACATTACATAAAAGAAATATGCTAAGTATAAAAAGGACATAGTTGTGCTATGTTCCATGGTTGATCTATCTCCGGAAAATCATCATTGAGGTCATGTCACTTGCGTTTGTGGTCCTTGCCTGGCCTATCTTTCAACTTGCGAATATCAACAACCATTGAGAAAATCCTTGCTTATGACAAACGATATGTCCCATGGCAGGGATAGCTTTTGTAGCTTCGTATGCTTGAGGTGAAGCACTAGATCACCCTCCTTAAATGATCGATGCGGAACACGGAGTCACTACTCCAAAATTCAGATAAAGACATCAGAAAAATGTGTAGACTATAAAACTTAAGCTAACACTCGAAGGGAGAATTTTCACAAGTGCAAAAGCAAACTTGCGCATAAAAGTTTATATGATCCAAAAATGAATATGTAAAGGAGGTAAAATACTCACAATTTGAGTGAACCAAATGCTTTATTTCATTGATCATATAAGGTACATATTACATAAAATAAATGTGCTAAGTATAAATAGGACATAGTTGTGCTATGTTCCATGGATGATATGTCTCCGGATAATCATCATAGAGGTCATGTTGGTTGAGTTTGTGGTCCTTGTCTGGCCTATCTTTCAACTCGCGAACATCAACGCGGTAATAGGAACCATTGAGGAAATCCTTGCTTATGGCAAACGATATACGTCCCATTGCAGGAATAGCTTTTGTAGCTTCTTCTGCTTGAGGTGAAGCACTAGATCACTCTCCTTAAATGAGCAATGCAGAACACGGCAACTATGGTAGTTGCCTAGATTCCGCCGGTAGATGGCGGATCTCTAGGCAGCCAGAACGTGTTCTTCCTCGAGTAGGTCCATAGAGAGCTGCCGGGATTGTTCAGCGTCATCTTCGTCGTAGGAGGCAACCCTTGAGGAATTGCGGCGGATGTCGGAAGGTAGAATTGCTTCTGCTCCATATACCATGAAGAAGGGGGCGTAGCTAGTAGATGTTGGGAGTTTTTCGCACGCTCCATAGTACAGATGGTAATTCTTCCACCTAGGCTCCAACTACTCTGTGTAGCGGTGCCTCCAAGTGTGGCTTGATTCCTGCAAAATCAGTCCATTAGCCCTTTCCACTTGACCATTAGATTGTGGATGTCCCATAGATGCTAAGTCAAGACGTATGCCTTTATCGTGATAGTAAGCCTCAACTTCTTCAAGTGATAAGTTTCTTCCATTGTCAGTAATGATGCTATGTGGGATACCAAATCTCACCACTAGATCTTGGACAAACTTAAGGGCAGTGGCCCCATCGAGATTTCTAACGGGTTTAGCTTCAATCCATTTTGTGAACTTATCCACTGCTACTAGCAGATGGTAAACACATAGGGTGACATCTTCAAGGGTCCAACCATGTCAAGCCCCCAGACTGTGAACGTCCATGTAATTGGTATGGTTCACAATTCTTGTGCCGGAACATGTGGCTATCTCACATAGTACTGATATCCCATACACGTCTCAACAAGCTTGTCGGCGTCCGCCTTGGTGGTGACCCAGTAGAATCCTTGCTGGAAGGCTTTGGAGACTAGTGATCTAGGAGCGGCATGCTGCCCACAATCAATGAGATGGATCTCTATAAGGATCTCAATTCCTTGTTGTTGAGACACACATGTAGCAATATACCTGTGGTGCTTCTTTTATATAGCTGGCCATCAATTGTGGTGCAGTCCTTTGCTCTGCATACTATCTGTCGTCTTTCAACTTCGTCTATCGATAGAATTATGTCTTTAAGGTAATCCATGAACGGTTTCGTCCATGCTGGAGGGGTCATTGCAGTTGTGTTGACAAATGAATCAACTCTATCTGGATTTTCTAGGTCTGCTCCCTTCACGGTTGGTACCTGAGGGTTCTCTAGGAATACGACAGGTGGAACTGGTTTACATGTTGAGCCAAGCATTGATAGCAGATTTGCCGTTTCGTTATCATCCCTCTTGACATACTTGACCTTGTAGCCGTCAAAGCCCTTAGATATCTTGTCCACTTCATCTCGAATGCCACCATCATAGGGTTTCATGCATTCCAGGTGTCGTTGGATGTCCTTTAAGCATGTAGGGCATTTGATGTTGAGGATGGCCTTTATATTCTCTAGGTTCACCTCAATTTCGCGATGCAAAACGATGAAACCTAACAATTTGCCGACAGGGACCCTGAAAACGCACTTACCAGTGCTAAGCATCATTTTATATTTTTGGAGGTTATCAAAGCTTTGCTTTAAGTCAGTGATGAGGTCGTTTGATTTCTTTGACATCACCGCAATGTCATCCATGTAAGCGTGTACGTTGCGACCAATTTGGTCATGTAGGCAACACTGTGTTGTCTGCTGGTATGTAGCACGGGTGGTTTTGAGCCCAAAGGGCATCATGACATAGCAGTATGTGTTGTAAGGTGTGATGAACGATGGCCAGTTGATCCAACTCGCGCATCTTCATCTAGTGGTATCTGAAGTATGCATCTAAGAAACAAAAGTTTCAGGCCAGTCGTCGAGTCAATGACTTGGTCAATGCGAGGCAAAGCAAATGGATCTTTCGGGAATGCTTTATTCAAGTCGGTGTAATCAACACCCATTCTTAAAACTTTGTTGTCTTTCTTAGGTACAAGCATAGGATTCACCACCCAATCGGTGTGGATCACTTCCCGGACGAAATTACTCTTAAGTAGCCTAGCTAGCTCCTTGCGGCGTGTCGTTTTTCGTCAATGAAGCATCGTAGTGGTTTCTTCACCGGTTTTGATTTAGGGTTGCTGTTTAATTTGTGCTTGGAAAGTTCCCTAGGAACACCTTTCATGTCGGCAGGTTGCCAGGAGAAGATGTCCTTATTCTCACGGAGGAACTCAACGAGCGCATTTCCTATTTGGGATCTAGTAATGTGCCAATGGTGATGTTCTTGGATGAATCTCCTTCAACAAGTTGCTCCGGCTTGGTCTCGATGGATGCCTTGAATGCGGGTTCGGAATCAGATATCTATTTCTTCAAAGCCGGCATCTCCTAGGCACCGACCTGACTCTGGATCTCCTTGAACTCTTCACTGTAGAGTACTGCTTTGGTGTAGGCTGCTTCTCCTAGTTCGCACTCCCTTTCCTTCTTGAAGCTTCTGACAATGGTGATGATATCGTTAGGTCTTGGCATCTTGAGCTTGTTGTAGATGTGACATGCCCATGCATGGAAACGATGGAAATGCTCGCGGTCGAGAATGACGTGGTACACGCTCTTGAAATGTACCACCACAAAGGTCATCTTCTCTTGGCAGTAATTTTTAACATCTCCAAAAGCGACATGAAGGGTAATGCATCCAAGGGACTGAGATTTTCCAACTAGGAACCACCGCATGAAACACGGTGTTGCTCCGCCTAAGATGGGTCTCGTGCAAGTTCATCTTGTGCAGTGCATCAACATACATGATGTTGATGTTGCTTCCTCTATCCATGAGGCACTTGGTGAACTCGTAGCTATCAATCAATGGGTTGATGACCATGGCATATTGGTTCTCTTCTGGACTGATCTCTGGATGATCCTCTTTGTCCTAGGTAACTATAATCTCCGACCACTTCACGTACTGAGGTACTTTGGGTAGGGTGGCTAGCAGTATCCTCATAGAGTTTTTATGCGTCTTGATCATTGGAGTGCCAAGGAAGGTGTGATAGGTGGCATTCTTATTTTCGAAGGTATTTTTTTATTTCCCCTGCCATTGCTCTTAACGGCGGGCTTGGGGTCAGTATCCACCTCCATATAATCAAAATCCTTGGACTCCTTGTCTTCCTTCTTACCCTTTCCCTTTTCGTGGTTGTGTTCTTCCGACTTTTCTCATAGCCAGACTCAGGGTCCTCCTTCAGATCGTTGACAAACTTGCAATTGCGGTTAGTGTGGGTGGACTTACCATTAGCATCAATGTGCACAAAGCATGGCATATCCTGGTATTCCTCGTATGTCTAGGGAATGCGGGGTGTAGCAGGTGTAGCTTCGCTACCGCACTCCTTCCCACAACTAGCTCCCCGGGCACATCCATGCTGTTCTCCATCGCCTGTGCCAGCAAATGTCATGGCGACCATGTTGGCCACTTGCTTTTATTTGGGCAGATTCTTCAGCTTGTTATTGGCATTTTTCTTGGCTTGGTTGGGGATGGCAAATATAGGTAGAGCATCACAATCATCATCATCAGCAGTGGCGAACTCGCTATCCTTGGCTATCATCATGTTAAGATCAAGCTTGCCCTTGTCCCGAGTGTGCTTCAGCGTATGTCAGAATAGAGCCCCTCTTTCCAAACCATCAAGGAAGGCGGCCATAGCAGTTTGATCATGTGCCCCGTGCATGAATTTTTAATGTCGAGCTAACATGATAGATAGTTCTAAGATGACTCTTGTTTTTCCTATACACACCGCTATAGGTCACTGACAGTGCAGGGACGTTTCTACATACCCTCGAAATTTTTGTGAAAGTCTTGTGCATGTCCAACTAGTTGCAGATGGATTTCTCCTTTAAGTCATCGATCCATTGGCGGGTGGTGCCGATGAGCATGAGTGGGAGGTACTTAATGGTGAGATTGGAGTTTCCCCTGTAATTGCTATCGCTTCGCGATAGTCCTACAGCCATGTATCTAGTCGGGTCGTGCTGTTGTACGGCTTGATAGTCTTGTCAATTTGGAGACCCACGGGGTAAGTTGTTGTCTAGATAACCGGGCCAAAACAATGTGGTCCTAGGTAAGGTTCTTCCCGGGCTTCCTGTAGTTCATTGAGGTGCTGACGTGCATCATAGGCCTTTGGAGGTGGATCGTTATTATCTTCACCATGGGAAGAAGAGTACGTCGTGATGGTCGAGTCCTACGAGATCCTCCGCCATGATGGTTGCTTGGTGGTGATGGTGGTAATGGTGGCAGTGGCACGGGATCAGTCATCTTGCTTCTTTCATCACGAGAACCAGTATGGCCATATTGATTGTTTGGAGCCTTGCTGCTTCAACCTTCATTGGCGATGCGCTCTCCGCCATAATGCTCCTGCGCACCATTGTCGCGTATGATGATGCAACCCTGTGGGTATCTAGGATGCAGCATGTTTGTATGACGAGGAGGTGGGACCTCTCCGTATCATCGAGATTTATAAGGAGGGACCAACAAGTGGCAGGGGTGTGCCTTGGCTCCGTTGCTGGAGGATATGGGGATATCATCGTCCTGATTCTGTGCGTCCCTCTGCCTTTACTTCGTGGAGCTGTGCGTGATCTGACATCTTGAGGTAGGTATCTAATTTGTTGTGAGCACTAGACTGGCAAAACTCTGGATTGGTCTCGAGCCTCTGTGAGGTGGCCTTCTCCTATTGTTTGATAGCCTTGGCGACTAGATCATAGACATGGTCATCCGCTACGGGTGATCTATCCTACTCCAGCAGGTTCTTGGCAATGACCATGTTTAGGGCGGGGGTTGGCATGACCTACTTTTCCTCTTTGTAAATGTAGGGGGTAGCCTTAGGTTTCTCCGCCTTATCCTTTCCCCATCTTAATTTTCGTTGAACATAGGGGTCTTGGACGACATGATAGGGAGATCGTGCTTTCTTCTGCTGTGCTAGCAACTTTTTGTACTATGCTTCCATTTCTCTTGCTTCCTTGATGGATTCATGTACCTTGGCGAGGTCCTTGTTGAGCTGAGCGCTTTGCTCTGCGACGCACTTGGCTTCCACCAGGATTTCTTGGCACTTCTCGTCTAGCTGGACGACGTTCCGGCTATGATCCACGGTCACTGGCTCTATGAGGGTTTTGCCATATATCACTTTGTCGGCCAGAGTAACAAAGACATTGCCTACCACCGAGGTTGATGGTGGTGGCAGAGGATTTGCTTGATTAGCAGTACTTGGTCCGGTTGATAGTTCCTGAATAGGCTGCGAGGGATAGCCAAAGGAGGCATGGCCCTTGCTGGGTTCGTAGGATCTACAACGTTCTTACCTGCAGCCGCTGTTCTTTCAACATTGTCCACTGCTGGAGGAGCTACTTTGGTACCTTGGTTTTCTTTTGTGATGGCCACTAGCACTTGGTGGCTATCCATTGCTTGTTCATTGTGTTCCTTGCGCTCCATCTTCTCCTTGATATCCCTCATGTCAGCATCGAGTTCCTCCGAGTTGGGGGCTCAATCCCATAGTCCACATCACCGATTTCAGCATAGAGTGTTGATAACCCCCAAGAGAAAGGGATCACTATAGTACCTCTCAATGTGGAAGTAGGGTATCGATCCGTAGGAGCACGAAGGAAATCTATCTATTCTCTACAACTAAAGTGTCATGAGTTTTAGTTGATTATGCACTAAACGATTTTAAGGAACGAGGTGGTTGATTTAAGGCTTGGAAGTGTAATGTAACAAAGCAAGAATGTAGAAGTGTCCAAATCCTCTTCAATGAAAGAGGACAAGACAAAGGTTTTCTCTTATAGGAACACTGGACATGGGTTCATGGGTTCACTCAATCCTCTCTCTCCATCTATGGTGATGATCATGTTATTGATAAGAAAAGTACACATAATTTTCATGTTTTAATGGTAACTTTATGGTGGCTATATGTCTTAGAACTCATAGTTGAAAGAAGTACTCTTTTGTGTTGTTAGGTCACCCTTATAATAAGGCTAGCATTTGGTTATTGTAAAACCAGACATCATACTTCCCCCTTTTTACTCCTAGATAAAGGATGTTTGGCTGCATTGTGTCACTCAATACATATGCCACTGTCACTCGGCAACCCATTACCTGCATACATCGTACTTCTTAATGGAAAACATTCCAAACACTAGTGCAATGATTCATATGTTGTGTGCATTACCACATCTCTCTCATCTACCTCCACTTGGTGGTGTCAATCACCTCATGACATGGATAAACAAGACAAACCTTCTCAAGCTCAAGTCCCCAGACTCAAACCTAGTATATACTCGCGTAGCTGATACGTTAAAAACGTATCCATAATTTTTGATGTTCCATGCTTGGTTTTATCTACTTTCTTGTGTTTTGTCCACACTTTGGAGTACTTTTCATATGATTTCTTGGACTAACCTATTAACAAGAGCCATAGTGCCAACTACCTGTTTTCTGCTGTTTTTGGTTCCAGGAAAGTTAGAAAATGAATATTCTCGGAATTGGATGGGACAAAAGCCAAAGTCAATTTTTCACCGAGGGACACCTGGAGCCAGAATACAAGACGGAGAGGGGCTGGGGCCCGGCCACACCACCTGGCCGCGCGGCCAGGCCTGGCCCGCGCCGGAGGTGGTCTGGCCGCCTCCGGCACCCCCTCGGCCTCCCCTTTTGCCTATAAGATGCCTCCGATACAGAAACCCTAATAACCCGATCAAAATTCCACGAAAGAGTATGTAGCCACCGCCATCTCCATCCCTAGATCGGGAGGGATCTAAAGCTCTTCCCGGCACCCTGCCGGAGAGGGGAATTCACCCTAGAGGCCTTCTTCATCATCATGCAAGCCTCCGGTGTGATGTGTGAGTAGTTCATCCTTGGACTACGGGTCCATGTAGTAGCTAGATGGCTCGTTCTCCTCCTTTGTGCTTTCATGTTTAGATCTTGTGAGCTCCGTTCATGATGAAGATCATCTATTTGTAATTCTACATGTTGTGTTTGCGGGGATCCGATGGATATTGAGATGCTATTTCAGATTGATTATTGATTCTATCATGCCTTTGTTATTTGTGATCTTGCATGCTTTCCGTTGTTAGTAGCTATCTTGGCCAAGTAGATGCTAGCAACTCCAAGAGTTAGTATTCATGCTCGATAGTGGGTTCATGCATCTGGTAATCTGGGGAAGTGACAAAAATCTCTAAGGTACTATATGTGTTGTTGCTACTAGGGAGAAAACAACAATCCTTTGTTCATAGAACAATCATATTGTTTACTTTACATGCAATTTGTAATGCAATTATCCGTTGCTTGCAACTTAATACTGGAGGGGGTTTGGATGATAACCTGAAGGTGGATTATTAGTCATAGATGCAGTTGGATGGCGGTCTATGTATAATGTTGTAATGCCCAATCGAATCTCAAAGGAGTCAAGATGTGTAGTATACGCTTGTATGCTTTGTCGATGTTTGTCAATTGCCCCGCTGTAATTTGTTCACCCAACATGTTATTTATCTTAAGGAGAGCCACCTCTAGTGAACTATGGACCCCAGTCCTTTTTTTTACTTTCAATCTACAATCAACTGTTTACTGCTTTGTGTTTACTTTCTGCAAACTATTACTTTCTTCCACTCGATACGTTTAATCCTTTATTTTCAGCAAAACCGGTGAGATTGACAACCTCGCCGCAAGTTGGGGACAGAGTTCTGTGGTTGTGTTGTGCAGGTCTCCACATTGCTTGCTGGCACCGGTAGTGCTCCCTGCCAAAGTTCAGCTAGCTACACCTTTGGGGTGTTTCCTTGCTCCTACTGGATTGATAACCTTCGTTTCATAATTGAGGGAAACTTACTGTTGTGCTCATCATACCTTCCTCTTGGGGTTCCCCAACGAGCTCGTTAATACATGAGTCAGCAGTAACTCAGATCGGTCTGCATAGGTCTTATCGAGTACTACCCAACGTGTCCGTCGGGATTTTTCATCATATTGTCAATATGGAAATTTTCTAACAGAGCGCATTTGTGTGCGGTTACCAGGCCTCACAAGACGGATCCTAGGGTCTTACCTTTATGTCATAGACACGACACTCAGACATGTTATCGCGGTGGACACGGTCTAAGAATCTGAAGTTCTTCAATCGATGCCTTGTTTGGCTGTTGGAATTTCAGAAGTTGTCATCTTATTGCCTCTTTCATCGGGTGTGCTATTACTACTCCCGTTGGGAGTAACCGTTTGAGGATACACTTGGGTAATACTCATAGGTTTTGTATCCATCAAATCTGTAGGAAGATTTTGTCCTTTTCTATCGGGTGTGCGGTCAGCGGTCCCGATGGGAGTAACCCCCGAGGCTATGTTTGGGTACTTGTACCGAAACATAGGCTCAAGCCTTGATCATCTGAGGACATTCTCGACTTAGGTCTTGTTTATGCTCAAAGTCATTTTTCATCGGGTGCACGGTGAGTGCTCTCGACGGTAGAAGCCCCTAAGGCTATGTTTCGATGCTTGCATCCGAGCATAGGCTCAAGTCTTTATCATCTGTGGAGAGTCTCTACTCAGTTCTTCAATTTCTTGAAACAAAAAACTATCGGGTCCGCGGCCAGCGCTCCTGATGGGAGTAGCCCCCGAGGCTATGTTCGGAGGCTTGTATCTGAGCATAGGCTCAAATCTTAACCATCTGAGGAAACGCTCCTTGATACATTGTAAATGTATCTATAATTTTTGATGTTCCATGCTTAGTTTTATCCACTTTCTTGTGTTTTGTTCCAACTTTGGAATACTTTTATTATGATTTCTTGGACTAACCTATTAACAAGAGCCACAGTGCCAGCTGCCTGTTTTCTGCTGTTTTTGGTTCCAGGAAAGTCAGAAAATGAATATTCTCGGAATTGGACGGGACAAAAGCCAAAGTGCCTATTTTCGGAAGGGATCAAGTGCCAGAATACGAGACGGAGAGGGGCCAGGGGCCGGCCACACCACCTGGCCACGCGGCCAGGCTTGGCCCGCGCCAGGGGGTGGTCTGGCCGACCCCAGCACCCCCTCGGCCTTTCCTTCCGCCTATAAGTTGCCCTCAGGACGAAAACCCTAGGTACCCGATCAAAAATCCACGAAAGAGTCTGTAGCCGCCGTCATCTCTGTCCCTAGATCGGGGGATCTAAAGCTCTTCCCGGCACCCTGCCGGAGAGGGGAATTCACCCTGGAGGCCTTCTTCATCACCATGCAAGCCTCCAGTGTGATGAATGAGTAGTTCATCCTTGGACTACGGATCCATGTAGTAGCTAGATGGCTGGTCTCTCCTCCTTTGTGCTTTCATGTTTAGATCTTGTGAGCTCCGTTCATGATCAAGATCATCTATTTGTATTTCATACATGTTGTGTTTGCGGGTATCCGATGGATATTGAGATGCTATTTCATATTGATTATTGATTCTATCATTTCTTTGTTATTTGAGATCTTGCATGCTTTCCGTTGTTAGTAGCTATCTTGGCCAAGTAGATTCTAGCAACTCCAAGAGTTAGTATTTATGCTCGATAGTGGGTTCATGCCTCTGGTAATCTGGGGAAGTGACAGAAATCTCTAAGGTACTAGATGTGTTGTTGCTACTAGGGAGAAAACAACGATCCTTTGTTCATAGAACAATTGTATTGTTTACTTTACACGCAGTTCGTAAAGCAATAATATGTTGCTTGCAACTTAATACTGGAGGGGGTTCGGATGATAACCTGAAGGTGGATTATTAGTCATAGATGCAGTTGGATGGCGGTCTATGTATTATGTTGTAATGCCCAATCAAGTCTCAAAGGAGTCAGAATGATTAGTATATGCATGTATTGCTTTCTCAGTGTTTGTCAATTGCCCTGCTGTAATTTGTTCACCCAGCATGTTATCTATCTAAGGAGAGCCACCTCTAGTGAACTATGGATCCCAGTTCTTTTTATTTTACATACAATCTTTAAACTGTTTACTGCTTTGTGTTTACTTTCTGCAAACTTTTGGTTCTTTCCATTCGATACGTTTAATCCTTTGTTTTCTGCAAAACACGGTGAGATTGACGACCTCATCGCAAGTTGGGGACAAAGTTCTGTGGTTGTGTTCTGCAGGTCTCCACGTTGCTACTAGCATCGGTAGTGTGCCCTGCCAAAGCTCAGCTAGTAACACCTTTGAGGTGTTTCCTTGCTCCTACTGGTTCGACTAAACCTTGGTTTCATAACTAAGGGAAACTTGCTATTGTGCTCATCATACCTTCCTCTTGGGGTTCCCAACAAGCTCTACATCAACACCGCCATCAAGCATATTTCTGGGCGTCGTGCATTGAGCCATCAAGCATTTTTCTGGCGCCGTTGTCGGGGAGTCAAGGACATCTTCACAAGGGGAGTCCCTCATAACCAATCTCTTTACTTTGTTGTTTTTGTTTTGCTTGGTTTCTTTTTGCTTGTTTTGTTCTTCAAAAAACACAAAAAAAATAGTTTTACTTGTTTGCTTTCTTATTTGAAAACCCAAAAAAATGACTACTCTTGAAAACACTAAGTTGTGTGACTTCACTAGCACCAACAACAATGGTAATGCTTATGTAAATTCTTACAGTAGTAATAAGTGTGCTCCCTCGGAACTTGCAGTTATGCTTAAAGAGTTCATTAGTAAATAAACTGCTTTCAATAAAACTATTGAGGAAAAACTCTCTAATGCTGAAAGAAATATAGCATCTTTGGCTGAAGCTCAATCTTCTTTGAATAAAATGGTTGCTAAACCTGAAACTAATGATAATCCCTTTGTAGCTACTAATGCTATACAAGTAAGAATTGATGAAAATGTCAGACTATTAGCTGAATTACATGCTAAGTGGGAAAGAGAAGATGAAATTGCTAGAAACATTAGTGTTTCTACTATCACTACCACTAGTGTTGAGGCTACTAATAGTTCTACTACTTTAGATGATAAAGTTGATTTTGATCTTGATGGTTGCAACATCTCTGAAGTTATTAAGTTCCTACAAAAGCTTGCTAAAAGTCCTAATGCTAGTGCTATGAACATGGCTTTTACAAAACACATTATTGATGCTCTCATAAAGATTAAAGAAGAAAAGATGAAACATAAAGCTTCTATTCCTATAAAACAAGAAGATGGTTGGGATCCCATCATTAATATGAAAGTGAATGACTTTGATTTCAAAGCTTTGTGTGATCTTGATAGTAGAGTTTCTATTATGCCTAGAATGATTTATGATATGCTTGATTTGCCTCCTCTTGAAGATTGTTATTTGAATGCCCCACTTGATGCTAATGCTAAAAAGAAACTCATGGGGAGTCTTAGTGATGTTCTTATTATGGTTAATGATTCGTATGTCCCCGTTGATTTCTATGTTTTGGATGTTGAATACAATGCTTCTTGTCCTATTACTTTGGGAAGACCTTTTCTTAGAACTGTTGGTGCCATCATTGATATGAAAGAAGGCACCATTAAATATCAACTCCCACTCAATAAAGGTATAGAACACTTCCCTAAAAAGAGAGAAAATATTACTTTTGCTTCTCCGATGAAAACAAAATTTGGTCTTAATGCTTCTTCATTTGAGAACACTTGATTCTTTCTTTGGTTCTTATGCCTAACTTAAAGGCGTTAAAAGAAAAGTACTTGTTGGGAGATAACCTAAGAGTTTTAGTTGATTCTTGGAAGTTATCACCTCTGTAATAACCTCTCCTTATTCTTTTTATTTCCTTTTTGTGCCAAGAGTAACCTCTAATGAGAGTGAAGTAATGACTGGGAAAGTTGTTGTCCCGAAACAGATTTCTGTGCTTCACCGTAAAAATTCCTGAGAGAGCTCTGTACGTCGGATTGAGCTGTAATGTTTTGTGCTTTTGCCCCAGGTTGTTATCTAACTTTCGTTAGTTCAACATGTTTTGATTTTAGCAACAGAAGGTCTTCGAAAAAATTCGTCTTTAACTGCTGGTCTGTTTCGACAGATTTCTGCCATTTTCTGCATTTGCTTCTTGTTAGTTCCTTCTTGAGTTCCTTTGGGGAATTGAGATTTTTGAGGGAAGTGCTACAATATCTAGTGTTCTAATGGAAGTTTATTTGTTGTTAGAACTGAACCTTGAGACTTATTTATCTTAAAATGCACTAATGTTGCTAATGAGATTGTGTGAAGTTTTGTATGAAGGAAAAATTTCAGGTGTATGGAAGGAATGAGTAATGAAATGAAGGATGGACTAAAGCTCAAGCTTGGAGATGCCACGCGTGTCACCCCAATAAATATCCAAGAAGTACAAACGTCAAAGCTTGGGGATGCCCAAGGCATCCCCTTCTTCATCAATAAAAATTCCAGGTTTCTTCAAAACGCTTCATTTTTATTGTTTCATGCACAGTTGTGTTTTTCTTGGAGCGTCTTATTTTTCGTTTTCTTTTTGGTTTTTAGTTTGCTTGGTTTGCTTAGTTTTCTGAATAAGTTGGTTGGACCCCCTCTTTCACACATTGGTTTGCAAATAGTTTGGTTTGGTTTTGGAAAAGAGTAGGAAAGTTCATGCTTATGTGGTAAAAAGAGCTTGTTTTTTACTGTGGCCTATGCTTTGTCATGCCATGCTTGATATTGTTTTGGCCTTATGCTTAGTACTCTTTGTTGTAGCATGACTTGTTATAAACAATTGAGATTGCTTAATGAGCCTTGGATGAATCATGCGTTGTTTTAGCATATTAAAGCATAGTATAGTGGTATTCTCCTTTGGTGCTTTATTTGGGTTGACTTGGCACATGCTCACACCATGTTATGACTATCTCAAGTCACCATAGCCTTTATGATCCCTTAGTTTTCAGCTTGTAGTATCACTTTATGCTTTGATCAATGATGTTTTGTCGCTCTGCATGATTATGGCCATTATTGCTCTCTTAGTTTGTCGCTCCCAGTCTTTTGCTAGCCTCCACAACAAAGTATGAGTTCCACTCATGCATCCAACTCCCTAAACCAAGTTATTCCAAAGAGTCCACCATACCTACCTACTAGCGTATGCTATTCCAAGTATATTCATGCTTTTGTTTACCTTCCACTTGCTATGAGAAAACTAGTGATTGAAGCTCTCACGAACTTGATGGCACACTTTACTTTATTGCCTCTAATAAACTTGAACCATTGGGTCCTTCTTTGTTGCGTATATGCTTGCGCTTTATAAGTTGAAATTAGCAGAACCATGTTTCATGGGGAATGCTTTCAACATTGCACTTGTACTTTGTACCCCGTTGATATTATGTTCTTTTGCTTACGGATCCCGGTGGTGTGAAATAAAAGTGGAACTTGTAAGATCATGGAGTTTGTATGTGTGTTAGAGAAATGCATGGGCCGCTAGCCTAAGCCATGCCTAATCATGGTGGAAACTTGCAGCATCACCATAATGAGCACTCTATGAAGCATCCTCAATAAAAACCTATGCAAATAGCAAATAAAAAGATCGCTAAGATGTTCATTGTCTGCTTGCCTTGTCATTTTGATTATGGTAAAGCTCCCGTATCATGTGCAAGGGGTACCACGTTGGCGGTTCTTAATGATACACATATACTTACAATGACAAGAGCTTACTCGTGACTGAAGTTGAGTAGCATGAGGATCGGTCTTCGTAAGTAAGGGGCATGAGATTTCGGTTTATAACTTGTCAAGCATATCCGCTTAGTTGTGTCACTTTAACCTTAATCACCTTCAAGATGCTTATGATAGGGGCAATGAGAGCTGAAAACTACAAGTACCATAATTTTTGGAAGCTCTTTATGAGACTTGAATCCCTACTTCCTTTTACAAAAGGCTTTTCTTCCACCATTATATTGAGTCTCCACCTTCTAACTTTATGCACCTACTTTGAGAGCATAGTGGCCATTCTTAGTTCTATGTGCATTGTCCCAAGACTAGTTGATTGATGCATAACTTGTTATTGCTTGTTTGAAACTATTGTATCTAGTCACTCTTATGAACTTTGAAGGTGTCCTATGCATTTATATTTGCTACTCTATTGAGGGACAAGCTGAATACTTTTATGCTATGTTTTCTTTATGTGAAACAAACAAACGTCTTGCAAAGCATTGTTATTCATGAATCTTTTGTTTGTGCCTTTTCATGTTGCATCTTAGTTTCTTTGCTTATTGCTAGAACTTTGTCTTTCATGTTATGATTGAAGTACTATGATGCCAACTTTGAATGTTTTGCAAATATTTTGATCAAGCCTTTGATGGTGCATGTCACCTCAAAAATTCTTTCTTTTTATCACTTACCTACTCGAGGACGAGCAGGAGTTAAGCTTGGGGATGTTGATACATTACAAAAGTATCTATAATTTTTGATGTTCCATGCTTAGTTTTATCCAGTTTCTTGTGTTTTGTTCCAACTTTGGAGTACTTTTATTATGATTTCTTGGACTAACCTATTAACAAGAGCCACAGTGCCAACTACCTGTTTTCTGCTGTTTTTGGTTCAAGGAAAGTCAGAAAATGAATATTCTCGGAATTGGACGAGACAAAAGCCAAAGTGCCTATTTTTCCGGAAGGGATCAAGTGCCAGAATACGAGACGGAGAGGGGCCAGGGGCCGGCCACACCACCTGGCCAGGCTTGGCCCGCGCCAGGGGGTGGTCTGGCCGACCCCAGTACCCCCTCGGCCTCTCCTTCCGCCTATAAGTTGCCCTCGGGACGAAAACCCTAGGTACCTGATCAAAAATCCACGAAAGAGTCTGTAGCCGCCGTCGTCTCTGTCCCTAGATCGGGGGGATCTGAAGCTTTTCCCGGCACCCTGTCGGAGAGGAGAATTCACCCTGGAGGCCTTCTTCATCACCATGCAAGCCTCCAGTGTGATGCGTGAGTAGTTCATGCTTGGACTACGGATCCATGTAGTAGCTAGATGGTTGGTCTCTCCTCCTTTGTGCTTTCATGTTTAGATCTTGTGAGCTCCGTTCATGATCAAGATCATCTATTTGTAATTCGTACATGTTGTGTTTGCGGGGATCTGATGGAGATTGAGATGCTATTTCAGATTGATTATTGATTCTATCATGTCTTTGTTATTTGAGATCTTGCATGATTTCCATTGTTAGTAGCTATCTTGGCCAAGTAGATGCTAGCAACTCCAAGAGTTAGTATTTATGCTCGATAGTGGGTTCATGCCTCTGGTAATCTGGGGAAGTGATAGAAATCTCTAAGGTACTAGATGTGCTGTTGCTACTAGGGAGAAAACAATGATCCTTTGTTCATAGAACAATAGTATTGTTTACTTTACACGCAGTTCGTAAAGCAATAATCTGTTGCTTGCAACTTAATACTGGAGGGGGTTCGGATGATAACGGGAAGGTGAATTATTAGTCATAGATGCAGTTGGATGGCGGTCTATGTATTATGTTGTAATGCCCAATCAAGTCTCAAAGGAGTCAAGATGATTAGTATATGCATGTATTGCTTTCTTAGTGTTTGTCAATTGTCCCGCTGTAATTTGTTCACCCAGCATGTTATCTATCTAAGGAGAGCCACCTCTAGTGAACTATAGGTCCCGGTCCTTTTATTTTACATACAATCTTTAAACTGTTTACTGCTTTGTGTTTACTTTCTGCAAACTTTTACTTCTTTCCATTTGATACGTTTAATCCTTTGTTTTCCGCAAAACACGGTGAGATTGACAACCTCATCGCAAGTTGGGGACAAAGTTCTATGGTTGTGTTGTGCAGGTCTCCACGTTGCTACTAGCACCGGTAGTGCGCCCTGCCAAAGCTAAGCTAGTAACACCTTTGGGGTGTTTCCTTGCTCCTACTGCTTCGATTAAACCTTGGTTTCATAACTGAGGGAAACTTGCCGTTGTGCTCATCATACCTTCCTCTTGGGGTTCCCAACGAGCTCTACATCAACACCGCCATCAAGCATTTTTCTGGGCACCGTGCATTGAGACATCACTCCTCTCGAGCCTTGAATCTACAGTTCTTATCGAGTTGTTTAGTGACACACCATATACTTTTTCATCATTGCTCATAACATCATTGCTGATGATGATGCCATGCTTCAGTTACGTTGGAGAGGACACAACATGAACTTTTAGTGGTGGACCCATGACGCAGGCTTACGACGCATGGGCAGCGTGCCAGTGGTGATTTTGACCTCACGACCCCACACCGTGCGAAAATTGTGGTGTCACGTGATTTCTCTCGAAAATACCACGATAATTAGTGCCATTACGGCTGATCTTTCATTTATCTACACACACGTGTTAACCCGTATGTGATCCATGCCAAGCATTGCTCATATCCAACGGCTCTAGACTACCCCGGATTACTTTATAAGCAACAGGTGGATTTTTACTGCTCATTCTCCCCTTTGATGTTAGCTCTCGTCTTCTTCCTCGACACCCATCTGCTCCATTGTTGCTTCTCCTAGTGCTCCTTCCCACTTGCTTGTGTTCCAGCACCTCGATGTTGTCGCTATGGGGAGAACCAAGGGCGTTGGCTCCTCCGTCAATGCCACGGCAGTCAAGCCGAAGGTTATCAGCTAGACCCCTAGCAATGTTTCTAGCAGGATCTGCATGAGGCCCAGAAGTATGGACTCCTTAAGGATAACTCCTCCAAGCTTCCCGACGATGAGCCCACACCCATGCCTGAAGAAGGCTAGCAGGTAATGTTTATGTATTTCCTATTCCATGGTCTTTCTATACCTGCCCACGAATTCCTTCGTGGGCTTCTCTTTGTGTATGGCGTGCAGCTCTACCTTCTCACGCTGAATTCAATCCTCCATGTTGCTTGTTTTATCACCCTCTGCAAATGTTTCCTTGGGATCCATCCCCATTGGGGCCTATGGAAACACCTATTTGCTATCAAGAGGAACACAACGAAAACATTTGTATATGATGTTGGGTTTGCCATCATCCATGTCCATTCTGATGTGGATTACTTCAACCTCAAAATGTCGGACTCTATCCTAGGCTGGCGAAAGAAGTGGTTCTATATCAAGGATGAGAAATTCAATGTACATGTGTATGGCTTGGCCCCCTTCGACTCGTCGAAGGACGTGATAAAGCTCAAGTCCTGGGAGTAAAATGCGACTCGAACGGAGATTGATGAAAAGAAGTCTCTAGCATCTAGCTCATGGCGCATTTCCTTCGCATTTGTGTCCAACCTCTCCACGCCAGATTTTCAGGTATGTGGGCATATACTGTAAAGAAGGATCCGATGAGGATTTCCTTGGATAAACTGACATGCACTGAGCTTGGGAAGAGGGTTAAGTCCTTCACCACACTCACCAAGCATGATGTAGTTCCATCTGAATGTTGGATTGAGCCATTTGGCAACAAGAAACCTTGTGCCTGATGTAAGTCCTTGCCTCTTGCCTTCCATTTATCGGTTCTTGTCATTTAATATGTGTTGTCCTTATATTGATTTTGCCTTTCTATTTGTGTAGAATCATGAACACTTGGACTCCCTTCCTCCACTGCCTGAAACAAGAGAGGTCCCTGAACCTGCTACTGAATCCAAGGGAGATACCGAGGCTAGGGTTGTAGGATACAACAAAGAAATTTCCACCTCCCATTCTTATTATACCCCAACCGAGGTTGTCCCTTCCACAAACTCTGATGACTTCAAGGTTGTGGACAGCTAGGGAAAGAGCAAGCGTGTCGAAGTGGAAGCTAAAGAAATCGAAGACTCCGATGATTCGAGTGCTTCGAAACCGCAGATGGTTCAACCACTAAGGATAACTCCTCCTACCAAAAGGGGACTTCTTTGGTATGCTCAAAACATCAGCTGTAAGTTTCATTTCCTTCCTTTTTACTCTGAGACTCCATTATCTCTATCCTGACTCGAAGTTTTTATGCTTAGCCTACTTAGTGGTGATGAGGAGGAAAAATCTCCCCCAAAGTCGCTTATTGTTGTTGCAACCAATGGGACGGCCGCCACCGCCAAGTCACCCATCAAATCAACAAAAGTAGCCAACCCGCAAAAGGAAATGGCGGATGAACTGATCTCAAAAGATCTAGTGGTAGTGCCTCAAGCTCCTCCCCTGAAGAAGAAAAAGAAAGCTAATAAAGGAGTAGTCTTATCAGAGAACCCAGCTAAGCCTGACATGAAAAACGTAAGTCTCCTCTTCTCCATTCGTCGTATTCTGCTTTATTGTGCAGCCCCCGAGTTCTTGATGATGCTTTATTTTCCTTTAGACGATAATGCACGAGATGGTCGATATGGCCACCAGTTTTATTAGGATCCAACATGATGCTTTTACCTCCAAAAGTTTTGTTCTTTTACTTCTACTTCCCTTCAATATTGTGCTCCATCAATTTCTTCTCTTGATAGTTTCATCTTCTGCCACAGGAGCTACTGATGAATCCGATATCATCTGTGAAGCTGCCTTAAAGCACGCGGATGACTTCGAGATTAAATTAAAGGCTCCCAACAAAGCACTTGAATAAGCTCAGGCAGCGGCCAAAGTCGATGCAGAAAAATGTGCAGCTAAAGCTGTTTTTATAGAGGACAGGATGAAAATCTTCAGAAGAGGCTTGAATCCCTGAGCTCCTCCTTGACGAGTAATTCACTTCTTCTAGTGCGGAATCCGATTCTTCTTACTTGGTTTTTGGTTATTGATTTGCGTCCCTTTTTCCTCGATTGCAGAGATCACAAATTTCTCGCTAGCGCTATCAAAGGATCAGTGAGTTGACACTTTGTTGGATGCCTTGAGAGTCTTGGAGGGGAACATGCGAACAACATTGGCGTTTGGAATCTCTTGACCCGCTCTCATCATGCCTTCAAACACATTCACACGGAGATCTTTGCTGATAAGGAAGTTCCATCCAATCTCAACGTCCTCACTGATGTCTTCAATGCCGATCCAAACCCCCTCACCCGCTACGGCTTGATTCAAGCAAAGAGCGGTGCGGAGAGTTCAGTGGCTTTAGCTTTGGCACATGGTGAAAAGGTCGACTGGGAGAAGGTCAGCTCCTTTATCCCAATTACCAACATAGGCAAAGAAGTTGAACTCAAGCCTTTCTTTAAGAGAGTCAAGAAGTTCTCTAAGAATCTCCTTGAGATTGCTGAGGATGAAAAAGCTACTCCTACAAAAACTTCGGCTAATGCCCCTTATGCTAGTACCAATGTCACTGCTAGTGATGCTACCTAGTCCTTAGCCATAGTTTTTATGTTGAACTGTCTATAATGGATTTCGTCGTATGTATAGTTTCTAGTCTGGGAATTGGAAAACACTTATATTTTGTATCCTTGAACCGGCCTTCTACTTAGCTTGAAAATTATGTATTTCCGATGAATCTTTCTTGCTGATTTTTGCCTTGCCTTTTCTTCCTTAAAATGTATCTGACTCGACTAGTCTCTCGGCTGCTCCTGTTCCTTCGGCTACTCCTATTCCTTCGGGTCAGCATTTTTCAAAAACAGAGGCGGGTGCACCCACAATCATTAATATTGTCACCCGATTTGTTGATCCTCCACTATATGCTAACAAGCTCCACTGTATCAAGCAATTGGAGGGTGAGCTTCGGGTTATAAAGTCCTAGGTGGATGTGTCCCTCTCCAAGTCGAAAAAGTCCATGGAACACGAGGCATATTGCTTGAAGAAATCACAAGAGCGAGCGAGAGTATGTTATTTAAGTTTCTCACAAAGCCCACGAGCTCCTACTTTTTTGTTGTGACTTAGGCTGATCCTTCCTTATTTTCCATGAATTTTATTAAGCGTGATGGAGGAGTCCTGACGTCTCAATTCTCGGATGAGTGCTTTGATGGATGCTTCATTGGGTGCTGATACAGACTTTTTGGACTGACCACAAGCGGGGATATACGTTGGCGCTTCTTCGGGATCGAGTTCAGAAGTGCGGGAATTCGTTGAGTGATGCCGCTCTATCCTGGTGATGGTATATAATGAGATGTTTACAAGAGACCCTCAACCGCAAGGACTAACATCATTGATGTAGAAGTTCCAACTAGGTGAAGAATTCCACCATTGCATCAAGCTGCAACTTATTGCAGGTGCCAAGGTTTCCCTTGTTTGGGTACACGTACACCACCTAGATTTAGATGTTGTGTCGCAGATCTTTCCTTTTACATTGGGTGGTGGCATGTGATACCTTCGATCCGTATTCACGGATGTAGTATAATAGCTTTTTTCTCTAGAAGACCTAGGTTTAATCGAACCTCTGAAAGCAATGCTAAAAGGTACTCCCTCTGTCCCAAAATATAAGGCGCCTAAGGATTAGTCAAAAGACAACAATTTTAAGTTTGACCAAGATTATACACAAAAATATAAATATTTACAATACCAAATCAATATCAATAGATTTATCATAAAGTATATTTTCTTAATGTGTCCATTTCATAATGTAGATGTACATATTTTTCCTAAATATTTGGTCAAAGTTAGTAAGATTTGACTTTTGAACAATGCTTAGGCACCTTATATTTTGGGACAGAGGGAGTAATAAAAAGGACATGTCTATAAGACTTTGTTTGTTTGTTTTACCTTAGTTGACCGGACCAATCTAGTTTACTTTATAGTGGGTTTGAATCAATGGATGGAGATAGGCCAGGGTTGA
Source organism: Avena eriantha (assembly GCA_910589775.1). Taxonomy (NCBI): domain Eukaryota; kingdom Viridiplantae; phylum Streptophyta; class Magnoliopsida; order Poales; family Poaceae; genus Avena; species Avena eriantha. The sequence goes on from OU342743.1 coordinate 553,245,259, forward strand.
AGATCCACCTGTAGCTGCACATCAAATGGGATAAAAGATAATAATAAGCATAGTCATGTATAATGTTTGAATGGAGATAATCTCTTGTGGGCAACACATCCTAATATTCTAGAGCCCCCTTGATGCATCGGGCATAGCAATAGACTTTTAATCCAACCGAGTGCACACCGAAGCCACGCGTTACAAACGATTATTAAGTGTAAAACACAGATCAAAACTTTAAGTGGTGATGTTGTTGTTGATCCCAAATGGGGCACTAAGCGAAGACCATACTACCCTTTCTATCACTAAGGTACCTATGAGATCGCCGCTAGCCAAGTATCTCACCTCAAGCCTTTATCAATCTATGAGATCTTAGGTAACTACAATTCCATAGATCGAGAAAAGAGACGAAGAAACAAAAGATACAAATCTCAATTGCAAACAAAATACAATTCTCCCATGATCTAGATACACATAATCGCTGCGATGTTTCTCCCCAACCTGCAACCGGTGAGGACTACTCACTCATAACAAATAGATTGAGATAGAAAACATCATACAAATACTTAGATTGAAATCAAATATTCTTACAATGGTCGCCAAATCACAAGGAGATCTAAAGTACAAAGCAATGGCTATGGCTAATGGATGTATGGATGGTGGAAGTGATGAACAGTGGATGAACAATGGTGTGGATCTCCTTTGGCGGTGTTGTGATTGAATCTAAGAATGGAGGATCTCTGTCCAGCGGCTGGAGCCTCAAAATATATAGGCGTCTTCACGAAAGTTGTAGGGTTTGATGAGAGGAAGCCATCGTCACCTGGTATGGGCGGGCGGTACGGGTGGGCCCTGCCCGTATCAGTGGTTGTTAAGCATGCTGGCACCTTGGAACTGCTTCCTAATTACTTGGTCATGTGTACTTCCTCAAAATCCTTCATTATGACTCCTTATTTCGCATTAAAAGTCGTGATTTCCTGCACAACATAAATCAAAGAGAGGTTTTGCATATCTTTGCAATTATTAATCATTAGTGGCAAGGATTGAGAGTTTATTTGGCAACTGCTTGACCAAAAACAATGTTTAAATGTAGTGGAAGATGGCAAAAATTGGAGTCATTAGCATGGTAGCCATGGCTCCTCATTACAAGGCTGCTCATAAGCCAGCTATCCGAATAATTCGCTAGTGCCTTGATGCATATCATGAGTTTTTTCTAAATTTTCTCATATAGTTAGGATGTTGATCCTGTGAAAGGACATGTAAACCATGTAAAATTTGTGTACATATCAGCTAAAATATATCTATTCAAAATGTAATTTTATATGTTTGTGCCGATGGCTATTGCTACTGACCCTACGCTAGAACTTTTCGTTAGCCTGATGCCCGTTGGGACGAATTAGCTACTCGGGTCAGGGCATGTGCTAGATGTTTCTGATGGCGTAGCCGAATGTTTTTTGAGTTTGCGCTGATTAGCGAAGCCCTCGAGTATTAGAGTATGGTTATGTAATAAGTTGATTAGCTGATCCCCTGAGTATCGGGTGCGGTATAAAGTAGAGAATTGAAATTCAGACTTGGTTGAGAGAACTTAGCTTTATTAATATCGAGTATGGAGGTACATGTTTTGGTGTACTCACCTGGCCGTTGGATTATTGGAAGTAAATGCGAGTATTTTGCTATGAAGCCTAGTCGTAGGCTTTATTGAAAGTAAATTGTAGGAAGTAAATGTCCTAAGCATAGAAACATCACATTTGCGCAATGTTTCTTGGGTTGGTGTACTTGACTCTGGCCTTCTTGTCTTGGAGGTGATATGCTCCACTAGCGACTACCTCTGTAATCATGTTGGGTCCATCCCATGGTGATTCGAGTTTGTGATGGCACTCTTGCTTGAGGTGAAGGACCAGGTCCCCCATGATGAAGGACTTGGGACGCTGTTGATGGATGTGGTACTTGTGCGGGCTTTGATGATATGCGGTTGCTCTTGCAAGTGTGATGTATCGAGCTTCGTCGAGTGCGTCAACATCGTATTTGAGTGCTTCTTTAGAGATTTCTTCATCGTACGAGATGACTCGTGGGGCCTCGTGAGTTATCTCGACAAGAAGCACAACGTCGGCTTCGTGGACCAGGAAGAAGGGTTTTCTTGCGTAGATGTATTTGGTGTGGTGCGTAGGCTTCGTAGGATGGAGGTTAACTCGTCTACCCAAGCGCGTTTGCTCTTTAGAGTGGTACCAGGAGCCTTCTTGATACCATTGGTCACAAGTACATTGGCCTTTTCCACCTGACCATTGGTTTCTGGTGGGCGACCGATGCGTAGCTCACTTGTATGCCCATCTCCTTGTAGTAATCCTTGAGTTCTCAAGAAGTGAAGTTTGATCATTATTAGTGATGATTCTATGAGGCATCGAAAGCGGAAAACTATTGACTTAATGAAGTTCACAACCAAAGTAGCGTCTTGGCTGGTGACAGGCATTGTCTCGACCCACTTGGTAAATTTGTCGACTACAACGAGCAGAAAGACGTGTCCTCTAGGAGATGACTTGTGGAGTTTTACCACCATATCGAGTCCCCATTGGGCGAACGACCAAGAAATAAAGACGCTCGCATCTGGTGGTTGCATCGATGATCTGATCGATTCACGAGGGTAGGAAGTGATCATTTGGATTTAGCACGGTGAATTCGATGCACATGTGAAGCTTGTCCGTATTTTTATTCGGGACACACACTAGGTGAAAGGGCATGTATGCCCCCATGTGCGGTTTTGGTAATTAATGACAATCCCTATGGACTAATGTGCAATTTGAGTTTCACTTTTAGGCTTGTCCATTGGCATCGCTTGGACCATGTGTTGGTTTCAAGGTTGAAAAAGAAGAAGCGATGTCCAAGGGCTTGTGCCTATTGGAATCATGAAGAAGAAGAAGATCAAGTACGTCTTGAAGAAGAAGAAGATGGGGTTCCTTATGGCTATCTTCAAGACATCATCAAGAAATGAAGTGCAAGCTCAAGGTGCGCCATCTCTAGAAGATCTCATGCTTGGAGCTTGCCATCCTCGGCGATCATGGAGTGATGAAGACAAGTTCAAAGAAGAGGTTTCCCCATGGAGTATGGGGAGTATTTCACAAGTCTTCATCAAGCAAGAGCAAGCAAGAAAGGCGATCAATCTTGAGAAGAATAAGACAGTCTACATCAAGCTCAAGTGGAATGCTCAAGGCAAAGGTATGATCTTGATAGGCTTTCTATTTTACCGGTCTCTCGTAGTGTTGGGAGACTGGGTTTAGGATAGATAGCCGTACTATCAAGAGGGGCTCTCGAGTGAGTAGCTCGATCATATCTTTCAAAGAGATCTCAAACCTTTACATATATAGCATCATATTTCTTGGTTTTTGTTTGGTTCTTGTCCATGTGAGGATCTAGAGCTTATGGTTATCTTCATAACAAGCTCTAGTTCATCAAAAATGGATTTCCTTGCATATCTTATTGCGTTTTTGATTTTGCGGGTTTTCCGGCTCCACACCCTTGGAGATATCTCACATATATATTCATGATATTTTCTCCCTTGGTGATACCCAATATTTCACCTTTTTCTGGATCTACTCTTTATTATCTTTCCAACAAAATTGGTTTCATCCCAATTGGAGTTTCCAAGCTCAAATTCTTGTGTTTTGGGTTTTTGAGGTTTTACTGGTTCGTCGCTTCTGAGAGGTCATACCTTTCTCCATTTTATTTTTATCCTCCCTTGTTTTACTATGATGTTTCTTTGCATAATCTTGTAAAGCTTTTTTCTCTTCAAAACGAGCCCAAGATCATCGAAATCGGAGTCCGGAGTCAAAAGTTATTGAAGTTTTTGTGCAATGATGTCCAACGTTTTTGCTTGGGCGGTAGTACCAGCCCAAGTTCCACCCAAAGTTCAGATAAAACTCGTTTTTGTTCAGTAACTTGTGTTTCTATTTACCAGTAGTACCGGTGGGGCACCGGTAGTTCCGGTGGTGCGCAAAAATGACCCAAACAGGCAGATTTCTCTTGCCCTATTTAAGGCCCCCCTCTTCCCCAATGTTTTCCCAACTTTTGAGGTCACTTTTGCTAGCTCTTCCAATCTCTCTCATCCATTGTTGACCTTCAAAAGCTTGCCTTATCCCCTTCTCCCTCCCATGATTCTTGCATCTCTTTGAGGGATTTGAGAGAGGAGATCTAGATCTACAACCCCGCCAAACCAAATCTCTTCTTTATGAAGGAATCCTTGGGCTCTAGATCTTGGAGAGTTTTGTGTTCTCCTCTTGTGTTCTTCCTCTCTTATTCCCCCAATAGCTTTTGTAGCTTTGGTGGAATTTAAGAGTGAAGGACTTGCCTCTTGCATTTGGTTCATAGGTTTGAGTTCTCCTCAGAGATTCAGCGAGTTCAAGCTCTTGAGCTTGTTTCTCTTGGGTTCTTGGAACCCTAGATGGTTGTGTGGAGTTATGGTGTGTTCTTGGGGGCTCCAATTGAGTTGTGGAGATTGCCCAAGCTTGCTGGCATTTTGTGGCATTGTGGAGCCTTTGTGGCATTTCTTGGGAGCCCTCCAATTGAGTTGTGGAGTTTTCCCCAAGCCTTGTACGGGTTCGGTGACCGCCCTCAAGTGTCCTATAGTGGAACGTGAGTAGGCCTTTGTGGCGAGCTCACGGGAGAATAGGGTGAGCCTTTTGTGGCGTCGGTGAGTTGTGTGCCTTCGCATCTTGGGGTGAGGCCTTGTGTGGCGTTTGGTGAGCATCGAGCCACCACACCTCGAGGTGAGCCATTTGTGGCGTTCGAAGTACATTGCTCCCCCGCACCTCTCCAACAGAGACGTAGCTTCTTTAGAAGTGAACTTCGGGAAACAAATCATCATCTCCGCGTCCATCGGTTATCTCTCAACCGAGCCCTTTACTTATGCAATTTACATTGTGATAGCCATCGTGCTTGAAGTATTATATCTTGCTATCACCTTGTTGCTTTTCTTGCTTAGCATAGGTTGTTGGTGCACTTAGTTGAACCTAGTTGATATATGTTTTGGCTTGATAAATTAAACGTTTAGTTTTATTCCATATTTATTAGAGCCTAAACCGTAATAATTTTAAAACGCCTATTCACCCCCCCTCTAGGCGACATATGTTTCCCTTTCACTAGGTTAGCTATCCAAGTTGTCTTTTTGATTTATCGTATGAACTTAGCATTGAGTAGGCGATGGAGCTCATTTCCAATGGCCTTGCGCATTGGCTCGCAAAATTGCGAGGAGATTGCTTGACTGGTCTTGCGTTGGGATATATGTTGAGTGCGTGCTCGGCGAGTTCCCTAGGAATTCTTGGCATGTCAACTGGGACCCATGAAAAAATTTCCCAGCATTCACGGAGGAACTCGACGAGCGCGCTTTCCTGTGCGAGACCAAGGTTGGAGGCCACATAAGCCATCTTCTTTGGGTCCGTAGGGTGGATCTGGACCTATTTTGTGTCCTTTTCGGAGTCGAAGGATTGGTTGGGTATGGACCTTAGTTGTTCTGGTAGTACGTCGTGGTCAGCCGAGATCTTGAGCTGGGCGAACTCCGTTTCCATTCTGAAGGATTCAGGGATCTTGTTGAACTTGCGGTCGTAGTTATCTAAGCGAGCAAAGATTCCCCTTACAGTTATGATTCAGTTGGGTGCTGGCATATTCATTGTGTGGTATGCATAATGTGTTACTGCCAAGAATCGTGCAAATGTTGGTCGCCCTAGGATTGTGTGGTACTGTGATGGCGAGCCCATAACCTCGAACTCGACTTTTTTTGCCTGAAGTTTTATCACGTCCCAAAGACAGCATCGAGGTAGATCTTGCCTAAGGGGACTTCAGCATTTCCTAGGATGATGTCGTGGAAGGAGGTGTTCGTTGGGGATAGATTGGTCAGAGAGAAGTTCATTGCGCGTAGTGTTTTGGCGTAGATGAGGTTGATGCTGCTTCCTGCATCCATGAATACTTTGCTCATGTAGAACCCCCCAATTTGGGCCTCAACTATTAGTGCTGAATGACCCGGTCATGGGACCTGAAGGGGTGATCGGCTCTAGTGAAGGTGATCTCCTGCTCGGACCAGTGGAGATATTCGGGTGTTGGTGGTGGCATTCTTAGTACCATGTTGACTTGTCGGGTGGTTAGCTTTTGGGTCCTATTGGATGGGCACCCCTTCTGAATCATGTGCATTGTTCCTCTAGATCTTGGGTACTTGTTGTTTTGGGCCCCGTTTGCTACGGGTTGTTACTGAATTTTCACAGCCACTTGGGGTCCTCATGGTGGTGGTGGTGGTTGAGTTCTAGGGTGCCTGGTGCAGCGATATGGTTTGCTGCCTCGGTCACCTTGCCGCCGTAGGCCCCTACAGACATAAGAAAGTGTGGCAGTCCTTCATGAGGTGATTCAAGCGTTTCTGTCCTTCTAAGTCGATATAGTAATGCATGTGGCATGGTCCCTCAAGTATCTGCATAGGTGAAATTGGGGCATCCCGAGGAGCTTTTGGACGATACTGCTAGGTCGTCCTACTTGTCCTAGCCTCGTCTTGGTTTCTTCTATATCCATCAGCATGGTTCTAGTCCCTTCGGTTTCCTTCATTAGCAAAACCAGCCGCAATGTGGCTTGATCCGCTGAAGTCATCGTAGTTGTGGTTGCGCTGCCTTCTATTATCATAATTGAGCCTGTCACGGTCTTCCTCAGGTGAGCTCCCTTGCTTATTATTCACTGCATCCTCACCATTAGCCCAACGATTGGCAATGTCCACCAGCTGCGCGAATGTGTTCGGCTTCACCTGACCTAGCTCCTCTATGAACTCCTTTCGACGCAGGCCATCATTGAAGGCATCGATTGCCTTTTCATCGAAGATATTTTCGGCTGAGTTTTTGTTGATGTTCCGTCGCTGGATGAACATGCCTATCTGCTTGCACGACCGCAGCTCCTCAATGGATGCAGGTCGCTTGAATGTAGATTTGAAGTTTTGGATGAACTTTTCTTCTAGGTCACTACAACTGTTTATGGATTCCTCAGGTAACTTCTTGAGCCAGGAGCATGCGGCACCACTTAGTTGTAGCTGTAGGCTCTACATATCGATGGCCTTGGATCCTCCTGGAGTTTTACAGTTTGAATATAGTCATTCAATCATGCCTATAGATCCTAGAGGCTGTCGTATTTACGTCAATCGTGGGGGATTCTAAAGTCCTTGGGTACGAGCGTTTTGCGAACCCAACGGGTAAAGAAACTCGCATTGCATGGTTCACGATTATCGTCGCTCTCAGCATCCAAGTATCTTCAGGTGCTGCACTCCTGCCGAGATTTGTCGACTTTGTGCTACGTGATGTCATTCGTGGCGTCGTGACTTTGCAAGGAGTGTGTGAAGCGCATGTGTTGAGGTGAGCTGGATCTTCATGTCTCTACTTTCCAAGGGATGTTGTGATGGCATGGTAATTTGTTGGTTTGCAGGAAAATCTCTTGGTCCCCTTGTGCAAGTGACGCTCCAACCATGTTGAGGCCCATGAGGGCGTAGTGGTGGATGGCTACATGCGGATCATCGACTATTGGTTGAGTTGTGAGTAGATAAGTTTGAGCCACAACAAGGGTGGTTTGTGCTCTCTTGGCTTTGATGTGGCCTGCTAAATCCACCGACATGAACGATAGGTCTAGATCTTGGGTCAGGTCACACCTTACACCTTCTGGTATGTTCTGTAGAAGAGAACCGCCCTTCTTGGTTGTGAGCCTCCTGCGATGCTCCCGAAGTTATGGGTGGAGCTTAGTTGTGCTGGACAAATGCTTGCTTCATCGACTAACCTCTTTGATTCCTCCAATTGCCTTTGTAGCTTAACCAGTTCTCTCCTTTTTCTTGTGGAAGAGATATTGGTAGGCCATCAGCTCTTCACGCGTGGCATCTGCTCTTATAGGTACTTCACTCGAGACAACTTTTCTTTCTTTTTCCCATACTGCTGGTGATAGCCGAAGAGTTATTTGTTCTCCTTCGCGTGCTCTGCCTCCACCTTAGACAACGCGGTTTTCCATGGGTGACTCTAATTCGTTCCTGTGAGGACTTACATCATTGTCTGAAGTAACATTATTGGGATCAATGATAGGGTTACCGTTGGAGTCGTGTGGTTTGGAGGTTTCTATGCCGGATGTTGTGGATCCTATATCACATATACTTGATGGCGTGTTAGGTGTGGGTCGCAGTTGCAGTTGTCGGAGTCATCAGAGGCATTGTCATTGAGACAAGTGAAATTCAGCGAGTCCATCTCTAGGTAGGGTTCGACTTTCTTGACCTTGGAGTTGAGGTTGTCGTCGAGTTCACCACCATCAGTGTTTGTGGAAACTGCGGTGTGCTGCACCAGAGCTGATGTTGTTGGGAATATTCCCTAGAGGCAATCATGTATGATGTAATTCCTAATGTATTCATAAAGTTATTAAGTTGTCCTAGTATGAACATCTGATATATATCATTAAATATGTGATTCTATTGTGGAACTATATATTCATGGTTTTCATACTAGATGTCCTTGGTCATTGAGGTTGTGCTAGACACACAACTTAGACGAATGTGAAAGTCAGTTGATGATTAGGTTCCACTTGTCATGGGCATGGTGATGCTATTCCAACTTACACAGATTCGGCTAAAGAGTTTAGCGAGTCAAACTGACTCACGGTTGAGATGCAACGAGCATGTTGTCATTTGCAGTCTCAAGTAATGGAATCCTTTGACCTGAGGTGATCGGATGATCCGAGTTATGGATCCCCAACTTAGGTTATATCAAACATTATTCCATAAATGGGCAGTTATAAAGGTAGAGTTCGGGATGGTTGTGAATCAAGCTGCATGACATGTATTACCAAGATGGGATTTGCCCCTCCATAATGGAGATATATTCTCTGTGCCCTCTCGTGTGATATGATTCGGAAGCATTGCCATGCACGACTTGGTTAAGTGTTAACCAAGGAGTCGGACTAAGTGTTAGTCCATTGAATCATATATCACAGAACAAGAAGAGACTTGAGCTATTGAAGGGATGGAAACTACTCACCAATATCTCAACAGGTATATCGTGAGGCAAAGGGACTTGAACGAAAGTCACATTGGAAAGGTTTGTTTTCTGACTTTACAACACATGAGAGTTGGCACATCTTGTTAGAGGATGCTACCAACTATCGACTTAGAGTGGTGACTCGTGTCGTGTCCATGTGTGGGTGAACCTACAGGGTCACACACTTAAGGGAAAGGATCCCATGTGGATTAGATTCGTGTGGAAATTGGGGTACAGCCTAGATGGGCCTCAAGCGTTGAGTCTAACTAGGAGTGTATATTGTCAAGCCCAACTAGGATGTTGTCACATGCTTTTCATGATGCTCTCCTTCTATAATTTTAAATTTGTGAGGCTTTTCGTGATGCTCTCATTCTATAATTTAAAATTTGTGAGGCTTTTATGATGCTTTTATAATTTGAATTTCGTGAGGCTTTTTGATCATTTTTAAAATTTGAAATTTGTGAGGATGTTTAAAAATATAGCATGCTTTTTATAATTTGAAATTTGCGAGGCTCTTTGTGATGGTTTTTATAATTTGAAATTTGTAAGGATGTTTATGAATCAGTGTTTATTTTTATAATTGGGAATTTGTGAGGTTGTTCACAAATTTATGCTTTTTATAATTTGAAATATGGGTGGCTTTTTGTGTTGCTTTTTTACAATTAGAAACTTGTGAGGCAGTTTACAAGTTTGCGATGCTTTTATAATTTTAAATTTGTGAGGTTATTACAAAATTTAGGATGCCTTTTATATTTATCAATTTTTGAGGCTTGTGAGGTTGATTTTTTCTCCAAAACATATTGCAATTGAATCCCGTGGGAAATTTCCCAATGCTCTAATCCTACGAATCAAACAGTGCCCATAGGAAAATTTCCTAAGGATAAAAATCCTATAGAATTTCTATGGGAATCCTTTGAATAAAAAAGCATTATTAAGCAAGGCACGGGAGTCAGGTGCATCTCCTTTACCGTAGAAGCTAAGCCATTTGGTGAGGAAAGGAAGTGAAAATACAAATATGAGAAAAGATGAACGTTTGAATTGCTACTACTTTATTTGCCACCAAAATGCCTCCTTCTATACAAGCCAACATGGTGAACAAGCTAGACAGTCACTAATACATTGCAAATGTATCTATAATTTTTGATGTTCCATGCTTGGTTTTATCCACTTTCTTGTGTTTTGTTCCAACTTTGGAGTACTTTTCATATGATTTCTTGGACTAACCTATTAACAAGAGCCACAGTGCCAACTACCTGTTTTCTGCTGTTTTGGTTCCAGGAAAGTCAGAAAATGAATATTCTCGGAATTGGACGGGACAAAAGCCAAAGTGCCTATTTTTCCGGAAGTGATCAAGTGCCAGAATACAGGACGGAGAAGGGCCAGGGAGCCACCACACCACCTGGCTGCGCGGCCAGGCCTGGCCCGCGCCAGGGGGTGGTGTGGCCGCTCCCGGCACCCCCTAGGCCTCTCCTTCCGCCTATATATTGCCCTCGGGACTAAAACCCTAAGTACCCGATCAAAAATCCACGAAAGAGTCTGTAGCCGTCATCATCTCCATCCCTAGATCGGGAGGGATCTGAAGTTCTTCCCGGCACCCTACCGGAGAGGGGAATTCACCCTGGAGGCCTTCTTCATCACCATGCAAGCCTCCGGTGTGATGCGTGAGTAGTTCATCCTTGGACTACGGATCCATGTAGTAGCTAGATGGCTAGTTCTCCTCCTTTGTGCTTTCATGTTTAGATCTTGTGAGCTCCGTTCATGATCAAGATCATCTATTTGTAATTCTGCATGTTGTGTTTGCGGGGACCGATGGATATTGAGATGCTATTTCAGATTGATTATTGATTCTATCATGTCTTTGTTATTTGAGATCATGCATGCTTTCCGTTGTTAGTAGCTATCTTGGCCAAGTAGATGCTAGCAACTCCAAGAGTTAGTATTTATGCTCGATAGTGGGTTCATGCCTCTAGTAATCTGGGGAAGTGACAGAAATCTCTAAGGTACTAGATGTGCTATTGCTATAGGGAGAAAACAACAATCTTTTGTTCATAGAACAATCGTATTGTTTAATTTACACGCAGTTCGTAAAGCAATAATCTGTTGCTTGCAACTTAATACTGGAGGGGGGTCGGATGATAACCTGAAGGTGGATTATTAGTCATAGATGTAGTTGGATGGCAGTCTATGTATTATGTTGTAATGCCCAATTAAGTCTCGAAGGAGTCAAGATGATTAGTATATGCATGTATTGCTTTCTCGGTGTTTTTCAATTGTCCCGCTGTAATTTGTTCACCCAACATGTTATCTATCTTAAGGAGAGCCACCTCTAGTGAACTATGGATCCCGGTCCTTTATTTTACATGCAATCTACAATCTTTTACTGCTTTGTGTTTACTTTCTGCAAACTTTTACTTCTTTCCATTCGATACGTTTAATCCTTGGTTTTCCGCAAAACACGGTGAGATTGACAACCTCATCGCAAGTTGGGGTCAAATTTCTGTGGTTGTGTTGTGCAAGTCTCCACGTTGCTACTAGCACCGATAGTGCGCCCTGTCAAAGCTCAGCTAGTAACACCTTTGAGGTGTTTCCTTACTCCTACTGTTTCGATTAAACCTTGGTTTCATAACTGAGGGAAACTTGTTGCTGTGCTCATCATACCTTCTTCTTGGGGTTCCCAGCGAGCTCTACATCAACACCACCATCAAGCAATTTTTTGGGTGCCATGCATTGAGCCATCAAGCGATTTTCTGGCGCCATTGCCGGGGAGTCAAGGACATCTTCACAAGGGGAGTCCCTCATAACCAATCTCTTTACTTTGTTGTTTTTGTTTTGCTTCGTTTGCTTGTTTTGTTCTTCAAAAAACACAAGAAAATTAGTTTTACTTGTTTTCTTTCTTATTTGAAAACCCAAAAAATGACTACTCTTGAAAACACTAAGTTGTGACTTCACTAGCACCAACAACAATGATTTTATAAGCACACCTATTGCTCCATCTATGGCTGAAAATACTTTCTTTGAGATAAAACCTGCTTTGCTCAATCTTGTTATGAGAGAACAATTTTCTGGTATTGGTAATGAAGATGCTGCTTCCCATCTAAATAACTTTGTTGAACTTTGTGAGATGCAAAAGCATAGGGATATAGATGGTGATATTATTAAGCAGAAATTGTTTCCTTTCTCTTTGAGAGGAAAAGCTAAAGAATGGTTGAATTCCTTAACTAGGAATAGTATTGATTCTTGGACTAAATGCAAAGATGCTTTTATTGGAAAATACTATCCTCCTGCTAAGATTATATCCATGAGAAGTGAAATAATGAAGTTCAAACAACTTGATAAAGAGCATGTTGCTCAAGCTTGGGAAAGAATGAAATCTTTGGTAAAGAATTGTCCCACTCATGGACTTACTGCTTGGATGATCATCCAAACTTTTTATGCAGGATTGAACTATTCTTCAAGGAACCTATTGGATTCTGCTGCTGGAGGTACCTTTATGACCATCACTTTGGGTGCTGCAACAAAACTTTTGGACAATATGATGGTTAATTATTCTAAATGTCATACTGAGAGAGCTCCACAAGGTAAGAAGGTAAATTATGTTGAGGAAACCTCCTCCTTGAGTGATAAGATTGCTATTATTATGTCTATGCTTGTTAATGGGAAAGCCCATATTGATCCAAATAATGTTCCTTTAGCCTCTTTGGTTGCTCAAGAAGAGCAAGTTGATGTGAACTTCATAAGAAATAACAATTTTGGCAACAATGCTTTTGGTAATAACAATTATAGGCCTTACCCTCCTAATAATACTTATGGCTATAATGGTAAACCTAGATTACCTAGTGAAGGAAGAATTTTAGAAGTTGAAAGAGGCACTAAAACTTCATGCAAATGCAATATGAGCAAAATAAACTATTCACTAAAACTATGGAGGAACAATCTATCATTTTGAAGAACATTAGCCATCAACTCGAGAGTCTAAATAGGGAAATTCCTAGTTTACAATTGAAACTCTCTAATGCTGAAAAAAAAATATCATCTTTGTCTGAAGCTCAATCTTCATTGATTAATAAAATGGCTGCTAAACCTGAAACTAATGATAATCCCTTTGCAACTATTAATGCTATACAAGTAAGAATTGATGAAAATGTTAGACTATTAGCTGAATTACATGCTAAGTGGGAAAGAGAAGATGAAATTGCTAGGAACATTAGTGTTTCTACTATTACCACCACTAGTGTTGAGGCTAGTAATAGTTCTACTACTTTAGATGATAAATTTGATTTTTATCTTGATGGTTGCAACATCTCTGAAGTTATTAAGTTTCTACAAAAGCTTGCTAGAAGTCCTAATGCTAGTGCTATGAACATGGCTTTTAAAAAACACATTACTAATGCTCTCATAAAGATTAAAGAAGAAAACATGAAACATAAAGCTTCTATTCCTATAAAGCAAGAGGATGGTTGGGAACCCATCATTAATATGAAAGTGAATGACTTTGATTTCAAAGCTTTGTGTGATCTTGATAGTAGTGTTTCTATTATGCCTAGAAGGATTTATGATATGCTTGATTTGCCTCCTTTTGAAGATTGCTATTTGAATGTCCCACTTGATGATAATGTTAAAAAGAAAATCATGGGGAGTCTTAATGATGTTCTTATTACGGTTAACAATTCCTATGTCCCCGTTGATTTCTATGTTTTGGATGTTGAATACAATGCTTCTTGTCCTATTACTTTGGGAAGACCTTTTCTTAGAACTGTTGGTGCCATCATTGATATGAAAGAAGGCACCATTAAATATCAACTCCCACTCAAGAAAGGTATATAACACTTCCCTAAAAATAGAGAAAAGATTTCTTTTGCTTCTCCTATGAAAACAAAATTTGGTCTTAATGCTTCTTCATTTGAGAATACTTGATCCTTTCTCTTGCTTCTTATGCTTAACTTAAAGGCGTTAAAGAAAAGTACTTATTAGAAGATAACCCAAAAGTTTTAGATGAGTCTTGGAAGTTATTACCTCTGTAATAACCTCTCCTTATCCTTTTTATTTGCTTTTTGTGCCAAGAGTAACCTCTAATGAGAGAGATGTAATGATTGGGAAAGTTGCTGTCCCGAAACAGATTTCTGTGCTTCACCGTAAAAATTCGTGAGAGAGATTTGTATGTCGGATTGATCTGTAATTCTTTGTGCCTCTGCCCCAGGTTGTTATCTAACTTGCGTTAGTTTAACACTTTTTGATTTCAGCAACAGAAGGTCTTCTAAAAATTTCGTCTTTCCCTGCTGGTCTGTTTTGACAGATTTCTGCCATTTTCTGCATTTGCTTCTTGTTAGTTCCTTCTTGAGTTCTTTTGCGGAAATGAGCTTTTTGAGGGAAGTTCTACAGTAGCTAGTGTTGTAATGGAAGTTTATTTTGTGTTAGAACTGAACCTTAAGACTTATTTATCTTAAGTGCACTAATGTTGCTAATGAGATTGTGTGAAGTTTTGTATGAAGGAAAAAATTCAGGTGTATGCAAGGAATGAGTAATGAGATGAAGGATGGACTAAATCTCAAGCTTGGGGATGCCACGCGTGTCACCCCAAGAAATATCCAAGAAGTACAAGCGTCAAAGCTTGGGGATGCCCAAGGCATCCCCTTCTTCATCAATAAAAATCCCAGGTTTCTTCCAAACGCGTCATTTTTATTGTTTCATGTACAGTTGTGTTTTTCTTGGAGCGTCTTCTTTTTCGTTTTCATTTTGGTTTTCCGTTTGCTTTTAGTTACTTAGTTTTCTGAATAAATTGGTTGGACCCCCTCTTTCATACATTGGTTTGCAAATAGTTTGGTTTGGTTTGGAAAAGAGTAGGAAAGTTCATGCTTATGTGGTAAAAAGAGCTCGTTTTTGACTGTGGCCTATGCTTTCTCATGCCATGCTTGATATTGTTTTGGATTTATGCTTAGTATTATTTGTTGTAGCATGACTTGTTATAAAAAAAATAGATTTCTTAATGTGCCTTGGATGAATCATTCGTTGTTTTAGCATATTAAAGCATAGTATAGTGGTATTCTCCTTTGGTGCTTTATTTGGGTTGACTTGGCGCATGCTCACACCATGTTATGACTATCTCAAGTCACCATAGCCTTTATGATCCTTTAGTCTTCACCTTGTAGTATCACTTTATGCTTTGATCAATGATGTTTTGTCGCTCTGCATGATTATGGCCATTATTGCTCTCTTAGTTTGTCGCTCCCAGTCTTTTGCTAGCATCCACAACAAAGTATGAGTTCCACTCATGCATCCAACTCCCTAAACCAAGTTATTCCAAAGAGTCCACCATACCTACCTACTAGCGTATGCTATTCCAAGTATATTCATGTTTTTGTTTACCTTCCAAATTAAACTTGTTATGAGAAAACTAGTGATTAAAGTTCTCACGAACTTGATGGCACACTTTACTTTTCTTGCCCTTAATAAACTTGAACCATTGTGTCTTCTATGTTGTATATGCTTGCACTTATTTGTCGGGAATTAGCAGACCCATGCTTTCATGGGGAACGCTTTCAACATTGCACTTGGTGCTTGTACCTAGTTGATATCATGCTCTTTTGTATATGGATGTCGTTGGTGTGAAATGAAAGGGGAGCTTGTAAGTCCATGGAATTATGTATATGTGTTAGAGAAATGCCTGGGCCGCTGGTCTAATCCATGTTGACATGGTGGAAACCTGCAACGTAACCATAATGAGTTGTCTATGAAGCATTTCTTCTTATAAAAAAGAGTCCTCTATTGAGAAAAAAAAAGAAAAGAGAAAAAAAAGAGATACTATGAAAAGAGGAAAGAGAGAAAAAAGCACCATATTCCCATGGTAAATAAGAAGAATGCTGAGATGCTCGTTGTCTGCTTGCCTTGTCATTTTGATATGGGGATTCTTCCGTATCATCGGGCAAGGGATACCCTGTTGGCGGCTCTCTATGATACGCATATACTTACAATGACAAGAACTTACCGGTGACTAAACTTGAGTATCATGAGGAGTGGCCCTCGTATACAAGGGACATGAGATTTCTGACTTATACTTAATCAAGCATGTACACCATAGTTTGTTCACTTTAACCTTAATCACTTCAAGATGCTTATGATAGGAGCAATGAGAGCTGAAAGCTATAAGTACCATAATTTTTGGAAGCTCTTTATGAGATTTGAATCCCTACTTCCTTTTACAAAGGCATTTCTTCCACCATTATATTGAGTCTCCACCTTCTATCTTTATGCACCTACTTTGAGAGCATAGTGGCCATTCTTAGTTCTATGTGCATTGCCCCAAGACTAGTTGATTGATGCATACTTTGATATTGCTTGTTTTAAACTATTATATCTAGTCACTCTTATGAACTTTGAAGGTGTCCTATGCATTTATATTTGCTACTCTATTGAGGGACAAGTTGAATACTATTATGCTATGTTTTCTTTATGTGAAACAAACAAACGTCTTGCAAAGCATTGTTATTCATGAATCTTTTGTTTGTGCCTTTTCATGTTGCATCATAGTTTCTTTGTCTTATTGCTAGAACTTTGTCTTTCATGCTATGATTGAAGTACTATGATCCCAGCTTTGAATGTTTTACAAATACTTTGATCAAGTCTTTGATGGTGCATGTCACCTCAAAAATTATTCTTTCTTT
The DNA here is from genome assembly GCA_910589775.1 of Avena eriantha. Taxonomy (NCBI): domain Eukaryota; kingdom Viridiplantae; phylum Streptophyta; class Magnoliopsida; order Poales; family Poaceae; genus Avena; species Avena eriantha. The sequence goes on from OU342743.1 coordinate 553,261,916, forward strand.
TTATCACTTACCTACTCGAGGACGAGCAGGAGTTAAGCTTGGGGATGTTGACACATTTCAAATGTATCTATAATTTTTCATGTTCCATACTTGGTTTTATCCACTTTCTTGTGTTTTGTTCCAACTTTGGACTACTTTTCATATGATTTATTGGACTAACCTATTAACAAGAGCCACAGTGCCAGCTGCCTGTTTTCTACTGTTTTTGGTTCGAGGGAAGTGAGAAAATGAATATTCTCGGAATTGGACGGGACAAAAGCCAAAGTGCCTATTTTTTCGGAAATGATCAAGTGCCAGAATACGAGACGGAGAAGGGCCAGGGAGCCACCACACCACCTGGCCACGCGGCCAGGCCTGGCCTGCGCCAGGGGGTGGTGTGGCCGCTCCCGGCACCCCCTCGGCCTCTCCTTCCGCCTATATATTGCCCTCGGGACGAAAACCCTAAGTACCCGATCAAAAATCCACGAAAGAGTCTGTAGCCGCCGTCATCTCCATCCCTAGGTCGGGAGGGATATGAAGCTCTTCCCGGCACCCTGCCAGAGAGGGTAATTCACCCTGGAGGCCTTCTTCATCACCATGCAAGCCTCCGGTGTGATGCGTGAGTAGTTCATCCTTGGACTACGGATCCATGTAGTAGCTAGATGGTTGGTTCTCATCCTTTGTGCTTTCATGTTTAGATCTTGTGAGCTCCGTTCATGATCAAGATCATCTATTTGTAATTCTGCATGTTGTGTTTGCGGGGATCCGATGGATATTGAGATGCTATTTCAGATTGACTATTGATCCTATCATGTCTTTGTTATTTGAGATCTTGCATGCTTTCCGTTGTTAGTAGCTATCTTGGCCAAGTAGATGCTAGCAAGTCCAAGAGTTAGTATTTATGCTCGATAGTGGGTTCATGCCTCTGGTAATCTGGAGAAGTGACAGAAATCTCTAAGGTACTAGATGTGATGTTGCTACTAGGGAGAAACCTACAATCTTTTGTTCATAGAACAATCGTATTGTTTACTTTACACGTAGTTCATAAAGCAATAATTTGTTGCTTGCAACTTAATACTGGAGGGGGTTCAGATGATAACCTGAAGGTGGATTATTAGTCATAGATGCAGTTGGATGGCGGTCTATGTATTATGTTGTAATCCCCAATCAAGACTCAAAGGAGTCAAGATGATTAGTATATGCATGTATTGCTTTCTCGGTGTTTGTCAATTGCCCCGCTGTAATTTGTTCACCCAGCATGTTATCTATCTTAAGGAGAGCTACCTCTAGTGAACTATGGATCCCGGTCCTTTATTTTACATACAATCTACAATCTTTTACTGCTTTGTGTTTACTTTCTGCAAACTTTTACTTCTTTCCATTCGATACGTTTAATCCTTTGTTTTCTGCAAAACACGGTGAGATTGACAACCTCATCGCAAGTTGGGGACAAAGTTCTGTGGTTGTGTTCTGCGGGTCTCCATGTTGCTACTAGCACCGATAGTGTGCCCTGCCAAAGCTCAGCTAGTAACACCTTTGAGGTGTTTCCTTGCTCATACTGGTTCGACTAAACCTTGGTTTTATAACTGAGGGAAACTTGCTGCTGTGCTCATCATACCTTCCTCTTGGGGTTCCCAACGAGCTCTATCAAGCAATTTTCTGGGCGCCGTGCATTGAGCCATCAGCCACATACACAAACACAGAGCTACCGACATAAGGCAGGTCGACACACATGCTTAGCGACCTGTTGTGGACGAGGGAGAGACCAGTCGCTGGTGCTGGTCAGCAAAGAAGAGATGAAACCTAATTTGTTCGGTGTGCATATATATTGTCATGAATTTGGACATACATGTATATTGGTATATCTGTTTTTTTAATGGGTTTAGGGTTTTGCCTGCACCGAAAACACTTTTTTCATTTATAGATGTTTATGTTGGTTTTGATGGGTCTAGGGCTAGGGTTTGGCACAACTAATTCAAAAAATATCAAAAAAATGGGAAACCATCTCGTGGCAGCATTTCATGTGACCTACCACCTAACAACAATAACAGACATGAGGCATATGAGTTTATTAAAAAACCTTCTTAGAATTGAGCAACGAGGTACGAATATGCATGGCTTTCGACTCGCATAAGCTAGGTCATGGCCTTGATCATGGCATAGTTTGCCAGAATGAGGCCATACTTGGCACACTCATGTATCTTGGTTGATAGACAATGTTGATGAAGGTTTTTTTCTTTTTTAACAGAAAACCCATTTTAGATTTTCTGAATTCCTGCAGATTTCGCTTAAAATGACCTATGTTTGCACTACAACTGTCACATAGCTTGCTCGTGCTTTTTAAAATCATTTGTAGGTCCACAATTTTCATTTCATCTAAGTTCGATCTTGCAAAAATTTCCCAAAAAATATGGCCGAAAACCCTTTTTGGATGCACAAGGTGTTCATTTATGTGTTTGTGGGCCCTGATTGGTAGATACATACCTCACACCGATGCAATCAAGAGAGGAGCGAAATGAATTACCTTGGCTATGTGGTCAGGAAGCAAGGATTTATCTAGTCCCAAGGCATTGGGGCCCACCTATGACTTTCATCTGAGCACCTATTTCTCTAGCATTAGTTTACCTAGGAACCATGTGATGGTAGTTGCATTACAAGTACTATGTTTTAAAGATTCAAGCTACAGAAAGTTGGCTAGAGTACTACAGTCTACTATACTGAAGTCTCACTTCTGAAGTGACTAAGCATGAGTACTTAGTACTACTATTGTCCTCCTAGTAAAAATCCATAAATAGCCATCGTCGCCGTTGATGCCTACCTACTAGAGCAAAAACTCATGTACTCGAGTACTACTACTACTCAAGTAAAAAGCCATGTAGTACTGGAGTACAACGGTACTACCAATACTGATGCTGTTGTACTACTTAGTCCCTAGAGTTTCAAATATTTGGACCTGTTTTTTCTAAGTACTACTCCTCCGATCCAAATTGTTTTACAATAATGTACTTGCATCTACACAAGTTTGAACGACCCCCCCCCCCCCCCAAATGAAATTTCCCACAAGAAGGAAATGGAGAAGAGAAACGAGGTTGGTATGCCGAGAAATGAAATAGCTAGAAGAGACAACGAATAGAATAAAATGCAGGTTCATGTTGAAGACCTACATGCAGTCCTCGATCTCTTCCCTTTGGCATTTGTACACTTTGCGTCAAGCCCCAGGTTTCTCTATCTTTATCTAGGACTAGACCTTCTTTACCTCCCACTTGGGTAAGATCTGTTTGTATGGTACAGTGCAGCGTGATACCTGCTTTACTCACCTGTCAATTTTCTATAGCCTACACTAAAATCTTGCATTGTACGCAAAGCAGAGGCAGAGGAAAAACACCACATACGTAATAAAGTACACAGCCTCAGCCACCGCCGGTGCGGTGATACCTACTGAAGTACTACTCCATTTTTATGCATGAGCATGGCTCTAGAATGGATCAAGGGACCCCATATTTAATTCCCTTAATTATGCATAAATAAAACTCGCTAGGTGATAAATTTTGGACTGTGGGAACTATGTCGGCGAGACAAGTTTCCTCGGAACCACTCCAACTTGTAAAAGGTCGTGTGCATCGGCGGATTCCACCAAGAGCTATCCGGCGATGGATGAAGTCAAGCTAGCACTGATAATTGTTGAGTGCCCCTACGACGGCCGCCTCACCTTGGTCGCCTACCACAAGCTTGACGTCCACAAGACCGCGTGCCCATATGTCTCATGTGGTTGCATGTCCACCGCCTCGTCAGTTGTGCTCCTCATCCACCTCCACTGCGTCCACCAAGTCCAAGTGCATAGGATACCATATGGCAAGACCATGGTGTGTACAGTAGCAATGTTGTTCTCATCCTTTCCACCATGCATGGTCATCATCTATGAAGATGACGCTAGCGTGTTCAGCCTCATCATTTGCGCACTTGTCCAGGCCGTTGTCGTTTCCTTGGTGTGCGTCCGGTCGGGCGTGTGCTCGTGACCCCGGTACATGGTGAAGCTGTGTGTGATTGGCCCACCATCGTTGGTGTACCTTTTGATGGACACCATTACTGGGGTAATCGAGCCGAAAAGCTTCTCGGGCAGTGTCTCCCTCGAATATCTCACATTCCTCATAGTGTCGTCGTGGTACATTACCGCTAGTACTAGACAATACGAGATGATTAAGTATTGTATTTATGTGTTTGCATCGAGGGGAAGAATTGATATTAATATTTGGCCAATGATCCTAGTGCGACTGCAATGACGTATTACTAGTTAATCTAGTTGTAGAGTACTAGTTGTTTACTAGTTATTGTAGTAGTAGTCAGAGGAGGGTCTCTTTTTACACTAGGAAGGGTGTATTTTGGCTATAAACTAAGGCTTCTGCTAATATTATATTTATGATCTTAAGATTTTTTTGAAATTGTTCAACTATTATGCCATGTGCCCACTGCTAGGGCATGGACCATGCCTAATCACACGCCCATGCATGGTTGCGATCTACACCTGTGGAGATGGTCTTCCTTTTCCTTTGAATGGTCTTGTATTTTGTATCTAGGAGTAGTTCTTGTACTGCTATAAGTATTTTGTAGCATATAACTTTGAGCATTAATTGTTGGATCAATACTTGGAAATCCCAACATTTCCAACCATTGTATCTTCTTTTCCATTCTAGCATGTAGAGATTTTATTGATAGTCTTTATCACTATACACAAACCTCAAAGCAGACTTCTCCATCATTCTAGAATCTTCTCCGTTATTTCTCTAGACCATGTTACCAAAAATTCTCAAGTATTAGGTAGCTAAACGTTGATTCCTATATGTTTTAGATTATAAGAGCCAAATATACACCGATACTTAATAAATTTGGCTAAAATTTATAAGTTTTTGAGATTTACCTATTTTAATTTTATATAGTGATGTTATGGCATACTCCTTCTATATGTGGGTCTCACGTGCATGGCTAGTATGTTCAGTTTGGTTACTCAAATTTTTGGAGTACTACTAGTATGAAAATAGAAGCTTTGAATACTGTAAATAAATCATGTATTTGGTCAAACTAACATGACGAGATAATATTGCGCTACGACGTGACATGGTCATGGTAGCGCGTGAACATTCCAATTCCAAAACTGTGGTGCGATGCCCCCTCATGCCCCATTATTTCAATATGATGGCTCGACAAAAACATAAAAAATACTACTCCTCAGTCTCAAAATAGATGTCGCAAAGTTGTCTAAATTTGGATGTATATAAACACTATTTAGTACGAGAAACATCCAAATCTTGATAAATTTGCAACATCTATTTTGAGATGGAGGGAGTACAAAAAATAAAAAATGCCATGGAAAAGGTGAAAAGTACCCTGGTAACTTATGTTTGTGTGTGCTCTGAGGGACTAGGGAGGGCACATTTTCTCCTATTTATGAAGGCTTTCTTCTTGCCAAAGATCTTTTATTCTTAGCTACATGTGTCTAGTTCTAGACCCAAGTCTAGCAAAAAGCTTCTTAGCTACATGTGCTCTAGTGTTTAAACCCATGCCTAAAGCTTCTACATGTGCTCTAGTTTTTAGACACCTCTTTTTCCATATGCTAAACTTGCCCTTAGATTCTAGGTAATTTATTGCAAGATATTGTGCCCTGATAACTCTAGTTGGCATTCTCGACGCAGCTGCACCTTGCAGAAGACCGACAAGAGAACACACAAATTAATCCAAGTCATTGAAAGAATCATCCCATCTTCCCCATCTATGTTTATCCCCACTCACCAACATTGTCAGTCGCATTTGGGATCCTCTCCAGCGCGTGATTCACTCATTTTCCTCACCATATATCCTGCACCATTAGTCCCACCAAGACACCACCCCTATCCTCCAAAAACTCCCAACGGTTCTACATATATTCGCCCTTGCCCCTATCCATCTAGACATGATGGCGGATTCGAGGCGCAACCCACGGTACTGCGCTCGGAGCAAGGTCCACGACGACATCTGATGTCTACGCACTTCTATTCTTGTAGAAAGTTGTTGGGCCTCCAAGTGCAGAGGTTTGTAGAACAGCAGCAAGTTTTCCCTTAAGTGGATCACCCAAGGTTTATCGAACTCAAGAGGAAGTGGTCAAATGTATCCCCTCTCAAGCAACCCTGCAATCAAGATACAAGAAGTCTCTTGTGTCCCCAACACACCAAATACACTTGTCAGGTGTATAGGTGCACTAGTTCAATGAAGAGTAGTGAAATACAAGTGGTATGGATATAAGACAACGGTGCTAGAAAATAGCTTGATGGCATGGAAGAGACTAAAGACAAACTGAAATAAAGATGGAAGCAAGCAAACATGTAACAGATCTAGTAGCAAACGGTGTTTCAATGCTTAGAAACAAGGCCTAGGGATCATACTTTCACTAGTGAACACTCTCATATAAATATCTTCTCTTTATGATACTACTCTTAACTACTCTCCGGTTGGACACTCTAATCCATGGTAGGGTTATAACAGCACACCTCAAAGTAAGCCTTTCCCATCTAGATAACCCCACACTGTCACCTTGAGCACTAGATGGTTCCAACAAACACCACAATTTCATAAAGACATCCAACTCCAAATATAACTCATAACAAGTAATTGTAATCTCTAGCCTAAGTGCCACCATGGTGTACACGTTGTCACTTTCACACACATGGGGGGAGCCAAAGATCTATTAAAGCACTTGAGTAGCAAAGTAGATCTACTTGATTACAAAGCTCATGATCACAATATGATCATGCATAGAGAGAGAGAGATGAACACATAGCTACCGGTAGAACCCTTAGCCTCGAGGAAGAACTACTCCCTCATCCTCATGGGAATCTTTTCTAAATTGACTTCAACATCAACTGAAAAATAAGAATTTCCACGCCCACCAATCACTTTCTGCGGAAGCTCAATCAATGGCCACTACCGACAAGGGGACAATATATTACATTGAACACGCATCCAGCACCTCGAGTCACTACCAGAAAACTCGCGACATAGGAGGTAGACTGCAACCCCCGCTCCACACCGAGTGAAGAGAAAATCCACTCCTGAAAGAGCTCTCCTGAACAATAGAAATGTTGGGTTTACCCAACTACTCAATCAATAAAAAGATAAGCAACTACTTCATTGATCCAATGGATCAATTCAATAGGTCTTTTCCAGGCATCCGCGGATTCAAGTTATTAGGGAATCCGGCTGCTGCAGCAACGACGATGGAGATGGTGGTGGAGATCGATGGAGATGGCTCCGGGGGCACTTCCCTGTCCCGGCAGGGTGCCAGAACAGAGACTTTTTGTCCCTCGAATCTCCCCTTCGGTGGTGGCGGCGCTGCGGAACTTTTCGTGGCTGGAGGCTGTTCTATTTAGGGTTTTTGCATCGGGAGGCATCTTATAGGCGAAGATGCAAGGTCGGTGGGCGGCCATGGGGGCCACACCATGCCCTGGTGCAGCCTAGGGCTGCCCGCGCCAAGGGGTGGTGTGGCCTCCCTATGGCCCCTCTCTGTCTCGTCTTCTGGCTCCATGAGTCTTCCGGTAAAATATCAACTTTGGCTTTTGTCCCGTCCAATTCCGAGAATATTCATTTTCTGACTTTTCTGGAACCAAAAACAGAAGAAAACAGGCAACTGGCACTGTGGCATCTTGTTAATAGGTTAGTCCAAGAAAGTGTATAAAACGTACTCCAAAGTATGGACAAAACATAAGAAAGTAGATATAAACCAAGCATGTAACATCAAAAATTATAGATACATTTGCAACGTATCAACATTTTCAACGCAATCGCTATGCATCTGGACTCTACCAGTGATGTCAAGGTGGCTGCATAGTCCAAGGAGCTGTACCACCAAGTCACTGGTGCAAAAGGTAGCATATGCCCTAATGATTGTTGTCGGACATGGTCTCCTACAACAAAGTCTATGACCCCAAGATTTGGTGCGACTTTGCCCCGTGCGTGTGCATGGAGGCAGGATGCAAATCTATCACCCCGCCATTGCCTTTCCCTCGGCTCTTGGACTGCTTGAGAGTTTCCCACAAGAGGCATGTGCGCAGAATGTCCTACTATCGCAACTACTGGGACCCGTGTAAACTGGTGCCCGCAAGCTCATGGAGATCAGATATCATCAACATCGGGAAAGAGGTCACATAGCTTGTCGACCAAATTGCTGGTAACACCATGGACATTGTACTGTCCATCAAGTACATCAGGTACGTCAGGTTGGCGGTGTGCGAATCGCCATGGTACAAGCTGAAGTTTTGGTCGTTGAGGTCATGGCAGTTTTTGTCGTTGTGGTCATGGCGTGAGCTCTGTTCGATCGAAATGGTGGCGACATCTGAGCTGATGAGCATGCTTTCGTTAGCTAAAGTCATGTTGGATGGGCTCATGTCATACCTATCGAAGTTGTGGTATTACCTATGAGCTTCTAAATTGGTCATTAGAATTCCCTATGGATTATCAATATCGCATCGACAAGTTTCAAGAGTGGTTAACACATCTGAATCTTCTTATGATGATCCTAATGTGAATATATGTAATGTCGTACTAATTAATTACTTTATGTTGGTGATAGACCCAACTGGTATGGGAATTCGTGAATGAAGGCTGGCGTCAAGTCTCATTTCTAATGTATGTTATTGCAGTCCCGCACTACTGCATGGAGCCTAGTTGTGAGTTTGCCGCTCCGTAGGCAGTGCTCCTCGCCCACCTTAGAGAATCCCACTCCATGAGGGTGCGCATTTTCCACTATGGTAGGCAAGCCAGGTACATCTCTAAGCCGGTGTGCATCGGTCTTGCGTAATGTAGATATCATGGGATCCGGGAATAATGGTACGATGTTCTACGTGTTATTTTATGGGCACGACAATGTCATCTTGATATCTGTCATGTGTGTCAGGCCGACAACATGCTTGTTTCTGTGGTACAAGGTGGAGTTGAGCTGTGAGTAGCAAAAAGGCTTTAAGAAGGAGGTATTCTTTGTGAAGAGTAGCGCGCCCCCTGGAAGTGGCATGCACGTGACTGAAGAAACTTGCTCTGTGTTGGTTTATCGGTCTAATCTAGTCACTCATCATCTGAATCAACCATCGGAGTTCACCATGGAATACAAGCTTCGCATCGATGGGATTGGCTAAAGAATAGCACATCTTAATCTTCTTGTGATGATCATAAGGTGAATCCATGTACTTTTCAAAAGGATTTTTCTTATCATTTTTGGACATGTGGTTCCTAGCTTAAGGCAGTTCTGAGTATTTGGTACGGAGTTCTGCTACTATTAACCTATTTTGTAGTACTCCAAAAATTGTAGCTCTAATTATTACTTATGTACTGGTATACTTGTTCAGACCGACCGTTCGAGGCCAGAGTATGATCTCGCTCTCCTTTTGAATCATGACCTTGCTATATCTATTGAATTTCAATGTCTGCATTTTTAAATCTGTCAATTTCTTTGGTCCTTGTCTGTAATGCTGAATCGATCTCTTTGAAATGCTACTGAATCGATCAAGTGCCGTTGAATATAAACTAGGAATCTATCGATATTTTTCTATCTTATTATGTGCTGCTGAATCTTTCGAATGCTACTAAATCTGTCAAAAGTTTTGTTGTTTTTGTTGGGCTACTTACAATTGAGCTTTTTCCTTTGTATTATTGGAACTATTGGTTGTGGTTTGGATAGAGATGAGAGGGTAAAGATACAACATGATTTCACCAATTAAAGTCATTAGATAGTAGTACAGTTTTGCCGCGCGCGATGTGTGTCAAAAGAATTATCTCTTTTTCCCTCCCTTGCTGAGGTCTTTCTTTCCAATCTGTCTAAGCCATAGCACAATGCAATTTTTACTAACAAGCATTTTTTAAGAATTTTCCAACGAGCAGTTCTTTGAGAATAACTGATGGCTCCAAAAAGCACCATCGTTCTCCATGTTTAAACATTATTTTTCATCAAGCAATTAACATTATTCTCTCTTGATTTTCCATTAATGACTAATTATTGCAAAGATATGAAAATCCTTCATTTGGTTTATTTTGTGCAGGAAATCACACTTTTATGGTGAAATCTGGAGTCATAAATGATGATTTTGAGAAAGTATTGACGACCAAGTATTCCTGGAGCTGAAGCCAGGCACCAGCCAGTGTGACGACCACTGGTACGGGCGCACTCCGCACGTACTTCCCGACCGTACGGGGTGGCAGCGGCTTCGTCTCATCAAACCCTACAATACTCCTAAAGACGCCTATATATTTAGAGGCCCCTGCCGCCACACAGAGAGCCATCATTCTCATATTGCATCACAATACCACCAAAGGAGATCCACGCCATTGTTCATCCATCCATCATCCACCCCCCCATTATCCATAACCATTGCTTTGTACTTTAGATCTCCTTGTGATCCGGTGACCATTATAAAAATATTTGATTTAAATCTAAGTATTGCACAATTTTTTCTATCCTTGATCTTATTGTTATGAGTGAGTAGTCCTCACGGGCTGCGGGTTGGGGAGAAAACTCGCAGCGTTTATGTGTATATAATCTATGGGAGAATTGTGTATTGGTTTGCTAGAGGGATTTTATCATTTGGTTCTTTGTCTCTTGCCTCGATCTTTGAACTTATAGGTACCCAAGATCCTGAAGATTGATCAAGGCTTGAGGTGATTTGCTTGGCTAGCAGCGATATCATAGGAACCTCAGTGACAGTAAGGTAGTACGGTCTTCGCTTACACCCATTTGGGATCACAACAACATCACCACTTAATGCTTTGATCTGTGTTTTGCACTTAATAATCATTTGTAACCCGGTGCTTCGCGGTACACTCGGTTGGATCAAAAGACTATTGCTATGCCTGTGGACTCTCAGGGGCTCTAGTATATTAGGATGTGTTGCCCACAAAATATTATCTCTATTGGAACCCTACACATGAATGTGCTTATTTTTATCCTTCATCCCATATGATATGGCTGCAGGTGGATCTTCAATCCTGGCCTATCTCCATCCATTTATTCAACCACAATATAAAGTAAACTAGATAGGTCCGGTAGACGAAGGTAAAATTGAAAAAACAAAGTCTTGTAGACGTGTCCTTATTTTTATTCCTATTAGCATTGTTTCAATGATTCGATAAACCTAGGTATACTTGGGAAAATGCTATTATACTACATCTGGAATCTAGATTGAAGGTATCAATAACTAACGAGCATATGAAAGCTAGCACATGTAGGGGTCCGCGCATGAAAACAATAAATTTTTCCTACGCCAAGAACCCTAATGCCAGGACCTATCTATTAGTAATGCACTAATGGGAGGGGCTTTTCGTGAACTTACCCTTGAAGACCAAAAGGTGTTGTCAATGCTCGGGAGAGCGTGGTTGATGTAGTCGCTCTGACGTCGATCTCGGGGTAGTGTTGAAGTCATGCAGCTCCTACGGCTCCAACGAATCCTAGTGCCCCAAGTGTTGCACCTTCGAGGGAGTTACACACATCTGGTGCCTGACGATGACTCCCACTCCTCCGATCAAGCAGCAGTTGCGGAAGTAGATCTTCTGGATCCGAATCCCTCAGTGCGACGGTGCTCCGTAGTGTAGAGGACTCCTGATCGCACAGTCCAGACTTGGGACCGCAGTCACGAGAGAGAGAGAGAGAGAGAGAGAGAGAGAGAGAATATCAACTAGAGGTCTCCCAAAAATATAGGGAACCTTTATTGATTATTGTGTATTTATTTTCTCAAGATGCCTCTCTTTATATAAGGGAAAAAGGACCCCATGTGGCTTTAGCTAAGCCATGTGGGACTAAACAAGGGAGAGGGGTAGGGCTGGAAATTAGCGGCCAGGGCCCAAGTGGACCCCACGTGGGGTCCCTTGGCCGAGCCGGCCACCTCCCCTCCTTCCTCCCTTTAGTCTTTCCCTCATGGGCCCTTTTCCCTTAGGGATTTTGGCCCAATAGGTATTTAACCATTTTAATTTCCTTTTATTTTATTAAATAATTATAAATAAATGATTAAATCAATATTTAACATTTACTTACATATTATTCAACCCTCGTGGCTATGGAACTCCTTCCATCCCACTCCGGACATCCTCCGGACTTTCCGAAACCCTTCCGGTTTTCTCTCTTTCTATTCTTCGGTGATTCTGACAATACCAAAACGATCTTCGAGCATCATCAATCCCTTAAGCGTGATACCCCACAGTTCGGGAACACTCCAAACATGGTCGAGAGCTCTGTCGTACCAATTATCATCAACGGTAGCTGGATGCCCATGATGACCCATGTGCATTCCACGAATCTTTTGTCATTGAACCATGAACATCGTGTCATATTCCTTTTGTCTCTATGATACTTGCACTGTCCGAGATCTGATTAGTGACATCACCATGCCATGTTCAATCTTGTTACCGACAAATGCTACTTAACTCGTCCAACAAGTGATATCCTCGTGACCTAGCCACACGATGCGCAACTTTATGGATATAACCTCTCCGAGTGTGCCCTTAAGTATCTCTCTATCACGCGGATGGAGAAACCCTGCTCTTGACACATAATGCCTCTACATGCCCCTATGAATACCTGAAGACACCTTTATGATCACCATTTTATCGAGTGACATTTGATGTAATCAAGGCACTCCCAGGTGACAATGATTGATATGGTCTCACGGTCTAAGAAACAAGACACTAGGTTTCCTAATCATCGCAACTTGAACTTTGTGACATGATCATGTTACGATGCTTAGTTTGGGTATTGCACATCATCTCATTCTCTCAATGAGGCGACTCCATTGTCAACTGGCATAAATGCCACATGATCAGGAAACTTTGATCATTTGTTGACCAATTAACTAGTGACTAGAGTTTCCACCGGGAACTTCTAGTTGTTTATATATCACACGTGTATTGACATTTCCTTTCAATATAGTTATAGAATGATATAAAACTTAATCATAAACTTTATGAAATATGATAATAATCCATATTATTATTTATCTCTAGGGCATATTTCAAACAGCACATTCGGCACCTCTTTAGCCAAAAACATTCTAAATAAAATTTGAAAAAGGACCCATGGAGAATAGCGCATGTAGAAGAACCCATGGTGCATAGCCCATGGGTAAGAGCCCACGGTGAAGAGGCCATGGAACATAGTCAATGGACTATAGCCCATGTAGAATAGCCCTTGAAGAATAACCCATAATTATTTTAAATTCAACCATTTTGGTCATTTCCCTGCTAACCATACCCCGGTAAAATTTTAAAAAGGACCCCATGTAGAAGAGCCCATGGGAAATATCCCATGGTAAGAGGCCATGGATGGAGTGTAGCCCATGGAGTATAGCTCAAAATATTTTTTAAATTTGGCCTTTTGGGGCATTGTCGCCCTCCTCTGGAAAAACTCTACCTAACCATATTTTTGAGAAACTACTCCATTATTATGTGCCATTTTTAATTGATATGCCAATAGCGTTGCATTTTTACTTTAGAGATATATACATGGACGCACAAAATATTTTTAAGAAGACTAATATATAAGTTATAGTCACTATAGCTGGTTAATGTTACTTTTACATAAATTATGTTTGCCGTGGTGGCAACGCGCTCAGTTGAAATGTAGTGAAGTCTCTAGTTCGAATCCTCTGTGCGTAAATATCTTATTTTAGTTTTTCACTTTTTTCTTGTAGCAATATTGCTTAGGGAGACGTTGATATCGCGGACCCCCAGGATTGCAACGCCCCTCGATTTTAACGGAAAAATTTGTAAAAACAATTAATAGCCAGCAATCAGACATAACAAATTATCCAACATACTTGTACAGTAAGGCTGGCATTGGGAACCCAGCTGCCATATCATACACGGCTGCAATGAGCAATGTTAGGAAAGTCAAAACAATGGACGCGAACAGAAAAAATTCAAGCATACACATGGTTTCTATACAGAGAGGATGACATCTAGGACCTATATAAACAACCGTCGCATCGAGCAATGATGCCAAGGTAAAAAGGCAGACTCAACCCAAAAAACAGTCTAACATACAAACGTTTCTTTGGAAGAGACTCTGACATATGGGACCCAGCAGCCAAAACTTAAACGGCTGCTACATCGAGCAACATTGCCAGGGTGTCAAAATAGCGGACGCGGCCGAAAAAATAACGCCATCATACAAACGCTTCATTTAAATAGAGATTGACATGGGGGACCCTGTAGCATGACCAAATGACAGATGCATCGAGAAACGTTATCAATTTCGAATCAGAGAAGCACGAGCGAATAAAAAATCCATCATACATGTGTTTCTTCTAATGAGAGGCTGACATGGGGGACCCGGTAGCCTGACTAAATGGCAGATGCATCAAGCAACGATATCGAGTTCAAATCATGGAGGCACAACCGAAGAAAAAATTCCATCATACACACGTTTATTCTAATGAGAGGTTGACATGTGGGACCCAGTATCCTGAATAAATGGTATATGCATCGAGCAATGCTATCAATTCAGAATAGGGTAGTGCGAGCAAAGGAAAAAATTCTATCATAGACATGATTCTTCTAATGAGAAGCTGACATAGGGGACCCAGTAGCCTAACTAAATGGCGGATCCATCGAGCAATGTTATAAAGTTCGAATCAGGGAGGCGCAACCGAAAAATATGGTCCGCTAGAGACACTGACATCTGGGACCCACACACCTCAAAAGATTTCAGCGAGTCAACATCCTATGAGGAACCTAAAATCTTACTTGTGCCACGTGTCAATCGAGCTTCGTCCACATTTTTAGGGACTTTGTCCAGTACAGGGCCACAAAAATGGAAAAAAAAATTCCATCAGCTATGGTCAAGCGAACGGAATAATTGCGGAAGACGCACCTCCTATGACGATCTACAGACCAAACCGTTGCGGATGGAGACATTTCCTCTAGTGAGATATGCTGGTGAAGACCAAAGCCGTGTTGGGGCGCTTCCACAAGGATATCGTCCCGAAGGTTGTTGCCATCGAGGATGTCAGTGGGCTTGTGGATGCACTCGATGCAGTGGCGGATCTAGTGAAGGAGTACAAGCAATCCCAGAAGGCAGTTGGCATGTCCATGGCCTTTGCAGTGGCTAGGGCGCATGGCACAAAGCTCAACTTTGACAAGGTGTCCTCTCTACCCGTGATAGCCGAAGGCCAGGAGGTAGGAATTCGTTCCTATATCAAGCGGGCAAAGAAGTATGGTCCTTGTTTGGTCTCTCTGCTTGAGAAGTATAGCAAATAGCAGAAGCATCTTGCCGCGGCTAGCACATCAGAATGTTTCGTGAAGCCATCGGATACCATGTCATAGAGTAGTGTGATAGTTTAGCTCTTCTCCTGCTAGCTTTTGGTCTTGTAATATGAAGTTGTCCTTCTTTTGTTTGTTTCAAGAACCATGATCCAGTTGGAATGTTAATGACGTTGTTAAGTTGCTTATTATTCTACTTCCTTGCTTAGCCTCCGAGTGTGTGACTCGAAGGGGTATCATGTGCCCAGATTTCTGCCCCTTTAGTGTTGGAGTAATTTGCACTTATGATGTGCAGGACGTAGCCGTGGGCTTGTCTAGTGCACCGGTTCCTGAGATTTCTCCAAGTCAAGTGCAATCGAGAAGTAGAGTTCCTAAGCTCTCATGAATATGTGACTTCATGACCATGTCAAGGGCTTGGAGCAGCAGCGCCTAACTCTCAAGTGCCTTGCGGATGTTTGGAAATCCAAGGTTGATAAGGACACTCAAGGGGAGGAGTATCTTCTTGAGGATGTGAAGAAGGTCAACGAGATGTTTAAATGTAAGCACTTGCCATGTCTTCGGTTCTTGTGAATACACCTTTTGTTGGTTGCTTGACCTGTATATTTGCTATTGTGTAGTTGTTAATCACAACCCTCATGATGAGTAAAGTTGCATAGCGCTTCGATTGAACTATTTGAACCCAAAGCAATTGGAGGTTGGCGGTCATTTCTGGATGGATAGGAGTCGGGGTCATACGTTGTCCATCCTTCAGGAGCGCGTCCAGCAGGTTATCAAGCATCTGGAAAATGATTAGAACATTCTCGCCATGGTGTGGGATGTAATGTTCCCCTTGGACCCTAGACCTTTGAGTTTCCTTGGTTTGATGCGAGAGTTTCACAACGGTGACCAAGTCGCAACATTTGTTCGTGCACAAATGGTGGA
Source organism: Avena eriantha (assembly GCA_910589775.1). Taxonomy (NCBI): domain Eukaryota; kingdom Viridiplantae; phylum Streptophyta; class Magnoliopsida; order Poales; family Poaceae; genus Avena; species Avena eriantha. The sequence continues at coordinate 553,278,077 of OU342743.1, forward strand.
GGGTGCATAGATGGCATTGACGTTTTGGGTGCATCATCCGCACCTAGACTTGAATGTTGTTGTGACCGACCTCCCCCTACTCCTGATGGTCAGAAAGGCGGTTGCCCTTGCATAAAGAGGTTGTGTGGAGCCTAACCGTCAAGATAGTTCGTCATTTTGACAGGTCCGAATAGGCTTTTCTCCAACGTCAGCATAATCAACCGAGAGTTTAGCAAGTACTTTTTTTGTAATCTCCACATAATGTAAAGTGTGTAAAAGTTGTGTGATATGTAAATAAATTTGGCATGTTGGCCTGATGTAAATTGTTTTGTTTGTTGTGTGTCTTGACCCGAAACACGATATGCTATGCTTATCGTTAGCCTGACGCTTTTTGGTCTCAGCACCTTGCCAACCTGTCACCTGGTCTCTAGCTGAGTTAGAGTTTTCAAGGGTTTGACATTTAAGCAGAGTCAGCTACTTGGGCCATCGTGAGAGCTATTTGGGTGTGTTGAGTCGATGGTATGTTAAGGTGCTCGAGGGGCACAGCCCTCGAGTGCGAATATGCATAAAAACTAAAAAGGGGAAGGATCAACTCTCAATAGAGGAACTTATCTTTATTGATAGTAGGTAGCAAGTATGTGTTTGAGATGAGTAGCCTGGATAAGTAGCCTTACTGAATAGTGAATACATCTAAGTGTAGAAACGGCGCAACTGCGCAACATTCCAAGGGTTGGAGTGTGCGAATCTAGATTCTAAGTCCTTAAGGTGAGGCACCACTTGGGATCACTTCTATGATGACGTAGGGTCCCTCCCGAGGGGATTCCAGCTCCAGGTGGCCTTTTTGTTTGAGCCACAGCACAAGGTCGCCTATGGAGAAGGATCGGGGGCACAGTCAACGGTTGTGGTAGTTGCAGAGGTTCTGCTGCTAGACAGCCAAATGAGCATATGTGATGTCGCATGCGTCATTGAGTAGATCAACGACATCTTTGAGTGCGGCTGTAGAATCAGCCTCATTGTAGGCGACCACCCGAGGGGTGTTGTATTGTACTTCAACTGGTAGTACTGCTTTCACACTCTGCACCATGAAGATGGCGTGTATCATGTTTTGTTGTTCGGGGTTGTTCGAAGGCTCATAGTACCGAGGGTAGTTCATCAGGCCATGCTCTAGTTACTCTCTCCAAGGGTCATAGGAGTTGCTTCTTAATGCCATTGCAGACGAGGGTGTTGGCCTTGTCAACTTGGCAGTTGGTTTGCGGATGCGCGACCCTGGCGTAACGGACGTTGATCCCCATCTTCCCGCAGAAACCTTGGAATTCCTTCAAAGTAAAGTTGGAGCCCTTGTCGATGATGATGTTGTGCGGTAGGCCGAACCTGAAGATGATGGTCTCGAAGAATTTCACCGTTACGGTACCGCTTTGGTTGGTAACAGGCATTGCCTCGATCCATTTGGTGAACTTGCCGACTGCAACAAGGAGGTATATGTGGCCTCCATGTGAAGATTTTTGCAGCTTGCCCACCATGTTCAGTCCTCACTGTGCGAAGGGCCAGGCCAATGGTATTGGCCGCAGTTTGGAGCTTGGTGCGTGCAGTTTGTCCGTGAGTCTTTGGCAAGCATTACACTTCTTGACGATGTCCTTGGCGTGTTGCATTGTGGTTGGCTAGTAGAAACCCACTCAAGGGCTTTTGCGACTAGTGTGTGACTGCTGGCATGGTACCCACAGGTGCCCTCATGTATGTCAATTAGCATGCTCCTACCATCTTTGAGTGTGACACACCTCTGGGGGGTGTCGGTGATGCTTCACTTGTAGATACTGACGTTGATTATGATGAAGGCCTTCGAGCGCCCAGCGATGTGTCACACATTGGTCGGATTCTCCGGGAGCTCCTTGCACACTAGGTACACAATGTATGGGTGTGTCTAGGTTGGTTCTATCATCATGATCATCATTGGTCCTTCTGGTGTAGGCTTTGTCCCTGTTGTTGCGGATGCCTTGGGATCTTCAGGTGGTGTAGCCCCTGCTTGTGCTACTAGTGCTTTGGTCTTGATGGTCCGTTTGCTGATCTACTCCAAAAAGACACAAGTGGTATGGGTGCATAGGTGGACCTGATATTGGCCAGTTTATCGGCCTCTTCATTGCTTTATTGACCAATGTGCTTGAGTTCGCACCCATCGAAGTTTCCCTCTAAGGAGTGGTAGAGTTCTCAGTAGACGATCATGTTGTAGCTGACCGCGTCACATATGTTCATCATTTGCTGCACAACAAGATTGGAGTCTCCATATATCATCAGTCGCGTGGTGCCACAGGCTATGGCCATGTGCATGTCGTGAATTAAGGCTTCGTACTCCGCTTCATTGTTGGATGAAAGGAACTTCATCCGAAGCATGTAGCGCATCCTGTCGCCTTGGAACCGTCAAAGTGCATTGACCAGACACCTGGCATATCTGGGACTTAGGGTATTTGGTGCTCCATCTAGTGGACTAGGAAATTCAGGAACACCTACAACTTTATTGGTGTGCGCCTCTCATCAGTGATGTCCCATGGGGACAACTCTATACCCTAGAGGGCGACTCCTCCCATTGCTTAGGGGTTGTTGAGGATGTGGGACAATGGTGCGTCATTGACCATGATGATCGGGTCCTCCATGAAGTAGTGGCGCAGTCAGCATGCTGTCATGAAGACACCATATGCTAGTTTCTGGTAGTGCAGGTAACACTGCTTGGTTGGTGTGAGTACCTCGCTGAGGTAGTATACGGGTCGATGTACCCCGTGGATCTTGCCTTCGCGCTCAATGACGATCACGGTACTGACCACCTGGTTGGTGGCGGTGATGTACATCAACATAGGCTCCTTCTCATTTAGATTTACTAGGACTGGTGAGGTTGAAAGTAGGCACTTGAGGTATTCAAAGGCCACTTGTCCTTCAATGGTCCACTCGAATTTGTCCGTTTTGCCGATCAGCTAATAGAAAGGCACTGATTTTTTACCCATCCTACTGATGAATCAGCTCAGTGTTGCTATACGTCCAGCAGCTGTTGGATGCCCTTGAGGTTCATCGGTTGCGGCATCGCCAATATCGTCTTTATCTTCTTCGGATTCGCTTCAATTCCCCTTGTGGATGTGAGGTACCCGAGGAGATGTCCTGCTGGGACACCGAACACGGACTTGAGTGGGTTCAACTTGATCTTGTACCGATTGAGGTTGTTGAAGATCTCATGGAGATCATCGATGAGTGTACCGCCCTCCTTGGTTTTTATGATCACATCGTCCACCTATACTTGGACGTTCTTACCATTTTGGTCCTTGAGGCAGGCATGCATGCACCTTTGGTAGGTAGCCCCTGCATTCTTTAGCCCAAAGGGCATGGTGTTGTAGCAGTATACCCTGGAGGGTGTGATGAAGGCTATTTTCTCCTGATCCTCCACTTTCATCTGAATATGGTGTTGTAGCATGAGTAGGCATTGAGGAACAAGAGGCGTTCACATCCCGTGGTGGAGTCGACGATTTGGTCGATCTGAGAAAAGTGTTCCTTCGGGTAGTGCTTGTTTAGAGACATGTAGTCCATGCACATGCAGAGTATATATGTGTCCTTCTTAGGGACTAGCACAGTCTTAGATACCCAGGTGCTTTCCTTGATCTCTCGGATAAAGTTTGCATCTAGGAGTCTGTTGACTTCCACATCAACAGCTTTGGCCTTCGGCTCCGAGAGGCGGCGTGTCGATTGCTTAACTAGTTTAGCATCCAGATACACATTGAGTGCATGCTCAGCGAATTTCCTAGGGACTCATGGCATATCCACAGGACACCAGGCAAATATCATCGAGTGTTCACATATGAATTCGACAAGAGCGACTTCCTATGTGGAACTCAAGTTGCTTGTGATGAGTGTCATCTTTGTGGGGTCCATCGGGTGAACTTGGACCTCTACTATATAAACTATAGGCTCGAAGGATTGCTCAGGTGTGTTTTCCTGGCTCACAGGATGATGTCAGCTATTAGATCTCACTCGGTTATTGAGTTTCACTAGTTCTTCTTGCATCCTGAATGATTGGTAATTCTATTGAATTCCATGTCGCGGTTATTAGATCTCGTGAAGCTTCCATGGACGGTGATGACGTCGTGGGGTCCTGGCATGTTCAGCATGAGGTAGGCGTAATGTGGTACCACCAGGAACCTGGTGAATGTAACCCGTCCAAGTATGACGTGGTATTGCAATGGCTAGTTGATGACCTCGAAGTCAAGTCTTTGACACCTGAAGTTGTCGAGCTTGCCGAAGATTACATCTATGAAGATTTTGCCCAGAGGAAGGACTGGTTTCCCCAGGATGATGCCATGAAAGGTGGTTTCGGATGGCTCGAGGCTTGCCAGGTTGATGTTCATGGCTTGTAAAGTGCTGGCAAATATGAGGTTGGTGCCGCTACCTCAATCCATGAAGACCTTGCTCATCTTGTAGCCGCCCATTTGAGCTTCGAGCACCAGGGCGGCATGGCCTGGTCGTGGGACCTGTTGCGGGTGGTTAGATCGGTCGTAGCTGATGTAGGATTTGGATCCACTGAGGTACTAACGGATGGAGAGAGGTGAAGTTACGACCAGGTTCACCTGCCACGAGGTCGTCTTTTGGATCCTATTGGAGGGACGTCCTTTCTGGATCCTAATCATGCTCCCATATGCTCGCGGGTATTGTTCTGCCCCATTGTTTTGAGCAGTTGCGACCAAGGGTGGTAGTGGTCCATTATTTGGCAGCGGGGGTGGTGGTGGTGCTCTGTATGCTACAGGGTCTGGGAATATTGCATAGCCTTGATTTGTTGTGTATCATTGTAGTTGGGTGTAACCATCTTAGAGCTTCTAGAATTGGCGGCAGTCCTTGAGGAGATGGTTGTACTTTCTTTTGCCATCTTTGTTGTCGATGTAGAAGTGGACGTTGCAGGGTCAGGAGTTACATGGGATGCCCCATCCTAATGGGGGCACCATTGCTACTTGCGAGTTGTCTTGCCAGTGTTCTTGTCGTCACGGTAGCCACTGATGCGGTAGCAGCTGCTGCGTTTGCCATCATCACACTTTTTAGCGTAACTAGCCACAACCATATCAACTCCATCATGGTCCTCATAGCCATGCATCTTGTGCTTTCCTCAATGGTCGCGCCTACGGCCGTGGTCATCCTCGTCATCCGAACATGCACGACTGTTGTGGATGGCATCTTCGCCATCAGCCTAGTGGTTGCGATATCCATCAGGTGGTCAATAGTTCTCAACTTGGTGCATCCTAGATCCTACTTGAGCTCTCGTCGGCGTACACTGATGTTGAACATGTCGATTGCCTGCTCCTCGGAGATGTCCACCACGAAGATCTTGATAATGGACCAACGCTGGATGTACGAGCGGATGGACTCGCCAGATCATTGGATGCACGTCCGTAGCTCCTCGATGGACGCAGACATTTGTATGTGCCCTTGAAGTTTCAAACGAAACTATACACCAGTTCATCCCAACTACGAATCAAGCTCGAAGGAAGGCTATTAAGCCAGGCACGTGTAGAACCTTTCAGCTGCAGCTGTAGGCACTACATGGCCATGTTTTTGGTTTTGGCATGGCACATTACAGATTGAAGATGGTCGTCTAGACAAGTCTTTGGCTTGGAGGCCATCAAATTTCAGATTATCTGAAGGTAGCTTCAAATCCTTCATCATCCTAGTTTGTCGGTGGCACGGCTGAAGCTCTTGGCACCGCAAAGTTCAGTGTCCTCGTCATATGACACGGTAGAGTAGGCGCATTTTGTGCGTGATTTGTCGACCTTGCGTTGCGTGATCTCATCACGAGCTTCATAGTCATGGTCCTCCCACTGCAGGTTGTGGCGTTGCCATGGCGTGTCGTTATCTCGTGATGGTGAGTGGTTGCTCTTGTGCGCTGCGAGTGTTTTCTTGGGATCCTTGTCAGGTTTCCCTATGAGTGCAGCTTCTACCAGGCTGAGACCAACGATGGCAGATTTGTGGACGACGGATCGTGGATCCCCCATTGGAGGTTGGTTGGATAGCAGGTACGTGGTGACTACGATGACGGCATCTTGTAGAATTGTGGGCATCATGTTGCCCCGCGAGTCGACCAACATGAATGAGAAGACAAGGCTTCAACTGGTCTCACGCCTTGCGTCCTTGTCCATGAGGCTTGTTCCAGAGAGTCTCTTGTGTGCCCCGGTGTGGCAGTTGTGTTTTCAAGAAGATCCTTCAATGGAGCATAACTCTGCCCATCAGGCACTCGAGAGGCGTCAGCTTGTTGCTTGCGCTCGTCGAGCTGAGCTTGGTGCGCTTGTTGGCGAAGATACTCCTTTTGGAGGAGCCACTGATAGGCCATCAGCTCGTATAGTGACACATCTTATGGTAGGGAGTGCCCTTTAGGGCTTTCTTGACCCTCTCCCGTTGGTCGTTCGTGAGGTTGACATGTGGGGAATCACTGCCACTGTTCTTGTTCTCAGGCCTGGTGCTCGTGCTGGTTTCGGTGCTAGTGCTAGTGCTAGTACTGGCTTTGGTGTTAATGACGGCGCATTGGTAGTGGTTGACATAGATGTTTCTCTCGTAGCTTTATGGATCGAATCTGACGTCGTTGCCTTTCACAAGCGAGTTGCTTAGATTGGAGTCACAACTATTGTTGCTATCCGGGCCGTAGGTTGATGAAGAGGCGTTTAGCTCATTGAGGGAGCCGAGGGGTGGTGGGATCCACGATGCTGGTGCAATCAACGGTGCCATCGACTGCTTTAGAACCAAATGGATCTAGTCCGGAAGGTAGAGGGTGTTAGTCTTGCCAACTTGGAAGTGCAGATCACCGATCGTCCAATTGGTCCCATCGACGATGCAGTTGAAGGTCGGGCGTGTGGCCGGTGAGTGGATGGTGAAGTTGAAGGAGCCGAAGCAGATCTACTCCCCTGATGTCGATGAATCATAGATTGTTAGTGATGGAACCGCCAAAGTCATGATGTCAACGTACGGGCTTCCCACAGACGGCGTCAATTGACGTGGGGTGATCATGTCAATGCCCATACTTGATGGACTTGGGTTTTTGGGAAGAGAGGTACACTAGAGACTTCGTTGGCTAATAGGCAAACAATTGGAGACACGAGGTTTACCCAGGTTCAGCCCCCTGAGGGAAAACCCTGCTCTTGCTTGTCTGTTCTTGATTGATTAAGGATCCAAAGGTTACAAGGGCGTCAAGATGGCTATGGTGCACAAATTGGGCCTGTCATGTGTGTATGAGATTTCTGATGATCCTCCCTAGTGTTCCCTCTTGGCCACGGGCTTCGCCAATACTAGTAGATCATCACGTGGGCCTCCTGCTGGGCTGGGCTAGATAGGCCAAGGGTGAACACCAATTGGGCATACCTATCTCCTAGAGCTAGTTGATTTTGACCAAGAGTTCCTTCTCTATCTTCTTCCAAAGCTCTTCGATCTACTCAATTCGTTGAGCTTTTGTGGCTTTGAAGGTTTTGCGTTGATCATCCGACAACTCATCATAGGCAGGTTGTATGATGTTAGTCGCATCGATCTCACTTGGCAAAGGGATAGTAGGACCGGTCATCAATGCCTGATCTATGTTTTCCCCAGTAGAGTTGCCAAAAAGTATGTTGCAATTTCAATAGGGCCTCACACTCGCACAATCGATCCGCCTATTCAGAGGACTAGAGTGGCCAATACGTTTGACCAGATAAGGTATAAGGCCTTACTCGGGTGCCTAGGAGATCAATGGAGATGCACCTCAATGCGTTCCCAAGAGGCCGATCTTACATCGCCATACGCAAGATAGTAAGACGACACACTTTGCACCAGAAGCCCTCGTTTCTCGGGAGGACCCTGTGTGAGACTTCAACAACTATTGGCTGAGTTAGTCGGCCTGACGTCCCTAACTCGGTTGTCGATCCTTCATAACGTAGTCACAGAAGAAACAGAAGCAAGGACAAGGGTGGGATAGTCAAAAGTAATGCGGAAAAGTAGTGCGAAAAGTAGATTGTATTGATTTGTCGATTGTGTGCTTAAACTCAATCATATGCCACCCTCACAATATATATGGGATGGTTGGTCTTTTCGAACAAGTCTAGGAGACTACTACACGAGTACATTACAGACTCCTTAGCAAGAAAGTATCTCTAAACTAGACAACTAATGACGGATTCGTACTGGATCCGGTCTAAGCATTTGGTCAACCCTTTGCAGAGTTTCTTTTCTTCCATGTTGGCGTAGTTGTCTTGATCTTCAAGTATTCTTACCGACTAAGTCGTGGGCTTGGGCGTGAATCCCCCAGCTTCTAGAATCTTCTCTCTTAGCAGGCTTCCATCGGTGCAACCTGTTTAGGCCGAATTCTAATAACCAACTTAGAGCCGACTATGAGTATTGAATTCTTAGCTAGATCTTGGTAAACCGACAAAATGCCTCCATCCGCTGCTCACCTTCTCCGACTTTGACTATTGTAATTTTAATCGGTCCAAAATAGATGCTAACACAATCGTACCAAAGAATTTCACTCAGAATAATATGTAATTTATGTCCTCCCATTCGTCACAAAGAACACATGCACCATTTGTTGGGCCCAGCCTCCTAGCAATGTTGTCGCTAGACGTAAGGCAACATCTAATTAGCTGCCAAAGGTAGATTTTAATCTTTAACAGGATCATGGTTGTCCAAATATCTTTGAAATGAATCGAGTTAGCACCTTATACACCGAGCTAGTTGGGAATAACCCCGCGCCTCAAGTGCCTAAGAAATGGTATCCCTACCATGATCCATGCGCCCAAGATCGATCTCCCTGTACATATTGTCCCGTCAATGGCTTCGGCTGGTCCAAACGACCTTCTAAACTGATTATATTAGGTGCCATTCCTTCGAGCGCTTGCCACCGAGATGAAAGTTCAGCGCAGATATCAAAGAGCCATGGGTATCACTAATGGAGTGGGCCCCTACCCACCCACATGTCCAGCCGGAACATGGCGGCGTGCCATTGAGTACCTCGTGTTTTGCTCCTAGTTTAAATCGGTGCTTAACCTTTTGGAGATTGTTCCAGAAATGGGACCCTTTGATTGGGGCATCTAGGAACAAATCCATGTCGCGAAGATATTTATCCCTAAGAAGATCTACCCACGGGCCTTGCTCGTTTTGGCTGAGCTTCTAGATCCATTTGACAAGCAAAGCATGGTTCATTGATTGGTATTCAAGATTCCTAACCCCCTAGGTTTTTAGGAGAGAACATCGTGACCCAGTTGACCAAATGGTACCTCCTATTCTCCTCGGCTCCTTCCTAGAAAAAAGCAACTCCTATGTTTTGTCCATGCCTGCGTGCGTCCCTTGGTACAACAGGTACAGATTCATGGCATGTGTGGGAAGACTCGAAAGGCAGATATTAATTAAGGTTAGTATAACTGTCAAGTATATGAACTTGCCTTGTCAAGGTTCCAACTTGTGCCCCAACTTACCAATTAGAGCACCCACAATGCTAGACGCTAATTTAGATGCTTAAATGAAAATTAATAAATACAAAAAATGGATTTATATCTAACCGCTGCACCTAGGAATGGTGGGTTCTTATCCAGTCGCTATCATGATTTAGAAAAGCTAGAGGCGCATCCGCTTTACAAGCCGCCAGTCAAGAAAACAAAGTTGGCATCGAGCAAAACTTCTGGCGTCTGGCGCCCAGGATCATACGCATCATCCCGGCGTTTTCTCATAAGCGTCGCACTGTGGGTCCTCTAAGAGCATCTCCAGCAGGCAGAATAAGCGTCGGATGCGACATGAAACAGCGAAAAACGCTCTTCAGAGATGCCGCATATATGCGGCAGCCATGCAACAGCCGCATATTTTCTCAAGCGTGCGCGCGCAGCCGAACCATCTCCTCCCACCTTCTCTATCTCCCACCTTATCTCTCCCCCACCGCTGTAGCCGCCCACCGCCGTCGACGCCAAATCCACCACCGGCAAGTCCCCTCGCCTCCAGATTTGGTCGCCACTCGCCGCCTCCAAGCCTTAATCGAAGAACCTCGCCGCCAATAGAATCTCTGGCCGTCGGAATCCACGATGCCGCCGCGCCGCAGGTCAAAGGGGCTGACCGGCTTCCTTGGCATGAGGATGTGGCCCTTCAGCCATTTTGCCGCCAACATCAGCCACGGCGGCATCAGGTGGTGGCTGGGCACCTTCGACAAACCCGAGGAAGCTACCCGGGCCTACGATGTGGCGGCGTGGCAGTTCGACCGCCCTCACCGTGACCTCAATTTCCCCGACATTGAGTCGCTAATGTCGAGGCGTAGAGGGAGCAGTGCCGCACCGCCAGGCAGCAATAGCTGGGTGCGCTCGATGACATGCGCATGGCGTAGCTCACCCGTGACCAGCCGGAGCTCGTACAGGCGCAACTCGCCTTCGATGCCTCGAGGAAGATGAACAACAGCGGCATCGGGCCGTCCAATGCTGCGCCGCCATAGATAGCACCCGTCATCAAGCTCGAGGACTCCGACGAGCTGGCAACGACTTCTAGAAAACCACTGATGACAGCGAGGACGGCGACTCTAGCTGGCATGATTAGATCTAGGGATATATTTAAATTTGCTCAATTCGTGATTTCGGTTTTGCTAGAAATCAGGCGCATGATTTTTAGTTATGTCTCAGTCGCCTCTCTCACCACTAGATATACCCCCGATTCGTGCAGTGTGGAAGTTACACATGAGTTGCAACTAGGTTGTAACTAGGAATTTAAACTGGGAATTGGTACAAATCTTATAAGTTACAAGTAGGTTGCAACTGAAATCATCACAAAATAGTAGGATGAAGTCAGCGACTGAGACATAACTAAAAATTAGGCGCCTAAGATCTAGACGCTCCCTTTTAATTTTCTCGTTATGTGTTTGTTTATTTGAATAGAGATGGTTGTTTTGCGACAGATGATGGAGAGGTAGGTGTTACAAAATGCAGCAGTTGGTAGAGCGCCTGCAGTTTTGTTGTCGCAAAATAGCAAAACTGCTACCGCAAACAGCAAACTGCTGCCCGCAGTTTGCAGTGTAAAATAATATTTGTCTCTTGATTGATTGCATAGTTTGTAGATTACAAGGGGTATATATGAGGGGCCGGCGGCTAACCTTAACTTGAATTACAAGCAAACTCTAAAACAAGTCGTAACGGGCTCTTATTCTAACATCCCCCGCAGTGTCAACGTGGGGTTCACCAACGTTGAGACTGAAATGAATGTCGGTAAATGATGATGTAGGCAGCCCCTTGGTGAAGATGTCTACAAATTGCGCAGTAGTAGGAACATGTAGAACTCGAACTTGTCCAAGAGCCACCTTCTCCCGAATGAAATGCATGTCAATCTCGATATGCTTGGTCCATCGATGCTGTACAAGATTGTTGGACATATAAACAGCGGAAATGTTATCACAATAAACCACAGTAGCCTGCTGGACAGGACAACAGAGATCCGAGAGAAGCTGACGCAACCAAACTGTTTCGGCGACAGCATGTGCCACTGCACGGTACTCGGCCTCTGCAGACGAATGCGAAACTATAACCTGCCATTTCGAAGACCATGAAATCAAGTTGTTACCAAGAAAAACACAGTATCCGGATGTGGATCGACGAGTATCCGGGCAAACCAGCCCAGTCGGCATCGGAGTATGCTGTCAAAGTGTGTGGAGATGATGAATAAATGTGCAGACCATGGTCTAAGGTACCTTTGAGATAGCGAAGGACACGTTTGACATGATTATAATGGGGAACTCGAGGATCATGCATATATAGACATGCTTGTTGGACATCAAAGGAAATTTCGGGGCGAGTAAGAGTAAGATATTGTAAATCACCAGTTATACTACGATAAAGAGTGGCATCGGAGAAGACATCACCAGAAGAAAAAAGCTTAGTTGTAGTGTCTACAGGAGTTTTAGAAGGTTGACAGTCAAGCATGCCAGATTTAGTGAGGAGATCTAAAATATATTGACGTTGTGAAAGAAATAAACTATGAGAATCACGAGTGACAGCTATTCCTAAGAAGTTATGGAGAAGTCCAATATCAGTCATGGAGAACTCAGATCATAGTAAAGAGATGATGTGATCAAGAAATTGTTGAGAAGAAGCTGTTAAAACTATATCATCGACATATAAGAGAAGATAAGCTGTTTGAGAGTTGTTGTGATAAACAAAAAGAGAGGAATCTCAGGGTGAAGGATGAAAGCCGATAGTGAGAATGAAGGTAGAGAAACGTTGAAACCATGCACGAGGAGCTTGTTTAAGACCATATAGAGATTTTTTAAGGAGGCAAACATGATTTGGATTAATGGAGTCTTCGAATCCTAAAGGTTGCTGGCAACAGACAGTTTCATTGAGCGATCCATGTAAGAAAGCATTTTTAACGTCAGGTTGATGAATAGGCAAAGAGGAAGTGACTGCAAGACTAAGAACTGTTCGAATTGTGCTAGGTTTAACTACAGGAGAAAAGGTTTCATCATAATCGAGACCGTGTTGTTGAGAGAAGCCTCGACAGACCCAACGAGCTTTATAACGAGAGAGAGAACCGTCGGAGTGAAATTTTTGACGAAAAACCCATTTACCAGAAACAACATTTGCACCAGGAGGACGAGGGACGAGTTGCCAAGTTTTATTATCTATAAGAGCTTGAAATTCATCTCGCATAGTAGAAGTCCAGTGGGGATCAAGAAGAGCTGATTTATAAGATTTGGGAATGGGATATATAGATGGAGTAACATTAAGATTTAATTTTTGAGTAGGCAATTTCCGGATTTTGCACGTGTGCGCATGACGTGTTAATTAGTGGGTTTAGTGATAGGAACATCACGTGCGGGAGGTTGAAGAGGGGACGGGGAAGAATTGCCCGGCGCAGCGGAGGATGCGGGCATTATAGAGGCAGGGTCGGGAGGCGCGGTAGGAAAGTCTGCCGCGGCAGAGCCCGATGCCGCGGTGTTATCGCATGCTGCTGCGGCAGGATTTGCAGCTGTTTTGGCTGCCTGGCAGGGGTCGGGGAGGACTGTGGCGGTGTTGGATTTGGTGTGATGTAGAGAGGATTGAAGGTGGGTCGGCGAGGTGAGGAAGTCGTGGTAGAAGTGTCGGTCTCGGATGACGTGTGACGTTGTGAAAAAGGAAAAACATTTTCAACAAAAGTGACGTGTCGAGAGATGTGAATACGGCCAGAGAGGAGATCAAGGCAACGAAAACCTTTATGTTCATCGGAGTAACCAAGAAACACGCAGGAGATGGATCGGGGGCTAGTTTATTTGGTGATTGGGCATACATGTTAGGAAAGCAAAGGCAACAAAAAACACAAAGCTCGGAGTAATCGGGATGACATCTAAAAGGAGAAAAATAGGGAGTGTTATGGAGATTGGATTTAGTTGGTCGAATATTGAGAAGATAAGTTGCAGTGCGTAGGGCCTCAGCCCAATATCTAGGAGGCATAGATGAGTGAATTAAAAGTGTAAGAATAATATCATTAATTGTTCGGAGAGCTCGTTCGGCCTTACCGTTTTGGGGAGAGGTATAGGGACAGGAAAAACAAAGGAGGATGCCATGACTAAGGAAGAAATTTCTATTTCGATTATTGTCAAATTCTTTACCATTATCGCATTGAATAAATTTTATAGGCAAAAAGAAGTGAGTTGCTACATATCGTTGAAAATTGAGAAATATTGTGTGGACATTAGATTTGTTGCGCATAGGAAAAGTCCAAATAAAGTGTGTGAAATCATCAAGAATAACAAGATAGTATTTGAAACTAGAAAAACTTTCATGTGGAGAGGTCCATAAATCACAATGTAGTAATTCAAAGGGAAAAGTGCTAGAAGATTGGGAGGTACTAAAGGGAAGACGAACATGTTTTCCTAATTGACATGACTCGCAAACTGAAGTATCATGATAATCTTTATTACATAAAATTGAAAATTCACTAAGAAGATTGGATAGTGTGGCAGCTTGAGGATGTCTGAGTCGTTGATGCCATAAATCCACCGAAGCAGCCATGGAGGAGGGTTGAGCGGTGGTGGGTGAGCCGTTGACAGAGTATAGGTCTCCAGAACTATTGAAGCGTACGATCTCCGCCTTGGTCATGTAATCCTTCACAAATAAGCCAAAACGATCAAATTCGACGGAGACAGGATTATCACGTGTAAATTGGCAAACAGAAATTAAGTTTTTAATTAGGGCAGGGGCAACAAGAACATCGCGAAGAAGAAGTGGTTTGGTGGTGGATGGAAGATGGGTTTGACCAACACAATGGATAGGGATTAAAGAACCATCTCCAAGAGTAATAGAGGAAAAAGGTGAAGAACTTCATGATGACAACATATTACGCGAATTAGACATATGACTAGATGCACCAGAATCGAAAATCCAATCCATACCTGAGTTTCCTTGAGCAGCAAAGTTGTTCATGGCCTGGAGGAACGCGGCTTGGTCCCAGCTAGGGGTTGCCGCATGAAACGAGGTTGGTGCAGTTGGCGGCGCTGAAGCGAGCGGTGGCGGCGGAAGCTGGTACATCGGATAGTTGCCGCATGTTGAGGTGTTGTAGTTCATTGGTGACGGTGCGCTGTAGGGATAGTAGGATGGAGCAGCGACGTAGGCCTGCGATGGAGGGCGTAGACCAAGTAGTCCGGGGGAGCCGGTGTGCGGGCGCATGTCCGGCATCCAGGAGCCGGTGTAAGCGGGTGGAGCACCGACTGGAGACGAAGTCGGGCATGGGCCAGGCCTGCACAAGGCCGGTCCACGGGTCATGGGATGGGCGGTAGTTCGGCGATGCTGGAGGTGCTGGAGCCGGTGGAGGAGCCAGAGCTGGTGGCGCGCCTGAAGGAGCCGATGGTGCCGAGGGCGTGGAGGACGGTAGATCGGCCGTGTGCCACGGTAGTTGGGGCTGGGGCGCCATCCTGGAGGTGGTTGCACCGGTGCAGGAGGAGGCGGTGGTGGTGGTGCTGGAGCCGGAGGGCGTTGGATGGCCGCAAAGACTTGGGGACGAGCCTCCTTGGTGGTGATGGCGAGATCGGCCCATTGAAGCATGGAGCGGACCTCGGAGAAGGAGGGTCGCGGACGCATCATGGGATGAAGGAGGCTTGCTTCTCAAAACATTCACCGAGTCCAACGAGAAGAACATTGATGAGTTGGCGGTCGTCGATGGGGTCGCCGAGTTCGCGGAGCTCGTCGGCGAGGGACTTGAGCCGCTGACAATAAACCCCCATTGGGGAGTCACCTTGGACGGTGTTGCGGAGCTCGGTGTGCAGGGTTGACGCGGGCGTCGACGTTGTCTTAAAACAGTTGACGGAGGGCCGCCCAAAGCGTGGCGGCGTTGGAGGCGTCGCGGAAGACGAGATTGAAGATCTCGGTGGACACCCGTTGATAGATCCACTGGATGATGGCGAGGTCGTCCTTTACCCAGCGAGGATCCGAAGGCTGGGGAATGGAGTTGGCATCAACGTGGCCGAGGAGATTGCAGCGGCCTAAATGAACTTCGAAGAGGTGGTGCCAATGGTAGTAGTTGTGCTTGGGAAGATCTAAAGTAACAGGGATAAAAGGACTAACATGTTGAATTGTATCGGCATATTGGATGGTGGATAGGGTAGGATTTGCTAGGCTTTGGGTGGGGATAGAGCAGGAGGATTGCGCCATAGCGGTGGCGAGTTTGGAGGCGGCGAGCTTTGCACCCCGCTCGAAGTAGCCGGGCGGCGGCGGTGGTGGCGGGGTGGGCGGCGACATGCCCTGGATCGGTTTAGTCTGATACCATGTAAAATAATATTTGTCTCTTGATTGATTGCATAGTTTGAAGATTATAAGGGGTATATATGAGGGGCCGGCGGCTAACTCTAACTTGAATTACAAGCAAACTCTAAAACAAGTCGTAACGGACTCTTATTCTAACATGCAGGAGCTGTTAGAGATGCTCAGATGATACAAAATGTGACACCAACACGAATAACTGCCATATGTGGCACCCGCAAGGCAAAAAAACCCTGCTCCAGCAGCTGCCGCATCCGGTTTTCGTGCCGAAAAATGCGGCATAGGCGCCTCGTGATGCATATTTGCGGTAGCCACGCAACTGTCGTATTATTTTCCAACGCGTCACACGTAGCCCAACCGTCTTCTTCTTCCCACCGTTGTAGCCGCCGCCAACACCAAATACACCCCCTAGAGCCTCCTCCCCTCCAGATCCGTCCGCCGCTGATCGCGGGCAAGCCCTAATCACCACCGTTCGCCACCGATATCAGCCACGACGCCATCAGGTGGTGGCTGGGCACCTTCGACAGTGTCGACGAGGCGGCGTGCCGCTTCGACCACCCTCGCCGCGACCTCAACTTCCCAGACGTCCAGTTGATGGTGGACGTCGGGTTCCTCGCGCCGCAGATGCACTACGTTGACTGCGAGGCGTGGAGGAATCAGCGTCGCGCCGCCAGGCAGCAGCAGTTGTCTTCGCTCGATGACATGCGCATGGCGCAGCTCGCCCGCGACCATCCGGAGCTCATGCAGGCGCAACTTGCCTTCGATAACGTGAGGAAGAAGACAGCCGACGACGCCGGGCCATCCAACGCCGCGCCGCCTCCGCCTCCGCCTCCGTCAGTAGTTCCCGTCCTCAGCGGCTCGGAGCTCGACTCCGACTTCTGAAACGAGTCGGATGACTCCGATTTCACCTGGGATTAGGTTTAGATTGGCTTGAACTTTGTTTAAATTCGCTATGTATTGTCGAATCCGCTCGAACTTTGTTTAAATCCGCTATGTATTGTCGAATCGTATGACTATCTATTTGAAGTGTTGTCGTTGTGTGTCTGTGTTTGAATCGAAATGTGGCGGCTGCTGGAGATGGGAGGTGCTGTAAAATGCGAAGCGGCCGGCCATTTCGTATCGCAAAAACGCAAAACAGCTACCACATCGCTCAAAACAGCTGCCGCATTTTGCATCATTTGTTAAAAGATGCTATAAGGAATTCACAATCCTTGAAGGGGAGAATCTCCTCGGTGAGACGGGGGCATGACTACGGTCGCTTTTACACTGTGTCCACGTCTATATTCTACTCTGTTTTTTATAATAAAAGACTATCCTCAAGAGCTGTCGCAACTTTTTTTTTCTTTCACGGAGCTACTCCTTTCGCCATCTCAATCGCAACCACTGCTAAGTGCCACTTTACTGAGAGCAGGCTGGGCAAGGCGAGATGTTCTGAACTTCTGATTCCTCCACACACCAGCCGCAACCACCGGCTCACACCTCCAGCGAGACCAGGGCCTCGAACCTTCCATCGCCTTCCTTCCGAATTCCCGATACCAGAGCAACCTCTGCACGCGACGGCGAGGGCGACGGCTTCGTCCTCTCGTGCCCTCCCGATGCGGCAGCCGCGGCGAGGCGCCCGCCCGGGTCTCGCCGTTCTTGCCCTCGCGCTCGCGCTCGCGCTCGCCCTCGCGGCCCGCGGCGCCGACGCGTCCATCCACGACTATTCCAGCGGCGGCTTCGCGCCACGCGCCAACTCGTTCTTCTTCCACGGCGGCAGCGAGGGCCTCTACGCGTCCGACCCCTCCTCCAACTCCTCCACCTCCTTCATCAGGTACGCCGGGCGTCCCTTCTGGACTACTCCCCTTTAGGGTTTATGCGGGGATCGAGCTGCCCCCGACCATGAGCGCTTTGATGAGTGTCGGGTTTAGGATCTGATGCGCTTTGTTAAATGTTGCGCCGCCTTTTTGTTCGGTTAAATTTCGGCCGTGCTATTTTTTTGGGCGGTGGTGATATGGCGTACATCGAGAAGTATAATGGAGTTTTATGGGCTCCAGTGCGCTGTTTGATTCTGTCTGCTCTGGTTTGAGTCTTCAGTGTTAGTGCTCAGTTGTTGCAGTTCGTATTACGTCAGTGATCAAGCAGGGATTTGTGAAACTTTGTGCGCGTAGACACTGATCTGTATAGATGATTGATACTGCTGCTTCAAGTTGCTTTTTTTTTTTCTTGTTTCGACATATTCAGAGGATGTTATCCCCTTCTTTTGGTAACTGGATATGATAATAGTTGTCTTACATGTAATGTATTTAGTTATCTGTCCTATGCTAATGTGATTATCGTGCCCTGGCCTGTGAAAGATAACATCTGTGGTTTACATGCACAACATGACACTCCATTTTATTTGTGCTAATCCGCACATATTAGCACCAAGTCACCAACTTTGTTGGAGCATACATTTCATGAAACATTTCGTTTCAGAATAATTTGTGTGTTCATCTGCGTGGGTGAACAGCAGACGTAAATATATAAGAACGCCACGACTAGTTATCCTCCAATTCTTGAATTTTTTTTCTATCTAATTGGACACTCTTTCAGGTTTGACATAGTTACATTTCGACGGACCCAGGAGTCAGCAGCTAAGCATGAAAACATGCAACAAAAGACAGGACTAGTAGAGGCTATTATTGTTGAGATCCAGGACAGAGATAAAATCGGTGGCTCTTACTTGCACTCTGATGCAATATGCTGCACCCCTGAGCTTGACAAGGAGAAGTCCTGCAAAGTAGGGGAAGTTATTATACGGCCAAATCCTGATAATCCAGACTGGCCAAAAAGGATTCAGACATTCTTTGATGGTAAACACGAAGAAACTAGTATGGCGACACAGATTGTGTCTATAAACAAAACAGGGATGTACTATCTCTATTTTATGTTCTGTGATCCTCAACTCCAGGGACTCAAGATTGCAGGCAGGACAGTTTGGCGGAACCCTCATGGTTACATCCCTGGTAAAATGGCCCCGATGATGACTTTTTTTGGTTTCATGTCCCTTGCGTATCTTGTACTTGGACTTCTATGGTTTCTTCAATTTGTGCGATATTGGAAGGATATTTTGCAGCTGCATTACCATATAACAGCTGTTATTGCCCTTGGCATGTGCGAAATGGCTTTCTGGTACTTTGAGTATGCTAACTTTAATTCAACTGGAACCAGACCTATGGGCATAACCGTGTGGGCAGTTACATTTACTGCTGTGAAGAAGACTGTGTCTCGCCTTCTTCTTTTAGTAGTTTCAATGGGCTATGGTGTTGTTCGCCCCACATTGGGTGGGATTACATACAAAGTTGCTGCTCTTGGCATCGTCTATTTTATTGCTTCAGAAGCTCTTGAACTTGTTGAGAATCTGGGAAATATCAATGACTTCTCTGGGAAAACGAGATTATTCCTGGTGTTACCGGTTGCCATACTTGATGCTACCTTCATCATCTGGATATTTTCATCCCTCTCTAGAACTTTAGAGAAACTGCAGGTAGCTGCTTCACTTTCTTGCTGGTCCAAGTAAATAATATGTTCTCTATGTTAAGTTGGATGTATCCACTGTGCTATTATTAGTATTCTTCTCCAAACCATGTTGTTTCTGTATATCATATAGCAATTTTTTCTCATTCTGAAAAAAAAATACAAGGGCTTGTGTTACAGCCGTTTGCATTCTAGCAAAACCAGTAGTTTGTTGTATTTTATGCGAAGCATCCACCCAGTACTCAAACCTATGGCCATGTCTTCATCAACCAGCATCAGTGTTGCATGTTCAATGAAATTTTGGCTGTTTTACTGTGAAACCTATGTCCCGTAAAAATGAATCTCGGCCGATTTATTATCTGTTCTTTTTATCGTTTAGTCGTAACTTATGTGCTCACTGGCTCTAATTATACAACAGCTGCGGAGAAGCATGGCGAAGCTTGAACTGTATCGGAAGTTCACAAATTATCTAGCTATGTCGGTGCTTATCTCAATTGCTTGGATTGGCTATGAGGTATGTGTTACGCCAATTCTATTGCTGCAATTTGAGAATATAACCGCCAATGGTGAATGAAAAAACTCTTGGTGTGCATTTTTCCTATATATATCTACTTATATAGACTTGTCATATGATCACTAAACAACGCTTGTTTGATGCAAACTATTGAAACATATAAAAGAAAATAGCATATCAACTACTGTGTCCTCTTCCACCTACTATATGATGTCATTATGCACAAACATTGATTAGATATGGCCATAGCATGTTACACATCTTATTCACTCATGGAGTTGTTTGACCCTTGGGAAAATCAGTAATCACCTTTATACAGGTTATGTTGTTAAGTATGAGCTGACTTATTTTCTTGGTCCTGAATCAGCTATATTTCAATGCAACCGATCCATTAAGTGAGCTTTGGCAAAGGGCTTGGGTCATCCCTTCCTTCTGGAATGTCCTCTCATATGTCCTCCTTGCCATCATATGTGTACTTTGGTCGCCATCTCGTAATCCAACAGGGTATATTCCATTTGCTACAACGTTCACCAGCTTCTCATTTTAGTAGAATTATTTATTTGGGGGGTTTTGTGTACACAATTGAATTCTTTCACCTTGTGCAATCTTAAGTCTCTAACCTGCCATTATGTATTTTGTCCTGAATTTGTCTCTTGTTGAGATGATTCATATCCTTGAGTAAGCTATCTGTAACATATTATTATGAAAGTTTTAAAGGTTTTCCTTTAAAATCAACATTTTTACGATATTCTGAAGTAACCCGGTAGTTGTTGACTTCAATGCATATGTTACTACAAACATGTGAGATGCTTGTTGATCTAAAGATGCAAGTGGTACACTTCTAAAAGTACAGTAATATTTCTCCTGTTCTCGGTCTTTAGTAGTTTAATCTAATTCACACTATCTGAATATACATAATGACTCCTAAAACAAATATATTAACATCTTCCTACAACATGTTCACTCTTAACATTAGTTGATTCATACCATATGTAAAACACCACTTCAAACATGTAGCTCAACTTAGATAGGATGGAAAAGACTCCTGATTTCACAGTCTTTTGCATTGTTGTCTTGAATTATGAATCATGTGCATAGTTTAACTTCTGCTTTTTGTGGTGTTCTTGCCGTGTACAGATTCGCATATTCAGAGGATACAGGTGACGAGGCTGATGAGGAAGGACTTTCTCTTGTGGGCAGTGCTGTTAAAGGAACAGGAGATATGGTGAACATGCATGTGTTTCCTGAGGATAAACGTGCATGAGAAGTTATTGACTTAGTGCAGCTGTACTCCTGGTGGAATGCTATGGTACGTCATCTTTTGTATTCTCAAAGTATGCAGATAGCACATTTGACTTTGAGTATGGGAAGCAGCTACCTTGCAAATATAGCTTGGTTAAAGAGTGTAGTACATATTTAGCTCTAGTTAGGGGTTATTGATCGCACATTTGACTTAGTATGGGAAGCAGCTACCTTGCAAATATAGCTTTGATAACAGGTGCAGTACATAGTTAACTCTAGTTAGGGTTACTGATCATGCTATGCATGGTCATAAACTTCTTTTGACGTGCAACTTTGTTGTATATTTACACTCCATTCTATGTGAGTTCATGCTCATATTCATATCTTGCTGTCTCTGCACTCTCTCGTACCCCGCCTCTTGCTGTTTGTGCATACTTCATACTATTCTATAGCACACTGGCGTTTGTATATCATATTCCTCTGATCTAACATTAATGCACAGTGAGAGGCCTTCTCTTTTACATGCTTCAATCAGCTTAGTGCTTGAGGTTTCTATTGAGCAACTATAGAACCGAAACTCACGTTTATTTACTGTGGCGAAGAGCAACAGGCCTGTTCCAGAATTGCCTGGTTTTCTCCTTTTGCGAGGAAATTGTTTGTACTGCTATTTTATAGTCGCATGAATCTTTTTGAGTTAAAAACTGTATCATAATTCAGTTACTGTTGTTTTCAAGTCTTAGCTGAGGCAGTTTTTGCAAAATATTTAGGATATCATGATCAGCATTGTTTTCCTTGATCAGAAGTTTTTGCATACGTATATGAATCTCAGTTATTCAAATCATTATCAGTGAAGTTTCAGTTCAACTATTAATCATCATGCTGACTAAACTATTTCCTCTTGTGCTGAACTGCAGTGAAGTACTGTACTGTTTTCCTCTGGATTCGTGGCTAGTTGAAGCTTGCGCGCGGTTCCTGATGTACAGGTGGTGACTTTGTGTTGAAGGATTTGACTTCCACAGAATTTTACCCGTATCAGTGATGACTACCCATACAAAGAAGTCGGCGAAATAAAGTACGGTTTTGAGAGTTTAGAGTTGCTTATTGGTTGTTGCAGTTCTTATGGTGACGTGTAGACTGGTAGAAGTCTACCCTGTTAAGCGCTTGACTGCATCATCCCACTCTTATGTATTTATCATATGTATGCTTAAAATGAGTTTTTGACGAATTAGTCACTATATAATCATGTAGAGTACTTCTATATCGTTTAATTCTTTTCCATGGTGTGTAGCTAAGGATATTACACTATTGTGATTTGTGATGCATGTGTACCTGTCAGTTGGGTTCATGTGATGACAGCAGTCACGTTAGAATCCATTACAATCTAGTACTCCCTCCGTCCTAAACCTCCATCCTAAAATAAGTGACGTGAGTTCATCTAGATTCGTATGTATCTAAATACTAAAATATGTCTAGATACATCCGAATCTAGACAAACCCACGCACTTATTTTTACTAGTGTTTATACTCCCTCCAGTCTATATTAACGGCTTTAACTTTATCTAGATTCGTATGTATCTACTTAAGTATTTAAACTATCTAGGTAAAGTTGAGGCCCGGAGTAGTAGCTTCTCTTCTGTGTTCTCTTGTTTCTCTTTTTTTGCGCTCTTTTCGAGGGTACCGTTGTAGCCTGATTGGAATGGACGAACAGAGACCCACGTTACATTTCGATGGACGCATGAACACGTCCTTCCATTGGTCGTAGTACTCAGTTTTGTTCGGCTCGTGTATATTTTATGTCGGGGCAAGAGAGGCGTCCCGAAGAACTGGTGGATTATTAGAGAAGTATTTTTCTGGTCTTGAACGCAAAAGGTTAACCGCTAAATCTTTTTGTACAGTGCGCACTAAATAATCAGACATTCTTTTTTTTATGAAATTTCACCGATCTATTAATAATCATCCTAAAAGTAATAAAAATATAAATAGGTAATTGGACCACCTAGTGACGACTACAGACACTAGCATGAGCCGAAGGCGTGCCGCTGTCCTCGCTCCTCTATCACTGGAGTCAGGCAAAGTTTATCGTAGTAGAGCTTGTTGTAGTAGACAAACGGGAAGTCGTCGTGCTAAGGTCCTAAAGGACCAGCGTACCAGAGCAGCAACCATCGCCGAAAAGAGAACCGTAGATCGGAAGAGACTGACCTTGAACGACATCAATGGACACGAAACACGGACAGGTCCCAAGAGATCTGCCGGACATAAGAGTCCATGCGCTCTCCGACGGCGCTAGATGCACCACCAAAGCGAGGATAGAACGGGAAGTAATATTCTGACTTCAAGATGTAGCCCTCGTCTCAACATCCTGAAGAACACACTGGAAAATAGCCTAAAAACAAGAACCCTCTCGCCGGCTAGAGCCTTTGGTCCGCCACGCCTCCAAGGCCCCAAGGCCAATGGAGACGGAGCAGACCGCTGTGTTGCTGGCGAGGGAGACGAAACCCTAGATGGGTCTGAGTCGCCACTGCCGTGTTGCTTCTTTTTTCTCCCATACCTTGAACTGAGGCGATTAGATCTGGTTTTCTATTCGACAATAATCAGACATTCGTACGTGACTTGTATTATATAGATTTTGCATGTATCTAGCCATGTTTTATTGTGTAGATGCATGAAATTTAGATAAATCTAAGTTAATGTCAAACGTGGGGTCACACTAGCAGCGGAACGTCGCCACTGAGCCAGTGGTGTATCAGCTCGAGACATCTCCCATCAGTTTCTCTGGATCATGTGATCCTTAGTTTTGATGGCCCCGGCTATTCCAGTTCTAGTTTATGCTGGTGTCGAGTCCAGAGTGACATGAGTGCGCTCACAGTCGCACGCAGTTATATGCCAGTTCTAGTTTATTTGACGATTTCTAGTCTATCTTCTTAATTTTAAACAGTAGAAAATTTCAAATGAACCAGAGGTGACATATGAGTTCCATTCCACTTCACCCCCTAGTGTCTTCTAGAGTCAGGCATGGACCTGATTAGCTGGTGTCGAGTCCAGAGCGAGAAATTTCTTCAGAGCGGCTAAAGTTCAACCACAAGAACTATCCTCCATCAAAAGAATTTATCAAGACGACGTTTGCATTATGCACGAAGTTAGTTTTTAAGTTGTATATAGATCATTTGCATTTCTAAATCAGTTGATACGGTTTTTATTACTACCCAGCACACTCAGATGCCAAAAAGTCCGCAAAATAATCCACTGGGATACCCCAACAGTTTTACACAATTTATTTCCATAGCTATCTTTTGATAATTTGTGAGCAACATCGTTACCAGAACACGTACATTACTTCCAAGTCTATGAAGGACGATCATTTTATTCCAAAAGAAAAAAAAAATACTTGCTCTTTTAATCTGCAATTTTCTACTATATAAGATTAAAGCACGACGTGTCAATCAAGGACTGAGCTACAGAACAAACAAGTATGAGATCTGTTTTAGCTGCACAAACTGAAACATTGAAGTGATGTCAAATCACAGATAAATAGCCAAGTCAAATCATGCAGATAAAAATTGAAGAACATTTATCTCCAAGGATCCAAGCACATCTAGTGGTGTGCAATTAGACTTGTGCCTAAAGAAAAGATTACGGTGTAATAATCAACAAGACAATAAACTAGCCGAAGACAGGGAAGCACAAAACAGTCACTATCTGTCAAGCAACTCAGCAATAAACCACAAAAAATGATACATAATGGAATGGCCACCCCTTTGCTGGACTTGGATTTCTGATGTTATGGGTCACAGGAGGAAAATGAATCATGTATCCTTTCAAAGCATAAAATTCCAACTAGACACACCACTAACTCTACCTAAAACCTCGAAGAGGGGGAGAAAGGGAAAAATGGTTAACATATGGTCAGGTAATACAAAAGATTTGGCAAAGTGTGAAAAGAATCTGTATTTATGTACCTCTCTTTATTTCCTCCTAGCCACAAACCTATCTTAAATTACAGAGTATATATCATTTCCCCCGGTATCTGTACATTTGTCATCTGATTGATTTCTCAGCGCCCAAAGGACGAAGCTGTTTGATGCCTACCGTACAGTCAGTCAGTTCGCAACTGCCGCTTCATCGCATTTTTCAGCCTCTTCTACAACGGGAATCCATTGTCTCTGCCGATTTGTGTCCTCATGTATAATCTAATAACATAATTTGGCAAAACAAGAAAAACAGGCATAACAGACAGGTCAGAACTTATGCACATTGAGAACTTATCAGACTAATACTACGGGGAAACACTATGAGCTAGATAAAAGTGGAAGGCATGACGAGGTTGGTAGTTACTTTTTAAGGTCAATTACAAATACAGTCATAATTCATAAATGCATGGTCAGTCATAATTCATAAATGCATGGTTTGGCTGTAGTCAAGTAATGCAAACTGTGCTAGTACATGGGTGACAGAAAACATGATAGGGATTTGTTGGCATATATCATATATCAGCAAGGAATAACACTTACCAAAAGAAATTCGACAAAAAATCAGCTCAACAAATGAATAAACACAGTTCCCAGACTGGGGGACAAACTAACTGCATGAATCCATTGTTGTTAGCTGATATCTCTTTCAGGCCTTGATCCCGACTCTTGAGGCAGCTTCTTTAACAACTCAGCTTCTCTTGCTATTTGAATATCAGATGGCCAAAAGGTCTCATATATTACTTTGCAAAGAAACCGAGGAAGCAACCCCAAGACTATAATTAGAATAACACTGAGCCAGTAAGTTCCTGAAGCAGCCATATTGTATATTGTCCTGCCAGGTAAGAACAGTCTTAGGCTTGTCACCTTTAGGACAATATAAGAGGGTTCTAGCAAGAAAGTCAAAGAGTACTTACCCGTAATTAGGGAAAACAGGTATAGAATCTATTAACACCATGCACAAAAATGTTGCAGCTATAGAGCCCCATATGGCAAGATGAGTTATAAGCACCCAACGTTGAATGTCCATGGCCAGATGAATATTGACAAGTATAACCACTGCAATTGTCCATAAACTTCCCATACTCCATATGTCCATTGTGCTGATACCGTATGTGAAAAAAGGGACATAGAAAAGGACAAGGCTTTGCCACAAGGTGTCTAGCATTGTGATCCAGAAGAGAGTCAGGTTGTAGGCCTCATTCCGAAGCCCTGCCTCATATAGTCTCGGATAATAAAGAAGGGTATTATGACTCAAGTCCTTGTCCAGAATACCAACCACTACTGTGGGAACTGATGTGTAGATAAGGGAATAGAAAACGCTACTCCAATCTGTTAACGCAAGAGTTGCAGAATATGCAGTGTGCAAGATATACCTACACAAAATCATTGAACATTTTGGTCAACATACTTTACAAAATGCAAACAAAAAGAGAGGCCAAATGGGAGATTATGTATAGGGGGATTATGTACCAGAAGAGCATTAGCACAAAGACAGCATTCCGATAGAAGTTGTAGAGAATCATGTATGCCATACGCTGATAATTCCAGTGCCCGTGCACAAGCAGCAATCTCTTCAAAAAGCGGAACTGCCCCATAGCAAAATCTGAAGCCATCACTGCTTGGCGACCTTCTTGACCACAGATTCCAACACCAACATCAGCCATTTGTATCATTGAAACATCATTCGCCCCTGTAAATAGAAAACAAGATCACAGAAAAGCACAAACTGTCAATACTTTCAAGATCACTAAATAACGGAGAAAATAATTAGTACTGTCTTCACGATGAAAGGTAAGAAGATGACAAGTTTGATATACATCGAAAACTGAAACTGGACTCATTCTACTCATCCTAGAGTACAGAATAATTAGATCTCCAATTCCCACTCAAAGAAATGCACTAATTGTCAGATTCAGCAGATAGGTATAATTCTATAAAGCCCTACCCGTATATTAGTGAATTGTACTCTTGCAGAAAATGCAATGCACGAGATGTGGCCAGAATACAACAAAAAAGCATCCAGATGTTTAAGACATAAAATGTAGGTGCAACCATGTATTACTACCAGTATTCAGACTATCATTCATCATGTGATGCAATAAATGAGAATACTTATAGGATCACATAACTCGGTTCAGCTACAGCAAGAAAACTAAAAGGAAACCATCCACCTGCAAAGTTTACATTCAGTTCAAGCAAGTTTTCATGACTAGCAATTTGCACTAGATATTTTACCATCAGATGAGCATATTAATAGATAAGAAAGACCAATATGCTCGCTAATGATATTGCAATATGAATCAGATACATAATCTCACCATCACCAATCGCCAAAGTCATGTCACTAGTCCTGCTTTTAATTAAATCAACAATTCCCGCCTTTTGCAGAGGAGCAACACGGCAGCAGATGACAACCTTACAGGAGGTTGCCACGTCAAATAACTGCCCAATAAAAAGTTGGAAAGGAAATTAGTAATTTTAAGTACGAAGACATAATTTATGTTAGCAAACTTCAAATAGATACATGTGAAGACATGGGGCGCGCATTAAAAGAGTAAACAGGATCGCTGAACTGAAGCTATTGACTACATTTGACCAATCAAAACAGAACACTAAGTAATCATTATTTAAAAAATAGGATACGAGTCACAAACCTCTGATTCAAGATCTTTCTCTAGAATATAAACAAGGGAGTTTCCATCAATTATCAGTGCTAACTCGGTATAATCACAAGTTGGTGATTTCTCACTGTATTCTGACTTGTCATTAGCGATAACTCCAGTCAACTGCAGGTTCTGTGTTCCACTTTCAGATACTTGACCATTGGAGGACCTTAATTTTGTAACATCACCGTTGTACAAATCTTCCGTATTTTGATAATCCTTTCCAAAATCAGCTGACTTGATTCCATATTCTGCTTTAGCCTCAGCTAGAAGACGCCTGCACTCAAACTCTGATGAACCATTTATGATAATTGAATGCATACTTTGAGTTAATAGGCGACATGATACACCAATCGATATAGCAGTTTCTTGCTTATCTCCCGTAAGAACCCAAACCTTGATTCCAGCCTGTCGTAGGGACTCAATGGCCTCAGGCACACCATCCTGCAACTTATCTTCAACTCCAGTTGCACCCAGAAGAGTCAAATTGCACTCTACGAGAGCTGCCGCCTGACGGAGCTTTGCTGATCTCTCTGTCATGGAGGTGCTAGCTTCTTCGTACCTTTCCTGCCATTCACTGAACTCTTCATCACTCAGGTACTTTGAACCAATTACTAAGGTTCGTAGACCCTCTAAGGAATAATTTGACAAATGGCTTTCTGTAGTTTCTCTAATCTTGGCATGGAAAGAATCAAAGAGTCCATCATCATTCCCACTCTTCAAAATGCCAAGCATTGAAGTATCAGCACCCTTAACAAGAACCTTCACAGTGTCGTCTGGAAACCTTACAACAACAGACATTCTTTTTCTCACACTATCAAACTCATGAAGACCAAGAACATCCAACCTGTTTGGACAATTAATTTTCTTTGTAAAGTACAGGTAGAAGATTGTCAACAGGGACAAAATGAATTTCATGGTCAACTACGGCTGAAATTAAAGGTAGCTACAACATTGACACAAAGAACAAAGGATGTTCCAGCATTTACCTTATCCTCTCCCCCTGAACATCTATAACAATGTGGCCAGTTGTCCTTTCAATAAGCTTGTATCCGTAAGCGGAAGCCGCAATTACCAAGGCCTGCTCATCAGGTGATTCACCCTGGTAATCAATTGCACCAACCTCACTTAATTCACTTGTCAAATCGGAAGAACTTCCTGTGCTTACTGGAATGACAGTATTGCATGCAGCCAGAGTGAGGAAAAAATCATGGGCAGCGAGTCTTTCCTCCCCAAACAATGGTTCATTCAGAAGTGCTAGGAGTACTGAATCAACGTTGATCTCTGACTTGGGCTTTCTGTCATGTTGTCTCGAAGACTCTGCAGAAGGATACAAACTTAAGCATGGGTAGGTACACGATTAAAAGCTATATGAGGTTAGAGAATAATAAAATATCAGCTGAATTTGAGTCTTAACTAGTTCAAAATTTAAGGTTTGGCCATGTGACTAGAAACTTAAAACTAATTTAAGCTAATTAAGTTAAGTACAACATTTAGTAATTCAAACTGCAGAAAGGTGGATCTAGTTTCATCGACCGAATCTATTACCAATCATGAAGGTTGTTTAGTTGCTTCTATCAGAACAAAAGGAAAGCTACCACAAAATTAAATAAGAAATAAACAGTGAACTTGCCTGCAGTGGTTATTTCATGTGACGAGTCACTATTGACCTGCAAGGAGCTCCCATAATTCCTCCCGTAGATGCTAGCTTGCTGAAATTCCATCTTATTTTGTGTCAAGGTACCCGTTTTGTCCGAGAAGATATACCGTATTTGACCTAGGTCTTCGTTGATATTCAAAGACCGGCATTGAAATCTTGAACCTGAACTACTGTCATACATCCGAGTATCTCCAATCATAAAGTACGACTGACCCACTCTGACTAGCTCCATTGTGATGTATAGTGATATTGGTATCATTATCTGAAAGATAATCACAGAACTCAAGAAGGAGAAAAATATCTGCAACGAAAGGCCATAGAACTCAAAATCTTTTCTGTTTTCCCGACCAAACGTGTAGTACTTTCTCCTGTAGTACGGTAGCGCGTCAAGGTTTTTAGTATTTTTAAATAACCATACCCCCATCCCTGTAGCCACAACTGAGCATGTGATCAAGAGGAAAGCTGATAACCAAAGGGTTTCCCTGTTCATGTAACTCTCGAGATTGCTGCACTTTGAACGAGATATTGTACTGTTCAACATAGCTTTTGTCTCCTGACCAGCATAGACTACAACCCCAATAATCCATTCTGTGTTTTTTAGCTGGCACCCACGCAATACAATGTTAGATTGTCCAAGCGGAATCCTCTGACTATTCAACTCCATAGTAGCTGTAAACTCATAGATATTTCTGTTTGGTTGCTCACATTTGATCAACCCCAAATACGAGCTGTTGCGTATCATGGAAACAGTTTCCTGGCGAGCATACCTTGTTTTTAGGTTTGACTCACCATCCAGATTCATTGTTTGGATATAAGCTATACCATTTGGATCACTTGTACCCAGCAGGACCATATCACATGGCATTGTTTCATTTGAGTGAATTTTGACAACCTCCCCTACACAAACGCTTTTCCATTTTTTTGAACGAAAATCACCATGTTGGAGGACAAGTGCCTCTCGGTTATTCTCATTCCTGTCAGATCTGTGACGGCGCCAGTCTTCATAACCATCTTTTATAGCAGTCACAAACAAGACAAAAAGTAGTGGGAACAGCGATGCGGTCCTTCCAAACACAGCTAAAGGAGGTAGCTGATTAAGAGCAGCAATAACTAGGAAGTATACATAGGCCAGCCGGTGGAACTGGATGAAGAGGTTCTTAGGCAGGAATGTAATCAAAGTATACTTGCTAGTCCGAATCTCATTCCCTGTAAACTCATATCGATCGTTTGTCCTGTCAGGATCATTGATGTGAATTAGCCTTGGGTCATGCTCATGCTCAGATGAAAGCATGTCTTCAAATTGTGAGCTCTTGTTCCTGCCCCTAGGGGGTCGACTAGGTTTCTCCTGAGAGGAAGATACCACTCCTGTTTCTAGGGATGATGGAGAGCGCTGCATCTCCACTACACCACCCCAAGAAACCTTCCGCTGGCTCTCCTTCTGAGAGCATTCCACCGAGAGACGATGAAAGAAATGAGAATCAGCAGACTGGAAACGATCTGCCACCCTGCTCACATGAGGCTCTACACAATGCCTTGGCACAGCATCCCCTTCGTCCGCAAGGTTAACAGAAGCAGTGTCACAATCCTCGTACACTGAAGAAGAGGCTGAATCAGCCCGGCAGAGGCAGCTCAATGAGCCCACCGATGACCGGGCAAGAGCCGTGGGCTTTGAAGGCGAGTCTGCACTTCCGGATGATGACAGGAGCAAGGGATCAACGGTACTCATGTATAACTGCCGTGTCCCGCATCATACCAGTAAGCCACTAGACCAGAAAGGCGAGTTCATACAGGATTTCAGCACACCATGTGCCGCGCCCAGCTCATACTTGTACGATTCTGCACCATGGACACCTCCCAGACTACAGATTTCTTCAGCCTACTGAAAGAAACAGGGAGCTCAAGTTTAATTTCCTCAGGCCATATATTATTATGAGATCGATATATATCTGGAAAAAAAACTGGAAGCATAATTAAACGAGCTATATACTACTCAAAGCTGGGTCAAGCAATTCCATGAACTTGCCTTGAATGCACGTAGCTTAAAATAGAGCAGCTGAATTAGCACGAACTAAGCTTTCATTAAACCCCCTCCCCCCCCCCCCCCCCCCCCCCCCCCCAACAGAATGGCACCACTTCCCAGCCCCTCAGCAACTAATACGGAACAAACCACAGACTTCGTTCGCGGAGGTTTTAAAAATCCTTCAAAATTCAAACTCTCTAATCCCTGAGCTGGATCAAACAAGCAACGACGCTTCCAGCAAAACGTAGTCGAAAAAAATCCGAAAAAAACGCATGGAAAAAGATCTCAGATCGCGCCAAACGGAGACAATCGGGGGACCAGACAGAAACAGGACACGCACCGAAAAGGAGGCCTCCGGATCGGGCCAGGCCAATGCCGAGCTGGGCAGGGTCGCCTCCTCGCAGCGCGGGCCGCGGGCCGCGGGGCGGCGGATCGGCGGCGCGCTCCCGCGGATCTGATAGCGCGGCGACGGCAGGGACGGCGGCCGCAGCGGGGAGCTCCCGGCGTCGGATCCGGCGGCGGGCCGCCTAGGGTTTGGAGCTGCCGACGGCGACGAGCAGGAGGAGGATGAGAAGGAGGAGACGGCGGTGGGGGTGTGTGGTGTGTGGGAACTCTTTTTCTTTTTTTCCGCTTCTTTTTTGCGCGCTCGCTCGCGAGATCGGGGAGGAGATGAGGAGAAGGTGGTACGGCTCAGTGGTGGTAGACGGGTGGAGGAGCGCGAATTATTCCCCCCATTCTACCTGTGATTTCTACGTCTGTGTACGTTGTATTTCTCGGGTGTTCCCGTTCTGCCCATGGGTCCGGGCCTTCCAGCCTCTAGGGACTCTACTGGCTTCTTGTTTTGGCGGTTAAAAGAAAAGTCTAGAGCTGCTCAACCAGTTTCAACCTCTTTCGGTTGAATGAAAAATTGTCGGTTATATGTCATTATTTTTCAAACAGAAAGCAAGTTTCCTCGGTTTAATAAAGGTTTATTTCATTAAAAGGAAATCGAACAACAACCAGTCTAGCTAGGTTAGATACCAGGTTCGGCAAAGGCATTGACATGCCTAGAAGAGTATAAACCTGACACACGCCGAATAAGAGATCCATCCATCAATAAAGCCCACAACACATAATTGACATGACTAAACCACACATGCCAAACCACATTATTTGCATTATTAGTCATATATACAGGAAGCTAGCTTGGGACCGGTTCACTCCTCTCGCCCCCTCCCCCTCCTCTAGACGACATGGGCGACCACCAGTGCGACCCAAGCCCCTAGCGACCTCTTCCCCTCCTCCTCGTGTCGTGCAGGGCCGGGCCAGCAAAATCACGAGCCCTGTGTAAATCTATAAAATGGCCCTTATCTCAATATAAAGATAGGTCTAAAGAACAATTATAGTGTACGTAGAAAAGCCATTATAACTTATAACTATCATAAGCACGAACTCTAAACTTCTTTGCTTCTGGTAAAGAAAAAAAGGAAAAACTAAGCCATTATTTATTAGTCAACTCTGCCAAGGGCAACTAAAACATGACTCCAACTATGATAAACCTAAGAACAGCTTCTCTTACTTTGTTCTGAGCCATCTGTTTTTCTTTCGAACCGTCTCGAGAACCAGAGCTCCAATCCTTCGAGGAATACAATAATATACTCTAGCGAATTTACCTCACTCTCCGTAGATTAAAATCTTAGTGATTATTTATATAATTTGAGTCCGAGAAGTTAAGGCATTTCAGCGTAGTTTTTATGAGAAGTTAATGTATTTATTCCAAAAGTAGGTATATTGTGTTTTTCATACATGCAAAACAATTTGTGAAAATGTATAAAATATTTGCTTGGTAGGCATCAATCAGAATAGTAAAAACGGGAGAATTATACGTGCAGAACAATTTGTGAAAATGCATAAAGTATTTGCAAGCATTGACGGGAATAAAAAAGGGAGATTCGTACATGCAGAACAGTTTGTGAAAATTCTTAAAATACTTTCCTGAAAGGCATCAACCAAGAAGAGTCATACATGCATGACAATTTATGAAAATGCGTAAAGTACTATCCTGGAAGGCATCGATCAAGACGAGATTCATACGTGCGGAACAATTTATGAAAATGCGTAAGTATTTGGCTGACAGGCATCAACCGGAACAGAAAACATGAGAGAAAATAATATAAACGAGGAGCAGCCAAGCGCGGGAATTGAACTTGCGACCACATTCAGTTACCTGGACTCATGGCAACACCATTTGGCATGTAAAGATTTTGTGGATACCTATTCAAGTATCCACAAAAATATTGGTCCCACGAAAAAATTGGGCCATGTGCGACCGCACGGGTCGCACTACCATCGGCTCGGGCCTGACTGGGGTTGGAAAATTACACATTTGCCTGGCAAGGACTCTACAATGGTCATACTGGAGAGTGCAGTGTGATACTTAAAGCTGTGACAGATCATGATCTTTCGATTTGGTACACTTTTTTGGCATGGAGAGAACTAACAATGACATCATTGTGTTGCCGCGCTCCTCGGTGCTTGCAAGGCTGACAGAGGGTCATTCTCCCATTGTCAGCTATGTGATCAATGGTCACACATACAACAAAGGGTACTATTTAGCATATGGTATCTATCCATCTTGGTCTATATTTGTGAAGACAATCACAAATCCTCACACGGAGAAGGGCTCTTGGTTTGCACAATGTCAGGAGGCTTGCCAGAAGGATGTCGAGCAGGCTTTCGGTCTGCTCTAGCAACATTTTGCTATTGTTCGGTACCCTACTCTCACTTGGTCGGAGCCTCAAATGTGGGAGGTTATGAACTATGTGTGATCATGCACAACATGATCATAGAGAGTGAGTAGACAAAACCAGTGGTTGATGACCAACCATTTGATCACCAGGGACCTCTAGCTCAACTAGATCGGGTACTGGTCGAGTTTGTTGCCTTCATTGCCATGCATCGAGAAATTCGCGACCCATAGTTTCATGTTGCTCAAAGGAATGGTGCATGATTCTTGGACAAGTTGTAATGATATTTGTTTGAATTCTTGTATGGATAATTCTATTTGTGATGTGTGCAAACAATTTGTTTGTTAAGACTATATAATTAATTTGCTTCGAACTATTATTTAACTTGGTTTGAATTATGTTAAACTATGTAATTTTGGTTTGAATTTATGTTTTAAACTATGCACTATTGAATACCTTTGTTTTGGGAATGAACCGTTTTGGTAACGCCGATGTGGGGAGGCCTTCCCATAGTTTAGCAAGCATGTGCCAGGCGCACGACACCTACTCCTTCGACTCTACCACGGACCTCAAGATGGACAGAACATAACAGGTAAAAGTCGAATAACTTACTAGGGTCAGAGGATTCTCCGTGGTATACATCTTCATGGAGACCTCCGGTACTTTTCGGTTAACCCGCTCCTTGATCAAGCATTGAATCTGAGTCTTGTAGTCCTTGGATGGGATTAGAGTTAAGCTAACCTTCAAGTCGTCTTTCTTGTCAAGGGTGACTGAATGCATTAGCCGGTCCCCATGGTGCTGAAGAGGTTGAATCCGAGATGATAGCCAGCAATGGACTAAGTCGTATCCTTTCAGACCCTTATTCTTCATCAAGAACTCAATCTGCCTCTTGGTGCGGATCAAGTCTTGAGATAGAGCCGGAACTTTTGCATCCCAAGATTCTTGGTGGGTTGTGGCACCGTCGACGAAAACCGGCAGGCCTTCTAGCTTGCTGGGAGCCAGGATATCCTTGTGGTAAAAGAAAGTGGCTGGTCATTTCTTCACTGAATCGCTAGATATGACCTTAGGGTAGACTCGATCTCTCATAAGGACTAGGCTAAGAGTTTCGGTATTGTAGGGAACACTAACAATGATAGAATTTTTCCGAGTACTAAAATAATGTTGGAAAAAGAGCAGACTCAGTTTAATTCTGAGAAAACCCTCGCAAAGAGAGACATGGGCACTAAGCTCTAGTATGGAATTTGGGGGGAAATTTTGAAGTTGGACGCCATAGTAGTTACCTCGAAAAAGAATTCTGACGGTGGAAAGCGGAGGCCGCGATCTAGATGGGTTGCGAAGTGAACCCGTTCGCCGTCGCGCGGTGTGGGGAGGGCCCTATTGAAGCCACTCCGCCATGCGCCAACATGGAGCAGACCTTCTTCCTCCATGATTTTGAGCTTATTGTCGTCAATGACGCTTGGGATCCAAATCTCGTGGTACTTTTTGTCCTCAGCCGCTGAAGATGTCGAGCCCATAGAACTAGAAGCATCGGTCATCTCACTAAAGGATTAACCAAGAATGGGCGGCGCTAGTGGATTTGGTGGAGGAGCGAATATGAGGAGCGCAGGGTTTATCGAGGAAGAGGAAGAACATGAACAGTGATGGAGAAGAGAATGAGGTGTTTTCTCTCATATAGTGCATCTGCACCAAGATTAGCGCTTAATGCATCAGATTACCGCCACACATCGTGGAACGGGAGGAGCAACTTCCTCGCGAAGCCTCCGCCGCCTCGATCTCTGTGTTCGCATTAGAACGACGCCTCGGTTCCATGCGATACGGGACCCACCAATGTTCACGCTGACAGGATATTTGTTAGTGACATGACAAGACCTGAAAAGTTGTCAGGTTACGTCATAGACCAAATTCCGGCTCAGTTTGAAATCGAGCTTGGAAGCAGTGATGAGATATCAACAAGTCCAACTCACTTGTGACTCGGATCCTACACTTTTGTTTTAAAGTTTCAGGAATCCTTCAAGATTCTATAGCCGAAGAAGAATCAAGCTAGACGATGAAGACCGACTTTGGATCTTGAGGCTTCCAGGGGCTAATGTTGGGGATATACTTTCCGGGTATACTCATTGTGACTTGCTGACCAGGGAGGCCCACTTCTGGGTTAGAGATATTCTCCAGGTGCGACCTAGTCAAGAGAGAAGATGGAAGTTGAAATGGATCGTATGGGTACCTAAAGGGGGTAAATAGGTGCTACTCCAAATTTTAATTGTTTTTCAATTTTAGGCTTGACACAAAGGTAAATTCTCTAGATATGCAACTACGAAGAATTTCCCTATAGCAAACCTAACTACTAAGCGAAGAACGAGGTAACCGTAGTGGAGCATGCAGAGACATGGGATTTGTTTGACCGTAGTTCCTTCCTTGTTAATGGAAGTACGTCTGCATTGGAGGGGTGGGAGGTAAGACCACCACGCCACAATGAGCCTTACCCTGTTCTCCGATGGATCTCGCCACCAAAGTCCTGGTCCACCTTTCCACTATTGGTACCCTTCAAGGCGGGAACCGGTGCCTTTACAACACTAGCGGGGCACATATCCACAACTGAATTGGAGGCTCCTGTGATGACAACAAGCTATCACAAGAACAAGTATTATCAATAACCAAAAAATAAGATCTAGATATTTGCAAGAAATACTAGATCAAAAATCCTCCAAGTGAATGGAGGGGAAGTGATGCGCTTGATTGGTGTAGATGAAGATCAAAGCCTCCTCCTTCAATTTCCCAAAGACTGGAACCTTCGGATGGATGAATATGGAGATCTCGGTTTGGAACTTCAAGAATAGTACTGCAATTTTTTGTATGAATCAAGAGTTCTGAAATGGGGATCTATTTATAGCCCCTCACGAAAAGCTGTCGTTGGTCGATTTGGGGGCTGGATTATCCAGCCTAGGCAAACGACAGGACCTGGCTCGGACAATCCGGACAAAAGTCCACCCCTCTCTCTAAGTGATGTGCCTTGGTTGCCTTTCTCGAATACCTGGGGTCAGATTATTCGCCCCCTTAGAGAGGCAGATTATCCAGCCTGAGTAATATCTCCGGCTCTGTCCGGTTAATCTGGGGAAAACTTTGCTCCCCCATTTGGATGATGCGCCTTGGGGACTTAGCCAAAAAACCTTGGGGTGGATTTTCCGGCCTAGGAAAAAGCTCCGGCCCTGGCCGGTTAATCTAGGGGAAACTCCACCCCCATCTACATGACGCGCCTTGGGGACCTTGGTGATCTTGGTGGGGCGGATAATCCGGCCCTTGGTAGGGGCAGATAATCCGGCCCAAAACTCTATTTAGCTGCATTGGGTGGTAATATTATTCTGCACACTAAACACACAATTAGATAATCCTTGGTATTGTTATCTAACACACAAAATAGTGGAGGTCATCAAATGTTCTTTCAATCTCCTCCGTTTTGGTGTTAGATGATAATACTAGGATTTGCAAGATAGCCCTACTAACACATCATTCCAAGGAAAAATAACTCCCCCTACATGTGTGCATATAATAAGTTTGCATTTGAATACAAATGCACACACATAGGCTTAGTAACTTTTCATGAGTTGGAAGCTAAGAAACAAGTGATGAGTTAGAAATAGAGAAGTACCATACCACCGTAATGAAGTCCTCAACAATATGATGATAGATACTTTTGAAGGATCCCCATGTTGAGACTCCCCAGAATGATGGCAAAATGATACATCCACAAAGATAATTCCAGAATGCCATAGTGATAAATCCATAACGACATGTACATAGTCTCACGACACAATATGGACCAACATAGTAGACCAACATAGTCTCACACACGCAAACCAAGTAGCAAATAGGAAAGTTCAATGCTAAATGGGCACAAGTAAGAATGAAGAAATGCGATAAATGCTAAAAGTACTTATGCCCGACCCATGCAAATCCCCTCGACACCTACTAGAACTACTTCTCCCCCTTTGGCATCGAAATGCCAAAAAGGGACAAGAGAGATGATAGTGTCCCTAGAGATCACTCCTCGTCCTCATCCTCGTCCTCGTCCTTGTCCTTGTCCTTGTACTCGGCTCCTCGCCCTCATCATAGGTGATACGTCCAAAACGTATCTACTTTCTCGAACACTTTTGCTATTGTTTATCCTCTAAACTTGTGTGATTTGGATGCAACTAACGCGGACTGACGCTGTTTTCAGCAGAATTGCCTTGGTGTCTACTTTTTGTGTAGAAAATCAACTATCAGGAAAAATCCTGGAAAATATGCCAAAAATCCTATTTCACGAGAAGACTCCCGGAGCCAGAATACGAGACGGAGGGGGGTTGGGCCCAGGCCACACCACCTGGCCGCGCGGGCTAGCCTAGGCCGTGCCAGGGGGTGGTCTGGCCTCCCTAGACACCCCCTCGGTCTCCCTCTTCGCCTATAAGAAGCCTTCTGACCTAAAAACTCTTGGGGGTGGACGTTTTTCCAGAAGGAGTTTCGCTCTGCCGCCACCACCAGATTCCACGAAACAGCACTAGAAACTCCGTTCTGGCACCCTGCCAGGACGGGGAATTGGAGGTGATCATCGCCATCATCATCACCATCGCTTCTCCATCGACGATCCATGTTTCCCCATCTATGAGTGAGTAATCCCCGGTTGTAGGCTATGGGGATGGTAGGGATTGGATGAGATCGTTCATGTAATGGCATCAGATTGTTAGGGCAT
The DNA here is from genome assembly GCA_910589775.1 of Avena eriantha. Taxonomy (NCBI): domain Eukaryota; kingdom Viridiplantae; phylum Streptophyta; class Magnoliopsida; order Poales; family Poaceae; genus Avena; species Avena eriantha. The sequence continues at coordinate 553,316,801 of OU342743.1, forward strand.
GGTGCCTAGTATCTTCTATTAGTGATTTTTGACTTTGTTGCGACTTTTTATGATTAATGCTTGTCACTAGGGCCCGAGTGCCATGATTTCAGATCTGAACATGTTATTGATTCATGATGATAGTATTGTTTTTGGTCTTATCTACAAGTTGTACAGACACGTTGTTGTCCGGAACTAATGGCCCCGAAGTGAAAGAAATCAGGATAACCGGAGGGAATGGCTTTGATGTGAGGATCACATGTGTTCACGGAGTGTTAATGCTTTGCTCCGGTGCTCTATTAAAAGGAGCACCTTAATTGCCAGTAGTTCCCTTCAGGCCCCGCTGCAAACGGGTTGGCAGGACAAAATATGTTGTGCAAGTTCTCATTGCGAGCACGTATGACTATATATGGAACACATGCCTAGGATTATCTAGTACTAGGATGCTTTATCTTACTTATCTGCAATTGCCCTATGTTCTGATTGCCATGTGAATTGTCTTGTCCATGCAACGCCCATCCATCCATCCCTATGCCTACCGCACTCGAATCCTACTGTTTACTGCTATTGTTACTACTGTATTTACTTTACTACCGCTGTTACTTTACTATTCCTACTACAAAACTGTTGCTACTAATAAACTGCCGTGAGCAAGATTGTTTCCAGGTGCATCTGAATTGACAACTCAGTTGTTAAGGCTTATAAATATTCTTTGGCTCCCCTTGTGTCAAATCAATAAATTGGGTTTCACTTCCCTCGAAAATACTACGATACACCCCCTATACTTGTGGGTCATCAATAGGCACCCTCATCATCATCACCCTCCTGATCGTCATCCTCATCATCAACGGTTGTCGTAGGAGGCTCTCTCAGAAACAGTTCGCTCGAGCTAACTATAGTTGGTGCCTGAAGTGTTCCACTGAGCATACGGAGTAAGATCTGCCTTGGTAGGCTGAAGGCCTGATGCCTCAGAGACATGGTGGAGAATAAGATACTGAGTGTGGGCCAAGTCATGGTGCTGACGATATGCCTCGTACTGCCCCTTGTGGGTGTAAACTCCCATGCAAAGAATGTTGTGCTAGAACCAGTTGAGTTGCTTCACTTCCCTGGCAATAGGTGGAACCGGATTCCTCCTCCCACTCGCTCTAGCATCTCCCATAAAGGACTCGGGAGATGTAGAGGTGTGAGAGGTCTTCCTAGTCTTGTAGATCTTCTTAACTTTGTGAACACCATCAAGATTGTCACCAAAATCCTCATGTGGGAGCATATGTTTGATGAGCATCATGATGTAAGGAGCATACGGAATAGAGAGCCTGTTGTACATAGCATCAGTCATATTGTGGAAGATGAAATCCATCACATCCAGCTTGTAGTCCACATCAGGGTCTTCAGAAGAGGCAACCTCATAAGCAAAGCCCAACAGCTGAACAAGGTGACCAAGGATGTTGTCATTGTTTCCCCCACTTGGAGTAATGCATCCATGGAACATGCCAACCAATTGAGAATAAAGTGGAGAGAGACCGGCAACCTTACTAACAACACCATTGGGACCACAACCTTGTTGGACTTGATAGCAGAAATGATGTGATACCCACAAGATTGATCACGACTAGCAAAGGAGTAACCAAGAACCTCAACAAAAGTGTAGAAATCAGAATCTAGATAGTGCTCACATGTCATCCACTTCATGGTGTGACGTTCATCCCCACACATCACGAGAGTGGAGAAAAACTGCTTGACCACAGAGGTATCATAAGAACACTGAAGCTCTATGTGATGCAGCCCCATCTTCTCAGTCACAGCCAATGCATGAGCAAGTTGAGGTATACGGCTAGCCTTAGTCAGATCAATAGGACGCATGGGACGAATCTTCAGGCGGTCATACACATCATCAAAGATAAACTTGTGGTGAGCACACCAAAAATGGAGGTCCCCAAGCTCATCATCAATATCAGCCTCCACATACAGGTCACGCTGATGAATAGCTGGATATGAAATGATGTCCATGTCCTTGTAGCTAACCCTAGGCTGATTACCCTTCTTCTTGGAACCAGCCCGAGTCCTTTGGTCCTTCTTAGCCCGTTTAGCCATCCTTGCAACTGCTCTTTTGTACCTTCCCAGCTCAACCTCGTCAATTAGAACACCGTCTTTGTTAGGCCTAAGATACCGAGCATGAGGATTACGCTTGTAAGTCTGAGAAACATGAGAGCCACCTGTGAAGTGAACAAGGGAGATATCAAGGAGATAAGAACACACAAAAGTCTAGGAAAATAGTTAGACACCATAGAAAAACAATCCATAAGCTAGAGATGTGCCATGCCAAAGTCTGAGAGAATCTGAACCAAGAGTAATCCTTCCAGGCCGGATAATCTGGCCCAGCCAGGGGCAGATAATCCGTCCACGGCAAAAAATTTCAGATTCATGCGGATTGTGAGTCACAACACATATCGGGCACTACGGTTGCTAATCTACGATTTCTAACAGAAAAAGGAGCAAACGAGTAACCTCTAGACCAAGTTCCACCAACAACCAACAACATCTATACAAAAGATGAGAGTGGGGGATTTACCTCGACTCATTGGAGGAAGAACGCGGAGGAGAAGGTACCCGGAGTAGTGGTGAAGAAGATCTGGGGGAGGGCTGGAGAATCCGGTGGCTGGAATGGCACCGGGAAGGGTCGGGGCGAACGACGGCGGCTGAGAGAGAGGGTGGGTCAGGGTGGGTTGGCTGCTCTGTTTGAGCCCTTCCCCCCGACGCCCAGCCCTAAGTAGTTAAAACCGCATGGGCCGGATAATCCGGCCACCACTAGGGGCAGATAATCCGACCTTCTCCAAACTTTCTATTTACACAGAAGCTGGGACATCACAGCCCTTCAAAACCCTCACAAGTGAACCAAAGAACTTGTGTGCAAGGAATAGATGGCTTGCGGATGGAAAAATCTTAGGTTTAGACATCCAAACTGTGATGGTACTACACACCCAAAATTGCAATAGCCAAATCAAATAAAAGCCAAAATTGGGTGCGTTTTCCATAAGAACACAAGATATGCAAGAAAATCCAAAAAAATCCACAAGGAACCAACTCTTCTCAAAGAAGAGGGCGGTGGCCGAAGCCACCATGTTGGAGCGGATGGTATGGCACTGTGAAGATATATCTTGGGTTCATGACCAATACTCATCGATAAGCTCACATATCACAAAATGATATTAAGAGAAATAATTTGTCTTGCTTTCGGCATTATGGGGGAGGGTTATCCCAATAAATTAGGACCATAGTCCCCCTATTTCCATTCCCACACCTAAACCAAATAAAGGAAGAGATATAAGTGAGTATGCAAGGGTAATCAAGTCAAACTCCTTGAATCCATGATATTTAGCTCATTCCTCAAATAACAAAATGTTGCTTCATCAAGTGGCTTTGTGAAAATATTATCAAGTTGGTTTTTCGTGCTCACAAAGGATAAGTCAATATCACCACGAGCAACGTGATCTCGAATGAAGTGATTGCGAATTTCAATATGCTTTGTCCTTGTATGTTGCATCGGATTGTAAGCGATCTTGATTGCACTCTCATTATCACACAAAATAGGCACTTTGCCACAATTGACACCATATTCCTTTAAAGTTTGCCCCATCCATAGTAATTGAGTGCATGCACTAGCAGCAGCCACATACTTAGCTTTGGCGGTGGATAAATATATGCAATTTTGTTTCTTTGAAGACCAACATACCAAAGATCTTCCAAAGAATTGACATACCCTAGAAGTTGACTTCCTATAGTCCTTGTCACCAGCCCAATCGGAATCCGTATAACCACATAAAGAGAAATTAGAGCCCTTGGGATACCATAGACGAAAATTAGGGGAATGAACCAAATATCTGAAGATTTTCTCTTGACCGCCACTAAGTGGCTTTCTTTAGGAGCCACTTGATACCTTGCACACACACCTACACTCAACACGATGTCGGGTCTAGATGCGTAGAGGTAAAGAAGAGAGTCGATCATGGACCAGTATACCTTTTGGTCCACATCTTTACCATTAGGATTCAGCTCAAGATGGCATTTAGTTTGCATTGGTGTAGCAACGCCATTAAGGTCCATCATCTTGAACCTATTAAGCATGTATTGGATGTACTTTGCTTGATTGATAAAGGTTCCTTCTCTTAGTTGTTTGATCTCAAATGTCGTGGTGTGGAACACGACAATGCCATCGGGGATGGCATGAAAGGGACAATCAGGATGCTATCGGTGGGTACTCGCAATGGGTTGGGCATATATACTGCAGACATAGCAATGTACCTAGGTTTGGAGCCCTCTGGATGGGGTAAAACTCCTACTCCTGCATGGGTCTACTATATGGGGAGAAAACGCTCAGTACAAGTGCTCCTTGAGTTGTTTCCCTGGCTGCTATGGAGAGCTAGAGGAAGATGAACTACTGAACTTGTAAAATCTAGATGACTTTTCACTTGTAATTGTCTACATAGAACCCTAGCACTACCCTCACTTATATACTAGTTGGGGGAGGTAGTTTACAATGTGGATCTAGGGTTTATTGTTTGGGCTTTGGGTTTACAAAGCAGGTCGGCTGGTCGGGCCCAGCCGGTGGGCCAGGACCCGGTCAAGCCTTCAGTACAGGGGGGAGAGTGCTATAGTGTCCCAACATCGTTACTTTGGGCATCACCCGGTGCTTTACTCATCATCTTGGCGCTTTGCTCGTCAGCCTCTAGCCTTGGTGCTTTGCCGCCCTCGTCTTGTAGCACCGGTAGGGCGGCGCACCAGCCTGTCCAGTCAGGGATGTGCACAGCAAGGAGCGTCACCCCCGTACCTTTGGCCAACGGATCTAAGGCGGCCGGGCAAAGGTGGCCACCCAGTCGGCTCTTCTGGTCACCCGGTGATGGCTCAATGCACGACGTCCAGAAAAATGCTTGATGGCGGTGTTGATGTAGAGCTCGTTGGGAACCCCAAGAGGAAGGTATGATGAGCACAGTAGCAAGTTTCCCTCAGTTATGAAACCAAGGTTTAATCGAACCAGCAGGAGCAAGGAAACACCCCAAAGGTGTTACTAGCTGAGCTTTGGCAGGGCGCACTACCGGTGCTAGTAGCAACGTGGAGACTTGCACAACACAACCACGGAACTTTGTCCCCAACTTGTGATGAGGTTGTCAATCTCACCGTGTTTTGCGGAAAACAAAGGATTAAACGTATCGAATGGAAAGAAGTAAAAGTTTGCAGAAAGTAAACACAAATCAGTAAAAGATTGTAGATTGTATGTAAAGAAAAGGATCGGGATCCATAGTTCACTAGAGGTGGCTCTCCTTAGATAGATAACATGATGGGTGAACAAATTACAGCGAGGCAATTGACAAACACCGAGAAAGCAATACATGCATATACTAATCATCTTGACTCCTTTGAGACTTGATTGGGCATTACAACATTATACATAGACCACCATCCAACTGCATCTATGACTAATAATCCACCTTCAGGTTATCATCCGAACCCCCTCCAGTATTAAGTTGCAAGCAACAGATTGTTCATTTACGAACTGCATGTAAAGTAAACAATACGATTGTTCTATAAACAAAGGATTGTTGTTTTCTCCCTAGTAGCAACAACACATCTAGTACCTTAGAGATTTCTGTCACTTCCCCAGATTACCAGAGGCATGAACCCACTATCAAGCATAAATACTAACTCTTGGAGTTGCTAGCATCTACTTGGCCAAGATAGCTACTAACAACGGAAATCATGCAAGATCACAAATAACAAAGACATGATAGAATCAATAATCAATCTGAAATAGCATCTCAATATCCATCGGATCCCCGCAAACACAACATGCAGAATTACAAATAGATGATCTTGATCATGAACGGAGCTCACAAGATCTAGACATGAAAGCACAAAGGAGGAGAACCAGCCATCTAGCTACTACATGGATCCGTAGTCCAAGGATGAACTACTCACGCATCACACCGGAGGCTTGCATGGTGATGAAGAAGGCCTCCAGGGTGAATTCCCCTCTCTGGCACGGTGCCGGGAAGAGCTTCAGATCCCTCCCGATCTAGGGATGGAGATGACAACGGCTACAGACTCTTTCGTGGAATTTTGATCCGGTACTTAGGGTTTACGTCCCGAGGGCATCTTATAGTCAGAAGGGGAGGCCGAGGGGGTGCCGGGAGCGGCCACACCACCCCCTGGCGCGGGCCAGGCCTGGTCGCACGGCCAGGTGGTGTGGTGGCCCCCTGGCCCCTCTCCGTCTCGTATTCTGCCATCTGATTACTTCCGGAAAAATAGGCACTTTGGCTTTTGTCCCGTCCAATTCCGAGAATATTCATTTTCTGACTTTCCTGGAACCAAAAACAGCAGAAAACAGGCAACTGGCATTGTGGCTCTTGTTAATAGGTTAGTCCAAGAAATCATATGAAAAGTACTCCAAAGTTGGAACAAAACACAAGAAAGTGGATAAAACTAAGCATGAAACATCAAAAATTATAGATACATTTGCAATGTATCACCCGGCTAGACGGGCCAGCTGAGGAATCTTGAGGGCAGACTGGCTGAAGCGGTCCACTCGGTTATGGTTCTTTGTCATGCAGCCAACCGGATAGGCTTCCCTGGAGCTGGCCAGTTGACCCTGGCTTGGCCCACCAGAGGGTCATCCACCCGACACTAGTCCCTAAGCGCGTTGGGACTTGGCCTTGTGGAGAAGTTCTTGCATGCTCATTGGCTAAGATGAAATGATTGTTGATGAAGAGATGGTCGCAAGCTTGTCTTGTAGTGCTTGTCGTCTACCGACTCGAGATGCTTGTTATTCTCCGGCTGGAGTTTACCGGCTATGGAACCGGTGGCCCACCCATAGGATGTGAGCGGCAACTAAATCTACCGGCTACCGCAACCGGTGGGGGAGATGGATCGCCTGGTTGATGACATCAGTGCCTACGTTGGCCATACCTGCCACTTCTGGCGTGCGTCGCGTTAGTTTGACCTCTTGGTCTGTCATGGCAGTTTTGGGTAACCGCGCACACGTCTTCATCATGGCGGTTTCTTGGAGATCGTGTGCATGCCTCGCCTCCCACAGTAACGCCTGCGGGATCTTCTATGGGAGTTACGTTGGTGCACGCGATCCGCAGCTGAAACGTCATGGGGGAGTGCAGTGGTTGCCGACCATGTGGCGGAGGGGAGCGCAGGTGCCAGCAAGGGAGAGTCTTTTCCCCACTTCATCTTCTTCATGCGCCCGCTGTCTTTGCCCCATGCGCTTTGCCTCCTCTCTGCTTCTTTGCGCCTCCATATCTTGGTCGCCGGTGCCACCGCGTGTTCTTCGCGACGACGGGACCGCGGTTCTCTAACATGGCCACCGCACCCAACAAGATGTTGCCTGATCAGGCCGAGGGCTGGTGTGGCTCCTACATCACCGACGACCTTGTCTAGAAGTATCGGCTGGGAAATTCATCCCGTCGGAGTGCTTGGTGAAGCACCGCCTCGCGCCGGAGGGGAGAAGGTTCCTAACCCCTGGGCCGAGGAAGCCGTCGTCTTTCTCGCCCACTTCGCTCGTGGATTTGGCCTGCCGCTGAGCAGGTTCATCCTCGAGCTTCTTGCAACATTCGACCTCCAGTTTCATCACCTGGGGGCCAACGCCATTGCGCAGCTGTCGCATCACGCGACCTGCTGTGAGGCCTTCCTGGGGGTTTGCCCAGACGCGGTGAACTTCTTGAAGTTCTTCAACTTCAAGATCCAGGTGGTGGGGAAGGGAGGCCCCCTAACAGAGTGATGGCCCAAAATATATCGAGCTCGTTGGGGAACCCCAAGAGGAAGGTATGATGAGCACAATAGCAAGATTTCCCTTAGTTATGAAACCAAGGTTATCGAACTAGCAAGAGCAAGGAAACACCTCCAAGGTGTTGTTTCCAACTTGGAATCCTGCACAACACAACCACAAAACTTTGCCCCAACTTACAGTGAGGTTGTAAATCTCACCGATTTTGCTGAAAACAAAGGATTAAACGTATTGTGTGGAAGATAGTAGTAACTTGCAGAAAGTAAACAGAAAACAATAAACAGATGTAGATTGATTGTAAAAGAAAGGACCGGGGTCCATAGTTCACTAGTGGTGATTCTCCTTAAGATAGATAACATGCTGGGTGAACAAATTACAGCGGGGCAATTGACAAACATCAAGAAAGCATACATGCATATACTAATCATCTTGAATCCTTCGAGATTCGATTGGGAATTACAACATTATACATAGAGTGTAATCCAACTATAGATATGAATAATAATCCACCTTTAGGTTATCATCTGAACCCCCTCTAGTATTAAGTTGCAAGCAACAGTTAATTGCATTAAGCATTGCGTGTAAAGTAAACAATATGATTGTTCTATGAACAAAGGATTGTTGTTTTCTCCCTAGTAGCAACATCACATCTAGTACCTTAGAGATTTCTATCACTTCCCCAGATTACTAGAGGCATGAACCCACTATCGAGCATAAATACTCCCTCTTGGAGCTGCTAGCATCTACTCGGACAAGATATCTACTAACAACGGAGAGCATGCAAGATCACAAGTAACAAAGGCATAATAGAATCAATAATCAATCTGAAATAGCATCTCAATATCCATCAGATCCTCGCAAACACAACATGCAGGATTACAAATAGATGATCTTGATCATGAACGGAGCTCACAAGATCTAAACATGATAACACAAAGGAGGAGAACTATCCATCTAGCTACTACATGGACCCGTAGTCCAAGGATGAACTACTCACGCATCACACTGGAGGCTTGCATTGTGATGAAGAAGGCCTCTAGGGTGAATTCTCCCCTCCGACAGGGTGCCAGGAAGAGCTTCAGATCCCTCCCGGTCTAGGGATGGAGATGACGGCGGCTACAGACTCTTTCATGGATTTTTGATCGGGTACTTAGGGTTTCTGTATCGGAGGCAATATATAGTTGGAAGGGGAGGCCGAGGGGGTTCCTTAGGCGGCCACACCACCCCCTGGTGCGGGTCAGACCTGGCCGCGTGGCCAGGTGGTGTGGCGGCCCTCTGGCCCCTCTCCGTCTCGTCTTCTGGCTCTGTGTCCCCCTCGGTGAAATATTGACTTTGGCTTTTGTCCCGTCCAATTCCGAGAATATTCATTTTTTGACTTTCTTGGAACCAAAAACAACAGAAAATAGGCAGCTGGCACTGTGGCATCTTGTTAATAGGTTAGTCCAAGAAAGTGTATAAAAAATACTCCAAAGTTGGAACAAAACATAAGAAAGTAGATAAAAACCAAGCATGGAACATCAAAAATTATGGATACGTTAGCAACGCATCAACATCCCCAAGCTTAACTCCTGCTCGTCCGCGAGTAGGTAAGTGATAAAAAGAAAGAATATTTTTTGAGGTGACATGCACCATCATAAACTTGATCAAAGTATTTGTAAAACATTGATAGCAGGGACCATAGTACTTCAACATAGCATGAAAGATAAAGTTCTAACAATAAGACATAGCAACTCTGTTGTAACATGAAAAGGCACAAACAAAAGATTCATGAATAACAATGTTTTGCAAGAAGTTTGTTTGTTTCACATAAAGAAAACATAGCATAGTGGCATTCAGCTTGTCCATCATGATGTAGCAAATCATAATTGCATAGGACACCTTGATGTCTACGAACTTCTATTCTTGTAGACAGTTGTTGGGCCTCCAAGTGCAGAGGTTTGTAGAACAGCAACAAGTTTTCCCTTAAGTGGATCACCCAAGGTTTATCGAACTCAGTGAGGAAGTGGTCAAAGGTATCCCCTCTCAAGCAACCCTGCAATCAAGATACAAGAAGTCTCTTGTGTCCCCAACACACCCAATACACTTGTCAGGTATATAGGTGCACTAGTTCGGTGAAGAGATAGTGAAATACAAGTGGTATGGATACTTATAAGTGGTAACGGTGATAGAAAATATCTTGATGGCATGGAAAACACTAAAGTAAAACTGAAATAAAGATAGAAGTAAGCAAACATGTAATAGATCTAATAGCAAATGGTGTATCAATGCTTAGAAACAAGGCCTAAGGATCATACTTTCACTAGTGAACACTCTCATATAAATATCTTCTCTTTATGATACTACTCTTAACTACTCTCCCGTTGGACACTCTAATCGATGGTAGGGCCATAACAGCACACCTCAAAGTAAGCCTTTCCCATCTAGAAAACCCCACACTGTCACCTTGAGTACTAGATGAGTCCAACAAACACCACAATTTGATAAAGATATCCAACTCCAAATATAACTCATAACAAGTATTTGAAATTTCTAGCCTAAGTGCCAATATGGTGTGCACACTGTCAACTTCACACACATGGGGAGAGCAGAGATCTATTAAAGCACTTGAGTAGCAAGGTAGATCTACTTGATTACAAAGCTCATGACCACAACAAGATCATGCATAGATAGTGTTGTGACCTCGGATCGTTAAGGATCCTAAGTCTCTGTGATTAACATGCTAGTCCGTGGATCAATAGCTAGCACTTCACAGTCGTTGAATATCATGTAAAACACAAGTCATTATTACACGAATAATCCAGAGTATATTTATTACCAATTGCATAGCTTATAGCTAGCTCAAATAAAACAGCGGAAACTAAGTAAATCTTGAGTCCATCAACGCCTCAGGCTAGTTGCGTGAAGACCCACGATCCCTACGCACCTTTCAGTCTTCGGATTCTGCACATAAGATGTGCAGCCAACAAGTTGGGTCAATACTTTGAATGTATTGGCAAATTACACCAAGGAAAGAGTGAGAATATCTCTACATGCAAGGCTAAGTGTAGCTTTGGGGTTCTTTTGCATAAAGCCATTTTTTCGCTAAGTAAGAAGAAAAGAGGAAGAGATTACCCTACTTTGTAAACCTTGATAAGTAGTATAGGGTCGAATGGAAAACATGGATATTACTCACCAAGTGCCCAATCAACCTAGCACTTGGATACTACGCACCAAGTTCCCAAAATCCCACCCAATGGCGATATTACTCATGCCTTGGGGTTTATAAAACTTTAGGTTTAGAAAAGAGAAAGGAAGATCTTTCAGAGGCTCCATCCTTCAGATGCTCAAATGTTCTTTTCTGTGAACTCGGCTGATCGATCAGATTGCAATACTCTCGAGAGGTTGTGCACTTTCCCCACAATCCACGATCAAGTCCTTTTACAGACCAGACCATGGCGAAGCCTTCCCTTAGTAGCCCCTCTACCAGCTGGATCCAACCGTGCCAAGAACCTCCAGATGTTAGTACCTCGGTGAGGTTTCCCACTAAGTACTAAGCCAAGACAGATCCCATATGTATTGTGGTTGCACTGGAAGCTTCTGAATTCTAAAACATGGTAGACTTCTTTGATTCCTGGGCGGCCGTCCTCCTCCAAATATCCACTCATTGATCCGACAACCATTCCGCCCAGAAGAAAACTTAGTTTTATTTTGAAGGGGGTTTTGAGAAGAAAAGCTCGCTCGAGAGAGCTCTCATACTTGGAAAAATTTGAGTCTTTCGAACCCCCCAATGGTACTTAGTATATATATATATATCACAACAAGCAATACTTAGCAAAATAGGGAAACCTAATAGGACAGAAATTCCTAAGTATAAAGCTACTCATGGCATACTACAAAACCGCACTTGCGAAAATAGTGATAAGAAAATCTACTAAAGACCTACACATGCATACTACAAGATTTGAAGAGTAAAAATGCATAGTCAAAAACTGGGACATAATATGTACAAGTGGTGTAACTTGCCTTGATCCGAGTAGCACTCTACACAACAGTACTCCTCAGCGCACTCCGAACAACCTAACGAAACACAAACATAGATCCAATCACAATTTGCACAAAACAATGTCACGAAGGTGAATATGTATGCATGCATCATGGTGATATGCAAGGATGGATTCAATTTTGACCAAGGGTTTTATTCTGGGGTGTTGTTGAGTTGGGGATGTCATTAGTATTGATTCCCCACAGATTTTAAGTATTTTGGGTTAAAACTTAATTAAACAAGCTCAAAAATAGATCTATAACTCCAATCTATCTCGAAACAGATCTGAACACTCTAAGCAAGTTATAACAATTTTCCATAGAAGGTCTCGTAGATACAAAGCCAACGCAACAAGAATCAACTAAAACGGATCTACGGATATTTTTCTAGAATTAAAATACTCTAATCTAAACTTTAAAACCTACTGCAAGATTGCTGCGGTAAAACAGCGATATTATTGTAGATCTGTGTTCTACTCAATTTTGTTAATCCAACGGTATATTATATGCAATTTTTGGACAAGTATTTGATTTACTACGAATTTTACAAGATTAAAACAATATATGTCTATTAAAAAAACAGAATAGACAGGCAGCTACGCAGGCGACAAATGGCGGCTCGGAATTGGGCCAACGGGGTGCGCGGCACTGACACGGCACGCTGACGCGGCAAGTGCCACGCGGCACGATGCGGTTCGTCGGTACCGGTTCGGTAGTCCTATCTAATCTGGGCCGTTCCTTCACGATCTAACGGACAGAGGGAAGCGCAGTGGCTTACCTAAGGCGGCGACGGCAGCGTGCTCGACAACGACGGTGAACGGCGGTGGTCGGTGGCAGCGATGTAGATGTCCCCTGACTCGACGAAGTAGATGACGACGACCGCCTCTCTGTTGCGGTTCCGTTCCCGGGGGTGACATCGCCTATCTCCTCCTCGAGCAGTGTCCAACGGTGGCTGGTCTTCGCGGATTCCGGCGAGACTCCGGCGAGGAATTGCAGTGGCTGTGGTGCACGACAGAGAGGAAAAGAGGTGTGAGACGAACTGGTACTACAAGGGGAAGAAAAGAGCAGTGGAGGTCTTCGGAAGGGTCACCGTCGGGCGGCGGCGACGTTGCTCCGGCGAGGTCGGCGGCGAGCTCGCGGGCGGCGGTACAGCGAGCAAAAAGGGGCTAGGGTTTTGGTGGGGTTCGTCGCGGGGATTAAAAGGGGCAGAGACTTGAGGCGGGGGTCGCGGAGTTCCTCTCCGAATCGGTCGGGAAGCCGTTCCAGACGCGACGACAGCGATAGGAGTTCGTTTCAATCTCGTCGAAGGTGACGACGCGGTCGGGCCCGCATATCGGTGGCCGCGGACGTGCTGTGTGGGCTACTGGCGTCTACTGGGCCGGCCCACGCGCTACGCGCTGGCCGCTCTGCCAGGCGGGGCGATAGATAGGTTACGGGCTGGCTTAGTCGGCCCATTAGGCTAGGATCTCTTTTTTTCCTTTTTTTCTGTTTCACTAATTGCTTCACATCTTTTGCAAACGGACTCCTAATTATATTTTGCAAACGGACTCCGAATTAAGTGAGACCGGTCTCTAAAATTTTGTAAAAAGAAGAGGATTAGAATGGGGTTATAAAATAACACTTTTGCAAAGGTTTAGGAGGTTAGATTTTGTTTTTCCCCTTTTAGTCTTTATATGACTATAGGGTTAAGGTAAAGTATTCGATGCGGCTTTAATTGTGTGATGCCATGATGCAAGGATATGATGCTTGCTTCTAGTAACATCTGCAATCGTAAAAATTTGGGATGTTACAGATAGAGAGATGAACACATAGCTACCGGTAGAACCCTTAGCCTCGAGGAAGAACTACTCCCTCCTCATCATGGGAATCAACAATGGTGATGGAGATGGCGGTGGAGATCGATGGAGATGGCTCCGGGGGCACTTCCTTGTCCCGGCAGGGTGCCGGAACAGAGACTTTATGTCCCCTGAATCTCCCCTTCGGTGGCGGTGGCGCTGCAGAACTTTTCGTGGATTTCTGATTCACGATTTAGGGTTTTCGCATCAGGAGAAATATATAGGCGAAAGGGCAAGGTCGGTGGAGGCTGGAGGGGCCCATACCACTTGGTGGCGTGGCAAGGGGGACCCGCGCCACCCTATGGTATGGCTGGCCCCTGGCCCCTCTCTGTCTCGTCTTCTGGCTCCGTGTTCCCCCCGGTGAAATATTGACTTTGGCTTTTGTCCCGTCCAATTCCGAGAATATTCATTTTCTGACTTCTGAAACCAAAAATAGCAGAAAACAGGCAGCTGGTACTGTGGCATCTTGTAATAGGTTAGTCCAGGAAATCATATGAAAAGTACTCCAAAGTGTGGACAAAACATAAGAAAGTAGATAAAACCAAGCATGGAACATCAAAAATTATAGATACATTTGCAATGTATCAACATCCCCAAGCTTAACTCCTGCTCATCCTCAAGTAGGTAAGTGATAAAAAGAAAGAATAATTTTTGAGGTGACATGCACCATCATAAACTTGATCAAAGTATTTGTAAAACATTGAAAGATGGGATCATTGTACTTCACATAACATGAAGGACAAAGTTCTAGCAATAAGACAAAGAAACTATGTTGCAACATGAAAAGGCACAAACAAAAGATTCATGAATAACAATGCTTTGCAAGACGTTTGTTTGTGTCGCATCAAGAAAACATAGCATACTAGCATTCAGCTTGTCCCTCATAGAGTAGCAAATATAAATGCATAGGACACCTTCAAAGTTCATAAGAGTGACTAGATACAAATAGTTTAAAACAAGCAATATCAAGTTATGCATCAATCAACTAGTATTGGGACAATGCACATAGAACTAAGAATGGCCACTATGCTCTCAAAGTAGGTGCATAAAGATAGAAGGTGGAGACTCAACATAAAAGTAAAAGAAAGGCCTTCATAGAAGGAAGTAGGGATTCAAGTTTCATAAAGAGCTTCCAAAAATTATGGTACTTATTAGCTTTCAGCTCTCATTGCCCCTATCATAAGCATCTTGAAGGTGATTAATGTTAAAGTGACACAACTAAGAGGATATGCTTGACAGGTTATAAGCTGAAATCTCATGCCCCTTACTTATGAAGACCGAACCTCATGCTACTCAACTTTAGTCACAAGTAAGCTCTTGTCATTGTAAGTACATATGTATCATAGAGAACCGCCAACGGGGTACCCTTTGCACATGATACAGGAGCTATCCCATAATCATAATGACAAGGCAAGCAGACAATGAGCATCTCAGCGATCTTTTTATTTGCTATTTGCATAGGTTTTTATTGAGGATGCTTCATAGAATGCTCATTATGGTGATGCTGCAAGTTTCCACATGATTAGGCATGGCTTAGGCTAGCGGCCCAGGCGTTTCTCTAACACACATACAAACTCCATGATCTTACAAGTTCCACTTTTATTTCACACTGCCAGGATCCATAAACAAAAGAACATGATATCAACGGGGTACAAAGTACAAGTGCAATGTTGAAAGCGTTCCCCATGATACATGGTTCTGCTAATTTCAACTTATAAAGCGCAGGCATATACGCAACAAAGGATGACCCAATGGTTCAATTTTATTAAATTCAAGAAAATTAAAGTGTGCCTTTAAGTTCGTGAGAGCTTTAATCACTAATTTTCACATAACAAGTTTAATTTGGAAGGTAGATAAAAACATGAATATACTTGAAATAGCAAACGCTAATAGGTAGGTATGGTGGACTCTTTGGAATAACTTGGTTTTAGGAGTTGGATGCATCAGTGGGACTCATACTTGATTACGGAGGCTAGCAAAAGACTGGGAGCGACCAACTAAGAGAGCAATAATGGCCATAATCATGCAAAGCGACAAAACATCATTGATCAAAGCATAAAGTGATATTACAAGTCGAAAACTAAAGGATCATAAAGGATATGGTGACTTGGTATAGTCATAACATGGTGTGAGCATGCGCCAAGTCAACCCAAATAAAGTATTAAAGAAGAATACCACAATATCATGCTTTTATATGCTAAAACAACGCATGATTCTTTCAAGGCACATTAAGCAATCTCAATTGTTTATAACAAGTCATGCTACAGCAATAATCACTAAGCATAAAGCCAAAACAATATCAAGCATGACATGACAAAGTATAGGCCACAGTAAAAAACAAGCTCTTTTTACCACTTAAGCATGAACTTTTCCTACTCTTTTCCAATCCAAACCAACCTATTTGAAAACTAATGTATGAAAGAGGGGGTCCAACCATTTTATTCAAGAAAACTAAGCAAACCAAGCAAACGAAAACCAAAAACAAAAACGAAGACGCTCCAAGAACAACACAATTGTGCATGAAACAATAAAAATAAAGTGTTTGGAAGAAACCTGGGATTTTTATTGATGAAGAAGGGGATGTCTTGGTCATCCCCAAGCTTTGACTCTTATACTTCTTGGATATTTCTTGGGGTGACACGCGTGGCATCCCCAAGCTTGAGCTTTAGTCCATCCTTCATCTTATTACTCATTCCTTCCATATACCTGAAAATTTTCCTTTATACAAAACTTCACACGATCTTTATTAGCAACATTAGTGCACTCAAGATAATAGGTCTTTAGGTTCAAATCCAACACCAATAAAACTTTCATTAAAACACAAGATACTATAGTACTTCCCTCAAAAAGCTCAATTCCACAAAAGAACTCAAAAAGGAACCAACAAGAAGCAAATGCAAATAATGGCAGAAATCTCTTAGAATAGACCAAAAGGTAAAGACGATTTTTTTCGAAGACCTTCTGTTGCTCAAATCAAAACGTGTTGAGATAACGAAAGTTATATAACAACCTGGGGCAGAAGCACAAAAATTCACGCCTCAAAATGACGTACAGAGATTTTACACGAATTTTTACAGCAAAGCACAAAAATCTGTTTCGGGACAACAACTTTCCCAAACATTACTTCTCTCTCATTAGAGGTTACTCTTGCCACAAAAAGCAAATAAAAAGGATAAGGAGCGGTTATTACAGAGGTAATAACTTCTAAGACTCATCTAAAACTTTTGGGTTATCTCCCAATAAGTACTTTTCTTTAACGCCTTTGAGCTAGGCATAAGAAGCAAGAAAAGAATCAAGTATTCTCAAATGAAGAAGCATTAAGAGCAAATTTTGTTTTCATAGGAGAAGCAAAAGGAATCTTCTCTCTCTTCTTAGGGAAGTGTTCTATACCTTTCTTGAGTGGGAGTTGATATTTAATGGTGCCTTCTTTCATATCAATAATGGCACCAACAGTTCTAAGAAAAGGTCTTCCCAAAGTAATAGGACAAGAAGCTTTACATTCAACATCCAAAAAATAGAAATCAACGGGGACATAGGCATTGTTAACCATAATAAGAACATCATTAACACTCCCCATGAGTTTCTTTTTAGAATTATCATCAAATGGGACATTTAAATAACAATCTTCCAATGGTGGCAAATCAAGCATATCATAAATCCTTCTAGGCATAATAGAAACACTACTATCAAGATCACATAAAGCTTTGAAATCAAAATCATTCAATTTCATATTAATGATGGGTTCCCAACCATCTTCTAGTTTCATAGGAATAGAAGCTTTATGTTTCATATTTTCTTCTTTGATTTTTATGAGAGCATCAGTAATGTGTTTTGTAAAGGCCATATTCATAGCACTAGGATTAGGACTTTTAGCAAACTTTTGTAGGAACTTAATTACTTTAGAGATATTGCAACCATCAAGATCAAAATCATATTTATCATCTAAAGTATTAGAGCTATTGTTTCCCATGTTTTGAAGAATTTCAGCATTTTTATTAGAAAAGGTTCCATTGGGCTTACTAGCTTCAACATTAGTGGTAGTGATAGTAGAAGCACTAATATTTCTAGCAATTTAATATTCTCTTTCCCACTTAGCATGCAATTCATCTCATAGTCTAACATTTTCATCAATTCTAACTTGTATGGCTTTAGTAGCAGCAAAGGGATTCTAAATAGTTTCAGGTTTAGCAGCCATTTTATTAATTAAAGAGGATTGTGCTTCAGACAAAGATGATATATTTCTTTCAGCATTAGAAAGTTTTAATTGCAAACTAGGAATTTCCCTATTTAAACTCTCAAGTTGATGACTAATATTTTTAAAAATAGTAGATTATTCCTCCATAGTTTTAGTAAAAAAAATATTTTGTTCATATTGCATTTGCAATGAAGTTTTTAGTGGCTCTTTCAACTTCTAAAATTCTTCCTTCACTAGGTATTCTAGGTTTGCCATGATAACCATAAGTATTATTAGGAGGGTAAGGCCTATAATTGTTATTACCATAAGCATTTTTACCAAAATTATTATTTCTTATAAAGTTCACATCAACTTGCTCTTCTTGAGCAACCAAAGAGGCTAAGGGAACATGATTTGGATCAATATGAGCTTTCCCATTAACAATCATAGACATAATAACATCAATTTTATCACTCAAGGAGGAGGTCTCTTCAACAAAATTTACCTTCTTACCTTGTGGAGCTCTCTCAGTGTGCCATTCAGAATAATTAACCATCATATTATCTAGAAGCTTTGTTGCAGCACCCAAAGTGATGGTCATAAAGGTACCTCCAGCAGTAGAATCTAGTAGATTCCTTGAAGAATAATTCAATCCTGCATAAAAGGTTTGGATAATCATCCAAGCACTCAGTCCATGAGTGGGACAATTCTTTACCAAAGATTTCATTCTTTCCCAAGCTTGAACAACATGTTCATTATCAGATTGTTTAAATTTCATTATTTCACTTCTCATAGTATAATCTTAGTAGGAGGATAGTATTTTCCAATGAAAGCATCATTGCATTTAGTCCAAGAATAAATACTATTTCTAGTTAGGGATTGCAACCATTCTTTAGATTTTTCTCTCAAAGAGAATGGAAACAATTTAAGCTTAATAATATCCTCATCTATATCCCTATGCTTTTGCATCGCACAAAGTTCAAGAAAGTTATTTAGATGAGCAGCAGCATCTTTAATACCAATACCAGAAAATTGTTCTCTCATAACAAGATTAAGCAAGGCAGGTTTAATTTCAAAAGAAGTAGCTTCAGGAACAAGTGGAGCAATAGGTGTGCACGTGAAATCATTGTTGTTGGTGCTAGTGAAGTCACACAACTTAGTCTTTTCAAGAGTATTCATTTTTTGTGTTTTTAATAAAGAAAGCAAACTAGTACAACTAATTTTTGTGTGTTTTTGATAAAGAAACAATCAAACAAAGCAGAACATAAACTAAGCAAATCAAATAAAACAAAGTAAAGAGATTGGTTATGAGGGACTCCCCTTGTGAAGATGTCCTTGATGTTGGGTTCACAACATAGAAATCAAAAAAAATTCCTACGATGGGAACTATACGCCAATATCTATCTACTAGATACAAGCAACGGGTGCATATACATCCATAGAGAGTTACCCTCGAAGACAACAAAGCTTTGTTAACAAGTTGGAACTCGTGGATGATGTAGTCATACACTTGTCGATCTCAAGATCGTGATGAAGTCCAGCACGTCCGGCTCCAGCACGTCCAATCAGATCCAGCTCCAGCAAGTCCAGCACCACAAAGCAGCGGTGCATCCGTGATCGCACACACATCCGATACCCTGAAACCTCCGTCCCTTGCTCCAGCAAAGTAGCAGAAGCAGCAACTCCTTTCCAGATAAAGCCACCAGAAACATGTATCTCACTAATCCGAGACCATGGGGAATAACTAGAGCGAGAAGAGAACCTTCACGAGGAGGTGGTGCAAGAGGAGAGGAGCCATGGGGCTCCTTTTATAGGGGAGGGGGCGCATCCCCATGGCCATGGCTGGCCGGCCATGGTGCGTGCCCCCACCTCTCCCTCATTCATGTGGGTGGAGCTTCCACTAAGCCCACTCACATTAATTTCAACTCCACTCACTTTGCATTTAATATCCACCAAATTAAATGCATTTTCTCTTTAAATAAAACAATTCTATTTATTTTATTCAGAATTTTGTTAATTACTTTAATTAACAA
Organism: Avena eriantha; assembly: GCA_910589775.1. NCBI lineage: Eukaryota > Viridiplantae > Streptophyta > Magnoliopsida > Poales > Poaceae > Avena > Avena eriantha. The sequence continues at coordinate 553,336,622 of OU342743.1, forward strand.
ACATTCACATAAAACTCCCTACAACATTTCAATATCACATGCAGAACCAGTTTGAGCAATTTCACCCGAAACAATTCCGATTTCCATCGAAATGATTCCAGCGCTTTCTTAATCTTTATCTGAAACATATTTGCTCCTAAATGGTGTTGGTATCCCTTAAGTGTGTCACCCTATGGTTTACGAATAATGCAGACATGATCGAGACCCCTCTCCGATCAATAATCAGCAGCAGGACCTAGAGATCCATACTGACTCCCACATATTCAACGATGACTCTTATGATCGTGTGAACCTTTAACGTTGTAACTAAATCCCTTTGTCTCGCGATATATTACATGTCCAAGATTCGATCATCGGCACCCAAATACCTAGTTTGATCTCGTTACCGACATGCACTCTTTTCTCGTTCCTGTCATATAACATTCTAGTAATCACATCACTTGCTTGCAAGCTATCTTAATGTGATATCACCGAGAGGGCCCAGAGTATATCTATCCGTCATCAGGATTGACAAATTCCACTCTTGATCCATGAGCCTCAACATAACACCTTCGGAGTATCTGAACCCACCTTTATAGTCACCCTTTTACGGTGTGACGTTTGATGTTATCAAGTTACTCTTCCGATGTTAGAAATTAACATGATCTCATGGTCTAAGGACTAAGATTACTTCGTATGATGTTATAGCAATATAAACATAATGACTCTGATCGTAATGCTATACTTCGGATGAATGTTCATCACATCATTCGAACAATGTTGTGACCTCATTATTAACAACATCCAATGTCCATGATCACGAAACCTTGATCATCTTGTTAATTAACGAGCTAGTTTATATGAGAGGAATTACTAGGAACGTTGTATTTTGTTTATTAAACACACATGTATTAACGTTTCCAATTAATACAATTATAGCATGCAAAATAAACATTTATCATAAACATGGAATAAGATAATAACCATTTTATTATTGCCTCTCAGGCATATTCCCTTCAGTCTCCCACTTGCACTAGAGTCAATAATCTAGTTTGAAAAACTTTGCGTACTGAACACCTATGGCTTTCTGGTGTTGCATATACGTGATTGCTAGTGGTTAACATAATCTCCTGATCTGACAATTTCAGGTCCGTGTGTATTTGCATGTCTTTGCGTCTCTACGCATCACTCATTCTCAAATGAGATGGCATTGTATAAATTTGGTCCTTTTAGTTCGTTCGGGTTAAAATATGTTGATATTATTGTCATACAATATATCTTCATAGTATTAGCCCACTTTGAACCAAACCTAGTTTGATAACAAACTACTTAACACAAATGCCCTCCTTTGCTGCTACTATAGCAGTCATATACTTAGCCTTTTGTTGTAGTATTCGTCACAATGTCTCAACTTTGGAACTCATCCAAATCCGTCATGGAACATCCTTTCCATTACATTGTTCCACCCATAGTCTAAATTGAGATAAATTTAATTTGTATCTTGTGACAAAACTACTATCAATGTAACACTTTACAATGAACTACCTTTAACTATTTGTCACTTATACATGATATATTCTTAGTTCTCCCAAAGCTCATAAGAAAATCTTTACTATCGTCCAATGATCATCTTATGAATCATTCTGGTATGTGCTCATAACATTTAGAGCATGGGGAATATCTAGATATATACATATCACGGTATAATCGATCAAAATCTTCAAGTGATTTTACTCACCAAGTGTTGAAACACTTGAATCTTGATACAATCCTTTCCATGCAGCAAGAACCTTTCTTGTTGTTTCCATATTGAACCCTTTCAATATCTCATATATGTACGTCTGCCATAACCATATTAGCGCCTCAATCTATCCATATAGACATTGATGCCAAATATTCTGGTTTTGCCCAAGTCTTTAATCGAAATCCTATTTTAATGAAATTCTTAACTTGTGTCAATAAAAGATACATCGTTTCCAATCAACAATATGTACTCTGCATAATGTATTGGAAATTTGTCTCAGCGCTCCCACTTAATTTCTTGAAAATGCAAGCATCTTCATCATCTCCGATGAAATTAAACTCTTTAACATTTTCATCATGGTGAACATTCCAACTCTGCTACGCTCACTTTAACTATTGAAGTTTCCATGCCTTTTTAGCACCCTTTGAATTAACAAAACCCTTTGGACCGTGCCATGTACACGTCCTAGGTAACCATTCTATTAGAAGAACCTTGTTTTGTTTATTCAACTACCATATACCAAATTATATGTAGTGGTTGCTACATTAATCTGTCAAGACTAAATATCGCTATGAAAGGTCAAATCTTGTCATAGTCAACTCCTTGAACATTGCCGTAAACTTCTTTCCGACATGTCGACTATTTCATAGATGTTAAACATCCATGTATATTTCTTTATAGATCCAAACATGACCGATAGGCTTCACGCCTTTCTGGAGGGTCTTCCAAGTTCAGAAACTTGATTTCTCGTGTATGGATACTATCACGGATTCTATGACTTCTAGTCATTTTATGGAGTCATGGCCCATCATGGCTTCTTTGCATGCAGTCGGTTCATCATTGTCAAAACAATAACGACTTATGTTTCAAATCTTACTATTTGATTCTTACCGACCCACATGGTTCAATATGAACTCTAATCTCCGAGATCACAACCTTTGTAATTACAGGAGCCATGAGCATTTTAGCCGCCTCCGGAGCACTTTCTGGTGCTGCGCTACTTAGCACATATAGCTAAGGTTCAACAACCTTATCAAAGTTCTATTGTCCTCCCACTTAACTTTTTACGGAAAATTCCTTCTCAAGAAACTTGACGTTCCAAGCGACAAACTCTTTTGTCCTTGGTGTTATGGAGGAATTCCCAACAAATTCTTTGGGATAACCTACAAAGACGTGCGTATCCGACTTTGGTTGTAAATATTTTACTCATGCATAGCATACCAAAATTTAAGAAAAGACAATTCGGGTTTTATCCCAAACTATAACTCATATGGTGTCATTTCAAGGGATCACGATGGTGCTTTTTTTAGTGTAAAAGAGGTAGTCTCTAAAGCATTAATCTTTAAAACATAATGGCAGTTATATAAATGACACATTTGATCTTACCATGTCAAACAAGGTTTGATTTGATCTCTCGAACATACCATACTCCTGTGGTTTATCGGGAAATGCAAATCCATGGAACAATTCCTGAAATCTTAGGTGTTTTGCTAAACCTGTAACTCAAATATCTTCTTTTATGATCAAATGATAAACTCTTTTATTTTCTTGTTACAATTATTTTTCACCTCATCTTGAAAGTCTTTGAACAATTTTCAAATGTTTCATACTTCTTCCTTATTAAGTAAATATATAGATATATTCACTCAAGTTTCTGGAGAAAGCATATGAAGCAAAAAGATCCATCGCATATATCTACACATAATGGACTATATACATCAACATGCATAATATCCAATAAGTTAGTCATCTGTTCCTCTTTGTCCTATGGGCGGAGTTTCAATTATCTCGAGGAAACTTTCATAAGCGTCAATTGATCAAAATCAAAAGACTCCAAAAATCCAGCATCATGGAGTTTCTTCATGTTTTACATTCCTATATAATTCAAACAGTGTTGTCACTTCATAAGTGATCTTCCAATCATTTGTCTTATGCCATTTTAGCAATAATGTTTATGGATGTGATTTCTCCAACTAGACTTGTAAAAGTTCATCCATCCTTTATGGAATATGGTAATTATTTGAACAACTATTGTTCTCGTAATACCGGAACAAAATAACAATTATTAAAACAAATCTTGAAGGCTAGGTTTGACGACAACGAAAACACAATAACACTTTATTTGTTTTCGATGAACATCATCACTTATTCTCTTGCCAGTTACTTAGGCCGTAGCAGTTCATGAATTGTGTTGTTCTGTATGACACTTCACACCAACCAATTCAGTATCCAATACCTCAGAACCACATTGTTTAACAAGCAAGGAATACCACCATAGCATGTATATCTTCTATATACCTAAGCTGGACATCTCCAACCTTTTCTTTTCTGCCAAATATTTTTTATAGATTCTCTTTCAGCAATTCCTTCTCTTTTAAAAGAATCTGTCAACATCAATAGTGGTGTCATTCACATGACACATAGTACAAAGTGTATATAGTGACTTGCACTTCGAAGTGGATCACCATCATGAAATGTTTAGTGTTCTTTCAAAAATCCATTCTTTAGTAATCTATTATTGTAGTAAACATTTTACTTACATCTTCTATTCATCCTTATCATGACAACTTTCATGATCAAGCTACTATAGCCTATAAGGAAGAATGAGTATAATGTTAGTTCCCAAAACCTTTTTGGGAGATCTAGATGCCTAGCATCTCCATCCTTCACAAATTCTCATACAATATGAGAAAATGTATTTTGCTAAATTATACTCTATCATAATGCAACCAAAAACATTGTTTCAGATATCACAATATCTTCACATGATGGTTTCTGAAACAATTATTCAGCTCCTAGATAATCTTTATATTAAAACAACTTTTGAATATCAGTAATCATGGAGGCAAACATGATACTTTAGATACTAACATTGGAATTCTTACTCTTGATTTAATACTACTTATAAACTTCATGGAGTAAATATGGTTTGCTGAAAGTTTGCAATAGGACTTCTAAACTTTAAGTTGACATTCAAAACAATACAATACCAGTTCGTAAAGCAAATATCTAGAATTCTATCGTTCTATTATGTCAATTAAAACTAAGCATAAGGTAGTGAACAGATGCCAATGACTACAACAAATTATGCAAATTCACTTCGATTTAGTTTATGACAAACTGAGTTTGACTAATCCAAATTAGAAATGAACTCCCACTCAAAAACGACACCCCTCATGCCTTTTTAGTGATTACATGAACCAAATCCACTACACGAAGTCCGATCATCACGTGAGTCGGTGTAGCTTCAAAGGCGAGCATCAATATGGGCATCACATCAACTATATGACTCATGCTTAACCTTTCGGTCCATGTTCCGAGGCCATGTCTGTACATGCTAGGATTGCCAAGTAAGAACCTTAGTACTCGCGTGTGTAAAACTGTCTTACACCCGTTGTATGAAAGCGTAGAGTCGAGTACACCCGATCATCACATGATGTATCAAAACACGATCCATAGAACGGTGCATGTCGTTGTATTGGGAACGGTAGTACCTGAAGAGGTTAGATAGAGGTGTGGGGACTAGCAGGGAAGCTATCGACGGCGTCCGCAAGCGGGATTGGATACAAGCAAGCGTGGCTGGACGCAGGAAGTACCCAGGTTCGGAGCCCTCGTGGTGAGGTAAAGCTCCTACTCCTGCCTGATCTGGCTATGTGGGATATACGACTACAACTGCTCCTCGAGCTGTATTTGCTAGCTGCTGCCTTTAATGCTATGAGACCAACCCTTTCTACTAAGGCCCTGCCTCTCCTTATATAGGCAGAGAGGCAGCGGTCTCACTGGCCAATCCGACTGGCGGGCCCCACAGGCGGGTCCCGACCGGCTGGTCATCTACAATATCACGTATGGTATGTCACGTCGGAGTGTGAGCGGTATGGCTGTCGTGGGCACAGTGGACGTCGTGCGAGCCCGTCGTCAGCATCGAGCCACTGTTCCCGCGTCATCCCCGCAAAGTCTTCGGTATGGCCAGGTAGTTGCTAGTCTTATCATCGTACAGGGCGTACCGTGCACTGATACGCACGTCGTCCTGTCTCACTGATTGGGTCCGGCTACATCGTCGTAGCCGGCTACTTCTTGCTGCTCCGGCTACCGCACGGTAACCGGCATGTCCTGCCCTGTCCGGCTATGCTTGGTCAGCCGGACGCAATTTGACTGCTTGGTTCTTGTCCGGTTGGGGTACCTGGGGATCATCCCCCTGACACTAGCCCCCGAGCGCGTGTGGATTCCGCCCTTAGGCGAAATGTGCGCGCGCTCCTTCCTGTTTTTGAACTTGTGTCCGGCTGTGCTTGGCGGTTGCGCTACTCGTGACTTCAGTGCTGACACCGGCCACGCGTGCACGCGCCATCATTGCTTTGTGGCGGGCAGTGTAACGTCCCATCGCACGTCGCCTCGGGGAACCGCTGTCCGGCGCTTTGGTTCTCGCTCCGGGATCTTCTGCGCATCTTGCTTCGGCACACGGGATCTGGGCGGCGGTTGGGGTGAGGGCCGTCCGGATGCGCGCCACGTGTCTCCGCTGATGGTTGCCCTTCTGGCCCTTTAAAGGGACGCCGCGAGGGAGGCAGATCCTTTCCTTCGCTCCCCCGCTGCAGTCTCCTTCTTCCCTCGCGTGCTCCTGCCTTTGCGCCCTTGCCTTCCGCGCCGTAGCTCGCTGCACTGCCCGCTCGTCGTCGTCGTCGCTACGGGCCACCGCCACTCTTCCGTCGTCGCTCCTCCCTGTCAGCCGGAGATGGCCGCTGACCGCGGGGCCTGGTGCGGCTCCTCCGTCACCGAGGACCACATCGCGAAGTACCGCGCCACCCGCGTTCTTCCACCGCCAGAGGAGGTGGCGGTGCGGTTGGCGCCGGTGGGGGAGGTGTAGCCGCATCCGGCGGAGGGGGAGCGCGTCATCTTCCTCTCGCATCTGGCGCGCGGGTTCGCCCTCCCGGTGCACCCCTTTTTCTTGACGTTTCTCGCCTTCTTCGATCTCCGCCTCCACCACCTCGGCGCCAACGCAATCGAAACATTGACGCATTTCATGGCGTTCTGCGAGAGCTACCTCGGGATCTAGCCGGATCTCGGGCTCTTCTGCCGGCTCTTCCGAGTCTGGCCACAGGTGCAGTACACGAAGGGGCCGCTAGTCGTCTGCGGCGGCGCCTCCATCTACTCCCGCTCCCAATCCGGCTACCCCAAGTTCTTGCTTCAGGACACGGTACAGCTATGGCAGCAGTCGTACTTCTACGTCAAGAACGTCACCAACGTCGACTGGATCAATCTTCCGGCTTTCCAAGACATCGAGTCCAGCCGGCAGAACTGGGAGCTGAAGTTCCATGGTGACAAGGCAGAGACGGACGCGATGCTGCAGCGCATGCGCTCCCTCGTCACCTCCCGGCTAACCGGCCTGGACATCACCCTCAGCTGGATGTCCCGGCTGATGATGCCGCTGCAGTAGCAAGCGCACAAAATGTGCTATTACTCCGGCCGGCTGGACCCGACCCGGCTATCGCGCCGCGATCCCCGCTACCACAACTTGAAGGAGTGGGTGTGGACGATCACAAAGGAGCGGCTACCACAGAACTAGAAGTTCAGTCTGGCGCCCTACAGCTGGGAGAACCGCGCGCCCCGGGTAAGTTCTTGTAGCCGGAAACTTCATTTGTTCTTCCTGCATTTTTTGCTCTGTCCGACTGACTTCTTTTATTCGGCAGATCTTCGCTTGCATCCTACGCGAGGAGGGTGAGGCTCCTCTTGAGGAGTTCACGCCTGACTTGCCCGAGCCGCGCGCTCAGCGGTCCGGCGAGGAGTCGGACGGGGATGGCGATGCCTTTCCTAGCCGGAATGACGAGCCGGCTGCCGATCCGCACGTGGAGGTTCATGAGGAGGAGGAGGCCGCGTCGACCATGGATCCGGCGACGCGCTCCGCGATGGACGGCGAGGTAGGCGTGAGCGGCTCCAGTCGTTCCATCTCTCGTCGGCCCGTGATGGAGGAGCCGGTCCAGCACCCTACCGCTAAGCCGTCTTGGCCGGAAGAAGGGGTCGCCCCCAGTTGTGCCGGGGTACGTTCCTTCTCCCCCTTTTTCTTTCGGCGTTTTCTGTCTGCTTCCCTTTTGCCTCTTTTTCTGACTTTGGTTTATTTGCCTTTGCCTTCTGCTCCTTCTTCTTAGTTCGTTGGTTTCTTTCGGAGCCACGAGCCCGGCACGAACGCCGACCGGGTCGCTGCCCCGTGCCCCGACTACGCCAGCCAGTGCCCCTCCTTCTTCTGCGGTGCTGCCTCCGCCTCCCCCTCGAGCTGGACTGGCTGCCTCCGCCAAGCCGGAAGGTCCCCAGCCGGAGGCGGAGTCCTCCCAGCCGGATGGCTCTTCTGTGGGCGCGCGGGAGGCTGCCGGCAAGGAGCTCGTCGTTGTTGGTGACGACAACTCCGACGAGGAGCCGAGGGGGGAGCGGAGAACGGCGGTAGTTGCTGCGAAGGAGTCCCTGGCTATCAACGCCTTCGACGACGACGCTTCCTCCACCGCCTCGCTGTCGGACCTTGCCGCTACGCTCGAGCTAGCGGTGAAGGAGATCCGGCCGCTGGAGACCACAACCGGCGGGAACCGGTCATTGGAGCAGAAGCTTGCTGCCGCCAACGAGACTTCCTAGAGTAAGTTTGCTTCACCTGGCTTGTTTTTTTTGTACTGATAGCCGGTTTTGTTGCAGCCATCCTCGTGTGCGCTCAGCGTGAGATCGATCGCTTGAAGAAAGCGAACAACCGGCTAAGCAAGTCCAATTCCACTCTGCAGCTGCAGAATAAGGATTGGCACGCGAGGGTAGATGGTCTGGAGGCCACCATCAAGGAGCGCGACGCCTCGCTCGTCAGCCGGGCCGAAGCCTTTACCCTTGGCCCAAAACAAGGACCAAGAGAAGGAGATCAAACGGCTGGCGACCAAGGAGAAGGCTCTGGTGGAGGAGCTGATGCAGGTCGGCCATACGGCTAAGGGTAAGTTCCTTTTTCCGTCTTGTTTCTTTCCAGATCCGGTAGCCGGATCTGACCCTTTTTTCTGATAGCCTTTTACCCCGGCATAGACCTGCTAGCCTACAACCGACTGCAGGAGAACTGGCCGGGAGCACAGCCGACGGCCCAGGAGCTCGTCGTCCTTCTTGGCAAAGAAGCTGCCAAGCTTCGTCAAGCGGCGCGGGACATCTTCTCCTTCATGTGGCCGGAGGCTCCGGTTCCGGAGACGATGGCGCAGCTGGCTGCGAAGGTGGAAGAGGTGCCGGCTGCGGTGGACCGGCTATGGGACTTGGCGGCGCGAGCCAGAGCGGAGATGGTTTTGGCCCTCATGCTCTCCTGGTACAAGGATGCCCGCGTCGAGAAGATCGACGGTGGCTTCCGTGCTGGAGCCGATCTTGCCGCCATCCGCCAAGCCCATCCGGAGCTCCGCGGATCCGCCATCAAGATTGCCGACTATGTGGACCCCGATGAGGTGCTCACTGACTCGGGGTCCGTCGGTACTCCTGATGTGGAGGGCCCGATGCCGCCGTCCACTGGCGCCGGAACCGGATCGAGCTCCGCGCCGCCTCCTCCGCCCGAAGCTTCTGCCGGCCAAGATCTCCCTCACGGCAAGGGTCCTGCCGCCTAGTCACTGCCCCGGGATGCCAGGTGTATTTGTCTTGTCTTGGATATGCGTAAAACTTGTCTATCTGTACCGTCTCTCTCTGATGTCGGGTAACTTTTGGGAGCTTCGTCTCCCTTTTGCTTGTTAATGTTGAACTCTTAAGTTTCCTTTAACTTGTGCCTTGAATTTTCTTTTGATATTTTGCTGGCTAACTTTGTCCGGCTAACTTTGCCCGGCTACGCCCTTCTAGCCAGGGGAACTACCATTCCAGTGGGGGCGCGCGAGCACACCCACTGGGTGTAGCCCCCGAGATTCGGAGTAGCTGGCGTAGCCAAGTGCTTCGAATCTTCCTTATTTTTCCCAAGTCCTCTAACTTTGCCCGATTAGGCTCGCTTTAGTTGGCTACTTTTCGCTGGTTGAACGCCTTCAGCCGGGGGAACTAACATTCCAGTGGGGGCGCGCGAGCGCACCCACTGGGTGTAGCCCCTGAGATTCGGAGCAGCTGGCGTAGCCAGGTGCTTCGAATCTTTCTTGTCTTCTCTTGCTCCTGCCCTTGCCCTCACCTGGGCTCCGAACGGCCGGCTAAACGCCCTTAGCCGGTCAGGAACTACAAGATTCCACAGGGGGCACGCGAGCGCACCCAGTGGGTGTAGCCCCCGAGATTCGGAGCGCTTGATGAAGGTAAGGACTTCGAATCTTCTTCCCTTTTCCTGAATTCTGACTCAAGGTAGTCGGACAAGAATGTACATACACATACACACATGTCCTCATAGGTTAGTAGGTTAGTCTGCCAAATTGTAGCCGGAAAACGGCTTGTTTTTTCGAAAACTAGCTTGTGCCTCTCTAGACACTTAGTCGCTTTCCCGTGTGCTCTGCTGTTTTCGCTGCGTCCTTGCCGGGCAACCGGGTTGCGGTCTGCAACCGGAATCTAAGGGAGCTGACAGTACATTGCGCACGGTACTAATAGCTTAGCAGCCGTATTGGTTCGAGCTAGTTGCAGGACCGGTGTGCCCGGCCTGCCGCGTCTCCTCCCTGCTTTTCGTGTGGGATGCCTCGGGCTTTTGCTCTTGCTAGCCGGACAACCGGGTTGTGGTCTGTGACTGAGACGAAGAGTGGGCCTCTGACATCGTCGCACACTACTCAGCCGGTTAGCAGGCCGGGCCAGCCGGCGAGCCCCCGGGTAGGGGTTGCCAGAGCTAGAAAACGGATGCACACATATTTCTGGCAAGGAGCCCCCGAGATTCTCGTAGGGGTCCGCATTTTCATTCATGAGGTTTTCGGGATACATACACTGCCTGGCGACTAGATGGAAAATGGGCGCAGCAGGGCCGCGTTCCAGGGACGCTCGGTCTCCTCGTCTGATTTGTCCATCTTGTTCTTGCGCAACTGCTGCGCGTCGATGAGGTAGTAGGAGTCGTTGGGCAGCAGCCGGCTGATGATGAAGGGGCCCTCCCAGGGTGGCGACAGCTTGTGCATGCCCTTCGTGTCTTGCACCAGCCGGAGGACCAGGTCGCCCTCGCGGAATGCGACCGGGCGGATCCGGATGGAATGGTAGCGACGTAGTCGCTGCTGGTACAGGGCTGATCTGGACAAGGCCAGCTCGCGGGCCTCCTCCAGGAGGTCCACTCCGTCCTCCCGTGCCTCCTGGTTGGCTTATTTGTCATATAGGAGCTTGCGTTGGGAGTCGAATTCGATGTCGGCGGAGAGGACGGCTTTCGATCCGTAGACCAGGAAGAACGGCATGTAGCCGGTTGACCTATTTGGCATGGTGCGGAGGCTCCAGAGCACAACCGGAAGTTCTTCGATCCAACATCCGAGTGACCGCTCCAATGGCTCGATGAGGCATGGCTTGATGCCGGCTAGCACCAAGCCGTTTGCTCTTTCGACTTGCCCGTTGGAGTGCGGGTGTGCGACAGAGGCGAGGTCCAGCCGGATGCCCTTGTTGCTGCAGAACCGGGTGAAGGCCCCCTTGGCGAAGTTCGTGCCGTTGTCGATGATGATGCTGTTGGGGTAGCCGAAGCGGTTGATGATGTCGGTGAAGAAGGTAACGACTGTCGCCCCATCCAGCTTTCGGATAGGCTTGGCCTCGATCCACTTTGTGAACTTGTCCACCGCTACCAGCAGGTGGGTCATGCCCGCACGTGCTCGCTTGAAGGGGTCGACCATGTCGAGGCCCCAAACTGCGAAGGACCAGGTGATCGGTATGGTCTTGAGCACCGAGGTTGGCGTGTGCCTGAGCTGCCCGAAACGCTGGCACCCATTGCACGTGCGGACCAGCTGCTCAGTATCCTCGAGGGCGGTGGGCCAATAGAAACCATGGCGGAATGCCTTGGTGACTATCGCCCTTGACGAAGCGTGATGCCCGCACTCGGCCTGGTGGATATCCCTGAGTAGCCGATAGCCCGTGTCCACGTCGACGCACCTTTGGAAAATGCCGGATACGCTGCGCTTGTACAGTTCGCCGTTGATGATGGTGTACGTGTGCGCGCGGCGCCGGATTTGCCTGGCCTCCACCTCGTCATCCGGGAGTTCTCCATTGGCGATGTAGTTCATGAAGGGTTGTGCCCAGGGTGGCACTTCCCGAATGATGAGGACGCTCTCGTCCTCCGGTTGATGGATGTCGGGGGGTCGTCCGGGTGGCGTACCCGGGACGACATCCCCCGAGCTACTTGATGAACCGGCAGCCCCTGGGCCCTGCAAGCCGGAGGGCACCGCTTTGCCGGAGTTGGTGCGGGTCTTCTTTTTTGGCGGCTCCCACCCGGCCCGAGAGACGGGAACCGGCTGGTCTGGGCGCTCCGGTTGGCGGAGGGGAAGGCGGCGGGTTGTTGTTCACCGTCTGCTCCTGGCGCGGCTGGCCCCTGTTGCCAAAGCTGCGACGCCTGCTGCGGGCCCTTGCCGGCTGAGGGGATGACGCCTGCTGGGTGTCGCGCGATGCGCCCCTGCTGTTGGCAGGCAGCTTGCTCCCCCTGGAGTAGCTGGGGTCCTCCTGCATCTACCGGTTGGCGTCAGCCTGCTCGTCCGCGATGCAGAGGAGCTCCTGCACGCGAGCATGCTGGCGGGCTCGCTCCTCGCCCTCTAGACTGGGGAGTTCTTCCGCCGCGGCTCGTGCTGCGCGCAGGTTCTTGATGGGCGTGCTGTACGTGGGCCGGATGGGGGCGGGTGCGGGATCCGGCTCCCCATCCTTCTCCATCCTACCACCTAGCTCGCCGCCCCGGCGCCGCACCTGGCCACTCCGGCTTGGCTCCACGGTAGTCGGAGTGAAGCCGTGCGCGCGGTCGTACTCACGCCGGGTGATCTCGAGTTGCTTGCGGGCTGCCGCCAGCTCCATGGCCTCCTGGAGGAGGATCTGTCTCTCCATGGTGAAGTTGGCCTCTGCCTCCTCTAGGTTATCCCCGAGGTTAACCAGCGTCCGGAGCCAATCGATGGCATCCTCCACCGGGTTTCGAGGCTGCGGAGGAGCAGAAGTTCCGACCTCGTCCACGCCTCGCTCCCGTGGCTGGCGGGGATGAGAGCTGGAGCCGGCCATCATGACCTCCACGCCGCAGGATGCGGCGGAGGCGCTACCACCTGGGCGTGGCAGCTCCGCGACAGAGACGATTTCCCTAGGGAAACGCTCCAGGACGGTGGCAACGTAGACAGGGAGGTCGCCGAATAGCAGGACGGTTCCGTTCGCCGGGAAGGAGGTTCCGGCGAAGCAGGAGGCGTTGTCGATGACGCAGTCGAATTTGCCGAGCGTGAGCACCAGGCCGAAGGCCACGCGCTCACCGGCTGAAGTGCGGGGTCCCGTGCGGAACGTGACTCCGGTCGCAGCCATCTTGCCCCATGGTGGGCGCCAACTGTCGTTGTATTGGGAACGGCAGTACCTGAAGAGGTTAGATAGAGGTGTGGAGACTAGCAGGGAAGCTATCGACGGCGTCCGCAGGCGGGATTGGATACAAGCAAGCATGGCTGGACGCAGGAAGTACCCAGGTTCGGAGCCCTCGTAGTGAGGTAAAGCTCCTACTCCTTCCTGATCTGACTATGTGGGATATACGAACTACAAGTGCTCCTCGAGCTGTATTTGCTAGCTACTGCCTTAAATGCTATGAGACCAACCCTTTCTACTGAGGCCCTGCCTCTCCTTATATAGGCAGAGAGGCAGCGGTCTCACTGGCCAATCCGACTGGCGGGCCCCACAGGCGGGTCCCGGCCGGCTGGTCATCTACAGTATCCCATATGGTATGTCACGTTGGAGTGTGAGCAGTATGGCTATCCTGGGCACAGTGGACGCCGTGCGAGCCCGTCGTCAGCATCGGGCCACTATTCCCGCGTCATCCCCGCAAAGTCTTCGGTATGGCCGGGTAGTTGCTAGCCTTGTCATCGTACAGGGCGTACCGTGCACTGATACACACGTCGTCCCGTCTCACTGATTGGGTCCGGCTACATCGTCATAGCCGGCTACTTCTTGCTGCTCCGGCTACCGCACGGTAGCCGGCATGTCTTGCCCTGTCCGGCTGTGCTTGGTCAGCCGGACGCGATTCGACTGCTTGGTTCTTGTCTGGTTGGGGTACCTGGGGATCATCCCCCTGACAGTGCATACTTAAGGAAGAACACATTTTATCTTGATATTTAAATGAGGGATCATCTTATAATGCTACTAAAATGCCAAACTAGCAATATAAGATGCAAACATCATATGTGTAAAGTGGAATGATATGGTCCATGCATTTGATCACCAACATGTGCATCGTGGTATGATCTCTATCATTCCTTTGTGTGTAAGGCCAAGGTCTATGGAACTTACACGTTAGGTGTGTTGTAAGGGTATCTACCATACATCAACTTATAATATTACCATATCATGACACTAGCCCAGCAACAATCTAAACTAGACGCCTCTAAATTATCCATTGCAAGTTTTATGTGGCTTAGGGCTTTCGGATATAGTACCGGTCTTACCTACGAACATGGAACCACAACGATGATAACTAAGTTATTAGCAACTCGTTGTAAATCAAATATTGACTATAGTAGGAGAGACAGACACCCGCTAGCCACTTATGCAAAACTAGTTGCATGTCAGTCGTGGAACCGGTCTCATGTGCGAGGACATGTAAAGTTAGTCTGGGCCGCTTCATCCCACTATGCCACCAATATCCAAAATACATAAAAGATGCAATAACATGATCATCATATCCCACATATAAACATATGTGTACTACCCGTGCAAAGCACCTACCCGTGCAAAGCATCATATCCAACTGTGATGCAATAACTGCTCTGATACCACAGTTGGGTTCGCAACATAGAAAACAAATAATTTCCTACGATGGGAACTATACGCCAAGATCTATCTACTAGATACAAGCAACGGCTGGATATACATCCATAGAGAACTTACCCTCGAAGACAACAAAGCTTTGTTAACAAGTTGGAACTCGTGGATGATGTAGTCGTACACTTGCCGATCTCAAGATCGTGATGAAGTCCAGCAGGTCCGGCTCCAACACGTCCATCAGATCCAGCTCCAGCAAGTCCAGCACCAGCAAGTCCAGCACCGCAAAGTAGCGGTGCATCCGTGATCGCACACACATCCGGTACCCTGACAACCTCCGTCCCTCGCTCCAGCAAAGCAGCGGAAGCAACAACTCCTTTCTAGATAAAGCCACCGGGAACATGTATCTCGCTAATGCAAGACCATGGGGAATAACTAGAGGGAGAAGAGAACCTTCACGAGGAGGTGGTGCAAGAGGAGAGGAGCCATGGGGCTCCTTTTATAGGGGAGGGGGCGCATCCCCATGGACATGGCTGGCCGGCCATGGTGGGTGCCCCCACCTCTCCCTCATTCATGTGGGTGGAGCTTCCACTAAGCCCACTCACATTAATTTCAACTCCACTCACTTTGCATTTAATGTCCACCAAATTAAATGCATTTTCTCTTTAAATAAAACACTTTTATTTATTTTATTCAGAATTTTGTTAATTACTTTAATTATCAAACATTCACATAAAACTCCCTGCAACATTTCAATATCACATGCAGAACCAGTTTCAGCAATTTCACCCGAAACAATTCTGGTTTCCATCGAAATGATTCTAGCGCTTTCTTAATCTTTATCTGAAAAATATTTGCTCCTAAATGGTGTCGGTATCCCTTAAGTGTGTCACCCTATGGTTCACGAATAATGCATACATGATCGAGACCCCTCTCCGATCAATAATCAGCAGCGGGACCTGGAGATCCGTACTGACTCCCACATATTCAACGATGACTCTGGTGATCGTGTGAACCTTTAACATCGTAACTAAATACCTTTGTCTCACGATATATTACATGTCCGAGATTTGATCATCGGCATCCAAATACCTAGTTTGATCTCGTTACCAACATGCACTCTTTTCTCATTCCTGTGATATAACATTCTAGTGATCACATCACTTGCTTGCAAGCTATCTTAATGTGATATCACCGAGAGGGCCAAGAGTATATCTATCCATCATCAGGATTGAAAAATTCCACTCTTGATCCATGAGCCTCAACATAACACCTTCGGAGTATCTGAACCCACCTTTATAGTCACCCTTTTACAGTGTGACATTTGATGTTATCAATGTTACTCTTCCAATGTTAGCAATTAACATGATCTCATGGTCTAAGGACTAAGATTACTTCGTATGATGTTATAGCAATATAAACATAATGACTCTGGTCGTAATGCTATACTTCGGATGAATGTTCATCACATCATTCCACCAATGTTGTGACCTCGTTATTAAGAACATCCAATGTCCATGATCAGGAAACCTTGATCATCTTGTTAATCAATGAGCTAGTTTATATGAGAGGCATTAATAGGAACTTTGTATTTTGTTTATTAAACACACATGTATTTACGTTTCCAATTAATACAATTATAACATGCAAAATAAACATTTATCATAAACATGGAATAATATAATAACCATTTTATTATTGCCTCTCGGGCATATTCCCTTCACTTGACTCCCCGACAACAGCGCCAGAAAATATGCTTGATGGCCCAAAATATATGGAGCTCGTTGGGGAACCCCAAGAAGAAGGTATGATGAGCACAACAACAAGATTTCCCTCAGTTATGAAACCAAGGTTATCGAACCAGTAGGAGCAAGGAAGCACCTCCAAGGTGTTGTTTCCAACTTGGAATCCTGCACAACACAACCACAGAACTTTGCCCCAACTTACAGTGAGGTTGTCAATCTCACCGGTTTTGGTGAAGACAAATGATTAAACGTATTGTGTGGAAGATAGTAGTAACTTCAAGAAAGTAAACAGAAAACAGTAAACATTTGTAGATTGATTGTAAAAAAGGACTAGGGTCCATAGTTCACTAGTGGTGATTCTCCTTAAGATAGATAACATGCTGGGTGAACAAATTACAACGGGGCAGTTGACAAACATCGAGAAAGCATACATGCATATACTAATTATCTTGACTCCTTCAAGATTCGATTGGGCATTACAACATTATACATAGATTGTAATCCAACTGCATCTATGACTAATAATCCACCTTCAGGTTATCATCCGATCCCCCTCTAGTATTAAGCTGCAAGCAATAGATAATTGCATTAAGCATTGCGTGTAAAGTAAACAATACAATTGTTCTATGAACAAAGGATTGTTGTTTTCTCCCTAGTAGCAACATCACATCTAGTACCTTAGAGATTTCTATCACTTCCCCAGATTACTAGAGGCATGAACCCACTATCGAGCATAAATACTCCCTCTTGGAGCTGCTAGCATCTACTCGGCCAAGATATCTACTAACAACAGAGAGCATGCAAGATCACAAATAACAAAGACATGATAGAATCAATAATCAATCTGAAATAGCATCTCAATATCCATCAGATCCTTGCAAACACAACATGTATGATTACAAATAGATGATCTTGATCATGAATGGAGCTCACAAGATCTAAACATGATAGCACAAAGGAGGAGAACCAACCATCTAGCTACTACATGGACCCATACTCCAAGGATGAACTACTCACGCATCACACCGGAGGCTTGCATGGTGATGAAGAAGGCCTCCAGGGTGAATTCTCCCCTCCGGTAGGGTGCCGGGAAGAGCTTAAGATCCCTCCCGATCTAGGGATGGAGATGACGGCGGTTACAGACTCTTTCGTGGATTTTTGATCGGGTACTTAGGGTTTTTGTATCCGAGGCAATATATAGTCAGAAGGGGAGGCTGAGGGGGTGCCCTAGGCGGCCACACCACCCCCTGGCACGGGCCAGGCCTGGCCGCGCGGCCAGGTGGTGTGTCGGCCCTGTGGCCCCTCTCCGTCTCGTCTTTTGGCTCTGTGTCCGCCTCGGTGAAATATTGACTTTGGCTTTTGTCCCGTCCAATTTCGAGAATATTCATTTTTCTATCTTTCCTGGAACCAAAAACGGCAGAAAACAGACAGCTGGCACTGTGGCATCTTGTTAATAGGTTAGTCCAAGAAAGTGTATAAACAATACTCCAAAGTTGGAACAAAACATAAGAAAGTAGATAAAAACCAAGCATGGAACAACAAAAATTATAGATACATTAGCAACATATCACGGAGACTGGCTGATGCGCTATCTACCGGCGTCCGTCATCAGTGATGCCGCGGTTAGAGATCCCCGACACCGTCGAGTTGTGGCAGTGCTCGTACTTTTATGTGTGCAATGTCTCCAACTTCGACCTCATCAAGGTGTCGGTCTTTGCCAACGTCCCCTCCATCCGGAAGGCATGGACCGTCTAGAACCTAGGGGCCCAAGCCAACATGGAACGGATGGCCGCCCGTGTGGCGGTTCTGGTGGAGAAGGAGCGGCTCACTGCCCGGGACATCCTGCTATCCTGGATGACAAGCCGTGTGCTTCCGCTACAGCAGCGGTCACACAAGATGTGCCACCTATCCGGTTCCCTAGATCCCACACGGGTGTCCCGGCTGGAGGTGTTGTACGGGGCCCTTCGAGAGTGGCTTGCCACTATCTCGAAGGATACGCTGGCAGAGGACTGGACGTTCTCCTGCCGGCCGTACCACCGTATCCGGCTGCCGCCGAAGGTTAGCTTCTTTTCTCCAGGTGAACTTTTCCCAAGGGATCTCTTCTTGTTTCTTATTTTCCCCTTGTTGAGTAGCTTTTTACGACACAACTGGCAGATGACGACATGGGGGAGGACGAGCTTCCCTCCTTCCCTACTGAGTGTTTGCTCCCCATATAGTAGATCCATGTAGGAGTACGAGTTTTACCTAATCTAGAGGGCTCCGAACCTGGGTACATCGTTATGTCTGTAGTATATGTGCCCAACCCATTGCGAGTAGCCACCGATAGCATCCTGATTGTCCCCTTCATGCCATCCTCGATGGCACTGCCGTGTTCCACACCACGACATCAAATCAAGAAAGAACCTTAATTCCCCCATCATTGACATCTCAAACCTATCAGTGATAAGCTTTGAAAATTCATCACTAAAATCTTGGTTAGTAGAGCCAAAGATAATGTTGTCTACATATAGTTGGCATACGAAGAGCTTCCCCTTAACCTTCTTAGTAAAAAGAGTGGGATCGATCTGCCTAACCTCGAAGCCACGGTCTAACAAAATCTCTTTAAGATGCTCATACCACGCACGTGGGGCTTGTTTAAGGCCATAGAGCGCCTTATCGAGTTTGTAGACATGGTTCCGAAAGTTGGGATCCTCGAAACCCCCGGGTTGCTTGACATATACCAACTCATGTAGATGACCCTTAAGAAATTCACTCTTAACGTCCATTTGTTGTAATTGAAAGTTATGATGAGCCGCATAAGCAAGAAGGATATGGATAGACTCAAGGCGAGCCACTATAGCATAAGTTTTGTGATGGCTCAAAATGTAGAGCTCATTGGGAACCCCAAGAGGAAGGTAAGATGAGCACAGTAGCAAGTTTTCCCTCAGTTATGAAACCAAGGTTATCGAACCAGTAGGAGTAAGGAAACAACTCCAAGGTATTGCTATTAACTTGGAATCCTGCACAACACAACCACAGAACTTTGCCCCAACTTAAAGTGAGGTTGTCAATCTCACTAGTTTTGCTGAAAACAAAGGATTAAATGTATAGTGTGGAAGATAGTAATTTCTTGCAGAAAGTAAACAGTAAAGGGTAAACAGTAGATGGTATATCAATGGTAAAGGAATGGACTGGGGTCCATAGTTCACTAGAGGTGTTTCTCCTTAAGATAAATAGCATGTTGGGTGAACAAATTACAGCGGGGCAATTGCCAGATTGAGAAAGCATAACAATGCATATACTAGACATCTTGACTCCTATGAGATTTGATTGGGCATTACAACATAATACATAGACCGTAATCCAACTGCATCTATGACTAATAATCCACCTTTCGGTTATCGTCCGAACCCCTTTCAGTATTAAGTTGCAAGCAATAGATAATTGCATTAAACAAAGTGTGTAAAGTAAACAATACAATTGCCCCATGGACAAAGGATTGTTGTTTTCTCCCTAGTAGCAACATCACATCTACAACCTTAGAGATTTCTGTCACTTCCCCAGATTACTACTACTTGTCCAAGATAGTTACTAACAACAAAGGGCATGCAAGATCACAAATAACATAGACATGATAGAATCAATAATCAATCTGACATAGTATCTTAATATCCATCGGATCCCCGCAAACACAACATATAGGATTACAAATAGATGATCTTGATCATGAACGGAGCTCACAAGATCTAAACATGATAGCACAAAGGAGGAGAACCAACCATCTAGCTACTGCATGGACACATAGTCCAAGGTTGAACTACTCACGCATCACTCCGGAGGCAGGCATGGTGATGAAGAAGGCCTCCAGGATGATCTCTCCCCTCCGGCAGGGTGCTAGGAAGAGCTTCAGATGCCCCTGATCTAGGGATGGAGAGGGCAGCGGCTACAGACTCTTTCGTGGATTTCTGATCGGGTGTTTAGGGTTTTCGTCTCGGGGTACCTTTATAGGCGAAGAGGCAAGATCGGTGGTAGCCTGAGGGGCCCACACCACCTGGTGGCGCGCCCAGGGGGGCCACGCCACCCTAGGGTATGGCCGCCTCGTGGCCTCTTCGGCTACCCTTCGGACTCCGTGTTCCTTCTGATAAAATATTGACTTTGGCTTTTGTCCCGTCCAATTCTGAGAATATTTCCTTGCTAGATTTTCTGAAAGCAAAAACAGCAGAAAACAGGCAACTGGCATTATGGCATATTGTTAATAGGTTAGTTCTAGAAAATGTATAAAAATACCTCAAAGTGTGAACAAAAAATAAGAAAGTTGATGTAAAACAAGCATGGAGCATCAAAAATTATAGATACGTTTACGACGTATCATTTTGCCAAAGTCGATGCCTTCCACCTGAGAGAAACCTTGTGCTACCAATCTTGCCTTGTTTCTAATGACAATTGCATTTTCATCTTCCTTGTTTTTGAATATCCACTTGGTGGCGATAACATTGCAGCAGTCTTTGGCTTCTCTACTAACTTCCAGACCTTGTTGCGCTCGAAATTATTTAGTTGTTCATGCATAGCAACAACCCAATCTGGATCTTCAAGGGCTTCAAAACCCTTTTTAGGTTCCACCATAGATATATGACCTTGATGATCACTGAAGCTTGCTAGCTCCCTTCTTGTGGACACCCTTATTCTTAGGTCGCCTACAACTTTATCAAGTGTATGCCCTCTTAGTTCGAGATTTCTTTCAGCACGAGCTTTGTGATGAATTTCAATCTCCTTGTTGTTTCTTGGAGGTATTTATTCATCATTAGAGTCTTCGCCTTGACCACTAGCCTGGCCTTGATCAACAGTTTGTTCAGCATGGACAGGTGATGGAGAAGCTTGCCCTTGATCTTGATCAACAGCCATAATAGGAGACTACTGTACTAAATTCTCAGGGCCGGATAATCCGGACAAGGGAGTGGCCAGATAATCCGGCCTGGGATTTCCTGCTACTCCCTGAGCTTCCTGGTTGTTTTTGGCATTTGATGGCGATGGGCCGGATAATCCGGCCTGGGATTCCCACTTTCTTCAGTTGATTGATGAAATTCAGGAGGTTGTTGTGTTGGTGCAGTAGTTTCTCCAGCAGGTGGAGCTTGTTGATCTTGTGAAGATGGGGGCTCTACTTGAGTAGAGCATTGTCCTTCCCGATCCGCCACAAGGGGTTCCTCAATGGGGTGGAAAAATCCCACGCCCATTCTTATGGCATCTTGGGGTATTTCAACATCTGCATCACAAACATCAACTTGCCCCACATGGGAGCCATCATTTTCCTTGAACACCACACTACAAGATTCTACAACAGTTCCGAAGAGCTTATTGTAGACTCTATAAGTGTGGGATTCGGCACCATAACCAACAAAAATACCTTTTAAAGCCTTAGATTCAAATTTAGATAAACGAACTCCCTTAATGAGAAATAAACACTTATAATTGAACACCCGGAAGTATGAAATGTTGGGCTTGTTACCGGTAAGTATCTCATAGGGGGTCTTGTCCAAAATTTTGTGGAGGTAAAGCCGATTTGATGAGTGACATGCGGTGGATATAGCTTCATCCCATAAGTTGTATGGTGACTTGAATTTAGCCAACATAGACCTTGCCATGTCCATTAAGGTCCGGTTTTCCTCTCGGCTACACCATTTTGTTGAGGGGTGTACACAGCGCAATATTGATGTCTTATCCCCTCTTCTCTTAGGAATTCATTCAGAGTGTAGTTCTTGAACTCGGAACCGTTGTTGCTTCTAATTGCCAATATACAAATATTGTGTTGACGCTGAACCTCATTGGCAAAGTCGATTACTGTTTGTTGAGTCTCGCTTTTCTGCTTGAAGAAGTAGACCCATGTATACCTTGAGTAATCATCGACAATGACGAGACAATATTTCTTCCCATCAAGGCTTACATGGGATGGAGGACCAAAGAGATCCACATGTAGGAGATCCAAACTCCTCTTTGATGAAATAATCGTCTTCCTTCAATGGGGAGAGTCATGCATCATTCCTTCAACACAAGTCCTAGAAACACGATCTTTGGCAAAGGAAACATTTTCTTTTAGTCCAAGAATGTGGCCACCCTTGTGAAGACTTTGTAAAGTTCTCATATTGACGTGGGCTAGATGGCGATGCCATAACCAACCCGTGTCGGCCTTTCCGTATAGACACATCGGACCCGTGGTGGTTTTCCCCAAAAAGTCCACCACATACAGGTCATTTTCGACGTATCCAACGACAGCTTTAGAGACTTGCTCCACAAGAGTACCACTAAATCATCATCAATGAAAACTGCAAATCCCATATTACCAAGGGCACGAACAAAGAGTAAATTGTAACCAAGGGTCTCGACAAGCATGATGTCCAGGAGTGAGATATCGTGAGCAACCACAACCTTGCCAAGACCCAATAGCTTAGACTTCGATTTATCACCATAGGAGACGGTTATTTGATCATGATTAGGCCTCATCTCCCTGATGATCTCCTTGCTTCCAGTCATATGACTTGTGCAACCACTATCAAGCATCCATTTAGATCCACCCGAAGCATATCCCTACAAGAAAATTACTTCTTCGTTTTAGGTACCCATTTTTCAATGGGTCCTCTCATGTTAGTAACAAGGGTCTTTTGACCCAAATAGACCAAGCAATATGATTATCAAAAGGACCAACATAGCTAGCATAGACATCACCATAATAATCACAAAATGACTCGTAATGACGATTGTTAGACCCTGCAAAACCATTATAATCAGTTTTGTCCTTCATGATGTTCTTTTCAGCGGTGCTTGTCTTTGCTTGAGCATTCTTGGCCTTCTTCTTCTTGGTCTTAGGGACATAGCCAAGTCCCTATTTTCCATTATTCGTCCTTTTCTTACCAAGGACCTCATCTAGAACTTCCTTACCTTTGGGTAGAGGTTCCTTGGCAAGCTCATCTTTCAACCTAGCATTTTTTTCAAGAACTTCTTCATGTCCACATGTTGGTGCAAAAGTGCTAGGAACATCATACTTGTTCAATCGAGTTTGGAGATGATCATGAGACTCATAGAGAATAGATAGTATTCATTCTACAATGCCTTGTGAGCAATGTCAAGTTTCTCTAATTTCTCGGAGAGTCTAGCATGAGCAGCCCCAAATTCAATCTTTTCCTTCTTTAATTTCTTGGCCTTATTGATGTCTACGCACTTCTATTCTTGTAGACAATTGTTGGGCCTCCAAGTGCAGAGGTTTGTAGAACAACAACAAGTTTTCCCTTAAGTGGATCACCCAAGGTTTATCGAACTCAGGGAGGAAGTGGTCAAAGGTATCCCCTCTCAAGCAACCCTGCAATCAAGATACAAGAAGTCTCTTGTGTCCCCAACACACCCAATACACTTGTCAGGTGTATAGGTGCACTAGTTCGGCGAAGAGATAATGAAATACAAGTGGTATGGATAATTATAAGTGGTAACGGTGATAGAAAATAGCTTGGTGGCGTGGAAAAGACTAAAGGCAAACTGAAATAAAGATGGAAGAAAGAAAACATGTAACAGATCTAATTGCAAATGGTGTATCAATGCTTAGAAACAAGGCCTAGGGATCATACTTTCACTAGTGAACACTCTCATATAAATATATTCTTCTTTATGATACTACGCTGAACTACTCTCCGGTTGGACACTCTAATCGATGGTTGGGCTATAACAACACAACTCAAAGTTCATCTTTCCCATCTAGAAAACCCCACACTATCACCTTGAGAACTAGATAGGTCCAACAAACACCATAATTTCATAAAGACATCCAACTCCAAATATAACTCATAACAAGTATTTGTAATCTCTAGCCTAAGTGCCACCATGGTGTGCACGCTGTCACTTTCACACACATGGGGAGAGAAGAGATCTATTAAAGCACTTGAGTAGCAAGATAGATCTATAGATGACAAGCTCATGATCACAATATGATCACGCATAGAGAGAGATGAACACATAGCTACCGGTAGAACCCTTAGCCTCGAGAGAGAACTACTCCCTCCTCATCATGGGAATCGTCAATGGTGATGGAGATGGCGGTGGAGATCGATGGAGATGGCTCCGGGGGCACTTCCCCGTCCCGGCAGGGTGCCGGAACAGAGACTTTCTGTCCCCCAAATCTCCCCTTCGGTAGCGGCGGCGATGCGGAACTTTTCGTGGATTTCTGTTTGATGACCTAGGGTTTTGGCCTCGGGAGGAATATATAGGCGAAGGAGGCAAGGTCGGTGGCTAGCCAGGGGGCCCACACCACCTGGTGGCGTGGCCAGGGCTAGCCCACACCACCTGGTGGCGCGGCCAGGGCTAGCCCGCGCCACCACATGGTGTGGCTAGCCTGTGGCCCCTCTCCGTCTCCTCTTCTGGCTCTGTGAGTCTTCCGGTAAAATATCGACTTTGGCTTTTGTCCCGTCCAATTCCGAGAATATTGATTTTCTGACTTTTCTGGAACCAAAACAGCAGAAAATAGGCAACTGGCACTGTGGCATCTTGTTAATAGGTTAGTCCAAGAAATCATATGAAAAGTACTCCAAAGTGTGGACAAAACATAAGAAAGTAGATAAAACCAAGCATGGAACATCAAAAATTATAGATACATTTGCAATGTATCAACATCCCCAAGCTTAACTCCTGCTCGTCCTCGAGTAGGTAAGTGATAAAAAGAAAGAATAATTTTTGAGGTGACATGCACCATCAAAGGCTTGATCAAAGTATTTGTAAAACATTCAAAGCTGGGATCATAGTACTTCAATCATAACATGAAAGACAAAGTTCTAGCAATAAGACAGAGAAACTATGATGCAACATGAAAAGGCACAAACAAAAGATTCATGAATAACAATGCTTTGCAAGACGTTTGTTTGTTTCACATAAATAAGACATAGCATAGTGGCATTCAGCTTGTCCCTCATAGAGTAGCAAACATAAATGCATAGGACACCTTCGAAGTTCATAAGAGTGACTAGATACAAGTAGTTTAAAACAAGCAATATCAAAGCTATGCATTAATCAACAAGTCTTGGGACAATGCACATAGAACTAAGAATGGCCACTATGCTCTCAAAGTAGGTGCATAAAGATAGAAGGTGTAGACTCAGCATAAAAGTAAAAGAAAGGCCTTCACAGAAGGAAGCAGAGATTCAAGTTTCATAAAGAGCTTCCAAAAATTATGGTACTTATACCTTTTAGCTCTCATTGCCCCTATCATAAGCATCTTTAAGGTGATTAAGGTTAAAGTGACACAACTAAGAGGATATGCTTGACAAGTTATAATCCGAAATCTCATGCCCCTTACTTACGAAGACCGAACCTCATGCTACTCAACTTTAGTCACGAGTAAGCTCTTGTCATTGTAAGTACATGTGTATCATAAAGAACCACCAACGGGGTACCCCTTGCACATGATACAGGAGCTATCCCATAATCAAAATGACAAGGCAAGCAGACAATGAGCATCACAACAATCTTTTTATTTGCTATTTGCATAGGTTTTTATTGAGGATGCTTCATAAATTGCTCATTATGGTGATGCTGCAAGTTTCCACCATGATTAGGCATGGCTTAGGCTAGCGGCCCAGGCGTTTCTCTAACACACATACAAACTCCATGATCTTACAAGTTCCACTTTTATTTCACACCGCCGGGATCCATAAGCAAAAGAACATGATATCAACAGGGTACAAAGTACATGTGCAATGTTGAAAGCGTCCCCCATGATACATGGTTCTGCTAACTTCAACTTATAAAGCGCAAGCATATACGCAACAAAGAAGGACCCAATGGTTCAAGTTTATTAGATGAAAAAAAGTAAAGTGTGCCATCAAGTTCGTGAGAGCTTTAATCACTAGTTTTCTCATAACAAGTTTAATTTGGAAGGTAGATAAAAACATGAATATACTTGGAATAGCATAAGATAGTAGGTAGGTATGGTGGACTCTTTGGAATAACTTGGTTTAAGGAGTTGGATGATTGAGTGGAACTCATACTTGGTTGTGGAGGCTAGCAAAAGACTGGGAGCGACAAACTAAGAGAGCAATAATGGCCATAATCATGCAGAGCGACAAAACATCATTGATCAAAGCATAAAGTGATACTATAAGTTGAAAACTAAAGGATCTTAAAGGCTATGGTGACTTTTGATAGTCATAACATGGTGTGAGCATGCGCCAAGTCAACCCAAATAAAGCATCAAAGGAGAATACCACAATACTATGCTTTAATTTGCTAAAACAACGCATGATTCATCCAAGGCACATTAAGCAATATCAATTGTTTATAACAAGTCTTGCTACATCAAGGAATACTAAGCATAAAGCCAAAACAATATCAAGCATGTCATGACAATAAAAACAATCTCTCTTTACCACTTAAGCATGAGCTTTCCTACTCTTATCCAAACCAAACCAAACCAAACTATTTGAAAACCAATGTATGAAAGAGGGGGTCCAACCAATGTATTCAGCAAACTAAGAAAACCAAGCAAGCGAAAACTAAAAACAACAACGAAGACGCTCTAAGAACAACACAAGTGTGCATGAAACAATAAAAATGAAGTGTTTGGAAGAAACCTGAGATTTTTATTGATGAAGAAGGGATGCCTTGGGCATCCCCAAGCTTTGACGCTTGTACTTCTTGGATATTTCTTGGGGTGACACGCGTGGCATCCCCAAGCTTGAGCTTTAGTTCATCATTCATCTCATTACTCATTCCTTCCTTACACCTAAATTTTTTCCTTCATACAAAACTTCACACAATCTTTATTAGCAACATTAGTGCACTCAAGATAATAAGTCTTTAGGTTCAGTTCTAACACCAATAAAAATTCCATTAAAACACAAGCTACTGTGGCACTTCGCTCAAAAAGCTCAATTCCCCAAAAAACTCAAAAAGGAACCAATAAGAAGGAAATGCAGAAAATGGCAGAAATCTGTCAAAACAGACCAGCAGGTAAAGATGAATTTTTTCGAAGACCTTCTGTTGCTCAAATCAAAAAGTGTTGAACTATAGAAAGTTACATAACAACCTGGGGCAGAAGCAAAAAAATTCACGCCTCAAAAGTACGTACAAAGATTTTACCCAAATTTTTATGGTGAAGCACAGAAATCTGTTTCGGGACAGCAACTTCCCCAATCATTACTTCTCTCTTATTAGAGGTTACTCTTGGCACAAAAAGCAAATAAAAAGGATAAAGAGCGGTTATTACTAAAGTAATAACTTCCAAGACTCATCTAAAACTTTTGGGTTATCTCCCAATAAGTACTTTTCTTTAATGCCTTTAAGTTAGGCATGATAGTTTGAGAAGATGCTCACATAAGAAATATGAATTGAAGTAAAAGAGAGCATCAAGAAGAAAATTCAAAACACATTTAAGTCTAACCCACTTCCTATGCATAGGAATCTTGTAAATAAACAAGTCATGAAAGCACAAAGCAACAAGAATAGGAAAGCAAAACAAGTGCAACTTCAAGACTTTCAACATAAAGAGGGGAAACTTAATATTATTGAGATGCATAAAACCATGTTTCCCTCTCTCATAATAACTTTCAGTAGCATCATGGATAAAAGTAACAATATAACTATCACAAGAAATATTCTTATCATGAGCCACATGCATAAAAGAATTAATAGTCCCCACATAAACATAGTCATTCTTATTGATTGTAGTGGGAGCAAATTCAACAAAATAGCTATCATTATCATTCTCATCACCATAATCATCAAATATAGGAGGCATATTATAATCATAATTAATTTTCTCCTCAATAGTAGGTGGACTGACAATAACATATTCATCATTGTAATCATCATATATTGGAGGTTTGGTATCATCATAAGCAATAGAATACCTATCTTCCAATGTTGGGGAACTAAAAAGATCATTTTCATAAAAACTAGTTTCCCCAAGATTAGACTTTTCCATAGCATTAGCAATAATGGTGTCCAAAGAATTCATACTAACAACATTGCTATTAGCATGCAAATAAAGTTCTATGGGTTTTTTAATTTTCTCTTCAAACACTTCATGTCCTAACTCAAGATAAATACTATAAAGCTCTCTAATTTTGTTGTTGTTTTCCATTAAGCCTAACTAGTGAAAATAAGAAACAAAAAGACAAAATTGCAGAATCTAAAGGAAATAACTTTGAGCACTCACACCGGAGGATGTGAGTACCTTTTACCTTTCCCGGCAACGGCGCCAGAAAATAGGCGTTTGCCGTGGGAGGTTCTTCTTCTTTAATCCTCAGGTGTGAATACCTTTTACCTTACCTCCCCGGCAACGGCGCCAGAAAATAGCTTGATGTCTACGCACTTCTATTCTTGTAGACAGTTGTTGGGCCTCCAAGTGCAGAGGTTTGTAGAACAGCAGCAAGTTTTCCCTTAAGTGGATCACCCAAAGTTTATCGAACTTAGGGAGGAAGTGGTCAAAGGTATCCCCTCTCAAGAAACCCTGCAATCAAGATACAAGAAGTCTCTTGTGTCCCCAACACACCCAATACACTTGTCAGGTGTATAGGTGCACTAGTTCGGCGAAGAGATAGTGAAATACAAGTGGTATGGATAATTATAAGTGGTAACGGTGATAGAAAATAGCTTGGTGGCGTGGAAAAGACTAAAGGCAAACTGAAATAAAGATGGAAGCAAGCAAACATGTAACAGATCTAATTGCAAACGGTCTATCAATGCTTAGAAACAAGGCCTAGGGATCATACTTTCACTAGTGAACACTCTCATATAAATATATTCTTCTTTATGATACTACGCTGAACTACTCTCCGGTTGGACACTCTAATCGATGGTTGGGCTATAACAACACAACTCAAAGTTCATCTTTCCCATCTAGAAAACCCCACACTGTCACCTTGAGCACTAGATAGGTCCAACAAACACCACAATTTCATAAAGACATCCAACTCCAAATATAACTCATAACAAGTATTTGTAATCTCTAGCCTAAGTGCCACCATGGTGTGCACGCTGTCACTTTCACACACATGGGGAGAGAAGAGATCTATTAAAGCACTTGAGTAGCAAGGTAGATCTACAGATTACAAGCTCATGATCACAATATGGTCACGCATACAGAGAGAGATGAACACATAGCTACCGGTAGAACCCTTAGCCTCGAGAGAGAACTACTCCCTCCTCATCATGGGAATCAACAATGGTGATGGAGATGGCAGTGGAGATCGATGGAGATGGCTCCGGGGGCACTTCCCCGTCCCTGCAGGGTGCCGGAACAGAGACTTTCTGTCCCTCGAATCTCCCCTTCGGTAGCGGCGGTGTTGCAGAACTTTTCGTGGATTTCTGATTGACGACCTAGGGTTTTGGCCTCGGGAGGAATATATAGGCGAAGGAGGCAAGGTCGGTGGCCAGCCAGGGGGCCCACACCACCTGGTGGCGCGGCCAGGGCTAGCCCGCGCCACCACATGGTGTGGCCACGCTGTGGCCCCTCTCCGTCTCCTCTTCTGGCTCCGTGAGTCTTCCGGTAAAATATCGACTTTGGCTTTTGTCCCGTCCAATTCCGAGAATATTGATTTTCTGAATTTCCTGGAACCAAAAACAGCAGAAAACAGGCAACTGACACTGTGGCATCTTGTTAATAGTTTAGTCCAAGAAATCATATGAAAAGTACTCCAAAGTATGGACAAAACATAAGAAAGTAGATAAAACCAAGCATGGAACATCAAAAATTATAGATACATTTGCAATGTATCACTTAGCAATGGCATTATCACGTTCGTTTACAAGCCTGGCCACAACCTCGTCACGTGACTCCTCAATTAACTCAAGTCTCTCCTCTAGAGAGACTCGAAGCTCTTCTTCTTCTTCTAGAGCGTTCGTCAAGGATGCAATGGAATTGCATCCTCTCTTTAAATTCTCCCCTTTTCCTCGAGGAGCTCTTCAAAGTGAGCAAGTTGACCCATAAGAGCCTCGAAATGCATTTTGTGCTCACCTTGCAAGTTAGTAATAAAATAATCCAAAGCAATAAATTCTTCCTTAACTTTAAGGCTAGTGTGATCATCCATATCAACATTCATAGTAGTCTTAGGAAAGGAAGTGATAGAAGAGATAGCTCGGAACCTCTTGACATAAGGCAAGTGACGTTCTTGTTGATTACATTCTCACTGGGAGATTCGAAGAGAGACGCGGGTGTAGATGTGGTGGCTATGGCAGCTGATACGTTGTAAACGTATCTATAATTTTTGATGTTCCATGCTTGTTTTATATCTACTTTCTTATGTTTTGTCCACACTTTGGAGTATTGTTTTTCACTTTTTTGGAACTAACCTATTAACAAGATGCCACAATGCTAGTTGCCTGTTTTCTGCAGTTTTGGTTTCAGAAAAGCCAGAGAAGAAATATTCTCGGAATTGGACGAAACAAAAGCCGAAGTTCCTATTTTTCCCGACATGACACGGAGTCCAAAGGGGAGACGGAGGGGAGACAGGGGTAGGCACACCCTAGGGTGGCGCGGGTCACCCCTGGACGCACCACCAGGGGGTGTGGCCACCCTGGCACACCTCTGGCATCGCCTCTTCGCCTATATATTCCCCTCGAGACGAAAAACCTAAATACGAAATCAGATTTCCACGAAAAGTTCCGCAGCGCTGCTGCCACCGAAGAGGAGATTCGGGGGACAGAAGTCTCTGTTCTGGCACCCTGCCGGGACGGGGAAGTGCCCCCGGAGCCATCTCCATCGACTCCACTGCCATCTCCATCGCCATTGTTGACTCCCATGATGAGGAGGGAGTAGTTCTCTCTCAAGGCTAAGGGCTCTACCGGTACCTATGTGTTCATCTGTCTCTCTATGCGTGATCTTATGAGATCATGAGCTCTGTAATCTATAGATCTGTTCTGCTACTCAAGTGCTTTAATGAATCTCTGCTTATCCCCACGTGTGTGAAGTTGATAGTGTGCACACCGTGTGGCACTTTGGCTAAGGTTACATAAATACTTGTCATGAGTATAATTTGAGTTAGATGTCTCTATGAGATTGTGGTGTTTGTTGGAACCATCTAGTGCTCAAGGTGATAGTGAGGGGTTATCTAGATGGGCAAAGCAAACTTTGAGGTGTGCTATTATAGCCCTACTGTGGATTAGAGTTATCTAACTGAAGAGTAGTTCAGAGTAGTATCATAAAGAGAAGATATTTATATGAGAGTGTTCACTAGTGAAAGTATGATCCCTAGGCCTTGTTTCTAAGCAATAAAATACCGTTTGCAACTAGATCTGTTACATGTTTGCTTGCTTCCATCTTTATTTCAGATTGCCTTTAGTCTCTTCCTACCCCTCAAGCTCTTTTCTGGCACCGTTACCACTTATAATTATCCATACCACTTGTATTTCACTATCTCTTCGCTGAACTAGTGCACCTATACACCTGACAAGTGTATTGGGTGTGTTGGGGACACAAGAGACTTCTTGTATCTTGATTGCAGGGTTGCTTGAGAGGGATACCTTTGACCACTTCCTCCCTGAGTTCCATAAACCTTGGGTAATCCACTTAAGGGAAAGTTGCTGCTGTTCTACAAACCTCTGCACTTGGAGGCCCAACAACAGTCTACAAGAATAGAAGTGCGTAGACATCAAGCTATTTTTTGGTGCTATTGCCGGGGAGTCAAGGACATCTTTACAAGGGGAGTCCTTCATAACCAATCTCTTTACTTTGTTTTATTTGTTTTGCTTAGTTTATTTCTGCCTTATTTGCTTGTTTCTTTTATCAAAAACACACAAAAAATAGTTGTTCTAGTTTGCTTTCTTTATTAAAAACACAAAAAATGACTACTCTTGAAAACACTAAGTTGTGTGACTTCACTAGCACCAACAACAATGATTTCATGTGCACACCTATTGCTCCACATGTTCCTGAAGCTACTTTCTTTGAAATTAAACATGCTTTGCTCAATCTTGTTATGAGAGAACAATTTTCTAGAATTGGTACTGAAGATGCTGCTGCTCATCTTAATAACTTTGTTGAACTTTGTGAGATGCAAAAACATAGGGATATAGATGGGGATATTATTAAGCTTAAACTATTTCCTTTCTCTTTGAGAGGAAAAGCTAAAGAATGGTTGCAATTCCTAAGTAGAAATAGTATTGATTCTTGGACTAAATGCAAAGATGCTTTCATTGGAAAATATTATCCTCCTGCTAAGATTATATCTATGAGAAGTGAAATTATGAAATTTAAACAATCTGATAATGAAAATGTTGCTCAAGTTTGGGAAAGAATGAAATCTTTGGTAAAAAATTGTCCCACTCATGGACTGACTGCTTGGATGATTATCCAAACCTTTTATGCAGGACTGAATTATTCTTCAAGAAATCTACTGGATTCTGCTACTGGAGGTACCTTTATGACCATTACTTTGGTGCCGCAACAAAGCTTCTGGATAGTATGATGGTTAACTATTCTGAATGGCACACTGAGAGAGCTCCACAAGGTAAGAAGGTAAACTCTGTTGAAGAAACCTCCTCCTTGAGTGATAAAATTGATGTTATTATGTCTATGCTTGTTAATGGGAAAGCTCATATTGATCCAAATCATGTTCCCTTAGCCTCTTTGGTTTCTCAAGAAGAGCAAGTTGATGTGAACTTTATAAGAAATAATAATTTTAGCAACAATGCCTACATGAATAATTTTGGTAATAATAACTATAGGTCATATCCTCCCAATAATGGTAATGCTTATGGAAATTCCTACGACAATAATAGAAGTGCACCCTCTGAACTTGAAGTTATGCTTAAAGATTTTATTAGTAAACAAACTGCTTTCAATAAAACTATTGAGGAAAAACTCTCTAATGTTGAAAGAAATATAACATTATTGTCTAAAGCACAATCTTCTTTGAATAAAATGGCTGCTAAACCTGAAACTATTGAAAATCTCTTTGCTGCTACTAATGCCATACAAGTTAGAATTGATGAAAATGTTAGACTATTAGCTGAATTGCATGCTAAGTGGGAAAGAGAAGATGAAATTTCTAGAAATATTAATATTTCTACTATCACTACCACTAATGTTGAAGCTAGTAAACCCAATGGAACCTTTTCGAATAAAAATGCTGAAATCCTTCGAAATATGGAAACAATAGCTTTACTACTTTAGATAATAATTATGATTTTCATCTTGATGGTTGTAATATTTCTGAAGTAATTATGTTCCTACAAAATCTTGCTAAAAGTCCTAATGCTAGTGCTATGAATATGGCCTTTACAAAACACATTACTGATGCTCTCATAAAAATTAAACAAGAAAAGATGAAACATAAAGCTTCTATTCCTATGAAACCAGAAGATGATTGGGAACCCAACATTAATATGAAAGTGAATGATTTTTATCTCAAAGCTTTATGCGATCTTGATACTAGTGTTTCTATTATGCCTAGAAGGATTTATGAAATGCTTAATTTGCCACCATTGGAAGATTGTTATTTAAATATCTCACTTGATGATAATGCTAAAAAGAAACTCATGGAGAGTGTTAATGATGTTCTTATTATGGTTAACAATGCCTATGTCCCCGTTGATTTCTATGTTTTGGATGTTGAATGCAATGCTTCTTGTCATATTATTTTGGGAAGACCTTTTCTTAGAACTGTTGGTGCCATTATTGATATGAAAGAAGGCACCATTAAATATCAATTTCCACTCAAGAAAGGTATAGAACACTTCCCTAAGAAGATAGAAAAGATTCCTTTTGCCTCTCCTATTAAAACAAAATTTGCTCTTAATGCTTCTTCATTTGAGAATACTTGATTCTTTTCTTGCTTCTTATGCCTAGCTCAAAGGCGTTAAAGAAAAGAACTTATTGGGAGATAACCCAAAAGTTTTAGTTGAGTCTTGGAAGTTATTACCTCAGTAATAACCATTCCTTATCATTTTTGTGTGGTTTTTGTGCCAAGAGTAACCTCTAATAAGAGAGAAGTAATGCTTGGGAATTTGCTGTCCCAAAATAGATTTTTGTGCTTCGCTGTAAAAAATCATAAAAAATCTTTGTACGTCGGTTTGAGCTGTAATTTGTTGTGGTTCTGCCTAAAGTTTTTATTCAACTTCCGTTAGTTAAACACTTTTATATTTGATCAACATAAGGTCTTCAAAAAAATTGGTTTTTACCTGCTGGTCTGTTTTGATAGATTTCTGCTATTATTTGCATTTGCCTCTTAATCTCTTTCTCTTTGAGTTCTCTTTGATCATTTGAAATGTTTAAAGGAAGTGCTACAGTAGCTTGTGTTTTAATCGAAGTTTTACTTGTGTTAAAACTGAACCAAAAGACTTATTATCTTGAGTGCACTAATGTTGCTAATGAAGATTATGTGAAGTTTTGTATGAAGCAAAATTTTAAGTGTAGGGAAGAGTAATGTGATAATATGAAGTATGGACAAAAGCTCAAGCTTGGGGATGCCACCAGTGTCACCCCAAGAAATATCCAAGAAGTACAAGCGTCAAAGCTTGGGAATGCCCAAGGCATCCCCTTCTTCATCAGTAAAAATCTCAGGTTTCTTCCAAACACTTCATTTTTCTTATTTCATGCATAGTTGTGTTGTTCTTGGAGCGTCTTCATTTTTATTTTTGGTTTTCGTTTGCTTAGTTTGCTTGAATAAATTGGTTGGACCCCCTCATTCATACATTAGTTTTCAAATAAGTTGGTTTGGATTGGAAAAGAGTAGGAAAGTTCATGTTTAAGTGGTATAAATGGAGTATTGTTTTTGACTGTGGCCTAGGCTTTGTCATGTCATGCTTGATACTTTTTGGCTTTATACTTAGTGATTATTGTTGTAGCATGACTTGTTATACACAATTGTGATTGCTTAATGCGCCTTGAAAGAATCATGCATTGTTTTAGCATATTAAAGCATAATATTGTGGTATTCTCCTTTGATGCTTTATCTGGGTTGACTTGGCGCATGCTCACAACATGTTAAGACTTTTATCAAGTCACCATAGCCTCTATGATCATTTAGTTTTCGACTTGTAATATCACTTTATGCTTTAATTAATGATGTTTTGTCGCTTTGCATGATTATGGCCATTATTGCTCTCTTAGTTGGTCGCTCCCAGTCTTTTGCTAACCTCCATACCAAGTATGAGTTCCACTCATGCATCCAACTCCAAATAAAACCAAGTTATTCCAAAGAGTCCAACATACCTACCTATTAGCATTTTCTATTCCACCTATATTCATGTTTTTCTCTACCTTCCGAATTAAACTTGTTATGTGAAAATTAGTGATTAAAGCTCTCACAAACTTGATGGCACACTTTACTTTACTTGCACTTAATAAACTTGAACCATTGTGCCCATCTATGTTGCGTATATGCTTGTGCTTTATAAGTTGTGAATTAGCAGAACCATATTACCATGAAGAACGCTTTCAACATTGCATTTTATTTGGTTGATATCATGTTCTTTTGCTTATGGATCACGGCGATGTGAAATAAAAGGGGAGCTTGTAAGCTCATGGAGTTTGTATATGTGTTAGAGAAACGCATGGGCCGCTAGCCTAAGCCATGCCTAATCATGGTGGAAACTTGCAGCATAACCATAGTGAGAAATCTATGAAGCATCATCAATAAAAACCTATGCAAATAGCAAATAAAAAGATCGTTGAGATGCTCATTGTCTGCTTGCCTTGTCATTTTGATATGGGAAAACTCCCGTATCATGGGGCAATGGGTACACCATTGGCGGTTCTCTATGATACACATGTACTTACAATGACAAGAACTTACTCGTGACTAAAGTTGAGTAACATGAGGTTCGGTCTTCGTAAGTAAGGGGCATCAGATTTTAACTTATAACTTGTCAAGCATATCCTCATATTTGTTCACTTGAACCTTAACCACCTAAAGATGCTTATGATAGGGGCAATGAGAGCTGAAAGCTAATAAGTACCATAATTTTTGGAAGATCTTTACGAGACTTGAATCCCTGCTTCCTTCTATGAAGGGCCTTTCTTTTACTTTTATGTTGAGTCTCCATCTTCTATCTTTATGCACCTATTAAGAGAGCATAGTGGTAATTCTTAGTTTAATGTGCATTGTCCCAAAGCTTGTTGATTGATTCATAACTTTGATATTGCTTGTTCTTAAACTATTTGTATCTAGTCACCCTTATGAACTTTGAAGGTGTCATATGCATTTATGTTTTGCTACACTATGAGGGACAAGTTGAATACCATTCTCATTATGTTTTCTATATGTGAAACAAACAAACGTCTTGCAAAGCATTATTATTCATGAATCTTTTGTTTGTACCTTTTCATGTTACAATATAGTTGCTATGTCTTATTGTTAGAACTATATCTTTCATGCTATGTTAGAGTACTATGATCCCAGCTATCAATGTTACAAATACCTTGATCAAGATTGTGATGGTTCATGTCACCTCAAAAATTATTCTTTTTTTATCACTTACCTACTCGAGGACGAGCAGGAGTTAAGCTTGGGGATGTTGATACATTGTAAACGTATCTATAATTTTTGATGTTCCATGCTTGTTTTATATCTACTTTCTTATGTTTTGTCCACACTTTGGAGTATTGTTTTTCACTTTTTTTGGAACTAACCTATTAACAAGATGCCACAGTGCTAGTTGCCTGTTTTCTGCTGTTTTGGTTTCAGAAAAGCCAGAAAATAAATATTCTCGGAATTGGACGAAACAAAAGTCGAAGTTCCTATTTTTCCCGACACAACACGGAGTCCAAAGGGGAGACGGAGGGGAGCCAGGGGTAGGCACACCCTAGGGTGGTGCGGGTCACCCCTGGCTGCACCACCAGGGGGTGTGGCCACCCTGGCCCACCTCTAGCATCGCCTCTTCACCTATATATTCCCCCGAGACGAAAACCCTAAATACGAAATCAGATTGCCACGAAAAGTTCCACAGCGCCACCGTCATCGAAGAGGAGATTTGGGGGACAGAAGTCTCTATTCCGGCACCCTGCCGGGACGGGGAAGCGCCCCCGAAGCCATCTCCATTGACTCCACCGCCATCTCCATCGCCGTTGTTGACTCCCATGATGAGGAGGGAGTAGTTCTCTCTCGAGGCTAAGGGCTCTACCGGTAGCTATGTGTTCATCTCTCTCTCTATGCGTGATCTTATGATATCATGAGCTTTGTAATCTATAGATCTATTCTGCTACTCAAGTGCTTTAATGAATCTCTACTTATCCCCACATGTGTGAAGTTGACAGTTTGCACACCACGTGGCACTTTGGCTAAGGTTACATAAATACTTGTCATGATTATAAATTGAGTTAGATGTCTCTATGAGATTATGGTGTTTGTTGGAACCATCTAGCTCTCAAGGTGATAGTGAGGGGTTATCTAGATAGGGAAAGCGAACTTTGAGGTGTGTTGTTATAGCCCTACCATGGATTAGAGTTATCCAACTGGAGACTAGTTCAGAGTAGTATCATAAAGAGAAGATATTTATATGAGAGTGTTCACTAGTGAAAGTATGATCCCTAGGCCTTGTTTCTAAGCATTGAAACACCGTTTGCAACTAGACCTGTTACATGTTTGCTTGCTTCCATCTTTATTTCAGATTGCCTTTAGTCTCTTCCTACCCGTCAAGCTCTTTTCTAGCACCGTTACCACTTATAATTATCCATACCACTTGTATTTCACTATCTCTTCGCCGAACTAGTGCACCTATACACCTGGCAAGTGTATTGGGTGTGTTGGGGACGCAAGAGACTTCTTGTATCTTGATTGCAGGGTTGCTTGAGAGGGATACCTTTGACCACTTCCTCCCTGAGTTCCATAAATCTTGGGTAATCCACTTAAGGGAAAGTTGCTGCTATTCTACAAACCTCTACACTTGGAGGCCCAACAACTGTCTACAAGAATAGAAGTGCGTAGACATCAGCAGCCACCTCTCGTGAGCTATCATCATCTTCGTCTTCACTTGTGGATTAGTACTCCTCTTGTGCTACCAAAAAAATCTTCGGTTGCTTCTTGTAGAGAGCATTTTCTTGACAAATGGCTTCTTCCGAGGTTCCTTTGACTTTTCCTTGAGGATGAGCCTGCCCCCATTATCTTCTCTACTTTAATAGGGACACTCAGCTTCAAAGTGCAAACGATCCCCACCATTGTAACAAGTTCTCAGCTCTGGGTCATTTTCCTTTCGCCCATTTGACCCATTCTTGCGCTCAAGTTAAGATTTTTCTTTGGCTGGGTCCTTCCAAAAATTTCTTGCGTAGAACGCCATGTACTCACCATGAGCATGCTTGACCTCCTCAGGGCAGCTCATGGAGGCAATGTCAAAACCCCTATCATGTTCCTCTTTCTCAATGACATTGGCCTTCAATGCAAAATTCACGCCTTTTTGCATTCCAATTGCTTAGGAACGAGCATCTTCGGCGTTCTTTGCCGCAACATTGAATGCAACCATTTCTTGTATGACTTTGTTGGAATTCA
This sequence comes from Avena eriantha, assembly GCA_910589775.1. NCBI lineage: Eukaryota > Viridiplantae > Streptophyta > Magnoliopsida > Poales > Poaceae > Avena > Avena eriantha. Next base: position 553,375,345 of record OU342743.1, read on the forward strand.
TTTGATGATAGTTGTGTATCCCTTGTAAGCTCTTCAAATCAGTGGGCTCAAATGGCATGAGAGCACTCACATACTTCCACTTGATCCACGCATCATCAACATGTGTGGCACCATGCTTTCTAAATGTTGTGGCAATGCCTTTGAGCCTTCTATACATGTCTTTGTGGTCCTCACCATCCAACATATAGAACCCTTTGGCTTCATTGCTTAGAGAATCATACATGTTTCTTCTCATGCTCTCATTTCCAATGAATAGGTCAGTGAGAGCATCCCAAGCTTCCTTGGCGGGATTGAAGTATTCAATGTGTGGCATGTCCTTGGGACCCACACCAAGCTGAATCATGTGTAGAGTTGTTGCATTGAGTTGGATATCAATGACTTCTCTTCTAGTCAAGTTGTTGGGATTTTCAATGTGGAGGCCACTTTCAATGATTCTCTATAGCTCAATGGACGAACTACACACATGAGATTTCATCAAGAATTTCCATTGATTAAAAGGAGATGCAGTAAGCTTGGGTGGATCACCCCTATTATTTATATGAGGACGAGGGATTGGTGGATCAAGTGAATATAGGTAAGGAACCTCACTATAGTCCTCCTTACCACTTCCCTTTTTAGAAGAGGGTCCATTATTCTTATCTTCATACTCCAACTCCTTTTCTTCGGAGTTAGCCTTAGCTTTGTCCTTAGAAATAGGAGTCAAAGCCTCAGTTGTAGATGGAGGTGAAGCTGAGTGTGGTGAGAGGCATGCAATTAGTTCACGCATCTCATCCATTCGGGCATCCATGGATTTCACCAAGGTTGTTTCCAACAACTTGAGATTGTCCATGGTCACCTTCTCCATAGCCTCATACCATATCCCTTAGTACCCATACTCTCTAGGACGATAAAGCCCGAATAAAGAGCTGAGGCTCTGATACTAATTGAAATGGATCGTATGGGCACTTAGAGGGGGGGGGTGAATAGGTGCTACTCCAAATTTTAATTCTTTCAATTTTAGGCTTGACACAAAGGTAAATTCTCTATATATGCAACTACGGAGAATTTCCCTATATGCAAACCTAACTACTAAGTGAGTAAAAGCGAGGAACAAGGTAACCGTAGTGGATCACGTGGAGACATGGGATTTGTTTGACCGCAGCTCCTTCCTTGTTAAGGGAAGTACGTCTGCGTTGGAGGGGTGGGCGGTACTAAGACCACCACACCACAATAGGCATCACCCTGTTCTCCGATGGATCTCGCCACCAAAGGCCCGATCCACCTTTCCACTATTGGTACCCTTCGAGGTGGGAACTAGTGCCTTTACAACACTAGCAGGGCACACATCCACAACTGAATTAGAGGCTCTAGTGATGAAAACAAGATGCCACGAGAACAAGTATTATCAATAACCAAAAATGAGATCTAGATATTTGCAATAAATACTAGATAAAGAATCGTCCAAGTGAATGGAGGGGAAGTGATGTGTGGTGTAGATAAAAATTCAAAGCCTCCTCCTTCAATTCCCCAAAGATCGGAGCCTTCGGATGGATGAAGATGGAGATCTCGATTTGGAACTTGAAGAACAATACTGCAATTTTTCGTATGAATCAAGAGTTTTGAAATAGAGATATTTATAGCCCCTCACAAAAAGCTATCGTTGGTCGATTTGGGGGCCGGATTATCCGGCCTGGTCAAACGACCGGCCCTAGCTCGGACAATCCGGACAATAGTCCGCCCCTCTCTGAGTGACGCGCCTTGGTTGCCTTTATCGAGTACCTAGGGGTGGATTATCAGCCCCCCCTGGAGGGACGGATTATCCGGCCTGAGCAATATCTCTAGCTCTGGCCGGTTAATCCGGGGAAAACTCCGCTCCCCCATTTGTATGACGCGCCTTGGGGACTTATCCAAAAAACCTTGGGGCCAGATTTTCCGGCCCCCATTATCTGGCCTGAGCAAAAGCTCCGGCCCTGGCTGGTTAATTTGAGGCTCCGTACCCCATACGCATGGCGCGCCTTGGGGACTTTGGCGATCTTGGTGGGGCAGATAATCCGGCCCTTGGTAGGGGGGATAATCCACCCCCTAAACTCCGTTTAGCTGCATTGGGTGGTAATATTGTAGGGGTTCTGCGTATGAAAACAATAAATATTTACCCTACGCCCCTGAACCCCTGATGCTGCCAGGACCTATCTATTAGTAATACAGTAACGGGAGGGGTTTTTCATGAACTTACCCTTGAACACCAAAAAACGTTGTCAACGCTCAGGAGAGTGTGGTTGATGTAGACATGCTGAAGCCGACCTCAAGGTCATGATGAAGTCCTTGTGCTCCTGTGGCTCAACGACTTGAGTGCCTCAAGTGTGACACCTCGCGGGGAGTTACACACGTCTGGTGCCTGACGATGACTCCCGCTTCCCTGATCCAGCAGCAGTTGCGGAAGTAGAGCTCCTAGATCCGAATCTCGCAACGCGACGGCGCCCCGCGGTGAAGATGTCTCTCATTCGTGCAGTTCGAACTTGGGACCACGGTCATGAGAGAGAGAGAGAATATCAATTGGAGGTCTTCCCAAAAGTGAGAAGACCTTTATTGAATATTGTGTGTATTTATCTGGCCAAATACCCCCACTATATATAGGGGGAGGGGAGGTACTACCTCACTCAAAGTCCCGGGGTGGGACTAAAGGAGAGGGAGAGGGGGGTAGCCACCGGCCGGTCCTATTGGGCCCCGCGCGAGGGGTGGGGGGGCTTGGCCCAGCCGGCCACCCCCTTGCCCCTTCTCCCCTCTTGCCTTTCCCTAATGGGCCCTCTTCCCTCCGGAATTGGCCCATTAAACCTTTTGACCTTTAAATTGATTTTCTCTTTTATTAAATAATTATGAATAAATGATTAAATCAATATTTAACATTCATTCACATATTATTCAAACTCCGTGGCTATGGAACACCTTCCACCTCCACTCCGGACATCCTACGGACTTACTGAAACCCTTCCGGCTTTCTCTCCACTATTCTTCGGCGATTCTTCCGATCCTATTAACACTCTCTAAGCATCATCAAACCCTTAAGCATGATACCCTACGGTTCGGAAACACTCCAGACATGGTCGGGACACTCCCGGACCAATGATCGACAGAGGGACCTGGATGGCCTTGTGACCCGTATCTCGATACTTGCATTGCCCGAGATCTGATCAATGACATCACCATGTCGTGTTCAATCTCATTACCAAACAATGCTACTTGACTCGTTCCGACAAGTGATATCCTTGTGATCAAATCACACGCTGCACAACTATTGGATATAACTTCTCCGAGTGGGCCCTTAAGTATCTTTCCGTCACATGGACGGACAAATCCCGCTCTTGACATATATTTCCTCTACGGTTTCCTCCGAGTACCTGAACACACTTTTATTGCCACCATATTACCAGATGATGTTTGATGCTATCTAAGCACTCTCAGGAGACAGTGACCGATATAGCCTCACAGTCTAAGGAACAGTCTACAAGGATCCATTTCTAATCATCGTAACTTGAACTTCGTGACATGATCAGGTCACAGTGTTTAGGTTGGGTATTGGTTCATCATCTTGTTCTCAGAATGATATGACTCCATTTCCAACTGGCATAAATGCCACATGATCAGGAAACTTGATCATATGTTGACCAATGAACCAGTGACTAGAGTTTCAATGGGAACCCCTGGTTGTTTATATATCACACGTGTATTGATGTTTCCACTCAACACAGTTATAGCATGATATAAAACTTAATCATAAACTCTATGAAATATGATAATAGTCCTTATAACTATTTGTCTCTAGTGCATATTTCCAATAGTCTCTCACTTGCACTAGAGTACAAATACACTAGCTGCATTTGTTTTAATCATTGGAACCATATTACCGGTACCCTGGACATGCTTGCTCATGGAAGAGGTTGAGTCTTGGGCCTGTACTTTACAGTCCCAAATCCTTTGCAACTTAGTAATGTCATCTTGATTGACATTAATACTTTATCATCACATGATAACATTTGTGTGTATGCATCGTCGCTATGGCAGCAGAACGAGGCCTGATTCTAGGAGCCTACAGTGACTTTAGATCAACCTCGAGGGCTTTCTCATGGGCATTACGCCCTGGGACACATCATTCTATGTTAAAAGTGAACTAGCCCCGCCATAACATTATACAACACTTTAGATGGTACCCTTATCTATTATTATAAATGTAATCATCGAAATACAAGTGCACTCTGTGCAACTTTCGATGTTTTTGTTCACCTTGCTCCCTACTTGACTTTAATCGGTATTTACATGATTTTCCAACATATTCCCTTATAACATAACCCTTTATGCTTTATGATATGTCATCCTTTTATGGATTTGGAAAACATGTCTGCAGTTCTCTATTAGACAGTGCACTTAGCTCAACGTTCCGTGATTCAAACTTAATCACTTTTCATATGTTCCTTATTGGATCATATATTATGTTAAGTTATCATCTTGGTTTTCTAAGATAGACCCTATGTCTTAACATAGTGGATGATGATCATCCTTTCTTTCTTTGAACCATTGATGCTAAACTTAATACTATTCCTAACTTGAGTTATTAAGGACCAGTTCCTTAATTAACTTCTATTCTGAAACCCTTTTCAGAATCCCTTAAGGAATACTACATAATATCATAATACACTTATTATCAACTTCTACCCCTTATAAATCATTATTTATTGGTACTTGTGCTTCTATTCTTAACACACTTAAGAATCATTCCTATAAGCTCCCACTCAAAATATGTTCTAACATATTTGGGTATGAGTCACTACCTTAATCAAACTATGTTCCTACATATTTGAATTTGAGACTTATATTGCTCCCACTCAAAAATATGTCATTCACGTATTGTTTTAGGAAGACTTTCATAGCTCCCACTCAATTTCATGCAAATTGCATATCCACTCACTATTTTGAATGATTTCAAAATCCTTTGATCAAATATCAAACTTGGAGTTTTACTATGAGATACTAGTACTTTACCAGTTTTAAATCCACTAGACATTTAGCACTCTTGAATCAAATTCATTTGAATTCATCCAATACTTGACAAATTGTGCTTTTGTCACTCACCCCCTTTTCCACTATGGATTTGCAGTCATTTGGGAAAATTCCAAGTAACCCATTTTACTTGTGAGATTCAGGAACAAATTGCTTTCTAATCTCAAGTGAATTTTACTATGGGATTTCTCATAATTCTAGTTTACCATTATTTCCTTAGTAGTTCATAGGTATGTCATATTCGAAGAATCATGACAGATGATTCACAAATGTCTACATAGAAGATATGGGTTACATTTTGAATCCTACTACATGTAGTGAAAACACCAGTGGGGAAAACACAATGATCATTATCATTGATCCTTTCCGTTTGTGAAGAGAATCATTCATGAACATTTTCCGTTGCGCTTCTCAACACTCTGATGCATGGATTTGAATCCTCATCATGTTTCACACTATCTTCCATTTGCTCCATAATCGAGAAATATCGCTGAATGCAAACTTTTTCGAAAATGTACCAAAATCCAAGCAATACAAGTTTTGCTTTCCTTTTGGTTTCAGCTATGGATTTCGTATTCAAAGTTTCCAATGAATATTCTACAAGGACCACTTCGCTATTGTTTTGGTTATATTGAATAACCCCAAAACTTATACGATGATCCATACTTGATATGGAGCCGATCTCGCGAATTCATATGGTTCACTATATATTCTAATTGAGCGCTAACTATTTCTAACTAATGGTCTCTACATCTATACTACAACGATTTATTTGGTGCCATCTATTTACCCATTTTGATATGTAATATCATATTGTGATGCTTTGCATTTTGACATTTCAAATGCATTGCATTTCACAATTTTCTTCATGCCATTCATATAAAGTCGAATTCCATTACTATTGATCAAATCGTAGTAATTAGATTCTATTTTATATTTATACCCTTTGTTGGATGAAACAATTTGATCATATCAAATAATTTCATATTCATGTTTCCTTTGGTGAACTACTTTACACATTTAAACAATCATATAATGATAATTACCATTTAGTTAAAACACAATACATCAAATATGTATTTACTTTTAACAATTCATTAAAACACTTTGCATTCAAGTAATACACGGTGTTGAAGTTATCTTGCCAAACTTAGGCATGATTTATATGTGACACGAATCGAATGTCTTTCACATAGTATCATATAACTTTTGAATTTAAACAATGGTTTGATTCAAAATGAATATATCATTAAGTTGGGTATTTTTAAAGGCATTTTAATATTTTATAAATGCATTATCAATTAGTTTGAAACAACAAGGATAATTTACACGTAATCGAACAATATATGAATACAAATAGAAATCATTCATAAAAGTGGAATAACTATTTGTTACAAGCTCATATGAATAACCGTCTCACAAAATGTGAGACACACTAAAGAAGTTCACAAACTTTTGATTATAATAATCATCCTAAGCATAAACTAAATGATAAATGTTGAGAGAGAGTGTCGTTGGATATCATCATCATCATGCTCGCCATCAACATGCAACGTCACCTCCTCTCCAGCAAGCACCTCTATGCAGAAGGACCTGTTTTTAGTAAAATAGAACAAGTATCAAATATACTTAACACTGCAGATGTGTTTGCAAGATTATAACATTTATAAAATTGTATATCAAATATATACCTTTGTCATTGATGACCTTAGCGACAATGGGTTCAACCACCACATCTCTAAAATGTGATATGAACTCGTGGAAATCCTATGTTTTCGCGTTGCCTATCATAATGAAAGTCCTGACTTGTGCTTGGTAGCTTGGTGGCAGCGACCGCAGCACAATGCCTATCGCAAAAGAGCTTGCAAACCAGTTGTCCAGGTGGTATGCTAGACTCATGTATGCATCATATATGCTCAACAAGTGATCGTCCAGTGAGGAGCCCTCCTCCATCTTTATGGAGAGAAAATCCCCCATCAGCTCATACTCCCATATGGTGCACTTGTTCCACGAAATGTGATCTCAGATGTGCCATAACCGTTCGAGGATTAAGACTTCCGACAATCAACCACAGCCTATCTTCCATCCCGAGGCGCATCGTTACTGATATGAATGTGGCCATCACACGACGACGGCAGTGGAGATCCCACTGCTCCCGGATCTCATGAATATAGGGTGGCTCCAAGTACATCTCGTAGATCATGTAGTTAGCACTTTGTTCTCGCTAAGGAGATCATGAAGGCGCATGACCCATGCAGAAAAGTTGGATCCATCTAACTTGAGCTTTTCTCCTTTTAACCAATTGTCAATAGGGAAGGTAATCTCGGGGAGAACCATTTCTACATTTATAATTGCAAAAGGAATTTAGAATAAGTTTATAATTAAATGAGTTAATAATAACTCCACTCAGAAACACCTATCCCATGAAGGGTTCCTAGTGATAACACAACCCCTTTCAGCCACATCTCCCCTGATTGTCACGGCCATCAATGTGGGTTCAAGGGTGGACGCTAAACGTCGGTCACATCATTCATGCGACTCATGCTCGATCTTTCGACCATCCGTGTTCCGAGGCCATGTCTACACATGCTAGGATCGCCAACTCAACCTTAGTATATTCGCTGTGCAACATGGCTTACACCCACTGTATGCGAACGTAGATATGTCTGACACCCACGCCTGTACCATGGATTGCCTCATACCGAAGAACTTTCTTGATGGTGCACACTAAGGGGGAACACAATCATTGGTAATTTTAACAGGGATCATCTTATTAGGCTACCATCGAGTATCTAATACTAGCACACAATAAGACATACAATCAATAACATTGAATGTAAATGCGATGTGATATGGTCCTTCACGTTGTGATCTCCATCCGTCATCACCGGATTCCGACGCCAGGGTTCTGGCGCCGTAGACACTTGGGTACCAGTGTCACTCCGGCGTGGTAGTCCGTCACCTCCGTGACTATCTACTACTACTACATAACATAAGGTAATCACTTTACCTTTGCCACAACCATATCACAAAGCAATGCCCCCCTGCAAAACAAAGTTAGACGCCTCTACTTTATCTTTGCATGTTTTACGTGGCTGAATGGGCTTTCGCACAAGAACCATTCTTACATGCGAACTTTCAGCACAACGCTGATCAAGTAGTTGTCTATACTACACCCCTTTCGGGGCCCTCCGTTGTAAATGGCATACCAACTAATGCGAGAGAGACATACACCCCCTAAGCCACTTTATACGGTACAAGCCGTATGTCAAGCGTGGACCAGTCTCGCGAATGAACGCGTAAAGTCGGTTGGGGGCCGCTTCATCAAGCATTACTGCGGTATACACAAGTACACATGGGAGGGTAACAACTAAAAGATCAATGCCCACACGCTACATCTCGTGTGTTCTACCCGTACTAGCATTACTACGCATAGATCTAGCTCTGATACCACTGTAGGGGTTCCGCGTATGAAAACAATAAAATTTTACCCTACGCCCATGAACCCCTAATGCTGCCAGGGCCTATCTATTAGTAATACAGTAACGGGAGGGGATTTTTGCGAACTTACCCTTGAAGACCGAAAAGTGCACTCAAGAGAGCGTGGTTGATGTAGACGAGCCGAAGCCGACCTCAAGGTCGTGATGAAGTCCTTGCGCTCCTGTGGCTCAGTGACTTGAGTGCCTCAAGTGTGACACCTCGCGGGGAGTTACACACGTCCAGTGCCTGACGATGACTCCCGCTTCCCCGATCCAGCAGCAGTTGTGGAAGTAGAGCTCCTGGATCCGAATCTCGCAACGCGACGACGCTCCGCGGTGAAGATGTCTCTCGTTCGCACAGTCCGAACTTGGGACCACGGTCACGAGAGATATATAGATAGATAGATAGATAGATAGATAGATAGAGAGAGAGAGAGAATATCAATTGGAGGTCTTCCCAAAAGTGAGAAGACCTTTATTGAATATTATGTGTATTTATCTAGCCAAATACCCCCACTATACATAGGGGAGGGGCGGTACTACCTCAAAGTCCCGGGGTGGGACTAAAGGAGAGGGAGAGGGGGGCAGCCGCCAGCCGGCCCTAGTGGGCCCCCCGCGGGGGGCTTGGCCCAGCCGGCCACCCCTTGCCCCTTCTCCCCTATTGCCTTTCCCTAATGGGCCCTCTTCCCTCTGGAATTGGCCCATTAAACCTTTTGACCTTTTAATTGATTTTGTCTTTTATTAAATAATTATGAATAAATGATTAAATCAATATTTAACATTTATTCACATATTATTCAAACTTCGTGGCTATGGAACACCTTCCACCTCCACACCGGACATCCTACGGACTCACCGAAACCCTTCCGGCTTTCTCTCCACTATTCTTCGGCGATTCTTCCGATCCTATTAACACTCTCTAAGCATCATCAAACCCTTAAGCGTGATACCCTACGGTTCGGGAACACTCTAGACATGGTCGAGACACTCCCGGACCAATAATCGACAGAGGGACCTGGATGGCCATGTGACCCCTGTGCGTTCCACGAAGATATTTCATCGTTTGAACCAGGACGGTCATGTCTTATTCCCTTTGTCTCTCGATACTTGCATTGCCCGAGATCTGATCAATGACATCACCATGTCGTGTTCAATCTCGTTACCGAACAATGCTACTTGACTCGTTCCGACAAGTGATATCCCTGTGATCAAATCACACGCTGCGCAGCTATTGGATATAACTTCTCTGAGTGGGCCCTTAAGTATATTTCCGTCACGTGGACGGAAAAATCCCGCTCTTGACATATATTGCCTCTACGGTTTCCTCCGAGTACCTGAACATACCTTTATTGCCATCGTATTACCAGATGACGTTTGATGATATCTAAGCACTCTCGGGAGACAGTGATTGATATAGCCTCATGGCCTAAGGAATAGTCTACGAGGATCCATTTCTAATCATCGTAACTTGAACTTCGTGACATGATCGGGTCACAATGTTTAGGTTGGGTATTGGTTCATCATATTGACTCCATTTTCAACTGGCATAAATGCCACATGATCAGGAAACTTGATCATCTGTTGACCAATGAACCAGTGACTCGAGTTTCACTGGGAACCCCTGGTTGTTTATATATCACACGTGTATTGATGTTTCCACTCAACACAGTAATAGCATGATATAAAACTTAATCATAAACTTTATGAAATATGATAATAGTCCTTATAACTATTTGTTTATAGGGCATATTTTCAACAAATATTATTCTGCATAATAAACACATAATTAGACCATCCATGGTATTGTTACTTAACCACAAAATACTAGAGGTCATCAAATGTTCTTTCGGAAGCCATCCGGCTACGGGAAGTCTTAGAAGACTTACCGACTTAGACCCGTAGGAATACTTATAGTCTAAGATATATTCTGTACCGACTCTATATCATAGTTGGATAGGATTCTCCTGTAACCATAGGACGAATGACTATATAAGACGATCTAGGGATCAGCCTTTAGGTCACGCACTACCAACCACAACTCGCACAGGCGAAACCTCTCTTGTAATTTGTTGTACTTCCGGCTGTGCTGATATATTGGATTGCTAGCACAAGTAGGATCTGTCCAGCACTGTCATATCTGAATCTGAGTAAGCTTATGTATTCACCGTCCCAAATAGCCGTACGTCCCACACCCTACCTTTTCCTACGCCTCGAGGACCCCTCATGGCGTACTTGTTTTCAATGCGATGACACCGATGACTGTGAAAATGTTGATACGAACATGTTGCATGTGAACACGAATGCTAACTACGAGATCATTTACTGCAAAAATGTTGATGCGAAAACCTTGCATGTGAATAAGAACGGAAGCGATAAATGTGGAACGATGAGGATAGACTGATGAAGAAAAAACGATGATCAACACGACTTTTTGCTGCGATTTGAAAGAAACGACACATAAAACTTCTTGATAGTGTATCGGTAAAACGAAAATGATGTGCAAGTTTAATTAGAAATACTTTGACTATGATATTGTTTAATGCGAGACCTATGACTATGAGACATGTGCATGTAAATGCAATCAAAAGGAAAACATGACGAAGAACACATCTTTTTGATTAGACAACGATACACCTATACTTGGTGAAAATGATGAGAATAAACCAATGGAGTGAAATCGATGATCGCCACTATTGTTCTATATGATGTGAAAAGAATGACAGATCCGTAGAATAAAACGATAGCAACAAGACTATGCTCCACATTTCATTTTTGTGCATTCAAAAAATATTAAGTATTTCGCGACTTCGAAGAGATGAGATTTCCAGGTGAAAACAAGACTATACTCCTACTCGTCGCCGGCCGCCGCCGCTCTCCTACCCGTCGCCCTTTCCAACCTAGTCCGCTCCTTTGCTGGCTATCAAGCTCACCACACATGCGCTGTGCAGGTCTGGCAATGTCGACATCTAGGCCGCCAACCCACTTGCCGGCCAGAGTTCCCCATCGTGGTGGTGTGGAGTCAACCTAGGCGTGATGGCATGACCAGGGTCGCCGCCGCGCGCATGCTGCTCCTCGCCCGCCTCGGTCACCTCTCCCCGCTTGACCACGACGCCTAATCTACTGTATGACATGTGGGCCAGGCCTAATCTATCTGTATGCACCAAGGATGTCGTTGGGTGCATGTTTTCTGTCCTCCCCTACCCACAAACGGACCAAAACGGTCAAATTGGGTGTCCGATTTGCGGGTACTCGTTGGAGTTGCCCTAAGGAAGTGTGAATAAGAGCAACAAGGCCAAGAACGTTTTGTAGAAAAGGTAGTGCACCTCTACATAGTGCAATAAATATGGCTTATCACTCCCTATACAGGAACCGAACTACGATCACAGTGGGAAAGGAGCTCCATGAAGTTCTAACAACCCATGAAGACTGATTTACATAGAGTTTTCTAAAATCTAAAACTTACCTTTCCAAGAAACCATTTTCAAAAATTGCATAAGCCTAGGATTCTTATCCACAACTATAATTAGTGCATCAAACACCCAAACAGATAGAACTTGTTGAGTACACTAGTACTCATCCGTTCCTTATCAACCCTTGCTTAGATTATGATAAGATTGAAGACAAAACTAGTGAAGACCACGCAGAGGGGGAGATCTACTACGAGAAGACGAATCTTTCTAGAGACATTGAAGGCATAGATTATGAAATAGAATATGTCATATAAGCATAAGAGTTAGAAGCGAATCCATAGACATAAGAAAACTAGAATAAGTTAGATGAGACGAGCATCGTAGAACTTTACTAAATAAGTCGCGGAGCTCCAATGACACTAAACATAGTGGTGCAATAAAACTAGTTAGTTTGAAATTGAATTCAAATGTGAATCCTCATTGGACCGGGATGGTATCGAAGCTTTTGTACTCTTTTGGATGTGAATGGATAAAGAACAAAATTGGACCCGCAATGTTTATGTATTACCAATATGAGGGATGCAATATTTACGAAATGGTGTTTCGTGAGTGTTATGTCAACAACTGGCGTACTACAATATGTAGTGGTGTGGGTCACCGCACCAGCGGATGCCACTTTTTGTCATGGTGGATCCTCATTATAGTGGTGAAATTTAGGGTGATCTGTGGCAAACTTTGCTAGAATTTGATGTTAGGTTTGCTCGCTTCACAAAAAGGGAGATATGAGAACAAAGTTTAGCACTTAGTGAGATCATCTTAAGGAGTCCTGTTGTGGAGGTCTAAAAATAGCCTTTGCAGGCAGTGTGCTCATTTATTCTAGTAAAGAGAAGTGCGTCTAAGTCTCCAAAAACAAGAAAAACTCTCATGCGTAGATGCATGTGAAAATACATCGTCAATGAGCAAAATCAGTTTTATTGAGGATATCTATAGAAAAATAGAATGTTTGATCTCTCCCGGGAGCATATGCTACTGGATGAACATTAAATCGTCCAAAAGTGAAGAAAAACAAAGTTCTTCACAATGTTTCATATATGCGTGCAAAGTTTCATGAAGAAATAACAAACACTATGTCATTGGCAAAAGAAACCTGAAAATCGGGTGCTATAACAAACAAATTGAAAAACACCAAATATGTTTTTAATTCACACTCTACAAAGTTTTTTTTTTGCAAAATTTCACCCATCTTTTAATTAACATCAATAAAAGTACATAGAGATATAAAAGTAATAAAAGATTACAAATAGGTCGATGGACTAGCGATGACTACAACACTAGCACGAGTCAAAGGCGCACCGCCGTCCTCGCCCTCCATCAGCGGAGTTGGGCAAAACTTGTCGTAGTAGAGGTTGTTGTAGTAGACATACGAAAAGTCATCGTGCTAAGACTACAAAGGACCAGCACACGGCTCCACACGTCCTTCGCCGGACACATGAATTCATGTGCCAGACGCTAGACGCACCACTGAAGCGAGGATAGGACAAGAAGGATTTTATTCTGACTTATGTAGTCATCGCTCATCATCCAAAAAAAACACTAAAAATAATCTAAAAAATGAACGGAATCCTCCATACCAGCGAGGGATTATGGTCCGTCGCACCTCCAAGACACCAGAGCCGGAGCGGACAGTCGGCATGGCCGGCGAGGCAATGGAACGCTAGATGGTTTTTTTTAATTGCCGACGATCGCCTGTCTCTGTTCTCTCACGTACCGCTTAGGGAATTAGAGCTTATACTTTTTCGTGAAAATTGTATGTACACATAGGAGATTGGCATGCACATGCCTAAGTTTTTCCTGATCTATTCAAATGTTGTGCCAATGTTTGCTATCTTGGATCATCTACACTGTTGTTGTTGTAGACCTGCAGACCACGTTCAAATACATTTGCTACAAAATCTAGAGATTCATATTGCATTCTACCATATCTATCAATCCATTTCTGAAGTTTTCACACCTATAAATTCTGAATACAATTTAAAGAAATTTAAAAAGAAGATCTATGCGTATCGGGGAGACAAAATCCTCTCCGGACATCCAATGCCACTTCCATTTTCTAGAAACAGCCATGCGCTTAACTATATTAATACAGCAACCACGATTAAGACCGCCGCTGGACCAGACAGCACAACGTCCAAAAGAGACAACAAAGAAAAAAGCCGACAAGAGTGGCTCGACGAAAACGAGGATGACCCGTAACCATTGCACCCTCCAAAAAGTCCCACCATGCTCTTAGCGCTCCGAAGCGTCGCATACCAAGCAACACCTCCAAGAAGTAAAGCGACGACAACGACATTGCTGCCCGGACAGGTCCTAGGGTTTCCGCTGGTACGCTACGGGAGGCGGCGAAGAGATACACCCGACGCCCTTCAGGAAGGATGGCGACACCCGCAGGCGTCGTCACGTCGGTGTCTAGACGACAAGGATTTCTCTCGACCCCTAAAAAAACCACACCTCCCGGACGCTTTGAATTACTCCACCAAGCTCACCACCCATCAGCATACGCCCACACGGTTTTGCCGTCACCACCGTGACACACGATGTGAGGCTGGTACAACCGAGAAGAGGCGACCTCAGCGGGGGTCGACGGTACAGTAACACTCGGGAGGGAACCACCTCCACCGCCGGGGGGTGATAGCCGACCAGATATAGCAACATGGGAAAACCAGGCCCTCGCTGGGCATGACCGAGCCCAAATGGACCCGTGAAGCCCTGCCGCCACACTGCAGCAAGGGTGTCACTGTGGCCGCCAGCCCTGGCTCTAGCTCCTACTCCTCCATCCACTAGTGGATGTGCCGCCACCGTAGATCTCCGCCGCCAAGCAGCAACGTCGTCGCCACCGTGCTCACCTGGACCTTCCTGACCACCGCCGGTCTGAGGAGAACCACCAGCGCAAACTCTTACCATCAACTGGTAACCACAAGAACAACTAACACCTTGGATCGGGCGAGGGATATCGGTAACCAAGCCAAAGACGTCAAGCGAAACGGACACGGCAACCTCCGCGCCGCCCGCAAGCCATGCTAGCAGATGGTGGTGGCCAAACGTGAGCCCGCCTGGCCCGCATCTAGCTTCTCTGCGAGGCAGTCATCACCGCCGCCAGAGGTACGCAAAGCCCAGGTCGGGCCTAGATCTGGGCTAGGCGGGCCCAGATCGGGCCCAGATCCAGCTCACGGGATCCTACTCCCACGCCGCGGCGCAGGCCGCCGCCGCCCTCTGCCTGCACCTCACCGCCGCCACCTCCACTGTCCCAGTTGCGGCACCGCCAGTTGAGGGGGCCAAGACCGTGCCGCGCGACGCTGACCGCCGTCGCCCCGAGCAGCCCTCCACGCCCCAGCAAGGCGACGCCACCACCGACGTCGAGCGGCTTTGCCGCCGGCGCGTCTCGGCGACGGCGAGGACGGAAGGGAGGAGGGGAGGGGCGCCTGCCCGGCGGTGCTATGGTTCCCCCCGTCACTCGCGGGAGGGATGCCAGATTTCGAATGCTGATCAATGCCACTTACAGTTGAGAGTGTGAAAGAAGACAAGGGTATTTTCGCTCGCACGATGTATCTCCAATTTACTCAGCGCTAGAGGGTTTTTGGCTCTAGTTTTCATTTTTCCGTGGAAATGCATATTTAGGTGTTTCTCGTACTCCCTTTAAATAACCGATTTAGGTTCATCTAAATTTAAATGTATCTAATCACATTTTAGTGTATATAGACTCGTATCTAACCAAACTTAAGTTATTTATAGACTGAGAAAGTACTGTGCTAGTTACGGCATGCTAAAGAAGTTGCAATGACGAGACCGGTCGATTCAGATCTCCTTTGGGTGCTCCCAACTTCCATACTGAGCTTTTCTTCTTCTCCATTTGTTTGAAAGCAAGTTGATGAGCGGGACCACCACAGGGCCTTCCAAACTCACCTTGACAAATGCGGTGCGGGTACAAGGTGCTACTAGACGCCCTCCAACCTGTATCCCAGATGGACGCTAGTGGATCTGGATATCCTTCCCTTTTTACCGAACATAAAAGTTTGATGCCATGACTACACTAGATCCTCAGCCAATTCCACTTGTTCAAGCATATCTCGTGTCTGGAGGCTAGAGCGTTGTAGGTAGTCACTGCTGCCATGTTATACTGTCCATCTCAGACGAAACATCATTTTAAGCAGGGTGACAAAAAAGAGTTTCTTCTAATTTTTGATCTTGTGAAATGAAATGATTTGGAGACAGACAGGGAAGGAGCTGCCGAAGCAAGCAAATTGCCGAAGTTGTGACGACGCCATGCCGTGCGTGCGTGGCGTGCACATTGGGCGGACGTGGATCCATCAGACTTTTCCAATGATTGTCGCCGGGTTGGACCCCATTTCTTGGTCTTTATTTTCTTCTTTTCCGATCTTTTCTCCTTTCCCGTGTACTAGTACGCTGCCGCATTGCTTGTCGCCGTGGTCTACGGTGTACGACTGCTCTTCCCTTCGAGACGAAGCATGCCGTGCAAATGTTAGCGTGCGTATTTGGGTATCGGGCTTCCAACTTTCTAAATTTATGTTTCTTAATTAGTAGAGTACCTAATCATGGTCATGTCACTGTCTGCTTGTTAGATGGGGTATGTGGAGGCGTGGAGCTACCCAGAATTCAGTGCATATTAAAGCTACTCCGTCCTACTCATATTATTGTTCTCAACTTTGTCTAAATTTAGATATACGTAGTTAAAGATTTAGAGTATATGCATTTATATCTAGACAAAGTTAAGAACATTAATATGGATCGGAGGAAGTAGCAAAAATTATCCTCGAGATACGTGGAAATATACTCCTGCCCTTCTAAAATATAAGGTGTTTTAATCTTTTACCGAAACATATGTATGTACAAACCTTTTAATCGAAGAAAACCTACATATCAAAAGGCGTTTGCATGAATTCGCTTCATAAAAGTTAAAACATCTTATATTTTAAAACGGAGGAATTCATGATAACAGACAATTTATGCAACTACGAGTGTAATGTACAAAAAATAAAACAGTTAAAAAGTAGGCTTTTTTTGCGTGGAAAAAAGTAGACATTTTAACACGTCTAATCACAAACAAATTATTCGCCCACCAATAACACTAGAACGAGACCAAGAGGTACCAAACCTCTACGATGACGCCCCAAGAGGGTGATGACGCAACACGGCGCCATCATCGAGACCGAGATCGACGGTCAAGGGTTTTCACCTGTAGCCCTGGCATGGTGAAGGACCATACCAACACTCCCAAGAGAGTCACGACACCCGTAGGCATCGTTAGCCCTGGCGCCGGAGCGCTGAGCTTTCGCTCAAAAAAATCTTTGTGCCAAATGCGGTACCTCGAACCGCCCGATGTCACCAAGTTGGGCCTCTAGGACTAATCTGGGAGCCTCCTTTGCTGAAGCGCCACCAACACCTGGGTCCCCCCGCCTCCTGTTTCTCGCCATCACTAAAGCCAGGAAAATAACCATCACCGCCGCAATGTCGCTCCCTGGAGAGCCGACTGTGCAATCCACCGGATTGCAAGGTATCAAACCGATGGGAGTATGGGACAATGACCCAATGAAATGAATAGGGAAGACCATGCTAGATCCACACTCGCCGGGTCCAAATCTGACTTGCACGTGACGAACAGAGGGTGTGACGATAGAGGGTTGTGAACAAGGAGGGCGCAGCGCCTCCATGCCGTATTTAGCCATCCCACGTGCATCCCAAGGCACCTAGAACAATCCTGCAGGATGAAGCCCGGATATGGCTATCATCATATCCCCGTATGTCCAAAGATGCACTATTGCACCCCACTCCGCCGTCATCGTGCTCATCGTCCCACGGCGATGATCTAGCAGTGGCGGTGCATGCCCTTGGTCGTGCCATGGCCGCTACCCTTCGGTGGCTGCCCACGAGGTCATGGTGCCGGTTATCGTGGCCCTTCTGACATGGGCCTGGCGCGAGCTGGAGTGGCGAGGCAGGGGCGAGTGGCGTGTCGTCCACACAACTGCTCCAGTGGCGGCGGCAGGCAAGTGGTGCCACGATGGCTTTATCCTCAATTGTTCTGACCGACAGAGTGGGGCTTGCAGGTTTTGTTTGCATAATGGAGGTGGTCATATGGTTCTTCTCTCGCCAAGATGGTGTTCTGCTAATTATTTGTCCTTGTTGATCTAGCTGTTGACGTGTTCCGGAAGGCTCGATCGGAGATCTCCATTGAGCGATTGATGCATGAAGATATCAGATGAGATTGAGTCGTGTGCGCCCCTATTTCAGCTTGTGCGGTTTCAGGATCGGAGGGCGTGACGCGAGCTTCGTTGTCTATTGACATATTATAGGACATGTCGGTGTTTCGATTTTCATGATAAAGATAGTGACGGAAAATGTCATGGTGACTGAGGTTTGTGGAGCAATGGCGGACCAAGTCTTGGATTATTTGGTGATTCGTGGGGCAACAACATAGGAGGGGTACATAGTTATTGGCGGTGGTTATGGTTATTGTTGCAGCTACAAGGAAATGATCACTGTAGCAGGATCTTTTCGTTTCTTTTTCTTCTTGTTGTTTTAGGGATGTGTGCATTTCTAATATGTGTAGAACATTTTGTTATTGTAGAGTCTGGGTGTAATTAATATATTCGATATATTAATATATTCCCTATGTAAAAGTATATATAAGTTGCTGGGTTAGATGAAACATCAGAGTACATCAGGATGCAAATGGTTGCAATTCCATATGGAGGGCCAATAAGGATTTATTTGGATTGAACTAGTACTACTGATTAGAAGTTGTTCGCGCACCTCGGTTTGTCAACGCCATGTCGCCATGTTAGCAACCCCCGAGCAGTAAGCACGATAGAAACGATCGAGAAAGAATATGCCCCCCTCGGGTCCTTACGTGCAACACGGAAACAGCACAGGCTAGCCCTTGCAGGCCGAGCACGACTCCACTAGACTAGAGATGAGACGAGGAAGCAGGAACCGTGGGAACATGGATTTTTTTTAGGGGCTGGAACCTTGATTTAATATAACAGTGAAGGTACAGAGAACCCCGTAAGAAAATAAAAATACACATGGACCGCTGGCATTTGTAGAAAAAACCTTGCTAAAAAAGCTGAAATTACAACCTAGCCCTGCCTCTTCCCCACTGCGGAGCAAGGAGCTCAGGCCACAGCAGCCATGGTCGGAGACGGGGACTACGCCACTTGCCTCTGGCCCGGCGATGCGCGTAGCGTCTGAGCTCAAACAAGGCCTCCCGGTGGAGGTTGTAGAGTCGCCGAAGCATACCGGCATGAAGAAGGCCTTCTTGGCCAAGGATTTCGGCGTCTTCTTGGACGCAGAAGATAAGCTCCTAGATAAGAAGGTTCTTTGACCCCAAATCCACTCCAGCTGAGCTTCATCTCTGTGAGCATCTTCCCCAATCCCCACTATAGAGCTCAACGAGAAGAGGAAAGATAGAGAGGAAGACAAAGCCAGAGTAGAAACAACACGCGAACACCACACAGTGAGAAACGGCTCACCGTCAGACCCGAAGAACCTGCCACTGACTCGGGGAGGCGCGCGCAGAAGATAGCAGTGTTGACGAGCTGGAGCTTCCACGATCCACTTATTGAAGAAGGTCTCTCCGGATTCGCTGTCATCGCCCAGATCCCACCATGGAACCTCCACGGACGGTGTCACCGGGGATCGCCTGGCGCCGTGGATGAGCGTCAGAGCGGAGGACCTCCAGAGAACAGGGAGGACGGCCTTATTCCTGGAGATGCCTAGCCTCAGGCTCCGATCTTGCCACTGCTCTTGCCACCGGGCAGTGTCTCGAGGGAGAAGAAGCATCGGGCGCGCCAGATCCGGCCGATAGGATCTAGCGTCCAAATCGTCACATAGGGACAACAACTGCTAAAACTAACCCTAAAACCTAAGCTACTAGGTCCGGCGCCGCTCCTTGGCACCCTCCGGTCGGCATCGCCACCAGGAGGAGCTTCGGATTGGCCCGGGGCGAAGGGAGCGACTCTCAAAGGGGAGAGGGAGGTGAGAGACACACGAGAGGGTTCGAGGAGGTAGGCGGGTGGGAACATGGAATAATCGGGAGGTTCGGAGTTGGTAGCGGAATTCGTTCTGGTCGTACGTAGCGAAATCTCAGACCTGCCGTTACACCACTCACGCAGTGACGCGCTCGCTCCAAACCGACAGCGCCACACCCGCCCACACCGATCCATCGAGTGGGCCAGCGCAGCGCGACGCGACCCAGCTCAACGCCGCCGGGGCGTACGTGGCTCCACGCGTCGCGCGAGCTTGCCACGGGGCCCGCGATCTGGGCGTCGTCTGGAATCTTCAGGCCTCGGCATAAAACGCAGCCAGCAACACTGTATCTTCCTCGTTGTCCCGAATCTCCCGCTCCCACACCCGAAACCGACACCTACTACTAGTACCGATCCTATCCCAACTGCCGTCACGTACGTACACTACAGTACAGTACACACTACACAGTCCCCAAGGCCCAAGCTCGATTCTGCACGAGCATGCAGTCCGTTTGCCCCACCGCAACGGCGGCCGCGCGGCCACCGGTGGTACCTGTCGTCCCGCGCGCTCTCGCTTCGGGAAGGCTTGGACTTGGATGGCGCCATGCACGCCTTCGGACGGGCCCTGCCGCGGACGGGACTCCTAGCACGGCGCTCCGCCGCGCTCAGTGCAGTGCCGGACCGGAGCCGGTGGAAGCGCGCACGGACGGAGCAGTGCCCCGGAAGGGTGTCCAGGAGCAAGAGGACGCGGAACTGGCGCCGGAGCAGCTGGAGTTGCTGGAGGACGAGGCCATGGCTGGAGAAGACGAGGGCCGGAGCCCCACCGACTACGACCGCCGCGCGCACATCTTCGAGGAGAGCTCGCGGGTGTTCCAGGCCCTCAAGCAGCGCCGTGACGGCGACGGGGACGGCGGCGTGAAGGTCGGTGCTGCCGCTGGGGGCCACGGCTGAACAGGACGACACACACCGACAGCCCCATTTCTCCTAACTCCAAAGCCAAAAGTACGGAGCACGTGTTTGTTTTTCATGTAGTACCTGTAGGCCCCAGTCGATCGATCACTATACGCATATGGGGGTTCCTTTCACGCCATCGATCTGGTGGAATTGAGTACGGCACGTTGAGAAAGATCGGAGGGATGAACTGTACACATCGAAGCAGCTTATTAATTCCAAGTCACCAAGTGGGGGGTGCCGCCACACAGCTGAGTCTGATGGCCTACCGTGTACTTGCAGGCTTGCAGAAAAATAAATGAGGAGAAGGAGCGCCTGGTGAACGAAATTGCAGATTATATTTTCGAATTGCATTGTGGGGTTCCTCCTAATAAAGGAGAAGCCCCTCTAAAAATTAGAGTATGCTGCTAATTGCAGTGTGCACACGGTATTCTTTAGTAAAAGGCGAAAGAATAGTTCGCTTTGTGCCCGCTGCGCAGCTGCTTGCTCTTCAGATGTGGCCTTGGCCCTCCTAATAGACCATTCGCTCAAGGCGCCCTAACATCGAAGTAGCGATGTGGGACTAATCGTCGGTAAACCTCTTACCGGCAGCCGCATATTTGGATATATCATGGAGCAAAAGATTGAGAAGGCCGCGTCGGTTAACACACTGGGCTTCTGGGCCGGCTGATACTTCCGGGAGCGACGGGGAAATGCTCATAAGCCTGTTTGAACTTGGACGTCGCCCCTCGTGCCTCTCCTCGCTGCTCACAGCCACAGGTGCTCAACTGAATCCAGGCCGTCGGTCTACCCTGTTTCCATTCTCTTTTGAGGTCAGCCGTCAAAGCATGTCCGGCCGCGCTCCCCAAGCGGCGTCCGGCAGCAGCGCCGGCACGAACGAAGGGATTTGGGAGCGTCGCTCTCTACCCGTGCTCCTCTAAAAATTTAACGAAATTCATATTTCATGCAAATTTAGAGATATTTTACCTGATTTGAATGAAATTTAGGGAAATATAAACCTAATCTAAATCTTGCTGCCGGATTGCTCGCTTGGGAGTGCCTCGCTTGGGAGCGCCGGCACGAACGAACGAATTTGGTGAGCGCCGGCACGAACGAACGGATTTGGGAGCGTCGCGCCCTAGCCGCGCTCCTCCCTAGCCGTGCTCCGTAAAGGTTCTAATAAAATTTAAAGAAATTCATATTTCATGCAAATTTGGAGATATTTTACATGATTTGAATAAAATTTAGGGTAATATAAACCTAATCTAAATCTAAATCTACTTGTCTGTCGCTGGGGATGTGGATGACGCTGGACGGTCCCGTCTCGCCGTCGTGCCGCCGCTGTAGCACTACATCCCACTGTCTCGCATCTTGCGCCGCCGCCGTTGCCGTCGCTGTTGCGCGCCGGCTCCTCCTCACCTCCGCCGTCTGGCGCAGCTGGTTGGTCTGCTCCAGGACCTCGACGCGGTTGGCCTCATCAACGGCGGCCCTCTCCAGGGCATAAGCAATGGCCCTCTTCGCGGGAGTGGCCAGCCACTCGCGTTCTAGGGACGCGAGGAATGCGGCCTCTTCCACCCGCCTCTTCTTCACCGTCTCGAGCAACTCGAGGATGGCATCTTGCTCCCGCAAGGTCGGCGGCAGCGGCAGCATCAGGTCGTAGGAATGGGTGTTGTCGTCGTCGGAGGAGCTGAAGAGCTCATCAAGGTCCATGACGTTGGTCTCCTCCACCACGACGGCGACATCTTGCAGTGTCGCGACCTCCTCCCGGGCCACAACCTCCCCCTCCTCCGCAATGGCGACATCCTCCCGCGCCACGACCTTCTCCTTCTCCTCCTCTCCGCCGTCAAAGCTAGACGGCGTTGGGACCGGGATGCGAGCACCCGACGGAAACCTAGCCCAACAGGTGGGGAGGAGGCGAGGCATCTTGACGCCGATGAGCGGCTAGGAAGTTCGAATGATTCTCGCCGGTGGGGAGGCTAGGAGGATGTGGAGAAGTGTGGAGAGGATGCGGTGGGCGGCGGTATTTAAAACGCCGGGAGGAGAAATCGAGAGGTTCAACATTAATGGCTGGCCGCGAAGCTCACACCAAAACCCACGCGCCCGCGCAGCGCCGACGAGACATGTCACTACAGCGTCTTTACTACCACTGACCGCCGCTTTGACCGCGGGCCAGGTCGCTGCCAGCACTAGCCATCTGGCGTGCACGTTGTGTCCGGTGCGCCTAGAAGGATCTCGATGGCGTGGGGACGAGGCAGGCGTGCCAGACATGCTATTGGACCGCACATAACCGAATGTGTCTTTGGAGCTCGCGACTGGCCGTGCCAACGCGTCCGGCACACCCAATAGCCCTTTAGTGCGCTGCTCTCAAATGAATGAGACTCTCTTATTCTACTCTGGTAAGGCCTAGCTATGTTTGATAGGAAATTTTGCACAGTTTGTTCTATGTCGTTTTTCATCCACATCTGTCCTATGCCGATTCGAATATCGCAGTCATCCATCTGCCCATCTCCTAGGTCAGTTGCTTATTTGGTGGAACTCTTGACCAATTTGTTATATCATGCTTCTTTCACTTGCTAAATCATACTAGCGACTGTTCATTAATTTAGTTTTTGCAGTTTGGGGTCTTCCGGTCGATTGACCCTCTCGAGCACTTTTACAGTACCCCTGAATGAATGTGGACCGTTCAATTATCACGATCTATCGGTTATTCTCAGCTGGCACTCCATCTTACGTGTTAGGGAGTACTGCCTCAAAAACGAAGGAGTACCTGACGTTAGGGGGTAAATCCGTAATCAGAACATCAAATTGCTTATTCTTTGCCTATATGTTTTTTTAGAATCCCTAACGACCACCAAAAAGTTCGCATATGCAGTCGCCGTTATGCCGTTCTTGGGGATCGCTGGGTGGCCGAGTCGTTTCGGCGCCGGCGGCATCGCTTCCTAGACTTGTCGGGTCGTTCTCAAAGAATGATGACCTGGATGGCTGGCCCGAGACGGAGATACCTCACGCCGACCGGCCGGGAGCAACCGAATAGGACACCATGGTCGTGCTGCCATTGCTCGTCGTAATGAGGTCTAGACGTCCAGATTGCAGGGTTTGGCCATCGCCTTTGTGGGCGGGCGGCGGCACCGTATGTCAACTCCCCGTGATGTGCTCAGGCCACCGTACTCCCTTGGCTGCTCGGTGTGAAAACAGCCTCACATGCCATGAGGGAGGGGGCAGAGCACGAGTGGTCGGCGTGGCGACGAACAGGGCGTCGTTCAGAGGATGGCGCCGGCCGGCAACTCGGTCCCGAGTTCCCGCGATTTGATCCTGATTTCCTTAGTTTTAGTTGTTGTGCGGTCAATTTTTTTAGTAACTGCATGGTTCGGTGATTTAATCCACATTACCTAGACGTAAAGTCCAAGTTGCCCCTGGCAACGGACGATTGGATTTGTTCGGTACTCCCGCCTCTCTCTGATGGAGTACCATGGTACTGTAAAAATTCTCTGGATAGTTCGCTAAAGCTAAAAGCAGTACGTTGTAAACTATTCCTACCCTACCTCCCAGCTAGAGTAAAATACCAGGTACTTTCGCAACTTTTAGCTGTATTTTTTCTCTGCGAGCTTTGGTCTCACAACAACTGAACAACATGCATGTGAATACTTGGCCATATTTGGTATATTGTTCCGATTTATCTCATGCCGGATATGGCAATCTTATGAACTACAAATCACTGTCACTCTCTTGCAAATGTCCTACTGACATAAAGTTACATCTTGATTCACAGCTCCATCTTAGGTTGACAGTTTTCCATCTTGATGTTGTGAGATTTCTTGATTTTGGTACAATATTGTGGTGCTTGGATTGTAATTTGGATCACTACGTACAAACTCACAACCTGCAACTACCAACTAAAGCAATGACATCTCAAGATGAGCACATATGGCTTTAGTATGTGGACATGCCCCTTGATTGTGGTTTTTTCACTACCATCTACATGATCTGCAATAGGTATATACACACCATTTGCCGTTAACTCGCCATGATGCAGAGAATGGTTTTCTTACCTTCGTAAAATTATCGTTATCTGCCTCCATATCAGCTATCCTTCTAACTTTATTAGTAATAATTCTCATTTGACCAAGAAAATATTCCATCGTTATCATCATAATCCAAAAGGGTATGTATACGAGTTTATGCATCATCAGTATTTAACAGGTTTCCTCACGAAGAGAATGTTGTACTCCCTCCGTTTCAAAATAGATGTCTCAAATTTATAAAATTTGAATGTATTTGGACTAAATATTGTCTATACATCTAAATTTTGATAAATCCGCGATATCTATTTTGAGACAGAGGGAATAGTATTGTTAATATTCTGGGTAACTCAACCAGATGGTAGTATGCACTACCAAATATATCAACATGAAAAGTTTGGATTCATTCCTATTTGTCGAAAGGCCAAAGGCCGATCTTTATTAAGCAGAAAAAGGAATACAGCAGGCAGCTCCGGGGTGGAGCACAGGTTAGGAACTGAAGCTTGACAGGACCAAGCTACAGCAGAGATTCAAAATACAAAGCAGGGAAAGACAAAGATCCCCGGACTCACGTCACAATCACTTTGCCAGCTGCGCGCCAAAGCCTAATGTCCTCAGCGGAGTGCTGGGTGCTCTCGAACACCCTGGAGTTGCGCTCCTTCTAGATTCGCCAATGAACAAGGATGGCGACGGCATCAAAATCTCTGCGGATGGATTTGGGGGCACGTTTCCTGGCCTGCAGCCACCAGTCTTCAGTACTTGCGAAGTTGCTACGAGGGACGGGGAAGTCCGCGGTCGTCCAGCCTTTGATCAGCTGCCACACCTGAGCCGCGAAGGAGCAGTGAACAAAGAGATGCGTGCAGGTTTCGGGTTCAGACTTCAGAGAGGCATAGCTGGCAGGTGGCCGTGCAAGGCCAACCCCTCCGCTCTAGATTATCAGCAGTGAGGCAGCCCCGGTGAACAGCAAGCCACATGAAGAATTTGCAGCGTGGCGAGGCCTTAGATTTCCATATTGCCTTGGCGCAAGGGAAGCAGACGTTAGCCGCAAAGAAGAGGTTGTAGGCGCTGCTAGTGGAGAAGCAACCATCAGCAGAGAATCTAAAAACTAGTTTGTCCTCCTTGCCATACTCAAGCTGAATTGTACTACTTATCAAGTCCCAAAGCTGCAAAGAGTATTGTACCAAAGCAACCGTAGAGACGCCTCCCTGAACGGCCCTGATCCAGCGATTCCATTGCAGGGCTTGGGCAACCGTCACGTTAGACTTGCGAGCATAGGAGGCCAAGACCGGGTATGTTTCAGCGACCGAACGCCCTCCCGATAGCCACTTATCAGTCCAAAGCAGGGCACGGGCACCATCACCAAAGGCGGGCGAAAGAAGCCGCAGCGAGGAGGGCGACAACATCCCGATCATCGGTTCCAGGAACTGAGCACCAGGGGCGGGGGTCATGTGCCCAGCGCAGCCAAGGCCAGCAACATCGCAGTGCACAGCCAAAGAACTGAAGATTGAGGATACCGAGCCCCCATACTACAAACCCGAGACCAGGGGACGAGGCAATGACCTCCAGCTCACCACGCCAGACGAAACCGCGGCACCGGCGATTGAGGATGCGTAACGCCCAGGCCGGAAGCTGGAGGACTGTGAGGAAGTGCAGCGGCATGGCCATAAGGACATCACGGGAGAGAACGAGCCGGAGCCAGCCGACGGGGTTGAGGATCCGTGGGATCCAGCCTGGGAGCTTGTCCGAGAACTTGTCGATGAGAGGCCATATGTCCGCGCGCTTAAGACGCCCCGTGGTGAGCGGCAGTCCTAGGTAGCGAATGGGGAAATGGCGGACTGGCACTGCATACAGAGAGCAACATCCTGGGCCACAACATTCATCACAACGGATGAAGGTGATTGTGCTCTTCTGCAGGTTGACCTGAAGCCCCGAGGCATCTCCGAACAGATCAAGAATAGTGCTCAGTACTTCACAATCGGTGGGAGAAGGCCGGAAGAACACCACCGCGTCGTCAGCATACATAGAGGCTCTCGGGAGTCGGGACACGTCGGTGAAGTCCCAGATCAGCTAGAAGATGGTGATCCGCGGCCCGCTGGAGCATAGCCTAGAGAGTTGCTAGCATAAAACTACCACTTTACATGTTAAATTTATTAAATAATATCAGTCGACCTTTGAATCGTAGAAAACTACCAGATTGAAAACAAGTTGTCACAAAAAGCACTAATTGTCACATGATCACGAATTGACACGCTGACTGACAGTGGGACCCACCTACCAGGTCGACGTGGCACCCATTTGACACCCCTCACCCATTTGTAGAACATCCATGGCGAGGATAAAAGTGTTGGGAAAAGAGGATCACCTTGGCGGACACCCCGCACCCATCTGAAGGAGTTGCTTCTAGCACCATTAATGCAGATGGAAGTACTGGCAGTCACCAATATACAACAGATCCAATAACGCCACTTGTTTCCAAATCCTCTGCGGTAGAGCACATCTAGCAGGAATTCCCATGAAAGAGAATCAAAGGCTTTGGAGATGTCAATTTTTAGGAGAGTTGTCGTAGATTTCCGTCCATGGAGGAAAGAGGTCGTGTTCTTGACGAGCTTGAAGTTCTCGTGAATGCTCTGACCTTGAAGTTCTCGTGAATGCTCCGACCTGAAATGAAAGCGCTGGCCATTGGAGATCAGTTTGGGCAGCAGAGGAGTAAGCCTGGAGGCGAGCAACTTGGCGAAGATTTTGGAAAAGCCATGAGCAAGGCTAATCGGATGATATTCTTTGATCTCCAGGGGGTTTTCGACCTTGGGTAGCAGCACCATAATGGAAGAGTTCATGCAGCCCAAGATTTGACAGTGGCCAAGGAATAAATTCTGAAGTGCCAACAACAGGTCGTCAGCGATAGTGTTCTAGCAAAGCTTGAAGAACAGGCCAGAAAAACCATCGAGACCTCTTGATCCCTGCTTCACCAATTTTGGCAACACTATCTCTCTCGCCTGATTGGCCGTGACGGCAGGAGGAAGGAAATGGATGGCGTCTAGGCTGTGTTGGCCCAGACCCAGCCGCCGAGTACTTTCCGGCGACTGCGACGAGAAACTCCGGTGAACACATGCACGTATATGAAGCTAGAGCTAGATTACTTTCATGGTCATAGCAACTCACACACGCACATACGGAAATAATATGATCGCTCCACGCACGTATCGTGCGTCCTCTTTTTATTGCTTTGAACTCACGATGTGTTTACAACCCGGGGTACATGCATATATATTCTAGGATTCTAGTATGCTAACTCGACTACTAGCCCAACTCTAATCCTAGTAGTACTCAGTTATATGCAAGTATACGGATCGGACTCAACACACACACCTCGGTGTAGTGCAATCATATACCATGTGTCGGTGCTGGACACAGAGTGCTTATTCCTAACAATCACCCCCTAAGAACGACGTGCTCTTCAACATCCACCTGGATCCCAAATTTACACGCTGCTTCTCGCGGGCGTCATCCACGGCATTGCTTTTGCCGCTTCCTTTTTCAGCACCCATGTCACCGACTCTGCTTTCGTCGGCTTCTCCGTGGCTTCACGCCGACAACCCTTTTTGTCTGCACCCTTCTCCACGCCTTCACGCCGACTGTCCTTTTTGTCCGCGCCTTGAGACATTATACTTGGTTCGATGAAGTACTTTCTCATCGATGCTTCACATATTTGATCTTATGCTTGCCGGTACTCTTGGATGCAATAGAACAAATACGTAGGAGCTAGCTCACGTTGGTTGACTAGCAAAGCTAGCTTTCTACCGTGACTAGCAATTCTGACTTCTACCTGCTCCTGATCAACATCGTCTCCTGGCTCGTCCGGAGTAGCAAGACACAGGTTGCCTACCTGTAGCGATTTATCTTTTCCTTTTGAATCCCTTTCTGGCGTGTTTTCTTCTAGCTTCTCTATACCATTTGAAAAGCCTCTTGATGGATCTGCACCCCCTATTGTTGGGTCTCCTCCATCTGTCTGACCACCAGTCCACACTCTTGGATCATCGCCTTCTAGCCTTGCTGGCCTGTTTGCTGGGCTCGCTTCAACTCTCCCTCCTCCTCTAATTGCTGGGCCAATAACTGCAGGTATCACTGCATATGCGTGCCCTTCCAGCTCCGTGTCTTCTGGCCACGGACTAGCCTTATCTTCAGACTCTTTTTCTTCTGGGAGAATCCCTTGTGTTTCTGGCCTGGTGTCCACGCCTAGAGCACCTCCTAGGCCTTCAACACCTTTTGGACCCGAACTTGCTGACAAGGATAAGCTTGGTTGATCCATATTTTCTTCATACTCAATATCCCACGTGACGTGAAAATTTGGATATCCCGGTTCGTTGGATCCCCAATTCCATGACTCGCCTTCCTCAAAGATTACGTCGCCCATGACAACCACCTTATTGGTATAAGGATTGCACAAGCGGTATTCCTTTGAGCTTTCATAGCCTGTTATGATCATTGGAGTCCTCTGCTCCGCCAATTTACTCTTATGGTCGGACTCCGTCTTGACATGCGCCACACACCCAAAAGTGCGAAGATGATCAACCGAGAGTTTCCATCCGTACCATGCTTCATACGGTGTTATACCAACGCCACTCTCAGTTGGCTCCATGTTTAGCAAATACACAGCCGTATTGACTGCCTCACCCCAGAATTTTCCTAGCAAGCCTTTACTCTTCATCATGCTCCGTGCCATGGTCAACACAGTTTGATGCAGCTCACCCCCTTGGTCAATGCGTAGGGATCTTATCTTCGCCTCCACCTTGAACTATTCGGCTTCCTTGATCTTCTCGAATGCTTGTTGATCTTGATCCTTACTTTTCAGCAACACAATCCACATGTATTTACTATGGTCATCCACCACAAGCATGAAGAACTTATTGCCGGACGGAGTTGCGGGTGAAATTTCAACACATAGATCACCATGAACTAGTCCTGAGGCTTCACTTGCCTCAAACGTGGCTTCACATGGTAACGGGGCACTCTATTCCTCGTGATCCACACACGGTAGATCGTGATCCACTTGCGCCACAATCTCCGTAGCCGGTGATGGAGGATCCTCCTCATCCTTCAGCTCAGTTACTTCGAGCATCAGCATCATCGGTCCATCATCTCCTTCCTGGGTGATGAGAGCTCTCTCCTTTTCCTTTGGTGGTTTCCGAAAATCAGCCTTGAAGTGACCGAGCTCGCCGCAATTATGACACCTTACTTTCTTTATGTCAAACTTCCTCTGCGGCGGGGTGTCATCTTCGTCCTCCTGCCTCGCGATGTACTTTTTCGTTGGGCATTGCTTCTCCTTGCCGCTCGTGGAGCCTCCTTGCTTTTCTTTCGAAAGAGTCATCCACTACTGCTTCGTGAGCATCAGGTGCTCAACTTGTTCTGGATCACCAAAGCTGATCCGGATTCTCTCGTCGTGTGCCTTGAATCTTCCGACAGGATCCTCAACCGTCAATGTATTCAGGTCGAGACATTGTTCGATCGATGTGACGATCTGCATGTAGCGCGCCGGCGCCGCACGCAGGAACCTTCTGATGTTCTTGACCTCATCCAATCTCTCGCCATATCCCCTGATTGCGTTGACAAGGGTAACGAAACGGGCAGCAAATTGATCAACCGTCTCGCTCTCCTCCATCTTCAGATCTTCATAGCTTTTCGTCAAAGTTTGAAGATGCGCTTCCTTCACGCGGGCATGACCTTGGTGCAAGATCTTGATCGTCTCCCATGCATCCTTCGCCGATTTCTTTTCGACGAGGTGCTGCATCACGTCCTTCGGCACTATGGAATAGAGCGCCATTAACGCTTGGCGATCCTTCCAGTACTTCGTGCCTCCCTTGATGTACTCGTCGCCTCCTGGATCGACGGCCTCCCAAACATCCTGATCCTCCATGGCCACCTCCATGTTGAGTGCCCATAGCCCGTAGTCCTTGCGATCGAGGCGCGGATACAAAGCCGCCCCCACTATCTCCGTCACCGGTGCCACTGCCGAGCTCTCGCCAAACTTCACCATCGCCATGACCTCCTAGTACTTTCAGCAGATCACGAACGACGACCTTGGCTCTGATACCAATTGTTGGCCCAGACCCAGCCGTTGAGTACATTCCGACGACTGCGACGATGAAACTCTAGTAAACACATGCACGTATATGAAGCTAGAGCTAGATTACTTTCCTGGCCATAGCAACTCACACACGCACATACGGAAACAATATGATCGCTACACGCACGTATCCTCTTTTTATTGCTTTAAACTCACGGTGTGTTTACAACCCGGGTACATGCATATATATCCTATGATTCTAGTATGCCAACTCGACTACTAGCCCAACTCTAATCCTAGTAGTACTCAGTTAAATGCAAGTATACGGATTGGACTCAACACACACACACACACCCCTCGGTGTAGTGCAATCCTATACGTATACAACTCGTATACGTGACACCGTGTCGGTGCTGGACACGGAGTGCTTATTCCTAATAGGCTGATGCAGTGCATAGGTGGTCGGAGGAGCCGATGACTTGCATCCATCTTGAGATGCGGGAGAGCTAGACTGTTGTCTGCTAGAGATATGCCCTCGAGGCAAATAATAAAGTGTGTTTATTATCATATCCCATTAGTTTGTAATAAATTTTATGCCATGCTATAACTGTATCAATTATAAACATTGGTACATGTGTGGTATGTAAACAAACTAAGTCTCTAGTAGCCTCTTAGTCAACTAGCTCATTGGTCAACTAATGATCGAGGTTTCTCGATCATGGACATTTATATCAATTGGCAATGAGCTCATATCATTAGGTGAATGCACACCCAACTCTAGTATTGCAATGTGATCTAGTCACATAATTCAACATTATGATTACTAGGAAAATGTAGTAACTCAATTCTTTGACCGTGAGATCATATCTAATCACTATCACCAGAAGCTACTTTGACTACATCAACTATCACGCCTTAACAGGGTGATCATAAAGGTGTCTCCCGGGTATTCCAAAGGGGTAGATTGAGGCGTATGCATCAAGATCGAGATTTTCCCATCCGCGTGACGGATAGATACCCTGAACCCACTCGGTGATATTACATCTATAAAGTTTGCAAACATGTGACTAGGTCACGAGGATGTAATATCACGGGAACAAGTAAACATGTTTGTCGGTAACAAGATCGAACTAGGTATAGAGATATGAAAGATCAGGTCTTGGAAAAACTAGATACCGTGTGGCAAAGGGAATGAGACTCGATGCTTAAGGTTCAAGCTATCTAGTTAATTCGTGGAATGCATGGGGCCATCATGGGTTTCCAGATCCCACGGTTGGTCATTGATCGAAAAGATATCTAAATCATGTCTACATTCCCGAACCATAGACGAGAAATGCTTAAGGCTATATGATGCTTAGGGATTAATCCAAGATCGTAGGAGAAAAGAGAGAGAACTCCAAAATAGTTCCGAGGTGGTACCAGAAAGGTTCTAGGAATATATGATGATGATCAGAGGGTTCGGAAAGGTGTTTCAGTGTGAGATGAATTAAATAATATGTATTTAATATTAATTAGATGAATTAATATTAAAATACACTTTAAAATGGATTTTAGGGGTAGCCTACCTAAATCGACCTCATTCGGAGGAGAGGCCCATGAAGGGTGCGCTCGCCCCAAGGAGGTCCAAGAGGGAGCCAGCCGGCCAGGCCATGGCCACCCCGTGTGGAGCGCACCTAGGTCCGACAGTGGGATTAGTCCCACCCCGGCGACCCCTTGGTGTTGGAACTCCTCCTATATATATAGAGGGAGACCCCTCCCCTCAATCCAATCAATTGGATTTTGCTTTTCTCTTTCTCTCTCCCCCTCATGTGTGGTTCCCAAGTAGGAACACGCATACGGGGATAGGGGTTTCTCCATCATACACACGACGTCGTTCTGCTAGACTCTCGGTCTGGATCAATCTTATTACGCTACTTCGCCGGACCGAATCCTAGGGGACGTCATCTACATCGGATACGTGTAGAACTTTAGAGATGCTACTAGTTATGGCACTCATCGCTTGTACACTGGTACGACCTTGAGTTCGGCGTCACCATACGGCATCAACGTCCATTGGAATGTAATGCTTTTCAGTTTTAAAGGTATGAACACTGAATTCCTCCTTTACTTTATATCTACATAGAGTAGATCTTGGTTACATCATTCTTGTTGCTAGGATTTTTATGTTTCATTCTATGGAACCCTTCAGTGTACTTACTCACGTCAGTCATGGAGGCAAGGGGAGGAGGTGCCGCGGCGCATCGCCTTCAACATCCCAACTATGGCGATCTAAACGTTTGCTGCAAAGATGAGCGAATCACGTTGTCACTACCGTGATCTTTAGCTGAAAGGGCGGTCATTCGAGGCACCTTGGTGCCCATCAAAACCTCCAGAGGCCCATCAAAACCTCCACTTCTGGAACTTTTGTATAAACAAGAATCATGATTGATCTTGATGAAGACAAACGATTTGACTACCTCATCAAAGTGAATGTTCCAACATCGAGATGCTTGCTTCAACCCATAAATGGATTTCCGAAGCTTGCATACCTTGTCAGCATTAGCCAGATCGACAAAACCCTCGGGCTATATCATATACACGTCCTTGGTTAAATTTCCATTAAGGAAAGCCGTCTTGACATCCATCTGCCATATCTCATAGTCGAAATAGGCTGTTATAGCTAACATGATCCGAACTGATTTAAGCATCGCTACAGGAGAGAAAGTCTCATCGTAGTCAACTCCTTGAACTTGTCGGAACCCCTTCGTGACAAGCCGTGCTTTATAGGCAGAAACATTTCCATCCATATCAGTTTTCTTCTTAAAGACCCATTTGCACTCGACGGGTCTTGCACCGTCTGGCAAATCAACCAAGTTCCAAACTTGATTTTCATCAATGGACTTTAACTCGGATCTCATGGCTCCAAGCCATGACTCGGAATCAGAACCCACCATCGCTTCCGAATAAGTTGTCGGCTCATCACTGTCTAACAGTAATACATCACGAACACTTCACAATCTGGCCGATCTTCGTAGTGTCGGTGCAATTTCTGGCTCAGGTACCACGTCCGGCTCAACCTCTAAGGCTTTTGCTGACTCGCTGCTAGCCGGTATCTCTCGAATTTTTCGAGATGCACCGTACTCCCACTGACTCCCCGACTGAGAAACTCTTTCTCAAGGAAGACACCGTTTCGAGCGACAAACACTTTGCCCTCTTCTCGGTTGTAGAAGTAGTAACCCAAGGTTTCCCTTGGATATCCCACGAAAATACACTTATTCGACTTAGCTGTAAGCTTGTCCGAGTGAAGTCGCTTGACAAAAGCTTCACAACCCCAAATCTTTAGAAAAGACAAACTTGGCTTCTTGCCAGTCCACATCTCTTGTGGTGTCTTCTCTATCGACTTTGATGGTACTCTGTTTAGTGTGAACGCTGCAGTTTCTAGTCAATAACCCCAAAATGATAAAGGCAGATCTGTCCGACTCATCATTGACCGTACCATGTCCAACAAGGTCCGATTCCTCCTTTTCGACACACCGTTTCTCTGTGGCGTTCCTGGAGGAGTGAGCTGGGGAACTATTCCACAACTCTTTAGATGGTCATCAAACTCATGGCTCATGTACTCGCCTCCTCGGTCCGACCGAAGAAACTTTATTTTCTTGCCAAGTTGATTTTGTACCTCATTCTAGAATTCCTTGAACTTTTCAAAGGCTTCCGACTTATGTTTCATCAAGTAGATATATCCATACCTACTCAAATCATCAGTGAAGGTAATGAAGTACTCATAACCACCTCTGGCTGTCGTGCTCATTGGGCCACATATATCACTATGTACTAGTCCCAATAAGTCGGACGCCCTTTCACAACTCTTTGCAAAGGGTGTCTTGGTCATCTTGCCGAGAAGGCAGGATTCGCATGTCTCAAACGACTCTAAGTCGAATGAAGTTAGGAGTCCATCATCATGGAGCTTCTTCATGCGTTTCCAACTTATATGACCAAGCCGACAATGCCAAAAGTAAGTCATATTTAGATCATTTGGTTTTAACCTTTTCACATTTATGTTATAGACAGATTCACTATCAAGATTCAAAATAAATAACCCGTCCCAGACGGGCACAAAGCCATGAAGCATATCATTCAAATATAAAGAACAACCATTATTCTTAATATTCAACTCATAGCCCTGTCTCATCAAACATGAGGCAGAAATGATGTTTCGACTAAGCACTGGAACATAATAACAATTATTTAGCTCCATTATGAATCTAGAAGGTAAATGAAGTTCCATTGTGCCGACTTCCAACGCAGCGACTCTCGCTTTGTTTCCGACTCTAATGTCAACCTTGCCTCTTGCAACGCTCCTAGTTCTTACCAGTCCCTGCAACGAGTTGCAGATGTGAATGACTGATCCGGTATCATATACCCAAGAACTACCAGGTGCATTAGCAAGATAAATGTCTATAACATTGCAAACAAGAGTACCTGAGCCGGAAGTCACACCTCCGCTCTTGGCTTTATCAGCTAGATACTTGCTGCAATTCCTCTTCTAGTGGCCATCCGACTTGCAGTAGAAGCAAGTGGATCCGGCTGTAGGAGATGGCTTAGTCCCTGAGGAAGCGCTTTGGACTAGGTCCTCCGCCTTACCTCCTGACTTTGCCTTCTTCTTCTTAGTCCAAGAACTCTTCTTGAACTTAGACTTGTTTTGTACCATCAACACTTGACTGGCACCTTTGTTGAGATTCGCCTCAGCCTGCTTGAGCATCCCATGTAATTCAGTGAGCTTCTTATCCATACCATGCATGTGGTAGTTCGATATGAACTGGCCATACACACTAGGAAGAGAGTTTAGAATTATGTCTGTAGTGAACTCTTCGCTAATGGGGTAGCCAAGCCTTTCCAGAGACTGCACGTAACCAACCATCTTGATCACATGTGGACTCAGTGGATCGCCATCCTTAAGCTTGCAGCTCAACAAAGCCTGAGAGACTTGATACCTCTCAGTCTTTGCCTGAGCCTGGAACATACTTTTGAGGCTTTCGATCATATCGTAGGCCTCAACATTCTCGAACTGCTGCAAGTCCGGTTCCATGTGAGCAAGCATAAGACAGCTAATCTCCGTGGATTCATCACAAATCCGATGGTAGGCATTGGTGGCTGCGACAGTCGCATTCTCATCCGGCTCAGCTGGAAGTGGGTTGTCTAGGACACGATCCCTTTTTTCTTGTTTGAGAACAATTCTCAGATTACGATACCAGTTGGTGAAATTAGTTCCATTCAACTTATCTTTCTCTAAGATGGTTCTCATAGCAAAACCGGAAATCTGAGGAAGACTGCTAGGTGCCATTGATCTACAACAGAAAATATGCGAAACACTTAAGACATGTATCCATAAAGAGCAAGCATATTAAACACTTTAATATTTATGCTCCCACTAGAACCAACACCCCTCCGATGGTTACTTAGTGATTCAGGACCCTAAATAAGCAAGTCGACTAGTGAGCTTTAGCATCACCGCTAGTTGTCAAGTGATCTAGGTAGACAACTCCTTGTCAATCGTATCTCATACGACTCCTGTTGGATGGGTGGCATCACATGCCCCGGCTTCCATCCGACCTTTCCCCAAGTCCCACAACCGTTGTGATAGACCTGTCTAGATTACTAAGTGCTTCCGCTGTAAGAGTCCGACTCGAACCCACCTAGTCGGAAAGAATTGATAGCACCTCAATTTTATGAGCCCACTACCAAAAATGTCCGACTTGTGATGGTGCAGCACTGGCGGGGAAACCGACTAGACCTTCTTTGAGGGATTATTTTCTACCAACTATCTAATAGAGGTAAAATAGAGACATAACAATAACACAAGATAAAAGCAATTATAATGTGAAATGGTATGGCTCTCTTCATGGCGATCTCCATCTCCATAAAGCCTGTAATCCGACTCGTGTCAACCCTTGTCACGTGCCATCTTACACCATGTAGCCGACATGTACACCGACTTTGCATGCCTTCCGGATTCTCCAAACAGCCACACTAGCTTGTAATGCAAATTACACAAAGAATCCGACACGCAGGCCGTTATACAATAAGTGGACAGCACCTAGGCTCCAGCCGGCTGACAAAAACCATGATACACAGATCACGTATGGATTACACACATCACATGCACATAAGCCATACCATTCACAACATCATCCTGCAAAAACAAGTTATGCATAGATACGATATCTACTGGCGTTGTGAAACTCGCAACGACATCTAAGGCGCTACGACAGGGCGAAGCCGGCGGTCCCGTCTGCATTCCGGACATGGATTTCATCATCGGATAAAACAATTTTACCCAAATCCGATCCGTACTCTGATTCGATCAAACCCTTTGATCTTCGATCACCGCATCCGGGTTTACGTGTCACAGTCTAGGCGGAAACCGACCGGTAGGGGTATGTCGTTCCACGACCTTAGCAGTTAGATCACGGAAACCAGATCATCCATTCCCCCGAGTATAGTTGATCCAATCAACTTTGTACAAAACCAATCTATCTCATAGATCGACCACCAAAACTGCAATTAGATCCAATCTAACACCAACCGCATATCACATATGCGCGATCTCGAGCCTAAAACTAGAAGCTAGCGCTCTGATACCACTGTTGGGACACATAGAGACAAACAAAACTTTTTCCCTACGTGGTGATCCCAAGATCTAGCTCAGGTAGAAGGCCACGAGGATTACCACTAGACGGGCAGTTGCGGAATTGATGAAGCATGTCGCTTGATGTAATGCAGTCCTCGCGATCCGTTCTGGTTCCACGATCCACGATCCGTTCTTTCTTCACGATCGTCGAAGTGCTGAATGTACAGCACCTCCGCCGGTATCCACACGTACGAGGAGGAGCACCGACGATGGACTGCTAGGTCCGGTACGGCGGCGACAGGACGGACTAGGGCTAGGGTTTCCAACACATGGAGTGACCTAACCTTGTGCTCTAAGCACCTGCGCCCCAGCTTATATAGGGAGTGAAAGTGGGCTCCACTCACTTGTGGCCCATTCACTAAAAAGGCCTATATTAGCCACTGCAAGTCTCACTTGCTGACTAAGTCCATGTCTCTATTTGGGTCCAACCCAAATAGGTTTCCTGTTTGGGTCTAACCCAAACTTGCTCCCGCTCTTAAGTGTGTGACCCGACAGGCTCATGGTAACCCGGACACGATTCCGAGTCTCACTCGTGATCGATCAGTTGGTAGCGGCTCCTAGCAGAACGTGCCAACTCCCAAGTACCAATAAGTTATGACGACATACCTTCAAATGCGACTTTCGTCTGAGTCCCTTTTGCCTCACGATATACCTTGTCAGACTATAGGCGAATGATCGTCATCCCTTAAATAGTCCGACTCTCTTTCTCGATCCGAGATAAGTGATTCATCCGACTAACTCTTAGTCGGCTGCCTTGGTTAACACTTTACCGTGACGCGCATGGCCATGCTTTCCGAATCATATCTTCCGAGATGGCCTAGAGAATATCTCTCTAGATGGAGGGGCAAAATCCCGTCTTGGTTATTCACATCACACAGCTTGATTCTCAGTCGACCTGAACTCCGCCTTCATAACTGCCCTGTGACGGAACATCGTTTGACAGAACCTAAGTCGGAGATCCTCAACTCGAATTGTGCAATAACCTCAGGTCTAAGGATTACATTGACTGAGACATGCAAATGACGACTTGTTCGTTGCATCTCAATATGGGTCAGTCCAACTCGCTAAACTCTTTAGCCGAATCCGTGTAAGTCGGAATAGCATCTCCATGCCCATGACAAGTGGAACCTAGTCATCTACCGACTTTCACATTGGTCTAAGTTGTGTGTCCGGCACAACCTCAATGACCAAGGACAATTAGTATGAGCAACATGAATATGTACTTCCACAATCAAATCACATATTCGATGATACATATCAGCAGTTCATACATGGACCATAACCTTATGAATACACAGGGATATCATCATACATGATTGCCTCTAGGGCATATTCCCAACAAAAACAACAATCCTGTGTTCATAGAACAATCATATTGTTTACTTTACACGCAATGCGTAATGCAATTATCTGTTGCTTGCAACTTAATACTGGAGGGGGTTCGGATGATAACCTGAAGGTGGATTATTAGTCATAGATGAAGTTGGATTACGGTCTATGTATAATGTTGTAATGCCCAATCAAATCTCAAAGGAGTCAAGATGTTTAGTATATGCATGTATGCTTTCTCGATGTTTGTCAATTGCCCCGCTGTAATTTGTTCACCCAACATGTTATCTATCTTAAGGAGAGCCACCACTAGTGAACTATGGATCGCGGTCCTTTTTTTACCATCAATCTACAATTGTTTATTGCTTTCTGTTTACTTTCTTCAAACTATTACTTTCTTCCACACAATACGTTTAATCCTTTGTTTTTAGCAAAACCAGTGAGATTGACAACCTCACTGTAAGTTGGGGGCACAGTTCCGTGGTTGTGTTGTGCAGGTTTCCACGTTGCTGCTAGCACCGGTAGTGCACCCTGCCAAAGGCTAGCTAGCAACACCTTGGAGGTGTTTCCTTGCTCCTACTAGTTCGATAACCTTGGTTTCATAACTGAGGGAAACTTACTGTTGTGCTCATCATACCTTCCTCTTGTTGTTCCCCAATGAGCTCGTTATTACACGAGTCAACAAGTATCTACACCTTTCTCCTCAGGACTCGGTACTTATCGCAAAACTCATCAGTGGTACGTAGAGCTTCCACTGCTGCAGGGCAGGAACCGAGGTTTAGAATTGGAGGTATCAACCCTTGTCATTTCATGCCCGCCGACATACCCTTCACTTCCTCCTTGATGCTCCGATCCATATCTTTGCGCCTAGCTGTGATATTTTCTTCTTCCACCCATCCTATGGAAGTCCTCTGCTCAAGGTCACGATGAAGCTCGTGCCGGCGTCGTAGCTCATAGTCCTCAGAAAACTAACCCTAGAACGACATTTGAACAGAACAGATCGAAACGAAAACATGACGAGAACACGATATACGAACCTCGGGGAATCCGGGGGATTATATATTGCAATTTTTACAACAGAAGGAAGGTACTGGGAGAAAACGGGCCGGAGACGGGCTCCGGGGTGGCCACACCCCCTGGTGGCGTGGCCAGGTGGGCCCACGCCACGGGGTGGTGTGAGCCACCCGAGCTCCATTTCTGTCTATTTTTCGACTCATTGCTTTCCTTGTTAGATAAAAATTGCGAGATTTTTCGCGAACCTTTTCCTATCAGAACTGTTACCTATTCGAAACGGACTCTGTAGGTCTCTGAACTTGGCATTTGATAAAAAAATCCAAAGTCATCGCTTGAATAACATCAATATCTTCAGCTGACTTTCTTCCTTTATCATTCTCCCATGATTCAGCATTGTCTTGAATACGGCCTAGAAGATCCCATTTAGCTTCTTCTTCCATGCGTGTAAATGATCCAGCACAAGAAGCATCCAATAGATCCTTATCATGAATAGAAATCCTTGCATAAAAGTTACTGATAATAATATTGTTGGGGAGCTCATGAATAGGACATTTGAGCATTAGTAACTTCCATCTCCCCCAAGCTTGAGCTGTACTCTCTCCATCAAGAGGCCAAAAGTTGTATATTTGATTCCGATCTTTATGAATCTCACTAGAAGGATAAAATTTTGAATAAAATAGAGGTACTACTTCCTCCCATTCAAGAGCTTAACCATTCTTCAGGAGCTTGTACCATTCCTCAGCTCTTCCTTTCAGTGATAATGAGAACAACTTCTTCTTGACTTGATCTGCTGTAATACCTGCACACTTGAACAACCCGCATAATTCGTGTATAAAGAGCAAATGATCACTGGGATTAACAGTTCCATCTCCAAAATAGTAGTTATCCATAACACGATCAATAATTCGTGTAGGTATTTTAAAAGTATCATTTTCAGCAGGTGGTGGTTCATCTACTATCTTAGCAGTGGTAGTAGCATTACGAAGTAAGAAACTAAGTGAACTATCCATATTGAAATAAAGTAACTAACAGAAGTAAACAATACTCACAGTAGAAGTTTCCTTTACCAGTTCCACTCTCCAATAGCGCTTCACTCCCCAGCAACGGCGCCAGCAAATAGTCTTGATGACCCACAAGTATAGGGGGTGTATCGCAGTATTTTCGATAAGTAAGAGTATCGAACCCAACGAGGAGTAGAAGGTGTTGACGAGTGGCTTGGAGCAGGAATTCTCCATAAATACTTAGCAAACGGATTTTTAGGGGTTTTTGATAATGCAGATAAATAAAGTGCGAGTAAATAAAAGACAATAATAATAATTGCAGCAACTGGCCCAATCCTTTCTTTTGCAAAGGACAAGCCGGTTGTATTACTTAAGATTACCAAACGTTTTCGAGGACACATGGGAATATCGTCAAGTGCTTTCGCTTCATATAGTTGATTAATCTTCTTTAGTTTGATAAGTGTTGTGTGGGTGAACCTGTGCTAATGTACCAACCTTCCTAGGACTAATACATACTTGTGATTAAACCCCTTGCAAGCATCCACAAGTACACAAAATTAATTAAGATAAAAACCTAACCACAGCTTTAAACTCTGAGATCCTACACTCCCTTGTGCAAAGGTTTCCTAACGGGGGTTCAGGTTTCTATCACTCCGGCAACCCCTACGATTAGTAGCCAAATACACAATGCATTCCCCTAGGCCCATAAAGGTGAAGTGTCATGTAGTCGATGTTCACATGACACCACTAGAAGAATAACACCACAACTTAAATAACAAACTATTGAATCTTTCTTAACACAATTCCACTACTAACAATATGACTTCTCACATGTCCTCAAGAACTAAACGAACTACTCACAAGACATCACATGGATAGATCAGAGATGATATAATGATAAGTAACAATCTGAACATAAACGATAATTCAATGGTTTCACTCAATAGCATCAACTACAACAAGTAATCAACACCGGGAAAGTTTCCCCTAAGAACTATGCAAGATTCAACCCAATTGTTACAGCGGTATGAAGTGGTGATGATGGTGATGGTGGAGATGATGATGGAGATGATGGTGATGATGATCCCGATGAAGTCCAGAATGATGGTGGTGTTGATGGAGACGATCTCCCCTTTCCGGGAAGGAATTTCCCTGACAGATCTCTGCCTGCCGGAGAGCTCTTCTCTCTCTGTAGTTTTCTGCCCCACAGAGGTGGTGGAATCTTTGTATGGTCACTCCCCGAGTCTTAGGGTTTCGTGGGGATAATATACGCCAAAGGGAGAGCCTGAGGTGGGCCAGGGTGGCCACACCACCTGGTGGCGCGACCTAGGGTAGCCTGCGCCTGGGGGTGGTGTGGTCCCCCATGGCCCAACTCCGCTCCCCCTTCTGGCATCCTTCATCTTTTGAAAAAATAGGATTTTCCATGTATTTTCCGGGTTTTTCTAATCTTCGCAAATTTCGCCTCCAAACAGTGCCTTTTCCATCAGAATCCTAACTTCAGCGGTCCATCCTCCAAAAGCCATCAACCATGCAAAAATAGATGAAATGACATAAGTATCATCTCTTAATATGAAATATATCAATGAATAACAATAAATTATGATATAGAATAGTGATGCAAAATGTACGTATCAGGTGTCCAAATCCATCCCGGCCATT
Source organism: Avena eriantha (assembly GCA_910589775.1). NCBI lineage: Eukaryota > Viridiplantae > Streptophyta > Magnoliopsida > Poales > Poaceae > Avena > Avena eriantha. Next base: position 553,417,984 of record OU342743.1, read on the forward strand.
CGTTTTGGCCAGGTGTGGTCCCATTCGTCAGATTGCCTTACCAGATTGATCTCGATCGTTCATTTCAGCCATGTTTTGCATTCCTGTTTCTACTCGCACCAGCACCGCTCGCAACTACATTCCCTGATTTGAGGGCCTGCTTGTTAATGGGGCCACTGGTCAGAGACCGAAGGCACGTGTCGATCTGTATAGTTGCGAACTAAGAGAGGGAGCAGTGGCTCCATGGTGGTTTGAGAGATAGTACCAGGGAAATTTTTTGTTTCCTGTCTTTTCCTGTGTGTCTCTTGCCCTTGACCCCCAAAACTCTATCCTCTCTCATTTATGTCATCTCTTCCCCTCGTCTATGCGTGGTGTGGCAGCGTGCAAGAAAAGTGGCAGGCGGCGGCGGTAGTAGGAAAGGAGCTGGTGGATGAGGAGGGGAGGAATAGATCCAGAGGAGGGAGTAATCGATCAGGTGTAGGTATAGCTTGCGATGGCGGGCTGGCAGGTGGCGGATGGCTCCAGATCTTCTAGGGTTCCTCAAAACAACAGTGCTACAAGGGGCTGATGTGGAGGCCAGCGACCAAGGGAATCTGGAGGCGACCACGGAGATACAGTGGCATCGCCCCTGTCCACCGTGGACCCAGCTATCCCTAGCGACCGGCAATGGTGACACTCCCCCGCAAGTATGTACACCTCCTGACCTCTCCCTTTTTGCCGCTAGTGCTCCTTCACCCATTCGGACCTCGGCGTCGTCCTTCTCGAGGAGGAGCGCATGTGGAGGGCAATGGCAAGCATCGATAGTTGATCAGCAGAGCCTCTCCCGCATGTATGTGCTCATGTAAGCAGCGGATGGTGAATGCTATTTAGTTTAGGATTAAAGTTCTGAAGTTCATGTTTACTTCATGCAACTCCTTTAAAATAAGGCGTATTTATTTTTCATGTCTCCATTCTACGCTGCACATATCTGACTTAGCATAAATGAATTTATTTTGCTTGAACTTTTCCATGATTTAGGAGAAATTAGAAGCTTCTATTTGTCGGTCCCGTGCTATCCGTGGGTCATGGACCTACGGGCTCCGAGCTAGGTGTACCGTGTGCTGACACACCAGGAGGCCCGGTGAGGTCCTCCCTGGGCATACACCCGGGTTTGCTACCCGACACAACGGACCGGAAACCACTCCCGGGGAAGGTCAGACCACTGGCCGGTGATTCCTGACATAATCGCAGACTGCACCATGGACACACTGCATGCAGGGCTAGAGGTTGGACAAAAAAACCATGCCACAACTACTAGCATCACTCAAGCGACACGTGGCTCTCATGCATGTCGAGATTCAACACGTGACCGCACGAGGGCTCCATCAGGGTGCCCGCATGGGATCCGGCGGCATCCTCGCCGGATGTCCCGACACGATAAGGCCACCCTAAGACAGGAACTGAGTAGACATGACACGTCCAATGCTAGTCTGCTACAAGCAGGCGACAACACGCGGCACCAGAATAGGATCGGTAAGTCACATTGCAAGCCTCAACCCCCCGTGTGGCTAAGCACGCACCAACACGTGTAGTCCGACCCCTGTGGTTTCCCCTTATCCATATATAAGGAGGCCCATGTCGGACTAAGGGGGAGAAAAATATTGGCAGAGAACCTTCCCGGGGAAGGCATCCAGTCTAACCTTATGATAATCATATAGTAGCTAGTTGCAGGACATAGGGCTCCGCTCACTGCATACCTAAACCTAGGTAAAAAACGTGTCTCTCTTTGTGATTGTGTTTTTCTAGCTCACCGATCAAGATCGCCGGAGGTTGCACCCCTGCCTGAACAACAAAGTGGGACTCATACCCCCGATGTCGAAAATTGTGACACGACATCTGGCATGCTAGGTAGGGGCACACTTCTACGAGTAACCTTCACCGACGACTTGGCACTCCCCTCACGCATGGAGGCGTGAAGTGAGAGGGGGCGCCGACAACGGACGATTGGTGCAGCTGAGCGAGCAAGGAGGATCGCCTGTATCCTCAACTGAACCTGGCACAGTGGGACCCGTCGTGTTTTCTTCGCTGCTCCATACGGTAGGACGGAGTCGGCCAGTGAGCTACCGCCGCCCCCGACGAGTTTTCTCGAACCAGGGGATGCACTAGTGGTGGCTGACGCCCTCCTTCGATTCCCACCCGAGGCTATCGAAGATGGCCCCAGGGTGGGACCGTGGCTTGTGCGGCTTGTGGATCTCGTAGGGTATGTCCCGCGACACCACCAGCCAGCTGACCCACGCCCCACCGAGCTCATTCCATGGCCGTCACAGCGAGCCGAGGAAGGAGACCCAGAACTTTCAGACAAGGAAATCTACAACTTGTTCGTTTCCCCACCAGGCCCTGGGCGAATTCTCTCCGCAAAGAGTCGCGAGGGTGCACCCGGACACACCCCAGATTACACGATGTTTTGTGCATCTATGGGGATGCCTTAGCTTTCCCCTCGCACAATGCCGTCAAACGGTTCTCCCGGGAGGTGTGCGATGTACATCCAAGCGTGGAAGTGTAGCGCCCCTCAAATGGTCAGCAGTACCGGTTACCTTTGATGCTCAGGATCACCCGACGATGCATGGGCATGGGAATCTTGCAGCTGGTGGTCTCCCCGACATCAGCAACATTAGGGTAACCAAGATGCTAGTGGAAGGAGGTGCGGGCCTAAACCTCTAGTCCTCCCAACTCACGAGACAACTCTAGATTCCCATCAAACTCCTCTCCCCGACGGGAGCATTCTAGGGAATCAACCAGGGGCGACCCAGCCATTGGGGCTGATCACCCTACGCATCGTGTTTGGGATGCTAGAGAACTTCCGCACGGAGAACATCACGTTCGACGTGGAGGACATCCTTCTACCTTACAACGGCATACTCGGGTGGCCAACTCTGGATAAGTTCATGGCGGCCACACAGTACACCTATAGCACTATGAAGATGCCAACTACGAAAGGGATCATCACAGTCAAGGCCGATCCACGGGACACTGTCTTTTGCATGGAGCAATCATACCGGGAATCCACGGTAGAGGTTTCCTACGGCTCGCTAGACCCTAATGTGTTGGGCCCGCCCATCATGCGAAATAAGCGCTTGACCGAGGATCGTGGACTTAACAAGAAGACCCCTCTCCTCGAGGGAGAGGCTGCTCCATCACCATTGGAGCGAGACTCACGAAAAATAGGAAAGCGCACTCGTCACCTTCCTCCAGGAGAACACTGATGTGTTTGCCTGGGACCCCGCGGGTCTAACCTGGGTCCTGGGGGAGGTGATCGAGCACCGTTTTGCAGTGAGCTCGGGAGCCTACCTGGTAAAGCAGAAAGTGCGCAGGACAAGCAAGACATCATCGTCTCGGAGACTCGGAAGCTGAAGGCTTCTCGTGTCATCCGGGAAGTATGGCACCCGACGTGGGTAGAGAACCCCGTCATGGTGCCCAAGCTACACAACAACAAGAGGTTGTGTGTTGACTTCACAGAAATGAATAAAGCTTGCCCGAAGGATCTATTCCCGCTACTGTGAGTCGACCAGGTTGTCGACTCCATGGCAGGGTGCAGCCCTCTCTGCTTCCTCGACGCTTTTTCTAGGTACCATCAGATCAAGATGGCCAAGTAAGATGAAGAAAAGGCGGCATTCATCACCCAGAGGGATGCTTTTGTTACACTTGCATGCCGTTCGGGTTGAAGAATGCCGGCGCCACATTCTAGCGCGGCATGCGAGTGTGCATCGAAACTCAGATTGGCTGCAACATGGAAGCATACATCAATGACATCATGGTGAAGATCAAGCATCACCAGACTTTGCTCGGTGACTTGGACGAGACATTCAATAACCTGCACAAGATCAACCTCAAGCTTAACCCCGAGAAATGCATTTTGGGGTCTCTTCGGGAAAGCTGCTCGGTTTCCTAGTCTCTCACCGGGGCATCGAGGACAACCCAGACAAGATCAAGGCCATCAGCCAAATGGAAGCTCCTAGGCGGTTCAAAGATGTGCAACGCCTTAATGGGTGTATCACTACCCTGGGGCGCTTCATATCCAGGCTGGGGAGCGGGCCCTCCCCTTTTTCAAACTATTTGAAGACGACTAGACCAATTGAGTGGACCTCGGTGGCGGAGGCAGTGTTTCAAGACTTGAAACACTACCTTACCTCCCATCCAGTCCTTCTGCCCCCCAAACCTAGGGAACCACTGCTATTGTACATCACTGCCACTATTCAGGTGGTCAGCACAGTGCTCGTCATGGAGAGGGAAGAATGTGACACGCATGTCATCGCTAGGGGCCTCGTTCCATGAACCGAGCCAAGCACACCTCCTAAACTCTACGAGTTGGGAAGTGACCCTCGATGCCATAAGCGCCTCTTCTCAATCCCGACAAGGTGGAGCTCGTGAAGGGAGATGACTCGGAAGTCATCACTGAGGGCCCCGATCTAAGGACCGAGCCAGTCACACCTCCCAAACTCTGGGAGTTAGGAAGCGACCCTAGATGCCCAAAAGCGCCTCCTCCCGGGCCCTGCAACTCTAGCATTGAGAACCAGCTGGAGCCCCGAGGAAACGTGAGGTGTAGCGCCCCGTGTATTTCGTCAACAACATGTTGTGTGATGCCCGATCCGCTACCCTACCTTAGAGCATCTCTAGCAGAGCCCGTAAAAGGGCTGAAACCAAAAATTAACCACCAGTTTACGGGTTGGGGCTGAAAAAGGGCGCCGATCAGTTACCGTAAACGAGGCAAAACCAAATTTTGTTTTGGGTCGAGTCCGAAAATCCAAATCGCCCTGTATTTGCAGGGGCCGCTCGAGTGAACCGAATGGTGGATCCATATCTAGGGCGCACTGAAATTTCACCGCATGCAGCTGCTCGCTCTCTCCCTCCCCGCGCCACCACTACACTCCACCGCCACACCGCCCGATTCCCCGAGCCTGGCATCCCAGAGATAGCACAGGTCGCCCCGCACCCCGCCCGCGGTTCCTCGCCCAGCTCTGGGTGCCGCCGCCGTCGTGCCGTCCGAATCGAGGATGAGCTCGGGCAACGAGTCTGATTTGTCGAGCATCTGATTCATCGAGCTCGGACGATTCCGACCTCGACGAGCTGCTCCAGGACGACGAGGTGGAGGCCACCATCCTCCTTCTCTCTGTCAAGGAGCTGGAGGACCGCGCGAAGCTGCTGAATCGGAGGCACGGGTCGGTGCTTGGCCGGAACCACATCCAATGGAATTGCCTCCTCGTCCACGAGCAACTGATGGAGGACTACTTTGCCGAGGTACCTACCTGTCCGCCGCATCTATTCCTTAGGAGGTATCGCATGTGCCATAGTTTGTTCATCAAAATCATCAAGGCCTGCGAAGCCAATTCGAATTACTTCAAGCAACATAGAAATGCCGCCGGCGTGATGGGTTTCAACCCATTTCAAAAAATCTCGGCTGCCATGAGGGTGATCGCGTATGGCATCCCTGCAGATTACACCGATGAGTATCTTCGAATTGGCGAACATACTACCACAGAGTCGGTGCATAGGTTTGCTCGCATGATTATCAAGTTGTTTAGGCCAACCTATCTCCGAGCTCCCAATGAGGATGACACAAAAAGATTGATGGAGATCAATGAGAAAAGAGGTTAGCCTAGCATGCTTGGTAGTCTTGATTGTATGCATTGGACATGGAATAATTATTTGATTAATTATGGTCGATTGTTGTATGTCTTGCATATAAATTCTATGAAAAACCCTGCCTTTACGGGTTCGGAAGCCGCTGGCGCAGAACAGAGCCCGTAAACCAAAACTATAAACAGAGCCCATAAACCAAAACTGTAAAACAGAATATTCTATTTTACAGTTTTGGTTACGAGCTCTGTTCTGCGCCAGCGATTTTTTGACCCGTAAACGTGAGTTCGGTGAACTGAACTCTAGGTTTTCAGTTCGCGTGTTTACGGGCTCTGCTAGAGATGCTCTTACAAAATCTCCCGCTCGGTATCCTCATCGCCTCGAGGAAGCTTCATCACTATTTTGAAGCCCATCGGGTCACCGTAGTGACTAAGCACTCACTGGAGTGCATGATGCGCAATAGATAAGCTACTGGACGAGTGGCGGAGTGGGCCATGGAATTATCCGAGTTCAACATCCACTTCGCCCACACCCAAACCATCAAGAGTTTGACTTTGGCCGAATTCATCGCCGAGTGGACTCCGATGCCGGAGGACGAGGAGGAGCCATTGTCGTCCCTATTGGGGAGCATTGATGAGTGCGGCTGGACCATGTACTTCAACGGTTCATACTCCATAGGTGGCTCGGGGGCTGGCGTGCTACTCGTGTCGCCGATGGGGGACCAACTATAGTACATTGTCAAAATGCTCTACGACGGAGAACATTCGAGCAACAACACCTCTGAATATGAAGGCTTGCTTGCCGGCCTTCGGATTACAAAGGATTTGGGGATCAAGCGCCTGGTTGTCTGCAGGGACTCTCAATTGGTCGTCAATCAGATCAACAAACATTATGATTCCCCACGGATGGCCTCCTGTGTGAACGAAGTCAGAAAACTGGAGCAACACTTCAATGGGATCCAAATGGAGCACAACCCTCACTGTCGCTGACGAGCTATCGAAGATCCATCGCCAAGTGGACTCCAACATCAGAGGATGAGGATGATGCCTTGTCCTCCCTATAGGGGAGCATCGACGAGCGCGACTGGACCATGTACTTCGACGGTCCGTACTCTGGTGGCAGCTCGGGGGCCGGTGTGCTCCTCGTGTCGCCGACGGGGGACCAATTAAAGTTTGTTGTCCAAAGGCTCTACCATGGAGAAGATTAAACCAACAAAACCGCCAAATATGAAGGCTTGCTTGCTGGCCTCCGGATCGCAAAGGATCTAGGGATCAAGCGTCTGGTTGTCCATAGGGACTCTCAGTTGGTCGTCAATGAGATCAACAAAGATTATGATTCCCCGCAGATGGCCCCAAAAAAGTCAAAAAATTGGAGCAACACTCCAATGGGATCCAGATGGAGCACATCCCTCATGGATCCAACATCGTCACTAACAAGCTCTCGAAGATCGTGCCCTCCAGGGGATCTATTGGAAGGAATATGCCCGAGACACAATTATAAAGTGGTTATTATATTATTCCATGTTTATGATAAATGTTTATTTCTCATGCTATAATTGAGTTAACCGAAAATGTTAATACATGGTGTTTAATAAACAAAGAAAATGTTCCTAGTGATGCCTCTCATTACACTAGCTTGTTGATTAACAGATGATCAAGGTTTCCTGATCATGATATTGGATATTGTTAATAACGAGTTCACAACTTTGATTGAATGATGTGATGAACATATTCCCAAATTATAGTAACACAATCATGCCATTATGTTTACACTACTATAACGTCATTCGAAGTAACTCTAATCATTTGACCATGAGATCACGTCAATCACTGACTCCGGAAGAGTACTTTGATTGCATCAAACATCACACCATAACAGGGTGATTCTAAAGGTGTGGGGTCAGGTACTTGGAAAGTGTTAGTTGAGGCTCGTGGATCAATAGTGGGATTTTCCCATCCTAATGACGGAGAGATATACTGAAGGCCCTCTCAGTGATATCACATTAACATAGCTTGCAAGCAAGTGATAATGATCACTAAGAATGTTCTATCACGGGAACAAGAAAATAATACTTGTTAGTAACGAGGTCGAACTAGGTATGGATGGTACCGATTGGATCTTGGACAAGTAAAATATCGCGAGACAAAAGGAATAGGTTTCTACGAATAAAGGTTCACGCGATCACTAGTTTATCGCTTGAGCTGGTGGGAGTCATTATGGATCTCCAGGTCCCACTAATGATTATTGATCGGAGAATGTCTCGATCATGTCCATTTAGTTTGCAGCCCGTAGGGAGACACAATTAAGGGTACTCGACGCATTTGAGTAGATAGGGAACACCGGAGAAAATATTAGACAATGCAGGAATTGTTCTAATAAATCTTCCGGAATAGTTTCGGTGTATCGGAATATTATTGGGGATTGAGTTATTGAAGTGTTCATTAAATGAAGTACTTATTGAATGAAGTATTCATTAAATTGAGTGGCATTAAACCAAGTGAATTAAGGTGCTTTAATTGAAAGACCTTTGATTTTTGAGTGGGAATTAATGGAATTATGGTGACCCTTTGATTTGTGTGAGTGGAGACTCCACTACCATCAAGAGAAGAGAGGTGGGGGAACCACTAGGTGCTGGTTTATGGCCTTTGGGCATATCCCCCTCTCCTATAAAAGGAGGAGGTGGAGACCCCCTCTAAACACACCATTACTCACTCATCCTCCCCTCCTCTCATATGCCCTTTGGTTGGCATCTTCCCCCCTTCTACCCTTGTCCATTGCCACGAGCAAGGAGCTTAGGCGAAGCCATATTCAAGATCTTATCCACCACCATTGATACGTCCATTTTGCATCACTATTCTATATCATAATTTACTGTTATTCATTGATATATTTCATATTAAGAGATGATACTTATGTTATTTCATCTGTTTTTGCATGGTTGATGACTTTTGGAGGATGGACCGCCGAAGTCAGGATTCTGATGGAAAAGGCATTGTTTGGAGGTAAAAATCGCGAAGATCAGAAAATCCTGGAAAATATATGGAAAATCCTATTTTTCCAGAAGACGAAGGAAGCTAGAAGGGGGAGCGGAAATGGGCCACAGGGGGCCCACACCACCCCCTAGCTGCACCAGCAGGTGGTGTGGAGACCCTGGCCCACCTCTGGCTCTGCTCTTTGGCATATATAATCCTCCAAAACCCTAAGACTCAGGGAGCAATCACAGAAAGATTCCGCCGCCTCTGCGGGCCGGAAAACTAGGTGATGTGGCCACCCTGGCCCACCTCTAGCTCTGCTCTTTGGCGTATATAATCCTCCAAAACCCTAAGACTCAGGGAGCAACCACAGAAAGATTCTACTGCCTCTACGGGGCGGAAAACTGTAGAGAGAGAAAGAGCTCTCTGATAGACAGAAATCTGTTGAGGAAATCCCTTCCCAGAGAGGGGAGATCATCGCCATCAACACCGTCATCAAGATGGAATTCATGGGGATCATCATCATCATCTCCATCATCATCTCCACCAGCACCATCATCACCACTTCATACCGCTATAACAATTGGGCTGAATCTTGCATAGTCCTTAGGGGAAACTTTCCCGGTATTGATTACTCGTTGTAGTTGAGGCTATTGAGTGGAACCATTGAATTATCGTTCATGTTTAGATTGTTACTTATCATTATTTCATCTCTGATCTTGATCCATATGATGTCTTGTGAGTAGTTCGTTTAGTTCTTGAGGACATGGGAGAAGTCATGTTGTTAGTAGTGGAATTGTGTTGAGAAAGATTCAATGGTTTGATATTTAAGTTGTGATGTTATTCTTCTAGTGGTGTCATGTGAATGTCAACTACATGATACTTCACCTTTATGGGCCTAGGGGAATGCATTGTGTATTTGGCTACTAATCGTAGGGATTACCGGAGTGACAGAAACCTGAACCCTCATTAGGAAACCTTTGCACAAGGGAGTGTAGGATCTCAAAGTTTAAGGCTGTAGTTAGGTTTTTATCTTAATTACTTTCTTGTAGTTGCGGATGCTTGCAAGGGGTATAATCACAAGTATGTATTAGTCCTAGGAAGGTCAGTACATTAGCACAGGTTCACCCACACAACACTTATCCAACCAAAGAAGATTAATCATCTATATGAAGCGAAAGCACTTGACGATATTCCCATGTGTCCTCGAGAAGTTTGGTCATCTTAAGTAATACAACCGGCTTGTCCTTTGCTAAAGAAAGGATTGGGCCACTTTCTGCAATTATTATCATTGTCTTTTATTTACTCGCACTTTATTTATCTACATTATCAAAAACCCTAAAAATCCATTTGCTAAGTATTTACAGAGAATTCCTGCTCCAAGACACTCGTCAACACCTCCCGCTCCTCGTCGGGTTCGACACTCTTACTTATCAAAAATACTGCGATACACCCCCTATATTTGTGGGTCATCAAGACAATTTTCTGGCGCAGTTGCCGAGGAGTGAAGCGCTATTGAAAAGTGGAACTGGTAAATGAAACTTCTACTATGAGTATTGTTTATTTCTGTTAGTTACTTTATTTCAATATGGATAATTCACTTAGTTTCTTATTTCGTAATGCTACTACCACTGCTAAGGTAATAGATGAACCTCCATTGCTGAAAATGATACTTTTAAAATACCTACAAGAATTATTGATCATGTTATGGATAACTACAATTTTGGAGATGGAATTGTCCATCCTGGTGATCATTTGCTCTTTATATACGAATTATGCGGGTTGTTCAAGTGTGCAGGTATTACAATAGATCAAGTCAAGAAGAAGTTATTCTCATTATAACTAAAAGGAAGAGCTGATGAATGGTATAAGCTGCTGAAGAATGGCCAATCTCTTGAATGGGAGGAAGTTGTACCACTATTTTATTCAAAATTTTATCCTCCCAGTGAGATTCATAAAGATCAGAATCAAATATACAACTTTTGGCCTCGTGATGGAGATATTACAACTCAAGCTTGGGGGAGATTCAAGTTACTAATGCTCAAATGTCCTATTCATGAGCTCCCCAATAATATTATTATCAATAACCTTTATGCAAGACTTTCTCTTCATGATAAGGATCTATTGGATTATTCTTGTGCTGGATCATTTATACCCATGGAAGAAGAAGCTAAATGGGATCTTCTAGACCGTATTCAAGACAATGCTGAAGCATGGGAGAATGATAAAGGAAGAAAGTCAGGTATAAATTATGATTATGAATGCATTAAATCTTTTATGGGAACTGATGACTTTCATAATATTAGTAATGCTTATGGTCTTGATTCTCAAGTTATTGCAAATTGTCTTAAGGCTTTTGCCTCATATATTGAAATTCCAAAAAAGGAAATGAACAAGTATCATGCACCATATAAATATATTGTTGATTGTGTTCCTGCTAGAAGTACTGAAGTTTGCACTATTGATCATATCTTACCCGAAACTTATATCGAGAAAATATCTTTCCCGGATAAGGTAAATGAGCACTCTATGATAACTAGTGTAATTAATAAAAGTACAAAGAGAGTTGTAAAGCCCGATGAACAAATAAACATTGAACCTGAAGTGGCAATTGTCAAAGACGTTGTCACTAAAAGTGTAGAGGATGGACACATTGTTTTCTATGAGGATGCTTCTAATATTGTCTCACATCCTAATAGAACAAGAAAATCTAGTGTTCCTATGCTTTCTGTTAGAATTGGTGATCATTTCTATTATGGTTTATGTGATATTGGTGCAAGTTCAAGTGCTATTCCTTACGAGCTTTACAAAGAAATTATGCATGAAATTAGTCCAAACGTGCTAGAAGAAATTGATGTGGTTATTCACCTTGCAAATAGAGAGACCATCTCTCCAATCGATATTGTAAGAGATGTGGAAGTTCTTTGTGGTAAGATTAAATATCCTGCTATTTTTTAGTACTTGGTTCAGCTGCTAGTAAAACGTACCCTATCATTTTTGGTAGACCTTTCTTGAACACGTGTGGAGCCATTATAGAGTGTAAAAGGGAGAAAATTTTAACTAAATTTGATGGGGAATCTTATGAGTTTAATTTTTTGAAATTTGCTAAAGTTCCTAATGAAAATGAAACTCCTAATGAGGATTTTAGAGTTGAACAACTTGCTTCTATTTCTCTTGCTCCTAACAATGCTTTGCAGCAATTTATGGTAGACCACGAAAGTGAGATCTTCATGGAAGAAAGAAATGAGATTGACGAGATTCTCCGTCGTCAACCTAAGATGCTTAAGCATAACTTACCTGTGGAAGATTTGGGTACCACATTGTTACCTAAAAAGGATCCGGATTTTGATCTGAAACCTTTACCCGACGATCTTAAATATGCTTACATTGATGATAAGAAAATATACTATTATTATTAGTTCTAAACTTTTAGGGAAGGAAGAGGAAAGATTATTGGAAGTTTTGAAGAAACACCGAGGAGCTATGGGCTATACCCTTGATGATTTAAAGGGGATTTCTCCTACTATATGTCAGCACGCTATCAATATAGAACCTGATGCAACACTAGTGGTAGAACATCAGTGTCATTTAAATCCTAAGATGAAGGAAGTGGTAAGAAACGAGGTATTAAAACTCCTTGATGCTGGTATTATTTATCTTATTGCTGATAGTGAATGGGTTAGTCCTATTCATTGTGTCCCTAAGAAAGGGGGAATTACTGTTGTGCCTAATGAGAATAATGAGCTTATCCCCCAAAGAATAGTAGTAGGTTATAGGATGTGCATTGACTTCAGAAAGGTTAACAAAGTTACTAAGAAAGATCATTACCCACTGCCTTTTATTGATCAAATGTTAGGAAGGTTGTCTAAAAAGACCCATTCTTGTTTTCTTGATGGATACTCTGGGTTCTGTCAAATTGCTATTAAACAACAAGATCAAGAAAAAACTACTTTTACGTGCCCTTATGGAACCTATGCTTATAGGCGTATGCCTTTTGGTTTGTGTAATGCTCCTACTACTTTTCAATGATGCATGTCTGCTATCTTTCATGGTTTTTGTGAGGAAATTGTGGAAGTATTCATGGACGAATTTTCCGTCTATGGAACTTCTTTTGATAATTGTTTGCACAACCTTGATAAAGTTTTGCAGAGATGTGAAGAAAATAATCTTGTTCTTATTTGGGAGAAATGCCACTTCATGGTCAATGAAGGAATTGTCCTTGGACATAAAATTTCTGACAGAGGCATTGAAGTTGACAGAGCCAAAGATGAAGCAATTGAGAAAATGCCTTGTCCTAGAGACGTCAAAGGTATTCGTAGTTCTTCGGTCATGCCGGTTTCTATAGAAGGTTTATTAAAGATTTCTCCAAGATATCAAAACCCCTTACTAATCTTCTCCAAAAAGATGTACCCTTTGTTTTTGATGATGATTGTAAGGAAGCTTTTGAAACTCTAAAGAAAGCTTTAACTACTGCTCCTATTGTCCAACCACCTGATTGGAACTTACCCTTTGAAATCATGCGTGATGCTAGTGATTTTGCTGTAGGTGCTGTTCTTGGGCAACGAATAGATAAAACGTTAAACGTTATCCATTATGCTAGTAAGACTCTTGACGCTGCTCAAAAGAATTATGCTACTACTGAAAAAGAGTTCTTAGCTGTTGTTTTTGCTTGTGATAAGTTTAGACCTTATATTGTTGATTCAAAAGTTACCATTCATACTGCTCATGCTACTATTAAGTACCTTATGACGAAGAAAGATGCTAAGCCTAGGCTTATTAGATGGGTGTTGCTTTTACAAGAGTCTGACCTACATATTGTAGATAGGAAAGGTGCTGAAAATCTTGTTGCTGATAATTTATCTCGATTGGAAAACATCTCTTTGGATCCTATGCCTGTTAATGATAGTTTCCCAAATGAACAGTTGGCTGCAGTAGGGTAAGCTCGCGAGAGAGTCCTTGGTATGCTGATTATGCTAACTATATTGTTTCCAAGTATTTGCCTCCAATGTTTACAGCCCAACAAAGAAGGAAGTTCTTTTACGATTTGAGGCATTATTTTTGGGATGACCCACATTTATATAAAGAGGGATTAGATGGTATTATGCGAAGATGTGTTCTAGAGTATGAACAAAAGGAGATATTGCGGAAATGTCATGGTAGTGCCTATGGAGGACATCATGCGGGAGATAGAACCGTACAAAAGGTTCTACAATTAGGTTTTTACTGGCCTACCCTTTTTAAAGATGCAAGAAAATTTGTCTTATCATGTGATGAATGTCAACGAGTTGGTAATATTTCTAGACGCAATGAAATGCCTATGAATTTCTCTCTTGTTATTGAACCATTTGATTTTTGGGGATTTGACTTTATGGGTCCTTTTGCCCCTTCAAAAGGTTATACTCATATTCTTGTTGCTGTTGACTGTGTTACTAAATGGGTAGAAGCCATACCTACGAAGAGTGCTGATGGTGATACCTCTTTAAAAATGCTTAAGGATATTAACTTTACTAGGTTTGGAGTGCCTAGGTATCTTATGACTGATGGAGGTTCTCATTTCATTCATGGTGGCTTTAGAAAGACCCTTGATAAATATGATGTTAATCATATAATTGCTTTAGCTTATCATCCCCAAACTAGTGGGCAAGTAGAACTATCAAAAAGAGAAATTAAATCCATCTTGCAAAAGACTATTAATAGATATAGAAAAAATTGGGCTAAAAAGTTGAATGATGCTTTATGGGCCTATAGAACTGCTTATAAAAATCCTATGGGAATGTCTCCTTACAACATGGTTTATGGGAAAGCTTGCCACCTGCCTTTAGAATTAGAACAAAAAGCTTATTGGGTAGTAAAAGAACTTAATAGAGACTTCAAACTTGCTGGTGAGAAAAGATTATTTGACTTAAGTTTGTTAGATGAGTGGAGGAGTGAAGCATATGAAAATGCTAGACTCTTTATAGAAAAAGTTAAAAGGTGACATGCCAGGAGAATTCTTAAGAGAGAGTTCCATGTTGGTGAGAAGGTTCTATTGTATAGGTCTCGTCTCAGATTTTTTGCAGGAAAACTACTCTCAAAATGGGAAGGACCTTTTGTTATTGAAGAGGTGTATCATTCAGGGGCAATAAAAATTTCTTCCTTAAAAGATAACACTACACAAGTGGTGAATGGTCAGAGACTCAAGCACTATATTTTTTGGAGATTCTTACAATGAAGATATTAATGCTATTCAAATGGTGACTCCGGAAAAATTTATCAAAGACCAAATTCAAAAACTTGCAGAGTCCGTTTTTGAATAGGTAACAGTTCTAGTAAGAAAAGGTCCGCGAAAAATCCATCAATTTATATTTTTGCAGTTTTTTTGTAACATGGAAAGCAATGAGTAGAAATAGGGAAGGAAATGGAGCCCGGGTGTCTCACACCACCCCGTGGCGCGGGCCCACCTGGCCGCGCCACCAGGGGTGTGGCCACCCCGGAGCCCGTCTTCGACCTGTTTTCTCTCAGTACTTTTCTTTTGTTATCAAACTTCGTAATATATAATCCCTTGGATCCCCTATGGTTCCTATATCGTGTTCTCGTCGTGTTTTTGTTTCGATCTGTTTCTGACAGGTAGAGTGGTTTTGGAGCCACAATGTCTTCCTATGGATCAGCCAAGGAATATTCCTCCGCGGACATCATCATCCCATACATGCGTGAGTTGAAGATTCATCCCAAGGAGTTGTTGCTCGAAGATGGGAAGGTATAGATAAAAGAGGTTCATGGCCCTAAAGGTGAAGGTAGTCTAGAGGACAGGATGGAAGCACTGGAGCAAGAAGTCTTTAGGTACAAGAAGATGGCGGACGCGAAGTGGATATCATCCATAAGATTACTTCAAAACTCATCACCGAGCACCAGAAGGAGACTGCTGAGCTTAAGGATAAAATTCTCTCACTCCACCGAACAACCAACCAAATATAAGCACAACTCTACGACGTGCAAAATCAAAACTGTGAGTATGATGTTAGGTTTAAACACATAAGTGCTGCTTCTAGTTTGAGGATGTTGGAAACCAGGATGTCTTTTGTTGATGGGGAGCCCTTACCTTGGAAGTCGGACGATGATGAGAGAACACCACCACCACCACCGAAGGAGTAGTTCGTCATCAGGTTTTGGCATCCCCTTGGTTTGTTCCAAGCTTGGGGGAGTGCCGCGGTATCACATCTTTTATCTTTTATCTTTTTACCTTTTCAGTAGAGTCATATCATGAATAGAGAAGTTATCGTATAGGATGGTTTGCATTATGGAAGTATCTCTCCTCTAGTTATATATCTATGTATCCCTTGGTGTGAGTTGCCGTTATGGAATATTAATGAGAAGTTCTATCATTTAGTTTTTGCACATCTTATATTAGTTTTCAGTTTCTGTTATATGATTGATCTTGTTGTTAGTATTGGTATCACTTTGGGATCATTAAGTAAATTTAGTTGGTTTTGGCAAACACTATTATGAGAATTGAATGAAAAAGATAAAAATACTCTTAAGAAATATAATTTCATCATATTTCTTTCTTGAGTGGCCCATAATCTTAGTATTCTCTAGTTAAGATCTTTTGTGTTTCCAAGGAAAATTGCATGTTTGTTTTTATCACTTGTATGTTTGTTTGTTTCCTTCAACTCTTATGCTTGCTACCCAACCTTGCTAGCCTAAAAACCAGTACTGAGAGGGAATGCTTCTCGTGCATCCAATCCTTAAACCAAAACCTATGCCATTTGTGTCCACCATACCTACCTATTAGCATTATTGCTATTCCAAGTAAATTCATGTTTTTATCTACCTTCCAAATTAAACTTTTTATGTAAAAATTAGTGATTAAAGCTCTCACGAACTTGATGGCACACTTTACTTTCTTGCACTTAATAAACTTGAACCATTGTGCCCATCTATGTTGCGCATATGCTTGCATTTTGTAAGTTGTGAATTAGCAGAACCATGTTACCATGGGGAACGCTTTCAACATTGCACTTTATTTAGTTGATATCATGTTCTTTTGCTTATGGATCCCGGCGGTGTGAAATGAAAGGGGAGCTTGTATGGCTCATGGAGTTCGTATATGTGTTAGAGAAACGCCTAGGTGGCTTGTCTAAGCCATGCCTAATCATGGTGGAAACCTGCATCATAACCATAGAGAGCAATCTGTCAAGCATCCTCAATAAAAAAACCCTATGCAAATAGGAAACAAAAAAAAGAAAAAAATCCTATGCAAATAGGAAATAAAAGGATTGCTGAGATGCTCATTGTCTGCTTGCCTTGTCATTTTGATATGGGAAAGCTTCCGTATCAACAAGCAAGGGGTACCCCGTTGGCGGTTCTCTATGATACACATGTACTTAAAATGACAAGAACTTACTTGTGACTAAAGTTGAGTAGCATGAGGAATGGTACTCGTAAGAGGGGCATGTGATTTTCAGCTTATAACTTGTCAAGCATATCCTCATATTTGATCACTTTAACCTTAATCACCTAAAGATGCTTACGATAGGGGTAATGAGAGCTGAAAGATAATAACTACCATAATTTCATATTTCTTATGTTCCTTGTTTTGCACACTACTCTTATCTTAGTGAATATTACTTTGAAAGTTATCATTGAAAACCCCATTATGTTTGAACTCCTGCAAATTGTTAACTATTCTTTGACCAAGAACAAGTTTGCCATAACCAATTATGATTTACTTTGTGTATCTTTATTGTGTTTCCTTTACTTATTGCAAGTTAAGTTATATATTAGTGAGTTGTCTTCTATTATGATTTGTGTATTGATGAATGTGATGCTTCTTGTCCTTATTATTTCATCGACACTTCACTCCATAAACCTGAGGTCATGTTTATTGAGCTCAGTTTTCGCTTGGGGACAAGTGAAGTCTAAGCTTGGGGGGAGTTGATACGTCCATTTTGCATCACTATTCTATATCATAATTTACTGTTATTCATTGATATATTTCATATTAAGAGATGATACTTATGTTATTTCATCTGTTTTTGGATGGTTGATGACTTTTGGAGGATGGACCGTTGAAGTCAGGATTCTGATGGAAAAGGCACTGTTTGCAGGCGAAATTCATGAAGATCAGAAAATCCCGGAAAATATATGGAAAATCCTATTTTTCCAGAAGACGAAGGAAGCTAGAAGGGGGAGCGGAGATGGGCCATAGGGGGCCCACACCACCCCCTGGTGGTGTGGCCACCCTGGCCCACCTTTGGCTCTGCTCTTTGGCGTATATAATCCTCCCAAAACCCTAAGACTCGGGGAGCGACCACGGAAAGATTCCACCGCCTCTATGAGGCGGAAAACTGCAGAGAGAGAAAGAGCTCTCCGGTAGACAGAAATCTGTCAAGGAAATTCCTTCCCGGAGAGGGTAGATCCTCGCCATCAACACTGTCATCAAGCTGGACTTCATCGGGATCATCATCATCATCTCGACAAGCACCATCATCACCACTTCATACCGCTGTAACAATTGGGTTGAATCTTGCATAGTTCTTAGGGGAAACTTTCCCGGTATTGACTACTCGTTGTAGTTGATGCTGTTGAGTGGAACCATTGAATTATCGTTCATGTTCAGATTGTTACTTATCATTATTTCATCTCTGATCTTGATCCATATGATTTCTTGTGAGTAGTTCGTTTAGTTCTTGAGGACATGGGAGAAGTCATGTTGTTAGTAGTGGAATTGTGTTGAGAAAGATTCAATGGTTTGATATTTAAGTTGTCGTGTTATTCTTCTAGTGGTGTCATGTGAACATCGAATACATGCCACTTCACCTTTATGGGCCTAGGTGAATGCATTGTGTATTTGGCTACTAATCGTAGGGGTTGCCGGAGTGACAGAAACCTGAACCCCCATTAGGAAACCTTTGCACAAGGGAGTGTAGGATCTCAAAGTTTAAGGCTGTGGTTAGGTTTTTATCTTAATTACTTTCTTGTAGTTGCGGATGCTTGCAAGGCTTTTAATCACAAGTATGTATTAGTCCTAGGAATATCAATACATTAGCATAGGTTCACCCACATAACACTTATCCAACCAAAGAAGATTAATCAACTATATGAAGCGAAAACACTTGACGATATTCCCATGTGTCCTCGAGAACGTTTGGTCATCTTAAGTAATACAACCGGCTTGTCCTTTGCTAAAGAAAGGATTGGGCCACTTGCTGCAATTATTATCATTGTCTTTTATTTACTCACACTTTATTTATCTGCATTATCAAAAACCCCTAAAAATCCATTTGCTAAGTATTTACAGAGAATTCCTGCTCCAAGACACTCGTCAACACCTTCTTCTCCTCGTTGGGTTCGTCACTCTTACTTATCGAAAATACTGCGATACACCCCTATACTTGTGGGTCATCAACCATCACCACCATGTAGGAGTGTTGGTGGAGTTCCCAAGGATCCACTACTTTCGCTGCCACGCTGGAGCGAGGGACGGAAGTCGGCGGCACACCGTATGTGTGACCGATTATAGAGGCGCTGCACATGTGGTGTTGTCATCGTGTCCTTAAGGATGGTCGTGTACACTCTAAAATAGCCACGTTTGTTTGTGGGAACGCTATCCCGCGTTACGGTCTTCGAGGGTGAGTCCATCTGAAACCGTTACATGTATCTCCTAGATATGATCTTGGTGGTTGCAATAGTAGGATTTTTTTAATTTTCCATGCAATGAACCCCATCATCTATACCCCTAGAGGTCTTGGTGGAGCGGCTGCTCAAGCCATTTATCAAGATACCCCAAGAGAAAGACGACAAAGAGCCTCAGGATGAGCCCTCATCCACACCTATTGTATGCGAAGCGATGGTTGCGGAGCTGTGTGCCCCTGGGGACAAAGACACGAGGATTTGACAAACCGATAGAGAATCCTGGGGAGATCCCTCGGCCACACCCATCGTATGTGAATCGTTGAGTGTGGAGCTGTGTGCCCTCGAGAACAAAGACACATAGATCAATCAGCCTGCAACAAACCCTGGGGCGAGCCCTCAGCCACACTCATCATACGCAAAATGATGGGTGCGGAGCTCTGTGCCCTTGGGAACAAAGACGCGGGAAACAAGCAATCCTGCCCAAGACCCCTGGGTGAGACCTCGGCCACACCCATTGTATGTGGATCGATGGGTGCAGAGCTATGTGCCCTCGGGAACAAAGACACAGGAATCAAGCAATCCCACCCGAGACCCCGGGGCGAGCCCTCGACCACAGTCATTATATGCAAAGCGATGGGTGCAGAGTTGTGTGCCCTCGGGAACAAAGGTGTGGGAAACAAGCAATCCCTCCCAAGACCCTGGGTTGAGCCCTTGGCCACACCCATCGTATGCGAATCGATAGGTGTGGAGTTGTGTGCTCTCGGGAACGAATACGCGGGAATCAAACGATCCCTCCCAATACCCCGGGGGTGAGCCCTCGGCCACACCCATCATATGCAAATCGATGGGTACGGAGCTGTGTGCCCTCGGGAACAAAGACGCAGGTTATAAGCAATCCCGCACAAGACCCCAGGGTGAGCGCTATGTGCCCTCGGGAACGAAGATGCGGGAATCAAGCAATCCCGCCCAAGACCCCGGGGCGAGCCCTCGGCCACACTCATCCTATGTTAAGTGATGGGTGTAGAGCTGTGTGCCTTTGGGAACGATGATGCAGGAAACAAGTAATCTAGCCCAAGACCACATGGTGGTCCCTCGACCACACCCATCGTATGTGAATCGATGGGTGCGGAGCTGTGTGCCCTCAGAACGAAAGACGCGGGAACCAAGCAGTCCCGCTGAAGACCCTGGGGCAAGCCCTTGGCCACACCCATCATATGCGAATCGATGGGTGTGGAGCTGTGTGCCCCCAGGGACGAAGACGCGAGAACCTTCCCGGCAAACACGCCATCATGGCAGAGGAGATGCCTAGGCTACCCTGGGACGTGCTAAGGTACCTCCAAGCCCAGGAGCTCCCCGCCGACCATGCTGAAGACAAGAAAGTATTTTGATAAGCCAACATGTACACCCTGATGGATGGGGACCTCTACCGGAAGCGCGAATATGGTGTTCTCCGTTGCATGCCACAAGAAGAGGGGCACAAGATCCTCGCCTACATCCACGAGGGAGAGTGTTCGAGCCACCATGCATCCTGGACCATGGTAGGGAAGGCATTTCGTCAAGGGTTTCTACTAGCCAATGGCGTTGTCGGATGCCTAGTACTTGGCCAGAACCTGTAACACTTTCTAGTTCCACGCCAAGGAGACACATCAACCAGCTCAGACTCCTCAAACTATCCCCCATGTCATGGACGTTTGTCGTGTGGGGTCTCAACATCGTGGGACCTCTCCCACGGGTTGTTGGAGGGTACCAGTACCTATTTCACTATTGACAAGTTCACTAAGTGGTCTAAAGTGGAGCTAGTGTGGGCTGTCACCACCCAGACTACCATCAAGTTCATCTGTGGCATCGCCTGCCGCTTCGGCGTACCCCACCGGATCATCACCCACAACGAATTGTAGTTCACCAACTGACATGGGCATACCCTACAATTACTCGAGTTTGGACTATACGGTCCAGGTATGGCAAAAGCCCATGGCGTTACCAGGACCCAATACAGGATTTAGGTGATGCACGGAGACTCCGATTGCTCACAGCACAAGAAGAAGCTTAAGATAGAAAGTTTAAAGGGACAAACCCTAATCTGTAACCGACTCGACTTGCTACCAGAGACCTAGCCTATCTATATAAAGGCTAGGAGGGGGCAGCGAGGAGGACAATCACAACCCTAGTTTCCACAACCATCGCCAGATTGCATCTGCGCACCCCTGTAACTTTTGACTCCCTCGATAATTCCAAGAACAAACAAGCAGGAGTAGGGACCTCTACGAGGCTTGAACCTGGGTAAATCTTGTGCCCCTGTGTGCTTGTTTGCCAGACTATTGATGCCTCCAGTGCTCCCTCCTTCTCCAAAACCCAAGTCCATAACAATGGGCATTGGTGAGTTAATCCCTCGTCAATTGGCACCGTCTATGGGAATCAGGAGTGCTGATGTCATGGCTTCTTCAGCCCCGTCAACCGCGATCTACAACTCTACAATGGCGGAGATTCGCCTCCTCTTCAGCGCCTTCGACTTCACCGTCCACACGTTGTCCACTCGCCCGGCTTTCGAGTCCATGGGTGATGGGATCGGCTTGGCGATTAGGAGCTTACGCTTCCAAGTTGGTCAGAGGGCACACTTTGCCTCCCTGACCAGCCGACGGTTCCCGCGATTTCTCCAACATCGTGGTTTCCCCCGCCAATCAGCACCCTAAGCAAGCTCAACGCCCCGACAACAGTCGGGAGCGCGGACAACAACAATAGTCGCGGATCTGATCTGGTTGATCTGGCCATAGAAGATGGAGCCTACAACTCTGGATCTGAAAGTTGTGGGAGCAACAGCTTCCCCAATCACTTCATGTGCACCGTCATCAACGCAAGCGACACCGGTGTCAATTGCGACAACACCAACACTCGGCCAACCAACAGTGAAAACAGTGGCCCCACCAACGGCGTGCACACTAACAATGGGACAGAAGGAGACCCGAACCTCACGGCAAATGAGCACACCGAAGAGCGCGTGCTGATCAAGCTCAACGACAACGAGTGGGCCAGCTGTCGAAAAGCCCTGCGGGGAAATCCCCTCCCCCAAAACTCATCACAACAGACGCTGATGGGTTACCATTGGCTGCTTAAGGAGGAATACAAGTGCGAACAGCATGTAATCACGCAACTCGACGCGCGTAGAAAGGCGGCGGACGAGTCAAGTCTTCGACGGGCTCAACTCTCCATGGGAGGATCCTCCTCCAAGGGCAATGACTACGTGGCCACCAAACGGCGATCTCGACAGGCCCACCTCACCGACAAGGAGCGAGAAGAAGCCGCACGAGTCCTCGACTTCGGCTCCATGACGGTGGATACACGGGGTAACGTGCTCCCAAAGACACCGCAAGCAGCGGTGACGGCGGCCACCATGTACCATCTCAACAACCAGCTGATACGTCCATTTTGCATCACTATTCTATGTCATAATTCACTATTATTCATTGATATATTTAGTATTGAGAGGTGATACTTATGTTATTTCATCTGTTTTTGCATGGTTGATGACTTTTGGAGCATGGACCACTGCAGTTAGTTTCTGATGGAAAAGGTGCTGTTTGGAGGCAAAATTCACGAAGATTAGAAAATCTAGGAAAATATACGGAAAATCCTATTTTTCCAGAAGACGAAGGAAGCCAGAAGGGGGGCTGGAGATGGGCCATAGGGGGCCCACACCACCCCCTGG
The DNA here is from genome assembly GCA_910589775.1 of Avena eriantha. Lineage (NCBI taxonomy): Eukaryota > Viridiplantae > Streptophyta > Magnoliopsida > Poales > Poaceae > Avena > Avena eriantha. The sequence continues at coordinate 553,440,865 of OU342743.1, forward strand.
CGCGGGCCATCCTAGGCCGCACCACCAGGTGGTGTGGCCACCCTGGTCCACCCCTGACACTCCCCTCTGGCGTATATTATCCTGCCAAAACCCTAAGACTCAGGGAGCGACCACAGAAAGATTCCGCCACCTCTGTGGGGCGGAAAACACCGAGAGAGAAAGATCTCTCCGGCAAACAGATTTCTGCCGGGGGAATTCCTTCCCGGAGAGGGGAGATCGTCGCCATCAACACCACCATCAAGCTGGACTTCATCGGGATCATAATCATCATCACCACCATCATCATCACCATCAGCACCCTCATCACCATCTCCATATTGCTATAACAATTGCGTTGAATCTTGCATAGTTCATAGGGGAAACTTTCCCGGTGTTGATTACTCTTTGTAGTTGATGCTATTGAGTGAACCATTGAATTATTGTCTATGTTCAGATTGTTATACATCATTATTCCATCTCTGATCATGATCCAATGATGTCTTGTGAGTAGTTCATTTTGTTCTTGAGGACATGGGAAAAGTCATGTTGTTAGTAGTGGAGTTGTGTTGAGAAAGATTCAATAGTTTGATAGTTAAGTTGTGGTGTACTTCTTCTAGTGGTGTCATGTGAACGTCGACTACATGACACTTCACCTATATGGGCTTAGGGGAAGGCATTGTGTATTTGGCTACTAATCGTAGGGGTTGCCAGAGTGACAGAAACCTGAACCCCCGTTAGGAAACCATTGCACAAGGGACGTAAGGGTCTTAAAGTTTAAAGCTGTGGTTAGGTTTCTACCTTAATTACTTTCTTGTACTTACGGATGTTTGCAAGGGGTATAATCACAAGTATGTATTAGTCCTAGGAAGGTCGGTACATTAGCACAAGTTCACCCACACAACACTTAGCAAGCTAAAGAAGATTAATCAACTATATGAAGCGAAAGCACTTGACAATCTTCCCATGTGTCCTCGAGAACGTTTGGTCATCTTAAGTAATACAACCGGCTTGTCCTTTGCTGCATAAAGGATTGGGCCACTTGCTGCATTTATTCCTACTGTCTTTTATTTACTCGTACTTTGTTTACTTGCTTTACCAAAAACCCCTAAAAATACGTTTGCTAAGTATTTGTAGAGAATTCCTGATCCATACCACTAGCCAGCACCTTCTGCTCCTCGTTTGGTTCTGCACTCTTACTTATCGAAAATACTATGATACACCCCCTATACTTGTGTGTCATCACCAGCCACCAGCTGGGGATCCACAAGCTGCCATGCAAAGATCTACGATCGCAGACTTGGGGCTAGTCGAAGCAGACCTCGTCCAGGAGCCAACACCGGAGCCAAAGAAAGGTAAAGCTCTGGAAAAATATTACTACTCATACTCCTCCAACGACGACATCAACGATCTGTCATGGCGGCATCGCTCACGGCGGCATGACCGTGACTACGATGCACGTGATGACATCATACAACACAAGGTCGACAAGATGCACGCAAGGCGTGCCTGTTCGACTGACTCGGAAGACGACGAAGTAGAGCTCTGCGGCGCCAGATGCTTTAGCAGAGCCATCAGGAAGAAGCGAATGCCTAAGGGGTTCAAACTACCATCAGAGAACCCGAAATTCGACGGCCTACAGGACCCGAAGATCTGGCTGGAAGATCACATCTCCTTTGTTAGGCTGCATGGCGGAAGCTCGAGCACGGCTATGTAATGCCTATAGCTACAGCTGCAAGGCGCCGCCCGCGCATGGCTCAACAATCTCCCGCGCGGATCAATTCGCAGCTGAGAAGAGCTGGTCTACAGCTTCGTGTGCAACTTCTAGGGCACGTAAAAAAGGCCCGCATCAATCGAGGAACTAAGAGGCTACCACCAGAGATCTGGCAAGTCGCTGCGCTCGTACATCCAGAGATGGTTCATCATCAAGAATTCTGCAGAAGATATCTCTGAGGATCGCGCAATCGACGCGTTCAACAGCGGCGTTCGCCGCAGAGAGCTTAGGGAGGAGCTGGGCCGCTTGAAGCCCAAGACAATCGACCACCTGATGGAGATCACGAATCGGTGGGCGACAGAGAGGACTCAGTGAAAAACCGTGCCTACTCCGATGATGACGACGACCTCGAGCGCAGACGTGATCGCCGAGGAAAACGTCGAATGCGTGTCTACGAGGACTGCGAAGAGGTCGACATGGTCGCCGCTGGCTATGCCGACAAGCGCGATGACAACCGCAATAGTGGATACCGCAGCGGTGGATACCGCGACAGCGGAAAAACCACACAGGTGTGGCAGCGCTGCACCCACGATGAGGCACCTGGAACATCCATCCAGGGAAAACTGTCCGGACCGTGCAACGTACACTTCTACATCGACAAGCATGACGGCAAGAAAAAGTCCAGCCACCTTCTCAAGGACTGTCATGAGTTCCTCAAGCTCCATGAAGTCCTGGCCCAAATGAATCACGATGCAATAAACCAGGGCTACGGAGCTGCCCCGGGTGCCGTGGCTCACGGAGCACCACTGCCACCACCTAGACTACCACCACCTGTGTCTGCGCCAGTCCAGAACCATGGAGGCGAGCCATACCCGCGAGCACTAGGCAACATGGGAATGATCCAAAAAGGGCGCCCCTCAAATTGAGTGCAGAAGGCAATCACTCGCCAAGTCAATTTGGCAATAAACTCTCCGCCCTCCACCACTGAGTACCTCAGTGGAAGCGAGTCCTGCATCACCTTCGACAAGCGCGACCACCCGCTCCAAGTACCTCGCCCAGGCCACTGTCCCCTCGTACTCGAGGCACAGATTGGGGGCTTCGAGATGAGTCGCGTCTTCATGGACGACGGAAGCGGCATCAACCTCATGTTCACAAGTACCTTGCGCGCAATGAGGATCCCTCTGACATGTCTGGAAGTTTCAGCACGATGTTCCACGGCATCGTCCTAGGGAAGGGCGTGTACCCCCTAGGCAAGATCAACGTCGACGTCATCTTTGGCACGCCGCAAAATTTTCGACGAGAGCGCATCAACTCTGAAGTTGTCGACTGGCCTTCACAGTACCACTGCATCCTCGGACATGTCGTGTTCGCGAGGTTCATGGAGGTACCATACTATGCCTACCTACAGATGAAGATGCCAGGCCCAAACAGCATCATCACAATCAACGGAACCTTCGAGAGGTCTGATAGCTGCGATAGGGAATTCAACAGAATATCCCAGTCCTTCGGCATGCAAGAGGAACTCGCAATGTTGAAGGAGTCGACAGACAACAGTCTGCCTCCCCTGACAAAGCCAAGCTCACCCGACCTATCCTTTGACTCGTCGGTGCACACCAAGAAAGTCTAGGTCCACCCAACGGACCCGACCAAGACGACCCTCATCGCCAACAACTTGAGTACCACATAGGAACTCGCGCTCGTCAAATTCCTCCGTGAGCATTGGGAAATCTTCGCTTGGTGTCCAGCGGACATGCTAGGAGTTCCTAGGGAATTCGCCGAGCACTCACTCAACGTGAATCCAGACACAAGGCTAGTTAAGCAAATAATACGGCGACTGTCTGAACCAAGAGAAAAAGCGGTCGGTATGGAAGTCAACAGACTCCTCGATGCAAAATTCATACGTGAGATCAAGGAAAGCACTTGGCTCGCAAATCCAGTGCTTGTGCCTAAAAAGGACATGGATATCCCGCGGATGTGGGTGGAATTCACCTCCTTGAACAAACACTGCCTAAAGGATCACTTCCTGTTGCCACGGATCAATCAAATAATAGACTCCACTACAGGATGCGAGCGCCTCTGCTTCCTCGACGCCTACTTAGGCTACAATCAGATTCGAATGAAGGAGGAAGACCAGGAGAAAATAGCGTTCACAACACCCTTTGATGTGTTCTGCTACAACATGATGCCCTTCGGGCTAAAAAACACAGGAGCCACCTATCAGCTGTGTATGCAGGCCTGCCTCAAGAACCAACTTGGTCTCAACATCCAAGTCTACATCGACGACATCGTCGTCAAAACCAAAGAGGAAGCCACGTTACTCGACAATCTCTGCGAGACCTTTGATAACCTCGATCGCTACCAGATCAAGCTCAATCCGGACAAATGCGCCTTCGACGTACCATCTAGGCAACTGCTCGAGTATCTCATCTCAGCGAGAGGGATCGAGGCAAACCCGAAGAAAATAAAGGCCATACTGGCCATGGAGAAGCCGAAGAACGTAAAAGGCATCCAGCAGCTGGCTGGGTGAATCGCGGCGCTTAGCCGATTCATTAGTCGAATGGGCGAAAAGGCACTTCCCTTCTATCAACTTCTCCGTAAACTGACAAGTTTGAGTGGATAGACGAAGCACAATAAGCATTCGAAGACCTCAAGCGTCTACTGTCCAGCTCGCCAGTATTGGTCACGCCACGCGAAAAGGAGCCGTTGTTACTATATATCTCTGCCACCAACCAAGTGGTCAGCACCATACTAGTGGTGGAACAAGCCGATGAAAATAAAGTCCATGGGGTACAACACCCAGTCTACTATCTCAGCGAGGTGCTCACACCAACAAAACAGCGGTTCCCGCACTACCAGAAGCTGGCCTATGGCATCTTCATGACTCGTCATCTATGGCAAATCCAAACTGGTGGTCCACCAAACAATGAACGAGTGCGATGCTCTGAGCGACAACATGATCGCCTACCGCGACCTCTATGACACACTCGAGGGAGACTTCGACGGCTGTGAGCTGCGGCACGTTGGCCGCGAAAGCAGTGAGGAGGCAGACATACTCGCCAACATCAGCTCCACCTATGCCCTAGTACCACCTGGAGTATTTTTAGAGTGCATCTGCGAACGCTCCATCAAGCCCAAGGCTCCATAGAAGAAGGCAAGCACGCCAATGGACTCGGGAGCTACGCTACCCAACGAGCCAATGGCACTCGATGACATAGAGACATACACAAGACTCGAAGGTCCCATGGAGGTCATGATGATCGAGCCATCCTGGACGCAACCATATGTCACATACTTGCTCAGCAAAAGGTTGCCAGATGACCAGACTGATGCGCGTCATATAGCATGACGATCCAAGGCATTCACCCTAATCAATGGCGAACTGTACAAGCGCAACATGACATGAGTTCTTCAGTGGTGCGTCTCCAATGGGGATGGTGGAGCAATCCTCCTCGACATACATGAAGGCACTTGCGGCCACCATGCTGGCAGTCGTGCCCTTGTCGCCAAAGCTCTACGGGAAGGATTCTACTGGCCAACGGCCATGCGTGACACCAAGGACATCGTCCAGCGCTGCAATGCTTGCCAGCGATTTGTGGACAAATCGCACGCACCTGGCGCGGAGCTCAGGCCAATACCTGTGGCTTGGCCTTTCGTGGAATGGGGGACTCGACATGGTCGGTAAGCTCCAGAGATCCTCACAAGGAGGATACGTCTACCTCCTAGTCATGATCGACAAATTCACTAAATGGATTGAGGCCATGCCGGTGACAAACCAATCGGGAGCCAGCGCCGTCAAGTTCTTCAAGTCCATTGTCTTTCACTTCGGAGTTCCACATAGCATCATCACAGACAATGGGACGAATTTCACCTCCAAGGAGTTCTAGGAATTCTGCGAAAACCTGGGAATCAACATTAGCTACGCCTCGATGGCCCACCCTCAGACCAACGGTCAAGTCGAAAATGCCAATGGCCTCGTTTGTAGCGGAATTAAGAAAAGGCTCCTCCGACCACTCGAACATGTTGCTGGGTGCTGGCCAGACGAGCTGCAATCAGTACTTTGGAGCCTACGCACAACTCCAAATAGCGCCACAGGCTACACTCCGTTCTTCATGGTACACGGCGCCGAGGCAGTACTACCCATAGAGGTGCGCTACAAGGCCCCACGGGTAGTAGGATACAGCGAGGCAGAATCAACCCTCGCACTCGAAGACTCCGTCGACCTCCTCGATGAGGCACACGAGATTGCAGCGGAGAGATCCACGATCTACCAGCAGAACCTCCGCAATTACCACAGCAGAAGGCTACGCCCCAGATCCTTTGTCGAAGGAGACCTGGTCCTGCAACTGAAGCAGCAAGGGCACCTTAAGTTCGAGTCCCCTTGGGAAGGACCTTACGTAATACCGAAGTAATCCTAGGTGGCGCCTATCGCCTTAAAGACATCAAGAGTGGAGTCGCATACTCCAACCCCTGGAACGTCGCGCAACTGCGCCATTTCTACCCTTAGATGTTCTTTTTTACTTTACAAATAAGGCTATACATCCAGGCTACTTAGCAACACATTGTACTCGTGATATTCTACGAATATATAAAGCTAAGTGCCCAAACCCTGTGTTTCTCTGCTTTCCTTGCAATTATTTTACTCGGGGGCTGCGCCACCCTTTACATCTTGTTCCGAACAACACAGTATCCTGAGTAGCTGATGCACTACCAATCGAACCCTTGATAACACCAACCCAGCTGCAATGCACCTGACAGGTTGGCAAGGTGCTGAGATAAATATATGTCAGGCTAACGAAAAGGACCTGTATCTTACAATACACTCGAGAAATATACAAGCTAGCAAGCTCTTTATATATTGATGGGTATATATCAAACACACCCAACGCAACCATATGAATTTTACAACACTTATACATCTATGTGCAGGATACAAACTACACTACTGCTGCAAAAGGAGAACATTTGTTTGATCTTCAAAAAAATCGACGATATCTTCTGCTGGCCGATCAACCGCCTGGTAGTGTGGGACCATGTTCCAAGTCATCCCTTCTGGCAGTGGCGGCGGCCCAGTGGCAACAGCCGTGACATCCACATCTGGCCGATGCAATCAAACAAGCACCAACGCGTGCTTGGCACCCGCGACCAATTGCTGGCGCACGCACTCACAGACTGCACTAATATCTTGAAACTTCGATAGCAAAGCTAGCAAAGCTAGCTAGCAAACTTCGGCACTGCGTCCAGAGGAAACATCGATTGGAAGATATGCCTAAGGCACGACTGCGCACTCTTTAAACACTAAAGTACTCGCGAGGCACGATCCTACAATGTCGCCAACGTGACTGCATGGTCATGATCCACCCAGAAGTAACCATTGGCTTGCAGCTGCTCCTGAGTCAGATTATGCAGGAGAATGGCAACCCACTCCCTCTCATCGTGCAGATGACAAGCGCTAACAACTACAAAAAGCAAGGGAATAGCATAAGACAGAGCATCATCGCGAATGGCCAAAGAAAAGGAAAAGAAGATAGAGAGTTAACATTTACATTGCTTGTCCAACTGCGCAACTTCATCCAGGAGATACTTCTCGCGAGCAGTAGCCTTCTCGGCCTTCGACTTCCACACGTCCGCGTTACCGTGGACAATGGGCAATTCTCGCTCCAACTGCTTTACGCGATCACGCAGTCGCGTAAGCAGCGACAAATCCTCCACCTTTGAACGCAGTCGTGTCGCAGTTTCATCAGTGGGAGGAGAGTCAGGAGGACCACTCGAAGGACCCTATTATAGCCAAACAAGAGGCAAATAAGACCAACTATACATTGATAAAAAGGTGGAGTACATTCAAATTCAGCAAAGTATCAATAGGGGTACCCCAACAAAACATGGTTCAGCAAAAGGGAAGCTACACTATTACATATGGCAGCTAAGGCACGTTCTGCTTCTTCGACTTCGACTTTGGGGGATTCCTCGAATCCGTGGCAGTCTCTAATGCCACAGACTTCCGAGTGGTAGCCCCAGACGCCGCAGCCTTTGCCGCCTTCACTCGCTGCAGCTCCTCGGAATATTGGGCGACTATCTCAATGAGACGAGGCCTATATTTACTGCATCTAGTGGCAAAGGGAGCGAACACTGCCTGTTGGCCATCCACGTCGACAGGCATCGTGATACGTCCAAAACGTATCTACTTTCCCGAACACTTTTGTTATTGTTTCTTCTCTAAATTGTGTGATTTGGATACAACTAATGCGGACTAACGCTATTTTCAGCAGAATTGCTTTGGTGTCTAGTTTTTGTGCAGGAAATCAACTTTTAGGATTTTTTTTCCTAAAATATTGCAAAACTCCTATTTTACCAGAAGGCTCACGGAGCCAGAAGACGAGACGAAGAGGGGCCACGAGGGGCCCACACCACATGGCCGCACGGGCCAGGCCATGCCGTGCCAGGAGGTGGTGTGGCCACCTCAGACTCCGCCTTGACCTCTCCTTTCGCCTATATAAGCCCACTAACCTAAAAATAGAGGGGGGGGGGTTCGATGTTTTTCTGGAGAGAGTTCTGCTGTGCCACCACCGCCAAAAACTGCGATTCAGAACCAGAAACTCCGTTCTGGAACCCTGACGGGATGGGGAATTGGAGGAGATCATCGCCATCATCACCGACGCTTCTCCATCAACCATCCATGATTTCCCCATCCATGAGTGAGTAATCCCCCGCAGTAGGCTATGGGGATGGTAGGGATTGGATGAGATCGTTCATGTAATTACATTAGATTGTTAGGGCATGGTGCCTAGTATCTATTATTAGTGCTTTTTGACATTTTTGCAACTTGTTATGCTTAATGCTTGTCACTAGGGCCCGAGTGCCATGATTTCAGATCTGAACATGTATTTGATTCATGATGATACTATTGTTTATGATCTTACCTGCAAGTTGTATACACATATTGTTGTCCAGAACCCGAGGCCCCGAAATGACAGAAATCAGGATAACTAGAGGGGATGGCTATGATATGAGGATCATGTGTGTTCACGGAGTGTTAATGCTTTGCTCTGGTGCTCTATTAAAAGGAGCACCTTAATTGCCAGTAGATTCCCTTGAGGCCCCGCTGCAACAGGCTGGCAGGACAAAAGATGTTGTGCAAGTTCTCATTACGAGCACGTATGACTATATATGGAACACATGCCTATGATTATTTAGTACTTGGATGCTTTATCTTATTTATCTACAAATGGCCTATATCTTGATTGTTACATGAATTGCCTTGTCCATGCAACGCCCGTCCATCCATCCCTATGCCTACCGCACTTTAATCCTACTGTTTACTACAATTGTTACTACTGTCTTTATTTTACTACTGCTATTACTTTGCTATTGCTACTACAAAACTGTTGCTACTGATAAACTACTGCGAGCAAGATTGTTTCCAGGTGGAGCTGAATTGACAACTCAGTTGTTAAGGCTTATAAATATTCTTTGGCTCCCCTTGTGTCGAATCAATAAATTGGGTTTTACTTCCCTCAAAGACTATTGCGATCCCCTATACTTGTGGGTCATCAGGACTATTTTCTGGCGCCGTTTCTGGGGAGCATAGCTCTATTTATTAAGTTCACTTGGAATCACTATTGTTCGCTGCTATCCATTCATCATGGGTAGAACTCGTGATGGAAAAGTTCCTATATTACCATCCACTACAAGGAGAGGTACAGTTCTGAACACCTTTGTTGCTCTTGATTCACCCTCTGTGATGAGTAAGCTCCTTACACCACCACCACATACACATGCTACACATACTGCTACTTCTGCTGAATCTGAAATTGCTTCTGATACTTATGATGCTTCTTCTACTGTGCTTGATAAGAATGATTCATTAAGTCCTTTCCTAGATGCTACAATTGCTAGAACTATAGTTGGAAACACTGAAACGCCTAATGAAGATACTACTACACCTGTTAGTTCACCTGAGTCTAGAGAGAGCTATGATATTGATGACGGTTATATAGAAATGACTGATGAATTTATTGAAGAATGTCAAAACACTCATGGTACAAGTGCTATTAAGAGTCTTCTTGAGAGACGTACTGTTAAACCTAAATTATCTCCTAATGCTAAGTTTGATGCATCTCCCATAAACATTAAAGATAAGGATTATGATTTCTCTCTTGATTTATCTTACATAACCATTGTTGAGAAAGAACCTTTTTGTGGGACTAAAAATGAAAGTGATGTAGCACATATGACTGAGCTTTCTACAGTGAGTGGCCTATTTTCTGATGGTATTAAGATGCGCACCGACTTTGTTGCCAAAATTTCCCCTTTTTCACTGAAAGGAGAAGCTAATGCTTGCTTTAATAATTTACCTCCTGGATCTATTGATAGCCCTGATTGCTTGATTGATACTTTCCTTCAGAAATATTTCCCTCCTAGTGCTCCACATGACATTTTGCAAGAACTTTTTGATTTTAAACAGGGAGAAAAGGAGATATTGCCTGAATCATGGGCAAGGTTTGGTGCTCTAATTCACGCACAGCCTGGATGTTCATTACCTAAAAATGAGCTTCTTGATATATATTATAATGGACTAACTGATGAATCTAGGACATACCTGGATAGTTGTGCTGATTGTGTTTTCAGGAAGAGAACTCCCAAAGAAGCTGAGGAATTAATGGCTAAAATAAGCAAGAATTGTGATGACTGGACTTCACCTGAGTCAACTAGACCTGAGCCAACACCAACACCAAAGAAGAGGGGAGTGATTGAACTAAATGATGAAGTGATGAAGGATTCTAAGAAATGCCTTAAGGAGAAGGGTATTAAATCTAAAGATGTAAAGAATTTACCTCCTATAGAAGAATTATGTAAGCCAATCTCCCACTCATCCACTATTGAGGTACACTCTCTCCAACATTTTAATGAAGGTGATATTCCTTATTCTAAACCTCCCGATCAATGCTTAGAAGAATTTGATATCTTTGTTGTTAAGCAAGATAATTTTAATAAAAGAGTGCAGAATCATTTGATGGAAAACTCTAGAGCTATTAATGAGTTGAGAGATATTGTGGAAAGAACCTCCAATGATGTCAAAATGCTTGTTAAACATTTCCAAATGGTTCAAACTCAAATTGATCAGCTTATTAAAGTACAGAAATATTTGTTAGTTAATGCTTCTAAGGAAAAACATGCTTATGAAATTAGAACTAGGAGTGGAGCTTCCACTCAGGACCCTCTACATCCTGAGGGACATCCTAAAATAATTGAGTAGTATTCTCAACAAATTGAAAATAGTGGTACTTCTTCTAAGAGAAAGAAAAAGAAACATAAAACAGTTGCAGAATCTTCTGAACCTGCTAAAGATCCTAATAGTATATCTATCTCTGATGCTGAAACTGAAAGTGGTAATGATAATAATGATGCTCCTAATAAAGAAGAAGTTGAATAAGAACCTGAAAGGCACACTAAGAATACTAAGTACACTAAGGAAGATTTTGTTGCTAATAAACATGGTAGTGAAAGAGAGCCTTGGGTTCACAAACCAATGCCTTTTCCTAATAAGAAACACAAGTCAAAGGAAGAAGAACACTATAACAAGTTTTATGAGTGGATGAAACCTTTATTTTTGCAAATTCCTTTAACTGATGCTATTAAATTGCCCCCTTATTCAAAGTATATGAAGGATATTGTCTCTAATAAAAGGAAGATTCCTAATGAGGAAATTTCAACTTTACTTGCTAGTTATTCCTTCAATGTAAGGTTCCAAACAAACTTGGAGACCCAGGGATTCCAACTACTCCTTGTTCTATTAAAAATAATTATGTTAGAATTGCTTTGTGTGATTTGGGAGCATGAGTTAGTGTTGTGCCTTTTTCTCTATATAAGAGACTTCAATTGGAAAAATTGATACCAACTGATATATCTTTGCAAATGGCTGACAAATCTACTACTATTCCTGTTGGTATATGTGAGAATGTACCTGTTCAAGTGGCTCATAATTGCTTAATATTAACTGATTTTGTTGTGCTTGAAATGCCTGAAGATGATACTCTGTCTATTATTCTTGGGAAACCTTTTCTTAATACTGCAGGAAAAGGGAACTTTTAATGTTAATGAGAAGGAGCATATAATTTATTTCCCCAATAAGATTGATAAGACTTGTGGCTTAAATTCAATTGAAAATATTGAGGGCATCCAAGTTGGAGAAATATATTGTCCCATACCACGAGAAAACTATGAAACTATTATGATTGGGACTATTGCTATCAGGGTTGAGGTAACATAATCATTTAGTGGAATGCAAAGTTTTGTTTCATATAAAATTGTTTTGGTAACAAGACCTGATCAACCTTGTTAACAAAGGGATTTTAATGAATAAACAATGTTTTCACCATGATTATCCTTGTTCACTTTTATTTTATCATTTTAATTTCTATTTTCACTTTGTTTACTTTTTTTATTGCTAGTTGCTTGCATATTAGAGTGTCTTAGAACTTATGAAGTTTTAGTTTGTTTTGTTTTTGCATCATTCCAAAATCATATTTCTGATAAAAAAAATCATTCATCAATACTTGAAAATTGCTCGAAAATAAAGTTTCTCGAAAAATTCCAGAAAATTCATATTAAATTTTTACAACAAAACTGGGGCAGAGAGGTACCTGGAGTGATCCAGAGGGGCCCACCAGGAAGGCACACTACCTAGTGGCACGGCTACACCAGAGGCGCGTCTGGCCATGGTGTGGGCCACCCTGGCCCTCCACTTATTCTCCTACCTCCCACTCCTTTCTCTCTCCCAAGAAAACGCCATTTCATTGCTCAAACCCGTGTTCTTGTTGTTCTTGTTCGCGATTTTCGATCTCGTTGCTCAGCCCACCTTTGCTGCAGACATTTGGAGCATTTATTATCCGGTATATGACTCCTCCACTTGTCCAAGTAGATTTGTGATTAGAGGATTATACTTGAGTATTTTACTACTGTAGGTGATAGGTTATGTGAGCTTGCATGCTTGTTCTATGCTTAGAGAAATTGTTTTGATGCATGTTTAGCCTTCTTATAAGTCCCTATAAGTAGTTCCTCTCATTATGTAATCACTTTGGAATCATTTTTTGTGATGGATGTCTAAAATTTCAGAAAAAAGGAGAGATGAACAACCATACTTTTGGAGAAGTATTTGAGAGGGACACACCCAGGAGGGCAAGGCCTTCGAGATCAGCTTCTCAATTTAGGCCATCATATAATGAAGATCTTATTGCACCACATTTTGGAAATGAGGGAGATGAGGGGGATGCTCACCCATCTACCTTTCCTTGTTTTGCCTTTTTGCAAGCTGCAGGGATCCTTGATAATTTCTTACTTCTTGTTTAGAGGGTTAGTGTCACTACTTACATGTAGGATGAGTGTGAGTAATATGCCTTGCTCACTAAAACTTTTGTTGAAAGTTTCACTTTCACTAACACCCCTTATAGGTTAACTCTTTCATTCAAAATCTATGATATGCCTATTACAATGTCATTGGAAAGATTTTGTAGCATTATAGGCATTGGCATGACGGGGACAGTAAAGAAGATCCAAGGTCGACCCGCTAATTTGCTGGAGCTCTACCGAAGTGTAACAAATGATGACGACCACACAGCTCAACGCGGGAAGATAAGTAACATTCAACTCCCAGCTCTTAGATATTTTGCTTACTATCTTACCACTAGCATTCTTGGAAGGGAGAACACTAGCAATATTTCTAATTATCATTTAGCTTTTCTTGCCGCTGCCCTTAATAATGAAACCAAGTATAATATTGGTTCTCTCATTGCTCACCGCCTAGATGCTAGGGGACCCATTTATTGGTGCATTATTGTTGCACGCATGATTGTTGCCTTGGAACTTTTTGTTGATCCTAATGATATTGTGCTAACCCCACAAAGGCTTGATCTTGCTGCTATGAAAACACATCACTTTGTTATTGCTAACTCTAGTACAAAGAGTTTAGTTTACAGGATGTTGTTTACTGACGGAGATGAGAGGGAAACCCCCTTGCCACAGTCTACTTTATTCAGTATTTGCAAGATGCCATGGTCGTGCTCATGGGAAGAGGGGGATGAGCAGCTCCGCTTGCTTGGTTTCCACAGGCAGCACCAGGGGGATGCACCCTCTTATGATTACTCTGTGCACTACACCAGGGCGTCCTCGATTTTGTATCAGGACAAAGGCACTTCTTCGTCATATTATGGAGGCGCTCCTTCTTGGCCAGCTTGGGATTGGTCCCCACTTAGTCCAAAAACCTAAGCTTGGGGGGAGGTATACCGACATCACACTCATCTACATATCTTGTTATGTTGGTACCTTGTTTATCCATGTTTCGCTTTTCTTTTTAGTTGTGTCCTCACTTTATTTATGCTTTCCAAAACACAAAAATACCAAAAATATTTTTGTTATTTCTCTTTGTTTGCTTCTTTATCTTTTAGCCTTGGTTTGCTTCATCCTTTTTAGATTTTATTTGATTATTCGAAAACCCCAAAAAGATTTTGCTTTGTTTGCTCTTTCCTTCCGTTCTTGTCTTTAAAAAATCGAAAACCCAATTTTTGTTGTTGTTCTTCTCTGGTTTTGTAAAGTTCATTGCAGGGTTCAGCGGTCCTCAGTGACTCCTTGGAGTTTGTTTCATCTTATTATTCAACTCACACAAGTGAAAGGCAATGATGATTTATGACAACTCGAGGTGTGGTAAGAGCTGGTATGAACTCTATTTGTTTTTATTTTAGTACATATACTCATCATTGTGGGCATGCTTCGTCTATTCATGTAAGGTGTATGTTATTTAATGGATGCTCAGTAGTCCTTGCTCCCTTATGATTAGTTCCAATCGACTAATAGTTTGTAACATGCCATATAAATGTTTGCTTGCATTGTTCTATTTATAACTTGGTATGACATTGTGGTATCCTCCTCTAAATGCTTTATTTGAATCGACTTGGCACATGCCCACGCATGCATATGACTAAACAAAAAGTTAGTTAAGCCTCGATGATTTATTTTGCCTCAGAGTTCTTGTGTCACTTTTATGCCACTGTTAACTTTTTTTTGTCGCAAGCATGATTATGATAATTACTGCTATCTTGATTATCGCTCCCTTTCTATTCCTAGCCTTCACTCGCGCTGAGTATAAGCTTTACTCATGCATACAACTCCCCAAAACCAAAGTTATCAAAAAGAGTCCACCATATCTACCTATTAGCTTCATTGCTATTCCTTGCATATTTATTATGCTTTGTTTTCCAAATAAAAATGTTTGTTGGTTATGTGAAAATTAGTTATTAAAGCTCTCACAAACTTGATGACACACTTTATTTTCTTGCACTTAATAAACTTGAACCATTGCGTCCATCTATGTTGCCTATATTCTTGCACTTTATAAGTTGAGAATTAGCAGAACCATGTACCATGGGGAACGCTTTCAACATTGCGCTAATTATTCAGTTGATATCATGTTCTTTTGTTTATGGATCCCGGCAGTGTGAAATAAAAGGGGAGCTTGTAAGCTCATGGAGTCTGTATGTGTGTTAGAGAAACGCTTGGGCAGCTAGCCTAAGCCATGCCTAATCATGGTGGAAACTTGCAGCATAACCATAGTGAGCATTCTGTGAAGCATCCTCAATAAAAACCTAAGCAAATAGCAAATAAAAAGATCGCTGAGATGTTCATTGTATGTTGCCTTGTCATTTTGATATGGGATAGCTCATGTATCATGGGGCAAGGGGTACCCCGTTGGCGGTTCTACATGATACACATATACTTACAATGACAAGAACTTACTCTTGACTAAAGTTGAGTAGCATGAGGTTCGGTACTCGTAGGCAAGGGGCATGAGATTTTCGACTTATAACTTGTCAAGCATATCCTCATATTTGTTCACTTTAACCTTAATCACCTCAAGATGCTTATGATAGGGGCAATGAGATCTCAAAGCTAACGAGTACCATAATTTGAACATTTGGAAGCCTTTCAAACTTTTAAAATCTTTTCTTGCATTTTTATGTCAAGTCACCATTTATTCTCTGAGCACCTTCCCAAGAGCATAGTTGTCATTCTTAGTAATAATGTGCTTGGCCCAAAACACGATTAATTGTGACATAACTTTGACACTTGTATCTTTGACATTTTTATTTCTAGTCTTCACTTAAACTTCAGAGGTGCCTTGTCATATATGTTTTGCTCCAAAAAGAAAGGCAAGCGAGATACCACTTTATCATATCCTCTTATGAGCATTACAATCCTGCATATGCTTATGTGTCATGTTTCTTATTATTATTGGGTTGGAACCTCTTCATAGCTTGTATGACTACTGGGTAAACTTATTTGCATACTCTTTTATTATGAATAGCCTAAGTATTTGATCATATGCTGAGAATATATACATCTTATGAAGAAAATGTGCTTGTGAAAGTTTCTTTTATCGCACTCAGTTTTCAACTGAATTACTTGAGGACAAGCAATAAGCTAAGCTTGGGGGGAGTTGATACGTCCAAAACGTATCTACTTTCCCAAACATTTTTGCTATTGTTTCTTCTCTCAATTGTGTGATTTGGATACAACTAATGCAGACTAATGCTGTTTTCAGCAGAATTGCTTTGGTGTCTCGTTTTTGTGCAGGAAATCAACTTTTAGGAAAAATCCCGGAAAATATCGCAAAACTCCTATTTTACCAGAAGACTCACGGAGCCAGAAGACGAGACGAAGAGGGGCCACGAGGGGCCCACACCACCTGGTCACGCGGGCTAGGCCAGGCCGTGCCAGGAGGTGGTGTGGCCGCCTCGGACTCCGCCTCGACCTCTCCTTTCACCTATATAAGCCCTCTGACCTAAAAACAAAGGGGGTTCAACGTTTTTCTAGAGAGAGTTCCGCTGTGCCGCCACCACTCGAAACCGTGATTTGGAACGAGAAACTCCGTTCTAGCACCCTGTCGGGACGGGGACTTGGAGGAGATCATCGCCATCATCATCACCGATGCTTCTCCATCAACCATCCATGATTCCCCCATCCATGAGTGAGTAATCCCCCGCAGTAGGCTATGGGGATGGTAGGGATTGGATGAGATCATTCATGTAATTGCATCAGATTGTTAGGGCATGGTGCCTAGTATCTATTATTAGTGCTTTTTGACATTGTTGCAACTTGTTATGCTTAATGCTTGTCACTAGGGCCCGAGTGCCATGATTTCAGATCTGAACATGTTACTGATTCATGATGATATTATTGTGTATGATCTTACCTGCAAGTTGTATACACATATTGTTGTCCGGAACTTGAGGCCCTGAAGTGATAGAAATCGAAATAACTGGAGGGGATGGCTATGATATGAGGATCATGTGTGTTCATGGAGTGTTAATGCTTTGCTCCGGTGCTCTATTAAAAGGAGCACCTTAATTGCCAGTAGATTCCCTTGAGGCCCCGCTGCAACGGGCTGGCAGGACAATAGATGTTGTGCAAGTTCTCATTACGAGCACGTATGACTATATATGGAACACATGCCTATGTTTATTTAGTGCTTGGATGCTTTATATTATTTGTTTGCAAATACCCTATATATTGATTGTTACATGAATTGTCTTGTCCATGCAATGCCCGTCCATCCATCCCTATGCCTACCGCATTTTAATCCTACTGTTTACTGCAATTGTTACTACTGTCTTTATTTTATTACTGCTATTACTTTGATATTGCTACTACAAAACTATTGCTACTGATAAACTACTGCGAACAAGATTGTTTCTAGGTGCAGCTGAATTGACAACTCAGTTGTTAGGGATTATAAATATTCTTTGGCTCCCCTTGTGTCGAATCAATAAATTGGGTTTTACTTCCCTCGAAGACTGTTGTGATCCCCTATACTTGTGGGTCATCACATTGCCTCGGAAATCGTGCTCGGGTCCATCTCTGCACCATGTGCTTGCGCAATCGCGAGTGTCATTGTGGCCCCAACAGACCGCTGTGCATTCTTGAAGTCTAAAGGGATGCCCTCTGTGAAGGACTCCACCAGGCCATCAAGACTCTCGATTATATTTGCCTTGGGAGCCACCTCCTCTCGAAGGCGACTCAGCACGACCTTGGGCTTTCCAAGTGTGTCTTGGAGAGCAGCACTGCGTTCCTCGACTACAGTCACGGCGCCGGCCAAAGCATCCACACGAGCCAGCGCCTGGGCATCAAATCCTACGCCGGCGGCGTCTACAAGAATACACATATGAGCACAATAATGTGAAGGCAAAGTACATGAAAAATACAAACAAGGTAGATTCGTACCTGAAAGAGCCTTCACGACTGAGAAAACTTGTTCTACGAACAACTTTTCCCTTTCAGCAGTGGAGGAACGCAAATCTTCCTCGCATTTCTGCGCCTCCTTCAAAGCCTCGACTGCCTTGTCGCATTTTT
The DNA here is from genome assembly GCA_910589775.1 of Avena eriantha. Classification (NCBI taxonomy): domain Eukaryota; kingdom Viridiplantae; phylum Streptophyta; class Magnoliopsida; order Poales; family Poaceae; genus Avena; species Avena eriantha. The sequence goes on from OU342743.1 coordinate 553,458,953, forward strand.
TCTCTGCCCTGGCAAGACCCTTCTCGAGGGAAGAGACACGGCGGAGAAGCTCGTTATGCTCACATGCAAAGGACATCAACATGGAAAGATCACTCGCCAATCTCTATACAACAAAATGGAGAGAAAAGAGTAACACAAACCTTCGACTTCATGATGGCGGTTGTCTAGCAAGGCATGCTGTCGACCCAAGGCAAGAATCTGCTCCGCGAGGCGAGTGGAATCCTTCATGATGGGCTACATCAAAATATAAGAAGCATAAGCATTAGCAAAGTGTGAACATCAATCAAAATTCAAATGCCAGCAGCAAAAGACACTTACATGCTACTCCAAGGAATCTGAAGGTTCCTGTCGAGTGGGTGTCCGTGCAACCATCTAGTGCCTCCCAACATGGGGGGAACTCGAAGAGTTGGCGTCGGAGTAGGCCACCACCAAGGAGAAGGAGACCGTACAGCCACCTCCTTGTTCTTGGAGTCTGCGGCTCCAAATTCTTTAACAAATTGGCAGTCATCGGAAGACGACGATGCCGTTTTACTACAAATACCCAGCACCACTTCAGAAGAGAAAACTTCGAGGAAAGCAAGACGAACTCGAGAAATATAAAAGACTTACCCGTCAAAATTCTCGAGGTCAAAGGAATCTCCTGATGACTCCTTCGACAACCTCATCTTCTTTCGAGTGGGAGGAGCCATGGTTCGTACATGCACGACGGGGATTGGCTCCTCTGCAGCAGCAGGAGGACCCTCCAGCGTCGTCGGTGAGGAGGCATCCGAATCCTTGCTACGGGAGCGCTTGCGAGTACCGTGATCGCTGGACTCGGGGGCTTCCTCATCTTCCTCAATAGGGACAGTGGAGCCTGACTCGTCCTCTTCATCCACCTCGCGAGGAATAATTCCTTTAGGCCGAGGAGGCAAGCTGGTGGCCATGGCCCAGTCCTAACAATAGGAAAAGCATCAATATACAACAATGATCTACAGGCAATCGAGAAATCAAGAAACTTCAAAGAGAAATCCACCTTGGGCGGGGGATTGCTGGCGCAGAATGGAGGCACGACTGAGTCACCCGGGAGATCCTCCTTGGCGATGTACTTCGTCAGTAGTCGCAACCTCCTATCCACTTCATTCAAAGAGATGCCATCCACAGAAATGCGAGTGGCATCACCAGCACCAGTTTAGCGGAACATCGGATGCACCCTGGCCTACAGAGGCTGCACCCGGTGATGCATCCAAGTGTGGATGAGCTCTGTGATGCCTACTTCTTTGCCTATGCGCTTTTCGAGATCGCAGGCATGCTGATAGAGGGCCTATGTCTCTTCGACTTCAGCGGGCATCACAACGTTCTTCCAGGATCTCCTCCGCTTGGAGGGCGCCACTGGATCGAAGGGTGCGAGTCCGTAGTGCTCGTCATCAGCTTTCTGGTCGCGGATGTAGAACCACTTCTCCCTCCATCCTTGGACATATTGTAGTGAGCTTGATGGCGAAGTAGGTGACGTTGGAATTGACGTGGATACTGCAGCCTCCTATGTAATAGACTACTGAACCCGACACCGATTGACGTTTGAGATTGAAGAGCTTCTTGAAGAGTCCGAAGTGTGGCTTGATTCTGAGCTAGCACTCGCGAAGAGTGATGAAGCAAGCAATGTGGAGGATAGAATTGGGGTCAGCTGATGAAGCTGGAGCCCATAGAAGCAAAGGAGACCCCTAACAAACGGATGTAGGGGGAGAGAAAGGCCGCGAATGATGAATGCAAGGAACATCACTCGAAAACGCGCAGGAGGACTTGGTATTACCTTGTCGCCGGGAACGCGTGAGTCGTCCTCCGTGGCAGAGAGCGCCCCGTCCTAGCGCTGGGTGAACAACTCCGATGGCTTGATGACGGAGGAGCACCATGACCCATTGGTGACGCGAGTTCCCACGCCCTTCTTCTTCCCAACTCCGACAGCGCTGGTACCGGTGGCGGTGACGCCCTTCTTCTTGGCTGCGATGGCAACAACCACAGATCCAGCGGTGGAACCTCCCTTCTTCTTGCCCATCTTGCGCTCGCGATGCGAGCACGAGAAGTAGCTAGGAAAAATACAGAGTTGGTCCAGTGCCATGGAGGAGATGGGAGCAATGGAGCAGCAAGAACAGCAATGGCAGAGGAGCGCAAGCAAGAAGAGAGATGTGGGGAAATTACTGCATGGCGAGCCTCTACTTAACCTCTCCGCAGATGCCATCCAACGGCCAGGAGAAAATCTACCAGGCGCGTGGCACACATCGACATCGACGCGTGGCTAGGGTAAACCATGAACCATCGCGCCACTCCACCCATTACGTGCGAGAATCGAGGAGACACAGTTAAAACAGAAGATTACGCACGCCTGGTCAATTCCAAGTTAGAAAGGGGACCCACTACTCGTCACGTCCTGTCAAAGTTGCCCACTCAGACAACTGAGGTCATCTCATCGTCAACACTAACGTCATCAACTCCAGCAGGAGAACATTTTGACTATTTAGTCCTTACTTGAGTCTTCGACTCAACCAAGCACTTGGGGGCTACTCCTAACAGGAGCACCGGCCGCGCACCCAAAGTAATTTGCAAAGATATACAAACATTTCAAAGATTCGATTGTGGACTACGGGTTACTCCCATAGGGAGCGCTGAAAGCACATTCGACTAAAACAAGCAAAAGACGACAGGAGTCGCAAAATACTTATAGTCCCCACTCGAGTCAACGACTCGAATAGGCACTCGGGGGCTACTCCCATAGGGAGCGCTGGTCGTGCACCCTATGATTATTTTTCTTATACGTTACACCGTGTGTTGATAACATCCACACTCAAATGCTCTGGCGATTCCGCCTCATATTTTCCCTGCAAAGAGACTGCGTCTCCTAGGTCGCCTGAATCATCTCCGCAATGACAAAAATTCGGATGCCGCGCTTACAGCATGAAGATAAGACTTGAATAAGGCCTAGCAACGCATCTACTACGCTCTACCAGAAAATATCCATGCCTGCAGGTACGATGAATAAGCCTTGACGGACGCGTCGAGTGCTCACACTTATATACTGGGATTTGACTCCTATAAGACCTCCGCGACCTGAGTTGAATTACACCAGCACTTCTCCAAATTCGAGTCTGGGGACTCGAGTTTGAGTAGATTGCGTTGTTTTGACCTAAGGCAGTTAACTGATCCCGATGCATCCGATGAATTAGGCACGTATATCAATAATCCCTATGACATCAATCAAAGCACTCGAAAATATGCTCAGCTGTGCACTCGAAAGACTTCATAAAGTCTCCACTCAAATCTGCGATTCCAGTAGACACTCGGGGTCTACTGACGTGGGCATACCCTACAGGTACTCGAGTTTGGCATATACGGTCTAGGTATGGCAGAAGCCCACGACGTTACTAGGGCCCAATATAGGATTCGGGTGATGCACGAAGACTCTGATTGCTTGCAGCACAAGACGAAGCTTAAGATAGAAAGTTTAAAGGGACAAATCCTAATCTGTAACCGACTCGACTTGCTACCCGAGACCTAGATTATCTATATAAAGGCTAGGAGGGGCGGCGAGGAGGAAAATCACAATCCTAGTTTCCACAACCATTGCCAGATTGCATCTACGCACCCCCTGTAACTTTCAACTCCCTCGATAATTCCAAGAGCAGACAAGCAGGAGTAGGGACCTCTACGAGGCCTGAACCTGGGTAAATCTTGTGTCCCTGTGTGCTTGTTTGCTAGTCGATTGATGCCTCCAGTGCTCCCTCCTTCTCCAAAAGCCAAGTCCATAACAATGGGCATTGATGAGTTAATCCCTCGTCACCCGCGATTCCTTCATTGCCTACTACGACACCCTCGGCACAAAAGTCTGCTTCGCCTCGGTGCCCCATCCTCGGAGCAATGAGAAAGAGGAGCACCTCAATGCGGAGGTCCTGCACGGGCTCAAAACCTAGACCTTCGATCGATTCAAAACTAGCGAGAGGGGCTGGATCAAGCAGATCCCAGTTGTCCTCTGGTCGACACAGACCAGCCCAAGCATGGCCACGAGTGAAACACCTTTCACCCTGGTCTACGGATCTTAGGCTATGCTGCCCACCTAATTGTAGTACGGGTCCCCCCTGATGCGAGCCACCGAGAGGCCACCCAGGGGGAACGACGAATCGATGACCTCAACTTCTTCGAAGAGGATCGCAACCTGGCGGCTATATGTGCGGCTCACTATCAGCAGATCTTGCGGCATTACCACAGTCACCAGGTCCAGCCTTGAACCATAGAAGAAGGTGACTTGGTCCTTCGCTGGGCTCGCCCCGGGAAGGGCAGTAACAAGTTGTAACCAAAGTGGGAGGGCCCTTACCGGGTGGTACAAGTCTCCAGGCCCAAAGCGGTCCACCTAGAGACTGAAATGGTATCCCGTTGGAAAACTCGTGGAATATCGAGCACTTACACGAATACCATCTTCGCAAATTGTACCCGTAAGGTGCTCCGGAATAAGGCTGCACGCTGTTGAGCTAGCTGAGCAGCGCGTGAGTTGATGACTGCAAGTGCACAGATCAATTGTAGCTAGTTTCGAAGTAAAGATATCGAACCCACAAAGAGCTATTGGTAAAGTTCTTTATGCCCCTCGTTACTATTTACCAAAGAATACTTGTAAGTTTTCTTTGATTCCAAGTAAAGGGTGTTTAAATTGTTTATGGTTGTTTGTAGAAAAAGTAATTAAAACAAGTAACAAGATTGTATGAAAGTGTGGTTAAGCTCAATAGGGCTAAAACATTCTCGGGGATGTAGGATACACCACTAGCATAGTACTATTATTAAATGTAATCAAGATAACATACTTATTATGTCATGATATGTGTGGAGAGAGCCCCATAATAAGATGTTCACGACAAGGCTCGTAGGAAGCCACTTTGTTGAGCCAAGTGTGAGGTCACCTCTAAATAACCACTATAATGCCTGAGAGCAATCAACCATACAGACCACCGCAATTAAAGGTTTCCCCATGGATATAGTAATTAGCTTAGGGAGTCCCTCTTGATCCCCCTTTGACCGTGTGGGTTACGAGGTGGTGCCAATCTATCATGGGGCACTCCGGGTACGCTTCCACAACACGTGCAAAGGGTTTCTTCCTCCCTTTAGTCCTGAAGGAAAATGATATGTGGTCGACTTCACATATCATCTAAAGAGAGAAATAAAACACAAGTCATAATTACATCATAGACAAGCAAGTCATATGGACACAAGAATAGATCATCTTTATTACAAGTTCATACTGGTGCTAGGATTTCTCCATCTCCCCAAGAACAAAGGAACTACTCACTCATGGAAGCAATCCACAACATCATCATAATCAAATGGATGGATTAAAGTATGGGTGTATATCTAATGCAAACCACAATTGGATTTGAAATTACAAAGAGATCTAATAGATGAAAGATGGAGTAATGGTGGTGATGAAGATGCAACGGTTGATGGTGAAGGGGATGATGTGTTGTCCTCTAATGATCCACGAAGCAACTAGGATTTTTCCCTAGCCAAGATCCTCCTTCAGATCCCTTTCGGATGTGGTGTTTCATGGTTTCTGGTGGTTATGAATGTCGGATCTCTCTCTTCTTTGCTAGGAGAAACTATTTGACGAGGCGGCCCCGATGGCGCCTAGTACGGGCGGACGGTACGGGCGGGCTCCACCCATACCAGTGGTCGTTATCGATACTAGTGCGTCCTCCTTGTTTGTTATTCTTCCAGGTGTGAAGGTAAATTCATAAAATGACTTTTACCACTTGAAATATCATATAAGTACACAATATGATAGCTCTAATTGATATGTTCATCTATGACTCCATTATTTGGGATCCTGTTGAAACAAGAATGAAATAGGACGCGTAAGCACGGTTGTTGGGGGGATACCCTGGGTAGGGTAATGTCGGGGTATAAAGGCCGAGTTGGCAGGGTACAGCGCGGTTAAAGCAAGTGCTGACCGGGTCACCTCAAGGAAGGCTGAACCACGGAGTGACCCGGCCCATAGAGCATCTCCTTAGCTGTAGCCCGACCAGCATAAAATATATGCTGGCCATGGTTGTCTATCTGTTTTGCAGGTATCTTCGTAGCCGGATTAGCCACGTGCTAGTCGGACAATCATATGGCTTCCAAGAGAAGGAAGGAATCTCCCGCTGGTCAAAAGGTGCCTTTATTAACTGTAGCATGAGCGAAGCAAAGCAGAGAGGAGGACTAGTGGATCAGGGGCGACCAAGATGACGCGGGCAATGTCGGCTGACGTAGCCCGTGTCTGGTGACGCTTAAAGACGAGGATTACGTTGCGGGTTACGTCCAAAGCCTGGATGAGCCGTTAAAGATAATAAAGAAGCATCTAGCTTTAGTCGAGGGGCATCTTCGGAAAATATGCCGCCACATGTGCCCTAACTTTGTAACCCGGGCTCCCCTATCTAAGGAGCACCGGGGCCTCCATAGAAGGGGATGGATCATTTTCTCTGTCTTAGATAGAACTCTTGAGCTAGCTTGTGAGGAGTAAGAGACATGGTCTCCTTCTCAACAAGAGCTTAAAGAGTACTTGTAAACACCATTGATAGAGAGGATACAAGAACATATGTGCGTGGAATCACCATGTTCTCCCTCCCTGGATTCCCCTAGCACACATTGGCCCCATCATTAGCCTATCCATGGCATCTGTCATGCCACCACCATGACAGTTGGCGCCCACCGTGGGGCTAGCAGGGGTGAAAATCCAGACGGGGAGCTTCCCCAGCACAGGCGAGCGCGTCGTCTCAGGCCTGGTTTAGAGCTTTGGAGCACTGGACTATGTCAGCAACAATGAAGGGAGCTTCAGCAAGAACCCCCTCCGTGCAACAAAGTCTTCATCAAGCTTGGCACGCATAAGATCTATGTCAGCGTGGACGAGTGATGGCTCAGTGTCGGTGCCAGAAAAATACTGGTGCGGTGTTGATGTAGAGCTCGTTGGGAACCCCAAGAAGAAGGTATGATGAGCACAACAACAAGTTTCCCTCAGTTAGGAAACAAAGGTTTAATCGAACCAGTAGGAGCAAGGAAACACCCCAAAGGTGTTGCTAGTTGAGCCTTGGCAGGGCGCACTACTGGTACTAGTAGCAACGTGGAGACCTGCACAACACAACCATAGAACTTTGTCCCCAACTTGCGATGAGGTTGTCAATCTCACCGTGTTTTGCTGAAAACAAAGGATTAAACGTATCGAATGGAAAGAAATAGTAGTTTGCAGAAAGTAAACACAAAGCAGTAAACAGTTTATAGATTGTATGTAAAGAAAAGGACCGGGATCCATAGTTCACTAGAGGTGGCTCTCCTTAAGATATATAACATGCTGGGTGAACAAATTACAGCGAGGCAATTGACAAACATCGAGAAAGCAATACATGTATATTCTAGTCATCTTGACTCCTTTGGAACTTGATTGGGCATTACAACATTATACATAGACCGCCATCCAACTGCATCTATGACTAATAATCCACCTTCAGGTTATCATCCGAACCCCCTCCAGTATTAAGTTGCAAGCAACAGATTATTGCTTTATGAATTGCGTGTAAAGTAAACAATACGATTGTTCTATGAACAAAGGATTGTTGTTTTCTCCCTAGTAGCAACATCACATCTAGTACCTTAGAGATTTCTGTCACTTCCCCAGATTACCAGAGGCATGAACCCACTATCGAGCATAAATACTAACTCTTGGAGTTGCTAGCATCTACATGGCCAAGATAGCTACTAACAACGGAAAGCATGCAAGATCACAAATAACAAAGACATGATAGAATCAATAATCAGTCTGAAATAGTACCTCAATATCCATCGGATCCCCACAAACACAACATGCAGAACTACAAATAGATGATCTTGATCATGAACGGAGCTCACAAGATCTAAACATGAAAGCACAAAGGAGGAGAACCAGTCATCTAGCTACTACATGGATCGGTAGTCCAAGGATGAACTACTCACGCATCACACCGGAGGCTTGCATGGTGATGAAGAAGGCCTCCAGGGTGAATTCCCCTCTCTGGCAGGGTGCCGGGAAGAGCTTCAGATCCCTCCCGATCGAGGGATGGAGATTACGGCGGCTACAGACTCTTTCGTGGATTTTTTTGATCGGGCACTTAGGGTTTTCGTCCCGAGGGCATCTTATAGTCGGAAGGGGAGGCCGAGGGGGTACCGGAGGCGGCCAGTCCACCCCCTGGCGTGGGCCAGGCTAGGCCGCGCGACCAGGTGGTGTGGTGCCCCCCTGGCCCCTCTCCGTCTCGTACTCTGGCATCTGATGACTTCCGAAAAAATAGGCACTTTCGCTTTTGTCCCGTCCAATTCCGAGAATATTCATTTTCTGACTTTCCTGGAACCAAAAATAGCAGAAAACAGGCAGCAAACACTGTTTCTCTTGTTAATAGGTTAGTCCAAGAAATCATATGGAAAGTACTCCAAAGTGTGGACAAAACACAAGAAAGTGGATAAAACCAAGCATGGAACATCAAAAATTATAGATACATTTGCAATGTATCAACGAGACCTGCGTTCATCCATGGCACATCATCGAGGGAGGCGAACCACCTCTTAGTGTAGCCCGTGGTATGCGTATCACTCGCCCCACCGACCGCGTTGAGGTCCTGATGACCGCGCCAGACGCGGAAGCAAAGAAGGGCCCGACGCCAGAGCCGGAAGTCACGCCGAAGCAGACCAGGTCTAGGTTCCCCCCACTAGAGAGGCCAGAGAATATGCTCCAACAAGCAATAGATAGCCTAGCAACACCGATAACATCTGTGGTAGATCCGGCACAGGCACAAGCTGAGTTAGAAGAAACTAGGTGGAAAATGTTAGCTGGGGCGAAGAAGGTAGCAGAGCTGCAACAGTCTTTGAACATTACTTTGAGAGAATATGCAAAGGCAAACCGCATAGTGAAGGGAATATGCCCGAGAGGCAATAATAAAGTGGTTATTATCTAATTCCATGTTTATGATAAATGTTTATTTTGCATGCTATAATTGTATTGATCGGAAACGTCAATAGATGTGTGTTTAATAAACAAAAAGGGTTCCTAGTTATGCCTCTCTTATAGACTAGCTCGTTGATTAACAAGATGATCAAGGTTTCCTGATCATGGACATTGGATGTTGTTAATAACGAGGTCACAACATTGGTGGAATGATGTGATGAACATTCATCCGAAGTATAGCATTACGATCAAGTCATTATGTTTATATTGCTATAACATCATACAAAGTAATCTTAGTCCTTAGACCATGAGATCATGTTAATTGCTAACACCAGAAGAGTATCTTGATAACACCAAACGTCACACCGTAACAGGGTGACTATAAAGATGGGTTCAGTGCTACGAATGTGTTATGTTGAGGCTCATGGATCAAGAGTGGAATTTTTCAATCCCGATGACGGATAGATATACTCTGGGCCCTCTCGGTGATATCACATTAAGATAGCTTGCAAGCAAGTGATGTGATCACTAGAATGTTATATCACGGGAACGAGAAAAGAGTGCATGTCGGAAACGAGATCAAACTAGGTATGGAGATACCGATGATCGAATCTCGGACATGTAATATATCGCGAGACAAAGGGATTTAGTTACTAGCGTTAAAGGTTCTCACGATCATAGAAGTCATCATTGAATGTGTAGGAGTCAGTATGGATCTCCAGGTCCCACTGCTGATTATTGATCGGAGAGGGGTCTCGATCATGTCTGCATTATTCGCGAACCGTAGGGTGACACACTTAAGGGATACCGACACCATTTGGAGCAAATATGTTTCAGATAAAGATTTAAGAAAGCGCTGGAATTATTTCAATAGACACCGAAACTGTTTCGGGTGAAATTGCTGAAATTGGTTCTGCAGGTAATATTGAAATGTTGCAGGGGGTTTTATGTGAATGTTTGTTAATTAAAGTATTTATCAAAATTCTGAATAAAAAATAATAAAAGAGTTTTATTAAATGAGAGAGCATTAAATTTGGAGAAATTTAATGCATTTAAAGTGGAGACTTTAAAAGGGAATGTGAAGAGGCATTTTAATGTGGAGGGTTTACCACCACATGAATGGAGGAGGTGAAGAGACACCTCCTCCATGCGCCGGCCATGAAGGAGGGGCACCCCACCTCCTCCTATAAAAGGCCACCCTCTCCTCACTTCTCACACACAGCTCCTTGTGAAGGATCTCTCTCCCCCTCTAGTATTATTTCCCCATGGTCTCGGATTAGCGAGATACATGTTCCTGGTGGCTTTATCTGGAAAGGAGTTGCTGCTTCCGCTGCTTTGCTAGAGCGAGGTACGGAAGTTTTCGGGGTATCGGACCTGTGTGCGATCACGGATGCACCGCTGCTTTGTGGTGCTGGACTTGGTGCTGCTGGAGCTGGATCTGATGGACGTGCTGGAGCTGGACCTGCTGGACTTCCTCACAATCTTGAGATCGGCAAGTGTATGACTACATCAACCACGAGTTCCTACTCGTTAACAAAACCCGTTGTCTTTGAGGGTAAGTTCTCGTTGGATGTATGTCCACCCGTTGCTTTGTACCTAGTAGATAGATCTTGGCGTGTAGTTCACATCGTAGGAATTTTTTTGTTTTCTATGCTGCGGACCCAATAGTGGTATCAGAGCCCGATCTATGAGTAGGTGCTTTGCACGGGTAGTACACATATGTTTATATGTGGGCGATGATGATCATGTTATTGCATCTTCTATGTATTTTGGATATTGGTGGCATAGTGGGATGAAGTGGCCCAGACCAACCTTACATGTCATCGTACATGAGACCGGTTCCACGACTGACATGCAACTTGTTTTGCATAAGTGGCTGGCGGGTGTATGTCTCTCCTACTATAGTCAATATCTGATTTACAACGAGTTGCTAATAACTTAGTTATCCTCGTTGTGGTTCATGTTTGTAGGTGAGAATGGTTCTATCTCCGAAAGCCCTAAGCCACGTAAAACTTGCAATTGATAACTTAGAGGCGTCTAGTTTAGATCGTTGCTAGGCTAGTGTATTGATATGGTATTGTTGTAAGTAGATGTATGATAGATACTCTTACAACACACTCAACGTGTAAGTTCCATAGACCTTGGCCTTACACACAAAGGAATGATAGAGATCGTACCACGATGCAAATGATAGAGATCAAATGCATGGACCATATCATCTCACTTTACACATTAGATGTTAGCATCTTATACTGCTAGTTTGGCACTTTCTGTAGCATTGTAAGATGATCCCTCATTTAGATATCAAGATAAAAATGTGTTCTTCCTTAAGTATGCACCGTTTTGTGGATCGTGTTTCGAGACATCACGTGATGATCGGGTGTACTCGACTCTACGCTTTCATACAAACAGGTGTAAGACAGTTTTACACATGCGAGTACTAAGGTTCTTACTTGGCGAGCCTAGCATGTACAGACATGGCCTCGAAACACGGACCGAAAGGTTAAGCATGAGTCATATAGTTGATATGATGCCCATATAGATGCTTGCCTTTGAAGCTACATCAACTCACGTGATGATCGGACTTGGTGTAGTGGATTTGGTTCATGTAATCACCAAAAAGGCACGAGAGATGTCGTTTTTGAGTGGGAGTTTATTTCTAATTTGGATTAGTCGAACCAAATTTGTCATAAATTAAATCAAAGTTAATTTGCATAGTTTGTTGTAGTCATTGGCATTCGTTTTCTATCTTATGCTTAGTTTTTATTTGAGATAATAGAACTATAGAATTCTGGATATTTACTTTACGAATTGGTATCGTATTGTTTTGAATGTCAATTTAAAGTTTATAAGTCCTATTGCAAACTTTCAGCAAACTCTGTTTAGTCCATGAAGTTTAATAAGTAGTATTAAATCAAGAGTAAGAATTCCAATGTTAGTATCTAAAGTATCATGTTTGCCTCCATGATTATTGATATTCAAAAAGTTGTTTTAATATCAAGATTATATTGGAGCTGAAAATTGTTTTGGAAACCATCATGTGTGAAAGATATTGTGATATCTGAAACAATGTTTTTTGGTTGCATTATGATAGAGTATAATTTAGAAAAATACATGTTCTCATATTGTATGAGAATTTGTGAAGGATGGAGATGCTAGGCATCCGAATCTACCAAAAAGGTTTTGGGAACTGATATTATACTCGTGATTCTTCCTTATAAGCTATAGTAGCTTGATCATGAAAGTTGTCATGATAAGGATGAATAGAAGATGTAAGTAAAATATTTACTACACTAATTGATTACTAAAGAATGAGTTTTGAAAGAACACCAAACATTTGATGATGGTGATCCACTTCAAAGTGCAAGTCCGAAGGTATTAGTATTTGACTATATACGCTTTGTACAATGTGTCATGTTGATGACACCACTATTGATGTTGATAGATTCTTTTAAAAGAAAAGGAATTGCTGAAAGAGAATCTATAAAATATTTGGCAGAAAATAAAAGGTTGGAGATGTCCAACTTGGGTATATAGAAGATATACATGTTATGGTTGTATTCCTTGCTTATTAAACAATGTGGTTCTTAGATATTGGATACCGGTATTGGATACCGAATTGGTTGGTATGAAGTGTCATATAGGACAACGCAATTCATGAACTACAATGGCCTAAGTAACTAGCAAGAGAATAAGTGATGATGATCATCGAAAACAAATAAAGTGTTATTGTGTTTTTCGTTGTCGTCAAACCTAGCCTTCAAGATTTGTTTTAATAATTGTTATTTTGTTCCGGTATTACGAGAACAATGGTTGTTCAAATAATTACCGTATTCCATAAAGGATGGATGAACTTTACAAGTCTAGTGGGAGAAATCACATCTATAAACACTATTGCTAAAATGTCGCAAGACAAATGATTGAAAGATCACTTTAAAGTGACATCGCTATTTAAATTATATTGGAAAGAAAACATGAAGAAACTCCATGTTGATGAATTTTTGGAGTCTTTGATTTTGATCAATTGACGCATGTGAGACTTTCCTCGAGATAATTGAAACTCCGTCCATAGGCCAGAGAGGAACGGATGACTAGCTTATTGGAAATTGTGCATGCTGATGTGCATAGTCCATTATGTGTAGCCATATGCGATGGATCCTTTTGCTTCATATGCTTTCTTCGAAAATTTGAGTGAATATATCTGTATATTTACTTAATAAGGAAGAAGTATGAAATATTTGAAAATTGTTCAAAGACTTTCAAGATGAAGTGGAAAATCATTGTAACAAGAAAATAAAGAGTTTATGATTCGATCATAAAGGAAGATATTTGAGTTACATGTTTCGCAAAACACTTAAGATTTGAGGAATTGTTCCATGATTTGTGTTTCCCGATAAACCATAGGAGTATGGCATATTCGAGAGATGAACTCAAACCATGTTTGACATGGTAAGATCAAAGGTGTCATTTATAAAACTGCCATTATGTTTTAAGGATTGAACCTTTAGAGACTACCGCTTTTACACTGAAAAGAGCACCATCTTGATCCGTTGAAATGACACCATATGAGTTATGGTTTGGGATAAAACTGAATTGTCTTTTCTTAAATTTTGGTATGCTATGCATAAGTAAAATGTTTGCAACCAAAGTCGGATAAGCACGTCTTTGTAGGTTATACCAAAGAATTTGTTGGGAATTTCTCCATAACACCAAGGACAAAAGAGTTTGTCGCTTGGAACGTCAAGGAACTTTTCGTGAAAAGTTAAGTGGGAGAACAATAGAACTTTGATAAGGTTGTTGAACCTTAGCTATATGTGCTAAGTAGCACAGCGCCAGAAAGTGTCCCGGTGGCGGCCACAATGCTCATGGCTCCCGTGATTACAAAGGGTGTGATCTCAGAGATTAGAGTTCCTATTGAACCGTGTGGGTCGGTAAGAATCAAATAGTGTGATTTGATAAGCAAGTCGTTATTGTTTTGAAAATGATGAACCGACTACATGCAAAGAAGCGATGATGGGCCCTGACTCCATAAAATGACTAGAATTCATAGAATCCGTGATAGTATCCATACACGAGAAATCAAGTTTCTGAACTTGGAAGACCCTCCAGAAAGGCGTGAAGCCTATCGATCGTATTTGGATCTATTAAGAAATAATACATGGATGTTTAACATCTATGAAATAGTCGACATGTCGGAAAGAAGTTTACGACAATGTTCAAGGAGTTGACTATGGCAAGATTTGATCTTTCATAGCGATATATAGTCTTGACGGATTAATGTAGCAACCACTACATATAATTTGGTATATGGTAGTTGAATAAACAAAACAAGGTTCTTCTAATAGAACTGTAACCTAGGATGTGTACATGACATGTTCCGAAGGGTTTTTGTTAATTCAAAGGGTGCTAAAAGGGCATGCAAACTTCAATAGTTGAAGTAAGCATAGTGGAGTTGGAATCTTCACCATGATGAAACTGTTAAAAGAGTTTAAATTCATCGGAGATGATGAAGATGCTTGCATTTGCAAGAAATTAAGTGGGAGCGCTGAGACATATTTCTAATACATTATGTAGAGGACATATTGTTGATTGGAAATGATGTATCTTGTATTGACACAAGTTAAGAATTTCATTAAAATAATATTTCGATGAAAGACTTGGGCAAGCCCGGAATATTTGGCATCAATATCTATATGGATAGATTAAGGCGCAAATATGGTTGTGCTAGACATATATATATGAGATATTGAAAGGGTTCAATATGGAAACAACAAGAAAGGTTCTTGCTGCATGGAAAGGATTGTATCAAAATTCAAGTGTTTCAACACTTGGTGAGTAAAATCACATGAAGATTTTGATCGATTATACCATGATATGTATATATCCAGAATGTCCTATGCTCTAAATGTTATGAGCATATACCAGAATGATTCATAAGATGATCATTGGACAATAGTAAAGATATTCTTATGAGCTTTGGAAGAACTAAGAATATATAATGTATAAGTGACAAATAGTTAAAGGTAGTTCATTGTAAAGTGTTACATTGATACTAGTTTTGTCACACGATACAAATTAAATTTATCTCAATTTAGACTATGGGTGGCACAATGTAATGGAAAGGATGTTCCATGATGGATTTGGATGAGTTCCAAAGTTGATACATTGTGACGGATACTACAACAAAAGGCTAAGTATATAACTGCTATAGTAGCAGCAAAGGAGGGCATTTGTGTTAAGTAGTTTGTTATCAAACTAGGTGTGGTTCAAAGTGGGCTAATACTATGAAGATATATTGTGTGACAATAATATCAACATATTTTGAGCCGAACGAACTAAAGGTCTCACCAAAGGACCAAATTTATACAATGCCATCTCATTTGAGAATGAGTGATGCGTAGAGACGCAAAGACATGCAAATACACACGGACCTGAAACTGTCAGATCCGGAGATTATTTTGACCAGTAGCAATAGCATATATGCAACACAAGAAAGCCATAGGTGTTCAATACGCAAAGTTTTTCAAACTAGATTATTGACTCTAGTGCAAGTGGGATGAAGGGAATATGCCCGAGAGGCAATAATAAAGTGGTTATTATCTTATTCCATGTTTATGATAAATGGTTATTTTGCATGCTATAATTGTATTGATCGGAAACGCAATACATGTGTGTTTAATAAACAAAAAGGGTTCCTAGTTATGCCTCTCTTTAGACTAGCTCATTGATTAACAAGATGATCAAGGTTTCCTGATCATGGACATTGGATGTTGTTAATAACGAGGTCACAACATTGGTGGAATGATGTGATGAACATTCATCCGAAGTATAGCATTATGATCAAGTCATTATGTTTATATTGCTATAACATCATACAAAGTAATCTTAGTCCTTAGACCATGAGATCATGTTAATTGCTAACACCAGCAGAGTATCTTGATAACACCAAACGTCACACCGTAACAGGGTGACTATAAAGGTGGGTCCAGTGCTACAAAGGTGCTATGTTGAGGCTCATGGATCAAGAGTGGAATTTGTCAATCCCGATGACGGATAGATATACTCTGGGCCCTCTCGGTGATATCACATTAAGTTGCAAGCAAGTGATGTGATCACTAGAATGTTATATTACGGGAACGAGAAAAGAGTGCATGTTGGAAACGAGATCAAACTAGGTATGGAGATACCGATGATCGAATCTCGGACTTGTAATATATCGCGAGACAAGTGGATTTAGTTACTAGCGTTAAAGGTTCTCACGTTCATAGAAGTCATCGTTGAATGTGTAGGAGTCAATATGGATCTCTAGGTCCTGCTGCTGATTATTGACCGGAGAGGGGTCTCGATCATGTCTTCATTATTCGCGAACCGTAGGGTGACACACTTAAGGGATACCGACACCATTTGGGGAAAATATGTTTCAGATAAAGATTTAAGAAAGTGCTGGAATTATTTCAATAGACACCGAAACTGTTTCGGGTGAAATTGCTGAAATTGGTTCTGCATGTAATATTGAAATGTTGCAGGGGGTTTTATGTGAATGTTTGTTAATTAAAGTAATTAACAAAATTCTGAATAAAAAAATAATAAAAGAGTTTTATTAAATGAGAGAGCATTAAATTTGGAGAAATTTAATGCATTTAAAGTGGAGACTTTAAAAGGGAATGTGAAGAGGCATTTTAATGTGGAGGGGTTACCACCAGATGAATGGAGGAGGTGAAGAGACACCTCCTCCATGCGCCGGCCATGAAGGAGGGGCCCCCTCCTCCTATAAAAGGCCACTCTCTCCTCACTTCTCACACACACCTCCTTGTGAAGGATCTCTCTCCCCCTCTAGTATTATTTCCCCATGGTCTCGGATTAGCGAGATACATGTTCCCGATGGCTTTATCTGGAAAGGAGTTGCTGCTTCCGCTGCTTTTCTGGAGCGAGGGACGGAGGTTGTCGGGGGTACCGGACGTGTGTGCGATCACGGATGCACCGCTGCTTTGTGGTGCTGGACTTGGTGCTCCTGGTGCTGGATCTAATGGACGTGCTGGAGCCGAACCTGCTGGACTTCCTCACGATCTTGAGATCGGCAAGTGTACGACTACATCAACCATGAGTTCTTACTCGTTAACAAAACTCGTTCTCTTCGAGGGTAAGTTCTCGTTGGATGTATGTCCACCCGTTGCTTTGTACCTAGTAGATAGATCTTGGCGTGTAGTTCACATCGTAGGAATTTTTTTGTTTTCTATGCTGTGGACCCAACACATAGATGGAGTGAAAATCCGAGGTAGGAACCTGATTACTGAGATTGACAAGGAATACGAGCCTAGGCCGGGTCAAACAGCCACGATAGTAACAGGAGGGCTCGAAAGGTACAGTACCCCGGCAAAGAACCTCATGCCAGCAAATGTGGCCGCGTCCAAGTTAGAAGGTTTAACCGGAGAGGCCCAGCAAAGTCAACAAGAGAGGGTGAACCACTTGCTGAGAGTCGCTTGCCAGCAAAATGATGAAATGAACAAGGCAAACCCGGTACCAGTGGGAGCATCACACGTGGTTCATTCGGCTAGGAATAACCCGGAAGATCCGGGGGAGCCGCATCATCTCCGGGTCAGAATCCCAGGAGAGAGGAGGTGGTAAACTCCGGAAGAAGGGACAAACAGATGGTTCCCGATGATCCAGTGAGGGCCGAAAAAGGCAAAGTGGTGCAAGTTGATGAAGATCGGCACAATACCAGCCGAGGTGTGGCTGGCCGAGGTAACCGCGAACAAGGCAATGCCGGTCAGAGGAATGCTGCCAACGGCAATGCCGGACAGCGTGATCCCGTGGGAATGGGGCAAAATGTACCTCGGCAGCAGCAGCAACACGCACCTTGGCAAGAGGGAAGTACAGGACAAGCGGCACAACAACAAAATGCTTGTCTGGATCAACAAAGATACAATGATGGTTATTCGACTATGATCAACGACGGATATCCTAGACCGGATCACCACATAATTGGGTCACGACTGGGAAGCAGGAACTTGCAGCCAGATGATGCGAGACTGAAATTGGATAGAATTTACAGGTCAGAACTAATCGAAGTACAAGGTCCACCTGGTCCGGCATGCTTTGGGCCCCGGATCATGAAGGAGCCACCAGTGCTGAACTTTTAGCTGGCCAGAGGAACCAGAACCTATGATGGTAGTACTAGGCCAGAGGATTGGCTGATTGATTATGCAACGACGGTCAATATGACAAATGGAAATTTGAGATGGGCTGTGAGATATGTGCCACAAATGTTGGAAGGACCAGTGAGAGTTTGGCTGAACAATTTGCCACCAGGAAGTGTTAACTGTTGGCTGGATTTTGAGGAGTTGTTTGTTAGCAACTTTTCGAGCACCTATAAGAGGCCATACAGGCACAGACTCTGGCGCTATGCTGGCAAAGACCGAATGAGCCAGACTGGGATTTCTTGACTCGGTGGTGCAACGTGTGTAACTCATGCGAGGGAGTAATTGAATCACAAGCTATTGCGTGGTTCGCCTAGGGATGTAGATATGGAAGTATGTTGTGGCAGAGGCTGCAATGAGATATGCCAACCACTTTGGCTAAGATGATCCGGATCATGGATTCGCATGCCTTGGGAGATCCAACGCAACCCTGGCTAATGTCAAGTGAGGAAAACGAGGAATATTACAACCAAGATGGCTCTGGGTCATCGAGGAAAAATGATTTTTGAGGAAAGAGATGGGACGAGTGTCCGGATTACAGATATAACTCGCAGCAGGTGCCAGTGGTAGACCGGGACCAACCCAATGCCGGCGCCAGCCAGCGCTAGAAAACTGGAGTGCAAAACTGGCAATAGAAAAATGAAGGGAAGAAGCCTTGGACCCCGGAGCAGAAAAAGCAATGGCAAGAGTGGAAAGATAGACCGAGGTATACGTTCGAGTCTATGTTGGATCAACCTTGCAAGTTGCATACACCAAGTCCGAATAGTCCGGCAAATCACACGACCCAGCAATGTGAGTGGATGAGGAAGTTAGAGCAGGGCAGTTCGGGGAATGCTTAGGCACCTCAGAACGAACCACCTAGGAATGATGCACCACGGCAACCATTACGAACAGGGGGAAATGGAAAGCAACTAATGTTGCCACCACCCCCGCCGAGGTATGAAAATCAGGAAAGGAGGGATCCGGTACATCAGGTAGACAATAACCAGCAGCAAGATCAAGGTTACCACACGAATGAGGGACGGAACGAGTACATGGAGCATCATCAAAGTTACTATGTGTTTACCATGAAAGATAATGACCAGAAAAGCTTGCAGCGCCGGCATATGGAAGTAAACGCAGTAATGCCAGCAATAGTGAGATACATGCCCTGGGTGGATCAGGGGATCACATGGAGTATTAAAGATCACCCAAAGATCATGCCTAGCCCTGGGACCTATGCACTGGTCCTGGATCCAATGTTCATCGGGCCGAACCTCAATGTGAGGTTTTCCAAAGTACTGATTGACAATGGCAGTAGTATCAACAGTATGTACAAGGATACCATGCACAAGTTGGGAATAACAGAGAACATGCTGCAAGCAATGAGGACCACCTTTCACGGCATTGTGCCAGGTATTTCCAGTGAGCCGATTGGTAAGGTCCGGATTGATGTGTTATTCGGCACGAGAGACAATTGCCGGACTGAAAATTTGGAGTTGCCCGAAGTGGTGAATCTGGAGAGCGCTTATCACGCGTTACTCGGTAGGCCCACGCTGAACAAGTTCATGGCAAGTACTCACATCAGCTACCTTAAGATGAAACTGCCCGGACCAAGGGGTGTGCTAACTATATCAGGGGACTTCCGGCGTTCGATCGAGTGCGCCTCAGCCGGATCTAACTTAGCCGAGTCACTCATGATAGCTCAGGGAAAAAGGAAGATACTGGAAGTAGCGGCATTGGCTCAATCCGCGCAACAGCATATGCCGGCTCTGACCAACCCGCACGGAAACGTGTCATTCCAAGCAACCAAAGACACAAACAAAGTGCCAATCAATGATCAATTCCTAGAGCGCATCGTAACCATTGGTGTCGGGTTAAGCAGCAAATAGGAAAGCGAGCTCGTCAACTTCCTCCCTGAGAATCGGGATATCTTTGCTTGGTCCACTTAGGATCTGCAAGGTGTGCCGAGGGAGTTGGCCGAGCACTCATTAAACATAAGACCCAGGGCTAAGCCGGTAGAGCAGCATCTCCGGTGTTTCGCCGAAGGCAGAAGGAAAGTCATTGGGGATGAGATAGCTAGGCTCCTAGCAGCC
The DNA here is from genome assembly GCA_910589775.1 of Avena eriantha. Classification (NCBI taxonomy): domain Eukaryota; kingdom Viridiplantae; phylum Streptophyta; class Magnoliopsida; order Poales; family Poaceae; genus Avena; species Avena eriantha. The sequence continues at coordinate 553,479,181 of OU342743.1, forward strand.
GGGTTTATCATGGAAGTACTCTATCCGGATTGGCTCTCTAATCCGGTGCTTGTGGAAAATAAGAAGGATGATCTGGACGTGGCCGTGGTATGTCGCATGTGCATTGATTACACGAACCTGAATATGGCGTCTCCCAAAGATCCATTCCTACTCCCTAGAATAGATCAAGTCATAGACTCAACAGCCAGATGTGAACTACTGTCATTCATTGATGCGTATTCTGGTTTCCACTAGATACCCCTGAATCCGGATGATCAAATGAAGACTGCGTTTATTACCCCGTACGGGGCTTATTGCTATCGCACTATGCCGTTTGGACTATGTAATGTAGGAGCAACGTACCAACGATGCATGCAAAAATGCTTACACGACCAAATAGGTCAGAACGTGCAAGTTTATGTGGATGATGTGGTGATAATGACTAAGGAAAGCAATACACTCCTTGATGATATCCGGCAGACATTCGCGAACTTAAGAAGGTTCCGAATGAAGCTTCCCGGAGAAGTGCACCTTTGGCGTGCCCGCTGGAAAGTTACTCGGTTTTTTAGTGTCTAGCAGAGGTATCGAAGCTAACCCGATGAAAATCTAGGCCATAGAGAGAATGGAACTGCCAAAATGCCTGAACGATGTGCAGAAGTTCACTAGTTGCCTGACATCGTTAAGCCGGTTCGTATGTCGGTTGGGAGAGAAGGCCTTGCCCCTCTAGCAGTTAATGAAAAAGACAGACAAATTCACATGGACGCCATAGGAGGACATTGCGTTTCGAGAATTGAAAAATATGCTATCTACTGCGCCGATCCTAGCAGCACCACTAACCAAGGAGCCAATGTTGCTCTACGTAGCCGCGACCAACCGAGTCGTAAGTGCAATAATTGTAGTGGAGCACGAGGAAGAAGGAAAGTCGGTGGAAAGACCGGTGTATTACCTGAGTGAGGTATTATCTGCTTCAAAACAGAATTACCCTCACTATCAAAAGATGGTGTATGGTGTGTATATGTCGGCCAAGAAACTCAAACACTATTTTGAAGAACACCCCATCAAAGTGATATGTGAGGCGCCCATATTAGAGATTATGAGTAACAAAGATGCAAGTGTCTGGATAGAAAAATGGGCAATTGAGTTAGCCCCCTATGCACCGCAATTTGACAGAAGAGATGCGATAAAATCACAAGTTGTGGCGGATTTCTTTGTGGACTGGGCTGAGATGCAATATGAGCCACCTATGCCAGACTCCAATTATTGGCAAATGCACTTCGATGGATCAAAACTGAAAGATGGGTTAGGCGCCGGAGTAGTGCTTACCTCGCCCAAGAAAGATCAACTAAAATATTTCCTTCAAATCCACTTCAGTGCCTCGAATAATGATGCGGAATATGAAGCATTGGTACATGGTCTCAAGGTAGCAAAAGAAGTGGGGATACGTCGGATACAATGCTTTGGAGATTCGGATTTGGTGGTGCAACAAGTGTCTGGAAACTGGGATGCTTTGGATGCTAACATGGCCCTTTACAGATTCCATGTTCAAAAGATAAGTGGATTTTTCGAAGGGTGTGAATTCCATCACACACCTCGGATTGAAAACAAGGCGGCAGATACGCTGTCCAAGTTAGGCTCATCCCAGCAGCCAATCCCGCCGAATGTTGCTTTGGAGCACATGAGAAAACCATCCATCACGCCATCGCCTGAACCAGACTCAATTTATATACCGGCACTCTCCGGATCAGGAGCTACACCTATGGAGATAGAGTGGGGAGGCACCTCAGTAAACCCGAGGACTGCTTCGGCAAACCTGGGGACTGCCTCAGCGAACCTAGGGACTGATCAGCCAGACCCGGCAGGAGTTCTGTCGGTGGATGCGATGGAAATTGAAGAGGAACCATTTCCCGTTCGGGCTATACTAGCTTGGGCCAAGCTAATATATGATTTCCTGAAAGAAGGAGTTTTGCCGGATGATGAGATATCCTCAAGGTAGATCCTCAAGAGCGTTGGTGGCGAAAGCTTTTCAGCATGGATTTTACTGGCCAAGTGCTTTGGAGCAAGCAGAGGATTTGGTCAGAAAATGCAATGGCTGTTAGAGATACGCCACAAAAACTCATTTACCAATGTCGGAACTCAAAACTATCCCCATTACTTGGCCATTTGCTTTATGGTGCCTAGACATGGTAGGGCCATTTAAGCCGGCTAAAGGAGGAATGACCCATATCCTAGTTATGATCGACAAGTTCACCAAGTGGATTGAAGTGAAGCCAATTAAGAAATGTGACGGGGCAACAGCAGTAAGGTTCCTCAAGGATATAATCCTGAGATATGGCTATCCCCATAGCATCATAACTGATAATGGTACAAATTTCGCTGAAGGAGCATTTGCGAGGTTCTGCCAAGAAAAGAAGATCCGGCTAGATGTCGCCTCAGTCGCTCACCCTGCATCGAACGGGCAAGTGGAAAGATCCAATGGACTAGTTTTGTCCGGGATAAAACCCCGGCTCATTGAGCCGCTGCAAAGATCAGCGGGGTGCTGGATAGAAGAACTACCAGCGATACTATGGAGTTTAAGAACAACTCTGAATCGATCAACTGGCTATACGCCATTCTTTCTGGTATATGGGGCAGAAGCTGTATTACCAGCCGACATAGAGCATGATTAGCCAAGGGTCACCCAATACACAGAAGCCGAAGTGCGCGAAGCCCGGCAAAATGATGTTGATCTGCTGGAAGAAGCGAGAGAACTGGCCTTGTCTAGATCCGCCATATACCAGCAAAATCTCTGACGCTACCATAGCCGGAAAGTGAACCCCCGAGTCTTCCGGGAAGGTGACCTGGTACTCCGGTTGATACATCACACTGCTGGCATGCATAAGCTATCCCCTAAATGGGAAGGACCTTTCATTGTAAGCAAAGCCTTGCACAATGACTCCTACTATCTTATTGATGCACATCCACAAGAAAAGAACAAGGCGGACAGGTCCGGAGAGGAATCTAAGCAACTGTGGAATGTAGCACTACTTCGTCCTTTTTACACCTGACAAAGAGGTGAATGTATCCGAGCTACTCATATATCGGTATGTATGTCGGCAATGAGCTTATTAATGAAACTTTAGCACCCCAAGTAGAGACTCGAGGACTTCTGTAATAATCGTCTTTCTCGTTTTCATATTTTTTATGTCGGCTGGGTTACGTCGCTTATACCTTAGTTAGATTAGTAATGTGTGAGCACCAAAAACCCAACTCTTCGACTTTGTTGTTTTCCAACAAGAATTGGCTTAATGGCAAGCAAGAGAATAAGTTTGGAATGGCAAAGCGCATGAAAAACGACTAAGGAAAAGAACTTAAGCGGGCCGACATTTGTTGTTTGGACTAAACCTTTGTTTACTAGATTTATCTAACGCCAGATCATTTTGAGCTAATCTCAAAGTTTCAAGTATTGTTAAGCCAATTTTTTGAACCTCAGACTCGTAAGTCAAAAAACCGAATCAAGGTAGACGCGAGCCGAGTCAAAAATTGGGGGAACAAGAAAATGAAACTCGGGGACTTCGCCCACGATAATCCAGCATTAAGAACTTAGTTCAAAATAATAAGTTGTAGCACAACCAAACCAAAGTACTTAGATACATTTTTGCCCGGCATTCTGGGGATCTGACAAATATGATCAAGTGTTTTTAAGGAGCAGGGGCAGCAGCCGAATCATTAGCCGAGGAAGGATGTACTTCGGAATTTGGGGTAGGGGCGCTGGCCTCGGCTTCATCCTCAGGGTTGGCATCGCCGTCCTCCGGGTCTTCGGCCTCCTCGCAAAGCTCGGAGGCTTCACCCTCACTCCCTTCATCTTCTTCATCCTCAAAAGCAGCTTCATCATTGAAAACATCGAGGTAGCTCGGCCCATCGTTCCAAGCATGGCAGAAGGAATACTGGATAAGTTTGTTAGCACTGGTTTTGCGGCGTGCAACCAATGCCGGATCTTCGTTCCACTTGGATCCGGTGCACATGCGGGTAAGCAGCCCCAGGTCTATCCCTTCGTACCATGAGAGGACAAACTGCAAGGCAATGTCAGCCCCATCCCGCACAGCTGATTCGCGACACAGATTCAGCTGATGCTCGCACTCCATGAGTTTGGCTATGAAATCCATATGTCTTTTGGGAATGGGCTCAGTGGGCCAAAGGGAGCTGAACATCCGCGTTGCCACCGGTATAATGTATGTGCCGTAGTTCTTCACTAGCTCAAGGTGAGTGGAGAAGCTCGCCAGTAGATCCTCCGTATATTATGGGATTGGCTCAGCATCAGGACCGGTGGGGATACCACGCTGTTCATGGGACCGGGTTACGGCAGCAGCAGCAGGAAGAGTATCGCCTTCTGGAAATTTTCCTAAGAACAGAGTAGAGGAAAGAGTGAACAAAAGCACCAAACTCAGGAGAATGAAAGTTAAGCAAGGGCAAAGAACTCATGGGCAATCTTCAAGAGGAGCCGCTGAAGCTCGGAGTGGACATTGGCACAGTGGGCTAGAGTTTCGCATATTCGAAGGTTACCGACGTAAGTTTTACATCAGCTTCCTCCAATAAATCCGTATCCTTGGAAATTTGAGTCATCAAACGCTATTTTTCCTCAGCAAACTCCTAGTCCGCCTTGTCCAACTCGGTTTTGTGGAGGCCTTTAAGCCTCTGGATTTCAGCATTCAGCCGAGTAATCTTCGAGTCCTGGAGCCGCAGTCGAGCTATCTCATCGCCCTTCTTCTTCAGTTCAGCCTGATGCTTCCCTGTTTGTTCGAGGAAATGGGTCATCATATCAGCCATGGGTACACTGTATTCAAGAGCAACTGCAACAACGAGTTAATCCGGCAGAGTCGGAGTATAAATAAACACCGGATGAAGAAAAGAATGCACAATAATGGGGTGAACAAGATAAGATACCTTGGATATCAGCCAGATTCTTCCGCATGATGATATTCTCAGCTTCAACCTCGGCTGCATAGTCTGGATAAACAAATTAACACGGATCACAGAAAACTCGAACAAACGACAATGCAAGAAGGAAAAGTCTAAGTCAAAAACATTACCCTTCTTCTGGTGCTCCTCCAGGAGTTTGCCATAACGCGCGTGAATGTCTTTATAGGAGTCCAGCAGGCGCTGGAACTCGGCAGATCGGCGGTTAGTGGTAATCTGGAATAAGCAAGGCAATGTCAAGATCAAAGGCAAAGTAAAAAGTAATTCAAATTCTACAAGATCCGGGCCAAGTGGAACCTAACCCGGCTCTAGGTGTGTGGATATTCGAAGTCTACAAGATCTGGGCCAAGTGGAACTTAACCTGGCTCTAGGTGTGTGGATATTCGAAGTCTACAAGATCCGGGCCAAGTGGAACTTAACCCGGCTCTAGGTGTGTGGATATTCGAAGTCTACAAGATCCGGGCCAAGTGGAACTTAACCCGGCTCTAGGTGTGTGGATATTCGAAGTCTACAAGATCCGAGCCAAGTGGAACTTAACCCGGCTCTAGGTGTGTGGATATTCGAAGTCTACAAGATCCGAGCCAAGTGGAACTTAACCCGACTCTAGGTGTGTGGATATTTGAATTCTACAAGATCCAGGCCAAGTGGAACTTAACCCGGCTCTAGGTCTGTGGATATTCGAAGTCTACAAGATCCGGGCCAAGTGGAACTTAACCCGACTCTAGGTGTGTGGATATTCGAAGTCTACAAGATCTAAGCCAAGTGGAACTTAACCCGGCTCTAGGTGTGCGGATATTCGAAGTGTTCAAGATCCAAGCCAAGGGAACTTAACCCGGCTCCAAGTTTGTTAAGATTTAAAATTGCTACGGACAGAAACCAAATTCTCTAGGAGCATCCGACCGAGTAACAAGTTACTCCCTCGGAGGCTCGGGGACTAGGGGATATATCTACAAGTGCTCATCCATACAAAGTACTATAGCAGAGGAAAAGAATTACCTCCATCTTCTGGCCAGCCAAAGAGATGGCCTTGGTGGCGGAGTTCATCTGTGTGCTAAACTCGGCTGGGCCGAACTTCTTCGGCAGATCATCCTTTGGATCGATGAATTCAGCATTGTTCCAGTTCATCACATACTCCAGGAGCAGTGGACTGTAACTTTTGCCGCTAGGAGAGTAGTTCGCCACAAGGCCTTTGACGTGGGCCTCTTGCCTTGTAGATTGAGCTGCAGCAGGGCTGGTATGCAGAACCAGCTTCCTGCTACCCTCTGATCCGGCAGCGGGTGACCCAAAAGTGATGCCCTTAGTTGATTCGGCAGCTTTCTTGAGCTTGCCGGATGACGGAGGACGCGGTGGAAGATCCGAGGCTGCCGACCCGGAAGGAGCTTGGGAAGCTGGTGGAAAAATATCTGCAATAGACGTTGTTGATTCGAGGGCGGCCGACGAAGCCTTCTTCTTTGCGGCCTTGGTCGATGGTGTTGCTGCTGCTGGTGCTGTTATGTTGCTGTTGCTGCTAGTGATGTTGTTGCTGCTGATGCTGCTGGTGTTGTTGGTGCTGGGGACGCTGGTGCTACTAGTTCTGAAGACACTTGAGTGGGAGAAGAACTTGACTGGGGCGGTGCCGATGAAACTGGCACCTCAACACTTGGCACTGGGCCGAAGAGGAACTAGGAAGATCCATATTGGCTGTATCCAGAGCTGCCCCACCACCCCCCGCATTGACATTGCCCTCCTCATGGTGAGGTGGGCTCAGATCAGGCGCAGCCGTGGAGCCCTCTTGGATAGGGCTGAGCAGGCGAGTGTCGTCATCGCGAGGGGGAGAAGGGCTGCTCCAGATTGTAGATGCTGTGCCGAAGCCACTCTAGGGAATGACCCTAGGAGCTCTGAGAAGCAGAAAAGCACCAAGTCAAGAAGAGAAAAAGAACCAATAAGAGACAAAAGCAAACACAGAAAGAAAAACTCGAAGTGCAAATGCAAAGAGACTTACTCGTCTGAGGTTGGGGGAGCCCGAGGTTTGGGTGTCCTCCGGACCGTGCTCTTAGCGGCCGGCTTAGTCAAGGCTTTCACCCTAGACTTTTTCTGCCTCTTCTTGGGCGGTGGCGCCTACGAAGCTACGGCTGAGGCAGCCGCGCGCTTTTGGGAAGAAGCAGGGTCCGGACCTCCAGTGGCAAGGGGAGGAACCTCATGGACCTGACCGGCCGGGTTAGCTGAAGATTCAGACATAACCATATATGCGTAAGAGATGAGAACCGGATCAAGTACCTCTAGGACCTCAACGTCTGAGTCATTGTCATCCGGCCAATCCCTTAGAGAAGAGGCCTTACTAGAGCCGCGTTTGACGATGTCCGGAGTGGGTAGGAAGGTCTCCGGATCAGGATCCTTCTCGTCCTCCTCGGCGTGGTCCGGTACCCACTTGCTCGCCAGCACCTCGCCATCTTCTAGTGGCTGTTGGAGGAATCGCTGAGAACAAGACAACACTTGCTAAGTTATGAAAGTAATCCGACATACAGAGAAGATCGGGAAAATAGTAAGAAGGAAGTTTACCTTTGGAGGAGGGTTGTCCCGGGTGAAGGGTTCGAGCTCCCATTCCCAATCTTCGGAGAATTCCTTTTCCAGATTGAAAATGGCCTTAGCCCGGCGGTAAACCGCCGAGTTATCAAGCTCAAAAGATGAAGTCTGGTGGGGGTCGAGGGGGCCGCTCAAGTAGCAGATCTTGTGGGCACGCTTCTGAAGGGGGGAGCCCCGACTGCTGACAAAAGTGATCATGATGTCCTCCCCCCGAAGCTTCTCCTTGAGTAGCTCCTTGATTCGGCGCTCCACCTGATTCGCCAAGGCTGTGGGTCGCTTGGGAATTCTCTCCCAAAGAGAGGTATCTAGAGGCCCGAGTTTGAAGGGGAGGAGCCGGATCAGATCTTCCTCGGTGGTGTTCCAGACATAGAAGAAAGTCCAGGCCCAGTCCTTGCAAGACTCGAGCCCGGTGACCCGGGGAAATACGGAGCCCTTGCGGGGAGATATGGAGGCAGCACCGCACTGAGTCAGGTGCTTCTCCTCTGGAGTAAGCTCCTTATCCGGAACCAAATTTCTCCAAAGACTGTCCACAGTTCCTTAGATGGCCAGAGGCCGATATATCCCTCAATGCCAGAGGCGAACGAGGATAGAGAAGTGATGGCATTGGCAGGGAGATGATGTGGTTGTAGTTGATACGTAGAGATGAAATCAAAAAAGAAATCTGAGGTAGGAAGGCCGAAGCCGCACTGAACATGAGAAAGAAAAACAACATACTCTCTAGGATTGGGAGTGGGGGAAACCTCACCGGTGGCGAGGCGACAGGCAACGCCGGTGGGGATGCAGCGTGTGGCACGGAGCCAGTCCAGATCATCATCGCAGACAAATGCGCCATCCCAGCCACCGCGCTCGCGGCCTTCTCCTTCCTCCTCCTGCTACGCCACTACGGCTGCCTCCTCCTCAGTCATGGTGAACTCAAGGTCTTCAAGTAGGAAATAAGCATAGAAATAACGGGTGGAGGGGAACCGAGAAGCGCAAGGCCTCGTGGTGAAGCTCTTGAGCGGGAACGGTGGCGCAGGCGCAAGGTGCTGCCTGAGCATGGTCGCGATGGCGCAGTTGCGATGAAGAAGTAGCGGCGGCGATGAGGATGCAGTGAGAGAGAAAGGAGGCTGGGAAGCGCGAAGGAAATGGGGAACTTCCCCAAAGATTTCCTCGGGCCCCCTACTTAACCGTGCAAAAGGACATACTTAACCACACAAAAGGACACGTAGTGGGATCCTATGCGGTTGCCACGCGACACGCAACAGGCGTGTACGTAGCCGAGTCAGCCAATCAGAACATGGCCACAGCAAGGACCACCGGGAGCAGAGGATCCCATGACGCGATGTAATGTTACAGTTAATGAGGTGATGCAGTGAAGGGACGCGCACATCAGTTATTCCTGACATTGCGACAGTAACTGGCGCATTAAATGTGCATGGCCCTTAAAATGAGGCGAAATGATGATTACCCTCCATGTAGGATGTGGGGAAGCGTACAAGAGAAGGAACGGTAATCCGGATAAGCAGGTCAAAAACCCGACCAGTGAGGAATAACTCAGAATGAGCCAAGGGATCGCCAGAGGAAAAGCCCCGGGTTACGGGATAACTCGGCAAAAGAGGTAGAGATCCGGATATAGGAACCTGCTGTGGCCTTAACAACTAAAAGTTGCTAAGACCGCACCAGCTTTGGGGACTAATGTTGGGGGGATACCCCCGGGTAGGGTAACACCGGGGTATAAAGGCCGAGTTAGCCAGGGTACGCGCAGTCAAAGCAAGTGCTGACCGGGTCACCTCAAGGCAGGCGGAACCATAGAGTGACCCAACCCGTGGAACATCTCCTCAGCTGTAGCCCGGCCGGCATAAAATATATGCCGGCCATGTTTGTCTATCTGTTTTGCAGGTATCTTTGTAGCCGGATTAGCCATGTGCTAGCTAGACAATCATATGGCTTCCAAGAGAAGGAAGGAATCTCCCGCTGGTCAAAAGGTGGCTTTATTAGCTATAGCATGAGCGAAGCAAAGCAGAGAGGAGGACCAACGGGTCAGGGGTGACCAAGATGACGCGGGCAATGTCGGCTGACGTAACTCGTGTCTCGTGACGCTTAAAGACGAGGATTACGTTGCGGGTTACGTCCAAAGCCCGGACGAGCTGTTAAAGAGAATAAAGAAGCATCTAGCTTTAGTCGAGGGGCATATTCGGAGAATATGCCGCCACTTGTGCCCTAACTTTGTAACCCGGGCTCCCCTATATAAGGAGCACCGGGGCCTCCATAGAAGGGGATGGATCATTTTCTCTATCTTAGATAGAACTCTTGAGCTAGCTTGTGAGGAGTAAGAGACATAGTCTCCTTTTCACCAAGAGCCTAAAGAGTACTTGTAAACACCATTGATAGAGAGGATACAAGAACATTTGTGCGTGGAATCACCACGTTCTCCCTCCCTGGATTCCCCTAGCACACATTGGCCCCATCATTAGCCTATCCATGGCATCTGCCGTGCCACCGGCACGACAGCGGGAAATACAAAAATCCCTACTCTATTTATGCAAAACAATTGGTAAATATGCTTCAATTTTGGATGCATAAACTCCCCCAAGCTAGGATCTTGCTCGTCCCCGAGCAAGACGGTGGCTTATGGACAAGATCATCATGTTCATGAGACACGAGACGTTACAATAAATGAGGCATTTTTTGTAAACATACAATAAATGAGGCAAAACAAGAATACAACATCGATGTAAAGATACATCGGGGGTATTACCATACCCTTACACATTACATAACTTAGAGGCTTCCACACCCTTTTTCTAGTATTAATAAAATTATAAGAAGCTACAAGTGATTCAACATATCATATAATCACGAAGTTTAGAGATTTGTAGCTCTAAGTTTAATAGTGAAGGTTCATGATCATTTTCTTTTTCATCTTCCGATCTTTTTATATGCTTGATTCTTTATAGCTGCTTTCTTTTTCTTTTTCTATACTTGCATGTCTATATTTTTCCTTGATTTCTTTTTCTCTTCTTCTTTTCAGCAAGCAATTTGATCATGCTCACTACTTCTATGGATTTTGAAAACTCTTAATCATAATATGCTACCAGAATTTTTCTTCTTCTTATAACTTAATCAATACTTCTATAGGTGTGGAAGTCCCTAAAATTATGACAGTTGTACAAGTATCATAACACTCAACCTAGTTCAATCATCTAATATAATAATCATGAATCAAACACAACTTCAATTATCATAAATTCTCATAACTCAACGGATATTCTTCTCTTAAACAAAGGGAACTCGAAGTTGATGCAACTAATGCAAATTTGGAAATTTAAGCCTAACCATGCGTGCAGAAAAGTAAACATGCTAAAACTGTAAGATAGATTACAAGATTTTCACAGACCCCCCAAGCTTGGTGTCAAGCCGGGTGGATCAAATAATCCCTTGCGATTATTTGATACCGTGGCTTGCTTCATGGTGAAGAGGTCTTGTTGGAGAGTGCCGCTCAGAGCTTCTTGTTTGGCCTCTCTAGGGAATATATGTGTTGGAGACACTTCTGTAGATCCGAACGGAAGAGAAACATCCCATCAGTGACTTTGCTCATCATCTCATCAAGTTCCTTGTTACCTTCAAGATCCAAGAGGCGCTTGCGCATGAAATCCGTGTGGACGAGTTCTTCTTTCTAGTACTTATCTATCTTGTTGAGGTGGTGTTCATTGTCCGGGCCATGCATACCAACCGGTACGTCTAGAAATTTGAACTCCTAGTCCTCTTGCGGCTTCACGCTCATGTGTGCGTTCATGGTGATCTTCTTTGTTGTTGATGTATGGGCCATAGTCTCCTGATAGGTTCATGTAGTGGAGTTGTTAGACTTCTTACGCTTTGGTGACGACTAGTTGGCGGAGATGAGCTTGAGCGACTCCGTGCATCCCTTCCCATGGGGTTTCTTGGCTTCTTCCTCACCTTCGGGTTTCACCATTGCCAAGTAGTACGGTTGCTTCCATCCCCTCTTTGATTGCTCCATGAAGATCTGGAACTCCTCGTCTTCAGAATCATAATCAGAATCATATGTGTATCGCTTGTCCTTTGGGATTAGGCCTTGAGCTTCACGATCATCGGCTTTGATGGAGGAGGTCTGGAAACTATCCGACCAGCGAGCCATGAGGTTTAGAGGCTTGCCCTTGCCTTGAATCGAGTAGCGCATCAAGTAGATTAGATCTGTTGATATAAAAGAGATGTGGATCTCTAAAGATACCTATAAAGGGTTATAGGCAAGGTAAAATTCGTGCTGGGAGAAAAAGGGTCACCCAAGAAAACAATCCTAACAAATAAGGAAACAAATAAATGCAAAAGAAGGAATTCGAGTCGTAACGACCAACACGGTACGGGCGGCGCTCGTACTGTGCTCCCGTACTAGGTCGTTTCCAAAAGTGGAACGGTACGAAGTTGGTAAAATTTCAACGGACTAAGTGTTATGTGCGGGTTCCGCCCGTACTACCCGTCTGTACCGACTTCGCAACCTCTGAATTTATTTTTTTAGACATAAAAGTGTAAACGAGAAAATAGAAGAAGAAAGTCACCGAACCGATAATGACCAGCGGTACGGGGGGGGGGGAGGGGTGCGGCCGTACCGCGTGGTCATACCGCTTCCATGAAAACATCAACGAGGCATCTGCAGGCTTAACGACCGTCGATACAAGCGGATTCAGCCATACCGTCCACCCGTATCGATCTCGTAAGACCGGAAGTCGACTCAGAAAAACAAAAGAAGTTTAAATATGCAAAAAGAAATAGTAGAAAATTATCCAGAACAAAGGTGTGTTGAGAATTTCATAAGTCATGTTTCATCGAGGTAATCTGGTCCCACTTGAATTTCTTTTCTTCCTCTCTTCGAATAAAATAGGTCGCAAAAAATTGCCAAAACCATTATAAGGGGAAATAGGAAACTTCCTTTTTTGTTGTGTGGTTCCCACAGGTATGCACACGGATGATACCTCCTTAGGATGAATAACTCCTTGAGTATCCGCGAATGCTTCCTTCACCTCTTCCTTTCTTTGTAGAATCTATAAATCAAATTCTTGTAGAAGTAGAGTCCAACGGATTCTTGGCTTAACATCAGTCCTTTCTAGGATTTCTTTCAAGCCAACACGATCAGTATGTACTCTAACTTTGGAGTCCATCATGTAAGATCTAAATTTATCACAAGAAAAGATTACAACGAAGAATTCTTTTTCAGCCACAGGATAGTTCTTTTGGGCCTCGTTTAAGGTGCGACTAGCATGATGAATGATATTGAGATCATCACCATCATACTAGCAAAGAATTTCCCCTACAGCTTCATGGCTAGCTTCACAAAATAGCTCAAAGGGTTTCTTCCAAATAGGTGGTTTAATAACTGGTGCTTCAAGGAGAGCTTGTTTTAATATGTTGAAAGAAGCAAGACATTTTTCATCAAAATTAAAGCGGACGTCCTTTTGGAGAAGGTTAGTTAATGGTCTAGCAGTTTTTGAAAAGTTCTTAACGGATCTTCTATAAACCCTACATGACCCAAAACATTTCTTATACCTTTTATATCTCGAGGAGGGGGTAATCTTTCTATTGCTTCAATATATGCCTTATCAACTTATATGCCCTTACCTGAGACTTTGTGGCCGAGTACTATGCCTTCTTGGACCATGAAATGAAATTTCTCCCAGTTCAAGACTAAGTTAGTGTCTTCGCATCTCTACAAAACTTTATGCAGATTATGGAGGCAATGATTAAAGGAGGTTCTATAAACATAGAAATCATCCATGAACACCTCCATAATACTTTCAACATAATCGGCCCAAATAGCAGCCATGCACCTTTGAAAAGTGGCATGAGAATTGCAAAGACCAAAAGTCATACGACGATAAGCATAGAGACCACAAGGACAAATGAAAGTAGTTTTAAGTTGATCATCATGGTGTACAACAATTTGTGAAAAACCAAAATAACCGTCTAAGTAGCAAAAATGAGAATGCATGGAAAGCCTTTCTAAAGTTTGGTCTATAAATGGTAAAGGGTAATGATCCTTCCTAGTTTCCTTATTAAGCTTTCTATAGTCACTGCACATCCTGTGGCCAACAACAGTTCTAGTTGGTGCCATTTCGTTATGTTCATTTTCTACAACTGTTAACCCACCTTTCTTTGGAACACAATGGACGGGACTTACCCATTCACTTTCCTCCACATGAAATATAACGCCTGCATCCAACATATTTCTTTTCTTACCTCCTCTTTTATGTGAGGTTAAAGGCGTCGCTAAATGTCTCCACCGGCTGGGATCTTTATTCCATGAATATTCTGTGAGTGGCTATCGAAGGACTATTCCCCTTCAAGTCACTCATCGAATACCCAAGAGAATTTCGATGCATACGGAGAACCTTCATCAGATTTTCCTCCTCTTTCTCTGTGAGGTTAGCACTTACAATAACAGGGAAATTATTTGTATCATTAAAGAATCTATATTTTAATTCCTTCGATAGAGTTTTAGGGGTTGGAGGAGGAAGAGCATCATCTCCCTTTCTTATAGGTTCTTCATATTTTTCATTAATCTCGATGTCCACCTCTGGTGTGGAGCCGATATAGTTGTCTATTTTAGTTTTTTCTATGTCCTCAAGAATGTTACTGTTGTTGACTAAACTTCTTGCTAGATCATCATCTGCAGTCTCAGTAATTATTGAGGCTAAGTTTATGATATTACCTTCTTCCTCACGTTCGTACTCATCATCATCTAATTCTTCAATAGCCAGTTTATGGTCAAATTTGGAGAAATGAAATTCCATCTTCTCTTTGCCAAACTTTAGAGACACAGTTTGCTTCCTTCAGTCTATGTTTGCACCTGTGGTATTTAGAAAAGTCCTTCCAAAGATGATGGGACAATAAACGTCAGTGGGCATATCAATAAGCAGAAAATCAATAGGATATTTGTGGGGTCCAATACATATTGGTACATCCCTGATTATTAACATAGGGACTCTTAGAGTTTATCTGCAAGCATTGTAGTCATATCAGTATCTTCCATTTCAGCTGGGGCTAATTTGTTTTGAATTTTTGAATAAAATTTAAAAGGAATAACATTAACAGCTGTACCTATATCGCAAAGACCATAATAGGAAGTTCCACCAGAAGTGCATGGAAGGACATGCTTACCCACTTCTTTGGCTTTTACCTTTCCTTCAACAAATTGTGAGGCTTCGGAATCTAGCTCAATCACGTTGCAATGTACACACATGGTCAAAAATATCTTGTTTTATTGATGCCTCTGCCTCTTGTTCACTTCCTTCCTTGGTTTTCCTCATTAGTGTTTCTTCTTCTAGCTCCTTGAGAAATAATTCTTCCTCCTTGCATTGATCCTCAAGTTGCTGAGCCATCATGTGTTTTATCACCGTCCTTGGAAAAGGAAGGGGTTCAACATATGAAGGCACCTCCCTCATTGGCTCGACAGGGGCCATAATCATTGGTTCTTCTTCATCAACTGGCTCAGGTGGCAGAGTATAAGGAAGCTAGTCCTTTGGAGCTTCAATATGTTCTGTAAAAGACTAAAGGATTTGGAAGACAATATCATCATCGGGGTGTAGTTCATTAGCAGTTTATTTTACCTTACCAGAGTCTTTATAAGCATTGAGACAATCATATTCAATTTCTATACCTCTTTCGCCTCCTAAATCAAATCCCCATGTTTCTCTATTACGGCGAATTAGTTCAAAAAGTTCCCAAGCTTTTATTATAGTTAACTCCATGAAAGAACCTCCTGAATTTGTGTCAAGCTCATGTTTAATTTCTTGATTAAGTCCTCCATAAAAAATATGCAGTACATACCATTCTGGTAAATCATTATGGGCACATTTGTGAAGTAGAGACTTATACCTTTTGTAGGCTCTTACTAAACCTTCACCTTGGCGGTTTTTGAAGTTTGTAATTGCCCTTCTTACCTCAACAGTCTTCACCTTGGGAAAGAATCGAAACACAAATTCTATTTTAAGCCTTTCCTAGGTATCAATTTTCTCTACAGGGCAAATTCTATACCAAGCCAAAGCAGTGTTGGTTAGATATTGGCTAAATAATTTAAGTTTTAATTCATCATCAGAGTAGCCTCTCAATTTCAGAGTACAACATAGCTCGGTAAAGTGCACTAAATGACTATAAGGATCCTCGTCGGGATCATCTGCTACAAAACTTGTTTCTTTAATAATAGTGATAAAACGAGGGTTAACCTTGTACTGTGGTTCGCTCCCACTTAGGAATTCTTTCACTAATCCTCTATTGAATTTCCCGAGGTATTTAGTAGCATCAATCTGATTACTCAGTTCGAGTGCAACCATGGTGTTTAACTAAAACTAGTAAACAGTTTTTGTAGAGAAATAATAAATAAGCAACTAAGAACAAAGAAAAAAATAGCTTAGCTCCTCAGCAACGACGCTAGAAAATAGCTTGATGACTGCAAGTGCACAGATCAATTGTAGCTAGTTTCAAAGTAAAGATATCGAACCCACAGAGAGCTATTGGTAAAGGTCTTTATGCCCCTCGTTACTATTTACCAAAGAATACTTGTAAGTTGTCTTTGATTCCAAGTAAAGGGTGTTTGAATTATTTATGGTTGTTTGCAGAAAAAGTAATTAAAATAAGTAACAAGATTGCATGAAAGCATGGTTGAACTCAATAGTGCTAAAACATTCTCGAGGATGTAGGATACACCGCTAGCATAGTACTATTATTATATGTAATCAAGATAACATACTTCTTATGTCATGATATGTGTGGAGAGAGCCCCATAATAAGATGTTCACGACAAGGCTCGTAGGAAGCCACTTTGTTGAGCCAAGTGTAAGGTCACCTCTAAATAACCACTGCAATGCCTGAGAGCAATCACCCATACAGGCCACCGCAAGTAAGGTTTTCCCCATGGATATTGTAATTAGCTTAAGGAGTCCCTCTTGATCCCCCTTTGACCGTGTGGGTTGCGAGCCGACACCAATCTATCACAAGGCACTCCGAGTATGCTTCCACAACACATCCAAAGGGTTTCTTCCTCCCTTTACTCCCGAAGGCAAATGATATGTGGTCGACTTCACCTATCATCTAAAGAGAGAAATCAAACACAAGTCATAATTATATCATAGAAAAGCAAGTCATATGGACACAAGAATAGATCATCTTTATTACAAGTTCATAGTGGTGCTAGGATTTCTCCATCTCCCGAAGAACAAAGGAACTACTCACTCATGGAGGCAATCAACAACATCATCATAATCAAATGGATGGATTAAAGTACGGGTGTAGATCTAATGCAAACCACAATTGGATCTGGAATTACAAAGAGATCTAATAGATGAAAGATGGAGTAATGGTGGTGATGAATATGCAACGGTTGATGGTGAAGGGGATGATGTGTTGTCCTCCAATGATCTATAAAGCAGCTGGGATTTTGCCCCAGCCAAGTTCCTCCTTCAGATCCCTTTTGGATGTGGTTTTTTGTGGTTTCTGGTGGTTGTGAATGTCCAATCTCAATTGTCTTCGCTAGGAAAAACTATTTGACGAGGCGGTCCCGATGGTGCCTGGCACAGGCGGGCTCCTCCCGTACGAGTGGTTGATACGTCATGAACGTATCTATAATTTTTGATGTTACATGCTTGTTTTATATCTACTTTCTTATGTTGTGTTCAGACTTTGGGGTATTTTTATACATTTTCTAGAACTAACCTATTAACAAGATGTCACGGTGCCAGTTGCCTGTTTTCTACTGTTTTTGATTTTAGAAAAGCTAGTAAGGAAATATTCTCGGAATTGGACGGGACAAAAGCCAAAGTCAATATTTTACCCGAAGCAACATGGAGTCCGGAGGGGAGACGAAGTGGCGCACCAAGGCAGCCACACCTGGTGGCGGCGCAGCCTGGGGGGCGCCCCACCAGGGGTGTGGGCCCCCTAGTGCTCCACCGACCTTGCCCTTTTGCCTATAAAAGCCTCCCGGGACGAAAACCCTAAGTACCTGATCAAAGACCCAATCAGAAATCCATGAAAGAGTCTGTAGCCGCCGCCATCTCCATCCCTAGATCGGGGGGATCCGAAGCTCTTCCCGGCACCCTGTCGGAGGGGAGAGATCACCCTGGAGGCCTTCTTCATCACCATGCCTGCCTTCGGTGTGATGCGTGAGTAGTTCATCCTTGGACTATGGGGTCCATGTAGTAGCTAGATGGTTGGTTCTCCTCCTTTGTGCTATCATGTTTAGATCTTGTGAGCTCCATTCATCATCAAGATCATCTATTTGTAATCTTACATGTTGTGTTTGCGGGGATCCGATGGATATTGAGATGCTATTTCAGATTGATTATTGATTCTATCATGTCTATGTTATTTGTGATCTTGCATGCCCTTTGTTGTTAGTAACTATCTTGGACAAGTAGATGCTTGCAACTCCAAGAGGGAGTATTTATGCTTGATAGTGGGTTCATGCCTCTAGTAATCTGGGAAGTGATAGAAATCTCTAAGGTTGTAGATTTGCTACTAGGGTGAAAACAACAATCCTTTGTCCATGGGCCAATCATATTGTTTACTTTACACACTTTGCTTAATGCAATTATCTATTTCTTGCAACTTAATACTGGAAGGGGTTCGGATGATAACATGAAGGTGGATTATTAGTCATAGATGTAGTTGGATTACGGTCTATGTATTATGTTGTAATGCCCAATCAAATCTCATAGGAGTCAATATGTCTAGTATATGCATTGTATGCTTTCTCAAATCTGTTAATTGCCCCGCTGTTGTTCACCCAACATGCTATTTATCTTAAGGATAAACACCTCTAGTGAACTATGGACCCCGGTCCATTCTTTTACCATTTATATACCTCTACTTTCTACTGTTTACTGTTTACTTTCTGCAAGCAATTACTATCTTCCACACAATACATTTAATCCTTTGTTGTCAGCAAAACCGGTGAGATTGACAACCTCACTATAAGTTGGGGCAAAGTTATGTGGTTGTGTTGTGCAGGATTCCAAGTTGTTAGCAACACCTTGGGGTTGTTTCCTTGCTCCTACTGGTTCGATAACCTTGGTTTCATAACTGAGGGAAACTTGCTTCATGTGCTCATCATACCTTCCTCTTGGGGTTCCCAACAAGCTCGAGATATCTTGAGCCATCAAGCCTTTTTCTGGCACCGTTGCCGGGGAGTTAAGGACAGCTTCACCAGGGGAGTCCCTCACAACCAATCTCTTTACTTTGTTTTTTGTTTTGCTTAGTTTATTTATGCTTTGTTTGCTTGTTTCTTTTTATCAAAAATACAAAAAAATTAGTTCCTACTATAGTTTTTATTTTTTTTGGTCTGTTATTGTCTTGCTTTATCATGCTTTCTATCAATGGTTGGTTTCTTTGAAACTAGATCTTATTGGCAAGGTGGGTTCACGGAAGAACAAAAATATTATTATAAGAACACCGCTTGTCACAAAAAGGGAAACACTTATGGGAACAAATTAATAAATTGTATACCATTGCTATAAATGTGTGCTCTACTTATAATGTTACTTATTGCTTTGATAAATCTTGTTGGTGTAGGAGGTATAAACACCTCCCTTTTCAATGTGAGTATAATGATGATGTTACCATATCTTCTTATGTTAAGGGAAATTATGACTTTTATGATGTGGAACAAATTGAAGAATTTATTGCTTGGAAGGGTGCATTCGAACTTGCTTATTTGCTTGAAAATACTGATGATGCACCTTATAAATATGAGGTTTATGATATACTTAAATTTTGCCTTGATAATTACAAGGAATAAAATGGCTATATTCTTAAATATCTTAATAGATGCTCTCCACCAACAGAAGAGACTAATGCCTTGCAGGAGCCTATGGAAGAATAAATTGCTGAAACTGGAAGCTCATTGGATGAAAAAGAGGAGGAGAGTGACAATCAAGAGGAGGAAGAATGGAGCAGCTACCCATGTATACCTCCCAATAAGAGTAACTCTTTCACTAATACCTTATTTGATCGCCCTCCATGCTTACCAAAGGAGGATGAGTGTGATATTTATATTGTTGAGTTTGTCCATGATGCTACTGAAAATCATTATGAGATAGGAAAATATGGTTGTTGGAATTCTCCTGTTACTAAAACACCTCTCTTTATATTGAAAGTTCCAAAGTTGCTCTTGTTTTATCTACCCATTCTTGTTATTATGTGCTTCTTTAATTTATTTTATTACAAGATTCCTATGCATAGGAAGTGGGTTAGATTTAAATGTGTATCATATTTGCTCCTTGATGCTCTCTTTTGCTTCAATTCATATTTCTTATGTGAGCATCTTCTCAAATTACTGAGCCTATCTTAATGGCTATAAAGAAAGAGCTTTTTGGGAGACAACCAATTATTTCTATTCGGTAAGTTTTTCTTTTGTTGAGTCTTGGAAGTTATTGATTCAGTAATCACCTATCCTTATCCTTTTTCTGTGGTTTTTGTGCCAAGAATAACCTCTAATGAGAGAGAAGTAAGACTTGGGAATTGATACTTGTCCCGTTTTGTGAAAAACAGGAGTATATGCTTGAGAATTGCTGGTTTTGAGTCAACGAGACTTGATGACGGCAAGCAAAACAGTTGATGGCCCACATCACCTTTTCCCTCAAAGTTTATCATTTGGATTAGTGGACTTGAATATATTTTGTAATCCTTGTATGTGTGTCTTGCTTTTGGCGAGACGATTATTCATATGAACAAGTTACAAGCCAGTTTGTACTATTCTTATGAACAATACCATTATGGTCACATTATGATTACAAATAAGTTATTCACATCACTATGTTAATGATAATAGTTTAAACATTTATAAATGATTAGAATGCTAAAAGATATCCAAAGTTTAATAATGAAATGACACTACAGTTTAAGTCATTTTGGTTATTGCAGGTTTTTTATGAAAGATCGGGGTCCTAGACGCTTAATCTAGAGACTTTGCAAAACCATGCCTCTTGGGCAGAATGACTAAAACTCCGCATTCTGGTAAAACGGTGATATGCGAAGAAATGTTGAATCTTATACATAGTGATGTATCATATTTTCAACAAGTAGTGGAAATCATTTATTGTGGACTTAAGTGAATAAGTGTATTTACTTAATGAAACATGAAGTTTGAGATGATTTTAATTGTTCAAATGAGTTCACAACAAAGAGGATATTGAATTAAGAAGTCTCTTCGATTTGATCGACATGACTAAAGTATTCAAGTTAAGTTTAGCATAAAAGGGCACTTATGAAAGATGTTTCACAAATTATGATAATTGGATGAATTCAAATGACGTTGAAATATCTAAACATCATAATCATTATGTATTAAGATACATATGATATCACCTCTTATAGGGGTTATAGTTATTGTTTAGAGTTAGAGATCAAAATAAGCAAACACTCATTTGAAATACAAAGGAACGTCCAAAAGATTCGTGGAAACAACACCATAAGTGTTATGGCACGTTTGAGTTTCTGGAGATTTCGATAAGTCAAAATCGTGGCGAATAAACAAGTCTTTGTAGAACATTCTTAGGAAACTATGAATGCATTTTCCACAAAGGGGCAAATCTGTTGTTGTCCAAAGTTGATGTGTCTTGATGACGATACAAGTGGAAGAAAGTAAAAGATCAAAACAAGGTATTTGACCTTACCTCCAGATTGTTGAGTGGCGCAATGGAATTTGTTTCGTGAATCCAAACTCTACAAATAGAGGAGAAACCAATGATAATGATCATAAAGTTTCATCAAATACTTTTACTAAAGAAGGTAGGATTGATCTATATATTCTACAAGTTTGTGGAAATTATATTATTGATTCACTTGTCATGTTTTGAACAAGACATACCTACAAATTACAAAGAAGCGTGATGGACGTGAGTGCGAGAAATGACTAGGAGTCATAAAATCCTATATTAAGTTACATTTAAGATTGCAAAGTAACATGTTACTTGATCTTATTAAAGTAAAGAAGTTTACTTGATATTTCTGATTGACTGCAAAGTCATAAGAAGGAAATGAAACTTAATGAATGACAAAAGCTCGATTTGTCACAAGTTTGGACAAATTCAAGGAGTTGACTACAACAGTAGTGATGCTTATGTCTTTCGGATTTACGCTAGAAATATATGGATATTGAAGTCTCGTAATTGGAATTTTCGGTTTGATGATGATCAAAGAATTTTGGAATGTCCAAGATTATCGAGAGGACCTAGATTTGAGTGGGAGCAAATCAGCTTGGCTAATTCATAATATGTAACTGACATATTTTGAGTGGGAGCTAAGTGAAATCCCTGGATCTCAAACATGAATGTCATATTTGAGTGGGAGCTAAGTGAAATCCCTAGATCTCAAACATGAATGTCATATTTTGAGTGGGAGCGTGAAATCATTCTAGGATATGTGGACGACAAATGTGAATGATGTGATTGTTGTTAATAACGTTTAAGTTAGATAAATAAGGATAAAGTTGAAATTATTAAACAAAGAGATCTATCAAGATAGATTGGTGAGTTTAATAAACACTAAATGTCAAATGCTTCCTGGACTTGATTCTGAAAGATGTTCAGAATGTCCTAAGCAAGATTCTGAAGAAGCTTAGAATGGAACAAGTGAGAAAGGAATTCTTACTATATGAAGCATTGAGTTAGTATTGCAACTATGGTTGAAAGAAAGAGATGTGTTGCATCTCCTATGCCTCAGTCATAGGTTCTTCCATACAACCATGTTGTATACTCGACATAATGTGACCCGAAGTTCTGGTTGATAGGACAAAGCCTTAACTGTAAGAGCATGTCTTTAAGTGATTCCTGAGTTGATCACTGAACCAGAGTTAAGTTTGTACATAAATGGCTAGAAGCAATGTAAGTGGCATAGTTGCATTTCATGCACTAGGATACACATAGATATAGAAGTATAAAGGCTACATGTGATGTGATATATAATGTTATGGCGGAGCTAGTTCGCTTTTAACATAGAATGATGTGTCCTAGGGCCTAGTGCCCATGAGAAAGCCCTCGAGGTTGATCTAAAGTCACTGTAAGCTCCTGGAATCCGGCCTCGTTCTGCTGCCATGACTATAGTATATACATAAAGGATAGCAAAGTGTGTTTCGAAGTTTAGATGACAACGGTGAAAACGACCGTCATCATAAACACTAGAAACAAAGTCTCACTTTGTTGCTAAACAAATACTTCAACCCATTATAAGATAATGGTGTGGATGTCAAAATTAGGAAGACATTAACGATTTGCAAAAGGCATAATGATCTGGTAAAACAGAACATGGACATGATGTTTCCCATGAGCATGCATGATCTGTAAACGCATATGGTATATGGTTTATACGAGTAAAATGCGAGCTGGATTATTTGTACTCTAGTGCAAGTGGGAGACTGAAGGAGATATGCCCTAGAGGCAAATAATAAATAGGTTTTTATTGTCATATCTCAATTAGTTTATAATAGTTTCATATTATGCTAGAATTGTGCTAAGTAGAAACTTTGGTACATGTGTGGTATGAAACAACAAAGTCCCTAGTAGCCTCTATTCATACTAGTTCATTGGTCACGAAGATGATCTGGGTTTCAAGATCATGTGCATTTATGTCGACTGACAACGAGATCATATCATTGGAGAATGATGTGGTTGGACATTCCTCGGAGGATTGCAACACGATCAAGTCATATAGTTCATTGTTGCAACAACTATACCTAGACTCCTTCTACTTAGACCGTGAGATGATATCAATCACAGTCTCCCGAGAGTGCTCAGATATCATCAAGCGCCACTTGGTAATACAGTGGTTATAAAGGTGTGTTCAGGTACTCAGAGGAACTGTAGAGGCAATATATGTCAAGAGCGGGATTTGTTTACCCACATCACGGGTAAAGATACATATGGCCGGCTTGGTGAGATTACATCCATAAATGTTGCAACATGTGACTAGGTCACGGGGATGTAATATCACGGTAACAAGAAAACATAACTTGTTGTGAACGAGATTAAACAAGGTATGGGATACCAATGATCGGATGTTGGAAAAGTTGTATCGAGAAACAAAAGGAAGAGGATGCTACATTTAGCGGTTCAAACGACATTGTCATCAGGAATGCATAGGGGTCACATGGACATCCCTAGTCCCTCTATTGATCATTGATACAGATCATGTCTAGAGCATTCCCGAGCCGTGAGAGGATACACTTAAGGGTACGATGAGAGCGATCATTCGTAAGACGGAATCACAGTAGAGAAAGAGAAAGTCGGAATTGTTCCGCAGAAAGATCCGAAGTCGTTCGGTGGAAATCGAAAGGGAACCGAAAGGTGTTTCCGGTCAAGACAGATTTTGTAATATGTATTTACATATTAATTAATGTAATTAATATTAAATATAATATTGAAATCTAATTTGAAGGGGTATTCCACTAATGGTCCAAACTTCCTAGGGAAAAAGGGCCCATGAGGGAAAACCGAAGGAGGGAAGGGCCAAGGCCCAGGCCCCTCAAGGGGGCCCACCCGGCTAGCCTAGGGCTGTGCGCGGGGTGGGGCCCACCCCTGGCCGGCTGGCCCATAAGGCCCATGCGCCTCCCCTCTCCCTTGATTAGTCCCACATGGGAAACCCAAAGGGGAGGGCACACCCCCTCCCTCTATATAAAGGGGTGCCCATGGGTGGGATTGAATAGACAATTGGAGAAGTCATTTGGTTGACTTTCTCCTCCTCCCTCTCTCTATACCTTGTGACCATGGCCCCAAGTTTGGGCTGTGCGATCAAGGCACACCTGTAGTATGCCGTTGCGCTGCAGGGATTCCTAGCTGGATATCAACTTCCGCACTCCCGGCGAGATCAGGGAGCCAGAGGTCTCATCGTGCACCGCATGTGTACGAAGACACGAGGCGCAACACTTGGGGCACTTAAATGTCGTGAGCCAGAGCTGTTGCATGATGAAGATGACGAAGGAGCAAGGGGTGACCTACGAGGAGCTTCGCGACCTTGAGGTCGGCTTCGAGTACGACTACTTCAACCATGTTCCCCGCGGAACGTTAACCGCGTACGGTAAGGGTATGTATTCTCTACGTATCGGCCGTTACTGCATTACTACATAGATAGATCCTAGGCAGTTTCTGGGGTTCCATTGTAGGAAATTTTTTGTTTTCCGCACCGATCCCCAACAAGATCTTGTGAGCTCCGTTCATGATCAAGATCATCTATTTGTAATCTTACATGTTGTGTTTGCGGGGATTCGATGGATATTGAGATGCTATTTTAGATTGATTATTGATTCTATCATGTCTATGTTATTTGTGATCTTGCATGCTCTCCGTTGTTAGTAACTATCTTAGCCAAGTAGATGCTTGCAACTCCAAGAGGGAGTATTTATGCTTGATAGTGGGTTCATGCCTCTAGTAATCTAGGGAAGTGACAGAAATCTCTAAGGTTGTAGATGTGTTGTTGCTACTAGGGAGAAAACAACAATCATTTGTCCATGGGGCAATCGTATTGTTTACTTTACACACTTTGCTTAATGCAATTATCTATTTCTTGCAACTTAATACTAGAAGAGGTTCGGATGATAACATGAAGGTGGATTATTAATCATAGATGCAGTTGGATTATGGTCTATGTATTATGTCGTAATGCCCAATCAAATCTCATAGGAGTCAAGATGTCTAGTTTATGCATTGTATGCTTTCTTAAATCTGTTAATTGCCCCGTTGTTGTTCATCCAACATGCTATTTATCTTAAGGGTAAACACCTCTAGTGAACTATGGACCCCGGTCCATTCTTTTACCATTTACATACCATCTACTATCTATTGTTTACTATTTACTTTCTGTAAGCAATTACTATCTTCCACACAATACGTTTAATCCTTTGTTTTCAGCAAAATCGGTGAGATTGACAACCTCACTGTAAGTTGGGGCATAGTTCTGTGGTTGTGTTGTGCAGGACTGCAAGTTGTTAGCAACACCTTGGGGTTGTTTCCTTGCTCCTACTGGTTCGATAACCTTAGTTTCATAACTGAGAGAAACTTGCTGATGTACCCATCATACCTTCCTCCTAGGGTTCCCAACGAGCTCGAGATATCTTGAGCCATTAGTGGTCGTTATCGGTACTGGTGCCTCCTACTTGTTTGTTATTCTTCTAGGTGTGAAGGTAAATTCATAAAATGACTTTTATCACTTAGAAATATCATATAATTACACAATATGACAGCCCTAATTGACATGTTCATCTATGACCCCATGATTTGGGATCCTGTTGAAACAAGAACGAAATTGCGCACGTAGGCACGGTGAAATACAAAAATCCCTACTCTATTTATGCAAAAACAAAAGGTAAATATGCTTCAATTTTGGACGCATCATGAGTCCAGGCGGGATCACCCCGCGTGTCTCGTCCGCTGTGACGATGGACGCGCCATCAGAGCAGTGGGCATAGACGGGCTTGCCCGCTATTGGTCTCTGATAGTGATCGAGTCACCAGAAGAGGAGAAGCGCTCGGGGGCTACTCCAAGCACCTAAAAGCCTTGTGCACCGGCTGGCTCCCATAGCACAAGCAATGTATCCAAGATTTCCCCTTTTGATGAATAAAAACAAAGTGGTTCACTCGTTTTTCGTGATCATTCACCCGGTGGCTTTCCTCTAATGGGGAGATGCATTAAGAAACCTTTCCGAGATGACCGAGGAGCGAACCTCATCATCGTCAGACAACGGCAACAGAAACAAAGGAAGGAGAACATGACTCAGATAAGTACCCTAATTTATTTTGGGGGCAGCCAATGCAAGGTTACAGCCATGAAAGATAATCAGAACATTCTTCCTGAGACCTTACATGCATTGTTGAAATCTATGCAGGTTCAACCTACTCGTTCGATGGGGGGTCTCGGGCAAGGAACCTGGCGTGGCTCTCCGCGGGATCAGATCCCCTCCTCATGGAAGTACTCGACGCGCCGTTAGTTTCTGCTAAACAGCTTAACAGAAAGCATATCCGCCCTGTCGAAACTAGGGAAGAGGATGTCTCCTCTGGCTATGGGTCTCGGAGAAATGGGTCCATCCCCTCCCGAGGCACATGCTCCCGCCTTCTTCGGAGAATACGAATGCTAGGTATGGCATCCTCCCTGGAAGCCAATTAAATAGGTTGGGGAGGAAGCCCCTGCCCTACGTGCAGGGGACTGTAGTTACTGCTAGGACAATCCTCTGGATTCCCTAGGCAGCGAATCCACTGCACGTAGATCTTTGTCAGACACTACAACTGGATCTTGGAGAGTTCCGCAGACGGCCTACTTGGCCCGGCTACCTGAAAGGGCGAAGCCCCACCACAGGCCACGAGCGGCACGCGGTGGCGCCTCATCCAGGGGTTACTGTCGGTCTAGTGCTATCCGCGGGTCACAGACGTACGGGCTCCAGGCCAGGTGTCCCGCGTGCTGTCGCACCACGAAGCCCGGTGAGCTCCTCCCCAGGCTTACACCCAAGTTTTCTACCCAGCACAACGGACCAGAAACCATTTATGGGGAAGGTCGGACCATAGTTCGGTGATTACTAACAAAATCGTAGACTGCGTCGTGGACGCACTGCATAGGGCCAGAGGTTGGACAAAAACGACGCCACGACCACTAGCAGCACTCAAGCGACACGTGGCTCTCATGCATGCGAAGCTTTGCCGCGTATCCACACAAGGGCTCCGCCGGGGTGCCCGCACAGGATCCGAAAGCATCCCCTCCGGATGTCCTGACACGACAAGGCCGCTCGGAGACAGGAACTGAGCAGACATGACAAGTCCAATGCCAGTCTACTACAAGCAGGTGGCGACACGTGGCACCAGAACATGATCGTTAGGCCACTTTACAAGCCTCAACCCTCGACGTGGCTAATCATGCACCGATGCGTGTGATCCGACCCCTGTGGTGTCCACTTATCCATATAAAAGGAGGCCTAGGTCGGATTAAGGGATGGGAGAAAAACAAAGGCAGAGAACCTTCTCAGGGAAGGCATCCAGTCTAACCTTGTGATAATCAGATTGTAGCTAGTTGTAGGATGTAGGGCTACGCTCACTAAAAAAAATTAAAATAAACTGAGTAATTTTGTTTGAATAATTCAATTATCAAATTTGTTTGCAGATTGGATTATTCTAACTATTTAAACATTAAACAATTGTCCTATTTAATATTAAAACTTCAAATATTAATATCTTTTAATCTATAATTTGAAATTCGACAAATAATATGTCTAAATCGATCAGCGCGACGAGCCCGTTCTAATCATGCATTTCATGATATAATTTGAAACATGCATCATATAAATATTAAATATTCAGAACTGTTTATGAGAGCAAAACATGCCTAAATACTTAAATAAAGTGCTTTATTATTGTTTCCACACCTCACCCATGCGATGCTATGTGATACCATGTAATTGTGCATCATTCAATCACGGAATACCTTGTTTTGCTTGTTTCATTTATTCATATAATTGCACACTTTAGTTATTATGACTCTTTGTGTGTTTGACTTTTATTCCGAATAGACGCCGAGCAAGAGAATTATCAGGAGAACCAAGAGTAGTACCCGGATCCCGGTTACCCAACTGCTGATCCGAGAGGCAAGCAACTCTCCATGATTGCATACATATATCACATATGCCTCTATCTTATTCTTGCATCATTGAGTCATGATTGCATTAAGTTGAATCCCAAATATTGCATAGCCTTTACTTTTAAACCCCACCGAAACTTGTACGCTAAATCTTATGAGGCATTACTACAGGAATTGTTTGAGCCATGTGAGTCGTAAAACTTTATGTGTAGAGTTTGTGCGAGTCTTTGCATAATGAGGTACGTAAACAATTTAACCTGTGTAGTAATAGGATAACTAAAAAAAGAGGTATCACTGGGCAATAGATATTATTTGGTTCTTCCATGCTCACATGTGTCCCGTAGGATCCTGAGTACTTGCTTTCTGTTCCTTGACTATTCGTACTATCCACATGTAGGAGACTCTATGGACCCCCTCCCCTTTGCTTGATCTTGATTTATATTTTATTTCTTGGGGCCACAAACTAATTTGGGGCTTTATTACTATCTTGTACTTATGCCATGCTTTACTGCTTTATTTACGATTGCGTGTGGAGCGCCTGTACTGTTTAGGAATGTAGACTGTTTTTGCGGTATCGACAAGCACAGTCATACTTTCGGGTTCCCAGTCGTTTACAGCCATTGGTACAAACCATGGGCCCATCTCGCAGCCGGCCAACTTCGTTGCGGGTAGCTTAATGGGGTAGGGCCCCCTAAAATAATTTTTGAATCCTATGAATGCATTATCGTGAGGCCTCATTGCTTTTATTTGGTTCTTACTGAGGTTGATCATGCGTGTGTTGCTATTTGTGCACCTCTGCAGGGTAAATCTTTCAGAAAACCGTGTCCATGGTTATGGACAACTTCGAGCACTGTTTCTCGATCATAGACAAACATAACTAAAGTACCGCCTTTAATTTGACTAAGACATGACTAGTAAATAGTGTAACACTAATGGAATGGTTAATAAAATTGCTAATGGATGGGATATTCTTCCATATTCTTGTTGGTAAGTGAGAAGGAGGGCGAGCAATGTTTATTTATGTTGCTTATATAACTGCTGTTACTAATTAAAGAGCGCTCGTCCATCTCTGGTTGGGTGGATGTGTAGCGTGTCTCTATAGAACTTGGTAGCTATTATCTTTCGCTGCAATTGCGTCAACCCCAGGTTGTTTCCTTTAGATGCATTAAGACTCAGAGTACCCCTAGGGTCTCACACGATAAATATTTGGTTCGGATAGACAGATATACTCTCAGGAAGGTTACTGGGTCGAAGAGACTGATGATGGTGGCAACGACTGTCAAGTGTATAGATTCTGGGGATTGAGATCTATGTGATCTGTGGGTGGGATGTGCTTATTTTCAGGGCATCTTATGCCAATTCTGTTCTTGTCCGTACTCAGACCTTGTTTTCCGCTTCCGCTTAATACTCTGATGTATGATGTATGAGGTTGTATCCTAAATTATTATCACTATCTAGGATATTTGGATCTTGCTGTATGACGTTGAATATTTCTGTTTCTATTGTTTCTAGATGGTGTGGCTCTGGTGACTATTGTATGTTGCTGACATACATAGTCATTTGTGTATCTTTTTGATCGTTTTACCTATCGACTATGCCGCTTGCTCTTGTCTCAATGTTCTTGAAAGTGGGTAGGGTGGTTGGCCGGTACCGTGCCCTGCTCCGCTTCTACGGGTCTACACGTGGGTGATCTTGAGCCTCCGAAGTAGAATCTCTTATCCACTTTTGGGTTCATCCAGGCTTGATCTTAGAGCGTAGGGTCCGAGGTATTACAATTGGTATCCCGTGTTTTTCTCTGTTTTTTTTTACGTGAACGGCAGGAGGTCTGCCCTTAAGCTTCATAGATAAAAGAGGAGAAAAGGTACGTGCAAACTTTACAGCTCTGTGCTGAACGGCACAAACTCAAGAAATCATAACCTCGACGCCAAAATGAACTGGGCGAGATCGGCCCTGATCAACTCAACTACCCTAGTTGGCGGGAGACTCTGCTTAAGGAAGATTCTATGATTACGCTCATTCCAGATGTTCCACAAAATGTAGACTCCTGAAGTTAGCAACTCTTTTTTCCTGAGACCTCTCTCTGCCTTCCGCACCTTCTCCCACCAAACCGGCACAATTGTCTCAGTGAGGGCCAGCTCACACAACTTGCGCTCGTCGGGGAGGAAGCTCGACCAGATGGCTTTGGTGAAGGTGCAGCACAAGAACAGATGGTTTGCATCCTCTAAGCATTGATCACAAAGGTCACACTTGTCACTGTGATCAAGGCCTCTATTTCTAAGACGATCATCAGTCCACAACCTGTTTTGGAGGAGCAACCAAATGAAGAATTTAATCTTTCCTTCGGCCTTCACCTTCCAAGATTCCGCCAGTCCCGGTTCCTTAGTTCTATTGCTGAACTGAATGTGGTAGGCAGAGCTACCGGAGTAATGCCTGGTAGCAGAGACGTTCCAAATAGCACGGTCAGGCTCAATGGTGAGGGAAACCTGCTGAATTCTGCACCACAACTCAATGAATTGGTCAATTTCCTCATGAGTTGCCATCCTTTGCAGCCCTCGCATCCACTTCCCATCATCTAGGCCATGCCTTACAGTCAGCTTCTTTCTGAAAGCCAATTTAGCCAGGTCTGGAGCCAACTGCGAAGGGCGCTGCACCATCAAGCCAGCGATCACTCCAGAAATGAGCTCTGTCACCATTACCAAGGATGATGGTGGTGCAGTTAGTGAAAAGCTGCAAATCCTGAGTGTCACAAGGTATTTCCATTCCTTGCCAGGGCCTGCTGTTTTGTCCCCATCTAAACCAGGCCCAACGTAATCGTAGCGCCCTGCCAAAACAACGGATGTCTTTGATGCCCAGACCACCATACCCTCTTGGTGCGCAAACTTTCTTCCAGCTGACCAAACATTGTCCACCACGCGCTTCCTCGTCAGCATTCCAAAGGAACCCCCTTCTAAGGTTGTCACATTTTTTAATGAACCAAACATTAGCCGGGAAGGCAGTCAGGTGGTATACTACGATTGCCATGATCACCGAGTTCACCAGAATGAGCCTTGCCAAACGATCCATTAATTTTCCTTTCTAGATTTTGAGATGGCTGGAAATCTTGTCCAAAAGGACCCGAAGCTCTATTCTCGATGGTTTCGTCAGCCCGAGAGACAGGCCAAGATAGTGGCAAGGAAAGGTGTCTTGAGCACCACCAAACTCAGACAGGATATCTGCCAAATCTTCTCTGTGATTGTGTTCGTCTAACTCGCCGATCATTATCGCCGGACGTTGCGCCCCTGGCCGAACAACAACGGGGGACTCATACCCCCAATGTCGAAAATCGCGACATGACACTACTTTATGCGTGTTCTTATCTAAGTTTTTTAGCATATAATTTCTGAACTACAACTCTATTTTGCCTGCGAACAGAGAAATCTAGCACTCGGCCAGAGTATGACGAGGCAGGCAATGCGGATCAAGATCGTGCTCATGTCAAGCGTGTCCTCCTTGGGTAGTGGATAGGTATGTAAACTCATCGTATTTTCATCCTTCCCCTCATAGTTTGGTACCATGTCATCTACTTAAATTTTTCGTTTCTTCTGATTATATCCTGAGGATATCTATTTTTTTTCTTATGCTTATAGCCCGAGGACATGGTCTGCATGTGTTCTTTACTACTACCTATTAAAGCTTACTGCAGCGGCGAAGGAGAAGGGAGATGGTGGCATCATGCTGCGCCAGATACTTAGGGCATTTGATATCAAGTAAGGACTACAAAGTTTTGGTTTTGTTGTATGCTGCATGTGCGATTTTTGTTCAATGAGGAGTTTGGTTGTGCTAATATGTTATTTTTTTAGATTTTGGCAACCGAACTGAATTCTAGGAAACTATTTTTTTAGAGCAACCGACAGGAGCTCTGTCTTTTCTATTGGAAGGGGGAAATAATAGGTCCGATACAGAAAGACATGTTTAAGTTAAGGTGTGAACATGCCAGAAAACACCAAGACACGTGAGAAAAACACCAAGTTAAGGTGTTAACCCAGTCGCATCAAGGCTTCCAGCTCCAGTTGATCCAGGCGCACACCGCCAGCTCTGACTGATCCATTCCATGCGCATCGCCGGAGCTAAACTTCTAGCACCGCGTTCAACCCCGGTCAGAATCAATTCAACAGAACTTGGGGAGGCCTAGATGGGCGGGCGGGCGGCGGCTCACCCTTGTGCCCGAGGCACTAGGTTCATCGGCGGCTGGTTCTCCATCTCCAGCTAAGGGATCAGGATCTCGGTTAAGGTACATGGGATCCGAGTCCGGTTCGGATGGCGAGGAGGAGCGGGTTGTGCAGGTGCCACTCAAAGATCTGGAGGATTCCTCCGACGAGCTCCGTTGGACTACGGTCAGCCGTCGTCGAATGAAGTCTGAAGAGGAGATGAAGCAGGCTTTCTGGGAGGACATCGGCTTTCCAATGCCGGCCTCCAGATTCTGGGAAAGAAATTCGCCATCGTCGCAGCTGCAGTGTGGGTCGCCACTTCGTCGATCTTCCTCTCTACCGGTGGGGCGGAGGGGGTCGGTGGTGTCGCCGGTTGGGATGGTGCTACGTCGTGGTCCTAGGGTCCGGCCCTGGAGGGGGCCCTCCTGCCGAGGAGAGCATCAGCGTTGCCGTTGTTGGGGGCTCTTGTGGAGGCCGCCGTCGGCAGCAACATGACTGAGCACTGGGTTCCTCTTTCCGCGCTGGTGGCCACCATGGAGGCTGAGGTGGCCAATGACGTGGGGTATGCGGCTAGGCCCGCGGTTTCCTCGGTGTTCGTGCTAGTCTCTCCCTAGCTCGCGATCGCTAAGAGACTCAGTATTAGGAGGGCTTTGGAAGCCCTAGTTTGTTCAGACGCTCGTAATTCCACGACGCTGTTCATTTTGCCATCGCCTCGTTCTCGCCGCTCCTTCGCCCATGCCCTCCAGTTCCTCCTTGATGGCTTCCCAAACCCTTGGGCGCCGCCGGTCCCTGCACCTGGTGCCGCTCCAGCCCACGCGAATGCGCCAACGCCGCCTAGGGCCGGCACCTGGCGCTCCACCTATCCACACTCCCGCCTTCTAGGGACCATCAGGCGGGGCTCGACCTCCCTTCATCACTGTCAGGGATGTAACCCCGGGTACCCAGAGTTGGTGTATCAATTGACTCAAATAGAGAGATGAGTAATTTGATAAAAGATTTATGTAGAAAATAGACATATGTGAATAAAATAAGGTATATGATGTTAGTAAAGAAGAATAGATAAAGAAAAAGGAGGGGAAAAGCTAATTTGGGCTGAGTTTAACCTAACTCAGCCCAATTTAGAAGCATTCATCCAGTCCTGATGAAGAATTGGCTAGAGTGATCCGGCGGGGCCGAGGTGTGATGACACACAAGTATAAGGGGTGTATCACAGTATTTTTGAGGGAAGTGAAACCCAATTTATTGATTTTACACAAGGGGAGCCAAAGAATACTTATAATCCTTAATAATTGAGTTGTCAATTCAGCTACACCTGGAAATAATCTTGCTCACAGCAGTTTATCAGTAGCAACAGTTTTGTAACAACAATAGCAAAGTAATAGCAGTAGTAAAAGTAAAGACAGTAGTAACAATTGCAGTAAACAGTAGGATTAAAGCACGGTAGGCATAGAGATGCATGGACGGGCGTTGCATGGACAAGACAATTCATATGGCAATCAAGACATAGGTCATTTGCATATAAATAAGATAAAGCATCCAAGTACTAGATAATCATAGGCATGTGTTTCATATATAGTCATATGTGCTCGCAATGAGAACTTGAACAACATCTTTTGTCCTGCCAGCCCGTTTGCAGCGGGGCCTCAAGGGAACTACTGACAATTAAGGTGCTCCTTTTAATAGAGCACCGGAGCAAAGCATTAACACTCCGTGAACACATGTGATCCTCACATCAAAGCCATTCCCTCCGGTTATCCCGATTGCTGTCACTTCAGGGCCTTTGGTTCTGGACAACAATATGTGTATACAACTTGCAGGTAAGACCATAAACAATGATATCATAATGAATCAATAACATGTTCAGATCTGAAATCATAGCACTCGAGCCCTAGTGACAAGCATTAAGCATAACAAGTTGCACAAAGTCAAAAGGCACTAATAATAGATACTAGGCACCATGCCCTAACAATCTGATGCCATTACATGAACGATCTCATCCAATCCCTACCATCCCCATGGCCTACAGCGGGGGATTACTCACTCATAGATGGGGGAAACATGGATGGTCGATGGAGAAGCGATGGTGATGATGATGGCGATGATCTCCTCCAATTCCCTATTCCGGCAGGGTGCTAGAACGGAGTTTCTAGTTCCAAATCACGGAATCTGGTGGTGGCGGTGCAGCGGAACTCTTTCTGGAAAAATGTCAAACCCCCCTTGGATTTTAGGTCAAGAGGCAACTTATAGGCGAAGAGGGAGGCCAAGGGGGTGACCAAGGCGGCCACACCACCCCCAAGCGTGGCCTGGCCTGGCCCGCGTGGCCAGGTGGTGTGGGCCCCTCATGGCCCTTCTCCGTCTCGTCTTCTGGCTCCGTGAGTATTCTGGTGAAATAGGATTTTTGGCATATTTTCCGGGATTTTTCCTGATAGTTGGTTTTCTGCACAAAAACTAGATACCAAGGTAATTCTGCTGAAAACAGCGTCAGTCCATGTTAGTTTTATCCAAATCACACAAGTTTAGAGGAAAAACAATAGCAAAAGTGTTCGGGAAAGTAGATACGTTTTGGACGTATCAACTCCCCCCAAGCTTAGCTTATTGCTTGTCCTCAAGCAATTCAGCTGAAAACTGAGTGCGATAAAAGAAACTTTCACGAACACATTTGCTTCATAAGATGTATATATTCTCAGCATATGATCAAGCACTTAGGCAATTCACAATAAAGAGTATGCAACTAAGTTTACTTAATAGTCATTGCAAGCTATGAAGAGATTCCAACTCAAAAATAGTAAGTAGCATGAAACATAAACATTGCAATGCTCCTAAAAATGTATGATAGAGTGGTATATTGCTTGCCTTTGATTGTAGAGCAAATATAAATGCCAAGGCACCTCTGAAGTTCAAGTGAAGACTAGAAGTAAAGATATCAAAGATACAGGCATCAAGGTCATGACACAAATAATCAAGTTTTGAGACAAGCACATTACACTAAGAATGACAACCATGCTCTCAAGAAAGTGCTCATAGAATGTGTGGAGACTCAACAAGGAAATGAAAAGGTTTTGAAAAGTTTGAAAGGCTTCCAAATGCTGAAAGTATGGTAATCATTAGCTTTGAGCTCTCAGTGCCCCTATCATAAGCATCTTTAAATGGTTAAGGTTAAAGTGACACAACTAAGAGGATATGCTTGACAAGTTATAAGTTGAAATCTCATGCCCCTTGCTTACGAGTACCGCACCTCATGTTACTCAACTTCAGTCACAAGTAAGCTCTTGTCATTGTAAGTACATATGTATCATAGAGAACCACCAATGGGGTACCCCTTGCACATGATACAGGAGATATCCCATAATCAAAATGACAAGGCAAGCAGACAATGAGCATCTCAGCGGTCTTTTTATTTGCTATTTGCATAGGTTTTTATTGAGGATTCTTCATATAATGCTCATTATGGTTATGCTGCAAGTTTCCACCATGATTAGGCATGGTTTAGGCTAGCGGCTCAGGCATTTCTCTAACACACATACAAACTCCATGATCTTACAAGTTCCCCCTTTTATTTCACACCGCTGGGATCCATAAGCAAAAGAATCATGATATCAACGGAATAATAAGTGCAATGTTGAAAGCGTTCCCCATGATACATGGTTCTGCTAACTTCAACTCATAAAGCGCAAGCATATAAGCAACAAAGATGGACACAATGGTTCAAGATTATTAAGTGCAAGAAAGTAAAGTGTGTTAGCAAGTTCGTGAGAGCTTTACTAACTAACTTTCTCATAATAAGCAAACATTTTATTCGGAAGAAAACAAGGCATACTGAATATGCACGGACTAGAAAATGATGCTAATAGGTAGGTATGGTGGACACTTTTGGCAATATTGGTTTTGGGGAGTTGGAAACATGAGTAGAGCTCATACTCAGTGCAAGTGAAGGCTAGAAATAGTAAGGAAGCGACAAACGAGAGAGAAATAACTGTCATAATCATGCTTGCAACAAAATGGGAGTAATTATGGCATGAAAGTGATTCAAGACCCCTGAGGCAAAATAATTCATCGAGGCTTAACTGATTATTGTTTCAGTCATATGCATGCGTGAGCATGTGCCAAGTCAATTCAAATGAAACATTCAAAGGGAGATACCATAGTGTCATACCAAGTTATGAATAGAGCAATGCAAGCAAACATTCATACGACATGCTACAAAATATTAGCAAGCTAAAGCTAATCATAAGAAAGCAAGAACTACTAAGCATCCATAAATAACAAACACCCTATATGAATAGACTAAGCATGCCCACAATGATGAGTATATGTACAAAAATAAAAACAAATAGAGTTTGTTACCAGCCTCTTACCACACCTCAAGTTGTCATTAATCCTCATTATTGCCCTTCACTTGTGTGCTTGAATAATACCATGAAACAAATTCCATTGAGGACTGCTAAACCCTGCAACAAACTTCACAAAACCAAAGAAGAAGAAAAATATTTTTGGTGTTTTCGATTTTTAAAAGCAAGAACCAAAAGGAAGAACAAGCAAAGCAAAATCTTTTTGGGTTTTTCGAATAATTAAGGAAAAGCCAAAAGGAAGAAGCAAACCAAGGCAAAAAGAAAACGAAGCAAACAAAGAGAAACAAGGAAAATATTTTTGGTCTTTTGTGTTTTAGAAAGCAAAAGTAGAGAAAGAACGAAAACTAAAAAGAGAATGAAGCATGGATATACAAAGTACTGACTAAACATGATATGTAGATGAGTGTGATGTCGGTGTACCTCCCCCAAGCTTAGGCTTTTGGCCTAAGTGGGTATCAATCCCAAGATGGCCAAGATGGAGCGCCTCCGTAGTACGGCGAGGAGGTGCCCTCGTCCTGATATGAGCTTGAGGATGCCCCACCGTAGTGCGTAGAGTAGTCGTAAGAAGGCACATCCTCTTAGTGTTGCCTGTGGAAACCAAGCAAGCGAAGCTACTCATCCACCTCCTCCTTAGAACGCGACCATGGCCTCCTGTAAATACTGAACAAAGTGGATTGTGGCAAAGGAATTTCCCTCTCGTCTCCGTCTGTAAACAACATCCTGCATACTAAACTGTCCGTATCAGAGTCAGCAGTGACGAAGTGATGTGTTTTCATGGCAGCAATATCAAGCCTTTTTGGTGCCAATACAATGTCATTAGGATCCACATAAAGTTCTAATGCAACAACCATACGTGTGGCAATAATGCCCCCATAAATAGGTCCCCTAACAGCTAGGCAGCGAGCAATGAGAGAGCCAAGATTGTACTTGGTATCATTATTAAGTGCAGCATCGAGGAAGGCTAAATGATAATTAGAGATATTACTAGTGTTTTCCCTACCAAGAATGCTAGTGGCAAGATAATAAGAAAAATATCTAAGAGTTGGGAGTTGAATATTCCTTATCTTTCCATGCTAAGCTACGCGGTCATCATCATTTGTAACACTTCAATAGAGCTCCAGCAAATCAGCGGGTCGACCTTGGATCTTCTTCTCTGTCCCCGTCATGCCTATACCTATAATGCTGCAAAATCTTTCCAATGACATGGTAATAGGCTGATTATAAATTCTGAATGAAACAATTGACTCATAAGGGGTGTTAGTGAAAACGAAACTCTCAACGAAAGTTTTGGTGAGCACGGCATATTGCTCCACTCTCATCCTGCATGTAAGTGGTCAAATCGACCCTCTGAACCAGTAGTAAGAAATCATCGAGGATCCCTGTAGCTTGAAAAAAGGTAAAACAAGGGAAAGTAGATGGGTGAGCATCTCCCTCATCTCCTTCATTGCCAAAGCGTGGTGCAATAAGATCTTCAATGTATGAAGGCCTAAACTAAGATGCCGATCTTGAGGGCCTTGACCTTCTAGGTGTGTCCCTCTCAAATATTTCTCCAAATGTGTGGTTGTTCATCTTTGATATTCTAAAATTTAAACATCCATTATACAAGTGATTGCAAAGTGAATACATAATGAAGGGAACTACTCATAGGGTCTTGTAAGAGGCCTAAACATGCATCAAAACAATATCTCTAAGCATTGAACAAGCTTACAAGCTCCCATAACCTGTCACCTACAACAGCAAAATACTCAAGATATAAACCACTAAACACAAATCTACTTGGACAAGCGGAGGAGTCACATACCGGAGAACAAATGTTCCAAATTTCAGTAGCAAAGATGGCTGAGCAAGGAGATCGAAAAATCGTGGACAAGAATAGCAAGAACGTGATTTCGAGCAATGAGCTGGTGTTTTCTCGGGAGAGAGAAGGCAGGGGGAAGTGAGAGAGTGAGTGGAGGGCTAGGGGTGGCCCACACCATGGCCAGGCGCGCCCCTGGGCTGGCCGTGCCACCAGGTGGTGTGCCTGCCTGGTGGGCCCCCCGGTACTCTCCAGGCACTTCTCTGCCCCTTTTTTCATGTAAAAATTTAATATGAATTTTCTGGAATTTTTCGAGACACTTTATTTTTGAGCAATTTTCAGGTATTGATAAATGATTTTCTGACAGAAAGGTGTTTTTGGAATGATGCAATGACAAAACAAAGCTAAAACTTCAGAAGTTCTAAGACACTCTAATATGCAAGCAACTAGCAATAGAAAAGTAAACTAAGTGAAAGCAGAAAAAAAAAGGATAAAATAAAAGTAAGCGAAGATAATCATGGTGAAAACATTGTTTTGTTCATTAAAATCCCTTTGTTAACAAGGTTGATCAGGTCTTGTTACCAAAGCAATTTTATATGAAACAAAACTTTGCATTCCACTAATGATTATGTTACCTAAACCTTGATAGCAATGGTCCCAATCATAATAGTTTCATATTTTTCTCGTGGTATGGGACAATATATTTGTCCAACTTGAATGCCCTCAACATGTTCAATTGAGTTTAAACCATAATTTCTATCAATCTTCTTGGGGAAATAGACAGTATGTTCCTTTTCATTAACATTAAAAGTCACCTTTTCTTGATTACAATTAATAACAGCTCCTGCAGTATTAAGAAAAGGTCTCCCAAGAATAATAGACATATTGTCATCTTCAGGCATTTCAAGCACAACAAAATCAGTTAACATAAAGCAATTATGAGCCACTTGAACAGGTACATCCTCACATATACCAACAGGAATAGTAGTAGATTTACCAGCCATTTGCAAAGATATATCAGTTGGTATTAGTTTTTCCAATTGAAGTCTCTTATAGAGAGAAAAAGGTATAACACTAACTCCTGCTCCCAACTCACACAAAGCAGTTCGAACATAACTATTTTTAATGGATCACAGAATAGTTGGAATCCCTGGGTCTCCAAGTTTCTTTGGAACCTTACCATTAAAGGAATAATTAGCAAGCAAAGTAGAAATTTCTTCATTAGGGATCTTCCTTTTATTCAAAACAATATCCTTCATATACTTTGAATAAGGAGGCAATTTAATAGCATTAGTCAAAGGAATTTGCAAGAATACAGGTTTCATCCACTCACAAAACTTGGTATAGTGTTCATCTTCCTTTGATATGTGTTTCTTATCAAGGAAAGGCATAGGTTTTTGGACCCAAGGTTCTCTTTCACTACCATGTTTCTTAGCAACAAAATCTTCTTTAGTGTATTTACTATTCTTAGTGTGCCTTTCAGGTTCTTCTTCCACTTTTTCTTTATCAGGAGCATCATTTTCTTCATTACCACTTTCAGTTTCAGTATCAGAGACATATATACTATTAGGATCTTTAGCAGGTTCAGAAGGTTCTACAATAGTTTTATGGTTCTTTTTTATTTTCTTAGGAGTAGTACCACTATTTTCAGCTTGTTGAGAATCCTGCTCAATTCTTTTAGGATGCCCCTCAGGATATAGAGGATCCTGGGTAGCAGTATCACTTCTAGTTCTAATTTCATAAGCATGTTTTTCTTTAGCAGCATTAACTAGCAAGTCTTTTTGTACCTTAATAAGCTGATCAATTTGAGTTTGAACCATTTGAAAATGTTTAACAAGCATTTTAACATCATTAGAGGTTCTTTCCACAATATCTTTTAACTCAATAATAGCTCTAGAGTTTTCCATTAAATGATTTTGCACCCTTTTATTAAAATTATCTTGCTTAACAATAAAAAATTAAATTCTTCTAAGCATTGATTAGGAGGTTTAGAGTAAGGAATATCACCTTCATCAAAATGTTGGAGAGAGTGTACCTCTATAGTGGATGAGTGGGGGATTGGCTTACATAGTTCTTCTATAGGAGGTAAATTCTTGACATCTGCAGCTTTAATTCCCTTCTCCTTAAGACATTTCTTGGATTCCTTCATCACTTCATCATATAGTTCCATAACTCCCCTCTTGTTGGGGGGATACCCCCGGGTAGGGTAACACCGGGGTATAAAGGCCGAGTTAGCCGGGGTAGGGCGCGGTCAAAGCAAGTGTTGACCAGGTCACCTCAAAGCAGGCCGAACCATGGAGTGACCCGGCCCGTGGAGCATCTCCTTAGCTATAGCCCGGCCGGCATAAAATATATGCCGGCCTTGCTTGTCTATCTGTTGTGCAGGTACATTCGTTGTCGGATTAGCCACGTGCAAGCCGGACTATCATATGGCTTCCAAGAGAAGGAAGGAATCTCCCGCTGGTCAAAATTTGGCTTTATTAGCTATAGCATGAGCGGAGCAAAGCAAAGAGGAGGACCAGCGGGTCAGGGACGACCAAGATGACGTGGGCAATGTCGGCTGACGTAGCCCGTGTCTGGTGACACATAAAGAAGAGGATTACGTTGCAGGTTACGTCCAAAGCCCGGACGAGCCGTTAAAGAGAATAAAGAAGCATCTAGCTTTAGACGAGGGGCATATTCGGAGAATATGTTGCCACATGTCCCTAACTTTGTAACCCGGGCTCCCCTATATAAGGAGCACCAGGGCCTCCATAGAGGGGGATCAATCATTTTCTCTGTCTAAGCTAGAACTCTAGGGCTAGTTTGTGGGGAGTAAGAGACATTGTCTACTTCTCACCAATAGCTTGAAGAGCATCTATAAACACCATTGATAGAGAAAAAACAAGAACATCTGTGCGTGGAATCACCACGTTCTCCCTCCCTAGATTCCCTTAGCACACATTGGCCCCATCTTTACCCTATCCATGGCATCTGTTGTGCCACCACCACGACAGTTGGCACCCAACGTGGGGCTAGCGGTGCTAGCAGGGGTGAAAATCCGGACAGGAAGCATCTTCAGCACCAGCGAGCGCGTCATCTCCGGCCTAGTTCAGCGCTTTGGAGCGCTGGACTACGTCAGCAACAACGCAGGGAGCTTCGGCAGGCACCCCCTCCACGCAACAGCAGCTTCATCAAGCTTGGCATGCACAAGATCTACGTCGGCGTGGACGAGTCATGCGTTCATCCGTGGCACATCATCGAGGGAGGCGAACCACCTCTCAGCATAGCTCGTGGTGTGCGTATCACTTGCTCCACTAGCAGCGTTGAGGTCCTAATGACCGCGCCATACGCGGAAGCGAGCAAGGGCCCGACGCTAGAGCTGGAGGTCACGCCGAAGCAGACCAGGTCTAGGTTCCCCCTACTAGAGAGGCCAGAAAATGTGCTCCAGCAGGAAATAGATAGTCTAGCAACACCAATAGCACATGTGGTAGATCCGGCTCAGGCGCAAGCTGAGCTAGAAGAAACTAGGCGGAAAATGTTAGCTGGGGCAAATAAGGTAGTAGAGCTGCAACAGTCTTTGAACATTACTTTGAGAGAATATGCAAAGGCAAACCGCATAGATGGAGTGAAAATCCGAGGTAGGAACCTGATTACTGAGATTGACAGGGAATACGAGCCTAGGCCGGGTCAAACAGCCACGATAGTAACAGGAGGGCTGGAAAGGTATAGTACCCCTGGCAAAGAACCTCAGGGCAGCAAATGTGGCCGCGTCCAAGTTAGAAGGTTTAACCGGAGAGGCCCGGCAAAGTGAACCACTTGCTGAGAGTCGCTTGCCAGCAAAATGAAGAAATGAACAAGGCAAACCCGGCGCCACCAGGAGTGTCACACGTGGTTCATTCGGCTAGGAATAACCCGGCAAGATCCGGAGGAGCCGCATCATCTCCGGGTCACAATTCTAGGAGAGAAGAAGTAGTAAACTCTAGTAGAAGAGACAAAGAGATGGTTCCCTATGATCCAGTAAGGGCCGGAAAAGGCAAAGCAGTGCAAGTTGATGAAGATCGGCACAGTACCAGCTGAGGTGTGGCTGGACGAGGTAACCACGACCAAGGAAATGTCGGTCAGAGGAATGCTGCCAACAGCAATGCCGGACAGCGTGATCCCGTGGGAACAGGGCAAAATATACCTCGGTAGCAGCAGCGATGCGCACCTCGGCAAGAAGGAAGTGCGGGACAAGCGGCACAACAAAATGCTTGTCCGGATCAGGAAAGATATAATGATGGTTATTCGGCTATGATCAACGACAGATACCCCAGACCGGATCACCACATAATAGGGTCAAGGCTGGGAAGCAGGAACTTGTAGCCAGATGATGCAAGGCTAAAACTGGATAGAATTTACAAGTCGGAGCTAATCGAGGTACAAGGTCCACCGGGTCCGTCATGCTTTGGGCCCCAGATTATGAAGGAGCCACCAGTGCTGAACTTTCAGCTGGCCAGAGATACCAGAACTTATGATGGTAGTACTAGGCTAGAAGATTGGCTGATTGATTATCCGACGGCGGTCAAGATCACAACAGGGAATTTGAGATGGGCGGTGAGATATGTGCCACAAATGTTGGAAGGACCAGCGAGAGTTTGGCTGAACAGTTTGCCACCAGGAAGTGTTAACTGTTGGCTGGATTTCGAGGAGTTGTTCGTTAGCAACTTTTTGAGCACCTACAAGAGGCCAAACAGGCCACAGACTCTAGCGCTATGCCGGCAAAGACCCAATGAGCCAGACCAGGATTTCTTGACTCGGTGGTGCAACGTGCGTAACTCGTGCGATGGAGTAATTGAATCACAAGCTATTGCGTGGTTCGCCCAGGGATGCAGATATGGGAGTATGTTGTGGCAGAGGCTGCAGCAAGATATGCCAACTACTTTGGCTGAGACAATCCGGATCGCAGATTCGTATGCCTTGGGAGATCCAACGCAACCCCAGCTGATGTCGAGCGAGGCAAACAAGGAATATTACAACAGAGATGGCTCCGGATCATTGATGTAACTACCTCGGTGAATTACGCTCTTAGTTACATGCCTGGATGAACGAAAGTGGTTAAAATAGTACGGTGGGGCCCAGGGCCACTCACGGTAGACCTTTCGGCCGTCCTAACCACTTTCAGACATCGGGACAAGAACGAGTGGCGTAATTGGCAGGCGAAGGGATCAACTACATACACAAATGAGTACGTATGCAAGCCACATACAACAGTCCTCAGAGCCATTCCATCTAAAATAAATAGAAATATTGCAACGCCATACGGCAAGATTCAAATGTCCTAGATAGATATAATAATTTAGGATAGCTCCTCATACATCACACATCAGAATATCAGGCGGAAGCGGAAAACAAGATCCGAGTATGGATAAGAAGCAAATCGGCATAAGATGCCCCATAAATAAACACATCCCGCCCACAGATCTCACGGATCCCTGTTCCCGGAATCTCTACACCGAATGATCGTTGCCAACATCATCTGTCTCTTCCACCCAGTATCCATCTTGCGGGTACACCTGTTCATCTGAATCAAACAATTTATCGTGTGAGACCCCAGGGGTACTCAGCAAGTCTTTATGCCGCTAAAGGGGACACAACCTGGGGTGACGCAATTGCGGCAAAAGATAATACCTAACAATTCTACAGATACTCGCTAACCATCCGACTAACCAATGATAGACGTATGTCCGTGAATTAAGAACAGCAGTTATAACAGTATAATTAACAGATCCATCCTCCTCCTCGCTTACCAATGAGGAAGCGGACGAACAACCCCCATCATCCATTGGCAGTTTTATTAACCATTCCATGAGTGTTGCACTATTTACTAGTCAAGTTCTTAGTCAAATTAAAAGCGGTACTTTAGTTATACTTGTCTATGATCGAGAAACTGTTTTCCAAGTCATCCATAACCGCGGACACGGCTTTCAGAAAGATTTACCCTGCAGGGGTGCACGAATAGCAACACACACTCGATCAACCTTGGAAAAACCAAATCAAAACCCAACGAGGCATTCAGGACAAAGCAATCACAGGATTCAGAAATATTTCAGGGGGCCACCCCATTAAGCTACCCGCAACGAAGTTGGCCGACTCGGAGACGGACCCAAGGTTTGCGTCAATGGCGGTAAACGACTGGGAACCCGAAAGTGTGACTGGGCTTGTCGATACCTCGAAAACACTCCGCATCCAAAACAGTACAGGTGCTTCACGCACAATCTTAATAAAACAGTAAAACATGGCATAAGTACAAGATAGTATTAAAGCCCCAAACTATTTTGTGGCCCCAAGAAATAAGAATGAATCAAGCTCTGGCTCAGGGGGGTCCATAAGGCCTCCCGGATGTGGATAGTGCGAATAAACAAGGAACAGGAATCAAGTACTCGGGGTCCTACGGGACACAAGTGAGCATGAAAAACCAAATAGCAGATATTGCT
This sequence comes from Avena eriantha, assembly GCA_910589775.1. Classification (NCBI taxonomy): domain Eukaryota; kingdom Viridiplantae; phylum Streptophyta; class Magnoliopsida; order Poales; family Poaceae; genus Avena; species Avena eriantha. The sequence continues at coordinate 553,524,052 of OU342743.1, forward strand.
CACCGGTGCCTCTTTCATTAGTTATCCCATTACTATTCAGGTTAAGTTGTTTAAGTACCTCGTTATCCATCAGACACTCACATACCCTGCACATGCTTTTCTACGACTCGCATGGCTCAAACAACTCCTGTGGTAATGGCTCATGGGATGGAGGAACAAGCTTCGGTGGGGCTTAAAAGTAAAGGCTATGCAGTACTTGGGATTCAATTTAATGCAATTGCGACTCAATGATGCAAGAATAAGATAGAGGAAATAGGTACGGTATGTATGCAAGCATGTGGTAGTGCTTGCCTGGCAGCTCAGTTGAAGCAAGAGATGGATCTGGGTAGTACTCCTGTAATTCCTGGTAATTCTCCTGCTGGGCGTCTATTCGAAGAAGAACCAAACAAACAAGGGCCAACATAAATAAAGTGCACAGCATATGAACTCAAATGCGATAAGCAAACAAGCATGCCATGATGAATGATGCACAATTTACATGGCATTAAAGTAGCATGGCAAAGGTGAGGTGTGGATACAAGAAATAAAGCATTTTATTATTTATTTAACCCAGTTTTATTGCCATAACAGTTCCGATTTGTAAGAATGACATGATGCATGCTTCAATTCAGAACAAGGACTGCTTAGATAGAACGGGCTCGTCGCGCTGATCTATTTAGACATATTATTTGTCAAATTTGGAGTTGTAGAATTAAAGTTATTAATTTATTAAGAAAAGGGCATTTTATTGTAATTTTAATCATCTCGAAATTTTAAAGTGTTCAAATGATATTTTGAATGGCATATTTGAATTCCTCACATTTTTCTGATTCCAAAACATATATCATTTGTATAATTTGGATTTATATTTGAAAATTTATTTAAATCTGATTTGAATTTGAATTTAATGATTTTGAATTTGTTTTATTAAACAGAGAGGTGGACAGCCTTTTTACACACAGGCAGAGCCAGACGCAGTCACTGACGAGTGGGCCATGTGCTGACTCAGCAGCAGGTGGGGCGCAGCGGGTCCGCCCGGTTTTTCTCACCCACGGGGAGTTGACCCGCAGCGACCGACGGACGGGCCCGGCCAGGTGCGGGGCCACTTGCGCGCGCGGCCAGCAGGGGGGCGACAAGTGGGCGATCCAGGGCAGCACGGCCAGGAAATCTCCAGAGCGCGAGGGTTTTCTTGCAATACTGCACCGAGGCTGACAGGTGGGCTCCTGGGACGGCGGGTTTACGCGGGAAAAAGGGCAGGGGCCCAAGTGCAAGAAGGTCATCGGCTGCTGCTGCGTGCTGACGGGTCAGGCTCTGACGGTGGCGGATCTGGCCGTCTTCCGTCGACGGTGGCGACGAATCGGCGGCGAATCTCGCAAAGCCGCAAAAAGGAAAAACGAAGAGGGGACATCGGGCTACAACTTTCGTGCAGGGAGAAACTCCGGAGGGTGGCAGTGCTGGCCGGGATTCGCGGGGGAACAGAGAGGGTAGACGCGTCGGGGCTGTTGCTTACAGCACGCGCACGGCACGCGGCGGCACGCAGAGCGCTCGACGGAGTGCGGCGGAGCTACGGCGCAGGAGAGAGGGAAAGACCATGTCCAGGGGATGCGGGAGCTCACCGCAGGGTCGCCTGCGTGGTCGTACGCGCGGAGGTGGTGTGGATCTGGCGCCGGGCTCGCGGACGACGACCTCGGCCTTCTCCGGTTCACGGCGGCGCCCGGCTTGTCCGTGCAAGGCTTTGGGCCCGGGCCGGTACGAGGCGACAAAGGGGAAGTGGAGGACCTTGTCGGGGCTCCTGGCGGGGCTTGGGGAACTCCGGGGCGCGCAGAACTCGAGCGACGCCGTAGCAGCTAGGGTTTTGCTCGGTGGAGGTCTTGTCGTCTAGGGAGGAAGGGGAGAGGGACTTGGGCGCCTCATGGAAGGGGTCTGAGGTGGGGGACGGTGTGGTGGTGGGGCTGGGCTGGCAGGTAGAAGGAAAGAGAGAGGAGAGGTGAGCTCGAGTGCACTTGGCTAGGTTAGAAGTGGGGTAGCTCGGGTTAGGGGTTTTTAGGGTTAGGGTAGATGTTTAGTTGAGGTGGGACCTTAGGGAGAGAGGGTGGCTAGGGCATGGAGATCAGCATGGTAGAGAGAGGAGAGATGAGAGAGGTGTGTAGAGGTTAGGGTTTAAGTAGAACTAGGTTAGAGGAAAATAGAGAGAGATAGCTAGGTTAGGTTTTTGTTAGATGTTTAGGTTTTGAAAAGTGTTTATGAGATCAACCAAGAGGGTAAAGTGAGGCTTTGATTAGGTTAAGATGAGGTGAAGGAGAAACCAAGAAAAGAGAAAGAAAAGAATTATGGGAAGAGGCCTCATTTGAATCATGCATGGAGAAAATAAAATAAAAATGATGTTGATGAGAATATGGGGATGGTGGAAGGGATGGAGAGGATCCACAAAGAAAAGATCCAATAAAACAAAGGAAAAACCAATGGGATAAAAGGTGGTGATGAAGGTTGCATGGCCCATGCAAAATAATAAATGCCATGATTTATTTTGTGAGAACAAAAATAATGATATGGCATTATTCTTATGCATTCACAAGAAATGGAATAAGGCCAAGCAAAAGAATTGGATTAGATCCACCCCACCACATGAGCTAGAATAAAATTAAAAGAAAAAGAATTGCAAGCTCATGGGTAAAAGGGATGGTGGAATTATAAGGTGGTGAAAGAAAAGTGATGGAGTGGAATAAAAGATATGCCCCCAACTCAACTTGAGCATTAAATAATATATCAACAACCAAATACAATATCAAGAGGCGAATACAATTAATAATGCATATGAGAGAAGAACCAAAGAAACAGGGTTTTATAAGATGCTCAAATGCAAGGTGGCATGATGATATGAGCATGATATAATTATGATGCAACAAATATATATAGGAAGTAGCCAATATATTACTAGACCAAGTAGCATTACAATTGTTAGACAATTGGGATGCTACAATTGAGGAGGAATGATTTTCGAGGAAAGAGAAGGGATGAGCGCCCGGTTTACAGATATAACTCGCAGCAGGTGGCAGTGGTAGACCGTGACTAGCCCAATGTCGGTGCCAGCCAGCGCCAGAAAACTGGAGGGCAAAACTGGCAACAGAAAAACGAACGGAAGAAGCCTTGGACCCCGGAGCAGAAAAAGCAATGGCAAGAATGGAAAGATAGGCCGAGATATACGTTCGAATCTATGTTGGATCAACCTTGCAAATTCCATATGCCATGTCCGAATAGTCCGGCAAATCATACAACCTGGCAATGTGAGTGAATGAGAAAGTTAGAGCAGGGCAGTTCGGGGAATGCTCAGGCACCTCGGAACGAAGCACCTAGGAATGAGACACCACGGCAACCGTTACTAACAGGGGTAATGGACAGCAACTAATGTTGCCACCACCCCCGCCGAGGTACAAAAATCAGGAAAGAAGGGATGCGGTACATCAAGTACATAATAACCAGTGACAAGGTCAAGGTTACCACGAGAACAAGGGACAAAACAAGTACAGTGAGCATCATCAAAGTTAGTATGTGTTTACCACGAAAGAAAATGATTGGAAGAGCTTCCAGCGCCGGCATATGGAGGTAAATGCGGTAATGCCGGCGGGAGTGAGATACATGCCCTGGGCGGATCAGGAGATTATGTGGAGTATCAAGGATCACCCAAAGATCATGCCTAGCCCTAGGACTTATGCACTGGTCCTGGATCCGACGTTCATCAGGCCAAATCTCAATGTGAGGTTTTCCAAAGTACTGATTGACAATGGCAGTAGTATCAACATTATGTACAAGGATACCATGCACAAGTTGGGAATAACAGAGAACATGCTGCAAGCAACGAGGACCACCTTTCATGGTATTGTTCCAGGCATTTCCTGTGAGCCAATTGGCAAGGTCCGGGTTGATGTGTTGTTCGGCACAAGAGATAATTGCCAGACTAAAAATTTGGAGTTCGAAGTGGTGAATCTGGAGAGCGCTTATCACGCGTTACTCGACAGGCCCGCGTTGAACAAGTTCATGGCAAGTACTCACATAAACTACCTTAAGATGAAACTGCCTGGACCAAGGGGTGTGATAACTGTATCAGGAGACTTCCGGCGTTCGATCGAGTGCACCTCAGCCGGATCTTACTTAGCCGAGTCACTCGTGATAGCTCAAGAAAAAAGGAAGATACTAGAAGTAGCGGCACTGGCTCAATCCGTGCAACAGCATATGTCGGCTCTGACCAACCCGCACGGGAGCGTATCATTCCAAGCAACCAAGGACACAAAGAAAGTGACAATCAATGATCAGTTTCCAGAGAACACCGTAACCATTGGTGCTGGGTGATGGCTCAATGCACGACGCCCAGAAAATTGCTTGATGGCGGTGATGATGTAGAGCTCGTTGGGAACCCCAAGAGGAAGGTATGATGAGCACAGCAGCAAGTTTCCCTCGGTTATGAAACCAAGGTTTAATCGAACCAGTAGGAGCAAGGAAACACCTCAAAGGTGTTACTAGCTGAGTTTTGGCAGGGCGCACTACCGGTGCTAGTAGCAACGTGGAGACCTGCACAACACAACCACAGAACTTTGTCCCCAACTTACGATGAGGTTGTCAATCTCACCGTGTTTTGTGGAAAACAAAGGATTAAACGTATCGAATGGAAAGAAGTAAAAGTTTGCAGAAAGTAAACACAAAACAGTAAACAGTTTGTAGATTGAATGTAAAAGACAAGGACCGGGATCCAAAGTTCACTAGAGGTGGCTCTCCTTAAGATAGATAACATGTTGGGTGAACAAATTACAGCGGGGCAATTGACAAACACCAAGAAAGCAATACATGCATATACTAATCATCTTCACTCCTTTGAGACTTGATTGGGCATTACAACATTATAGATAGACCGCCAACCAACTGCATCTATGACTAATAATCCACCTTCAGGTTATCATCCGAACCCCCTCCAGTATTAAGTTGCAAGCAACAGATTATTGCTTTACGAACTGCGTGTAAAGTAAACAATACGATTGTTCTATGAACAAAGGATTGTTGTTTTCTCCCTAGTAGCAACAACACATTACCTTAGAGATTTCGGTCACTTCCTGTAGCACCCCGCTAAAACCACTACTAGAAAATCGCTTGGAGTTTGTGCTTTGTGCATCATCATGACATCATCATGCATATTTTGCCCTGAAATATTTTCGCCAAAAGCCTATTTTGTTTTCTATTTTGCCCCCTCCTTTAATTTCAAATTAAAACCCTAGTCTTTTTTGAATCTTTAATTTGTCTAAAATCTATTTACAAAAGCCTCTCTAAAAATAAAATAAATGTTTTGTGGGGGAGTCAACCAGCCGCCAAGCCCAAAGCCCGGTAGCCAGCCAACTACCTCCCCACCAAAAATCCTAGCTAACCTTGACCTAATTCTACCCCGTCGCCACACCTGACTCGACCCACGCTACAGCCGCACGCGGACACAACTCGATGGACATATGCACGCACATGCGGTGTACCTACCACACACGCACTAGCCAGACACTAACCACATCACAGCACACGGAACCCCATCTCCCAATCGATCTCGTCGCCCGGCCCCACCTACCTCGATCCCCACTTCCTCGCGCGTGCCCTACACACGAGAGGTGTGGCCAGCACCTCACGCCAACCACCCCCGCTCCTCACCGCGGCCCCACCTTGTCGGGGTCCCCTCCCAGCGCCTCGCCCCCCGCCGTGCGGTCCCGCTTCGCCGGTCGCCCTCTCGTGCAACCTCGCCCTCACCGCCGCAGGCGCCCGCCCTACCGCTCTCTCTCGAGCCCCTCGCAGTCCCCCGCACGGTCCGCATCGCTGCCTCCTCTTCTCCTCTTTGTCCCGCCACCATCCGCACGGGACCACATGTCCTCCTCGCTGTGGCCTCTGCTCCGCGCGACGCCGCCCTCGGCCACATCTCCTGCGAGCCACCGACGCCGCCGGCCCGCGTCTGTCCTAGCGACCCCGCCTCGATCTGCTGGCCTCCACCCTCACCGTCTGGTCGTCCCCTGCATCGATCTTTCTCCCCCAAGCTCCTCGTCCCTTGCAGCGCTCTACTACTCCCGCCTTTGCGTCTAGGTCGCCACCCCTCGCAGGAGACTTCTTCGACCCGTCTTGGTCACCGTCGTCGCCCGTGTCAACCTCTACAGTGCCATCCAAGGCCCCGCTCGAATTTGGCATGTGCCTGCTTCCATGCGTGATGGTTCTAGCGAGGAGATGGATGTTTGCTGCTGCCGTTGCCCGTGTTGGTGATGTGCTGATACGGGTGTGTCCCAGATAAGATGAGGAGCATGCTACCTCTGCTTCGGTATCGGCAAGATCTGCTGTGCATTTTCGTCAATCCAAAGATAGTCCACACGGAACGCGATGGACAAGATCGACAAGGTCTCCCTCCTGAAACGCCAAGTTCTCCATCACAGACTCGGTGACCCGTAGATCTCCGCCGTGGACGCCAAGATCTTCTACTCAGACCCGATGGCCGAGAAGGCCTTGAAGATCCCGAAGACCGATCCCGGCGAGACCGAACCCGACGCCTCCGAACCAAGACCTTCTCCCTAATGTGTGACCCATATCCGAGACCTCCCTTATTTTTATAAAATATGACATTCATCTGTTGCGTATTAAATTGTTCGCACATGCATACATATTTTGTGGGTCCGGGTTATTTCGTCGATTCACCTAAATTAAATATGGAGTCTATATACGGGCTTTTCTAGTCTTATATTGACTCCATTTAATTTTGTGCAGCGAACCGATGCCATGTTTTGCCTTGTTAATACAACATTTAAATTGCAGGGTTTTAACTAACTTGAAGCGTCTAATTAAATGTCGGGACCCTGGTTCCGCTTAATACTGCCTAATTGCACCGCACTTTTGCCATGCCATGCATCATACCATGAACATGCCGATTCTTCTGCCGTAGCATTAAATATTGCATCTAGTGTTTCTTTTAGTGCTTTGCTTCTTCACAGATTAGGCCGTCGAGTGGATGCGAGTGTCGACAAGTTCTCCGGATGAATCTCCGACAGTGTTTCCCAGGCGAGCATTCTCCTCCTTTCTACCTATTTAGTATTTATAGTCTTTATTTCCTCCTGTTGATCTATTGCTATCCGTGTCATGATGCTTTAGTGTTCCGTACCAGATATATTCCTTGCAGCCGTCATATTGCCTTGGACACCTCCTATTGCCTGTTGCTTGATAGACAGTTGGCCCTGCGAGACGTAGTTGCTTGCTCAGGTGTTGCCTCGCGTCGTCGATGTTCCACAGTTGTTGGGAGGTTGGCACATGTTTAATGATGGTGTTGATCATGATTCTAATTACAGTTTATTAATTAATGTTGTTGCTAGATATAATGCAGAGGCACCGTTGGGTAAAAGTAATTATTTGGTTTTTAACCGCGCACTTGTGTCCACCTAGGACCCGAGTTCTTGACACATGTTCCGAGATCGAGCGCGCTAACCACAGGTGGGGTGTGTGGGAACCCCCATCGGCTTACTACCTGATTTCAAAGTATTGTACCGGGGGCCACAAGTAATTTGGGGCTTTATTACTATTCTGTACTTATGTCATGCTTTACTGCTTTATTTAAGATTGTGCATGGAGCACCTGTACTGTTTAGGATGTGGAATGTTTCACGGTATCGACAAGCCCAGTCACACTCTCGGGTTCCCAGTCGTTTACAGCCATTGGCACAAACCCTGGGTCCACCTCAGAGCCGGCCGACTTCGTTGCGGGTAGCTTAGTGGGGTGGCCCCCCATGTACTTGCTTTGGGTCTGGGAAACGTCATGACTTAGGCCCCACCGACATACCAATGGGTGTATGTTAATTGATCTGGCAAAATGGGTCGAAGTGCGTGTGGATACTTTGGTGCACCCCTGCATGGTTAAATCTTTTCGAAAAGCCGTGTCCACGGTTATGGACGACTTGGAGCACAGTTTCTCGATCATAGACAACTATAACTAAAGTTTGCTGTTATAATTTGACTTGTATCTGAGATGACTAGTAAGTTGGATAACTGCGATGGAAAGATTAAATACAACTGCCAACCGTGTGAGTTTCCTCGGCTTGACTTCCTTGTTTGGTCTCGAGGGGGAATACCAGGATGGATATGTTCGGTGTTAGTGTCAGGTTGGATCCGAATAGGTCTCTCTTATCCCTCTCTAATAGCCGACATTTGTATTGAGTCTCTATAGGTTGTTTAGTGCATGCTTCGCTGCCGCTTTAGTCCACCATGCCTATGTAGGCGAGAGCCGCCGAATTCTAGCCGCGCCGTGTACTGGCCTCAGTACTGACGCTCCTCTTTTTCCTTTGCCCTTTGTCGGCACCCCTTTTGTTTTTAGCAGGTTTGAGATCGACGTTGTTAGCAGGGTTACCCTTCTGGCTTGGCCTGGGCAGGGTTATGGACGCCATTGGTTATTCTTCAGGGCTCTTAGCCCCATTTGCATCTTGTCCGTACTCGCACGCTGTATCATTTTCAAGGTGATTTGGATCTTTGTATTGTATATCTATATTCTTGACTCGTTGAGTCGCTGATGTATATATATATCTGTTCTATGGGTCCCATCGAGGACTGTTGTGTAATGGTATTACTTCGTTTTCCACCCGCACGAAAGTGCCTGGTGGGCGTCCTTGAATCGTTTCTATCCGGGTTTGGCGGAAAGGGCTAAAACTTGCATAGGGCCGATTCGAGGGTGTTACAGAGTGGTATCAGAGCCTAGCAGTTGCGATACCCCACAAGTTCAGCCTGTAGGATAACCTAGCTAACGACCGAAGTAGAGTGTCAAAACTATTTTTGTAAAATCGGTTGGATAGATCTGATTAGGTTTTATTTTACTCCTTATCCTTATGCTATTCTCCTCTTACCTTTGCGTGTTTTAAATCTGTTCTCTTACCTCTCTTCAAGTCCAGGATTTCTCGTGGTTGGGTTCCGTCGTACCTTTAGGGTTTTGCTTCCTCCTTTGGCAACGGTGTTCCTACCTCCGGATTTCATGCTATCTGAGTGATCCTTTATCTGTGGTACCATTCTTTGTTCCTTGTCTGCGCCTTCCGGTGTTTTCCGACGCGATGACATCCTCTACGCCAGATCCGATGCAGAGCCTGCATCACTCCTTTGTTCCGAACCTCGATTGTCGAGATCTTCAGTCTGATTCTGAGAATGGTTGCACGCTTTTCTACTGATTGTGCGGAGTAATAGTTTGGGTGCGTGAGGGATTGGCCCCCATGCCGACTACTCACTCAATTTGCTCGTGTACATTGAAGTGGATGAGAATGCATTTGTTCTCCCTTTCTATCGAAGTTAGAGGTGGCTTTATTTGTGGATACCTTTACCTTCGTCCTTTGTTTTCCAGAGTGTTCTCTCGACGACCACGAACAACGACCTGTTGTTAGTGGTGTCGCGAGCATCTACACGAAGCGAGAAGATTCAGATCGCTGACCTTCTTCCCAGTACCACAAGGCGGATCTCGAGGGCGAGATCCCTTGTTAGTGGTGTCGAATTGTAGCACCCCGCTAAAACCACTACTAGAAAATCGCTTGGAGTTTGTGCTTTGTGCATCATCATGACATCATCATGCATATTTTGCCCTGAAATATTTTCGCCAAAAGCCTATTTTGTTTTCTATTTTGCCCCCTCCTTTAATTTCAAATTAAAACATTAGTCTTTTTCAAATCTTTTATTTGTCTAAAATCTATTGAGAAAAGCCTCTCTAAAAATAAAATAAATGTTTTGTGGGGGAGTCAACCAGCCGCTGGGCCCAAAGCCCGGCAGCCAGCCAACTACCACCCCACCAAAAACCCTAGCTAACCCTGACCTAATTCTACCTCGCCGCCACACCCGACTCGACCCGCGCTACAGCCGCATGCGGACATGACTCGATGGACACAGGCACACACATGCGGTGTATCTACCACACACGCACTAGCCAGACACTAACCACATCACAGCACACGAAACCCCATCTCCCAATCGATCTCGTCGCCCGGCCCCACCTACCTCGATCCCCACTTCCTCGCGCGTGCCCTACACACGAGAGGTGCGGCCAGCACGTCACGCCAACCACCCCCGCTCCTCACCATGGCCCCACCTTGTCGGGGTCCCCTCCCAGCGCCTTGCCCGCCGCCGTGCGGTCCCGCTTCGTTGGCCGCCCTCTCGCGCAACCTCGCCCTCGCCGCCGCAGGCGCCCGCCCTGCCGCTCTCTCTCGAGCCCCTCGCAGGCGCCCGCCCTGCCGCTCTCTCTCTCGAGTCCCTCGCAGGCCCCCGCACGGTCCGCGTCGCCGACCCCTCCGCTCCTCTTCGTCCCGGCCGCCACCATCCACACGGGACCACATGTCCTCCTCGCCGCGGCCTCTGCTCCGCGCGAGGCCGCCCTCGGCCACATCTCCGGCGAGCCACCGACGCCGCCAGCCCGCCTCTGTCCCGGCGACCCCGCCTCGAGCCGCTGGCCTCCACCCTCACCGTCTGGTCGTCCCCTGCATCGATCTTTCCCCCCAAGCTCCTCGTCCCATGCAGCGCTCTGCTACTCCCGCCTTCGTGTCCAGGTCGCCACCCCTCGCAGGAGACTTCTTCGACCAGTCTTGGTCGCTGTCGTCACCCGTGTGAACCTCTACAGTGCCATCCAAGGCCCCGCTCGAATTCGGCATGTGCCTGCTTCCATGCGTGATGGTTCTAGCGAGGAGATGGATGTTTTCTGCTGCCTTTGCCCGTGTTGGTGATGTGCTGATACGGGTGTGTCCCAGATAAGATGAGGAGCATGCTACCTCTACTTCGGTATCAGCAAGATCTGCTGTGCATTTTCGTCAATCCAAAGATAGTCCACACGGAACGCGATGGACAAGATCGACAAGGTCTCCCTCCTGAAACGCCAAGTTCTCCATCACAGACTCGGTGACCCGTAGATCTCCGCCACGGACGCCAAGATCTTCTACTCGGACCCGATGGCCGAGAAGGCCTTGAAGATCCTGAAGACCGATCCCGGCGAGACCGAACCCGACCCCTCCGAACCAAGACCTTCTCCCTAATTTGTGACCCATATCCGAGACCTCCCTTATTTTTATGAAATATGACATTCATCTGTTGCGTATTAAATTGTTCGCACATGCATACATATTTTGTGGGTCCGGGTTATTTCGTCGATTCACCTAAATTAAATATGGAGTCTATATGCGGGCTTTTCTAGTCTTATATTGACTCCATTTAATTGTGTGCAGCGAACCGATGCCATGTTTTTCCTTGTTAATACAACATTTAAATTGCGGGATTTTAAATAACTTAAACCGTCTAATTAAATGCCGGGACCCCGGTTCCGCTTAATACTACATAATTGCACCGCACTTTTGCCATGCCATGCATCATACCATGAATATGCCGATTCTTCTGCCGTAGCATTAAATATTGCATTTGGTGTTTCTTTTAGTGCTTTGCTTCTTCACGGATTAGGCCGTTGAGTGGATGCGAGTGTCAACAAGTTCTCCGGATGAATCTTCGATAGTGTTTCCCAGGCGAGCATTCTCCCCCTTTCTACCTATTTTGTATTTATAGTCTTTATTTCCTCCTGTTGATCTATTGCTATTCGTGTCGTGATGCTTTAGTGTTCCGTACCAGATATATTCCTTGCAGCCGTCATATTGCCTTGGACACCTCCTATTGCCTGTTGCTTGATAGACAGTTGGCCCTGCGAGGCGTAGTTGCTTGCTCAGGTGTTGCCTCGTGTCATCGATGTTCCACAGTTGTTGGGAGGTTGGCACATGTTTAATGATGGTGTTGATCATGATTCTAATTACAGTTTATTAATTAATGTTGTTGCTAGATATAATGCAGAGGCACCGGTGGGTAATAGTAATTATTTGGTTTTTAACCACGCACTTGTGTCTACCTAGGACCCGAGTTCTTGACACCTGTTCCGAGATCGAGCGCGCTAACAACAGGTGGGGTGTGTGGGCACCCCCATCGGTTACTACCTGATTTCAAAGTATTGTACCGGGGGCCACAAGTAGTTTGGGGCTTTATTACTATTCTGTACTTATGCCATGCTTTACTGCTTTATTTAAGATTGTGCGTGGAGCACCTGTACTGTTTAGGATGTGTAATGTTTCACGGTATCGACAAGCCCAGTCACACTTTCGGGTTCCCAGTCGTTTACAGCCATTGGCACAAACCCTGGGTCCGCCTCGGAGCCAGCCGACTTTGTTGCGGGTAGCTTAGTGGGGTGGCCCCCCATGTACTTTCTTTGGGTCTGGGAAACGTCATGACTTAGGCCTCGCCAACATACCGATAGGTGTATGTTAATTGATCTGGCAAAATGGGTCGAAGTGCGTGTGGATACTTTGGTGCACCCCTGCATGGTTAAATCTTTTCGAAAAGCTGTGTCCGCGGTTATGGACGACTTGGAGCACAGTTTCTCGATCATAGACAACTATAACTAAAGTTTGCTGTTATAATTTGACTTGTATCTGAGATGACTAGTAAGTTGGATAACTGCCATGGAAAGATTAAATACAACTGCCAACCATGTGAGTTTCCTCGGCTTTACTTCCTTGTTTGGTCTCGAGGGGGAATACCAAGATGGGTATGTTTGGTGTTAGTGTCAGGTTGGATCCGAATAGGTCTCTCTTATCCCTCTCTAATAGCCGACAGTTGTATTGAGTAAGGTTTTTAGTGCATGCTTCGCTGCCGCTTTAGTCCACCATGCCTATGTAGGCGAGAGCCGCCGAATTCTAGCCTCACCGTGTACTGGCCTCAGTACCGACGCTCCTCTTTTTCCTTTTGCCCTTTGTCGGCACCCCTTTTGTTTTTAGCAGGTTTGAGATCGACGTTGTTAGCAGGGTTACCCTTCTGGCTTGGCCTGGGCAGGGTTATGGACGCCATTGGTTATTCTTCAGGGCTCTTAGCCCCATTTGCATCTTGTCCATACTCGGACGCTGTATCGTTTTCAAGGTGATTTGGATCTTTGTATTGTATATCTATATTCTTGACTCGTTGAGTCGCTGCTGTATATATATATCTGTTCTGTGGGTCCCATCGAGGACTGTTGTGTAATGGTATTACTTCGTTTTCCACCCGCACGAAAGTGCCTGGTGGGCGTCCTTGAATCGTTTCTATGCGGTTTGGCGGAAAGGGCTAAAACTTGCATAGGGCCGATTCGAGGGTGTTACACTTCCCCAGATTACCAGAGGCATGAACCCACTATCGAGCATAAATACTAACTCTTGGAGTTGCTAGCATCTACTTGGCCAAGATAGCTACTAACAACGGAAAGCAGGCAAGATCACAAATAACAAAGACATGATAGAATCAATAATCAGTCTGAAATAGAATCTCAATATCCATCGGATCCCCGCAAACACAACATGCAGAATTACAAATAGATGATCTTGATCATGAACGGAGCTCACAGGATCTAGACATGAAAGCACAAAGGAGGAGAACCAGCCATCTAGCTGCTACATGGATCCGTAGTCCAAGGATGAACTACTCACGCATCACACCGGAGGCTTGCATGGTGATGAAGAAGGCCTCCAGGGTGAATTCCCCTCTCCGGCAGGATGCCGGGAAGAGCTTCAGATCCCTCCTGATCTAGGGATGGAGATGACGGCGGCTACAGACTCTTTCGTGGATTTTTGATCGGGCACTTAGGGTTTACGTCCCGAGGGCAATATATAGGCGGAAGGAGAGGCCGAGGGGGTGCCTGGGCTGGCCACACCACCCCCTGGCGCGGGCCAGGCCTGGCCGCGCGGCCAGGTGGTGTGGCCGCCCTCTGGCCCCTCTCTGTCTCGTATTCTGGCACTTGATGTCCTCCAGAAAAATAGGCACTTTGGCTTTGTCCCATCCAATTCCGAGAATATTCATTTTCTGACTTTCCTGGAACCAAAAACAGCAGAAAACAGGCAGCTGGCACTGTGGCTCTTGTTAATAGGTTAGTCCAAGAAATCATATGAAAAGTACTCCAAAGTTGTAACAGAACACAAGAATGTGGATAAAACCAAGCATGGAACATCAAAAATTATAGATACATTTGCAATGTATCACCGGGTTAAGAAGCAAATAGGAAAGCGAGCTTGTCAACTTCCTCTATGAGAATCGGGATACCTTTGCTTGGTCCACTCAGGATCTGCAAGGTGTACCGTGGGAGTTCGCCGAGCACTCATTAAACGTAAGACCCGGGGCTAAGCCGGTAAAGCAGCCTCTCTAGCGTTTTGCCAAAGACAGAAGGAAAGTCATTAGCGATGAGATAGCAAGGCTCCTAGCAGCCGGGTTTATCATGGAAGTACTCTATCCATATTGGCTCTCTAATCCGGTGCTTGTGGAAAAGAAGAAAAATGATCCGAACATGGATGTGGTATGGTGCATGTGCATTGATTACACGAACCTGAATAAGGCGTGTCCCAAAGATCCATTCCCACTCCCTAGAATAGATCAAGTCATAGACTCAACAGTCGGATGTGAGCTACTACCATTCATTGATGCGTATTCTGGTTTCCACCAGATACCCCTGAATCCGGATGATCAAATAAAGAATACGTTTATTACCCCGTACGGGGCTTATTGCTATCGCACTATGCCGTTTGGACTACGTAATGCAGGAGCAACATACCAGCGATGCATGCAAAAATGCTTACACGACCAAATAGGTCGGAACATGCAAGTTTATGTCGATGATGTGGTGATAAAGACTAAGGAAAGCAATACGCTCCTTGATGACATCTGGTAGACGTTCGCGAACTTGAGAAGGTTCCGGATGAAGCTTAACCCAGAGAAGTGCACCTTTGGTGTGCCCACGGGAAAGTTACTCGGTTTACTAGTGTCTAGCCGAGGTATCAAAGCTAACCCGACAAAAATCTGGGCCATAGAGAGAATGGAACTGTCAAAATACCTTAACGATGTGCAAAAGTTCACTGGTTGCCTGGCGTCGTTAATCCGGTTCGTATGCCGGTTGGGAGAGAAGGCCTTGCCCCTCTACCAGTTAATGAAAAAGGCAGACAAATTCACATGGACGCCACAGGCGGACCTTGATTTTCGAGAATTGAAAAAGATGTTGTCTACTGCACCAATCCTAGCAGCACCACTACCCAAGGATCCAATACTGCTTTACGTAGTCGCGACCAACCGAGTCGTAAGTGCAGTAATTGTAGTGGAGCGCGAGGAAGAAGGAAAGTTAGTGCAAAGACCAGTGTATTTTCTGAGCGAGGTATTGTCAGCTTCAAAATAGAATTACCCTCACTATCAAAAGATGGTGTATGGCATATATATGTCGGCCAAGAAACTCAAACACTATTTTGAGGAACATCCCATCAAAGTGATATGTGAGGCACCCATATCAGAGATTATGAGTAACAAAGATGCAAGTGGCCGGATAGGAAAATGGGCAATCGAGTTAGCCCCATATGCGTCGCGATTCGACAGAAGAGGGGCGATAAAATCGCAAGCCGTGGAGGATTTCTTTGTGGACTGGGCCGAGATGCAATACGAGCCACCTCTGCCGGACTCCATTTATTGTCGAATGCACTTCGACGGATCAAAATTGAAAGATGGGTTGGGCGCCGGAGTAGTGTTTACCTCTCCCAAGAAGGATTACCTGAAGTATGTCCTTCAGATCCACTTCAGTGCCTCGAATAATGTTGCGGAATACGAAGCATTGGTACATGGTCTCAAAGTAGCAAAAGAAGTGGGGATACGTCGGATACAATGCTTTGGAGATTCAGATTTTGTGGTGCAACAAGTGTCTGGAAATTGGGATGCCTTGGAAGCTAACATGGCCCTATACAGATTCCATGTCCAAAAGATAAGTGGATTTTTCGAAGGGTGTGAATTCCATCACATACCTCGGATTGAAAACGAGGCAGCAGATACGCTGTCCAAGTTAGGCTCATCCCGGCAGCCAATCCCGCCAAATGTTGCTTTGGAGCACTTGAGAAAACCATCCATTATGCCATCGCCTGAATCAGACTCAATTTATATCCCGGAGCTCTCCGGATCTAGAGCTGCACCTATGGAGATAGATTGGGGAGGCACCTCGGCAAACCCGGGGACTGCTTCAGCAAACCCGGGGACTGATCAGCCAGACCAGGCAGGGGTTATGCCAGTGGATGCAATGGAAATTGACGAAGAACCATTTCCCGTCCGGGCCATACCAGCCTGGGCCAGGCCAATATATGATTTCCTGAAAGAAGGAGTTTTGCCGGATGATGAGACACTCTCAAGACAGATCCAAAGGAGAGCAAAGGCCTATACTATTATCAACGCCAAACTATACAAAAGAAGTGTGACAACAATGCTGCAGCGGTGTGTTGACCCGGAGGAAGGACTTGACATACTCCGAGATATTCACCAAGGGGAATGTGGCCATCATGCCTCCTCAAGGGCGTTAGTGGCAAAAGATTTCTGGCATGGATTTTATTGGCCAAGTGCTTTGTAGAAAGAAGAGGATTTGGTGAGAAAATATAATGGCTGTCAAAGATACGCCACAAAAACTCATTTACCAATGTTGGAGCTGAAAACTATCCCCATTACCCGGCCATTTGCTGTATGGTTCCTAGATATGGTAGGGCCATTTAAGCCGGCTAAAGGAGGGATGACCCATATGCTAGTTATGGTCGACAAGTTCACCAAGTGGATTGAAGTGAAACCAATTCGAAAATGTGATGGGGCAACAGCAGTAAGATTCCTCAAGGATATAATCCTGAGATATGGCTATCCCCATAGCATCATAGAAAATGGAACAAATTTCGCTGAAGGAGCATTTGCGAGGTTCTACCAAGAAAAGAAGATCTGGCTAGATGTCGCCTCAATGGCACACCCCGCATCGAATGGCCAAGTCGAAAGATCCAGTGGACTGGTATTGTCCAAGATAAAACCTCGGCTCATAGAGCCGCTACAAAGATCAGCGGGGTGCTGGATAGAAGAACTACCAGCGGTACTATGGAGTTTAAGAACAACTCCAAATCGATCAACATGCTATACGCCATTCTTTCTGTTATATGGGGCAGAAGCTATATTACCAGCCGACATAGAGCATGATTTGCCAAGGGTCACCCAATACACAAAAGCCGAAGTGCGCGAAGCCCGGCAAAATGATGTTGATATGCTAGAAGAAGCGAGAGAACTGGCCTTGTCTAGATCCTCCATATATCAGCAAAACCTCCGATGCTACCATAGCCGGAAAGTGAACCCCTGAGTCTTCCGGGAAGGTGACATGGTACTCCGGTTGATACAGCGCACTGCTGACACGCATAAGCTATTGTCTCCATGGGAAGGACCTTTCATTGTAAGCAAATCCTTGCACAATGATTCCTACTATCTTATTGATGCACAGCCCCAGGAAAAGAACAAGGCGGACATGTCCGGAGAGGAATCTAAGCGACCGTGGAATGTAGCACTACTTCGTCCTTTCTACACCTGACAAAGAGGTGAATGTATCCAAGCTACTCATATGTCGGTATGTATATCGGCAATGAGCTTATTAATGAAACTTTGGCACCCCAAGCAGAGACTCGAGGACTGCTGTAAAAATTGTCTCTCTCGTTTTCGTATTTTTATGTCAGCTAGGTTAAGTCTCTTATATCTTATAAGGGTTAGTAATGTGTGAGAACCAAAAACCCAACTCTTCGACTTTGCTATTGTCCAACAAGAATTGGCTTCATGGCAAGCAAGAGAACAAGTTTGGAATGGCAAAGCACATGAAAAACGACTAAGGAAAATAACTTAAGCAGGCCAACATTTGTTATTTGGACTAACCCTTTGCCTACTGTATTTATCTAACGTCGGATCATTTTGAGCTAATCTCAAAGTGTCAAGTATTGTTAAATCAATTTTTTGAACCTCGGACCCGTAAGACAAAAAAGCCGAATCAAGGTAGACACGAGCCGAGTCAAAAATTGGGGGAACAAGAAAATGAAACTTGGGGACTTCGCCCACGATAATCCAGCATTAAGAACTTAGTTAAAAACGATAAGTTGTAGCACAACCAAACCAAAGTACTTAGATACATTTCCTCCTGGCATTCCGGGGATCTGACAAATATGATCAAATGTTTTTAAGGAGCAGCAGCAGCTAAATCTTCAGCCGAAGAAGGAGGTACTTCGGAATGTGGGGGAGGGGCGTTGGCCTCGTCTTCCTCTTTAGGATTGGCCTCACCATCCTCCGGGTCTTTGGCCTCGTCGCCAAGCTCGGAGGCCTCACCCTCGCTCCCTTCTTCTTCTTCTTCTTCTTCTTCTTCTTCTTATTCTTCTCCGGAAGCAACTTCATCATCAAAAACATCGAGATAGCTCGGCCCTTCATTCCAAGTGTGGCAGAAGGAGTACTAAATGAGTTTGTTAGCACAAGCTTTGCGGCATGTGATGCACTCTGGATCTTCGGTCCACTTAGATCCGATGCGCATGCGGCTAAGCAATCCCAAATCAATTCCTTCATACCACAAGAGGACAAACTGCAAGGCAATGTCAGCCCCAGCCCGCGCGGCAGATTCTCGCCACAGATTCAGCTGATGCTCGCATTTCATTAATTTGGCTATGAAAGCCGTACCTCTTTTGGGAATGGGCTCAGTGGGCCAGAGGGAGCTGAACATCCGCGTTGCCGCTGGTATAATGTCTGCGTCGTGGTTCTTCACTATCTCAAGGCGAGCAGTGAGGCTCGCTAGCAGATCCTCTGTATTATACGGGATTGGCTCGGCATCAAGGCCTGCAAGAATACCACGTTGTTTGTGGGACCGGGTTACGGCAGCAGCACCAAGCGTATCACTTTCTGGAAATTTGCCTGGGAACAGAGCAGAGGAAACAGTAACTAAGAGCACCAAATCCGGAGAAACAAAAGTTAAGCAAGGGCAGAGAACTCACGAGCAATCTGGAAGAGGAGTCGCTGAAGCTTGGAATGGACATTGGCATTGTGGGCCTGGAGTTTCTCGTATTCAGAGGTTACCGACGTAAGTTTTACATCGGATTCCTCCAGTAGGTCCTTATCCTTGGAAAATTGAGTCGTCAAACGCTCTTTTTCCTCGGCAAACTCCTGGTTCGCCTTGTCCAGCTCGATTTTGTGGAGGTCTTTGAGCCTCCGGATTTCGGCATTCAGCCGTGTAATTTCCAAGTCCTGGAGCTACAGCCGAGCTATCTCATCATCCTTCTTTTTCAGTTCAGCCTGATGTTTCCCTGTTTGTTCGAGGAAATGGGTCATCATGTTAGGCATGGGTACACTGTCTTCAAGAGCAACTGCAACAGTGGTTTAATCCGGCAGAGCTGGAGTATAAATATACAACGGATGAAGAAAAGAGCGCACAGTAATGGGGTGAACGAGATAGGATGCCTTGGATCTCAGCCAGATTCTTCCACATGATGATATTTTCAGCTTCAACCTCGGTTGCATAGTTCGGATAACAAGTTAATAGGGATCACAGACAACTCGAATGAACGACAATGGGAGAAGGAAAAGTCTAAGTAAAAAACATTACCCTTCTTCTGGTACTCCTCCAAGAGTTTGCCATAACACGCGCGAATGTCTTTATGGGAGTCCAGCAGGCGCTGGAACTCGGCAGTTCGGTGGTTAGTGGTAATCTGAAATAAACAAGGCAAAGTCAAGATCAAAAGCAAAATAAAGAAATTTTTGAAGTCTACAAGATCTGGGCCAAGCGGAACTTAACCTGGCTCTAGGTGTGTGGATATTCGAAGTCTACAAGATCCAGGCCAAGCGGAACTGAACCCGGCTCTAGGTGTTTGGATATTCGAAGTCTACAAGATCCGGGCCAAGCGGAACTTAACCCAGCTCTAGGTGTGTGGATATTCGAAGTCTACAAGATCCGGGCCAAGCAGAACTTAACCCGGCTCTAGGTGTGTGGATATTCGAAGTCTACAAGCTCCGGGCCAAGCGGAACTTAACCCGGCTCTAGGTGTGTGGATATTCGAAGTATACAAGATATGGGCCAAGTGGAACTTAATTTGGCTCTAGGTGTGTGGATATTCAAAGTCTAAAAGATTCGGGCCAAGTGGAACTTAACCGGGCTCTAGGTGTGTGGATATTCGAAGTCTACAAGATCTGGGCCAAGCGGAACTTAACCTGGCTCTAGGTGTGTGGATATTCGTAGTGTACAAGATCCGGGCCAAGGGAACTTAACCCGGCTCTAACTCTATTAAAATTTGCAATTGCTACGAACAGAAACCAAATTCTCTAAGGAGCATCCGACCGAGTAACAAGTTATTCCCTCGGAGGCTCGGGGACTAGGGTTATATCTACAAGTGCTCATATATACAAAGTACCACAGTGGAGGAAAAGAATTACCTCCATCATCCGGCCATCCAAAGAGATGGCCTTGGTCGTGGAGTTCATCTGTGCGCTGAACTCGGCTGGGCCGAACTTCTCCGGTAGATCATCTTTTGGATCGATGAATTCAGCATTGTTTCAGTTCTTCACATACTCTAGGAGCAGTGGACTATAACTTTTGCGGCTAGGAGAGTAGTTCGCAACAAGGCCTTTGACGTGGGCCTCTCGCCTTGCAGATTGAGCTGCAGCGGCGCTGGTATGCAGAACCAGCTGCCTGCTACCCTCTGATCCGACGGCGGGTGACCCAAAAGTGATACCCTTAGCTGACCCGGCAGCTTTCTTGAGCTTGTCGGATGACGAAGGACGCGGCGGAAGACCCGAGGCCGCTGACCTGGAAGAAGCTTGGGAAGCTGGCGGAAAAATATCGGCAATAGACGCCGTTGATCCGGGGGCGGCCGACGAAGCCTTTTTCTTTGGGGACTTGGTCGATGTTGTTTCTGCTGCTGGTGCTACTGGTGTTGCTGTTGCTATTACTGCTGCTGGTGATGTTGGTGCTGCTATTGCTGCTGGTGATGTTGGTACTGATGGTGTTGTTGGTGCTGGTGCTGCTGGTTCGGAGGAAACTTGAACTAGAGGAGAACTTGTTGGGGGCGCTGCCGATGAAACTAGCACCTCAACTCTTGGCGCTAAGGCCGAAGAGGAAGTGGGGAGATCCGGCATGGCCGTATCCAAAGCTGCCCCACCACCCCCGCACTGACATTACCCTCCTCATGATGAGGTGAGCTAAGATCAGGCGCAGCGGCGGAGCCCTCTTAGATAGGGCTGAGCGGGTGAGTGTCGTCATTGCGGGGGGGGGGGGGGGGGGGGGGGGAGGGTTGCTCCGGATTGGAGATGCTATGTTGGAGCCACTCTAGGGAATGACCCTAGGAGCTCTGAGAAGCAGAAAAGAACCAAGTCAAAAAGAGAAAAGGAACCAATAAGAGACAAGAGCAAACACAGAAAGGGAAAAAACTTGAAGGGCAAATGCAAAGAGACTTACTCATCTGAGGTTGGGGGTGCCCGAGGTTTGGTAGTCCTCCGGACCGTGCTCTTGGCGGCCGTCTTAGTCGAGGCTTTCACCCTGGACTTTTTCTACATCTTCTTGGGTGGTGGTACCTCCGAAGCTGCGGCCGAGGTAGCCACGCGCTTCTGAGAAGAAGCAGGGACCGGACCACCAGTGGCGAGGGGAGGAACCTCGTCGACCTGATCAACCAGGTTAGCTTAAGATTCAGACATAACTAGATGCGCGTAAGAGATGAGAACCGGATCAAGTACCTCCAGGACCTCAACGTCCGAGTCATCGTCATCTAGCCGATCCCTTAGAAAAGAGGCCTTACCAGAGCTGCGTTTGACGATGTCCGGAGTAGGCAGGAAGGTCTCTGGATCAGGCTCCTCCTCTTCCTCATCGCTGCGGTCCGCTACCCACTTGCTCGCCATCACCTCGCCTTCCTCTAGTGGCTGCTGGAGGAATCGCTGAGAACAAGACAACAATTGCCAAGTTACGAAAGTAAACCGACATATAGAGAAGATCTGGAAAACAGTAAGAAGTAAGTTCACCTTTGGACGAGGGTTGTCCCGGGTGAAGGGCTCGAGCCCCCATTCCCAATCTTCGGAGAATTCCTTCTCCACATTGAAAATGGCCTTAACCCGGCGGTAAACCGCCAAGTTATCGAGCTCAAAAGATGAAGTCTGGTGGGGGTCGAGGGGGGCGCTCAAATAGAAAATCTTGTGAGTACACTTCTGAAGGAGGGAGACCCGGCTGCGGACAAAAGTGACCATAATGTCCTCCCCTCGAAGTTCCTCCTTGAGCAGCTCCTTGATCCGGCGCTCTACCTGGTTCACCAGGGATGTGGGTTGCTTGGAGATGCTGTCCAAAAGAGAGGTATCTGGAGGCCCGAGCTTGAAGGGGAGGAGTCAGATCATGTCTTCCTCGGTGGTGTTCCGGACGTAGAAGAAAGTATGGGCCTAGCCTTTGTAGGACTCGAGCCAAGTGACCCGAGGAAATGCGGAGTTCTTGCAGGGAGATATGGAGGCAGCGCCGCATTGGGTCAGGTGCTTCTCCTACGGATTAAGCTCCTTAGCCGGAACCACATTCCTCCGGAGACCGAAGAATTTGATCCACAGTTCCTTAGTTGGCCAGAGGCCGATATATCCCTCAATGCCAGAGGCAAAAGAGGACAAAGAGGTGATGGCATTGGCAGGGAGATGATGTGGTTGCAGTTGATACGTAGAGATGAAATCAAAAAACAAATCTGAGGTAGGAAGGCCGAAGCCGCGCTGGAAATGAGAAAGAAAAACAACAAACTCCCCTGGATTGGGAGAGGGGGAAATCTCGTCGGCGGCGAGGCGACAGGCAATGCCGGTGGGCATAAGGCGCGTGGCACGGAGCCAGTCCAGATCATCCTCACAGACGAACGCGTTGTCCTAGCAGCCGCGCTCGCGACCTTCTCCTTCCTCCTCATGCTGCGCCACCACGGCTGCTTCCTCCTCTGTCATGGTGAACTCGAGGTCTTCGAGAAGAAAATCGGAGTAGAGATAGCCGGTGGCAGAGAACCGGGAAGCGCAGGGCCCCGTGGTGAAACTCTTGAGCGGGAGCGGCAGCACAGGTGCAAGGCACTGCCTGAGCACGTTCGCATCTGCGTAGTTGCGACGGAGAAGCAGCGGGGGCAGTGAGATTGCAGTGAGAGGGAAAGGAGGCTGGGAAGCACGAAGGAAATGGGGAACTTCCCCAAAGATTGCCCCAGACCCCCTACTTAACCGCGCGAGAGGGCGTGTAGTGGGATCCTTTGTGGTTGCCATGTCACACACAAGAGGCGTGTATGCAGCCGAATCAGCCAATCAGAGTGTGGCCACCGTAAGGAACACAGGGGCAGAGGATCCCATGACGCGATGTAATGTTACAGTTAACGAGGCGTTGTAGTGAAGGGACGTGCGCAGTAATTATTCCTGACATTGTGACAGTAACTAGCGCATTAAATGCGCATGGCCCTTAAAATGAGGCGAAACGATGATTACCCTCCACGTAGGATGTGGGGAAGCGTACAAGAGAAGGAACGGTAACCCGGATAGCCAGGCAAAAGACTCGGCCAGCGAGGAATAACTCGGAATGAGCCAAGGGATCGTAAGAGGAAAAACCTCAGCTTAAGGGGTAACTCGGCCAAAGAGGCAGAGATCCAGATATGGGAACCTGCTATGGCCTTAACAACTAAAAGTTGCTAAGACCACACTAGCTTCGGGGACTAATGTTGGGGGGATACCCCCGGGTAGGGTAACATCGGGGTATAATGGTCGAGTTAGCCAGGGTACGGCGCGGTCAAAGCAAGTGTTGACCGGGTCACCTCAAGGCAGGCCAAACCACGGAGTGACCCGGCCCGTGGAGCATCTCCTTAGTTGTAGCCCGGCCGGCATAAAATATATGCCAGCCTTGCTTGTCTATCTGTTGTGTAGGTACATTTGTTGCCGCATTAGCCACGTGCAAGACGGACTATCATATGGCTTCCAAGAGAAGGAAGGAATCTCCCGCTGGTCAAAAGGTGGCTTTATTAGCTGTAGCATGAGTGGAGAAAAGCAAAGAGGAGGACCAACGGGTCAGGGGCGACCAAGATGACGCGGGCAATGCCGGCTGACGTAGCCCGTGTCTGGTGACACATAAAGAAGAGGATTACGTTGCAGGTTACGTCCAAAGCCCGGACGAGCCGTTAAAGAGAATAAAGAAGCATCTAGCTTTAGACGAGGGGCATATTCGGAGAATATGCTGCCACGTGTGCCCTAACTTTGTAACCCGGGCTCCCCTATATAAGGAGCATCGGGGCCTCCATAGAGTGGGATCGATCATTTTCTTTGTCTAAGCTAGAACTCTAGGGCTAGTTTGTGGGGAGTAAGAGACATTGTCTCCTTCTCACCAATAGCTTGAAGAGCATCTCTAAACACCATTGATAGAGAAAAACAAGAACATCTGTGCGTGGAATCACCATGTTCTCCCTCCCTAGATTCCCCTAGCACACATTGGCCCCATCTTTAGCCTATCCATGACATCTGCCGTGCCACCACCACGACACCTCTTCTTTGATGTTAGTATAGGTGTAGGAATAGTTGGTTCAGGTATAGTTGTCTCAGGTATAGCTGGTTCAGGAGGGGTCCAGTCTTCATAATTCTTGCTTATTTTAGCCATTAATTCCCCAGCTTCCTTGGGAGTCCTATTCCTAAAAACACAATCAGCACAACTATCTAGGTATGTCCTAGATTCTTCAGTTAGTCCATTATAAAATATGTCAATAAGCTCATTCTTAGGTAATGGACATCCAGCCTGTGCGTGAATCAAAGCACAAAACCTTGCCCATCATTCAGGCAATATCTCTTTCTCTCCCTATTTAAAATCAAAAAGTTCCTACAAAATAGCATGTCTAGCACTAGGTGGAAAATATTTCTGAAGGAAGGTACTAATCAAGCAATTAGGGCTATCAATAGATCCAGGAGGTAAATTATTAAACCAAGTTTTAGCTTTTCCTTTCAGTGAAAAAGGGAAAAATTTAGCAACAAAGTAGGTGTGCATCTTAATACATCAAAAAATAAGCCACTCATGGTAGAAAGCTCAGTCATATGTGCTACCGCACTTTCATTCTTAGTCCCACAAAAAGGTTATTTCTCAACAATAGTTATGTAAGATAAATCAAGAGAGAAATCATAATCCTTATCTTTAATGTTTATGGGACATGCAGCAAACTTAGCATTAGGAGACAATTTGGGTTTTATAGTACGCCTCTCAAGGAGACCCTTTATAGCACTCCTATCATGGGTGTTTTGACATTCTTTAATAAATTCATCGTCATCTCTATATAACCGTCTTCAATATCATAGCTCTCTAGACTCAGGTGAACTGACAGGTGTAGTAGTGTCTTAATTAGGAGTTTCAGTATTTCCAGCTATAGTTCTAGCAATCGTAGCATCTAGGAAAGGACCTAATGAACCACTCTTATCAGTCACAGTAGAAGCAGCATCATAAGTATCAGAAGTTTCAGCTTCAGTAGTAGTAGTAGTGTGTGTAGCATGTGTATGTGGTGGTGTAAGGGACTTACTCATAACAGATGGTGAATCAAGAGCAACAGAGGTGTTCAGAACCGTACCTCTCCTTGTAGTGGATGGTAAAATAGGGACCTTGCCATCACGAGACTTGACCATGATGGATGGATGGCAATGAACAATAGTGATTCCAAGTGAACTTAATAAATAAAGCTATGCTCCCCGGCAACGGTGCCAGAAAATAGTCTTGATGACCCACAAGTATAGGGGGTGTATCGTAGTATTTTCGAGGGAAGTGAAACCCAATTTATTGATTCGACACAAGGGGAGCCAAAGAATACTTATAAGCCTTAACAACTGAGTTATCAATTCAGCTGCACCTAGAAAAAATCTTGCTCACAGCAGTTTATCAGTAGCAACAGTTTTGTAACAGCAATAGCAAAGTAATAGCAGTAGTAAAAGTAAACACAACAGTAACAATTGCAGTAAATAGTAGGATTAAAGCGCGGTAGGCATAGGGATGGATGGATGGGCGTTGCATGGACAAGACAATTCATATGGCAATCAAGACATAGGGAATTTGCATATAAATAAGATAAAGCATCCAAGTACTAGATAATCATAGGCATGTGTTCCATATATAGTCATACGTGCTCGCAATGAAAACTTGCACAACATCTTTTGTCCTGCCAGCCCGTTTGCAGCGGGGCCTCAAGGGAACTACTGGCAATTAAGGTACTTCTTTTAATAGAGAACCGGAGCAAAGCATTAACACTCTGTGAACACATGTGATCCTCACATCAAAGCCATTCCCTCCCGTTATCCCGATTGCTGTCACTTCGGGGCCTTTGGTTCCGTACAACAATATGTGTATACAACTTGCAGGTAAGACCATAAACAATACTATCATAATGAATCAATAACATGTTCAGATCTGAAATCATGGCACTCGGGCCCTAGTGATAAGCATTAAGCATAACAAGTTGCAACAAAGTCAAAAAGCACTAATAATAGATACTAGGCACCATGCCCTAACAATCTGATGCCATTACATGAACGATCTCATCCAATCCCTACCATCCCCATGGCCTACAGTGGGGGATTACTCACTCATAGATGGGGGAAGCATGGATGGTCGATGGAGAAGCGATGGTGATGATGATGGAGATGATCTCCTCCAATTCCCCGTCCCGGCAGGGTGACAGAACGGAGTTTCTGGTTCCGAATCGCGGAATCTGGTGGTGGTGGCGCAGCGGAACTCTTTCTGGAAAAACGTCGAACCCCCCTTGGTTTTTAGGTCAAGAGGAAACTTATAGGCGAAGAGGGAGGCCGAGGGGGTGACCGAGGCAGCCACACCACCCCCAGGCGTGGCCTGGCCTGGCCCGCGCGACCAGGTGGTGTGGCCCCCTCGTGGCCCTTCTCCGTCTCGTCTTCTGGCTCTGTGAGTCTTCTGGTGAAATAGGATTTTTGGCATATTTTCCGGGATTTTTCCCGATAGTTGGTTTTCTGCACAAAAACTAGACACCAAGGTAATTCTGCTGAAAACAGCGTCAGTCCGTGTTAGCTGTATCCAAATCACACAAGTTTAGAGGAAAAACAATAGCAAAAGTGTTTAGGCAATTAGATACGTTTTGGAAGTATCAAGGAGCTCCTCATTCGGCCTAGTTCAGGTCAACCCCGTCGCCAACTCCCGCCAAGGGCTCCTCCCGGCAGCGTTGATCCTGGCGCCAGGAAGTCCCGCCTCGACGACCGCCTCGTCGCCTCGCCTCCAAATTCCCCCAGGTGGGCCGTAACCAGCCAAACTCGGCCATCACAGGGCTACGTCTAACCTCGCCAACAACACAAGATCCTCACCTCGCTGGCGATTCCTGGGTGGGCTGGTGCGGGAAACTCAGCCCACCATGGGTCTTCTCCAAGCGACATGCCACCTCCGCAAGTCATTGCCTCGACGCCGCTTCTTCCAGGTCGGCCGGCTTCGGCTAGTTCCGGCCCATTGCGGGAATGTCCACCGCCTTCTTGACCCCGTCTGGGCCACACCACACCCCGGCTAAGCTGGGTGACAGGGAAACTCGACTGGGCATCCCCATTTGAGTCGGCTGGGATGGACGGCTAGGCCTAGTTTCTCCCAGGATGGGTCAGCTACAGTGCAGGCCGAGTTTTCTCTCTGCCTAGGCCGGGTTTTTTGCCCTCTAGGCCGAGTTAATTCACCCCATACACCCTTTCATTCATCTCCAACTTCTCCCTCAACCTCTACGTTGGCATACCACTCGCTAGGTCAAGCCTTGTGTTAGATGCCAGTCTTGGGACGCCCCTGGTCCAGACTGGCACCATTGGTCCAAGATACTAGGGAATATGCTGGGCATCTCAGAGGATGCTAAGTAATATGCTGGGAATCTTAGAAGATGCTAAGTAATATGCTAAAGAGATAAGACTGATGACTCACTAAAGGACAAGCCAAAGGACAAGATGACCTGGCAAGGACCCACTAGCCATCTCATAGATAGTACTTGTGGGACATACCTTGTCCCCTGAGCTCCCCTTTATAAGGCGCACCAGGGGTATTGTTCTAAGGGAGGCCCCGAAGGGCTCCTCTCCTCTCTGCTCGATAGGAGCATATGTTCTTCCTCCTCTACTCTCTCCATTAGAGGGATAGGTTTACAACTCAAGGAGCATCACTATAGCCACCATGTATGGCCACATTATATGAGATCTAGATGTAGGAGTAGAAGTGTTATCTCACTAGGAGATCCTCGAACCTGGGTACATCGTGTCTCTCACTGTTCTTCCTTATGAGGTCTTCACTTCATCATCCCTCCCCGGATTCCTCTAGTGTCCATCGGCCCCAACTTTAGCCTACCCGTGGCATATGCTGTGACATCACCATGACATTTGGCGCCCACCGTGGGGATGATTAGAGGCGCTAGTTGGGTTTCCATCTGGACGGGAACGTCTTCATTAACCTATGTTTCATCATTGAGCAAGAACTTCTACATCCTCTTCCCCAACATACAGAGAGTAGGGAAGTTGGCATACGAGCCTCCCTGGTTGACTCAGCAAACATGACTCAACCTCAACCTCTTCACCAATGGTATTGTAAGTATCAGTTGACTCAGCAAGCATGACTCAACTGGCATGACTCAACCTCCTCACGAAGCATACAGTGAGCATCAATTGACTCAACCACCAACACACATGAGATAACATCGAATGTCAATCAAGGACTGTCACCCTTAATCACTTAGTCATTCACCCCGGGAAGGAGACTCAACCCAGGGGCTATCCAGTATATTGATAGAGCCACCGATAGATGGAAAAAGTATCTCGGGGACTTGGGTCATTACTTGACTCGGTGTCCCCATGCATAGAACTGTAACTCAGAGTAGACATTAGATATGCGATGATCTCACATATGTCAACCGCTATATGTCTTTTAGCTATGTCTTCTATTACTATCATACATCATCTATTATGTGTACTTGTGACTAACTATGTCGTTTTGAGATGTTCGGTGATAAGGAAACCTACCAAGTCATCACAACATCTTATACCTCGGATTGGTATTTGCTTTAGCTTGCCAGGTTATGTTTAACTCGGATTGGTATTTGCTTTAGCTTGCCAGGTTATCTTTACCTCAGATTACTATTTAATTCAGCTTGCCAGGTTATCTTTAACTCGGATTGGTATTTGCTTTAGCTTGCCAGGTTATCTTTAACTCGGATTGGTATTTGCTTTAGCTTGCCAAGTTATCTTTACCTTGGATTACTATTTAATTCAGCTTGCCAGGTTATCTTTAACTCGGATTGGTATTTGCTTTAGCTTGCCAGGTTATCTTTAACTCGGATTGGTATTTGCTTTAGCTTTCCATGTTATCTTTAACTCAGATTAGTATTTGCTTTAGCTTCCCAGGTTATATTTAACTCGGATTGGTATTTGCTTTAGCTTGCCAGGTTATCTTTAACTCGGATTACTCTTTACTTTAGCTTGCTAGCTTGCCAGGTTATCTTTAACTCGGATTGGTATTTGCTTTAGCTTGCCAGGTTATCTATACCTTGGATTACTCTTCACTTCAGCTTGCCAGGTTATATTATACCTTGGATTACCATTTGATTCAGCTTGCCAGGTTATCTTGTACCTCAGATCACCATTTAATTCACCTTGACAGGTTATCTATACCTCGGATTACTCTTTACTTCTTCTTGCCAGGTTATCTTATACCTTAGATTACTATTTAATTCAGCTTGCCAGGTTATTACATATCTCGGATGGCGATTTGCCCGCATATCTTAAACTCATCATATTCAATATCGGATTTATACCTTGGATCTAAATTCATGGCAGTTTACCAGCATATCATAAAGTCATATCCTATCTCAAAATTATATCTCGGATCTATATCTCGGATCCATATTTTTGGCAGTTTGCCACCATATCATAAAGTCATATCCTATCTCAAAATTATATATCGGATCTATATCTTGGATCCATATTTATGGCAGTTTGCCACCATATCATAAAGTCATATCATATCTCAGAATTATATCTCGGATCTGTATCTCAGATCCAAGTTTATGGCAATTTTCCAGCATATCATCAAGTCATATTTTGTCTCAAAGATTATAACTCGGATGGATAATTCGAATGGGATAACTCGGATTTGAGACATATATCATATTTGAGTCATATAACTCAAATTTTGAGTTGATAACTCGGATTTGAGACATATGCCAGATTTGAGTCATGAAACTCGGATGGATAACTCAGATGGGATAGCTTAGATTTGAATTTGTAAGACCAATGACCATGAAGGCCAGAAGTCACAACTTACCCAAAAGGGTTATATGACCAGTGCCCATGAATTCTAGATGTCAAAACTTACCCAAAAGGGTTATATGACAGTGCCCATGAAGGCCAGATGTCAAAACTTACCCAAAAGGGTTATATGACCAATGCCCATGAACGCTAGATGTCAAAACTTACCCAAAAGGGATATATGACCAGAGCCCATGAAGTCCAGAAGTCACAACTTACCCAAAAGGGTTATATGACCAGATCCCATGAAGGCAGAAGTCACAACTTACCCAAAGAAGTTAAATGACCAGAGCCCATGAAGGCCAGAAGTCACAACCTACCCAAAAGGGTTATATGACCAGAGCCCATGAAGGCTAGATGTCAAAGCTTATCGAAAAGGGTTATATGACAGTGCCCATGAAGGCCAGATGTCAAAACTTACCCAAAAGGGTTATATGACCAATGCCCATGACTCGGATCTGGGGCATATGACTCGGATTGTGAGTCAAATAACTCGGATTGTGAGTCAAATAACTCGGATTTGGATCATATATCTCGGATTAGAGTCAGATGACTCGGATTTGGATCATATACCTCGGATTAGATTCAGATGACTCGAATTTGGATCATATACCTCGGATTAGAGTCGGATGACTCGGATTTGGGTCACATGACTCGGATTATGGGTCAGATGACTCGGATGAGAATGTAGACCATGAGTAAACCAAGCCATTTCAGGCATATGAATGATACGATGGCAATTTTATGCAATTATCTACCACAATAGAGAAAAAAAGTCTATATGTCAGCAAATCACTCTATGGATGTTTTTAATTTAAAGCCTATGCGCTAGTCTACGAGTCCCACATAGCCTCGGGGACTAATGTCAGGTATGTAACCCCGGGTACCCCAGAGTTGGTGTATCAAGTGACTCAAATGGAGCGATGAGTAATTTGATAAAAGATGTATGTAGAAAATAGACATATGTGAATAAAATAAGGTATTTGATGTGAGTAAATAAGAATAGATAAAGAAAAGGAGGAGAAAAGCTAATTTGGGCCCACTTTAGCCTAACTTGGCCCAATCCAGAAGCATACATCCAGTCCTGATAGCAAAAGGGGCCGGAGTGATCCAGCTGAGCCGAGGTATTTCTTACCTGGCTGGGCCAAGGTGCTCCTCATTCGGCCCAGCTCAGGTCAACCATGTCGCCAACTCCCGCCAAGTGCTCCTCCCGGTAGCATCGATCCCGACGCCAGGAAGTCCCGCCTCGACGACTGCCTCGTCGCCTCGCCTCCAAATTCCCCTGGGTGGGCCGGCACCAGCCAAATCCGGCCCACCGCGGGGCTACGTCCAACCTCTCCAGCAACACAAGCTCCTCACCTCCCCAGTGATTCCTGGGTGGGCCGGCGCGGGAGACTTGTCCCACCTCGGGCCTTCTCCAAGCGACACGCTACCTTGCCAAGTCACTGCCTTGACGCCGCTTCTCCCGGGTGGGCCGGCTTTGTCCAGTTCCGGTCCACCGCGGGAATCTCCACCACCTCCTTGATCCAGACTGGGCCACACCACAACCTGGCTGGGGCGAGTGATAGGGAAAGTCGACTGGGCATCCCCATTTGACTTGTCTAGGCTGGAAGTTGACCCGGCTGGGCCCAGTTTCTCCCAGGCCGGGTCAGCTATAGTGCAGGCCGAGTTTTCTCTCAGCCTAGGCCGGGTTTTGGCCCTCTAGGCCGAGTTAATTCACCTAGACACCCTTTCATTCATCTCCAAATGCTCCCTCAACCTCTATGTTGACATACTACTCGCCAGGTCAAGCCCTTACGTCAGATTCCAGTCTTGGGATGCCCCTAGCTCAGACTAGCACCATTGGTCCAAGATACTAGGGAATATGTTGGGCATCTCAGAGGATGCTAAGGAATATGTTGGGCATCTTAGAAGATGCTAAGGAATATGCAAAAGAGATAAGACTGATGACTCACTAAAGGACAAGCCAAAGGACAAGATTACCTAGCAAGGACCCACTAGCCAGCTCATAGATAGTACTTATGGGACATACCTTGTCCCCTAGGTTCCCCTTTATAAGGAGCACCAGGGGATCGTTCTAAGGGAGGCCCCGAAGGGCTCCTCTCCTCTCTGCTCGATAGGAGCATATGTTCTTCCTCCTCTGCTCTCTCCATTAGAGGCATAGGAATACAACGCAAGGAGCATCATTGTAGCCACCATGTATGGCCACATTATATGAGATCTAGATGCAGGAGTAGAGGTGTTATCTCACTAGGAGAGACTCGAACATGGGTACATCGTGTCTCTCACTGTTCTTCCGTATGAGGTCTTCACTTCATCATCCCTCCGCAAATTCCTCCAGTGTCCATCGGCCTCAACTTTAGCCTACCCATGGCATATGCCGTGACACCACCATGATAGTTAGCCCTATGTCAATGGGAGTTGGCATCGCGCCTGGTACCTTTGGGCATGGGCCACCGCCTTACTCTAGGCAGCCGGGGATTCCCCCGCCCTGGCCTTTTCACCAAGAGATGGTGGTGGGTGCCTCGCCTCAGTAGTACTACGGTGGGTCGGCTCCATCATTCGGTCATCAACCCTTACAGTCGCCATAACATGGATTGCCGGCTCCACCTATGGCTGTCGCGGGGGGTCCTTCATCGGGGCAGCAGTTTGCGGTTGGTGTTGGTGTGGTGGAAGCACTCGTGCCGAAGCGAAGGAAGAAGAAGAATCTACCTCAGATGCAGGCGAGTCAGGAGATGGGTACGCAAGGTTTTCAGCAAAAGCCGTAGCTTCAGCAATACGGGTACCCTCTTGGAGCGACAGGTGCTCCCTTCCAGGTTCCTGGCCAGCATGCATAGTATCAATACAATTTACAGGGTACCACGGATACTACTTTGTTGCCCGTGTTAGCTTTGGAGACTGTTATCTACACCGGTCACTTCTGTTGGGGGTAAGAATAACCAAAAGTTTGTCTGTTGCTAGAAGTGCACGGTCAATCGCATGCATCTAATGATTGTAATGCGGTTCACTATTGTTATATCTACGATAACTCTGCTCATCCAACCTTGAGATGCCTAGTCCTTAAACAGTCGCATCCTACTCCGTATATGGCTAGTATTGGCAATGATCTCACTTTGTTCTCTCAGATTCCTGATTTTGTGGCTCGTGATCATCTAGGGACTAATCAGGCTCCCATAGATCTTCTGAGTGTTTCTGGACACATGGTTTCGGTAGATGTTGTTTAGCGATAGATTGCCAAGAGATGTCCGGTGTGGGATCAATGGAAGTGGGAGGCTTTTCCGTATGGAGAGATTGCATTTTTAGTGAGCTTCCCATTGTTTGAGGATCTAAACAGGGCGGATGGAATCCAGGTGTCCGTGCCTCAGAGCACTTCTCGGCTTACTTTTTCTGTTTATCATACGTAGGAGGTGCCACACAAGTTTGAGCTCAAGCAGGTTTGGCTACATGTCGAGGGGGGTCCTCACTGTTTTCGTTCTTTCTGGGGTTTATGGGTTGTTGGAGGTCTCATGGGGACTCCTTTGGACGTTGACTTGTTCAGTTTGCGGAGGCATGGAGTTATTTGAATTCTTGTTGTTATGACTGATACCAAGGTCTTTTTGAAGCTGCATGACACGTTGGGCCATTATCTTTTGTCGGGTGTTGTGGTTAAGCTTAAGGCCTTTGAGTTTCGTTTCCGGTTGGAGCCTGATGGATATGTTCTAGAGCCAGAGTTTGTACCTTTCTTGTGGAGGAAGAGGGACGATGATAATGATGATGATGCCAATGGGAAGCCCTCCGATGATGCTATGGATTTATCGCACTCGATCAGTGGTCTACAGGATGTTAGGGTTGGTTCTTCTTCGGCGTTGCCTAGACAGGGGGGCTCGGCACCACCGTCTACCAGACAGGGGCCCCAGTTGGACACTCCTCTTGCTATTGTGCTTGCAGATGTACCTTCCCCGCAGAGACATGCACCTGTGCATATGATCGTGGTCACCCCTTTTAATGCTAATCCATCTACGCCGCATGGAAAGGAACTTCTAGAGGCTCTTCCGGTGGGCTCTCCCCTTCGTGGTTGCAGCATGCCTGATGTGGTTTCACCTCGTAGCTCTCCTTCTTAGCTGCAGGATGCTTTGCATGCGGCAAGTGATTCTGCTATCGTGGCTCGATCGGCTTCTATGACATGATGCAAACCTAATGTGATGGGTCGTTCTATTCTGTGGCGAGTGGAATCGGTGCTTCAGGAGGTGGACGGTGGGTCCATGGTGTGGAGACTAGCTCAGGAGGGGCAGGTCGACCGTGTTGCTGCTGGACCGACACTTGAGGAGCTCCAGCGCCCAGGCCTTGCACTGGGTGGATCGGCCTCGCCGACCTTGGCCCAGGTGGCGCCGCTTGGATCCACGCCGACCCAGGAAGGTGGCTCCGGACTACTTGGGGAGTTGGGACCCATGTTGAGCCATGATGTACTGCTGCCTAGCGAGGCATCTGGTAGGCTGGTGCCCGATGGCGTTGGTCTGGCAGCCCAGGAGGGGCAGCCAGGCCATGTTGACGGACCGGCCAAGGTAGGGATTCACTCGAGAGACGGCCTGGCCCAGAAGGGGTCGGGAATGTCTCTTGCTGCTAGCGGACAATAGTTGGTGGTCGGGATACGGCGCGAAGGAGCTCACGTCATGGAGTTGACGCCCTTGGGGTATCAACTACGGTCGAGGACTCTATGGTCAAGTCCATGCGTAGGAAGGCGGATAAGAATCTTAACTCGTAGGGTATAATGAATTCTTCCAAATCATTCCTTTCTTTCTCCAACACATTTATTGCTGATAAGCTGGCCAATGTTGGTGTAAGTATGGGTAGACCTGTAAAGGAATTTAATGTTTCTAGTTCTATTTTGAGACATATGGAGGTTGACCGTCTAACGGTTAGTCCTAAGGTTTCTATTGTTTTTGATGTTTCACCTATGGAGGAGGAGGAGTTGCATGCCACAGTAGATGAAACTAAAATCTTATAAGCAACTAAAATCTTATATTACTAGTTATTACAAATCTTTGTTCGGGGCACCGCCAGAAAACTCTTTCTCATTGAATGTGTCCCAAACAACAGATATTCATCAGGTTTCTATTCAGGAAAACAGCTTTCTAAGTGCTCCTTATACAGAGGAGGAGGTCAATAAAGCCGTTTTTCAAATGGAACATAACAAAGCACCAGGACCTGTCGGCTTTCCAACGGAATTTTATCAAAAGTTCCAGGAAGTCATCAAGGAGGACCTGATGTATTTGTTTGAGTCTTTGCATGCTGGTCAGTTAGACCTTTTTAGACTAAATTTTGGCAACATAATTTTACTTCTTAAGGTTAATAATGCAGAACACATACAACAGTATTGTCCAATCTGCCTTCTTAACGTTAGTTTTAAAATCTTCACAAAAGTTTCTACGATTAGACTAAATTATGTAGCTGATCATGTTGTATGCCCATCTCAAACTGCTTTTATGCAAGGAAGAAACATACTAGATGGTGTATTAATGTTGTATGAAACAATCCATGAACTACACTCAAAGAAATTAAATTCTATAGTGTTCAAGATTGACTTTGAGAAGGCTTATGACAAAGTTAATTAGTCTTTTCTTCAGCAAACACTCTGTATGAAAAGTTTTTGGAGGAGTGATGTGCTCTCATACAGTCTTTTGTGTCTGGTGGTAGTGTTGCCATCAATGTCAATGATGACACAGGCAAATACTTCTAGACCAAAAAAGGGCTCAGACAAGGGGATCCATTATCGCCTATATCATTTAATATAGTGGCTCATATGTTGGCTATCCTTATTGAGAGAGCCAAGAATGATGGCCAAATTGAAGGATTAGTTCCCCATCTAGTTGATGGTGGTCTGTAAATTATTCAATACGCTGATGATATAATCTTATTTATGAAACACGATCTAGAGAAAGCTAAGAATCTGAAATTAGTATTATCAGCATTTAAGCAACTCTGTGGCTTGAAAATAAACTTCATAAAAATGATTTGTATTGTTTTGTCAAGGCTCAAAATGAGGCCCACCTATATGCAAAACTTTTCGGCTATGGTCAGGGGCAATTTCCAATCAACTATCAGGGAATACCGATTCACTATAGGCATCTTATGATTGCTGAATGGAAAATCGTTGAGGAAAGACTCCAGAAATGTCTTAATAGTTGGAAAGGTAAATTGTTATCCCTTGGTGGGAGACTTGTACTCATAAATTCAGTACTCACCAACATGGTACTGTATATGATCTCGTTTTTTCAGCTACCAAAAGGTGTCTTGAAGAAAGTGGATTATTTCCGATCAAGATTCTTTTGGCAAGGGGATAATGAAAAAAAGAAATATTGAATGGCCAGATGGAATGTGGTTTGCCGACCAAAAGAATACGGTGGACTGGGCATACATGATTTTCAAGTCAAAAACACCGTGCTTCTGGGCAAATGGCTTATAGAAGTTGGGGTCTGGCAAACCATTCTATAGAGAAAATATGTTGGCTCCAAAGTTGTGTCTCAAGTGGTTTGGAAACCCGGTGATTCACACTTTTGGGCAGGACTAATGGCGTCCAAAAAGCATTTCTTCCATTTTGGTGTTTTCAATATCAAGGATGGATCGCAAATTAGGTTCTGGGAGGATAAATGGCTTGGCCAAACTTCTCTCCGTGAACAAGATCCATCTCTGTATTTGATCATTAGGCACAAAGATGATACACTTTCCACGGTGATGGGAACTAATCCTCCTAATGTGTCTTTCAGACGAAGTCGCATAGGTCCTAGACTGGTATCTTGGAATAATCTTTTATTACGATTATCCACGATACAATTGTTGGATGGTGTGGATGAGTTCAAATGGAAACTACTGGAGAGTGGTAAATTTTCTGTTGACTCAATGTATAGAGCCTTGATCCAACCTGATATCCCAGTTGATGATAATAGTAAAATTTGGAAGATGAAAATACCCCTTAAAATGAAGATATTTGCTTGGTATCTCTGTAAGAGGGTCATTCTTACTAAAGACAATCTTGTTAAGAGGAATTGGCATGGAAGTATACAATGCGTTTTTTTTCACCATAATGAGACAATCCGATATTTATTCTTCCAGTGTAAATTTGCTCGTACTATATGGTCAATCATCCAAACAGCCTCTAGTTTATCTCCTCCACGCTCGGTTGCCAATGTATTTGGTAACTGGTTGCATGAGATACATGATAAATACGGGACTTTGTTTAGGGTGGGAGCGCTTGCCATTATTTGGTATCTTTGGCTATGTATAAATGACAAGATTTTTAATAACATTGTATCTTCTTTCCTACAGGTGATCTATCGAGCCACGGTTATCCTCCGATCATGGGCTACTCTCCAACATATGGAGTTTCGCGACTTGTTTGTGGAGGGGTGTACGCAATTGGATGACACAACGAGGGATATTTTCTCCGCATCGGCCCAAGCCTCCGGCGACAGACCTCGCTCCGCTCCGTCAGAAGTTGGCCTTTACTTTATAGAATTTGGATCAACATATAACAGACATGTTTGATTCACTTTATCTTTTTATCAGCGCATTGCCTTGTTATATTTATCTCTCTTCATTGTCTGATTATGAACCATTTAGTGAAACACTAAAAGTAGCATTCCCTGTAACCCTTGCAAGCTGGACTATAAGATTCTGTGTCGTCCCTCCTTTTCTTACTTGATGTTTGTTTATTAATACAGTCGCTTTGCCTAAAACTGCGTTTTCATATAGGATTTTTTTTCATGATTAGGCATACAGGTACATGTACTTAAGACTTAAAATTCCTCTAGTGATAGATTTCGCAAAGCCTAGTGGCTAGAATTGTTTATATGTGGCATATGAAGGCGCAAAATTTGATCTATATGTGCTAATACATGTAGAAGTGTTATGCATATCAAAGAGAGAAATGGTATGTAGTATAGTAGGAATATTCAATTAAGTTTCATATGTTAGTGGAGGTCAGTCAAGTTGTGTTACCTGCATCGTTTTGAGGGATCAAAATCACTTACCTTTTTCAAGCGCAGAAGATGTTTGTACTTTGCTTGTGGCTTATTTGGAACAGCTAATGGATCCTCCATATCTGCGTAAGTAGATTCTCGAGGATTATTTCCTATACTATGTACTCTAAAAGATTATTTCCTATACTATGTACTCTATAGGTTTTTTACAATCATCAGATGTTATGTGCTTTGTCAATACATCAATGATGCTGCCATTTTGCTGTGGATCGGAAAGGCATCTCTGTTCTCAGAGAAACACATCCATACATATATATATATATACTTACCATATAAAAAAGATGAACAGCTTTAAGAGGAGAAACTCAAAGCGTTTTTAATATAGTAGAAATATGTGTACGATCCAGATGCAAGTACGGAGACTTGAACCTAGGCGGGCGGGGGTGCATCAGCCCACCCCAACCACTGGGCTATGCCTCAATCATAAATTACATATAAAAACATCATAGTCTCACATGACCCATGCGTACGCTACATATGTCTCACATAATTTTAGTACTCACTAGGTGAAACACCGTGGTCTCGCATGACCCACAAATGAGTATTTTGGTTTCAGAAAGTCCTATTATTTCTTATTTGCTTTTCCCCTCTTCTGCATGATTTTCAGCTTTATTCTTGATGAGAGACATACACAACAGGAGAAGATTTAAAGGTATTTTGGGTGAACGTTTCAGGGTCATCGACCACGATGGCAAGGAGGATAACATTTTTTGTTAGCGTCCACTTAGCCCAGCCCAACACTCAGCCTACGTTCTGAACATTCATGCGCTCACGGCCAAACTATAAGAAGAGAGCCCACTCCATCCCAAAAGCCCGGACTAAAAGGAGGAAGGAATCTCTCCCTTATAAGTTGGGTGTGGCCTCCTTCCGTAGGCGAGGTGGGACTAAACGTCGTGTAGCCTCACCGGTCAACAGCAGCCTAACATCCCATCCCCCTGAGAAGCCCCTCAGAAAGACATGGCGATCGCTAGCTCTGATACCAGATGTTAGCGTCCACTTGGCCCAGCCCAGCACTCAGCCTACGTTCTGGACGTTCATGTGCTCACGGCCGACAATAAGAAGAGAGCCCCATCCCAAAAGCCCGGATTAAAAGGAGGAAGGAATCTCTCCCTTATAAGTTAGGTGTGGCCTCCTTCCGTAGGCGAGATGGGACTAAACTTCGTGTAGCCTCACCGGTCAATAGCAACCTAACATTTTTTGTGGACCATCCGTCTGGCACACCGTCAGCAGCAGGCGGTGTCCACTGTGAGCATGGCAAGAACTAGAGCAGATATGCTAGCACTAGATGCGACTCCTCCACCGTCTCCTTCACCCAGCCACTACCACGCCGAGAATCTCTTCAGACTAAGTTGAAGGACAAGTCTTTGGAAATCAACGTGAAGCTCTACCACTGCAACAATGTAAAAGTAGGAACAATGATCTATCATAAATAGTTAGAAAAGTTAAATATGTCGTTTTCTACTACACAAAATATGTCATTTCAA
This sequence comes from Avena eriantha, assembly GCA_910589775.1. Taxonomy (NCBI): domain Eukaryota; kingdom Viridiplantae; phylum Streptophyta; class Magnoliopsida; order Poales; family Poaceae; genus Avena; species Avena eriantha. Next base: position 553,563,661 of record OU342743.1, read on the forward strand.
CCACGATTTTGAGTATCAATGCTAACCTCAACTACTTGAAATTACTAAAGTAAGGGATTTTGACTAGAAGGATAAAATAGGTGCTTATGCTTATTTTCCTTTGCATGTGCATGGACATCTAATCACATATTATTGTCCATTACCAATACAGCTCATATTTGTATTTATTATGTGTTGGTAGTGTTTTGATGGCTTATTTTCCTCTTCAGATATTGCGAGAAAAAGCAAGATGTTAGAATATTCATGCATCAAAGGATTCAAGGTATGAAAGGCAGGCCTGCGCAGTGGTGAAGTACTCCCCGCTTGTGCCAAGAGGTCCTGGGTTCGACGCAACCGCTCTACATTGCAATGTGCAGGGTCAAGGCTTGCCTCTATAATCCTTCCCCGAACCCAACCTGGTGTGGAGCTTGTAGCACTGCATGTGGGAACCCAACCTTTAAAGGATTCAAGGTATCTTACTCTCTTTTCTTACAGTTGGGTGTTGTTAAAGTTCTCACTTCATGCATGTTTCATTGGTTCACTCATCGAGTTAGAAGTTTACCAAAAAAGAGTTAATTCAATATATTAGAATAAATGAGCTTCAGTTAGTCACATACAACCTTATATATGATTTTTTTTTTGCTTTTATTTACCAAACATCTTAGACTTCATAGCTTTTAGTTTAGCAAAATAGTTGGTTTCTAATTAATTATGATACAAACAAATTCGTTCCTAATATGTTGTAGAACATTACCACTATATGGATCTGTTCTTTAATTGAAGGACGCATAGATGAACCTTATTGCTTCATAGAGCCTTATTTCTAGCAGCCAGCACACAACTGATAGTTCGAACACCCTGTAGCTAGGTTTTTGAGACTATGAGTGCATGTCTTTGTTCTTTCTTATTCTAAGAGTAAATCAAATTAGATGTTTTTTTCTGATTGTTGCTGGGAGTAAAATAAAGAATATTTCTCCCTTATAGGTTGTAGCTCATAATCTATGTGGGAAAGTTGAAAAATTCATGTTGTTTTCTCTAAAAATTGATATATGAAATGTCTTTGAGAAACTCTTCCTTATTCTGCCTATATGCTGTTCTAGGTTTATTTGATGGACTCGGGTTATGCAAGAAGACTTATGTTTTGGATAATGGACGGTAGACAGAAAAGCAACAAAGCAAATGCACTACTTGATGTTTGAATCTGTAAGCGCAAGTACTATAACCCACATGATTGATTTCTTTTTAAAGTGTAAATGAAATTTGCGATAGAAAATTCTATGAATGAGTTGGTTTATGTTTTTATGATTTACAGCCTGTGATTGTCCGCAATATTTAGCAACTATGAATATGTTTCCATATGAGGTTTTGAAATTGTTGTTTTCTTCTATTTCTAATGAAATTATTGTTCTATGAGCCAAGGAATTTTCTTCTCTTCGTTGGTTTGATACGGAAGAAGGTATGATTTGCACTACTTGCATGCCCCATTGTACATTCCTTTAGTTTGCAACCCCTCTAAACAGGATTTGTAGTTTCTAAATTACAAATACAATGTGTCTGCTAACTATCAATTTCCATTTTGCAGGCTACCGATTTTTCACGTCCACGTTATCTTTATGTGTCAATCACCAGTTAGCCAGGAATAATATTTTTCTCGATCTATTGCCCTCTACGAACACCAACTTGTATATGTATCTACTCCTTAGGATCTTCCCAAACGTGTTGTACGTGCTGCTACTGAAATGTATGTATGTGCATTGCTAATGTCAATGAACTGATGTGCCATTCAATGTTCTGTTAATATAATATGGACTACTCAAGTAAATATACCACGGACACAAAAGCATTTCCTATTTGTATAATTGACATCCATTGATTTAACACATATATCTTTCTTAAATCAAACTATATATTTGCAAAGGTTCTTCATGTTAGGCGGGCAAGCGCACGGCCTACCTAGTAAGGAATGGAGCTAACGTGAGTACGAGCAGTTGAGATGGCTATGAGATTGTCACACTAGAGTTAGATAGTCTCGATAAAATAATGGGTTTTGTACCAAGTTTATAGTTATTTCATACATACCACTTTATACATGAGCTGGGTGCTTGAATTAAGAGAGAAAATAAATCTATCGCTGCAGTTCAACCTCGATTAAATTACTTTGTCCTTGCTAGTAACTGAATTCGCTGTGCATCATTACACGTTCTATAATACACCGAATCAGCAAGAGTGAACTCATAATAGTCACTCGATCCTTGACTTGTCTGAGACGGACTCAAAAGAGTGAGGCGAGACCAGTTCATTATTAAGGAAGTGAAAGATAAACTTATCATTCGGTCTTTTTATCCTTATTTTCTATGTTTACGAAGAAGGGACCCCACGGAGTGCCACAGTGCCCGGACACGCTGCAGGCGCAATCGGAATAATCTGACTCCGTCTTCTTATTCTTCTTGTCTTGTCTTAGAGAACTCCCAAGATTGGAGGCAGGGGTTGATCCAAACGAACGGAGTGAGAAAACAATTAGTAGTTGGGGGAGAGAAGGTCTGTGATCTGAACGGTAGAAGATAGATATACCAATCCGAGCTTACTACTAGTTAGCAGGCAAGGACTCTGAGTTGCGCGTAAGAGCAACAAAAGTCCGTAGTCGAGACATCTAGACCGCTTAAGTAAAGTGAGCGGTCGTAATGGATCGAGAGTGGAGAGATGCCGCATCTCGAAGCGTCACGAAGTGCCCTGCAATAGTAAGCGATACGAGTGGTATATCTATCGAGCGTAAGAGAGGAGAGCAGATGTGAATGGATCTGATATATCTACTCGGCAATTCATCCGGTGACTTCACGGTCGCAAAAGAAGCCCCAAGAAGCATCAAACATTTTTATGAGATCCATGGAACTATTCTCAGATAGCAAGCACTAGCTCCCAGTGTAACTTCATAAAATGCAATCAGCCATTAATAGGATTCAGAAGTCGTACAGGCTATGACAGAACCGTTTACCAATGCACCCTTCTCATATTTGATTTTTTTATCATTGGTGCCACGTACGTTCTTTTGGGCAAGCTTTTTTTAAAATCCCAAGTCCAACCGTGAGTTTTTTTTTGAATGAGGGGAGGGGTCAAAAGACCCCGAGAGCTGCAATATCACATAACAAGCGGTGGGTACAATATACAAACAGGCCCCTCAGCAAAACTACACTGAAAAGCTGCTGCTGTTAGACAAAAAAGACACCGGAAACAAATAAGAAAAGCAATCCAGTCCAATGTCCTCTCCACCGACGACGAGAATCCAAAGCCGGCCTCCAAGCACCTGCCTCCGGGGACGAACCACTTGGTTGCAGGGCGGAGCCAAGCGCCAGCAAGGATCTCGAGAAGGGCCTCTGTCTTGGAGGTTGATGAAGCACCGACGAGGCGGCGATAAGGGCCTTCATGGCCATAGATCGTGACGACAAACCAGTCCACCACGTGATGAGCTCCAGATTGCAGCAGAAGGGTGGTCAGGCATCGACCACCGCAGGCACCCGCAAACCACAGCCGAAACTGCATCTCCACTTCCTTCTCCCTTGCTACCGAGGTCGGCCGAGAAGAAAAGTAGGGGCAGCAGTCCACCATGGTGCGGGAGCAGAAAGACCTCCACGCCGATGTTGAGCTCGCAAAGAAGCAGTAGATCTCCACCTCGCCACCACGGCCGGCCAGGAGATCCACTGAGAGAACGCCCATCAGCAAGCCCGAGCCTCCCCCCCCCCCTCGCTCCGAGGCCGGCCAGGAAGAGCTCGTGCACGCCTTGCTCAAGCAGCAGCGGGAAGAACACCGCCAGGGAATTATTTGCGGAGACGCCGATTCTCCCACTCCTCCCCTCCATTCACTGAAGAAGAAGAAACAGCAGGAAGAACCCTACTGCGACCTGGATCCAAGCGGACAGATCCATCGCACCGCTCCGACTACCAGGCATATAGCCCACAACCAATGTTGGGGGGATACCCCGGGTAGGGTCACGCCGGGGTATAAATGTCGAGTTAGTCGAGGTTCGGCAAGGTCAAAGCAAATGTTGGCCGAGTCACCTCAAGGCAGGCCGGATCACGGAGTAACCCGGACCAGGGACGTCCACCTTACGTGGTCTCAACCGACTTAAGCCATAAGTCGGTAAGATATATCTAACTTGTATGCAGGAACAGGTATGTCCGGATCTACTATGCAGGATCCGGGCTATATCAAGCTTGCAAGAGAAGGAAGGTATCTCGCTGGTCAAAAGGTGGCTACTGTACGCGGAGCGTGAGCGAAGCGGACAGAGGCCGGACCACCGAGGCGTGGCCGACAAAGGTGACGAAGCCAATGTCAGGTGACGCAGGCGCCGCAGAGGCTCACGTAGCCTCTGCATGGGTGACGCAGGGGAAAAGTAACCCGGTCGGCTTACTATTTTGGGAGGAGGCATATTCCCTGGAATATGCCTCCACGTATGCCCTAAGTGGAGACCTAGCCACCCCTATATAAGGAGGGCTAGGGCTTCTGAAGAGGGGGTTGATTCTTGACTGATTGGTTTCTGGGAGATTACTCTGAGGGCTAGCTAGTGGCGAGAGTAAGAGAGTTCTTTCTTCCTCCTCTCCCCAATACAGCTCTAGGAGACCTGTGAAGGAGAAACAAATACAAAGCTTCTCTGTGTGGAATCACCACACTATCCCTCCCTGGATTCCCCTAGTGCATTTAGTCCCCACATTTAGCCTATACATGGCATCTGCCGTGACACCACCACGACAGTTGGCGCCCACCGTGGGGCTAGCGGCGCTAGCAGGGGTGAAGATCCGGACGGGAAACCGCATCGGCACTGGCGAGCGCATCGTCTCCGGCCTCGTTCAGCGCTTTGGAGCGCTGGATTTTGTCAGTGACAACGCCGGCTGCTTCGGCACGCGTCCTCTTCCGCGCAATGGTCTCTTTTCGTCAAGCTCGGCGCGCACAAGGTCTATGTTGCTGTCGATGTGTCGTGCGTTCATCCGTGGCACGTCGTCGAAGGAGGCGAGCCATCCCTTAGCGTGGTTCATGGGGCGCGTATCACTCGCTCCCTGGACCGTGCAGAAGTGATGATGACTGCGCCAGCTACAGGCGCAAGCAAGGATCCGGCACCAGATCCGGAGGTAACACCTAAGGCACCGAGGAAAAGTAGAGGTCCTCCACTAGAGAGGCCTGAGAATGTACTACAGTAGGCGATGGATAGCTTGGCCAATCCAGTAGCAATAGCAGTAGATCCGGCTCAGGCACAGGACGAGCTAGAGGAAACTAGGCAGAAAATACTGGAGGGTGCGAAAAAGATAGCCGCGGCTCAGCAGTCGTTGAACATGACACTACGTGAGTACACAAAGGCGAATAAAGTAGATGTTGTAAAAGTGAAGGGGAGAAATCTCATGAGTGAAATAAACAGAGAGGGTGATACTAGGATTGAGTAATCAGAGAAATGTCTGTCCGTGGGGCTGCCGAAGTACAGTACCCCGGCAAAGAACCTTAGGGCGGCAGATGTTGCCACATCCGAGTTAGAAGGTTTGACGGGTGAAGCCCGCCAAAGACAGCAAGAAAGGGTTAACGAGTTGGTTCGGATCGCGAACAGGCAAAACGAGGAATTTCTCAGGGCTAACCCGGAGAGAGCTGGGGCCTCCAAGATCGTTCATTCGGCACTAGGTAATCTGGAAAAATCCGTTGGAGCCGCATCGTCTTCTCATGGTGGTCCTAGGAGAGAAGAGGTAGTAACTTCGGCCAGGAGGAATAAATAGATAGTCCCATATGACCCGGCAAGGGTAGGGAAATGAAAAGAAGTGCAAAGAAATGAGGATCGAAGGAGTGTAAGCCGAGGTGATGCGGGCCAAGGTAACCGCGACCAAGGCAATGCCGGTCAAAGGAATGCTGTAAACGGCAATGCCGGACAGCATAATGCGGAAGGTGCAGGTCAACCGCAGCAGCGGAATATGCCACGGCAAGAGCGCAGTGCCGGCCAAGGTATGCAACAAAGGGCAGCTCCACCAGAGCAAGATACATACAATGATGGTAATTCGGAGATGCTGAATGCTGGCTATCCCAGGGCGGAGTATCATGTGATAGGATCAAGGTTGGGAAGCAGAGACTTAATGCTTGATGACGCCAGGTTAAAACTGGATCGGTTGTATAGGTCGGAGCAAATTGAGTGTCAAGGTCCTCCGGGTCCAGCATGTTTTGGGCCCTGGATCATGAAGGAACCTCCAGTGCCTAACTTTCAGTTACCTAGAGGCACAAAGACATATGACTGAAGCACTAAGCTGGAGGATTGGTTGATTAACTATGCTACTGCTGTAAAAATTGCTACAGGCAACTTGAGGTGGGCCATGAGATATGTACCCCAAATGTTGGAGGGGCTAGCAAGGGTATGGCTAAACAACTTGCCAACCGGAAGTATCAACTGCTGGATCGATTTCGAGGAGATGTTCGTCAGCAATTTCTCAAGTATGTATCAAAGACCCAATAGGCCACAAACCCTAGCAATGTGCAGGCAGAGACCGAATGAGACAGACCGGGAGTTCTTAACCCGTTGGTGCAATGTGCGAAACTCGTGTGAGGGCATGATTGAATCACAGGCCATAGCTTGGTTTGAGCAAGGATGCAGATATGCAAGCATGCTATGGCAAAGGTTGCAAAGAGATATGCCAACTACATTGGCAGAAACGATCCGGATTGCTGATTCATATGCTTTGGGTGATCCGACGCAACCTAAGCTCACCTCGAACGAGTCAGGCGAGGAGTATTACCAGAGAGATGGAGCCGGGTCATCCCGGAGGAATGATTACCGAGGTAAGAGAAGAGATGACAGACCGGATTACCGGTACAGTTCGCACAAGTTGCAGCTGTGAATCAAGATCAACCCGGAGCAGGAAGCAGTCAACGTCAGAAAACTAGAGGACAGCAATGGACACCAAGGAATGATGGGAACAAAACTTGGACGCCAGAGCAGAGAAAACAGTGGCAAGAGAAGAAAGACCGTCCGAGGTATACTTATGAAGCAATGCTGGATCAGCCGTGTAAATTTCACATGCCTAATCCAAGTAACCCGGCGGGTCACACAACTAGGCAGTGTGAGTGGATGCGGAAGCTAGAACAAAGTGGTTCGGGGAATGCTCAGGCACCTCGAAATGATCAACCTCGGCAGGAGTTACCCCGGCAGCAATTGCTCTTCGGAGCGAACACGCAATAGTTAATGTTGCCTCCCCCTCCGCCGAGGTATGACAACCATGAGAGAAGGGATGCAGTGCATCAGGTGGAAAACCAAAACCAGCAGGATCAGAGGTACCCCAGAAACGAGGGGAGAAATGAGTACAGAGAACACCATCAGAGCTACTGTGTGTTCACTACGGAAGAGACAGACAGGAAAAGCTTGCAGCGCCGACATATGGAAGTGAATGCGGTAATGCCAGTTGTGACAAGGTACATGCCTTGGTCGGACCAGGAAATCACCTGGAGCATCAAGATCATCCCAAGCTTATGCCTAGTCCGGGCTCATATGCACTAGTGTTGGACCCAACATTCATTGGGCCTAACATCAATGTAAGATTCTCCAAGGTACTGATTGACAATGGTAGTAGCATTAATATCATGTATGCGGATACGATGCGCAAGTTGGGTATCTCGGAGAACATGCTCCAACCTACAAGGACAACTTTCCATGGCATTGTGCCAGGCATTTCTTGTGAGCCCATAGGCAAGGTCCAAGTTGATGTTTTGTTCGGCACAAGAGACAACTGCCGAACTGAGAATTTGAAGTTTGAGGTGGTGAATTTAGAAAGTGCGTATCATGCCTTACTCGGTAGACCAGCTCTGAACAAGTTCATGGCAAGCTGCCACATCAGTTATCTGAAGATGAAGTTGCCTGGGCTAAATGGTGTGATCACCATAGTCGGAGATTTCCGATGTTCCATTGAGTGTGCATCAGTCGGGTCAAACCTAGGCGAGTCACTCGTGATAGCGCAAGAAAAGAGAAAGATCCAAGAGGTGGTGGCATTAGCTCAGTCCGCCCGGCAGTATTTGCCGGCATAGAGTAACCCGCATGGAAGCGTCTCATTCCAAGCGACAAAAGATACCAAGAAGGTGCCTGTTGATGATATGTTCCCTGAGCGTACCGTAACAATTGGGGCCGGGTTAAATGATAAATAGGATAGCGAGCTCGTCAACTTCCTCCGTGAGAATCGGGATATTTTTGCTTGGTCCACACAGGACTTGCAAGGTGTTTCGAGGGAGTTGGCTGAGCACTCTTTGAATGTCAGACCCAGAGCAAAGCCGGTGAAGCAACCTCTCCGCCGCTTCGCCGAAGACAGGAGAAAAGTCATAGGAGATGAGTTAGCTCGGTTGTTGGCTGCAGGATTTATCATGGAAGTGCTTTACCCGGATTGGCTGTCTAATCCGGTGCTGGTGGAGAAGAAGATAGATGATCCGAATGTGGCAGTGGTGTGGCGTATGTGTATCCATTACACGAACCTAAATAAGGCGTGTCCAAAAGATCTGTTCCCATGGCCAAGGATAGACCAGGTCATAGATTCCACTACTGGGTGTGAGTTGTTGTCGTTGATTGATGCATATTCTGGTTTCCACCAGATACCTCTAAACCCGAATGATCAAATAAAGACTGCGTTTATCATCCCGTATGGGGCATATTGCTATCGTACCATGCCTTTCGGTTTACATAATGCTGGGGCAACGTACCAGAGATGTATGCAAAAGTGTTTGCATGACCAAATTGGTCAAAATGTGTAGGTGTATGTGGATGATGTTGTGATAAAGACCAAGGAAAGCAAAACGCTCCTTGACGATATCAGGCAGACGTTCGCGAACCTAAGAAGGTTCCGGATGAAGCTTAACCCGGAGAAATGTACCTTCGGTGTCTCGGTTGGAAAATTACTCGGATTCCTGGTTTCCAGCCGAGGTATTGAGGTCAATCCAACTAAGATCCGGGCCATAGAACGAATGGAGTTACCGAAGTGTCTTAACAATGTCCAGAAGTTCACTGGTTGCCTGGCGTCGTTGAGTCGGTTTGTATGTCGGTTGGGAGAAAAGGCACTGCCTCTCTATCAACTCATGAAAAAGTCAGATAAGTTCATTTGGACGCCGCAGGCCAATGAAGCCTTTGCTCACTTAAAGAAAATGTTAGCCACTGCACCAGTGTTAGCCTCTCCACTATCAAAGGAGCCAATGTTGCTCTACATAGCCACAACCAACCGAGTTGTAAGTGCAGTAATTGTGGTAGAGCGCGACGAAGAGGGTAAGTTGGTGCAAAGGCCGATGTATTATCTGAGCGAGGTATTATCAGCCTCAAAACAGAACTATCCTCATTATCAGAAAGTGGCATACGGTGTGTATATGGCAGCTAAGAAGCTGAAACACTATTTCGAGGAACACCCAATCAAGGTAATATGTGAAGCTCACATATTCGAGATAATGAGTAACAAGGATGCAAGTGGCAGGATTGCAAAATGGGCGATTGAACTAGCACCTTATGTGCCACAATATGACAGAAGAGAAGCAATTAAATCTCAAGTTGTGGCGGACTTTTTTGTGGATTGGGCCGAGGTGCAATACGAACCACCATTGCCAGATCCGAACTACTGGAGAATGCACTTTGACGGGTCAAAAACAAAAACCGGGTTAGGTGCCGGAGTTGTGCTTACCTCGCCAAAGAAGGACCAGCTGAAATATGTGCTGCAGATCCACTTCACTGCATCGAACAATGTTGCAGAATACGAAGCACTTATACATGGGCTCAAAGTGGCAAAGGAGGTTGGTATACGTAGGATCCAATGCTTCGGTGACTCGGATCTCGTAGTCCAGCAAGCCTCCGGGCAATGGGATGCTTTGGATGCAAACATGGCGTTATACACATTTCATGTGCAGAAAATATCTGGTTACTTTGAGGGATGTGAATTTCACCATATACCTCGCGTGGAGAATGAGGCTGCCGACGTACTGCCGAAGCTCGGTTCAACCCGACAAGCAATTCCACCAGGTGTAGCATTGGAGCACCTCAGGAAACCCTCCATCAAGCCATCCCCGGAATCAGATTCAATTTTTATCCCGGAATCAGAGGCTGCACCCATGGACATTGACGAAGGAAGTGGCTCGCGAAACCCGGAGACTGCCTTGGCAAACCCGGGGACTGCCAGGACAAACCCGGGGACTGCTCAGCACGATCCGGTAGAAGTTATTCCGGTGGATCTGATGGAAATTGATGAGGAAATATTCCCAGTGAGGGCTATACCAGCTTGGGCATTGCCAATATTCCAATTCCTGAAAGACGGAGCCTTACCCACTGTGGAGGTACTTTCCAGGCAAACTCAGAGGAGAGCGAAAGAATACACAATCATCAATTCCGAGTTATACAAAAGGAGTGTGACTAATGTCCTCCAGCGATGTGCCGATCCGGAGGAAGGACTTGAAATCCTCCGAGATATACATCAAGGGGAATGTGGGCATCACGCCTCATCCAGAGCCTTGATAGCAAAAGCTTTTCGCCATGGGTTTTACTGGCCAAGTGCCTTAGAACAAGCGGAAGATCTGGTGAGAAAGTGCAATGGCTGTCAGAGATATGTGACAAAAACACATATGCCAATGTCGAAGGTCAAGACCATACCAATTACATGGCCATTTGCTGTATGGTGCTTGGATATGGTCGGCCTGTTTAAACCGGCAAAGGGAAATATGACTCACATTTTGGTCATGGTGGACAAGTTTACAAAGTGGATTGAAGTGAAGCCGATAAGAAAATGTGATGGAGCTACGGCCGTAACATTTCTCAAAGACATCATCTTGAGATACGGTTATCCTCACAGTATCATAACAGATAATGGCACAAACTTTGCTGAAGGAGCATTTGCACGTTTCTGCCGGGATAAGAAGATCCGGTTGGGCGTTGCCTCGGTAGCCCACCCCGCATCGAACGGACAAGTGGAAAGATCCAACAGATTAGTATTATCCGGGATAAAACCCCGGCTCATTGAGCCGCTGCAAAGATCAGCGGGGTGCTAGATAGAAGAACTACCAGCGGTACTGTGGAGTTTAAGAACAACTCTGAATCGATCAACAGGCTATATGCCATTTTTTCTGGTATATGGGGCAGAAGCTGTATTACCAGCCGACATAGAGCATGATTCGCCTAGGGTCACCCAATACACAGAAGCCGAAGTGCAAGAAGCTCGGCAAAATGATGTTGATCTGCTGGAAGAAGCGAGAGAATTGGCATTGTCCAGATCCGCCATATACCAGCAAAATCTCCGACGCTATCATAGCCAGAAAGTAAGCCCCCGAGTTTTCCGGGAAGGCGATCAGGTACTCCGGTTGGTACAACGTACTGCTGGCATGCACAAGTTATCCCCCCATGGGAAGGGCCATTCATTGTGAGCAAAGCATTGCACAATGATTCTTATTATCTTATCGATGCAAAGCCACAGGAAAAGAATAAGGCGGACAGGTCCGGCGAGGAATCTAAGCGTCCATGGAATGTAGCACTACTTCGTCCTTTCTACACTTAGCAGAGAAGTGTATGTATCCAACTTCGTCATATGTCGGTATGTATGCTGGTAATGAGCCTATCAATGAAATTTTTGCACCTCGAGCAGTAACTCGAGGACTGCCTTAGTAATTTTAGTTGTCTTCTGCGTTTATTATTTTTACGTTGGCTGGCGTAAGTCGCTTCTGCTTAGGTCAGATTAGTAATGTGTGAGCACCAAGAACCTAACTCTTCGACTTGCTGTTGTCCGACAAGATTTGGCTTTATGGCAAGCAAGAGAACAAGTTTGGAATTGCGTAGTACATGAAAAATGACTAAGGGAAAAAACTTAATCGAGCCGACGTTTGTTTTTCGAACTAACCATATGTATACTTTAAATTTATCTTGCTGAATTATTTTGAGCTAATCCCAAAGTTTCAAAGTATTGTTAAGACAATTTTTGAAGCTCGGGCTCGTAAGCCATAAAACCGAACCAAGGTAGACGCGAGCCGAGGCATAAGATTGGAAGAACGAGAAACTGAAACTCGGGGACTATGCCCAAGTCAATCCAGCATAAAAGCTTAGTAGCAAAATATTCCTTGCGCACTTGATACAACTGCACCCGGCATACTGGGGATCTGATAAACTTTAAAGTTTTTTGCTCAAGGACCAGCAGGAGGAGGAAGTTCGGCGTCATCTTCGCTATCTTCAATGTCCGAGGCATCGTCCTCTTCGTCTTCATCCGAACCATCTTCTGCATTTTCAGCATTTTCGGCATCAGCGGGCCCAAGGAAGCTCGGACCCTCATTCCATTCATGAATGGGCACATATTCGATGAGGCTATGGGCGCAAGCCTTGCGCCGAGCAATCCACTCCGGGTTGCTGGACCATTTGGATCCGGTGCGCATGGCGCTAGGAGGTTGAGGTCGATCTTCTCGTACCACGTAAGCACGTAGTGGAGAACGGTCTCAGCTCCGGCACGGCCAGCGGATTCCCTCCAAAGGTCGAGCTGGGTCTCGCACTCCATCAATTTGTCGACGAGAACGGCGGTCCCCTAGGAGTATCCTCCTTAGGCCAGAAGACGTTGAAGATCCGAACTGCCACGTCGAGGATATCTTTGCCATAGTTCTTCACGATTTCCACGTGAGAAGACAAGCTGACCAACAGGTCCTCCATGTCATAGGGAATTTCTTCAGCGTCAGGAGCAATGGGGGTACCCCTCTCTCGGCGGAACTTAGCAACAGCGGTGCTCGCAATGGTGTTGCCCTCTGAAAATTTGCCTGAAAACAAGACAGGAGAAACAAGTAAGGAAAAGACATGAGAAGCAACCCGGAGAAGTATGCCGGACGAAGGAAAATAACTTACGGGAAATATGGTTGTGGATCTAGGTTAACTCCTTGGTACAGTCATCGCGCCTTTTGCGAAAAGCTGCACAAGTTCAGTGTTCGCCGACTCGAGTTTGACGTCCGCCTCCTGGAGAAGCTCTTGGTCTTTGGAAATCTGGAGGGTGAGGCGCTCCCGCTCTTCAGTATAGTCCTGGCCAGCTTTTTGAAGTTCGGCTTGGTGCTGCGCCTTTAGCTTCTTCATATCTGCCTTGAGCTTGGCAATCTCATCATCTTTGGCTCGGAGGAGGGCAAGCTCGTCGTCTTTCTTCTTAAGTTCGTCCTGATGCTGCCCTGCTTGTTCGAGAAAATGCAGCATCATATCAGGCACGGGCACACTATCTTCAAGAGATGCTGAAATACTTTGTTGACCCGGCAGAGCCGAGGTATGAATGTTTGCCGAGCCACGGGGAAAAAGAGATAGAAAGCATAGCAAAGTTGAGCAAAAATAACTTACCCTTGATCTGGTCCAAATTCTTCCTCATGAGGATATTCTCAGCCTCCACCCCAGCTGCGGAAACAAAATGATGGGTTAGCTCGGCAGAACATGACGAAGCAAAATAGGAAAATGCCAAGGAAGGAACTTACCCCTTTTCTCGTATTCAGCGAGAAGTGCATTATGCTTTGCGCACAACATCTTGTGAGTGTCCAGCAGACGCTGAAACTCAGCGCTTCGGCGGTTGGTGGTCACCTAAAAGGAATACAAAAAGGTAGCTTAGACTTCTGCATATTCGAAGTGTACAAAGATCCAGGCCAAGTGGAACTTAACCCGGCTCTAGGTGTGTGCATATTCGAAGTGTACAAAGATCCGGGCCAAGTGGAACTTAACCCGGCTCTAGGTGTGTGCATATTCGAAGTGTACAAAGATCCGGGCCAAGTGGAACTTAACCCGGCTCTAGGTGTGTGCATATTCAAAGTGTACAAAGATCAGGGCCAAGTGGAACTTAACCCGACTCTAGGTGTGTGCATATTCGAAGTGTACAAAGATCCGTGCCAAGTGGAACTTAACCCGGCTCTAGGTGTGTGCATATTCAAAGTGTAGAAAGATCCAGGCCAAGTAGAACTTAACCCGGCTCTAGGTGTGTGCATATTCGAAGTTATCAAGGAGCTACATTAATTTTCTAAGGATCATCCGGCCAAGTAACAAGTTACTCCCCTGGAGGCTCGGGGACTAATGGTTATATCATTAATATCTACAACATCTTAAGGAAAACAAGAACTAACTTACCTCCATCATCCGACCCGCGAGGTTAATTGCTTTGGCGGCAGTATTCATCTGTGCAGAAAATTTGGCGGGACCAAACTTCTCCGGGAGGTCGTCGTTGTGGACGAACTCCGCCTTGTTCCAGTTGTTTACGAATTCAATCAAGTTCAGAGGGTATCGTTCGCCGTTGGGCATATGGGGCGCTACCAAACCCTTGGCATGCGCTTCCCTCCTCTCAACCTGAGCAAGGGCCGGGCTGGTGTGTAAAACAAGTTGTTGCGCATCAGCTGGCTCGGTAGGGGCGCCCTTCGGTGGCGGAGTCTTCTTCGGGAGCATGGATGCGAGCTTGCACTGTCCAGCCTCGACGGACGCTGCCCTAGTGGCGTCAGGGGTATTTTTTCCCTTAGGCTGCTGCTGAGAAGTGGAAGTTGTTGCAGCAGATTTAGCCTTGGGAGCGACCTTGGTGCTTTCTCGCCGAGACTGAGAAGACTCGGATGAGGCGGAGGGGCTTGGTGCTGCTGCTGTTGCTTTTGCTGCTGGTGCTGGGGTTGGTGCTGATACTGGTTTGGTTGCTTCTTCGGTGAAGGTACTGAGGGAACCTCGGTGGTAGCTGGTTGCGGCGGAGCTGAAGTCGTGGTGGTTGTTGCCTCGGCAGAGCCGGTCTCCCCCGCTCCAAGGTTGCCCTCTTCTTGACGAGGTGGGCTGGAACCCGAAGCAGCCGCTGGACCCTCCGGGATTGGGCTCAGCGGACGTGAATCCTCGCCGCGAGGGGGAGAAGGGTTGTGTCGAAGTGGGGAGGCAATGCTGGATCCACTTTGTGGGACCTCCACCGTGGCCCTGCCAAATCAAACATTGTTGAATAAGAAGATGTAATAAAAGAAGGACAAGAAAATAGTAAAGGGAGAAGAGGCTTACTCATCCGACGTCAGGGGCTCCTTGGGCTTCCGAGCCCTCCGAGTTGTGGCCTTGGTTGCAGGTTTGGTAGTAGATTTGTCTCCGGACTTCTTTCGCCTTTTGACGGGCTGAGAAGGTACGTAGGAAGAGGTTGATGCGGCTCCCCTTTTCTTCTTCGGCGCAACCGGAATAGGATCACCCACGGCAAGAGGAGGATCTTCATGGATCTACCCACCGGGGTTAGCTGATGCCGGAATCATCCTCATTGTCGGGCCAATCTCTAATAGAAGAGAGTTTACCGGTAGGTCGCTTGGTCGCATCCAACATCGGAAGGAACATCTCCTGATCAGGTTCTTCCTCGTCCGAGGTGTCCCGGTCAGGCGCCCATTTGAGGGTAGGGTCGGTGCCATCCTCGATGGTTTGCTGAAGAAACATCTAAGGAAAAGGAAAGGAAACAGGATTGAAATCTACCACGAAAAGACCGACGTATGATTCAATTCGGAAGAAAGTTTGGGGTGCGAGACTTACCAAAGGAGGAAGCCTATCCCGACAAAAATGTTCAATCCCCCACGTCCACTCAGAGGAGAAGTCCTTGTGGGTGGTGAACAGGGCCTTGACCCAGCGGTAAATCTCTGTATTGCTTAACTCGAAAGACGAGGTCCGGTTGGGGTTGCGGCCCCAGCTCATGTGGCACACTTTGTGTGTGCATTTCTGGAGGGGGAGATCTGGTTGCGGACGAATGTGATCATGGCGTCCTCATTGCGCAACCCGAGGTCCTTCAGCTCCTTGAACCTCTTGTTGACTTGGTTGGCCAACACTGTGGGCTTCTTCGGGATAACGTCCCACAACTCCGGGTTAGGAGGACTCGGAGTATAGGGGCGTAGCCGGATCAGATCTTCGGTGGTGCTATTCCAGACATAGAAGAAGGTCCGGGCCCATCCCTTATAGGAGTCCAGCCCAGTAACTCGGGGGAAGACAGACAACCTCTAGGGAGAAATTGACGCAGCACCAAACTGCGTAAGTTGTTTGTCCTCCAGATCCGTAGCTCCTTTATGGGCCATAATCCGGCATAACCCTCGATGGTGGAGGTGAAGGCAGAGAGAGAAGTGATGGCGTTGGCTGGAAGGTGATGCGGCTAGAGCTCGTATGTGTTCAACCAGTCGTGGAAAAAATCGCTAACTGGCAAACCGAACCCCCGCTTGAAGTGTGAAAGGAACACAACGTACTCACCCGGATTGGGTGAGGGAGCAAGCTCGGAGGAGGCGAGGCGCGCGGCGACACCCTCCGGGATGCGCCTGGTCCGGTAGAGCCAGTCCAGGTCATCCTGGCAGACCCAGGAGCCTACCCACGCGCCGCGGTCGGCATTCGCAGCATCATCCTCCATCTCTTGCTCAGCAACGGCGAGCTCTTCTTCTGTCATCTCGAGGTCACTGCTCTCACTGGCGCTAGCGGCGGTGGGTGGCAGCGGCCTGGACTGACGGGGACCCGTGGCGGAGGAGGTGCGCAGAGGCGACGGCGACGCAGGTGCGCGCGGAAGCAGAGCGGCGGCGGTGCAGCTGCTCAAACGCGGTGGCGGCGGCGCTGTCGCAGGGAAAGATGAGGAAGAAGAGGGGGCAGATGTAACTACCTCGGTGAATTACGCTCTTAGTTACATGCCTGGATGAGCGAAAGTGGTTAAAATAGTACAGTGGGGCCCGGGGCCACTCACGATAGACCTTGCGGCCGTCCTAACCACTTTCAGATCATCGGGACAAGAACGAGCGGCATAATCGGCAGGCGAAGGGATCAACTACATACACAAATGAGTATGTATGAGAGCCACATACAACAGTCCTCAGAGCCATTCCATCTAAAAGAAATAGAAATATTGCAACGCCATACGGCAAGATTCAGATATCCTAGATAGAGATAATATTTTAGGATAGCTCCTCATACATCAAACATCAGAGTATCAGGCGGAAGCGGAAAACAAGATCCGGGTACGGATAAGAAGCAAATCGGCATAAGATGCCACATAAATAAACACATCCCGCCCACAGATCTCACGGATCCCCGTTCCCGGAATCTCTACACCGAGTGATCGTTGCCAACATCATCCGTCTCCTCCACCTAGTATCCATCTTGCGAGTACACATGTTCATCTGAATCAAACAATTTATCGTGTGACACCCTAGGGGTACTCAGCAAGTCTTTATGCCTCTAAAGGGGACACAACCTGGGTGACGCAATTGCAGCAAAGGATAATAACTAACAAGTCTATAGATACTCGCTAACCATCCGCCTAACCAATGATAGACGGATGTCCGTGAATTAAGAACAATAGTTATAACAATATAATTAACAGATCCATCCTCCTCCTCGCTTACCAACGAGGAAGCGGACGAACAACCCATCCGTTGGCAGTTTTATTAACCATTCCATGAGTATTGCACTATTTACTAGTCGGTTACTTAGTCAAGTTAAAAGCGGTACTTTAGTTAGACTTGTCTATGATCGAGAAACTGTGCTCCAAGTCGTCCATAACCGCGGACACAGCTTTCGGAAAGATTTACCCTGCAGGGGTGCACAAATAGCAACACACACTCGATCAACCTCGGAAAAACCAACTCAAAACCCAACAAGGAATTCACGACAAAGCGATCACAGGATTCAGTAATATTTCAGGGGGCCACCCCATTAAGCTACCCGCAACGAAGCTAGCTGACTCCGAGACGGACTCAAGGTTTGTGTGGACGGCGGTAAACGACTGGGAACCCGAAAATGTGACTGGGCTTGTCGATACAGCGAAAACGTGTCACAATCCAAAACAGTACAGGTGCTCCACGCACAATCGTAAATAAACAGTAAACATGGCATAAGTACAGGATACTAATAAAACCCCAAACTAATTGTGGCCCCAAGAAATAGAAATGAATCAAGCTCTAGCTCAGGGGGTCCATAAGGCCTCCCGGATGTGGATAGTGCGAATAGTCAAGGAACAGGAATCAAGTACTCGGGGTCCTACGAGACACAAGTCAGCATGAAAAACCAAATAGCAGATATTGCCCACCGGTGCCTCTTTCATTAGTTATCCCATTACTACTCAGGTTAAGTTGTTTAGGTACCTCGTTATCCATCAGACACTCACATACCCTACACATGCGTTTCTACGACTCGTATGGCTCAAACAACTCCTATAGTAATGGCTCATGGGCTGGAGGAACAAGCTTCGGTGGGGTTTAAAAGTAAAGGCTATGTAGTACTTGGGATTCAATTAATGCAATCGCGACAAAATGATGCAAGAATAAGATAGAGGCAATAGGTACTATATGTATGCAAGCATGTGGTAGTGCTTGCCTGGTAGCTCAGTTGAAGCGAGAGATGGATCTGGGTAGAACTCTTGTGATTCCTCATAATTCTCCTGCTAGGCGTCTATTCGAAAAAGAACCAAACAAGCAAGGGCCAACATAAATAAAGTGCACAAGCATATGAATTACAATGCGACAAGCAAACAAGCATGCCATGATGAATGATGCACAATTTACATGGCATTAAGGTAGCATGGCAAGGGTGAGGTGTGGGTACAAGAATAATGCATTTTATTCTTTATTTGGTCAAGTTTTATTGCCATAAACAATTCTGATTTTTAATAATGACATGATGCACGCTTCAATTCAGAACAAGGAATGCATGGCTAAAACGGGCTCGTCGCGCTGATCGATTTAGACATATTATTTGTCGAATTTGGAGTTGTAGAACTAAAGTTATTAATTTATTAAGAAAAGGGCATTTTATTGTAATTTTAATCATCTCGAAAATTTAAAGTGTTCAAATAATATTTTGAATGGCATAATTGAATTCCTCACATTTTTTTGATTCCAAAACATATATCATTTGTATTATTTGGATTTATAATTTAAAAGTTATTTAAAAACAGATTTGAATTTGTTTTTAACCATTTAAGAAAAATTTAAATAAAACAGATAAACAGAAAAACGTTTTCTGCTCAGCTAGACCCAGCCCCAGTCGCTGATGGGTGGGACCGGCCTGACTGGGCGACGCAGCGCGCAGAAAACTTTTTACACCGCGGGTTTACCTAGCCTCTGTGACTGCCAGGTGGGACCTGTGGGTTATGGGCCCACGTGCCAGTGGCTGAACCCGCAGGGGCTGACAGGTGGGTACGGGCTGGAGCGCGGGTTGAGGTTTACGAAAACCTTGGGGCCTTTTAGCAAAACGGCCATAGGAGGCTGACAGGTGGGGTTGGAGGGGAGAGCGGATTGAGCAGAGAAAAAGTGTGGGGGGTTTTACGCAAAGTGCGCGCGGCACTGTGGATCTTCTCCACGTTCTGACGGACAGCGCGGCGCCAGAGAACGGTGCGAGGCGCGGGGGTTCGAACTGGTGACCCGGGTATAACTACCTCGGTGAATTACGCTCTTAGTTGCATGCCTGGATGAGCGAAAGTGGTTAAACGAGTACGGTGGGGCCCGGGGCCACTCACGATAGACCTTTCGGCCGTCCTAACCACTTTCAGAACATCAGTACAAGAACGAGCGGCGTAATCGGCAGGCGAAGGGATCAACTACATACACAAGTGAGTATGTATGCAACCCACATACAATAGTCCTCAGAGCCATTCCATCTAAAAGAAATAGAAATATCGCAACGCCATACGGCAAGATTAAAATATCCTAGATAGAGATAATATTTTAGGATAGCTCCTCATACATCAAACATCAGAGTATCAGGCGGAAGCGGAAACAAGATCCGAGTACGGATAAGAAGCAAATCAACATAAGATGCCACATAATTAAACACATCCCTCCCATAGATCTCACGGATCCCCGTTCCCGGAATCTCTACACCGAGTGATCGTTGCCAACATCATCTGTCTCCTCCACCCAGTATCCATCTTGCGAATATACCAGTTCATCTGAATCAAACAATTTATCGTGTGAGACCCTAGGGGCACTCAGCAAGTCTTTATGCCACTAAAGGGGACACAACCTAGGGTGACGCAATTGCAGCAAAAGATAATAGCTAACAATTCTATAGATACCCGCTAACCATCCGCCTATCCGCCTAACCAATGATAGGCGGATGTCCGTGAATTAAGAACAACAGTTATAACCGTATAATTAACAAATCCATCCTCCACCTCGCTTACCAACGAGGAAGCGGACGAACAACCCCCATCATCCGTTGGCAGTTTTATTAACCATTCCATGAGTACTGCACTATTTACTAGTCAAGTATTTAGTTAAATTAAAAGTGGTACTTTAGTTATACTTGTCTATGATCGAGAAACTGCGCTCCAAGTCGTCCATAACCGCGGACACGGCTTTCAGAAAGATTTACCCTGCAGGGGTGCACGAATAGTAACACACACTCGATCAACCTCGGAAAAACCAACTCAAAACCCAACGCGGCATTCACGACGAAGCAATCATAGGATTCGGAAATATTTCAGGGGCCACCCCATTAAGCTACCCCCAACGAAGTTGGCCGGCTCCGAGACGGACCCAAGGTTTGCGTCAATGGCTGTAAATGACTGGGAACCCGAAAGTGGAACTGGGCTTGTCGATACCGCGAAAACACTCCGCATCAAAAACAGTACAGGTTCTCCACGCACAATCTTAAATAAAACAGTAAAGCATCACATAAGTACAGGATAGTAACAAAGCCCCAAACTACTTTGTGGCCCCAAGAAATAAGAATGAATCAAGATCTGGCTCAGGGGTGTCCATAAGGCCTCCCGGATGTGGATAGTGCGAATATTCAAGGAACAGGAATCAAGTACTCGGGGTCCTACGGGACACAAGTGAGCATGAAAAACCAAATAGCAGATATTGCTCACCGGTGCCTCTTTCATTAGTTATTCCATTACTACTCAGGTTATGTTGTTTAGGTACCTCGTTATTCATCAGACACTCAGGTACCCTATACATGCTTTTCGACGACTCGCATGGCTCAAACAACTCCTGTAGTAATGGCTCATGGGATGGAGGAACCAGCTTCGGTGGGGTTTAAAAGTAAAGGCTATGCAGTACTTGGGATTCAATTTAATGCAATCGCGACACAATGATGCAAGAATAAGATAGAGGCAGTAGGTACTATATGTATGCAAGCATGAGGTAGTGCTTGCCTTACAGCTCAGTTGAAGCGAGAGATGGATCTGGGTAGTACTCCTGTGATTCCTGGTAATTCTCCTGTTGGGCGTCTATTCGAAGAAGAACCAAACAAACAAGGGCCAACATAAATAAAGCGCACAAGCATATGAATTAAAATGCGACAAGCAAACAAGCATGCCATGATGAATGATGCACAATTTACATGGCATTAAAGTAGCATGGCAAGGGTGAGGTGTGGTGCAAGAATAAAGCATTTTATTAATTATTTAGCCAAGTTTTATTGTCATAAACAGTTCTGATTTTTAAATATGGCATGATGCATGCTTCAATTCAGAACAAGGAATGCATAGCTAGGACGGGCTCGTCGCGCTGATCGATTTAGACATATTATTTGTCAAATTTGGAGTTGTAGAATTAAAGTTATTAATTTATTAAGAAAATGGCATTTATTTGTAATTTTA